>CM053786.1:901615914-902995914 GCA_028749045.1 Cupressus sempervirens
GGAGTCATAAGTTTATCATTTAGCTGTTTATGGATTTGATTAACAGCTAGTAATCTATAATCATCTGTATGTTAAAGGGTACGAGAAGATATAGAATTGCAAGTTCATAAATACATTAACAATATTTCGCTTTATCGATTTATTCAAATTCACAGTTAACATATTGGCCGAATTGCTTGGACTTAGTTTTCTGCAGTAAACGGACAGATAAACATTCAAAAGATGAAATAAAAGTGAAGCCGAGGTGACGAACTTTTTGAATTTCCCGTTATCGTTTTGTCTTGATTCCCATGCAGTCATTTTCGAGCAATCTTAGCACAGAAAAAGTAGAAGGTTGCAGTGAAAAAGTCAACATATTGCTTTTGCAATGAAAATGTGCAAAATGTAAGTACACGAGAATCAAGAAATGAACTGAGAATTTTGTTCTTTTTGAAACGAGATTGAGCCTTCCACAAAATCAAGCATACACTCTCAGAAGCAGTAATTCCTTTGGCTGTATTAAAATGTGTTTTTACAATGGTTGCATCTGGAGCTGAATGCTGGCTAAGCCAGAACAATAAAATAGGATCAGTTGATTTTCTCTAAATAGGATCATGTGAAGTCCCCTTCAGATATTCCTTTAGGGACTGTCATATACATTATTCTGTTAGAGAATTTACAAAATTCTAACCGAGTCATTGTAAGTCACATTGAATGCATAGAATGCCTTGTGCTTCAAAATTAATCAAGCATCTCAATACCCACAAAATTTTGCTTGATTTATTCAATTTGGGAATTTCGAATTTTATTCCCAGTGCCAAAGCCTAAGGCCTTAGACCCTTCCAAAAACGATCAAAATAGGGAGCTAAGGAGCACATGATAGGCCATAATTTGATAACCCAACTTAGTCCTAAAAGAAGAGTCCAGTGATGCCATTCTTTGGGTTAGACAGCCTCCTTTAATGGACTAATCCAGTGATATCAAGAGAGCAATGCCTATGTGTCACTCCATACTGTGAAAACAGGAGCTGTATGACACACTGTCAAGTTAGGCCTTGGTGCTATGGTCTGAACAGGAGGTGTCATCCAGTTGTTGTACACTGGACTTTCATAGTTAGCTTTGACCAGTGCAGGTGAATGCTGAGGTAAATAATACAAACCTCTTGCATAGGGGTCTGAAGATATCATAGTATCGTAAGTTGAAGAGGGTTTTGAACTGCCTCCCCCATTGTCACTAATGAAGTGAGGAGCTCTGGCATTGTCTGCAACTGTCATTGGGGATGGTATGGTTGAATTGGACATCAACAGACCGTTGCACATGAATGCCGAACTATTGGAGGCCGAGTTAGCGACATCCACCTGAGCAGAAGACTCTAAGTTCATAAGATTATGCAAAACAGAAGCATTTGATTCCATGATTGATGGCTGAAAAAAATTTTGAGTGGTTGAGTGCAACTGCATTTGCAAGTCTTGATTATGGGTATTGTGCTCCTGCTTGCACCAACCAGCCCTCTGTTGATTATAGGCATGCTGCTGAAATGCAATCATAGGCCATCCTCCATGCCCATTTGGGTAATTAGCATGAGCATTCGCATAACTCGTTAAGGTATCTGTGATTTGTGAATTCATGTCGTCATCTGTTCGACAGCCTTCGACACTTAGATCAGATATATCGGCTTCCTTGATCCGTTTTGCAGCTCCTCCAATGGGTAAAGTGCTGCTTTCAATTATACTATTCACATCATATCTGCTCATGTCAAAATTTGTCACAGCATTGAGGCCTCTGAATTTGATGGCAGCAATGTCATAGGCTTCAGCAGCCTCTTCTTGTGTACCTGTGAAGTTAACTTAAACAAGTGAGAGCCTGAAATGGACAAATATTGTCTTCATGGTTTCCTTTTAAGAGTTATGATAGAAAAACATGATGCCATATCATAAACTTGTACAGAAGTAGTTGTAATATGCACATAAGGAGAGAAAGCTTACTGAATGTTCCCAAATATAGATCTTTGTTGCCAGCTACTCTTCCTATTCTAGCCTGCCACCTTCCATGCTGGTGATGTCTGTTATATATAATCAATAAGAGACCAGTTGCAATCAGATCAATCCATCAATGAAGTTTACAAAGACTGAAAAATGTGCCCATGATAGCATATAATCGAACTGCCAATTTTTCTGCTTCAAATCTAGACGAATTGGAAATGGAAAAAAGACAAGAATTTTTAATTTTTAGTCTGTCCCAACGATTCATTTAAAATTTAAACTAACACTTGGTCTGTAATACTAGATATCTGTGTAAAACCTTTTCTCATGTTTTATTTTGGAATAATTTGTTATATAAATGCACAAAATCTCATTCTCAATTGTCTGTTGGGTGACTCATTGGTGAATGAGTAGCTGAATAATACAACCTACACAACACTTTCTAATTATGACCGTGTTATATAGATGAAAAAAAGATGGTGATAACAAGAAACAAATCAGCTCTGGTTTACAACATATATATATTTGAGTAGTTTCAATAATTAATTTTGCAACCATATAGGTAACAAGATACATAAAATTATTCAGTAAAACACATAAGAAATAGTTATGATCTATATTATGGCTTGTAGAGAGAACGTTGTGGTATTATTAGTAATGTTCTACAAATAAGTAGAAGAGTGTTTGCGGTTTGAGCCTTTAATGCTAGAAGTATGTTTTCATGCGTTCTAAAGAAAAAACTTCCCTAGAACATAAAGAATGTGATATTTAATATGGATTTCTGTTAGTTCAAGGGATGTATATAATAAAAGAACCTGTTTGATTTGAATTCTCAGTTATGAGGAAATTTAAACATTTCTGTAGCTAAGTTGGATAGAATTTTGGTTAATGGTCAAGAGAATACATGTCAGTCTTGTTAATAATAAGAGGTTATTTAGTAGAATTGAAATAAAAATCTGTTGGCTTCTTAGTGCCATCTAGAACTTTTATGCTTTCTGGTCTAAATCGCAGAAACCATGCAGAAAAATGAAGTATGACGAGGAAACTTACAACTCCTCATTATTAGGAAATGATGAAATTAAACAAGGAATCAAAATCAAAATTTCTTCTTAGTGCTGTCCCTTTCTTTGGTTTCAGCAATATACCCCCACTATTTGGCTTCCAGTGTATAAAGATATCTAGAGATACCATATTGAAGTGAATTTCCAGTAATGCTCTATAAAATATGGAAGATTGGGATATTCATTCTGACTAGTCTCAAATAAATTTTTATTTGGACTAATACTCAAAATATCTCTAATTCTGCAAGAAATCAAATTGTTCAAATAGTGGAGATTTGCACCATTGCAGTTCTCTTAGTTAGTATTAGTTTAGTACTCAACTTGGTAGTTTTGATATTATAATAATAGTAATATTAATATTTATAATAATAATAACAATACCACATCCCAATGCAGAAACTTAGAGAATGCCAACCTGGTTACTCCTCGGTACATTGATGCTCCTCTAGAAAATCCACTGCTCTTTCTACACAGTATAAAATGTTACCAAAATCAGTAAAGATCTTACACTGAAGGAAGTAGCGCATCTTATAGAAAATAGGCATACCTTCTAAGAGATGCAACATATTCTTGCCTTGTCATATGTTTCATCTCCTCAACCTCTTTGTCGTAAGTGTTGATCTGCCATATTAACCCAAGTTTGTCATTTTCCTTGATACATAGAAACATGTTGTAAAATGAAGCATAGACCGTTGCATTATAAACAGTAGGCTAGTCGAACCAGACTTAATCTCTTCAAGCAATTCATCTTACATTGGTAGATTCAATAGTTAATTTGTTTTAGAAATCAAGATGTGATGTCCACTTTAAAATACTATTACAAAAAGTAAATTTCAGTCCACCATTCCTGTTGGCTGTCTCCTAAATAAATAAATAAAATTATGTTCTATATTAAGAATTTCTTTATTAAAAGATCTCATTCCAATCTATTCATTTTATCTCTCTCCTTTTTAAATTTCAACTACACCTGCAGAGATACTTTGAGGAAGGTAGGTCGTCATTTAAAAAACCTATAGGATAGCTTCTTTATTTCTTGCCATATTTAGAAAATCCCTTAAACCTTGAACTTTGCCTATCCACCTTAGAATGAAAAGGAGAAGTGCTAGTGCTAGTTATATGGATCTGTTGGAAACCTAAATTGAAATCAAGCATGCAATTGCTAGTTTTAATTTCCATAAAAACTAGAATGAAATGAATTAATTCAAAAGCAGAATCATACGGGAAAATTGGTTGTAGTAGTTGTTCCCCAATATTTAAGAGCTGCAAGATCATAGGCCCTAGCAGCTTTATCTTCTTTGTCATACCCACCTGTGATTTTTCAAAAAAAAAGACTCCATTAAACATGTAAAACTGTTTTTTGGCAAATTTTAGTTGAATATACTTTCAATATTTACTCTCTTATCAGGGAACTTACCCAAATAGACTGATGATAATTGAATCCAAATAGTGCCGCCCATACATGAGAGACAGCCATACAGAATTTCACCAGTCAGCTTGTATAACTATATGATTGAGAGGAGAAAAACCTAGATATGACTCATTCTTACCATCTTAATAGATCTGTTTCGACTTAGTACTCATTAATTACAGTACTAAGTGATGATAAATTCCTAGTGGACTGAAACTAATAGCCAAATTAGCTCAGGCACGGATAGTTTGTGTTATTCTATCATTATCTAACCTTGTCGACCCTTTCTGGTCTGGCCCTCTCTCCTGCAGCTGTTGTCCCACAAGTGAGCCTCATATCTTCCAGTCCACCTATGTCTGCAGAAGCATAATATGAAATCAGTTACAAAGAACTCAATGCCAATTCTAGCTGATTTGGAGCTTCCAAAAAGTGCACTTTTTTGACAGAAACCTTCTTTTAACAAAAATCACTGCTAATTTCTGAAGGCAGCTATGAAAAATTCAAAAGAATGTGAAGCTCAGCATGAAGTAAAGAACAATTGAGGAAAATACCTGGTGACACCTCTATAAATGGAAGTTCTCTGGCCAAAAGTATCAATAGACTTCCTTGGAGAAGCTTCCACTATGGCAGAGCAACCAACAGCATTGTCAAGAGAATGCTTCTTGCTCTCAGAGGGGGAGGTCTCAGCATTAATGGCATTTTGGGGTGGTGGTCCAGGATGAGCAAGAGAAGGGCTTGACTGGGAGCCAGGGCTCATGGACAAGGACAGAGATTGTATAGTTGATATGTTTCCCATGCATTGATCCTTGTTAGCTGCAACAGATGTGTTATTCATCTTGGTGGTGGTATTATTATTATCATTGCATGGTTGGGCTCTCAGCCATGTCATTCCTGCCATGTTGTTCTTCCGAGGAAGCTGGAGGCTGCAGTCCTGGAACATGCATTCACTGGTATTTTGATCATATGAATCAGTGGTCTTAATTTGGGTGGCCCTCAGTGGGTCTGGATTTTGTGGAGTTCTCTTGGAAGAGATTGTTTCATTGCCTGTGATGTCATAACCATCCATAATTTTTGTGCTTCTGTAGATGGAATTTGTAGTGTCTGAGTAGTGACCTGAACCTCCAAGGGATGCACCGCCAAGAAAATCTTCGAGTTTGGGCCCTTCTCTGTCGCCATTAATGGACAATGATATGTTCTGCTTACCGGCGCAGCTGCTCGACTCAAACATGGACAGATCGGAATCTATCATGTGCTGCTGAGATTGCACGTCTGAATCCAAGTCCATGCTTCGAGAATTCTCCAAGCCTTTCATATGCCAATCTGACAAAAAGAAATTTGCGTCAATACCCACCATAGGAATCAGAGCCAAAAAGATGCTCTACTTATAAACAATTTGGAAAAAATAATATGGTGCAAGCTTGCATTTGTCAATTCTCCTTAATAATTGAAGTTCAGCTTATTTACTTAGACCGTTGTAAGCTTTTGCAGCTATTTAAACTGTTCTAAGTTTTTTTTACGTCTATGGAGCTAGAATGATCTACTGTCTTATTCAACAATTTAAGAACTCTGAAGTGGAAGATAAGTGAGAAAAGCTCCTTGATTATACAACCTACGGTCGTAGATTTTAAGAAAGCATAAAAATAATAAAGAAGAAGAAATCGATAGGTTTTAGGGCACTATGGATAAATACCAAATCTTCTGTATCAATGGCCCGCTAGCAAAGCCTGTAGCTCTTGGTGCCCTTAAACAACTATATCTTTGTCATAGCAGCCAAAGAAAAATAATTTACCATGGTTGGAAAAGGTGTAACCAAGGGCCAAAGTTTTGCAAGCTACCTTATGTGTTTTCCAATGATTTCAAGAGTTAAAGAAAAAGTTATTCATTGGGAAAAAAATAAGGTATGATTGAAATGCATCTCGGAGCTTTCCTACTATATCTGGTTGAAAACCTTTGAAGCATCAAGTAGAATGCTTAGAAACTTGAAAACAGTATCATATCCTTGAATGAATGTTTCATGTACTAATAATAGTACAATGTGATATACTACGAATCCAGTTTTTTTAGTCCCTTTCCACACAAATGCCGTTAATAACTTGGCCGTGCATAAAAGGACATGTTGCAGTACTAGGTTATTCTTGGAGACGCATTTGAGAGTAGGTACCTAGCTCTTATTGAATTACCCACCTGCACTCAGTGAGAGCAGGTGTACAAAGTGAGCTGGATGTAAACATCATCTTGTTTTCTCTCGACACCCAAAAAATGAGGCGAGGCAAGACAAATACAGCAGCTACTATTGTGCACAAGAAGTGCACAACAAATAACAAATCACATGAGGAGTGCACAAGTAAGAGCATGAAATTATATCAGGGGTGCACACACCAAAAAGGCAACAACCTTCCCATTATTTTCCTCCAGGAGTTATTCTCAAGTTCATATTTCTCTCAAGGTTTAGTGCAAAGGGTGCAAGCCCATGCAGACACAAAGTCCACCAGACAATACAAACAATGATCAACCAGGCAGGCATTTCATCCTCCAACCAGTCTTAAGACTTAAGGTCGACATAAAAACACATATATATGTGTTGATTAGAGATATAAATAACCTTGGTTCTCAGCGCGGTTGAATGCCTCCATGATACAAAGCGACCCATCTCTCCTGAGTGTCATATGAGGAGGCATCTCCATAGAAGATGGCTGAAGCTCATTATAACACTCTCCATTACTGAAATTGCTATGGCCATGGCCGCCATGATGGTTTTCCTCTGAATGATCACCATCCTCGGGCATTTCAACAGCCATCTGAGGCGAGAGAGAAAATCCAAGCCAATTGTTCATCGACCCCATTATCACAACACATCCACTGAAATCCCAACGCCCACCTGCAACACCACAATACACAAAATCCCATATGTGGGTACCTCAAAAAAATCAAGATAAGAGAAAGAGAAAGCAAAGAAAGAAACAAAACTTCTTCTTCTGCCATCCTTATATCTTAGACTGTACGCATACCTAGGAGAACAACGCCGCCAAAGAGATAAGAGACCGAAAAAGAGGGGCTCTTCTCCTCCACTTCTCCTCCCTGCCTGCAAATGTTAGCAGAAAGAGAAAGGGGAAAAATCTCCGCACACAGAGTACCCTAGAGAGGAAAACAAGAGGAAACAGAGAATGTGATGAGGAGGAGAACCAGCGGTCAAAAGCATCGATCTAAGAAGCCGTCAGAGTCACGCACGCACCCTTGTCTAAACCGGCCATTCCTCCTTATTACACCGCGCATTGGGAAGGAAACCCTTTTTTTTCTCTGAAAGGAGCTGGCCCACACACCATTTCTGACAAAAAAACAAAGTATCCACCTTCTTCTCCCTACCGCCTCACCTCATTCTACACCCTCTTATATCACGTTATGGAAAAAGAGATCAGAGGGGGCCCTCTCAATGTCCCATCGAACTCAGACACCCCCCAAAAACGGGCTCAGAATTCCTTCCACGACGTCGTTTGTAATCACTGTTGTGTGGTAACGAAACCCACGTAAAAAGTTAGGTCTTTTTTTTAAAGCTCCATCGGGTAGAACAATTTGACATAGATTATTGGTTTTCCATTTTTCCTCTCATACATGTGTCTCTGGAGTAGAACGTTGATTAAGGGCGCATTGGAATATGGGGAAATGCGTGCACATAAATCAATCAATGCTTCTTTTTTAAAAGAGTCTAGACAGCTTTCAACGTTCTGTTACCTACTTCCTTTTCTTTCTCCAAAAGATACAAAACAATTTGGATGGATGGATGGATGAGTTGATTCATTTTTTGCAGGTTGGTTGGTGCTCTGCTTCGACCCATGCCTTCGGGATGGACATGCAACTAACTATCAGTCACCGTGTATATCCATCCACCCATTCCATTCCCCCACACTTGCATATTCATATGTTGTTTTGGGCCCCATGGAGATGGGTTCCTGTACTTTTGGGATCAGCCATAAATAACTTCCCTTGGATGTGGAAAATGATGCCCGGATGCCAAATCCAAGAGCAAGAATGTGCACATTTTAGGTTAGTTGAAATCACTCATGCTCTTGAATTGATCGATGCATGGATTTGAAATTGTAATTGGGACTTTCTTTTTATAGGATATACTGATTTGTATATTTTTTAGATTCTTAATGAGTTTATTAAGAATTGGGTGAGAGGTTCTAATATGGTAAGGAATGATCACGGGATAATATCTTTGGTCATGTTCTTATTGTTCACGTTCTTGAATTCATAGATGGATTGATTTTAAATTATATATGAGATATTTCAAAAAGATTAGCTTTGAAATTGATATTTCTTCAATAGGTTCTTTGTCTATCAGTGAAATTGAAAGATTCTTAACAATACTAGAGTTCCAGGACAAAACTCTAACATTACATAAGAAATGAAATTCAAATTGTACTATGAAATAAATACTTCTTAATTCGTAATCCAAAAAGTTTAACTTATACACATGTCAAATAACTATAAAATATTTTTCTAAATGAAAATCTTCCATGAGAAAAATGATACTCATTTTCAATTTAAACAATGTTTTAGGTTTTGACAAAACCATTCTAATATTAAAATGATACTCCAAATAACGTTTTGGATATTCACAAAGTTATTTCTGAATTTTAAAGTAGAACTCTGATTTCGAGTGTTTAAATATAATTCAGCAATCTCAAAGCTTTGACTAGAAAGAGACAAACCCTACTAGAGACTCATTTTTTTCTAGCTTGTTCTATTTATTACTATATTTCTATCATGGGATATAGTCAATCTTTCCCCATTCATGAATCCCCCCACAACAAATAATAATGCCACTAGCATGTATCCTAGTATTGTTACCCTAGGACTAAGTGTATGGATGTAGTATACCTACAAAGTATATTATCATTGTCACTATCAAAGAAGCATGGAATTCTTGACCTGGTGATTAAAAATTTGGTTCCCCATAGCAAATCTGATTTTAAAAATAATCCAAACAATGAAAAAGAAGCTTGTTAACTTCATTCTTCATTTATCTGCTGTCTCCACTTTTGTTATCATTTTTTAAGCTACACTTGTTGTCACTTTTTTAAGCTACATATCTTATGGATCTTCCAAAGATTCACTCCATTGTTTTGACTGGTCAAAAAGGCCTTCGACAATAAAAATACTTTTAAAAGGGAATTCACATGAGTAAAGGATTTGAGAGAATGTCCTATGGCTCGGAATTGAGTTTTTATTTATATGTTTAATACTTAATCTATTCATGTACGACTGCATGCTTTAATGTTGTGTTCTTTAATTACTTTTTAAATCTTTAACATATAAAAGAAGTTTTAGAGTTAGAAGACACTTGAGGAATATCTCTATAATTATAAATAAAGTTCAAATCAAAAGTAAAGATTAATGGACAGGGAGAAGGTCTTTCTATACCTTTTTATTTTTATTTTTAAATTTCACTTTTACATTTACTTTCATTCTATTATAAGACAATTTATATTTTAGGTATGAGTTGTGGTCAAAGGTGATTTTTATTTTAGTCATTTGCAAGTATTGGATCTGATTGTAAGTATAGATATACTTTATAGCCATAATTGCACTTATAGGCTTGTGCTTTAAATTTAATTGTTTTTAAATACATTCTTATATTTTAAATTAAATGTAAAGAACAAGTTCTATGATATTAATCAAGTAAGTTAGATTGACAAAATATACTTTTGATTGCCAATTCTAAAGTCTATATTTTGAATCTTATTATTTATTATGCTACATGATAGAGTCTCTATCGTCAATCACCGTAAATTTACATAGAGTTAATCAATATTCCAATACCATATTTCATATCATATATTATCTAATGTTTACTTAGATTGATTATGATTGATTGTATTATTGAATTCATTAAACTTTTTTGTGAACATTAAAATGTAATTCTAATGTAATCTCATCAATAAGCTAACCAAAAACATAAAATATACAAACAAAGAAGAACTTCCACTAGAGTTACAAATCAAATGTATGTAAATGCACAAAACAAAATGTGCATTTACGCACATTAATAAGCTTGACTTCATTTTCTTAAATCCTTCAAGATTTCAAGATAATATTATTACTCCCAATATTAAACACTAGCAAAAGGACATGAAAGAGTCAAGTGTGGTTGATTGGTGTTGCAAGAAAAAATGTATATTGATAACAAGGTAGAATGCAGATCTGTTTGTAGCTCATATAACTATATAAATGTCAAAATGGAAGAGAAAAGCTCTTTTATAGAAGTCTCCAAGAGAGTCAAGGGTTTAAATTAAGAGGTTAAAAGATGAATTATTAGAAATAAGAGATAAGTAGAGAATGAATAGGTTTGAAATCTTAAATGAATGTGATTAAAAGGTGTGTTAACTTTTTTATAAGTATATTTAAGTTTAATGAGTCAAGTCATGTGATAAGAGAGAGAAAAAAAAAAAGGAGAAAAATACAACACTTGTCTCATGATTATAAATTTGGATTATAAATGACATGAACAAGTTGGAGGGATAAGATTAGAGACAAGACATTGTATTCCTCCATCTTTTCAAAACATTTATTTAATTAATAGTAGAAAAAGGTGGGATTTAACTAATTAGATAAATAATAAAATATACAAACAAAGCAGAACTTCCAATATAGGTATGTGAATGCACAAAACAAACTGTACATTTACACACATTGATAAGCTTGACTTCATTTTCTTAAATCCTTCAAGATTTCAAGATAATATTATTACTCCCAATATTAAGCACTAGCAAAAGGACATGAAAGAGGCAGGTGTGGTTGATTGGTGTTGCAAGAAAAAATGTATATTGATAGCAAGCTAGAATGTAGGTCTATTTGTAGCCCATATAACTATATAGATGTTGAAATCAAAGGGAAAAACTCTTTTGCAAAAGTCTCCAAGAGAGTCAAGGATTTAAATTAAGAGGTTAAAAGATGAATTACTAGAATTAAGAGATAAGTAGAGAATGAATAGGTTTAAAACCTTAAATGAATGTAATTAAAAGGCATGTTAACGAGAAGAATGGAGAAAAATACAACACTTGTCTCATGATTATAAGTTTGGATCATAAATGACATGAACAAGTTGGAAGGATAAGATTAGAGACAAGACATTGCATTCCTCCATCTTTTTAAAACATTTATTTAATTACTAGTAGAAAAAGGTGGGATTTAACTAATTAGATAAATAATAAATTATTCTTTAAGTGTCAAAAATAAATTACTAATAAATTTATTAAATAAATAAATAAATTGAAGTAATTAATAGAGGAAGAGACTCAATCAATTTAAAATGTTTATTTAACAAAGAAACAATAATAATAATATTAACTAAATATAAGAAAATATTTATTTCAGCAAATAAAGACATTTTTAGGTGTCTACATTTGTGTTCTTTAATTTTCTAAGATGTTTTATTTTTAGATAATATGTATCAATACCTATGCTCTTTAGAGTGAGTACTATGTTTATTTAATTAATAACATAATTATGATGAAAGTTGTAAGTACAATGATAGATTTCATGAACATGCACTGCAACATTAATTTATGGATTTTGGATTAAATGAAATATACTTAAAGAATTTTTCACAACATGTTTAATTCAAGAAAAACATTGAATTCACTAAGATGATTGTTAATCTAGTAAATATATTACTCGCAATAATACAAAATATTTTTTTACAAGGTTAAAAAGATCCAAAGCTTTAAGGAAAACTAAATTACAAGAGATACACCCAAGGTATCTAACAAATCTATTACAATCATCATAAGTACTTGTTGAATTGTGATACTACTACCAAGATTTGGCTATATAGTTTTTGAGTCAAACTCATTGACCCACATTTCATGAGTAGTGATTTAACAGGAATCCATCTCTTGTAAGAATAAATGGAACACTTAGACCTCATTGGATCTAGGTGATTCTCATAGAGGTGAATTACCAAGACTTCTTGGGAGGTCACCCATTCTAATACTACTTCAGGTTGACCACGCTTAACTATAGAGTTTCCTCCATGGTTAAACTCACTCTACTTGTAACCTCATTTGCAAAACCTTCACCAAGGGTTGTACCTTCTGAACCATTTATTATAAATCTCCTTAACCTCATCAATTGATAAGTAGGAGATAATTTCCATAGCAAGTCAAATTGTGATATTGCTATCAAGATTTAATTGTGTACTTTTTGAGTCAAACTCATTTACCCATGTTTAATGAGTAGTTATTCAATACTAATCCATCTCTCATGAGAATAAATGGAACAATTCAAATGAGCATTGGATCTAGGTGATTCTCACAGAGGTGAGGCATTGAAACTTCCTAGGAGTTCACCCATCCCAGTACTGCTCTAGGTCAAGTACACTTAACTACAAAGTTTCCTCCATGGTTAAACCCACTCTGCTTGCAATACCATTTGTAAAACCTTCACCAAGTGTTGTGCCTTATGAACCATTCATTAGAAACCCCCTTAACCTCATCAATTGATAAATAGGAGATAATTTCCATAGCTAGTCAAATTATGATATTGCTATTAGGAATTAACTGTGTAGTTTTTTAGTAAAACTCATTGACCTATGTTTCATGAGTAGTGATTCAACATGAATCCATCTCTCATGAGAATAAAGGGAACACTTAGTGCTCATTAAATATTATTTGTTGTAAGATGAAATTTGATACAAATATTGGGAATATTTTTATTGTTTGATGGAAAAGTTAGAGAACTCTCATGACCCATTAAATTAATAATTGGAACTTACAATGAATATTTTTTTCTCTATTCTCAAAACTAACTAATTTTTTAAATGATTATTAAGAACAAATATACAATGAAATGTTGATTTTTCTAGACAATCAAAATAAGCATTAGGTTGATTTCTCATAATAGAAGTGTGATAGTACCTCGTAGATTATGAAACTCATATACAAGTTATTAAAACATCCTATATTAATAAGATTTCTAACTAAAAGATAAAATAATAGCATAAGCATTTATATCTAGACATTGCCATAGCTTTTCCTAGAGATAATATTCCAAATTTTGCATTTGGATCCTTCATATCTTTATCTACCTTACAATTTTAAGGAATAATAAAAATTGGGTATAATATTAACTCTTTTGTTAAAAAGAAGGCAAAACTACTGCTATAAAAATATATACAAATTTAAAAATAGATTCATGTTTAGAATTATCTACAAAGAATATATGACTACACATTTGAAAAATATGAATTCATACCTATATTGTAAATAATATAGTATTTTTGTTGAGAAATCCTTTTGTAAACAAATCCAAACTCATGGAGATTCAAAGCTTGTATTAATTCTTTCAAATAATTTAAATAATGCAATTTATCTCTTAAATTTTCTGCAACAATTTTTTACTTCTCCAACTTGCAAAATGACTTAACTTGTATTAATACAAATTTTCAATTTATAGAGGAAATTGGACGAGTTCATAGTACTATGATATATCAAAAGATAGACAACATGAAAACTTAGAAAAACACATAATTAATCACATGAATTTGATACGGATGCCTAACTTATAGAAAAATAGGAAATTATTAAATGGGAGTGCTTAATTACATTCAATAATTAACATCCACCATATGAATCCCTACTCAAGGTAACATAAAAATAACACACATCAACATACAAGTATAATTGGTCCCATTTCCAAAATAGATGCCTAGATAACACATTCTACCATGTTATGCCTTATAAATTCCATTGCAAATAGAATGTTAATGAATGCAATGATAATTTATCATATATAAAGTATTACTAAAACATGTCTTTTCATGCATGTCTTTAAGCATCCAACATCCAAGCACACCTTCCATAGATCAGGGAAAAACATAAAAATGACTTAGGATTGCAACATTAATATTGTCTTATCCTAAAAATACTTCACTTTATAATAAAGGTTATAATTACAATTAAAAGGAAATATATAATTATAGTCAATTGTTATGGTCAAGTCACATCTTCTTCCAAAAACAAGATAACTTATTTGTGGTTTTGTCTTCATGTTGCTCCCTTACTAATAAAGTTTCAAAACAAAACAATCAAGGCCCTAAATATCAAGTAAACCTATGTATTAGAAAATATGGCCAATAAATACTTTAAGTGATTTATAAAAATTATTCAATATGTAAACATTATCTAACAAAGATAATAACATTCTCAACTATTTCTCACATAATATGTTGCTAAAAATAAAAATTTATATTAAGTATGATAATGTAATGTAAGATATTATTTCCATATATATGATACCAAATGACTATCACATTCTAGTTTTGAGCAAGGTATCAATGTTCCTCGGGCTAGTAGAGATGGAATGTTGGATTTATGTAGGGTTGTCAAGTAATTCTTTCATGATACCAAATATATTAATCTTAAGTTACAAGCTTTGGAAAGTAAATTTGACTTGCTTGAGGCTATGGTAGTGAGAAAAGTTACTGTGGAAGATAAAGGGTTGGGAATTGATGAGAGGAGGGAGATGGTCACTAGGGAGAGGGATGATTTTATATTCAAGGAGTTAGAGGATAGGATTACCTCTTTGAAAAACCAAAGTGTTGGTTTGAGGTATCTCTAAGGAGCATTGGTGATTAGAGACTTCCTGGGAGGTCACCCATCCCAGTACTACTCTAGGTCAAGTACACTTGACTATGAAGTTTCCTCCATGGTTAAACCCACTTTGCTTGCAATACCATTTCCAAAACCTTCACCAAGTCTTGTGCCTTATGAACCATTCATTATAAATTCCCTTAAGCTCATTAATTGATAAATAGGAGATAATTTCCATAACTAGTCAAATTATGATATTGCTATGAGGATTCAACTATGTAGTTTTTGAGTAAAACTCATTGACACATGTTTCATGAGTAGTGATTCAACATGAATCCATCTCTCATGAGAATAAATGGAACACTTAGTACTCGTTGAATATTATTTGTTGTAAGATGAAATTTTATACAAATATTGGGAATATTTTTATTGTTTGATGGAAAAGTTAGAGAACTCTCATGACCCATTAAATTAATAATTGGAACTTACAATGAATACCTTTTCCTCCATTCTCAAAACTAACTAATTTTTTAAATGGTTATTAAGAATAAATATACAATGGAATGTTGATTTTTCTAGACAATCAAGATAAACATCAGGTTGATTTCTCATTGTAGAACTATGATAGTATTATCTAGATTATGAAACTCATATACAAGTTATTAAAACTTCTATATATTAATAAGATTTATAACTAAAAGATAAAATAATTGCATAAGCATTTATATCTAGAGTTGGACATAACTTTTCCTAGAGATAATATTTCCTAGGGATAATATTCTAAAGTTTGGATTTGGATCCTTCATATATTTATCTACCTTACAATTTTAAGGAACAATAAAAATTGTGTATAATATTAACTCTTTTTTTTAAAGACAAGGCAAAACTACTACTATAAAATTATCTAAAATTTTTAAAATAGATTCATGATTAGGATTATCTACAAAGATTATATGATTACACATTTTAAAAATATGAATTCATACCTATATTGTAAATTATATAGTATTTTTGTGGAGAAATCCTTTTGTAAACAAATCCACACTCGCAAAGATTCAAAGCTTGTATCAATTCTTTCAAATAATTTAAATAATGAAATTTATCTATTAAATTTTTTGCAACAAGTTTTTACTTCTCCAACTTGCAAAATGACTTAACTTGTATTAATACAAGTTTCCAATGCATAGAGGAAATTGGACGAGTTCATAGTACTGTGATATATCAAAACATAGATAACATGAAAACTTAGAAAAGCACATAATTATCACATGAATTTGATATGGATGACTAACTTATAGAAAATAGGAAATTATTAAATGGGAGTGCTCACTTACATTGAATAGCTTACATGCAACATATGAATCCTCACTCAAGGTAACATAAAAATAACACATGTCAACATACAAGTATAATTGGTCCCATTTTCAAAATAGATGCCTAGATAACACATTCTACCATGTTATGCCTTATAAATTCCATTAGAAATAGAATGTTAATGAATGCAATGATAATTTATCATATATAAAGAATTACTAAAACATGTTTTTTCTTACATGTCTTTAGGCATCCAATATCCAAGCACACCTTCCATAAATTAGGGAGACACATAAAAATGACTTAGGATTGCAACATTAATATTTTCTTATCTTTAAAATGCTTCACATTATAATAAAGGTTATAATTGCATTTAAAAGGAAATATATAATTACAATCAATTTTTATGGTCAAGTCCCATCATCTTCCAACAACAAGATAACTTATTTGTGGTTTTGGCTTCATGTTGCTCCCCTACTAATAAAGTTTCAAAACAAAACAATCAAGGCCCTAAATATCAAGTAAACCCATGTATTAGAAAACATGGCCAACGAGTACTTTAAGTGATTTACAAAAATTATTCAATGTGTAAACATTGTTTAAAAAGGATAATACTATTCTCAACTATTTCTCACATAAAATGTTGCTAAACATAAAATTTATATTGAGTATGACAATGTAATGTAAGAGTTTATTTCCATATGTATGATGCTTGATGACTATCACATTCTAGTTGTGAGCAAGGTATCAATGTTCCTTAGGCTAGTAGAGATGGCATGTTAGATTTCTATAGGGTTGTCAAGTGGTTCATTCATGATATCAAAGATATTATTCTTAAGCTACAAGCTTTGGAAAGTAAATTTGACTTGCTTGAGGCTATGGTAGTGGGAAAAGTTACTATGGAAGATATAGGGTTGGGAATTGATGAGAGGAGGGAGATGGTCACTAGGGAGAGGGATGATTTTAGATTCAATGAGTTAGAGGATAGGATTACCTCTTTGAAAAGAAAGAGTGTTAGTTTGAGTTATCTTTGAGGAGCATTGGTGACTAGAGAGATACAAAATATTGAAGGCTTCTTCAAATCATATTAGAATCCTTTTTGGCAATATGGAGAATCCTCAAATTGATAATGCTTTATTTATGTGGGGGATGAGAAAGGTAGTCTTGGGGATGTCACCTCTGGCCCCATGAAAAGGACATAGGTGGATACTCGAAAGAAGGATCGGCCTATTGTAAAGGAGATTCAAGAGATAAAGAAGGCTACAAAGGATATGGAGAAGTTGAAGATTGAAGTTTCCAAGCTTCAAAATAGTTTGGTTTAGATCTTTCTTTCAATCTTGGTATTTTGTCTTCTTTTTCTTCTTGTTTCTATATATTTGGTGCATTTCTTATAGTGTGGTTATTCCTCTAATTGGCATTTTTTTTGGTTTTTCTTGCTTGTCATTTTTGGTTGTTTCAAGTCTAGCAGGGATTAATGTTAAGTCTTTAGTTATTTTATTTCTAAGGGCTCCAAGGCCTCTTGAAAACCTACTTTTAAATAAGAAACAAATATCACATCCAATTGATATTTTGACATATTGGTACAACCAAAATTAATAATTATATCCAAAGCATCTATAACCATGCCAATTTTTTAGAGGAATGTCTAAAAATCATGTACTCCATTTTTATGGTTGTAAAAGTAATTTTAGGCCATATTTACTCCTTCAACTTACATACATCTAAACAATGAGGAAATAATTACTAGGGGGCATTTAGCTATCCAAGTCACTTTCTAAATCTTACCATCAAAACCGTTATATAAATGAATTTAAATATATTAATATCTTGATAAAATAAGAAATAATAATAAACTTTTCACAAGGATCTAAACACCCTCTTAACATGGTTATAATTTTCTCTACATTGAGGTTAAACAAAATTTCTTAAAACTCCAACGACTTGAAAGATATTTGATCTAATGTCAACCAGTGCATAAATCAAAGTATCAACAGTAGTGTCATAAGGAACCTTAGAAATCCCTTCAAAATTGTCATAAAATTTATAAATATTTTCTAATTCAAGAAAAGTAATTTTTTCTCTTAAATGTGATTTTGCTCGATTTTATTATATAATATATAATAGATAATGTGTGTGTGTGTGTGTGTGTGTGTGTGTGTGTGTGCATGCGCGTGCGTGCGTGCGTGCGTGTGTGTGTGTATATATATATATGATTTTGATTTTATTCTATTTTATTAAATAATTTATAATATATAATATATAAGATTTATTTTAGATATAAGTTATGATCAAGATTAATTTTTTTTTTGTCATTTATAAGTATTAAATTTAATCTTGTGTATATTCTTTATAGACATAATTGTATATAGATTTATGCTTTCAATTTTTTTTAAATGATATTTTTATCAATTTGGTTTTAGATATTCTAACAAATATTTATTAGATAAATTAAATTAAAAAATATAAGATATTATATTTTAAAAAGTTCCAGAAAACTAAAGAAGCAAGTTAAATCAAGCAAATATAGTCTTGATCACTAATTACTAATCTTATAATTATTTGTTCCACATAACAAAATCTTTGTCATCATCCACCTTAAATTCACATGGATCTTATATTCTATCGTTTACTCACTATCTTGATTTATATTAACTTGGGTTTGATTATAATTGATTAACTTTCTAAATTTATTTATTGAACTTTTATATTAATTGTCTAGAGTACATTTTTATTTTTATATAATTAGTATAGATACCTAAAAGATATTTTGAACAACATATAGGTAGATATTATTAGAGCATAGTTTATTGTAGAATTTGTAAAAGAAATAGTAGATTTCATGAACATGCATTTCAAATTAATTTAATATAAAAAGATGATTTAATTGAAACATGTTTAAATGAAAGAGACATTTAAAAGTATAAATTACCTTCTTGATCTAGTAAAATGTGTTAGGAAGTGAGTGTTCATATAAAATGTAAAATACTAATGATATATTTTTATTTTTTTACAAGGATATAAAAAAGGTCTAAAATTTTTCAAAGAGAATAATGAGATATACTCACAAGATCTTTATAATTGTCCAATACAATTATCACAATTAGTCATCAATAAGCAATAATTAACTATACCATGCAATTTGATACCAATATTAGGAGTATGAATTAGTCTTTCTTTCTTTTTTTAGTGAAAATGTTATATCATTTTCATAATACATTAAGTCACTCATTTAAACTTATAGTGCATTATTTTCCATCCCCTTCAAATTGATTAATGTTTGTGACAATTTATAGGAATAAATACATGAGGAAAAATCGATTGCATTAAGATCCAAGTAAATAGTTTACATTAATTTTTAATGATAAAATTTAGATAGCATTCCCTACATTATTGAACTAATATACAAGGGATTATAAATTATTATATTAAAAAGAGTCAAATTTGAAATATAATGCAATGAATCAATCAATGATAAAGCAAAATTACAAGCATTAAAATATATACATTAAAAAGAGATTTGATTGAATATACTCTAAAGCTTGAATATGTATCCAAATTAAAAAAATTATCCACCTTAAATTTCTAGGAACAATAAAAATGATGACATAATATTTTTTTTAAGAATACAACGTGAAACTACTACAATGAAACTTCAACAAAATGTTTACAAATCTAAAAGTAAAAGCTTATTCAAGATTACTAAAATTTATTATGTGAATGTATATTCAAAAAATATGAAGATATAAATATAATCTCAAGTGATGTATATAATTTTTCTAGATAAATTCTTCTATAAAAAGTGCATACACAAAAATATCCAAAGGTTATCTTATCTCTTCGCAAAAAAATTTCATCAGTACGATTTCACTCTTAATTGTTTGTAGTTTGTTTCCTACTTCTCCAACTTAAAAAAATGTCAACTTATACTAATACAAGTTTATAATTTAGAGAGGAAATGAGAGGAGAATGCTAAATGGCGATCTCAACATAAGGATATTTAATCTACATACAAAAAACCATATGCTCCACATCATTGGGAACCTAAAAACTTGGTAAAAAGGAATAAATGATCATATGGTTTGGTATGGACACCCAACCCACAACCAATAAGAAATTGGTAACTATATTTTTTAATTACTTTTAATAGTTGAGAAGCATCACCTAACTTCCCACTTAGGACAACATACAAAAAAATTGCATAAAAATGTAACACTCGGCATTCACATCTCCAAAATAGATGCATATTAGAAAATTATATTGTCTTATAATAACCATCTATAGTTGGTTCATAATGAGTTCAATTACAATTTTTCACCGATTAATATTTATTACATATGTTTGTTCCACATTTCCTTAGGTTCCTAGGTGCACCTTCTATCATGGACCATGGAATCATTATCCAAACATTATCCCAATTGATATTAAACATTTTAGTTACAAACATAAGGAAATACACAATTATAATCAATTGTATTTATCAAGACCCACTATCTTTCTAAGCTAATTAAACTTGTTTGTGGTTAGTGGGTTAATGAGAGAATGATAACCATTATTCAATTTGTTGACTTTCTCTAGATGAAAACATTACTATTCCCAACCATTTCTTTCAGAAAAGTGATACTAAAAATCAAATTTATATACTAAATATGATCGCATGATGTTAATAACTTTTTTAGTCAAATATATCACACTCTCACTATCACATCCAATCCTCACAATAATGTAATCAATACCAATACCTATATCAAGTCTCTATAACATATTTTATCTTGATAGGCATGAGTAGAGATCATATTATAATTTCATGGTATAGGAAGTAATTTTAGGCTATATTTTACTCTTCTAAATCACTACATATTCATACAAAAAGAAAACATAGTCACTAGTGACCATTCAACTTTTGAAGTCACATGGAAAATCAATATCAACAAAACCATTGTATTAAATGAATAAATCACATATTTGATATAATGATAAAAATAAGAGTAATACATCTCACAAATACATAAATAATGTTTAAAGAACATCTATGTTCTTTACCAAGTTTAGTTATAGACTTTCTTAAAATCCCCCTACTTGGGAAATTTCCTCACACACTAGCATAAAGAACCTTAGATGTCTCTTCCAAATAATACTTGAATCTTGGGCATATTTCTAAGATAGGTTAGTACCAACAAAAAATGGAATACTTACTTGTTGGACTAGCCACCAACTTTCCCCTTCAGGATTTGTGTCATGGCTTAATTGCCTCCTATGTTCTAGAAGTCTAGTGGTTGTGTCAAGTATTGATAGGTTGATATTTTGGTGCAATGAAAACTCTAGCATGTAACAAGTAGTATTAAATATTGATTATGGGTTCAAAGCTGCATAGGTAATGTTGAAGGCTGGGGAGGCTGTGGGGGCATTATTGGACTAATTGCCAAATTTCCACTTCGGGATTCATGACACAACTTAACCGTCTCTTGTATTCTATTCATCTAGTGGTTGTATCTAGCATTGAAAGATCAATCTTTTGGTGCAACAATAACTTCAACTTGTAATATTACTACCTTATAGTCATTCATATTAAGTATTCACAAAATGGTATTGGGATACTCAAACTTGAATAAAAGACTATGTAAATTGACTATTCCTTTTGTTTCACAAAAAAACCTTTAGATTGAAAAATATTAAATTCGTTATCAAGATTCTCATACAAGAAATAAGTCAAATGATTCATTTATTCAATTTCAAGATCATAAGAATCTACAACTAGCATTATCGACAAAAAGTAAACTGAGTGAACAACTAAAAGAAGGAATAACTTTGATAAATCATATGTGTGATCATCAGAGAGGGAGGTTCATTAAATTTGGACAAAAGAGAAATGTAGTAAGTGACTTAAAGAGTAAAAGGAAATGGTTTATAAATAACAGTTGGTTTCATCATGAATGACAACATAAGATTTAATAGAGTTAGCCTAAGGTTAAAATGTATTATAAAAGATTCAAAAGAAAGTTTCATAAAATTCTAATTAGGCAAGCATGGAAGGTGAAAGACATAATAAGAGAAATAGGAGATCATGAAGAAGTATTAGAGATCAGGTTGGTGTTGAAAAAGTTGCTAAGATGTACAAAAATGAGGAGTGATGATAGAGAAGAACACTTTCATAGTAGAGGAAGAGCCTAAAGGATCTAACAAGCTTTTGGAGAAAGAAATCACAAGTCAAACTCATGTTGTTTCATTCATGATAGTTGAGCAACAAGTTTTGTGAATTCTTTTAACCAGAGTTCTTAAGAGGACTAAAAGTCTTTTGTATGAGACTATTTGTAAATCCTCTAACAAGGTAAACACATTATAAGTGGCATTAAATATCTTTAAAAAGTAGTATCTAATATGATTGCAGATACTTCTCATAATGTATCAATCACTTTTATTAAGGTGGGCCACTTAGAAGGTGACAAACAATGTAAGCTCTTAACCAGGAAAAATTATTACTGTAGTGATGAGTTGTGGTGCCATCCCCACTATTGGAAGAATTATTGGGAAACAAGATACTAAGGGAGGGTGAATCAAGATCTTAAACTTTAACTTGTAAAATCAAATTATTGAATTCACACCTAATTAGTCTCATATCTTAGATCTAACGTATAAATACATACATCATGTCCATGTCGAAAGATTTAACACATAACACAAATGATTTGATAACCCATAAACACTTCAATGTGAAGGTAAAATTGGAGTAGAAATGAAACCTGCAAATCTTCAGTGTTGCAAAAAAATAATTAACCTATTAGGATTAAAATCTTTCATCTTAATATATAATCTACCATGTGAGGGGTTTTCCCTATTAAAAGCTTCTAGATTGTTAAGTCATGCCCTATTAAAGGATTTCACACTTACAATTAAGTGAGGACTCTATTAGGAGGTTTACATCTAGATCTATTAGCATTAATTGGTTGAGATATTTTCCCTGATTCAAAATGTATTCAATATCTAACCCTCTATTTTCTCTTCAAGCTAATTTTGGATCTCCTTTGTAAAATGTATGATCTGATCTCTCAATCTAATACCCCTTTTAGTCCTTCACAGCTTTGATTTCCCTTATCTGACATGATTCCAAACATAGCCTTTCTTGCTTCTCTCCTTGATTGCTTCTTCACTTGCACATACATACACTCTCTATTTCTCACACTAATTCTTGGGTTAGAATCCTTCTTAAATAGATGTTCTATGAAAGATATGGATCTCAATCAATGGTTTACAATTCATCATCTTTTATCATTTCTATCTAATTTTCTATTTGGTTGATTTGCATTCCTTGGTATCATTACCTTCTATAGTGATGCATAATCTACATCTTAGCTGTCTCTAAAAACATTAATCTTATATGGAATTTAGTCAAATTGGCTTACATAGTTATTTGTGCAATTACAAACTCATATGACAAAACTAAATTGCTCAGCATCTGAGTATTCTAACACTCAGTCATTGTTAACATTCATACTAGCACTTGGCTTCTATTTACATATGCTTTATGTTAGCTCGAAAAAATTGTCTCTTCAATTTATTCGGTCTCTACTAAAATAACTCGGCTTACATATACACTTGGTCTCAACTAGGGTGCTCAACAATCACTAACTTATTCGACATGTAATGCAAAATAAACAAGTCCTTCATTATGCTCAGCCTTTACTAGATGACTCCACGGTAGTGATGACTATTCATCCTTGCCTAGTAAATGACTAATTGTTTAGACACTGATAGGCAACATGGGCTTAGAGATCAAAAATCTCCCCCTTTAACATAAGTGGCAAAAATACTTTATCGTGCATAGTGATTGCATTAAAAAATACTCCCTCTAAGACTATAATCTGAATCTGTAACTTCTGATGTCTTTGACTTCTACTTTTAATTTTATTTTATCCTTGTTTTCATTTCTTCTCAATATATTTCTGCCTTATTCTTATTCTTCTCAACAACTATACAAGATCTAGTGAAGCCTCTTTCTCCTTTGGGATTACCTATTCTATTTTCATCTTTGTGTCTTTGACATTTTCTTTCTTCTCTTATATCTAAGGAATAGGCATGCCAGTTAATTGTGAAAACATAGTTATAGCCTTGCCCTTTTTCCTGACACTTTTATTAGCTTGAACAAATGTAGCCTCTACATTTTTAGTCTTTGCAATCTCAACCTTTGGATAATCTACAACTTGTAACAAAAATGGATTTGTACAAGGTAGAGTTGTGTCTGACATGAGATTCTACATATCTTCCATACTTAGCACATTTTGTAGAGGTGTGTCAGATATGTCTTTGATAGTAACAACCTCATGTTGTTTACATTGATGCACTAATTTTTTTATTTCTTCAACTAATTTAGCAACTTGTTCTTTATATGCATCATCAAATTCCATTGTATATCTTCCTTTTCTAGGCTCTACTTTTGGAGTAATTACTCCAAATACCTCTTTCCACACCTAAATACTATCCTACTCAACTTCATGAGCCTTATTATTCATAATTTTGTATCCCCTATCTCTTGACATAAATTTATTCATAGAATTTTTAAGGGCTATAGACATATGTGTCTTCCAAAAATTTGGCATAGCTTATGGCAATGTAGTCTCTCTTATTTATTTTTCTATGGATAGTGCCCATTTCTATTTAGCATCTATCCATTTGTACAAGACTGTTGAGAATCCATCTTCCAATTCCAAGGGTGTACATCTAAATTTAATCATCATATCTATCATAGCTTTTTCAAGTTTAACTTGATCATCATTATTCAAAAAATTATAAATAATATCTTTAAATCATGTGAAATTTCATGATTCTCTAACCTTTTCACATTCTTGATCTATAGTCATTAGAGGGAGTTTCTTTACAATTTAAAATTTTCTTGGGTCATTAGACTCGGTCTCTTCATTATCTTCCTCCTCCTATGCAATGATCAATTTTCTCCTTGGCCTCCCTTGTATATTCGTCTATGGCACAAGCTAGATGATCACTTCTTTTATGGACTTCCTTTAGTTTTCATAGTTGGGAGCTGAGCTATCTTTGATCTTGTTATGATTTTCACTTTTGGCTTTTGAGGTGTGAGAACTTTATTCACATCTCTATTAAGATCAACTATTACCTTAGGATCAATAATTATCACCTTCCTCTACTTTATTTCATTTGGCTCAGCAATAGCCAATTCTTTTCCTTTTCCTTCCTCAACCTTAGTAGGTTTTTTTGATCCTTCCCCTTCCTCATTCTTCTTTTCATCAAGACTCTTTCTCTTTCTATTCTTCTCAGGCTTAGGCATACTAGATTCTGCATTTAATTCTACCATTATTGTTTCATATGTGTTGAATTGCTCAGAATTAGTTGTTGGAAATATAAATAGGAAAGTAAGTTTTGAGAAGGGAGGGGAATGAATCAACATTTTAAACTTTTATAGTAAAAAATTTTCACCATTCATCCATCTGATAACTTAACATGTAAATTGAAATATGCAAGTATGCATCACATCCATAGCATAATGTAAATTAGCACATAATAAAAAAGATTTTGTTACCCAGAAACACTCCAATGAGAAGGTAAAATTGGGTGGGGATGACATCCACAAATCTTCATTACTGTAGCAATAAAGTGTGAGAAAATATGGATATAAATTTTTGACCATAAACTATGATCTACCCTGTGAGAGGTCTACCTTGTTAAAGGCTTACAAAGACTATTAGGTCTCACCTTGACTAAAGGATTTTAACTCATAATTAAGAAAAAAATGTGTTAGGAGAATTACAATAGTCTATTAGGACTACTCTATTTAGAGATTTACCTTGTATCACATGTTAAAATGATTCAGTACTTGATCCTTCCATTAGCACTTCTCTGTTAGATGTCAAATCTCCTCTTTATAGTTTGTAACTTGATCCTCCTAATCTAATATATCCTCTTTAATATTTCACTTCTTATCTCCACAACTGATTTTTTCTCCTCAAATGATTCTACAATACTTATCCTTCAATTAAGCATCTTCTCCATGCCTCTTTTCACACAACATACTCTCCTTAGTATCTCTATTCATCTCTCATGCTCCACACCTCTTCCCCTGAGGGTTTACCTCTTTAAATAGACATTTGGAAAATGGTTTAGGTCATAATCAATGGCTCTAGTTTATTTTTAAATTGTTTCCTAATGCTTCCCTTTTTCTGATTGGCTACATGTATTGCATAGGGATACAAGATCATATGACTTGATCGTTATCTCTTGATATCGAAAATTAATTTTTATGTCGGCCAAAAAAGGTTTACATAGGATTGTATGCCATTACAAGGATCTATGTCATTGACTGGTCACTCAACATCAATAGGCTTCTGATACTCGGCATTAAATATGCTGAGATGTTGTTATTTAGCTTCTGAATGGCTTGACCTATACTTTTATTCGACACTTGAATCACTCAGCATAGACTAATATGATAGGCAGCTTTTATTTTCTTGGCACTTGAGTGACTCGGCACACACTAACTGCTCAACACCTACTAGTGCTTGGCACTAACTATCATATCTCTTGGCATGTATTGTTTGGACACTTATTCTTGACATGCTCTATGCACTTGGCCTAAGTTGTGGCTCGGTTGCAGTAAGAACCAACCAACTATGCTAGATAATGACTAATTATTTCATCACTCATTTGTCAAAACCACAATTAGATTAACATTAGCATCAATATCTTCAATCAACAGTTCAGTCACCACTCCTTTAATCTCATCAACATGAACTTCATAAGGCATAGGCCTTAACCATGAAATTCTTGGTATTACTGCCTGAGCATGTACAAAATTTGTGTCTACTACAAAAATACCTCATCATAATACTTATCAATGAATGACTTAGGTATTCTCATTCTGTTTCTCATTTTTATTTTGAACTCCTCAAAATAGTTATCCATTATGGCTTAAAAATTTTCTCCCGAGCTATTAATCAAGTCATTTAACTATGTAGTAGCAGGTTGGCTCCTATTCCATGCTACTATTCAAATCATAGGAAATGAATTTTGTACATAGAATAATATGCATACTAGCAAAGATCCAAACTACATGATGTATTCTCTATTTTCTCGATTGCCTCTAGTTTCTATGATAATCATTGTAGTTGCAACTTGGTAAGGTCATAAGTATAATCCTTCTTGACAAGTTTCCATCCCAAATCCACTCCAATGCATGACATGTTGTTCAATCAGCTAGATTGGTAAAACTTGTGTGCTATCACATGAACTTTCAATTCAATTATAGGACCTTCTATCTCTTCAATTGTCATTCCTCTACCATTCCATTTTGCTTTGGTCAAATTTTCATTTTTATTCTTTGTTGTGCTCCTTATTCTTTTGTACCAATCCAAGGTAGGATAACCAATTACTTGGCATATTATAGCCTTGTTTATTTTGATTGGTCTGGACCTTTTAACCAAATCTTCAAGTTGTGGATATGATTGAGGATGACTTTTTTCCATTCTACCTTGAAAATCTTAGGGAACCCTAGGGCATGGGTAAGCCCTTTCTCGGCAACTATTTTTTTCTCATATTTCAAGATTCCATTGCTATATAGCTTTTGATAAGTTTCCTTTATTTAAAAATCTCCAATCTCTTCTACTTTTCATAGGTCGTAGGATCTTACATCCTTAATAGCTAAAACTTTGGGTGGAATTATCAACAGGCTGCTATATTTCCCATGAATTTTGGTGGAAGACAATGGTCATTCCCAACAATTTGAGTGTTTCTATCCTTCAACATTTTCCTTAATGATGTCATTTTAATTAGGGTTTTGAAAAATAAACTCTTCTGCAATATCTTCTGAAAATAAATTACTCAACACCAAAAGTATCACTTACTGATGTAAAGAAAATTTTCAATGCTCCACAATGATTTCCTTGCTTTGTCTCTAAAATCACCTTAATCGGCTTTAAATCACTTGAGAGCTCTGAAATAGCTTGGTGAATAAAAATATATGCTCAAATTTGATAAATACCTTCAAATTTTCATTCTAGGTATGCAATAAATGCTCTTGTACTTGGTTCATGTATGACAACTAGCTTTGTCTCCATACTTTCCTAGTCAAGGTTGCCTTACTTGACCAACAACCATCAATACATCAACTTCCTTGATCACTCAATCTATACTGCAAAGCTCGGTCAATATAGACTATACCACTTATGCTTAGTACTTTATGTAGAAAATGATTTTCTTTTTCTTTCCCTTTTATGGATTAGTTCTTAACACATCTTTACATATGCTGATATGAAATTTTGGCACATCTATCTTAGAAATTGATGTAAAATATATCATTGAATATATATTTCCTATAAATCTTCTTCATTTAGGTAGTTGTGGTGTGATCACATGATCCATTGGATTGGGTGATCTCAGCTTTGTTTCCTCCACTACTTCCAACTTTTACTATCTCTATCCATCTTTTTTTCCCCTCAACTTTGTCATTTCCATTGTTTGGTGCAGGTGCTCTGTTTATGCAATTTTTATTGACATGTCCAACTTTGAGATAATTAACACATACTATTTCTCCATTCAACCACTCCATATAATTTCCTCTAAAATGTGTCTTAATGCAATTTTTTGAGATGTGACCATACTCTCCACAATAGTGACAACTATACCACGTATTATAATTCCAATTGTAGGAATTGCATTTTCTTGGTGCATGTGTTTGTTTCTTAGGTATCCAGTTGAACTTTGTCTTGAATATGCACTTATGAGCTCTATGTCCATATTTTTTTATAGTTATAGAAATGTCCTTGAAATGTACTGAATGAATCATTTTTATTTGATCTCCATTCATGTGCATGATGTCCTACCTTCTTGCATTTAGAAAAATTACTAGTAGACTTAGGTTTAGAAGTTTGCATACCATTCTTGATTCTGCAAATGTTTTTTGTGTGTCAAAATTTACCAGAATGATGAAGTGTAGGTTTGTCTTTATCATTTCTTTGTTCTCAACTATTTTATGATTATCCTTCTTTATTAAATGAAAATTTCTTGTTGTATCCCAATCCAGAGGTCTCTTTTGTCATAGATGATCTCATCGACTCTTTAAAGTGTTTGATAACTTCACTTTATTTTTTCATTATTTCCAAAAGTTCCTTTTCATTCCTCAACTCACTTCTCAGTTGCTCATTTTATGACCTTAGGTTTGTAATCCCCCAAGTCATTTTTTTTCCTCCTTAGTAGCAACTATCAATTAATTTATCATGTCCAATTGATTGATTGTGAGCTTTTGTACTTCAAATGATCTCTCTTCAAGTCTGATTATCATATGTCTTTTTTCTTCTTCAAATTTCTTATTTTTCTCTATTGCTTCACATAGTAATACTAATTGAGTTTCCTATTCTATCTTGATTTTTTTTGCCTCTTTTCTTAGAGCACTATTCTTTTCGAGTAGTTTTGTTATTGCTTCACTATTACCATCATTCTTTCCATTATCAAGTATTCCTTAGATGTTTCTAATTCCTTGTATTGAGTGTCATTACAATGTATCACTATCTCTTTCCTTTTTGTCAATGATTTCCTTAACTCTTCTCTTGCTCCTTCAAGTTGTTACAATATGATCTGGATTTCAATCGTCTGGTTCTCAATGATTTTTCCCAACATGTATTTCTCCAACTCTATGATTGGATCCTCTTAAGTTGTTAGGATTATTTCAAGAGAACTAAGATCTAATACCAATTGTTGGAAATATTATTTGGAAACAAGGTACTAGGGGGAAGTTGAATCAGGATCTTAACTTTAACTTATAAAACTAAATTACTAAATTCACACCTAATTCATCTCATATCTTTGATCTAATATATAAATTCATATATCACATCCATGAAAGATTCAACACATAAAAAAAATCGATTTGGTAACCAAGAAACACTTCTATGTGAAGGTAAAATTGGGATGGGGATGAAACCCACAAATCTTCACTGTTGCAACAATAAAGTTAACCTATTAGGGTTACAACGTTTGATTGTAATATATGGTCTACCCTATGAAGGATCTTCCCTATTAAAACTTCAAGACAAATAATTCCTACCCTATTAAAGCATTGCACACTTACAATTAAGTATGGACTTTGTGAGGAGATACATAAGCCTATTAAGATCACTTGGTTCAAAAATTTTCCCTTATTCAAAATTGATTCAATACCTGACCCTCAGTTTTCTCTACAAGCTAATTTTAGATCTCCTTTATACAATGTCTAATGTGATCTATCAATATGACAACTCCTTTTAGCGATTCAGTGCTTTGATTTCCCTTATTTGACCTAATTCCAAACGTATCCTTTCTTTCTCCTCTACTTGACTGCTTCTTGACTTGTTCATACATACACTCTTTCTTTCTCACATTGATTCTAGGGATAGAATACTCCTTAAATAGATATTCTATGAAAGTTATAGATCTCAATTGATAGTTTACAATCCATCATCTTTTTCCATTTCTATATGATTTTCTAATTGGTTGATTTGCATTCCTTGGGATCACTACCTTCTATAATGAGGCATAATATCCATCTTAATTGTCTCCACAAACATTAAATATCATATGGAAGTTGGCTGAAATGGTTTACATTATTGTTTGTGCAATTATAAACTCATATGAAAAAACTTAATTTTTCGGCATCTGAATGTGTTGACACTCAATCATTGTTAAAATTCATATTGACACTCAACTTGTATATGCGTATGCTCTTTGTTAGCTCAGCAAAATTGTTTATTTAATTTAGTCAGTCTCTACTAAATAACTCAGCTTACATATATGCTCAGTCTCAACTAGGGTGTTCAGTAATCACTAACTTATTCATCCCATAATGCAAAATAAACAAGTGCTTAATTATTTTCAACCTTTACTAGATGACTCAGTCATAGTCATCCTTTCCTAGCAAATAGCTAAGGGTCCATTTGGTTAGCAGAATTAGCAAAACTAGGTTTTGATTCAAAATTGGATTTTGTCAAAATTGGGTTTTGTATTTTGAAATTTGGTTTTGAGAAAATAATTCTTCCTATTTGGTTAACCTGGAAGATGAGTGGGAAGATACATCTTCCACATTTGGTTCATAAAATTGGAATTGAAATTAATGATCTGACTCCATATTTTCTCCTATAGAAAAATTGTTAAGATATGTATAATCTTCAAGGGATTGATATGGCTCTATGTTGTAACTTGGAAAGGTTTTGATGTAAGAAATATTAGTGTAGAGCAATGGCATTTCATCACCTACAAAAATGAGAGGCAAAAATAGAAATAAATTTACTAATAAAGGCTTTTTGTAATGTTTGGAGTGAAAATCCTAATCAAAGAAATCATGTGGAGTAGCATACAAACCTGGGTAAATGGAATACCTACTACATAGAGTTGTATTGTGATATTTAGCTACTAGAAAAGCACACTAACCTGCAAAATTTGGGAGTTGTGCCAATGGATGTGTGGCATTGCAAGTAAAGAAAAGACAATGCAAATTACTATTTTATTTTTAGTAAATGCTCGCTAAGACTTCTCTAGATGGTGGAGATGAGAATAATATATAGATATTCATGATGTGTTTTTATCCCAAATCAAGGAGTTGAAAAGTATTGTGCCTACATTTACTTAATCTAACCCAAACACCTGAGTAAATGGAATACCTATTTCACATAGTTGCATTTAAATGCCAAAAACACAGTTGCCTTCAGTCACTGTGACACAATGGTAACTCTTATTTTCAATTGCCTTGAAACGGTGAAAACCTCAATGGAATAATGGTACTTTATGTTTTTTTTTTTAGTTTAGAAATTCAATGAATGAAAAAAATGGTTCATTTCAATTTTGTTCTAATCCCCAAAATGTCAAACCTTGGATTCAATTCCTAGTTCTTGTTATTTCAATGGAGGACTAGTATCCTCATTTAGGGCTAAAATTAGAAGACTACAATTCTAATTTCATTTTAAGATTTGTGACCCAAATGCCCATTTTGACTAAATCAAACTTTTTGTATCCCAATTTTGGTCCAATTCCATGAAACAAATGGTTCCTAAGTGTTTGGACACTAATAGACATCATAGGCTTAGAGATCAACACCCCACACCCAGGTTTTCCCTCAAATCAAGGATTTTTCATGAGACCAAAATGTAATGTTATGAGTCATATATGTAAATTTTTTATGTTACATGTTTATTACTTTGGAATATTTACATTTCATCAATAAGTTTTTTTATATATGTTTAGAGTGATGGGGTTTTCTCTCAGAATGGTCTCCCTATATAAAGTTAGTGTGTATTATTCTCTTTGATTAAAAATATTATATTCTTATATACATCTCCTAATTGAATAGTTTCAAAAGAATTTTCTACACCCTTGTTTCCTTTCATAGGCTTTCTTTTATTTATGTTATATAATACACACCATTCTTTTGTACTACATAAATAACTTTAACAATTCTTTTATATCGTCATACATATTATTTTAAACATGGATCTTCACATTTCAATTTTTATCATGTTATAAATATGATTTCAAACATGGTACCTCATATTTTGATGGGATTCCATCCCCTCCAAGTCATAACTTCCTTATTATACATCATTCTTAAGAGGAAAATGTTAAGTCTAAAATCATGAACATGAACCTTAAGTAAAATTTTATTTGTTTAATAAAATATATATGTTTTCTATATACTGACAAACCAAAAGTTTCAAATTCATTAAAGAATTATGTTAAGCTTTAATTTTTCTTTTCAATGTTCAAATTTTATAATTAATGTTTCATTTTATTTTTTCAAAATTAAAACTTAAATATTAAATTTTTAAAGATACTCATTTGATCTAATTTTGAATATAAGTACAATTCTCAAACTTGACATTTTTAATAAGAGGTTATAAAAAATTAAGAATAATTTTGCGTTTTTACAAAATTTAATACATTTAAACAATCAATTAATGTACCTATAAGTCTTGTGAATTTGTCTATATTATTATTTTTTACTTGAATAATGCTAAGTTAATTAACACCCTAAAAGAAGTTAGGCCCTATGGAAACTTGATGGAATCTAAAATTAGATTCAAATAAACAATAAATGTGTATCTTGCTAAGAGATGGGGAAACACTTTTTTTTTTTAACGAGTAATTATTAATGGAGTTATCATTTTGAATTTGAGATATTTAGAATATAATTATTGAGATTTGAAAATCTTGAAAACTATAAGCAAAATGATCATTTTTATGGCTACAAATTTGAGCCTAGCACAAAGTTGAACTTGATCCTAGGATCCAAAAGATGTGGGCTAACACTTTTATACTCACAAATAGCAGCGTCCTTGTATTTGAACTTGCAATTAAAGATTAACACTATTAACTCAATGACTTTTGACATAATGGTAATGGACAATGTGTAGTGAATGCAAATGATTTTTGTAAATTAGAGGAATTTGGAATCTGTCATATAGTTTACTAGGAATTGGGAATGGGATATAAACACAATGTAAGTGACTTAATATTCAAGTAGTGATTTGAAATGTAGAAATGACTCAAGAAATATGATTTAATTTAGTTGTTGAGAAGCTAGGAGCTATACAATTGATATTTAGCTTATAATGTAAATGAGTTAGAGGTTATACATTTTATATGATTTCAAAAATTTGGTACTAGAATCTACAAACATATTATTAAAAATTAAATTGACGTAAGTTTGTAATTATATTTTAAATTTTTGAAATCAAATATATAAATAACAAAATAACATGTGTCATATTTATAAAGTAATAAAATAAATAATAATAATGTTTTTTATGGAGGTCCAAACTTGTAAACAAGGTTGTCTACTAGAGGCATGCAGTCTATATACAAACCAATCTAACCATGACACTACAAAATGTTTTTCTATTCGATATAAGAATACAAGCCTCTAGGCTGACCTCTTTGACTTAGGGCCAAAGACTAAGGAGTATACAACAAAATTTGATCTTTCATAAGCTCAACTTCACCAACAAACAAATTTATTTATTAAAAACAATAATAACTTAAAACTAATATTATTATTTTTGCTTTCTCAAATCTTGATCAAGAGGAAAACTGCAATAAAATGAAAAGCATTAGGAAGACAAGTATTCAAAACATCCCATGCAAAGAAATATAGATCAAATGGAGAAATGGGCTCCCTTCCCATTTTAAAATATTGTTTGAGTTAGATAGTTCATTCATGTTCATTGTATGAAGAGGCTTTCCTTCTTGGAATTTGCATTAGAGCAGTTCATTTGAATACTTAACGAAGAGATGAACGTAAGCTCATATGATTTGATGGTGCCCCTGCTAACAACCTTATTCTATTTATCACATGCACCGCATGAGACAAAACAAAGAATTCAAATGTAGGGCCCACCCCTTATTAGCGGTGGGACCCACATATTGTCTGTACGGCGTTAAACCTACATAACGTGGATTGGATCCGCGCACGGTGCAGCTCAGCTTGTCAGATGTCGCCGCACGCTTTGATACTGACGCGGATTCACGGCTTGTTACAAATAATTTTTTTTACAAAGTATACACGGTCTAGTATTTCATTTGTTTTTATTCTAGAAGTTTTGAATTCAGAATTAGGTAGGTACCTAGTTACAAAATAGAATTTTTATTATTAGAAAAAAGTTTATATAGTTAAAAGTTAGATGGATTACATGATGTATGTAATGTTTTATTAGAATTTAATTGTATAGTTTTGAATAATTTTATTGATTTGTGTTTTAAAAGTTTTAAGAATTTTTATTTTATGGTTATGAATGGTTCATTTTAAATCTATTATACATAATGTTTTAGGAACTCATTTTTTTAGTGTGAATGTTTTGATTGTTCTCTGTTGCACATTAGAACTTTCCAAGTTATATAAAATTATTTTCATTCAAATTTGTTTAACATTGAAGTATCTTTGAAGACTAAACACACTTAACAAAGCTACTACAATTATTAATTGAGATCAATTCCAAGTGAAACTCTATCATTAAACATGCTTAAGTTAGAGTAGTAATGGGATAGATTGCCTCCAAGGAAATCTAAATGCTCTACCTCTATGTTTTAAAAGTTTTAAGAATTTTTATTTTATGATTATGAATGGTTCATTTTAAATCTATTATACATCAATGTTTTAGGAACTAATTTTTTTAGTATGAATAGTTCAATTGTTATCTGTTGCACATTAGAACTTTCCAAGTTATTGGTATTAACTATTCATTTTATAAACCACAATATGTTGGCTTCCCATAAATATTTAAATTATTTAACTCTTGCTCTACATATGATTGGTTAAAGCACTCAAATTAGAAACAAGTGCACTTAGTCAGTAGTGTTTTTCCAGTGGCCATATATCTTTCTACGATAATCCATTTGTTTTGGTTTATAATTGAGAGCAATATATGGGCACCAATTCATAGTGAGGCTAATGGAAAATGACCAAGATGGGATCCAGGGGGCATGCTTACTTTTTCTATGCTTGACAAGATTGACATGTGGGAGCCCTGCCATCAATATCAACCATAGTTGTTCATCAACACTCCAATTTTACCATTTTTTACAACATGAAAAAAAATTCTCTTCTATTTTAGTTAGCTTTTATGTCACTTCAGTCAATTTTTTAGTTTTCAGTGAAAATTGCATGCATGCAATTTTGTCATTATATTTTAGTTTAGCTTTCTTTAGTTTCTTGTCACATGCGGATAAAGCAATATCTACATATGCTTCTTAGAGGGTCACTATTTTTTCTAACTTTATGAATTCCATGCATATGCATGATGTAGTCAATAGTTAATTTTTTCAATCTATCAATCTTGATACATTAGTTTTTACTAGATAAACCACACTTCATGCATTTTTTATGCATTAGAGTCTAGTTTGTTTAGATAGATATTTTTTAGCATTCTTCTTCAGTTCGAATTAATTTTAATTGGCAAAGACCATATCTAACTTTCTATATATGCATGCTACTATAAAAAGTCAATACAGATAAAAAATAATACAAATATTATTCTCTACTATATGCATAGTATTGAATATTGTCTATTCATGTTTTATTTATCTTTGAATAATTTTGACATTCATTTAGTAGTGTAAGAGCTTTGCTCTTTTTTAACATTCTTTCATTTGTTACCAAAGATAGGTAGGTCATGTCTTTTGGGCTAGATCCCTATGGATGAGATCAGTTTATAATGTTGATGCTCATGGTGAGAAGATTTGTAGAATACCCTTTTTTGGCAAATAAATCAAGCATGCTTGCATCCGATATAAACCACTCAATTTATGACAAAGTCAAGTCAAAGCCTTCAAAAAGGCCATGGTGTTTTATCAGTAAATGGAGCCCCTATAGGATAGAAAGTGTGGGCCCATGAAGTTGTCCAAATTGAATTATCATAGGGTTTTCAATGACAGTGAAGTGAAACTTGCTGCCCGAGTAGATGCCACCTCAAAAGAGGTGAAGTCATTAAACTAGAAAAAATAACATTATTTAAAGATGATTTTCCCCAATCATCCAAACTATATCCTTCTCAATGATGTAAACCAAAAAAGCGCACATACTTAGAAATGGGGATTCAATTTTGTAAAAGAAAATCTTCATCTCGTAAAACCTAAGAATCACAAAGACATTAGAAGAGAGAATTTAAAGTACAAAAAGTTACTCACTTGGAATAGACATAGCAACAAAATTGATCTCCATGAATATTTTTTAGAATGTAGTACTCTCTTTTGAAGGCCAATTAGATGTTCACCTATAAATAATTGAGAGAAACCCTCTAAGATGATTAAATGCAAGATTTAAAGTCTATGCAAGTCTTTGATATTTTGTAAATAAATGGATCATTGTAAAAGAATGTCATGTATGAACTATATGTTTGCCTTGATTCACTCATGAGAAAAACATGGGAGAGGTAAGGAGGTACAACAATTTAGGTTCAAACAATTACCTTCCTCCATACATTGTGAAAACCCTTGCTAGTACCCATCTTCTCCATGCACTATTTCTTTAAGAGAGTCCTTATAGGATTTGATAACCAAAAATGTGCCCCGATGTGTTTGGCAGGTGAGATTTTGTGCTCTAATTCATTTGGCAAGAGAGATTTTGTGCACCAAAATAATCTATAAGTAAATACTTTGGTGGACAACAACCATAGCAAAAAAATTCTTGATAATTTTTTTTTTAAGTCAAATGATTTAAAATTTAGGAGAATTCATTTATATAATTTTATTGATTTTATATATCTATCTACACACATAATAAAAAAATAAAAAATCATAGAACTATATTTACACTTACACAGTCTTAAAATCTAAATAAAAAATTTAGGATAATAGAGAGATTAGTAGTATTTTGTCAATAATTAAAGAAACAATCTCAATTTGAAATCATCCATTGACAAAGCCTCCAACAAGATAAGAAAAATAAGTGGCAAAATTTGTAGGTATAATGAAAGAAAAATTATACTTAAAGCCTAGTAATCTCCCTTTGAATTTTTGAATTCTTAATTGGCCTTTAGTTTTAATAGTTTGAATTAGGTTCTTTCATGTTTGTTTTTTTGTCCCTTGACATATTTCGTATGATGAAATTATGTGTTCTCTCAAGCTTCATTAATAAATAAGCCCTAAAGAAAGTGAAGAGATAAAGTACAGATGTTATTAGTGACTAATTATCCAATCACTTATTTAGTCATTTATTTACTAGTTTATTTAATCACTTGTGTTTAGGTGACTAATTGTCAACACAACTAATTATCCAATCACTTATTTAGTCATTTATTTGGTATTTTATTTAATCACATGTGGTAAGGTGACTAAGTGCCAGTGACTAATTATCTAGTCACTTATTTATTCATTTATTTGGTAGTCTAATTTATCATTTCTATTTGGTTGATCTTGTGATTTTACAAGGTAACAAAAACAGTCACCTATTTAGTCACCTATACTTGTAAATTGTAAAGAAATATTGAACAATGATCAATTTTAGTCACCTAACTAAGAGGTTTAGTGGTGTAACCAGAAGTTTTGTTCACATAGTCATATATTTACCAAAATGTACTAATGAATATACCTTCATCGCTTCTTGCATCAAATTTACCAATATCATCATTTCTCTTTATGTAGCAATTCCAAAATTTTTGAAATATTTAACTAAGGGTGCATGCCAAACCATAATTCACAAGGAGTCTTGTTTGTACCTTTTCTAATCTACACTCTATTCATTGTGTACACTACTGTATTGAATTCTTCTCTCCAAAATATTTTAGATACATCATTCTCAAACATCATGGCTCTTGATTCTTCTATTACAGACCTAATTGTTCTTTCAACAATCCCATTTTTCTTAGGAGTCTTAGGTGTTGATAGATGTCTCTTGATGCCATTTTCTTCACAAAAGAGTTTAAACCCTCTTGAAGTAAAATATCCACCTCTATCTAATCTCAAAAAATTTATCTTTAGTATAGATTAAATCTCAACTATATTCTTAAACAACTTAAACATTTCAAATGCCTCAAACTTTTCTTTAAGAAATGCTACCTACATCATTCTAGTGAAATCACAAAAAAATCATAAAGTATTATTCACCATAGAATCCTCTTATTCTGGTAGGACTACTCAAATATGTATGAACAATTTACAATTTTGTTGTGGTAGTGAACTTTTTTCTAGGAAAATAAACTTTCTTCTACTTAGCCATAATACATTCTTTGCAAACAACATTATTAGGTTTCATGATTCTAGGTAGATCTCTAACAGAAAATGTACTACTAGCCTTCATAATGTTATCAAAGTTTATATGAAAAAATATTCTATTCCATAACCAACTATTATACACCTTTACAACCAAAGAAGTCATTTCTATAGGGTTCAATTGGAAAACATTACCTCTGGATCTTGTACTAGTTCCAATCAGCTTACCATATTTGTCCTTGATAATGCATGTCTACTTTTTGAATTGCAACTGATAACCTTTATGAACTAACTGTTGAAAACTCAATAGGTTATGTTTTAATCCATTAAAAAATAGACATCATCAATGTTAGTCTTTCCATCAAGAGTAATAGATCCTATTCCCTTGTTATAACAAGCTGCATTATTTTTGAATTATAAGTAGCCAAAACTAGGGGGCTAGCCCATTAACAGACAAACTAGTCGACTACTAGCAGATTACCAAAAAAAAAATCCCCTACAACTTACAAAACAATTTAAACAAGGTTTGAAACCATAATTAATAAAGTATCAGTAGGCTTAACCGACATATTGCCTATTTTAAAACTATAAAAACTATAGTAATTTAAAAACAAAGGCGTATTAGCCTTGCAACTATTCAAGTCCATCAACTAGTAGATAACTAGCATAAAAATAAAAAGGAGGGAACCCTTAAGACTTCTTGGCCTCCTTCCTCCCTAGGAGGATGTTAGCCCAATCTTTCGCTAGGAAGTCAAACAACATCTTTGAGTCCTCTTTAGGCAGGTCTCCCTCCATGTCTCTGAGCAGGTTTAGAGTGGTGGTAGTTGCATGTGTCACTTTAACTATGAACTTTATGAGTAGGCACATTCTCTCTTCCAGTGCATGGATTCTCTCCCACACCTCACTACCATCCTTCTGCATCTCACTAGGGCCACCTTTAGTTTGTGTCTTAGGAGCTTCCTACACAATTGGGAAATTAGTAACAACATTGGGAAAAGCCTTAGGAGAGGAGGAGATGGTAATGTGGGAAGGCACCCTATCCACCGTATCGGGAAACTGGTCCCTCATTAAGTCCACATACCCCAGATCAATGGTGTCCAAAACATGTGACACGTCCTTATTCTCCTTTCTCCCAACCCTCAAAATCAGCCTAGAAGAGTCCAAAATCTCCTCTTTCTCCTCTTCCATTCTTCCCACCCCAAAATTTGTTATTGTTTCTTTCATTCTCCACTTTGGGCAGCCTAAATCCTCTGAATTTGTCTCCTCCTGCAAAGCCCTAGCTTTCAATTTCCTCTTAGCATTAGATTTTTCTAACCTCCCCAATCTCCTCTTGCCCCCTCTCCCCTCCTCCTCTGACTCCTCAAGTTTTCCCCATGGGGGTAGATTTCACAAGGGACCTACTAAGTGAAGGTTGTGGGGTAGGGGCTCTGGGACCCATGATCCTAAGGGGAGCCATTTGGGGCCGAGGGTTTGGGTGGGTAGGGATGTCAATCTCCACAATCCTTGGGGGGACCAAGGTGAGGTGGAATTGATACAACTTGAAAATTAATCCTTGGGGTAAAATGGTAAAATTTTCCCCCTTTCTCATTTTCTCCTTCACATCGATGACAGTATCCTCTAACTCATGCAACAGAAAGAACATAATAGAAATAAAACCCCGGTGGCAAAATAATTAAGGAGAGGAAAGTGGTAGTAGTAAAAAACCCCATGCCTTCCTTCTAGATTAGGTACTTCATCAGAAACAAATAGATCTCATTCCATGGCTTGGGGAGCTTCTCTTGCACGAAACCACATCTGTGTTGAATAGGTTCCTCACCATCCACAAAGAAGCATTGTAGAATTACATCATCCACCACCCTAGTCACCTTCTGGCACTTCCTACCCTTCATGGCCAAACCTGTTGCTAGAGAAATCACTTCCTCAGAGATATGGAATGAGATGCCATTTATTGTTACTCTACGGTCCACCCAAGAATTGACAAACTGTGTGGAACAATTTTCATTGTGGCCATTAATCACCTCCATAAATGAAACAAAACCACCTTCCTTCAAAAAATACCACATCATGAGCTTTCTCACATTTTCCTCAATCATGGTTGGCTTAATGCGCATCATATCACCACCCATCTTTGCAATTTTTCCCTCTTCTCTCTTCTTCTTCGGAACCCAGACACAATTTTAAAAAAGATTTCACACTTAAGCTAAAAAACCCAATGGCAAAGATAATAACCACAATTAATAGTAATAATAGGAACATCCTTATTAGCAAGAGAAGTCATGTGTCATCTGCCACTATCTTTCTCCTGATCATTTCTATCATTCCCAATGCACACTAAGAATTTAAAAATTAAACCTTTCCTCTGCCCAGTGTATGAGAACATGTATAAGGGAAATATTAAAACGTTCTCCTTCTCAAACTTCAAATTCTCAGGCCATGCAAATTTATTATTGCCCATACCCCATACCATCACTCCTTGCCATCTATACATCAAGGCCTTGTCTACTTTGCCAACTCAACAACATAATGTAGAAATTCTAGCTAGGACTCATCATTCTTCTCTTCTTGGCTCACTAGCTCCCTTACCAACTCTGGCAATGTGTTTAAATCCCTCCAACATCTTAGTCCCTTCCCCTTTAAACTTAGGGCTGCCATACCATCCACCCCACTATTTCCCTCATGAAATATATGATTCAAAACAAACCTATTAAGAATAGTAAATAGGTACCTAATGTCTTCTATCACAAGTTTGATGGCCCATCCCTCCCTTATATTACCTTTAATAGTTTCTATGATGATTTTGGAATTGCCTTCAATTTCCACATCCCTCCAACCCATACTTATGACCAATTTTAAACCCCAAGATAGGGCCATCACCTTCACAATATTATTTGACACTTTCCCTAATTGTCCATAATATGCCAACAACATCTTACCCTTGCTATCCCTAACAATTTCTCCACTTGCCGAGCCCTCATTTCTAGCAACACCATCAAAATTGAGCTTAACCCAATTACTAGGTGGGGTTTGCCATCTAGTTCTTTTCCTAGCCAAGAGATTGGAATTATCAATCTCCATTATCCCTTCTTCCAAATTCCAACTCTTAGCCACTCTAACCTCTAGCATAGAAGGGGGGAATGCTAGTTTTCTCCACTTGCTGCAACTAATGTTCTCAACCAATAGTTTGTAGATTATTTCCACCATAACTTTCTCTTCTCTCTTTTCAGTCCTGAATACCCTATTGTTTCTCTCCTTCCTGATACCCCCAAAAAACATTGGGGGGAGGGGGGGGGGGAGACAATCATCCACAAATAGATAAGGAGGGGGTCGGTAAAGGGGCCTTGCCAATTCACCATGAATTGCCCCAGGTCCATAGTGAACACCTAGTTCACCTCTAGCTTCTAAAGAAGTCTCCCCCAAACATTAGAAGCATAACTGCAATGCAAGAATAAGTGGGTAATACTCTCTTCCTCCATCTTACACATGTGGCATCTATTGGGTAATTGAAACTCCTACTTCATAAGGTTATCTAAAGTGAGAATTTTTCCATGGATGGTGGTCCACTAGAAAATAATGATCTTTGGTATTAAATAGTTAAACCATACATTCCCCCAGTCATTAGGTTCTAAGTTTTTATCAAACAATAATTTATAGGCAGATTTAAATGAGAACTCCCCTGTCAACATTACATTCCATATGAACTCATCATTCTGGTCCCTTCTCGACATTCTATACTCTTTCATCATAGAATTTAGCTCTTCTATCAGCCCTCCACCAACCAATGCTTTCTAATACAGCTTTACCTTTTTCCACTTCCTCCCTAGGCTGATAAAATCAGCAACCATTCTTCCCCCCTCATCCTGAAGGTGACATCGAAGAGACCCAAACTTCAATTTTATTAATGGTTTATCCATAATCTATGGATCCTCCCAGAAGTTAATCTGATTACCATTCCCCACCATCCACCTTATACCCTCCTTCAAAAGGGTTCTATACTTCATAATATTTCCCCAAATCTTAGATCCCATAGGGAGATCATTTCTCCAGGTGCAATGTGAGAACTTTAGATTTCCAAGGTACTTAGCTTTCATGATGTTACACCAGTTATATTCCTCCTTCATCAAATTCCACCCTATCTTGGTAAGAAGTACATTGTTCAAATCTATAATCTTCCTTACTCCCAATCCTCTTCTACTTTTGGGTTTACAAATCATTTCCCGGATAACCAAACTTAGCCAAATCTTCTCACTTCCCATAGACTAAAGGAAGTTACATTGCATTTTTTTCAATTTATTAGCCATACACTAAGTAATTTTGAATAGTGACAGGAAGCACATTAGTATCCCTAAAGGGAGGACATTAGAAGTTGCAGTTTTCCTGCACTACTTAGAGTTTTACATTTCCATCCAATAAGTCTTTTCTCCATCCTCTCTAGAATGCCATTCTAGAAGTTATTATTTACATCTTTCACAGTTAAGGGGAGGCCAAGATAAGTATCAGGTAACTCAACTATATTACAACACAAAAAATTTACAATCCTTCGCTATAAATCAAGGGGTGTGTTAAAGAAGAAAACTTTACTTTTATCAAAATTAATCTTTTGTCCTGCATTCTTCACATATATCTCCAACACTGACTTCCAAGCTCTAGATTCTCCCACCTTGGACTCCTTGCTTAGGAAAGTTTCATCAACAAACTGCTATATCACTTCAGGGGGAAGCATGGAAGCAGGTTTAATTCCTTTAATTACCCTCCTTCCAATTTTCTCAAGAACGGGTCACCCTACCTAAGCCCCCTCTCCCCCAAAAAATTCCCCCAAGATGACCCATTCACCATCATTGAATAGCTGACAGTTTCTACCAAGGTTTTGTTAAGTTGTTTAAGAAGTTTCCCAATTCTAAAAAAGTCATAGGCTGCCCAAAGGAGATTCAACTTGATAACAACCTAGAAGTGTTGGAAGAACATCAGGGGGAAATCATCAGGTCTTGGTGATTTATAATCTTTCATCGAGAACACAGCTCTATGGACTTCATCCTCTATCACCATTCGAGCTAGCTCCTCATTCTCCTCAACCAAGATCACTGTGGGCATAGAATTAATCAACCATTGCCTATCCTCCTCCCTAAAGTTTTTTCACTCTAAATAAGAGTTCTTGAAATAAGCCATCACCCAATTCCCTATTTCTTTAGGTTTTGTAAGCTTCACATCATTACCATATTTGATATTATCAATATTATTTCTTCATTTATGAATTGAGACTGATGTATGGAAAAACACAGTGTTCCTATCACCCACCTTGAGCCATAACACCCTGTCTAATCATCATTTCCTTCTAGACCTTTCTACATTTATCCTCCTCATGGATAATATTATCCATAGAGAGGCCTTCCCCCATAGCTTTCTAAATTTCTTCTAACTTACCTTCCACCTTTGCCTTAGTCTTGAAAATATCACCAAAATATCTTTTTTTCCAGGGCAACACATTTCTTCTAACATTGTCCAATTTTACAGATAGTCTATACATATCAATCCCTTCTACCCTAATCCCCCGCCACTCTGCCACCTTAGTTTCGAAGTCAAGATGTGATTGCCACATAATTTCATATCTAAAAGGTCTTGGCTCCCCCTAGGAATCTTCTTTCCAATTAAAAGAGATGGGAGCATGATTCGAGATCGTCCTAGGTAATCTTGTGAGAGAGGAGGAGGTTAAACCATCCCAACCAGCTGGGACCAAAAATCTATCCATTTTGACTTGGATAAGGTCAACACCCTTCCTATTTTTCAACCATGTGAACTTCACACCACACATCTCCATATCCATTAAATCATTATTATTAATAAAATCATCCAAATCCTTCATACTATCATTAAAATCAATCATTCCTCCAACCTTCTCCAAAGGGTAAATAGGTGAGTTAAAAACTCCCATACAAAAGGTTTTTCTATTTCACGAGAGGAAAAAAAATAGCTCTTCCCATAAACTATCTCTACTTTGTCTAGTATTAGGAGCATACACATCAACGATATTCCATATCTTATCACCCTTCCTATGTTCAGTTATAAGATGGTTTTTAGTGCTATGAATTAAGCTTCCCTTACCAGCATTTGGGTTCCAGAAGGTAGCCGCTCCACCTAAAGCTCCCTCTGCTTCACTATAATAAAAATTAGCCCCTGGCCGAACATAACTTGCTATACTCTTCAAATTAAACATAAACATTTTAACCTATTGGATGAGAAGGATATCAATTTTCTAGTTAGATAGTTGTTGTTTAAGTGCAAACTACTTATGAGGGCTATTTAACCCTCTCAAGTTCCATGATAGAATAATCATTTTCTACCCTTTGTCAGGGACTCCAAAGTGGGCTGCTGACCACTTGCCACCTCCCTTGCTATCTGCTTTGTTCTTCTACTCTACTTTCTTGACTTCCCTGCATCCTTTTTTAATTCCACAACCATCTCAAATTTCTTTGATACCCTTGTCTACCTTGCCTACCAAGCTTTCTAGAACAACTATTTCCACCCCCTCATCTTTGCTAATCACTCTAGGAGCTTCCAATGAGATATGAGCCTCCTTCACTCCAAGGACCATATCCTTCCAACCAATAGCCTTTGTATGATTCGATTGATTCTCTTGGCCCACCAATGTAGCTGTTAACTCCACCAGCATCTCCCCAACAAGGTGAATGATGTCAACACTTCCCTAGGTTACCCCAATCATAGTTAGGACCAGTTGCAGGTATGGGTAGGGATCTAAGACTAGACCCGGCCCCTCAAGGCCAACCCCACACATCCAAATTTCAAAATACCAATCGAGCAGGAAAGAGAGAAAAGTTACATTGTTACCAACTCAAACAATTCCTCCATCATGATTTCAAAACTTAACAAACTTATTCATGTATCTAGTCATATTATGTGAACACCTACTATCTATAATCCAATCAGATTTTTTTCAACTTGTAAAAGTAGGGATTTTTATTTTTTGATTTTGTTTTCTCAAATTTCTTCTTTTATAGCCACAAATCCTAATTCATGATCACCCTCACTCTAAATTCTTTCATCAAACTCAAAAATCTTCATTTGCATAGAAACAATCTCTAGGTCTTCTAGACTTGAAATTCTTCTTATACTTTTTCTCTCTTTTAGGAAACTTGGAAGCATAATGACCAAATTCATTGCAAGCCCAACATTTAAAAATTCTCTTACCATATGTTTCTCTTCTTACAAGCAGGAAAATTCCTTCCTCAATTATTCTATCCTCCTCATATATTTATCTAATGTTACTAGCATAGCCTCTACTAGTGCTTGCACTTCTAGATTAAGGAGGGTTAACATTAATGCACTAAAGGTTGTCTCCACTCTACCCAAATCTCCATATTTCTTTAAGCTTGCTTATACTCCTTCCTATCTTCCAATCTTCTAAGTAGTGTGTCTATAGTAAACTTCTTAGTGTGAGGTATCACTAACTCAATCATATGTGATGATTTTTGAATGGTGGTGTCAATGTTTTCAAGATCTTCTAGATAATCTCTTCTTTTGTTTTGGATCCATTGCAAGAATTAATACCTACTATAATTTTTGGTATTCTACCAATATAGCTTCTTATAGGTTCATCTTCCATCATTCTAGCATCTTGAAACAAATGTATATCCAATTTTGTAACCTGATTCTTTTAGCATGTGCATCACCTTCAAATGTAGTTTCTAAAGCTTTCCAAATTTCATGGATGTTTCTAAGGACTTTACCTAACTGTATTCATTTTCAGGAAGAGCTGAAAATAATGCTTCATTTGCAAGCATATTGCACATAATCAAATCTCTTATAGTGTCACTCCAATTCTCATATTTTCTTTCTTCCACAATATTCTTTCTATTCTTTGTTACTAGATAATATCTTGGACCCATACCTTTTGTTTACAACTATCATAGTTAACTCCATCAAATTTAGAAATTTCTTTTTGGAGTGACCTGCCATTGATCTCCCAAAGTTAAGATTTTTCTTCAAGGACCTGAAACTTTGATACTAAATGTTAGAAAGTAAATTCCACCAAGATAACTAAGAGGGGAGGGGGGATGGGGGGGGGGGAGTGAATTATTTATCCAATTATTAAAATATTTGTCAACCTTATTAATCCTTAATGATATGAGCAATATAATTAGCAACCATAAGAAGATACTCATACACAATAACACTAGATATGTTAATAGTGAAACCCTTGATCATAGGGAAAATGCTGATGGGGATGGTACCCACAAAATGATGTACTCATATAAGTATTCCTTGTAAGAGGATGGACTCTATAAGGAGCCAATGAAATACATTTACTACATATTAGTCCCTACTAGGATATGTTGAATCTATGTTAGGAGATTCCAACCCTATTAGGATTTGCGTTGACCTTGTTAGGAGTTGTAGAAGGAAGACAAACCCACTGTCCAAATAGCTTCAGGGATAATATCACTAAATTCACTATTTAACTGATCTTGTTATCATTCCTTTCAAAATAATAGAAGTGGAATAACTTCATCTCCTCTATCCTCTTGAATAAACCTATCCTCTTCTGATCTCAATACCAAATCACCAATATTCCATCCAAATAATCCCTTGGATCTCTTACTCATATTTACCAAACACTTCACATATCACACTTTTATGTTAGAAATTTGTTCAATGCTCCCCTTGGGATTTGTGACAATGGCTTAACCACCTCTTTTGTACTATAAGTTGACTGGTTTTATTGAGCATTGATAGATTGGTCTTTTGGTTCAACTACGACCCCACTCTAACAAGTGGTATCAAAGCTTGGTCCTAGGTTCGAATCCTTAGGCCCTTGGGTAACGTTGAGGGGGATATTGTTGGAAAAAAATTCAACGCTCCCCTTAGGATTTGTTACAAGGGCTTAATCACCTCCTGTGTACTATAAGTTGAGTGGTTGTATCAGGCATTGATAGATTGGTCTTTTGATGCAACAACAACCCAACTCTAACATTTTATACCCACATTGCAAGGAAAATAACTTTTCTTTATACCATGTCCTTAAAAAAAATTCCCTAAGTTCACCTTGAGGTTTTTCCAATTAATTATAATAGGACCTCATTAAGATATTACAAAACTTTACATAGTTTTGCAATTATAAATCATTGTCAGATCACATTCTTTACAACTTCTTACACATACAACCCATGAACTTGTGTACTCACTAATTTCATCATGATACTATCTACTATCATCATCTAACCATTCTCATCATGATTCTATCCTAGTTAAGACATACAAATCAATCATAAAAAACCACTTATCAAGTTCTCTATCTACTTACTATCTTCTGTAACTCAGGAATATCTTTCACATGTCTTCGTCTTTCTATATGCACACTTAAACACATCATTAGGATATAGTGTAGAATACATCCTTAACTATACTTGACCTAATCATCAATACACAGTCCATATGACCTCATTCTCTATTTTCTACTTTGCCAGTCTTCATAGAAGCAATACTATGTTGACATCAGTGAAAAACATAGTCATGAATACACGTCAATCATAAAAAGTCTTTGCATGCTTAGGATACTTCCCCAAAGGAATACCATCAACATTCATGCTAACTAATCATTCTCAAAGACCTACAAATGTTTAATTTTATCCATGAAATATGGGGTTGCCTCAAAGTCCTCAGTCAGGCCTAAAACCTAATTTTGATAGGCTGCTAGCCATTTATCATAGAATGTGTATTGTGTCTAAACTTTTTTAATGAAATTTTTTAGTTTTCCGAGTGCCCAAAGGTAGGAGATAATTTCCATACAAAGAACAAGAGACCTAGAACCAAAGCTTCATTCTTGGCTAAATTATTTGGCAATTAGAATTAAAATCAATATGAAGTGAGAAAAGATATTCCATGTGGATCAATCATTTCCACCCTTGTACTTGATCCAACTTTGGCCTAGGATTTATACAACTTTAGGGTCCAAAGACTAGTATCATTCAGTGAAGGCTTTAGGAGTGAGGTAGACGGTAAGACTTCAGGTAGAGAAGATTCCAACCTATCCTTTGGAGTTGGGGACATAGAGGTAGGAATTTTATCCAAAGGAGACACCATGATGGATTCTACAATGGTAAGCCCTTTACACATGATCATCAAAGGACTATCTAGGGTGAGAATCTTATCTTACCACTCTTCCTTTGCAATGTTGAAAAGGTAGAGAGAGCCCAAATTCACATAGTACTCACATTCTTGCTTATAATGTCCCCCACAATGGATACTAAACCTTAAATTGCATAAGAGACTGGACATGGAGGAAAAATCACCTTGAAAGTTGATGTCATGTTTCAAACAAATAGTGAGGTTGCAAATCATTTTTTTGATGGTCAAGTCCTCATTGAGGAAGATCCCTCTTGGAAAAAATAAAGGAACAAGGTCTCAATGGATCAGTAAGTTAGGTTCAAGTTTATCATAGGTAACTTCACTCACTTGACTACAATCAATGAAAGCCTATTTCATTTAGAGTTTTCTATTAACTTATATTTGGTTTGCTTCCCCTCTTCTAAGAAGCCATAAGTGGGAAAAGTTTGTAGAAATATTTAAGCATTGAGTGTCTTGGACCAATATTGACTTAACAACATCCCATAGGTTTTAGGTATGTCTACCACTTGCATTTTAATGCTACCAGACACTGAGGCTCTTGGAAGAGATCAATTTGAACATGTTCTTTAGCTCACCTACCATCTTAATGGTTGTATTGTCAAGATGCACTACTAGACCTTTTGATGGTTCGGGGACCAGTTTGAAATGATTACATATGGATAGAAGGATGACATTTATAGAAGCTTTAGAGTCAACCAAGAAGTTGTGCAAGTTTTTACCATATATTTTTATACTAAGAAGGAAGGGAGGGTCCACAATATTTCCCTGAAAGATGGTCAAACTAACATCATTGTTGGAAACACTCTTTATAGTAGTGGGGAACATTTTGAGTAGGTCAAGCTATTGTATGAGGAGCTACTATTTCTCTAGGAATATCAATAATATGTTCATCAAGGACATGGTGGTGTTGGTAGTTTCTATTACTCTTCTTATTAGAAATAGATAATACTAAGAGCATGGGGTGGGGGTGAATCAAAATTCTACAAACTCTTGCCCACAACTGAATATTTTTAATTAATTTATAACATGCATACGAAAGTAAACCAACAATGATGAATATTAAATATAACCATGCACAAAGATAACTCATAACACCATTATTTGTTAACTAGGGAAACCTTGGCCAAGGGAAAACTCCAGTGGGATGATACCTACTAGATGATCCACTAAACAAAAGAATCTTGTTAAGGATATTGACCCTATTAGGAGTCTATAGAATACATATATTTTCTTGAGTCCTTGTTAGAAGCCTCAACCCTATTAGGATTTTTTTCAACCTTGTTAAGGGTTGGTAGATCAAATACAATGTATGCAAGAAGAGCCCACCACCCTAACATGCAATTGTACAATTTAGTTCTTCACAAGAGTAGATATACATACAATATTTTCTCACTACTGTAACTCTCACTATCTCTAATCATACATTAGATCTCACATAACATAAGTCTCATACATCTTTCAAGTTGTTTGTACAATAGTTTTCATGTCATACATCACACATACATAGCACACATTGCATAAATTATTTGCACAAAATAAGATATTTACTTATACCTTGCACTTTAGTAAATCTCTACTCATTCAGCCTTCATGTCTTCACATTCTTGACATAATATAAAATAAATTATGGATTAATATCCACAATGTCTTCTCATCATGACTTAGTAATTATTTTGTCACCAAAATAATTCCTTAAGCCGTACAATTCATATTTATGATATACTCTATTATGCTTTACTAAATCCTTGTACTAATATTTTAACTATAACTAGTGGCTTACTACCCTTATACATTTGTGCACTAGCATACATCATCTTGACACTGTCATAGAGATATCCTCAACTACACATAAGCTAACTCAAAGTGAGTCATCCATACACATCACATCTATCTCTATACTACTACAAATTATCTTAAACTTAGACAATTTCTTAACTCTAAATGCATAAATGAAATGCTAAATACATATTGCCATAAATGAAAACTATCTAGAAATCTAACTAACCATATTGACAAGAATCTCCCCCTTTGGCATTGATGGAAACATTTGAGAAAATTGGCTAAGCCCCAAAATGATGTCATACATAACAAAACAAATAAAAATAACTACACAAAATTGCCTTCAAAACATAACAATTTAATTCATGTTTTGATGGATCATTACATTCCTTATCACTCCTTACATTGATACATATACCCCCCTTACATATACATCCTTACATTGATACATAAGTATACTCCCCTTTACATATACATATACAATTCCTTACATATATTACTTATTTCCCTTTCATATACTTCTCCTTAGTACATACATACAATTTTCCTTACATATTATTAATCCCCCTTTGACATCAATGGAAAACATGTCAAAAATTGTATACAAAAATTAGGTGGCCTACTATTGATCAACTTGATATTCTGGAAAAGCAATCTACATATACAAGTTTTAGTCTTTTCACTTCCTTCTTCCAATTCTCCTTCATTGTATCAAAAATACTAATTAGTTTGCATAGTTGATAAGATGCTACTTCAACTACACTCAAGTCACTATAAGAAAACTTATCATAAGAAGCCTTTGCTGCAAAACATTCCTCTAGTTGCCTCTACAAAATGTTGATCTTAGGTGATAGGATTTCTCTAAGAGTAGAGAACCTTTTTACTACCTTTTCCTTATCAGACTCCAAACCTTTGATTACATTATGGATTTTCTCCACTTATGTTCCATAGTATTCATTTCCAGTCTTAGGAAGCTATAACTTTATAATGAGTGTATGAAGTTAACTCTTTTAATCCTTTATCTAATTCTCAAAATCTGTCAGGTACTTTTATGACAATACACATTGTCCATACAACTTTTTACCTTCATCAATGTGTTTCCTCAACTCCTTGATGCATACATCAAGTGCCTTCATATTATTCCTTACATTTGTGCACACTATATCAAAAAGTGTTACATCAACCTTTGCTTGCACTTGTGTTGAAGCTACTTCAGACAAGGTTGTGAATTCTTCATCAAAGAATTTCACCAATTCTTTCACCTTTGATTGCAAGTCTAGATTAGTTATAGTTGTAGTAACTATCTTCTGCATCTTTTCCAAGACTTTAGTTAGTGTCTTCTCGAAAGACTTCACTAACTTGTTCATTTCAAATAATTTTCTCAATGAGCTCATTAACCCTTTCTAGTCATCATCATCATTAGATAGTGCTGCTAGTATTTTGACCGTTGATGATGGAGTTCTTGTTAATGTTGTAACAAGTACAATTATTTGGGCTACATAAGGCATGTTAGCATCATTCTAAAACACTATTTTCCCAAGTTCTAACTCCACATGTTTCAGATTGGGCAAGAATGTTGATTCTTGCATCACAATCTTCCACCTTTGTTTAAGTTCAAAATTTTCTTCTATTTTCTTCCTTTCCTCTTCCTCTTGTCTCTTTTTATTTTCCTCTTCTTCTTGCTTTTTCTTTTCCTCTACTATCCTATTTTCCTCTCTTCTTCTTTCTTCTTTTCTTCTTTTCTCTTTTCTTCTTCTCTCCTCTTTACTTCTTCTTTCCTCTTCTCCTCTTCCTATTTCTTCATTTCCTCTTCTTCTTCTTCATTATTAGGGCTAGTGTAAGCTATGATATTTCCAACAATGGATATTCCAAAAGATGCAAATGGATTCTCCTTTGCATCCACTATTATATGTGTATTTTCCACTTGTATAGATTTAGTACCCATAATTATGTGCATTGGTGAGGGTTCCTATTATGTCTCCTCAACTTCCTCATCACTAGAAGGTGTACTTTATTTTACATACACTAGGCTCACATGTTTAGACTACACATTCACCTATATTACTAGTGGTATTGAGGTCGTGTGTTTCACAATGACCTACTCTATTTCCTTCCTTACTTCCTCATAATTTCCTCCCATCAGAGGAATTTCTCTTCTTTTGTTCCTCAGCAAGGGCCGAATACCCTTCAAATTTCTATTAAAGTTCTCCTGAGAGTTAACTTCACATAACTTCTTGATCATTGTTTCTCTCAACTTGGTGTCTTTCTTCATAACTCTTATCTTCCTATTCAATAACCTATTGCATAGGACTTTTGGAATCTTACTTTGAATATTACCAAATCTTTTATTCCTCAAAATCATATTCCTTACTATGGCATTTTCTAGTTTCCTTCTATCCATATTATTATAGAAACTATAATACTTATTTAACTTTATAAAATTTTCATCATTTATAATTTGCATGTTAAGGTTTTCTACCTTAAGTTTCCACTCTTTCTTTCTTGATGGTGTCCTGCCTTCTGCATTGCTTGCTTTACTAATCTATCCTCAGTTTCATCCTTAGACTCACTGACTTGCAATGTCTTTCTCCTTTTTCTAGGTCAACTAGTAGTCTTCTTGACCCTTATCTTTGAAGATGGTGTAGATTCTTGCTTCACCTTCACCAATATTTCTAACTTTCTTTGTGCAACATGTATTTCAACCTTTGATTGCATCCTAGGTTGATCACTTCAATTTCTTACTAGTTGTACTTACATAATTGTTGCATATGGTACCTACACACTTGGTTTTGAAATAGTTACACCTTTAGAAGGTGTTGTAATAACAATTGGAGTTTCTACTATCACCTCAATCTATCTACTTGCCTTCATTTCTAGAGCTACACCTTTGACTTCATTAAATTCTTCACAAGTCATACCATATCCCTTAAGGATGGAATATATCTTCTTTTCCACACTTTTCTTTATTTATTTATTGTGAAGTTTAGAATGAACTTCTCTCATTTTCTCTTCATAGGTACACCATCTAGGGTACTTAGTGTCCTTCTCTGACTGGAGTATGATCTATCCATACCCTTCAATGAGTTCTACACTCATATCATATCCCATGGGCTGAATGAACTTTACCCTTGGTTCCACAACCTCCATACAGGTGTTATCAGTTTCCACCATGACACATAAATCATCCTTATACTTTTCCACCATGGAAGGAGGTATTGTGTACCTCTATTTAATTTTAGTCTGAAAGCTCTTCATCATTTTGTCTATTTCACTATCTTAGAAATTTTCCAACTTTTCTCTGTAGCATTGATTTACCAGCTTCATTGTACACTCATACTTTCCCAATTAATCTCCCTAGGAACTTCTTTTTTTCATAGAAAAATAAATGTGTTAATAAGGACTCAAATCTAAAGACTATATTCTTGGTCTTCTTTAGTTTTTCAATATTGTCCAATAACTATACTTTGATTCTCTCACAAATTCACTTTTCTTCTCTCAACTACCATTACATATGTTGCATGTAAGAATCTAGCTAGTATTGAGCTAACCTTTGAGACACGGTTAAACTTGTACCCTAAAATCTTACTCAAAAACATAACTCCTCTATATTTAATCATGTTCCATCCTTCAAATCTTGCGAACAAGTTGGTCTCAACAATTTTCCTCACATTTCTATCATTTATAGGGTTGCATCCTTCATTACTTATACCTATTCCCTTATGAATTAGGTCATTTTCAATTACATCATGCACATATCCTAACCAACACATTTCATCATGAACCCTACTCAGAATAATTTTGGTCCAGTCATGATTATCAAACTTAGTATAGAACATGTACTTCACTATGTTCAACTCATTCAGGTGTGCATAATCAAACTTCAAAGTTAGGTCATTATTACACATGACTCCTAAGTATTTGTTTATATCCTCATCTCCTATACTCTCAATTTCATAGTAGATATAACTCCTGACATCTTCTACATGAAGCACATTTTATAGTATTTGTGAAAATGTGCCTAATAGGTCACCCACAAGAGAAACAAATGGATGTTTCTTGAATACATATCTTGGCCTTTCACTAACATCATATATTGATGACTAGCCATTGAATCTTTAACTATATGCACTAAAACTTAGTTTGAGCTTCACAAAATACGTTAAAAGTCGCATTTAGGGCTTCTACAACTTTGCACATCAAGAACTTCTTTTCATACTTTAATTCGCTATCAAATCACTCTTCAATTTTCTCTAGACACTTTGCATGATCAAATGGTATACATGATCTTGCACATGATCCTTAAATCATTTCAAATCAGACTCCTCATTAAATGAGTATCTACCACAAATTCAAATATTGTCTCTGTTTACCACTAAACTAGTTTTCTATCTTCTAACTTATTGCAATCATATCTAAGCTTTTCCACTTGACCATAGCTTCCTCTCTATGTCCTCTTCCTTTTGTTAATTATGCAACTTTTAATTCACTCTCTAAAATTAGTTCTGATATACTAATGCTCCGCCTCTTCTAAAACTTCTTAATTTAGATAGGATGAGTCATAAACAATCTCTAACTTCAATTTCCCTCCATGTGCATCAAAGTACTATTATTCCAAAACTATATAAGAACTCTTTGGATTAAAAGCTTTCAGAAATGATTCTTTGAATTCATCAACATGTTCCTTGATTGCTTCCTTCTAAATATTATCACTGCCATTTCCATTCCTTCTGTCATTTCTATTATTTTTCCTTCTATGATTAGGATTCATATTAAAGTTCCTTCTATCCATTATGTAGAATCTTGTTGTGTGTCCAAAGTTATTGCATAACTGACATACAGGCACATTACTCCTCTAATTGGTTCCATTCTAACTATCAAGTGCTCTGTAATTCCTACTCTAGGATCTTCCTCTTTCATTACCTATAGGATTAGTATTCCTAAACATTCTACTATTCTCATTATTACCATCAAATTTAGGTTTCTTACATTCTACTGCTTTACGTCCATAACCATGAAAATTATAATAATAGAAATTAGTAATAGGTTTAAAAGACTTACCTATGCAATCTCTCTTCATATGTCCAATTTCATTGCATACAAAATATCTACCTCTAAATTCATGTCTAACTTCCTTGGGTGATTCATCTTGCTTAGGTTGATCAACTTGCTCTATTATCTTAGATTCATTAGATTTTTTAGACAAATCAACCATTTCAACTTCTTTAGATGACTAGATTTTATTCTGATTAGTTTTCTTAGGGGTTTCTACAACTAGATCTGGTTCTTTCCTAATTTCAACTTTCTTGGCTAAATTTTCTCCAATAAGGTATCCAATGCCTATCTTTTCATAAGAGGGTCTTTAAAATAATATTTGCTCATCAATTTTATCAGAACTTGAATAAAGCTTCTCTAATTACTGTTTAGCCTATGCCAACTCTCTTTTCAAAATAGTGTTGTATATTTCCAACTCAACATTTTCTATATTAATAGAATCTACTTCAGATGTCACTTGACTCGACTGGGGTCTAAGGTTTGCATTCTCATTTTCAGATTAGGTTCATTGTTACTATCATTTTTCTTAAGACTCAACTTAAGCTAAACAATTTTCAACTCATACTTAAAGATCTCATTTTCTTTCTTGAGATTTCCCAATTCATCATTATCACTAGTTTGTACATTTTATTCCTTTCTAGATTTTAGATCATCAATCTTGTCTTTAATTTTTCTAATGTAAACTTTTGCATCATCATACCTATATTTCATGTTATCTCTTTCTTCTACAAGAAGGTCAATCTATTCAAGAACTTCTTCAAGATTTTTCTTTAACTATTCCATATTCATAAGGATCTTACTCAAGATGTTAAACCTCTTCATAGTAACTACACTCTGAAACCAATTGTTATAAATAGATAATACTGAGAGGGGGGGTTGGGGTGGGGGTGAATTGGTGTTCTACAAACTTTTTTCCACAAAAAAATATTTTTAATTATTTTATAACATGCATATGAAAGTAAACCAACAATGATTAATAGTAAATATAACCATGCACAAAGAGAACTCATAAAACCATTATTAGTGTAAATACTTATTTACTATTTACACTTAAGTTTACTTAGGTTAATGCATTATTTTATTATTTTTCATATTTTTATTATTTATTTATTAGCCACCTAGGAGTATGTGCACTCTTGTGAGTTGTCATGTTGACAACATAGGAGTCTGCACCTCTTTTATGCACATGTTGTCTACAACACAGGAGTTAGCACATTAATTAAGCACATTGTGTCTACAACCTTCTCATTCTTATCCACTCATCTAGAATGTTGGATAAGGTGTGTGCTTAGTTTTCAATGCCTATCTTATCTCCTGGTTGTTTCTAGAGACATTCTAGGTGCTTCTTGAGAGGCCTTTATATACAGGCACTCTTAGTGTGTTTTCATGTCACATACATACATACTGAATAGAGCAATTTATTAGGACACACTCTGATTAATTGATCATATCCATTTTTGTTCTATAGTTGTGCTTGTGTTTGAGTTCTTAGTTCCTAGGTGAATTTTTCCCTAAGGTAAATTCTTACATGATATCAGAGCTATACCAAATTCTTACATGGTATCAAAGCTCTTCGAGATTTTCTCATCACACAGCTATTCAAGACCACTTGTTGCTTCAAAACCTCAACCTGAATCTAGAATATTGCAAAAATTGAGAGTATTTCACCATTGCATCCGTAATGTTGATTTGGTGAAAATTGGCTATAAAGTTGCTTATCCTAGGCCAAAGTCGATTGTGAGGCAATTTTTTTTGCAAACTAGCACCCAAAGGACCGATTTGCAACATTGGTATGATCATATCATATCTATACATTTAATTTTTAGATTTGCATTTTTTTTCTTTTGCATCTCTACTATTTTTTTTGGATCTGCATTATTTTTTAGAAATTTTTTGGCCATTGGGCCATAGGAGAGATTTTTGCAGGTGACGATTGAAGCTTGCTGGTGCAAATTAGATATTTGCATCACATTCAAAAGGTCCAAAAACCCCTAGATCAGATTTTGTTTCATCCAAATTGGACATCTGAGGTAAAATCTAGAGACATTTTTTTTTTGGAGGTACGACAGCGATTCAGAAAAAATAACAGTAGCAATGATTTTCAAACAGTGATATCTTCCTTATACGGACTCGTTTTTGTGAGCATTTTTTTTTTTTTTTTGGGGTAGGATTTCATGATCTACACATTGGTGTAGGTGGTTTGAGATCTCTATTTTTGATTTTTTTGGAAAGTTGCAAATCCTAATTTTTGCCACTTAAAATGCCTAGTATGACCTCATTTGGACTCCAAATCAGGTTCCATTTTTTTGAAAGTGCATATTTTTTTGTCTACTTTCCAAATTTGTAATCATATTATAGGTTCTGTGGACATAATTACTACTTTCAAAAATAGGTCCTAAATCAGCAAGTGGCTACAGAGTGCCTAAATCATATATTAGGAGGGGGTTTCTTTGATTCTCTTTTACACTTTGGAGGTTCATTGATTGATCTCACGGAGTCTTGTCAGGTTTTTCAGTGTGGTATTAGACCATAGTTGACAACAATGAACTATCACAAATGGAGGACTTTGATAATTGACCATCTAAGAGAACATCCAAGATTGCTTCCTTATCTTTATTTAATGCCACCACATTTTAACTCGACAAATATTATCAACCTTAATCAATTTTTTCATAAAAGTATGAGTAAGGAATCTTTTGCTCCTCTTAGATTGGCACATTTTCCTTATGATATTTGGCTATCTATTTGGGAAGCATATGGAGATCCATGTGTTCCTCCATCTCTAGAGTACATTCTACATCTAGTCACTCTAACTATGGTTTCTTCAACTTTAGATGAGATCACATCTCTAGCTCTTGTTGCTCCTACTGATCTTATTCCAGCCATAGATGCTTCAGATTAAGTGCAGTAGAACACTATATGCGTTCCTACTCTACCTTCATGTGATGACTTCCTTTTTTCCCTTACAGGCATGTTCATGGAGTCTCACATTGAAGATGTGGGAGACATTCTTGATGACATTCATCTTCTTTTTTAGGCAGATACTTCTTCTTTTGCCACCATGAAAAATTCATGTACTTTAGCACTATAGGGTACACATGGTCTTCTAGGTGATGATTTCTTGCCAGACATTTTAGGTATGTTCTTGGAGTCACACACAATAGATATGGAAGACTTCTTTGATGATCTACAACTTTTCTTTGCTGAGGACGATTCTTCTATAGTTGTTGCGAAGGCCCACTTTGACCCTCAACTCCATTCTCTACATGATAAATCTTTCTAGGTTGGTGTGATTATGGATTCTCATTTTAGAGCATCTATAGGACATATCTTCATCGTTTGAGAAGACTGTTGGTTTCCTAAAGCAAGTTCTTCATTAGTCGTTGTTTGATTTGTTCTTCTCTTCAATAGTTTTGGAGGAAGCCATCATCAACATCTTAGAGATTTCTTCTCCATACAAGGTACACATCTCATAGGTACCCTTGCATTTTTTTCTTCCAAAGGGGAGGAACATCATTCAGAGGTCATGGATCAACTTCTACATCAAAACATTTCTCACTAATCGACACACTACTTTTAGGGTGGGGGGGGGGGACAACCTCATCTCCTTCTTCTCCTTTTTGTGGGGTCTTTTTCCTCTTAGGGGGTTTTGTCCTTCTCCTTTTTTTCTCTTGTATATACTCAATGTATGTTGTAATGGGGGGGTCTTGATTACTCCATCCATCCATGCATCCCTTTTCATCTCTCATTTTGGGGGAGGGTTTTTCCCATGAGGTTTTCCCTCTTTCCCCACTTTATGAGAGATTTGCATCTTCATTTTGTACATGGGTACCTAAAATGGCCTAGTAGCTGAGACCCATCATGCATTGCATCCTAGTTTTCGTAAGCTTAAGGGCATTCCCCTAAGTTTCACTTAAGGGGGGGTTTTGGTGTAAATAATTATTTACTATTTACACTTATTTAAGTTTACTTAGGTTAATGCATTATTTTATTATTTTTCATATTTTTATTATTTATTTATTAGCAACCTAGGAGTATGTGCACTCTTGTGAGTTGTCATGTTGACAACATAGGAGTTTGCACCTCTTTTATTCACATGTTGTCTACAACATAGGAGTTAGCACACTAATTAAGCACATGGTGTCTACAACCTTCTCATTCTTATCCAATCATCTAGAATGTTGGATAAGGTGTGTGCTTAGTTGTCAATGCTTATCTTATCTCCTGGTTTTTTCTAGAGACATTCTAGGTGCTTCCTAAGAGGCCTTTATATATAGGCACTCCTAGTGTGTTTTCACATCACATACATACATATTGAATAGAGCAATGTATTAGGACATACTCTGATTAATTGATAGTATCCATTTTTGGTCTACAGTTGTGCTTGTGTTTGAGTTCCTAGTTCTTGGGTGAATTTTTCCCTAAGGAAAATTCTTACATGGTATTAGAGCTATACCAAATTCTTACAACCATTATTTGTTAACTAGGGAAACCCTAGACAAGGGAAAACCTTGGTGGGTATGATACCCACTAGATGATCCACTAAGCAAAATAATCATGTTAAGGATATTGACCCTATTAGGAGTGTATGAAATACATATAGTATCTAGAGTCCTTGTTAGAGGACTAGGCCTTGTTAGAAGCCTTAACCCTATTAGGAGTTGCTTCAACCCTGTTAGGAGTTGGTAGATAAAATCTAATGTATGCAAGAAGAGCCCACTACCCTAACATGAAATTATACAATTTAGTTCTTCACAAGAGTAGATATAAATACAATACTTTCTCACTATTGTTACTAGCACTTTCTCTAATCATATATCAAATCTTGCATCACATAAGGCTCATATATCTTTCAATATTTTTGTACAATAGTTTTCATGTCATATATCACACATACATAGCACACATGACATAGATTATCTATGCAAGATAAGATCTTTACTTATACCTCACACTTTAGTAAATGTCTTATCAGTCGGCCTTCATGTCTTCACATGCTTGACATAATAAAAATAAACTTATGGATTAATATCCACAATGTTGTATCATCATGAATTAGTAATTATTTTGCCACAAAAATAATTCCTTAAGCCATATAATTCATATTTTTGATATCCACTAATATACTTTTTAAAATACCCATACTAGTATTTTAGCTATAACTAGCATCATATAGTCCATACACATCTATGCACTAGCATACCTCATCATGAAACTATCATAGATCTATCCTCAACCACACATAAGCTAACTCAAAGTGATTCATCCATACACATCATAGTTGTCTCTGTACTATTGCAAACTATCTAACACTTAGACAATTTTCTAACTCTAAATGCATAAATGAAATGTTGAATACATGTTGCCATAATGACAACTATCTAGACATCTAACTGACCATATTTCCAACACTTCTAATATCAAATTTCACTCTAGAGAACCAAAATCCTCTCAATGCAAAATCACAAGGTTGTGGAGTCAATCCCTTAGGAGGAGGAAAATTTACTTTAGCATGGGGTTCTAGGGGAATAAAAGTAGTTCTAGGTGGAACTAACTTTGTGAAGGGTCCCTTGTTTAATTGGATCCTTGTGTTATAAGGAGGTTGTGAATTGGTGAAATAATTTGACTCATAAGTAGGGATGGAGTCATCAAAAAACTCTCAAAGAATGAGTTCTTCATATTCTTGTTCATGTTTTCCATAACAGGTAGTCTTGCAAATGAAGGTAGAGCTAGAAGGTTCCATTAATGACATTGGATTTGTTTTTCTAGACCACACTTATAGATTTGAGTGGAAGATCGAAATTAATTTCTCTAGGGTGCACAAGTTCCCTTCGAATGTGACCCAATATAGTATAACTAGCACTAGTTTCTCAAGGGATAAAATTTTTCTAGATAGGTGTCCAATAATTAGATCCCATATTTCCTTGATGGTCAAGTTGACTAGGATAGAAGCCCCCATTATTTGGAATGTTATTCAATTATTAATTACCAAATCATTGGTTATAATTCCCATTATTTTCACCTTGGGGACAACAATTGTAGGAACTTTTTTGTCCCAAGAATATATTCCCATGCTAAGAGGGACCAAACTATTGCTTTCTTTTTGTATTCTTATTGAACTTAAGATAGCTCATGTCATTATCCATGCTGGTAATAATTCTTTGGAAGGCTTCCATGTCAGTGGCAAGACACATAACTTAATTAGCTAGTTGTGAAGATTGATTCTACATGTTTTTCGAAGTGATGGGAGCAATGAGGTTGTGCCCACTTAGCCTAGTAGATTAAAAAACATAGACCTCATACAATGATATGGTTTGAGAAGTTGAGGTAGGAAACATAGTCCCTAGTACCGATGGTACTATTTGTTGATTCCAATGAGAATACTCTAGAGCCAAGAGAGGAGTGATTGTCATGCATAAGTGTAATGGGAGGTTGGATAGGATTGAATTCTCACCATATGGATCATGTTATAACTACCTAGATGAGAATATTCTTTTGGGTGAGGATGACATGGCATACTTTTTTAGGCATCCATCAAGAAATTAGTGAGTTGGAAAAGGACTTCCAAGGCCAAGGTATATACTTTAGCCAAGATATTCTAGTCTCCTAAGGTAGGGCACACATGATGAACATTGACACAACTCTGTCAATGGCATCCAAATTGGTCCTCAGGGAAAGTTCTTCTCTAGGTGCAAAGGCATCCAAGCAATACCTAATGGTATGTTGGAGCTGATTATTAAAGGTAGGTAAAAATTTTCTTGATTTAGTTTAGATTCTAGAAAAATGATAATGACACAAAACTTGCTTGATCTATGATTAAAAAGCTAAGAGAAAGTTCTTCTCCATGTTGACCCATCTACTAATGGAATTAGCAGGGAGATTAAGGTACCAACTAATCTTATTGGGACCTAAGGTCATTGGAAATAGGTGATAGGAAAAATATTTGTGTTTAAAATTATATATAACTAATTAGGAATCCTTGAATCCCTGGATGTGCTCTTAAGCCATCTAATGACCCATATATTCAAATTTTGACATAATTTCTTAGAGTGAGTGACATAGTGTGCATCATTGTGAAAGTTTCTAAGGATGAAAAATGTTCCCATATGAATGCAATTTGTGTTTTGGAATGATCATTTTCCTAATTTTTAATTGGGACATGGGTATACACTGAGAAGTAGAAGGCTAAGAAGTGGATCTCTTAAGTTTCTTCTTTCATTTGTTAAACTTATTCTAGATCAATGGTATAAGATCTACAAAATATACAAAGATTCTAAGACATTCAAAACTACCAAAGGAAAGTTACAAAAAATGAGTCAAGTTGATGAAATTTTTTGGGTATGAGGTATCTACTAAATGGTTATTCAAGTGGAGACTAATCATGATCTTCTAGTTTAAAATCAAGATTTAGCTAAGCTGTCAAACTCAAACTTCCTTGTGCTAATTTTTACATTACATAGAAATGAATGATGCCAAGACTCACCATAGGGTATAGGAAAAGTACTTGAAGGATTGAATAATACAAAACAATGGTATATATTGAAGAGGAAATGCTCACAAAAGATCCCTTAAACTTTGAGTTCCTTGAATGCTTGATGAAAAATTCCTTTCTTGAATGCTTGAACTTTTAGAGTGTGAGTGAATGTATAGATTGATCATTGATTCATAAAGATTGTATTTAGAGAATGAATGTTAAAATGAAGATCCCAAGTTTCCTTTTATAATATTTTTGGGGTAGGAAAGAAAACTAATCAAAAGGCAAATAACTAAAAATCCCAAGGGACTTTGGTCCCTGAGGACTCTTTCCCTCATGGAAGGGGTTGACCTAGTTGACCTATTGCTAGGAATAGATTGACCAAGTCAACCTAGTCTAGAATAAATTAACCACATCAACCTATCCCCAAGGAAGGACCTAGAACAAGATCTCATAGTTATTTTAGAGAGTGTTGGTAGAATTGGGAAAAGTGAAAATAAATAGGAGAATAAGAACATTAAGAATGGGTCTTGTTGATGTAGCTTTGTTTCTCATCTTAGCAATAGAGTAACAATTTCTACTGGACTATAATGTTTGACTAATATTTCCTAAAAGAATGGGAAGAGAAAAAATTACTCTACCAAGCTCCCTATAGACCGAGTCTTGGTCATGCAAGAATAGGGAAATTTGTATGAGAAGGTCATTGATTTACAATAAGGCAAACTTAAGATTCATTGTTTCTCTCGATTTCTTGGTTAGGAAATGAATCACTCAAGCTAGGTTGGAAAAATATCTTAGAGTGGAACTAGGGAATGCAAGGAAAGTAACTAACATAAATAAAAGATCTGATAGACTTATAAGTTCAATAAATACATAATCTACTTTTGTGCCACTATTATCAACAATACATGATTGAATGATAAGATAACTTAGATACATGATCAATTGATCAATCTAACACATAAAAGTGAAACAAATGAAAATAGTACCAAAGTAAGAAAAATAATTTATCCAAGCAAAGGAAGATAATAGCAAAAAAATAGAAAGAAATCACTATTTTTAAAGATAAATGAATCCCACCAAGATTATTCTACTCAAACATGGTTTACAAACAATAGAAAGCACTAAGTGAGATAAGGATATTCTATAAAAAGATGATACTACTATAGGTTTCCATAATAGATCAAGATAATCACACTACTAGTCCTCTAACAAGGGTACTATATCCATTTTGAGAACTATCTATTCCATTATGGAAATACATTTGAATTGTCAACTCAAGGATGTAGGAATTGAAATGGTTTAGCACAGTATCTGGACCAAGTTTCTTTTGTTGGAAATGATTGAAAAGATCATGAGGGAAATTGTATATGGAACTGGTAAAAGAATGTTCTCAATCATTGTTTTTTCATTGATGTCAAACTTGCTACTTGCAGGAATGACAATTGCTTTAGTGATCCAAATATTATCAATTAGTTGATTGACAAGGAGGAGGAAATCAATAAGATGTAACTAGAACACCTAGAGAAAGGTTGAAGTTATGATGTTGTAATGAAGTACAAGGATCAGCTAAGCCATTGATGAAAAAGTGTATTAATGACATACTATAAGACATAGAGAATGGGCACACTGAAACACATCAAAGATGTAAGGTTTTAGCTAAGTCATTTGTAAATCCTAACTAAATTTATTAGAGAGAGAGAGAGCTGAGCAAGCTAGTTAGTGCCGAACAGATTCCTAGTTGAAGCTGAGCAAATTCAACTTTAGTAAGTGCCAAGCAGATACAAGTGCTGAGTAAGATACAAGTGCCGAGTAGATACAAGTGCCAAGCAAATACAAGTGCCAAGAAGATACAAGTGTTGAGTAAGACAGAGGTGTCGAGGATTAGTAAACCAATAGTGCCGAGTTGCTGCATTATTTCAAAAATCAAAGATTCGCCAAATCTAAGCCGACAAGGTTGTTATCTAGAAGTCTGTGAATTAAATGAAAGATAAGAATGATGAGCTGATGGCACAGAACACCATGTAGAATGTTTATGAAGATACAACTGGACTCTAGATGAAGTTTTTAGATAAGAGCAAGATATGGGGTAGATACATTGTATCCTACCTAATCCATTTGAAACCCTAAAATTGGAGAGGGAGAATTGAGTGGAAAAGAAAAACCAAATTTCTATTTAAGAAGTCATAAGGTCATGAAGCAAAGTGAGACAGGTGGTCAAGCATGAAAGCATAAAGTGCTGAAGGAGGTGTTAAGGAGAAAGAGAGCATAGTTACTCTGTTTTTATAAGAAGACCCTAGATATGATTGCATTGGCATGATGAGTAAGAAGACTCAAGGAGACGAAGCTTGAGAGGAAGACAAGCTGTCAGAGCTGAAGTGATTAAAGCCAAGCAAAAGGATAGAATTGAAGTGAGATCTAAAATATGCAAAGTATGTTGTAAGTTGTATAAGATCAAAAAGCCATTATCGTTACTCTCTAGCAATTGTAACAGTTAGTTTAAATCCTATGGACTTAGGTTGGTTTAATAGCCATGAGGTAAATCCTTTAACAGGGTGACATTCCAAGGAAATGTTCTAAAGTCCTTTGACCAGGCCCATTCCTAATAGTTTGGTGAAATCCTCTAATAAGGTCACATTTAACAATGTGTTGTAAGCCTTTAATAGGGCATGCTTTTAATAGGGCATAACTTTAGAAGAGTGAGAATCAAGTAGCATGTTACTGGTGGTTTTTCCCAAATTGGGTTTTCACATAAATCATTATGTCATCTGTTGATCTTGCATGTTTTATTGCTGCATATTGATTTACTGTAATTTGCTAGGATGATTATTTTAAGCTTGGATGGATGAAAATTTTATGGGCTCACTATAATTTGAGAAAAAGTATTATTAGGACATTTGGACCTTGGATAACTGATTCACCCCCCCTCTCAATTATTCTAAAGAATTCTAAAAATTGGTATCAGAGCCAAACTGTTGATTTAGTTTAAAGGGACTATAAGCAGAAAAGATCAAAATTCCTAAGAGAGAAGTTCCCAAGCTCAACAAAGACAACTTTGTTGCATGGAAAAGTTTGATGAAGCTACATCTTGGATCCATAGGAGATTATGCCCAAAATTCAATTGTTACTGAACATGTTGATCCAACTAGTACTCTTACTGCAGAAGATATGAAAAACAAACAGGAACACAATCAGACAATGCTAGAGATTGTTTCTACACTCAGCTATGCTGAATTTGATGATATCAAAGGATGTGACACTACATTCAAAATGTGGAAAGCCCTATCAAACATCTATGGAGGAGATCAGAATGTACAAAGAGCAAAAAGAGAAAGTCTCAGAGGAAAGTTTGATGATATGAAAATGGAAGAAAATGAGAATGTTGCTTAGTATGGCGCAAGAATAAAGGAAGTGGTAAGTGCAATAAGATGTTTGAGTGGTCAATTGGATGGAGATACTGTTAATAGTAAGTTCTTAAGAACCTTGCTCCCTATATATGCTATTAGAGTATCAGCAATACAAGAGCTAAGATGTGTACCAGGAAACAATCTAAGTTTTGAAGATATAGTGGGTAGACTCGCTACATTTGAGTTATCTAACTTTGACAACTACAAACCTGAGAATGTTGAATCTGCTTTCAAGGCCAAGCTATCACCGAAAGATTCTGAACAAGTGAAATCAAAGAAAAGAAGAAAAATGAAATATGTATCTAGTGACAGTAGCACTGATGAGAAAGATGTGGAAAAATTGGAAGCACTACTAGGTAGAAGATTTCATAGAGGTAAAGGAAAATTCAAAGGTAAGATGCCTATCATTTGTTTCAATTGCAATGAAGTAGGTCATATTGCTGCCAGGTGTACACAGAAAAAGGATTACAAGGAAGGCAACAAATAGAAATTCAGAAGAGAAGATGACAAGAGAGATTACAAAGACAAAGGTAAGAAGTGTTATATTGTTGAAGAAAATTCTGATGATAATGATGATGAAGTTGTTTATGTAGCCATGAAGGACCAGTCTGATGAAGAAGAGCCTACAACACTAGTAACATGTATGAACAAGAATGACAGGTGGATCATAGACAGTGGATGCTCACATCACATGATAGGAGACAAAAGTAAGTTTGTTAACTTTACTCAGTATGATGGAAATAGTGTTAGATTTGGTAATGATGCTCCATGTCAAATCAAAGGAAAAGGTTCCATTAAGCTCATAGAGAAAATTTCATGTGATAATGCATACTATGTTGAAGGATTAAACTACAATTTGCTAAGTGTCTCACAGTTAGGCAATGTAGGATGCAAAGTAGAATTTGGAAACAAAACTGCAAAAATCTATGATATTGATGGTAATTAATTGATAGGAAAAGGAGATCAAATAAGAAGTAATCTATTTTACCTTGATATGGATGATGTTTCTTGTTTTATTGCAAAATTTGATGATGAATGGTTATGGCATAGAAGGCTATGTCATGTCAACTTTGAAAATCTGGTCAATATTAGTAAAATGAAGAAAGTCAGAGGTTTATGAAAATTGAAGAAGCCTGATAATATCATGTGCAAACAATGTCAGCTAGGAAAGATGACAAAGTCAAGTTTCAAAAGAAAAAACTATACATCTAAAGAAGTACTTGAGTTAGTTCATACTGACTTATGTGGTCCAATGGAAGTACAAAGCTACAAAGGAGATAAATACATAATGTTGTTTGTTGATGACTATTCCAAGATGATGACTGTTATGTTCTTAAAACAAAAATCTGATGCTTTTCAAATGTTTAAGTGGTATGTGGCTGGAGTTGAAAATGAAACAAGAAAAAGATTGAAATGCCTAAGATCAGACAGAGGTGGTGAATTCACATCAAATGAATTCGAGATATTTTGCAATGATAAAGGAATCAAAAGAAAAATGTCAACTCCTAGAACTCCCCAACAGAATGGAATTGCTGAAAGAAGAAATAGATCTATGATTGACTATGCTAGAACATTAATGATGGAAAAGACTGTTATTTTAAAATACTGGAGAGAAGCTGTAAGTGTAGTTGTTCATACACTGAACCAAGTACAAGTCAAGAAAGGTACAAATACAACACCTTTTGAATTATGGTATGGTCACTCACCCAATGTAAAACATTTCAAAGTGTTTGGTTACAAACGCTTTATCCTTAAAGATGCTAGAAATGGAAAATTTGATGTAAAAAGTGATGAAGGCATATTTCTTGGTTACTCCACTAGAAGTAAGGCATACAAGTGTTTGAATACTAACACTAACAAAATTGTGGAAAGTGCAAATGTAAACTTTGATGAGCATATAGAAGTCCAAGCTGAAGAACCAAAGAGAATGGATGAATATAGAACCTTTGTGTATTCTTATGAAGGAATGTCTGTTGATGAGGATGCTGTCAATCAAATTGAAACTCAACAAAAAATTCTAGTTTCAGCCGAGTCAGAACCAGCGAATGCCGAGTTGCATTCAGAAGCCAAGTTACAAAATGAAGAAAATGCACAATCTGATCCTGAAGTTAGTATACATGAAAGAGATGAAGAACAACCTAACAACGAAGTGCATAGTGATCCTGAATCTAAAAGACGAAACATGGAAACAAGGACAAAGCCAAGATTATGCAAATATGTAAAAAGACATCACCCTGCTGAATAGATAACTGGTGACAAAGATGCAAGACCAATGATAAGGAATAGACTAAGACATGAATCATGTCTGATTAGCAAACTTGAACCTAAGATAGTATATGGTGCATCACAAGATGATGATTGGTATAAAGCTATGGAAGAAGAGGTTGATCAAATAAAGAAAAACAAAACTTGGAGTTTAGTTCCCAGACCAGTTGAAAAAAATGTGATTGGTACCAAGTGGGTATTCAGAAACAAGCTAGATGAGAATGGTGAGATTACTAGAAACAAAGTTAGACTAGTATGCAAGGGCTATGCTCAAGAAGAAGGACTAGACTATGGGGAAACATTCACCCCTATTGCTAGAATGGAAGGAGTAAGAACTTTACTTGCATATGCTGCATATAAAGGTTTTAAAGTCTATCGATGGATGTAAAATCTACTTTTCTGAATGGTATATTGGAAGAAGAAGTCTATATTGAACAAACAGAGGGATTTTTTGATGAGAACAATAGGGATATGGTTTGTAAATACATAAAGAACTCTATGGTCTAAAACAAGCACCCAAAGCATGGTATGAGAGACTTCACAAGTATTTAGTACAAATAGGATTTGAAAGAACTGATGATAACAGCAACATGTACATCAAATCAGAAGAAGGTAAGGATATTATTGTATCTGAAATCTTTGTGGATGACATAGTGTTTGGAGGAAAGGAAGTGCTTTGCAAAGGCTTTGCTGACAAAATGAAACATGAATTTGAGATGCCAATGTTTGGAGAGATCAAATTTTTTGTTGGATCACAAGTACATCAACTCAAACATGGTATATTTGTGACACAATAAAAGTACATTAAAGAGATTCTTAAAAAGTTTGGATTGGAGGAGTCCAAACTAGTCAGCACACCAATGGCAACAGGAAATAAGCTATCCAAAAATGATGAATTAGCTGAAGTCAATCAAACCTTGTACAAATCCATGATTGGAAAACTACAATATGTTGTACATAGTAGACCAAACATAGCATTAGTAGTTGGAATAATGACTAGATTCTCTGCTAATCCCAAAGAAAAGTATCTCATAGCAGTAAAAAGAATAATGAGATATCTCAAAGGAACTAATAACTTTGGTCTATACTATAAAAAGAATGAGAAGTTTGAGCTCAATGCATATATAGATGCAGATTGGCGAGGCAACATTGATGACAGAAAAAGTACAAGTGGAGGTGCATTATTTTTACGTAAAAGGCTAGTTACTTGGAGCAGCAAGAAACAAACCTGCACATCCCAGTCAACTGCAGAATTAGAATATGTAGTAGCTGCAATAAATTTCACAAACATTGTGTGGCTAACACATCTATTGAAAGGAATGAAAGAAGAGGTAACTAAACCTATGATACTATATTGTGATAATACAAGTGATATAAACATATCCAAGAATCCAGTAATGCATGCAAAAACCAAGCACATTGCAATCAAGTATCACTATGTCAGAGAATTGGTAGAAGACAAACAAGTAAAATTGGAGTACATTCACACAAAGGAACAAACTATAGATATCTTCACCAAACCATTTCCCAAGGATGCCTATGAATATCTTAGAGGAAAGTTGGGGGTAATGCCCCTAGCTCAAGCAGTTTAAAGCAACAAGGAAGCTGCCCTGCATCAATAGGAACAAATCATTGAAATATTTAAAGAATGATGCAGAGGATGACAACAAGAGTAGAAACTCCAAATCAGTCACAAGCATGGTGACAGAGGGAGAAAACCTGAGATGCAAAGCTTATACTTCGCATGTTAAAGATGCTACATCTTTGGCATTTATGTCAAAGAGGGAGAAATATGCAGAAAACTGATCAATACTCAAAAAAAGGGAGATATATATGAAAGAGGGAGATTAATGGATAAATTGAAAGATATATATGAGATCAATAGTAAGGATGCAGTAGCCAAGAAGAGTAGTAGACAACGTATACAATCTTGGTGGTAGCTAAGTTGATCAATTGATCAGTTTGGTTTTCGATCAATGCCAAAGAGGGAGATTGTTGGAAATGATTGAAAAGATCATGAGGGAAATTGTATATGGAATTGGTAAAAGAATGTTCTCAATCATTGTTTTTTCATTGATGTCAAACTTGCTACTTGCAAGAATGACAATTGCTTTAGTGATCCAACTACTATCAATTAGTTGATTGACAAGGAGGAGCCAATTAATAAGATGTAACTAGAACACCTAGAGAAAGGTTGAAGTTATGATGTTGTAATGAAGTACAAGGATCAACTAAGCCATTGATGAAAAATTGTATTGATGACATACTATAAGACATAGAGAATGGGCACACTGAAACACATCAAAGATGTAAGGTTTTAGCTAAGTCATTTGTAAAGCCTAACTAAATTCATTAAAGAGAGAGAGCTGAGCAAGCTAGTTAGTGCCAAACAGATTCCTAGATGAAGCCGAGAAAATTCAACTTCAATAAGTGCCAAGTAGATACAGGTGCCGAGTAAGATACAAGTGTCGAGCAGATACAAGTGCCGAGCAAATACAAGTGCCGAGTAGATACAAGTGTCGAGTAACACAAAGGTGCCGAGCATCAATAAACCAATAGTGCTGAGTTGCTACATTATTTCAAAAATTGAAGATTTGCTAGATCTAAGCCAAAAAGGTTGTTATCTAGAAGTCTGTGAATTAAATGGAAGATAAGAATGACGAGCTGGTGGCACAGAACACCATGTAGAACATTTATGAAGATACAACTAGACTCTAGACAATGTTTTTAGATAAGAGCAAGATATGGGGTAGATACATTGTATCCTACCTAATCCATTTGAAACCCTAAAATTGGAGAGGGAGAATTGAGCAGAAAAGGCAAACTAGATTTCTATTTAAGGATTCATAAGGTCATGAACCAAAGTGAGAGAGGTGGTCAAGCATGAAAGCATAAAGTGCTGAAGGAGGTGCTAAGGAGAAAGAGAGCAGAGTTACTCTGTTTCAATAAGAAGACCCCAGATATGATTGCATTGGCATGATGAGTAAGAAGACTCAAGGAGATGAAGCTTGAGAGGAAGACAGGTTGGCAGAGCTGAAGTGATTAAAGCCAAGCAAAAAGATAGAACAAAAGTGAGATCTGAAATTTGCAAAGTATTTTGTAAGTTGTATCAGATCAAAAAGTCATTATCGTTACTCTCTAGCAATTGTAATAGTTAGTTTAAATCCTATGGAGTTAGGTTGGTTTAATAGCCATGAGGTAAATCCTTTAACAGGGTGACATTCCAAGTGAATGTTCTAAAGTCCTTTGACCAAGCCCATTCCTAACAGTTTGGTGAAATCTTCTAACAAGGTCACATTTAATAGTGTGTTGTAAGCCTTTAATATGGTAAGCTTTTAACAGGGCATCACTTTAGAAGAGTGAGAATCAAGTAGCATGTTACTGGTGGTTTTTCCCAAATTGGGTTTCCACGTAAATCATTGTGTCATGTGTTGATCTTGCATGTTTGATTACTAGATATTGATTTACTGTAATTTGCTAGGATGATTATTTTAAGCTTGGATGGATGAAAAGTATATGGGCTCACTATAATTTGAGAAAAAGTATTATTAGGACATTTTGACCTTGGATAACTGATTCACCCCCCCCCCCCCTCAGTTATTCTAAAGAATTCTAACATCTTTAAGAGTCTTAACACCTATGCTACAGGAAAGTAAAATGAATGAAAGGAATCTATGCTAATAATGAAAAATAGTAAACACACTTAGATTATCAACAAAGAACTATAGAAACTACAAAAAAGGGAATTCTAAACTAATTAGCAGTTCAAACATCCACTATGATCATTTTTCACAAGTGCTATAGGAACTCTCACAGTAACTATGCTATAGGACTAATACTATAAATCTATCTTAAATAGAAAATTGGAAGAAACACATCTATTCTATCTAAATCTATTCCACCTCCCAAGTGGACCCCCTTGGTTGGATTCAACTAACTAAGAACACAATAGGTAATCCAAAATTAATCTTTGATTAGAATTCTCCTTTTATTACATGACTGAATAATTCATAGAGAACAAAGAAAACAACTTCAACTTCTCAGAATCCCCTAACTCTAACTCTCCATATATATAGAGGGTTGGAACTTATTACAAACATAATATAAAAACTTGTGAGCAAACATCATCAGTAGAAAAAGGGTAGGATGTCAACCATGACTTTTAAAACATTGATTGACCAACAAAATAATAGTCCATAGATGATGTAACAAATCAGGCTTTCTGAAATAACTCCTCTCGCAGACACGACTTATCACTCAGAACTGACCTGTGCTTCTCATGCTATGATCGGTCTTCATTGCTCCTTCAATATGGTGCTCACCACTCTTCACACCACTTCTACATTTCCTAAAAATTAGAAAAATTCATACACATACAACAACATTTCTACTCTCATTCAAATATTAAAACATAGCTTAAAATATTTATATGAAATACTACACTTTATATATAATATTAAGAAAGGTACATCATATCCACTATCAATAGATTTAATAGTTTCTAGCTGCATTCAACATAAGTTCCACAAGATATTTAAAACATATATTTTGGAAATGTTTTTCACATGGCTCAAAGAGTAAGTTTAGACTATATAAAAACTATACCAAATTTGAGATATTAATATGCCTCGTCATCTGCCCCCCACTATGTAAATTCTTGTCCTCAAGCATTGTACTTCTTCACCATTGCTTTGAAATCTCCCACTATTGTCTTCCCCTATTTCCCACTTTTGAAGGTGTAGAAATATCCTCTAGATCATCTCCAATGCTCACCCAAGTGTTCTTCAACTAATGGATCTAACTTGGGAGCATTTCTTTCATACAAGGGCCAGAGAAGGGTAGGAGGTTGGAAGGTTAGTGGCATCAATAATTCTTTCCTAATTTTCCTTCCCAATTGCATGTATTTAGACACTATATTCACTGTTGTCTTCAAATTAATAGGGTTGTGCAGTTCAGCCTTCCTAAAAGTTTTTGGTAGTCGACTCCACCTATTTCTAAGCCCTACAATTTCTCTCTATTGTGTAAAATTAGGAAGTGTTTGATACTCTTTATAAACATTTTCCCTTTCTTCAAACACTTTCTCTTTGATTTCCAATTTTGGCCTTCCACAAGTTAATTTGAACCAATCTCTCAAGAGGTCATAAGGCTTATGGGATTTAGCCTAAAGTGGCATTGGCTTAGATTTTTAGAGGTCTCTATAGGTATCCAACTGTCTTTCATAATTGGTTTCATTGTGCATCCATGAAATTAGAGCTCTTAAGTGAACACCCCCTATGTAAAGCAAGGGATTCCACTCTATTTCTTGTGGAATTATGAAATTATGTAAATAGAGCTCACACAACTTCTTTTTCCATGAGGGAAAAGTTCGATACACATTATAAAAATCTTGAGAATTCTTAAATTCATAATCAATATTTCTTATTGTCATCATCAACTAGAATAACAGAAGCTGTTCTTTCAAACACATATCATACACCCTTGGGGGTAGTCTATAGGTCATAGGCTGACCAGCTAGCTTCAAAGCCTTATTCATTTGTTGCTTCTACTTTTCTAGTTGCTCCTTTAATGATTCAATTTCATCATCTCTGTCAAATATTTCCTTTTGCATCTGGTCTCTCTCTTGCTTCCATAAGGAATTTTGAAAAATAAAATAATTGTATAGACCAAATAATATTGACTAAATTGTTGATGACAAAAACTCTTGAGTTTCATATTTCATCTTTTGTTCTCTAGAAACTTGTTGGAAATGCTAGGTGTACCAGGAAGATTTATAAGGTATAAGGGAGACATTAGAATATTCAGGGACTGATGGCATGATAGGTTGTTCATTGCTAGGTGCATTTTCTAGAACAACAGTAGGATTTGATTTGCACATTTCCTGATTCTCTTGCAATGTCTCCTTGACAAACTCAGTTTCATGTATTTCTATATTTTGGGGCTCTAATTGCATAGGAGAATCATCTAGGACATTTTCAACTATTGACACTATTTGAGACTCTAAAATTGGGGCATTTGGTTTTTCAATAGAAGCTGGAGATACTCAACCTTGCATACAAGGGCTTCTATGTACAATAACTTCTTCAACTTCGACCACTTTTTAGGTTCATTTTGGTCTAGGCATGACTAGAGTGGATGCTATAGGATTAGTTTCTATAGGCATAGACCTCTTTCTTTTTGTTACCTTAACATAGGGATTTTGCACTTCCTTTTCAAGGTTAGGGCCAACCTTATGCTTGCTTTTAACCCTAGAAGAACTCATCATATCATCCTCTAAATTAGGCTTAGAAGACTTATCAGGAGAGGGTTCTTTTTCCTTCTCGGCTGGATTTTGAATTGGCTCTGTGGTTTCTTCCTTATTTTCTAAGTTTTGAGGAATAGGGTTGGCTTGGGGCTATAAGGTCTTGGATTCAACAAATTCTACCCATGAAATAGGGGAAGAATCCCTAAGAGATCTTTCAACTAGGAGTTTAATGAGAGCATTATGGGAAACATAAATTGGCTTTCCTTTTTGAGTTTCCTCAGCACTGATACACAACATATTGTGAATAAAGTTGGGAATATTAACTTGCATGTTATGCCTTATGCAACTAAGCAATTTAAAATGATGAGCATGTAAGTTCGAGAACCTATCTTCACAAGTTAAATATCTAATAATGTGGGTTGCTAGCTCTAGATATGGAGGTGGAAGAGAAAGTCTCTTACATCTTTGTTTTGTAATGTCTACTTGAGGTTCACCTTGCTGAGTGAACTGTGCCCTTGAAGATCTGGCATCATGCTCATTTGGATAATGTTCCCCAATTGCTAATAATATTGTGACCTCTTCTATCCTTTCCTTGATAGAAACCACTCTTAATCCCGAAACTAAGGCTTCTCCTTCATCAAATGTCATTGTAAACTCCATTTTCACTTCTTCATTGAACTTTGTTAATTGTAAGAAACAACTGAGCCATCCACAAGCATGGAATTGCTAAATTGCTTCAATGTCCACTAGTAAAATATTATGAATGGCTAACTCATACCTCTTTAGCTATCCTCCCATCTTCACAATGTTTGGCTTCCACTCTTGTTACTAAAAATTTTTTTTGCTCCTCTTACCTCTACAAATTTTCTTGTTCTCTGAACTTCAAAACTAATCTTTAAAAAAATGTTATATGCTGTTACCACTTCCCATAATCAAGACCCATTTGTTTCTAGCATGTAGAATAATGATAGATTAATGATAGAGGACATTGAGGCTTTAACTAAAAATGTTCCCATAATAGCTCTTAGTCCTTTCAATCATGCCAAGTATAGGAGATCTTTTCCCAAAAGTCGCAATAAAAGGTACGATGGATATATAAAGATTTTAAAAATTAATGAAATGAAAACTATTTGAGTGCCGCCAAAGTAAATTCTTTAATGTAGACATGACTAGGATAATGTGGAGGTAACATTTGGAAATTACTACACTTTCTCAGCCCCCCACTAAAATTTGAGAAGTGTCCTCACATTAAAAATTTTGGCATGGGAAGGAGAAACTGGCTTAAGTCTTATATGATATATATAATGCAGTATTAGATATAAATATCAAAACTTATATTCTAAAAATGAATAAAGAGTAAAATAAATTGTTATACCTAAAAATTTGAGATTGTACATTTGCATGCAAGTTGATGAGGTGGCAAAGGCTGATGATTGCAAAAAGTGTTGACAGTTTTGTTTATTAAAAGCAAGAAAAATAGAATGTGGGTGACGTGGAATGTGGGTGGATGGTAGATAAAGAAATGAGATGGATTGATATGAAGAAAGAGGAAAGTGAATGGAAGAATGGGGCCTCATATTTAAATGAGCCTTTATTATGAAGGTTCCTAAAATACTATCATTGTATGGCTGCAGGAAGAAGATTTTCATCTTTTGCTGAGGAACTGTGTTCGGAAGAGTTGGTGCCCTGGTTAGTTGGAATTGCTGTAGGAACTATGCTTTAGTTTGTGGCTTATGATAGAGACACAAACTATGGCCATTTACAAGTAACTTAAACTTAACAGGATCAATGGTTGTTAGTTGCACTATGAGATTATCAAATACATGCTAAATTTCATAAGGCCCTAACCATCGAGTCTACAATTTCCCTGGATTCTCTTTGAAGCAAGAATCATAGAGGAGGGCCCAATCTCCTACTTCAAATTTTTTATTCTTGATATGTGCATCATTCCACTACTTTCGCTATTATTGAATGATTTTTATTCTTTCTAAAGCTCTCTTTCTTGTTTCATCCAATAAATTCAAGTGGAGATCTCTCTTGTTGTGCTACAGGAAGATTGATGTTCAATTCTAAAGTAGTGTGTAGTGTCTTGTGTTCAAATTCAATGGGTAACATTTTTGCTTTACCATAGACAAGCTCAAATGGGTGAACCCAATTGTTGTCTTCCATGTGGTTTGGTATGCCCAAATAGCTTCAGTTAATTTTCTTTTTCAATCCTTCTTGTGTCTGTGTACTATGTTTGTCAGAATGGCTTCAAGTTCTCTATTGGTAACCTCTTCTTGCCCATTTTCTTGAGGGTGATAAGGATTGGATTTATGGTGCCTTATGTTGTACTCCTTCATAACCTTAGTGATTAGACTTGATGTAAATTGAGCTCCTTGATCTATGACAAGTTCTTTGGGCACTCTATAATAGGTGAATATTTCTTCATACAAGAACTTAGCTACTTTCTCATCTTTGGCATTTTTTTTCTCTAACTTCCACCCATTTAGTTACATAATCCATACATACTAAGATGTAGGATTTTCCACTTGATGGTGGGTCAATTGGACCTATGAAATCCATGCCCCACTTATCAAAAGGTGTGACCATAGCCTATGGAGTGAGTGGCATCTCATTAGTTTTGGTTGGTCTACCCATCCTTTGGCTTTGTCACAATTAACTACATATGTCATTGCATTGTTATATAGGGTTGGCCAATTATATCCGATTGTAAGTATTTTCAGTACTATTCTTTTCCCTACAAGGTGGCCTCCACATGGTTCATCATGACAAGCATGTAGCATATCATATATCTCATCTTCCCTGACACACCTCCTTATGACTTGATCTGGCCCTACATAGAAGAGATTGTTATCTATCCAAGAATATTGAAAATTTTTCTTTGCCAGCTTTCTCTTTTCTTTATAAGAGAAGTGTGGGGGCACTCTATTTGCTGCAAGATAATTTGCAATGCCTACATACCATGGTGTATGGGTTGCTATATGGAACGAGTGCTCATCTAGAAAGGTGTCTTCAATTAGAGTTGGACCTTCATCAATAATGGTCAATCTAGATAAATAATTTGCAACTATGTTGGATTTGTTTGACTTATCAATAATAGTAATATAAAATTCTTGTAACAACAAGAGCCATCTTGCCAATCTACTAGTGATAGCTAGTTTTTTCATTAAATACCTTATAGCTAAGTGATTAGTATGAACAAAAATAGAATATCTAGTCACATAATGTCTGAATTAGTTCAATGCATAGACTATAGCTAAAAGCTCTTTTTCTATTATTGTGTAATTCAGCTTAGGTCCATGAAGGCTTTTACTAATATAGTAGATGACATTCTCAAGATTAGCAGTCTTTTGTCCGAATACAACTTGTACGACATAGTCTGATGCATCAGTATGAATATGAAATGGAATTGACCAATCTAGTCCTTGTAAAATTGGTTTTGTGGTGAGAAATTTCTTAAGCTATAGGAAGGCTTCATTACATTCAGGTGTCCAAATAAATTCAGTTTCCTTAGTCAACAATGTGTACAAAGGATTAGCTATTTTTCTGAAATCTTTTATGAAATGCCTATAATATCCAGTATGACCTAAGAAAGATCTTACATCTTTTGGTTTTGTAGGTATGGGCAGTGTTAGAATTACCTCTATCTTAGCTAGATCTACTTGTATTCCTACAACTGATATGAAATGACCAAGTACCACTCCTTCCTGCATGAGCATGAAACATTTTTCACTATTAAGTGATAGATTGTGTTCTTTACATTGGATAAGAATCTTTTCAAGATTCATCATGTCTTCTTCAAAGGTGACTTTAACTGTTGTGGAATCATCCATATATATTTCCATACAATCATGTGATATATCTGCAAAAATGCTGATGACAACTCGTTGGAATGTTGCAGGAGCATTACACAAGCCAAATGGAAACAAGATATGAAAAATTACCCCATGGGCATGCAAATGTGGTTTTTTTTTGGTCTTCAAAAGAAATAATTATTTGATTATAACCACTCTACCCATCTAGAAAAGAGAAATACTTCTTTCCAACTAGAGTGTCAAGAACTTGATCTATGAATGGTAAAGGAAAGTGATCTTTTTTGGTTGCCTTATTCAATTCTCTCTAATCTATACAAATCCACCATTTCCCTCCCTTTTTAGGCACTATGACTAGGGGTGTCATGCATCTGCTGTCAGATATAGGATAAATAAAACTAGCATCAAGCAATTTTTGCAACTCAATTTTAACTATTTCTCTAAGGGTTGGATTAATCCTTCTCTAGGGTTGACAGAGTGGTACACACCCTTCATTGATGTATATTCTATGAGTACATAATGTAGGAATCAACCCTTTCATATCCCCATAGTCCCATGCAAAAGCCTTTTCATATTTTTGAAGCATCTCTGTTGACTATTTCATCTGTGTGGAAGATAATTTGGGTTTGACATGAAGATTATGACCTTTTGATAGCTTAACAGTAGTGGTAGATTCAATTATAGCAACTCTAAAGATTGGACTCGTATCTAATTCACATGGTAAGAGTTTATGAATAATGTCTAGTTCTTTGAGTAGAATACAATTCTCATTACATTCCTCATATGTGGTTATTTCTAACACAAAACTATCAAATGCATCTTTTTCTACCACACAAATGTTAGTAAGAATACTCTAAATTACTAAATCCTCTTCCTATAGCTTTAGGAAAGATTGTCTATGTAACATCATAAGTTGTGTTATAGAGTTTAACTCTTCTTCTTCATCCTCTAAATCTGGCTAGATAGATGTACTTAAATCTAGTTGTGGTTGTGTTGGAGGATATAAATCAAATTTCTTTGTTTCTTGACCATTAGATATGGTCATATTCCCTAACCTACAACTTATGTTTGCATTAGCTATAGCTAACTATGGTCATCCTAGAATGACAGGGTAACCAGATAAATTGACTTGGGAGATAGAATCATGAAATTTGCAAGGTACTCTAGAGAGTCTAGGGTTACAACTATGTTTTCTATCATCCCATCAGAAGTGACAATAAAACTATCTGCAAGTTGTAGAATTGTTGGAGTAGCCCTTGATCCTTCTATTTTCAACTTCTTCATAGTACCCTTGGTCATGACATTTATAACAACACCAAGATCAATTAAAGCATTTTTAATAGACTGACCATTTATAATCACATTCACAACTAGACTATCTAGATTAGAATATTTAGGAATGATCAATTTTCCTAACATAATATCAACCAATTGTCCTACAACATGGATTGTAGTTGGATCTTTTTTCTTCCTCCCAAACTTCTTTAGGTAGGCTTCTTTAATGGCTTTTCCATAGATAGGAACATCTTTAATAGCTTGGAATAGGGGTATTTGGATATACATGTTCTTTAACTAAAGAATAATATCAAAAGACTCTTCCTCTATTTGTACATGTTTACTTTGTATGAATTTCTCTAGAAAAGGAGGTTCAACTGCTAGTTGGGCTTGAGTTGAAATAGTGACATTAGTTGGGTCAACCTCTTTAGAAACTAGGGGTTTTGATGTTGCAAGAGTATCTAGTATTTTAGTTATAAGAGGTGGTTTAGGCACTAGTATGTTTGTACCAGATCTCAAATTTATATTTGCAATATTTAGAGCATAAACAGGATATTGCTGAGCATCAACAGAGTACATGGGTTGTTGTGATTACTAGTTATTTGGATTTGGTTGAGGTTGTGCAGGTAATTGGGTTTGCTTTTGAGGTTTACAACTTGCAGGTGGTGGCATTAGTGCAGGTTATTGGATTGGAGGTGGTAATTGTGGATTACTAGTATTTTGGTTAGGCCACTATTGAGGTCCTCTCAATTGATTTGTAGACTGCCAATTCCCCTAGGGTGGTTGCCATTGGTTTTGATAGTTCTGCCATTGATTATTCTGTTGGTTTGGCTAAGAAGGTTGGGAATTCTAAGGCCATTCAGGCTGTTGTAGATTATTTTTCCATGCATTATTCCAATTAGGTTGACTATATTGTGGAGGGCCTTGAGTATTACGATTTTTCCATTGATTACCATATAGATTTGAATTTTGCAAAGGGTCCTAAGGCATACCTTGATGTTGGGCCCATGGCCAACATTGAGCAACAAGGAATACTTGCTCATCATCTCCATCTATCTTGATGTACTCAATTGGAAGATGTTGGTTTTCCATGCTAGGGACCAATTTGCATTTGCAATCTTTCTTCTACTTCTGACAATGGGGGTAGTACTCAGCTAATTGTACCTCAGCTTCTATGTGTTTCTTCTTTGTAGTCATTGTGTCGAGATGTGCAACAACATCATTTATAATGTACTACTTGAAATTTGAGAGAAAATTAGATATCTCGAGCTTTGAAATACCCTGACTGATTCCTTTCATAGTTGTAGTCTGGTGCCATTTTCCTTTCTTCATGGTTGATCTTGAGTAATTAATACAAATTTTCTTAAGGTCATTCCAAAAAGATTGATACACATCTCCTCCAACCATCAAGTCTATAGATTCTAGACAACTATCATTCACACCTCTCAAAAAGGCTAGCATTTGTGAATCCTCGGACAACACATACTGAGGGTTCTTCTGTAGTGTATACAAGAAATGTGAAACATGGTCTTCTAATATTTCTTCCTCCTTTTATGATATTATAAAGATATCATCTCTTCTTGAATCATTTGCTTTGCAATACTCTTTGTATTTGTCCAAAAACAAAGTTTGTATTTCATCCCAAGTACCTGATGTATTGGCTCTTAAACTAATGAACCATTGTAAAGCTAACTCTTTTAGTGTTGCTGGAAATAATTTGAGCTTATGGGAATCAGTGTTGTAGTCAAAGCTACAACAGAGTATGTCAAACTCAAATAAGAAAGTATCAAGATCTTTAGTTGTGAGGCCATAAAACTTTTGAAGAGCATTTGGAGGTATATTTTTGTGATTAGCATTGGTTGCAAGGCTTGGGAGAGGAAATGGAAAAGTAGGTTGTGCCATGACTAGAGGTATTTGATTATGAGGTTGCTGCTAAAAAGGGATATTGGGCACTAGATTGTTAACAACTGGTGGATTTGGAGTAGTACTATCAAGAAAGTTGGCCAAGATTTCAACAAAAGGTTGAAGACCACTTGTATCCAAAGGTTTTTCCCTTAAGGATGATTCTATAGGAAAAATAGGGCTTGCATCTAAAAAAGGAAACTTAGATTCTTCTTCAATTTCTTCATTTAGATTAACAAGCCCCCATGGAAGAAATATCCCATATTCATCTTGTGGTCTTCCTCTTCGATGCATGCAATTGAATTGGTGACTTGTGAATCATTCACTCAATCTTGTGGTTTCTAACTAACACACTAAGCTAGAAACATATGACTCATGAAGGTTCCTAGTTTGACACCATCCCGAAATGATGCCAAAAATACATGTTTCCAAAATAGATCATGATAATCACACTACTATTCATCTAACAAGGGTACTATATCCATTTTGAAAACTATCTATTCCATTATGAAAATACATTTGAATTGTCAACCTAGTAGTGTAGGACTTGAAATGGGTCAACACAGTATGTGCACCAAGTTCCTTTAAGAGTCTTAACACCTATGTTGTAGGAAAGTAAATTGCATGAAAGGAATCTATGCTATTGATACAAAATAGTAAATACACTTAGATTATCAATAGAGAACTATAGAAACTATAGAAAAGGGAATTCTAAACTAATTAATAGTTCAAACATCCACTATGATCATTTTCCACAAGTGTTGTAGGAACTCTCATAGAAACTATGTTGTAGGACTAATATAGTAAATCTATCTTAAATTGGAAATTGTAAGAAAAAAATCTATTTACCTAAATCTATTCCACCTCATAAGTGGTCTCCCTTGGTTGGCTTTAACTAACTAAGAATACAACAAGTAATCCAAAATCACTCTCTCATTAGAATTCTTCTTTTGTTACATGACTGAAGAATTTGTAGAGAATAGAGAAAACAACTTCAGTTTCTCTGAATCCCCTAACTAACTCTAACTCTCCACATATGTAGAGGATTGGAACTTATTACATGTTGGAAATTTGATTGAAAAAGAGTACCATCAAAGAGGGTGATTTTTGTTAAAGAATATTTTCAATCATTGTTTTGTCACTGATGTCAAACCTACTATTTGCTAGAATGACAATTGCTTATAAGATCCAAGTACTATCACTTCGTTGATTGATGAAGAGGATTTAATCAACAAGATGTAACAAGAGTACCTAAGGGAAAGGTTGAGTTATGATTTTGTAATAAAGTGCAAGGATCAATTAAGACAATGGTAAAATGATGTATTAATAATATAATTAAAGATATAGAGGTTGACCACACTTAGAAACACTAGAAGAATAAGTTGCAACAAGGTTGTCTACAAAGCTTAACTAAGTTCATTAGTGAGTGCTGAGAAAGCTAGTTTGAGCTGAACAAATTTTTAGTTAGTTTCAAGAAAATAAAAAATTTAGTGTGTGTCGAGTGATACAGAAGGAGCCAAGTGTGTTCAAGTGCTAAGCAAAGTAACAGGTGCCGAGCATCCAAAAAAAACTTAGTGTATGCCAAGTGAACCCACAGTAGGTGCCGAGAACCAGTAAAACATAGTTGATGCTAAGTAACATAGTATGTGCCAAGCACTAGAATTTCAATAGTGCCGAGCTGCTGCATTATTGGAAAAGTCAAAGATTTGCCAGATCTAAGCTTACAAGTTTGTTACCTTGAATTTGGTGAGCTAGATAGAGGATAAGGATGATGAGCTGGTGGCATAGAATTTTAGATAAACTATTTTTAGGCAAATTCAAGAGGATTCTTCATGATGTTTCTAAAAGGAACAAGATATGGGTTAGATTCAATGAATCCTACCTAATACATTCAAACTAAAATTAAAGGAGGGAAGAATCAACCAAGATATGAAATTCTAGACTTCTATTTAAGGAGTCACAGGCCAAGAAGCAAGAGTAGCTAGGGTGCCACAATGTGAAGTTGCTAAAGGATGTCAAGGAGAAGGTGAAGGAAGAATAGAGCACAGAGACTCTACTTTGATAAGTGGTCATATATGAGATTGCACTAGTACATCAAGCATGAAGACTTAAGGAAACAAAGCTTGGAAGGAGGACAAGCTATCAGAGATGTAGAGACTGAAAGAAAGGCAATTTTATGAGCTAAATTGTGATATGAAATCTGCAAGACAAGTTGTGAGTTGTATCAGGTCAAAAGTCCTTGTTGTTACTCTCTAACAATTGTGCAAGCTAGGGTAAAATCCTATAGACTTAGGTTGGTTTAAGAACCATTTGTAAATCCTTTAATAGGGTGACATTCCAAGTGAATGTTCTAAATTCCTCTAACTAGGCCCACTTCTAATAGGGTGGTTAAATCTTTTAACTAGGTTACATTAAAAGTGTGTTGTAGTCTTTAATAGGGCAAGCCTTTCATAGGGCATCACTTTAGAAGAGTGAGAATTGAGTAGCATGTTACTGGTGGTTTTTCCTAAATTGGGTTTCCATGTAAATCACTGTGTTATGTGTTGATCTTTCATATGTTATGTTTGCATGCTAATTTTATAGTAACTTGCTAAGTAGGAAAGTTTAAAGTTTGGATGCATGAATAGTTTAATGGGCTCACTCTACTTGATGAAAAAGTTTTAATTTGGGCATTTGGACCTTGAATAAATGATTCACCCCCCACCTCTCAGTTATTCTAAAGCATTTCTAACATTAAAAACATAATATAAAAACTCGTAAGCAAACATCATCAGTAGAAAAAGGGCAGGATGTCAACCAAGACTTTTAAAACATTGATTGAGCAACAGAATAACAGTCCATAGATAATTTAACAAGTTGAACTTTCTAAAATATCTCCTCTCACAAACATGGCTTATCACCTAGAATTGACCTATGCTTCTCATGCTATGACCAGTCTTCATTACTCCTTCTTCAATATGGTGCTCACCACTCTTCGCACCACTTCTACATTTCCTAAAAATTACAAACATTCAAACACATACAACAACATTTCTACTCTCATTCAAATATTAAAACATAGCTTAAAATATTTATATGAAATACTACACTTTATAGATAATATTAAGCAAGGTAAATCATATCCAATATCCATAGGTTTAATAGGTTCTAGCTGTATTCAGCATAAGTTCACAAGACATTCAAAACATATATTTTGGAAATGTTTTTCACATGGCTCAAAAAGTAAGTTTAGACTATATAAAAACTATATCAAGTTTGAGACATTAATATGCATCATCATCTACTTTAATTCATAAAGTAAAGTGTTACAATGGTATAGATGATAAAATCATCAATTTTATCGACCCTAAAACAATCAACATTCTTCTTATTTCTAGATAGGAATGCTCACTTTGGGTGGCAAAACAATTCCCAACCACAACTAACTCACCTAGTGGATTAATTAAACTATTTACTACTATCTTCATGCAGAGGCACTTATGGAATAAAATATATTAAATTATTATATCCATGAAAGAGGCAAAAGGAAGTGGTGAAGAGAAATAGGGGAATCCCTAGGGAAAATACGATCCAAAAGATGATCTAAGTTATATGTTTACTATGTCAAATATCTACTAATTATCTTCTCCAAATGCTTGCAAATTGATAAGAGAACTCCACTTCTTTGACAATATTAAATACACCAATTAATCACTCTATTAGCCAAGAATGATGACCGATGATCAACTTCAGAAGGAATTCTAAGACATCTAACCATCTTGTGGAAGGAGTTGAGTTCCAAGAAATTTGAGTTTAGATGCTTGAACATTAGATACCACATAATCCAAGATCAACCAACCAGGTCATAAGGAAGGAAGAATCCCAGACCCAAACCAAAAGGATCCCTCAATGCTAAAATTGTTTCTTTTAGGAGGGTCATTTTCATGTATCCTCTTATCTCATGATATAGGATGCATCGGACATAAAAGGGAAAGCCTCATAAATTTTATAAAATAAAAAATTTAGGCCATCTATCCCAATGTTCTAAACAAGTAAGCACCCTTCCATTTTTTAACTTGTTGCTTCCAAGGATTTCATTTCTTAGAAGCCTCAAATCCTTTGTTGGCAACTAGTCCTTTCATGGTGAGGATCTCGAGACCTCGTAGACCTAGACCCTTGATATATTGTATCATCTCCTTTTTTTAGAGATGCCTATTTTAGAAGGTAACTACCATCTTCTAGAATTGAGCTTGGTTCTTATCCCACCCCAATACTTGAATAATTTTTTGATCCTCTAGAGCCAAAATCCATTAGTAGCTGTGAAGACCAAACACACATTAATACCATGATACATAAAACCCTACCTTTATGAAACTTAATATAGGTTTTCGAAGACCTTATACACTCCTATCCTTTTTCCTAAAGATGAATATTCCAATTGGGAGGGTGGATAAAATAGAAAAGCCATAAATATGGAATAACATATGGCAAAATATAAAAAAGATATCCAGAAGCCATATCTTGGAAGCATTAAAACTATCTCTTATCGGACATGGGAGATGAGATCCCTAAAATCTAAAAACCTATAACTCTAGAAATTGTGAGAAAAGCATTTTTAGTTTCAAACTAGGAAAATATTGATTATTTATAATTCACTAGTATCCTAGGTTATGTCACCCAACCAAATTTTTTGACAATGTTTCTTACAATTTGTTGTTGTCCTTACTATTTAACATTTGCTTGTGTAACATATGTGACTAGTAAATAAAATATACTTTGGATGTGAGAGCTATTTGATTTTTAAACACAATAAACTTGGTGTTAATGATGCAACACACTCAACCTAAGGATGGAGATTTCATCTTGGTAGATGATTAGACGCAAAAACCTACCCCTTATAGTCACCCAGGAACATGAAGAGGACTGCTAAGGTGATGCTAGCAAGCCACCACTATCCCACTAGAATTCAGGATGCACATGTACTTTTAATGATCACAACATATCCTATACTCTAACTTTTAGAGCCAAAGATACCAACTAGTCATCCAAAAAAGCATTAATGCAACTACTTAGTTGAGCCAAGAAGGCCAACTCAACTAGTGAGATGTAACCCCACAAACAAAAGGATGAATAACAAGCACCAAAAGGTGTCTAGGATGCAAACCACTCTATTGGTAGGGCCAAAACCTAGAAAAACCAAAAGAATAAAACTTGCACCACCAAACCACATGATCCAAATGAAATGAAAAATATAACCAAAACTACCTTCTTATAGTGGAATGCATCATGTATCATGAAATTAAACCAACAACTAGTGATCCAAACTCAAGCTACCTAGTATATATTGTGGGAGGAATGCCAAGTGGTTTTACATGTAAAGAGGGTAGAGCTAAAAAGCTCTACCCTATGATGAGTGAGGAACCCTAAAGCAAGACCCATAAAGGAAAAAAGAAAGAAACAAAAATCAAAATGACATCAACATGATGAAGAAAAAAGACAAGCAATGAAAAACTAGAGAAAATAAAAACTACAAATAAAGAGTGTAAAGAGAAAAATACCAACCTAGTTCACCAAATTTGAGAGGTTCCATAATGCTACAACCCACTCTTGTCTGAAAATGAACCAAAATTAGCTTGACATACTAGACCACCTATAGACTTGGGAAACTATCACTTGTAGGTGGGGTGGCAACCTAGATAAAAATTTCTTCTTGGAGATCACACTTGTGATTATCAAACAAAGTGACAATTAATCCCTTTAGGAATCTTAAATAACTTGTCTATCTTGGTAATTAAATGCTACATCAATTTTCCTTTTTTTCCATTTATAAACTTTTCCACATGTTCAACCTCAAGACCATAGAAATATTTTCTCACTATACATGTAAGAATGTGTTCCTATCAAATTCCAAAATTAATTTTCTCGTCACTCATAGACCCTTGGCATGAGGCTTTTGATCCTTACTTTATTTTCACCCAAACTAGGGACCAATAACTTAGAGAGAGATCTAGGGACCCAAACACCAAAAACTAAAACAAGCACAAAGGACTTGTCTCAAATGAGAGAAGACAAAAACAAAAAGAGGATACTAATTTTTTTTCTCACAAAAAGTAGGGACGCCTATGCAGAGCATAACAAGTTCGTCCATTGTTTATGAATGTTATATGTGGTGGGTAATAAAAGGTATTAAATGATGGGCTTCAATTTTGAGAGGGTAATGTTTCTTATGACATCACCTTTTTCATTCTACTTATTCCTAAAAATACACTTAGTACCTAAAACATTTTTTTTAGTAGGCGTGGGTATCGAAGTCCATATTTTTATCTTTTTAATCTAATATGATTCTTATTTTATCAAATTAGTCCAATAAACATCACTTAATGTGTCTTAAACAATATTATGCTCAAATTTAGATTAATAAATATGTAGTTTCATTTTCCCTACTTCTTATAAACACACCAACATTTTTATCTCCAATAATTTTATTTTGGAAATGATTAAGCTTCATATAGCTTGGAAGTACCAATTTGGTTATTTCATTACCATCATCAGAGTTTACCACTTGTTCTTTATTCATCTCTTTAGTTACTTGTGGTATTATATCTAATTCTACCTATTGAATGTAAACAATCTTTTTGTAATGTTTAGGTTCCTTCTAGCATTCTTCTTCATTTTTCTCATAAAATTCATTAATCATAAAATTAGAACTTTTAATTATCTTGTTTTTTGTTTTGTTCAAGTACTTGTAAGCTTTACTTCTACTTTAGTAATCAATAAATTTTCCTTCATCACTCTTACAATCAAACTTTCCTTTTAATTCATCCTTCTTAATGTAGCACTTAGTTCCAAATATTTTTAAATAGCCAACATTGGGAGTATGACCATACCAAAGGTCATAAGGGGAATTTTTTTGAAGCTTTCTCAAGTTGTACCTTGTCCAAAGTATAAACAACAATCCTCACCACTTATCTCTGAATTTTTTTTTCACTTTTCCACTTCAATAATGTTCTTGCACATTTAACTATTGACTCGTTCCTTCTCTTTGAAACTCCATATTGTTGTAGTGTATTAATTTTACTCTTGATTCCACATTCATCACATAATATAGTTAAATCATACAAACAAATTGACCTCTATAAGATCTAAGACATTTAAAATTTCTACCTATTATAGGCAACTTGGACATGTGAAATGAACTATAATTGACTTTAAAAATATAATTGACATAATCCTTATATAATCATCAAAAAATAATATGGAATAAGAATAACCAAAATAACTCATAGGTCCAATATCTCTACATAAATAGTTATGTACTTGATCAATGATGTTCTCTAATGAATAGGTTTTAGTAGAAAAGATAGAACTTGTCATATTTCCTAGTTGACACTCTTTACACATAACATTCTCCATCTTAAGTAATATAGAAAAATCTATGACACTATTCTTCTTGATAAAATTTATTAGATTGTAGAAATTCACATGAAAAAATATTTTATAACATAACCAAAATCTACCTCTCTATCTATCAAACAATGTCCATTAGTAGTGTCCAGTTTGAATAGGTTACATCTTGTTTGTTCACCAGTAGTAATTAACTTATCACACTTTCATGATAGCTTGTGATTTCTATTATTCAATTCAAATCTAAAACCTTTATTATTCAAATGAGAAACACTTAGTAGGTTATACTCTAATCTATCAGCCCAATAAACATCATGACATGCAATGGAATCATTAAGTTCTATTGAACTTTTACTTCTTATGACCCATGGAGATACTTTACAAAATCTAACAGTGCCTCCATCACATTCTTCCAATGAAATAAATGTGTTCTTGTCTCATGGTATATGGTGTGTGCAAACACTATCAATTACCCAATCATCATTGTTATTCATGATTGTAATCAATGCTTTCTCCTTAATAACTCCTTCACCAATAGCTGGTTCTTCTATAATTGCAACAAACACTACTTCCTCATCATCATAATTTCTACCAGATTCTTCATCACTTCCACCATCTTCTACAAAGTAACAATCTTTCTTTCACTTGTTAGTGTAGTTCTTAAATATCTTGTATTTATCCTTCTTATCATTATCTTTCCTATCATTGTTTGGTCATTTGATTGATATGTGATCAATTTTTCAGCTAGTTCAACAAAATAAAGGACTATTACCTTTATACTTTCCTTTACCCTTAGGTAGTTTCTTTGCTAGAAAATCCTAATTCTCTATCAATTCACTTTCCTTAGCTAGTATAGACTTGTAATCATAAGTATTATGAGAAAATTATTTTCATTTTCTTGATGAACCAATAGTTAGGGAAGATTTGGCAAAAGATTCTATTTTGGGCACACTATTATCCAAATTACTCTACTCAAGAGAAGTATGTTTACAAATCAATGCATCCAAAGTTGTGTTTGTAGGATCAATGTATCTCAACTCTTATATAATAGATATTCTAATAGCACACTAAGGTAATAAAGTTATAAATATTTTACTTACCATGGCATCATCTCCAAGTTTCCCTCCAACTTCTTTGATTGCATAAATGATGTCCTTAATCCTTGAATATTATTTTGCAATGTTTGCAACTTATTACATTTTTATTTCATCATATTTTCCTTTGAGATTGCCCACCTTATCTTTCTACACATGAGCATCACCTCCATGCTCACTTTTATTAGATTATCCCACATGTATTTTGCATTGTCCATATCCTTGATATCAAAATATTCAATACTAGATAGAGCACTTGCAACCTCTAAAAATATAGAAGCAACATTTCTCTTCTTTCCGTGGTAGTTAGGGTTCCAATAAGTGTTGCGTACTTTTTTGTAAAATGGTTCAATACTCTCTCCAAGACATAATAGATGCAACTTCTTTCTTCATACCCATGTAATGGAATTCTTCTTTGTGAACTTAGATACCTACTTATTATAAATCTTCAAGATCCTCTTCTTATGCTATTATGAGATTATGTGTAGGATCATGGAAAACTAAACTATACCCTTAAAGGGCAATGAAAAAAAAAAAAGGGTTATGTCAACTTGAGGTGCAATTTTCTACTTGTTATGAACTTTCTATCAAAACGTTGAGATAAGAGAATCTCTAGGAAATTGAATTTAGTTTCTAAACTACTATGCCTTATCTAAAAAACTTTAAAATTTATTGGCCAAAAATGTTAATTTTAATGCAATAGTACAAAACATTTAGGACAAAAATAAGAAGTAGACATATGTTTGACCACCTTAATCAAAATCAAATGATAATATTTTTAAATAAGATTCTAGATATAAGAAGTAAACTCATGGCCATATGTGTCACATATTTTTGGGTATTTTTATTCTAAATAAATAATTAATTATGAAATTTCTACTATAGTAGTTTTCGGATAAAAAACTCTTGTGTATGACCACCTTAACTAATTCAAAACTCTTTAAATTTATTATTATTATTATTATTATTTTCCATTATAGTAGAAGAAGCATAGAATGTGATGCATTTTTTGGATTTAAAAAATGTTGTACCATTTGAAAGTTATAGTTGTTTTTCAATCAGTGTGTCAATCAACACTTTATATGTAACTCCATTAGAAAATAAGTAATAATTACTTAGTGCACTTGTAATTTGATAGGCATGACATTTATGGAAAGCTAATAACATTCTTAAGAAACCCTTTTCATTTCATGAAATTTAGGTGGAGAAAAAGTCATCAGATACATGTTTGAAGTAAAAAAACACATAAGAACAGGCCAAAAACACATTTTCTAGGACATTTTTAAAGTTGACCACGTAAGGTTGGTGTGTAAAGATACAATATGCCTTATAAAGGTATGAATTTTTTGGTTTGGTATTAGGATAGGTGGGTAAAAAATTGAAATAGATTTTGAAATGCTTTGAGGTATTTCAGAACTACATATTTTTTAGATCACCATTTTTTGGCACACCATGATCCTACACACACCCATGATATCTATATCAAGGAACCTTATCTCGTATACCTATTATTAATGAACAAATAAGATGTAATCTTAAGAAAATCAACCACATAATGTAAATGTTGTCACAAAAGTTTGCACCCTTGCCTAAACTTTGACCTAAAGGCAACCTTGTGAAACATGAAAACAATCTCTAAGCTGTGGGACTTGAACAATGAGATTGAGTCTCTAGATAAGGCCAACTTACTTACTATCAAGATGCACCTAACTACTTCTTGATAGGAAAAGGGAGAAGGAACTACGTGAAAATCAGACTACCTAACCTAATCTAGAGGGGTGATACACCAAATAGTGTGTTTAGTTTTACCTCTACCTAAGAAACCATAGTTCATCAATATAATCTCAAAATATATAGATTTGATCCATGCTTAACTCAATAAGCATATGTAGATCAAAAACCAAAATAATTCTATAAGGAAGGAGCTTCACTTTACATGATTCAAAGGCCAAGTAGATAAAATGATATAATTGAAGAATGGAGGCAATACATCAACACAAGGTAAGAAGATATTGCACAATATATATTAATGGAAGAAAAGATAAAATAGAGAATTATATTAACTTAGAAGTAAAGGAAAAATTATAGCAGTAGAGTATGCAATACAACTGATACATAATCAAAGAAAAGACTAACCCTTGAAAGGGTGACAAAATTTTCTTTTATAGCTTAAACATAACTGAGAAGACTTCCACTAAAAGGAAAAAAATCAACTTTTTTCTTCAAGTTGCAGAGAGCAATAATTGCTGATCCTAGAAAGATTTAATTAGGTGCATGTCCATGCAGAAATTTGATCTTTAAATGCAAATATTGCCTTGAAGAGACAAAAATAGTAGCCATAATTGCTTTGGTTAGGTAGATGGATAACCCAAGGTGATGGAAGGATGAAAGTGAATTTACAAGGCATGGAGAACACCAATAGGGTGGTTGTAGGTGATCAAAATGAACTATTCACCATCAACAAGCTTCTTAGTTATGTGTTCACGACCATTCCAAGTTAGCCATATCATCATGTCAACCAAATTCAAATATTTGACCAACCATGTGGCTCTATATCCTTCAAACATTCTACCACCTCACACAACTTTCTAATTCTTCATGTTTACCTAGCACCTGTGCTTGTTCATGGCTTCACAACTTAAAACCTTCGTCAACTATATCACCTTGTGAAATCACAACTTCTTCATATCATGTTTTGTTATTGATTCATAGCTTGAAATCACTTTATCTTGTTAACTATTGTGATCCTGTGAACACCATAAATCTGACTTCTTCACACCCTCACAATAGTTAGGACCTCACATTCTTTTTGTCATGCAATGCTATGATGCCTTTATCATTTCTTTTGTCTCCCTTTTGTAACTACTAGATATAATTCTTGTTCTAATAGTGCAACATTGCACACAATGTTATGGATGAATGCCATCTCACTTTGTGGCTTGCCCTACAAAGCTGCGAAGACAACCCTTAACTATTGATCAGACTGTCATGAGTACTTGTCTCTTTTCATTGACTATTATGAATATAATTGTTTAATTGACCTCTATCATACCTTCATAACTTGAATCATTAACTTTAAAATTAAGCTTATGATGGTGTGATCAATGGGTTTTCAGAGCTTCATCTTCTTAACTATTCACCTCAACCTTAAACCCTACAAACATGTGATAATATGCCTTTGCCACTTCACAACCTAAAGTAGGGTTTAGTGTTAACTCTGTGTGATGGAGTGATGAATGAATCTGATTGAAGCTTTTGACTATCATGGTTACCTATTCACAATTTCACAACTTAAGCTTGACTTCTTTTCGATGGAGTGATAATCGATTAAAGCTAAGTTGCATTTATTGATAAGACATTTCTTTGAAATGATGAATATTAAACTACCATTGATCCTACCACAATGTGAACAATGCATTTCATAGCTTTGTTTCCTTAACCCTAGGTTAACCTCAACTACATGAAAAGATGTGAAATCCATTAAACCTAACTCCTATCATGGATCATGACTTTTCAACCTAAATTTGGATGTTAGCCCAAACAATTGTGAAATTGTGCTAATGGTGAATTTTGACTATTCTACACTTTCACAACCCATTTAATGGTTAAGTCCTAAACTAGAGTAATAGGGCGATTAAGGGGAATCACATCATCATAACTTGAAGTGCTTTATCTAATGTGAATAATTTAAAAGAATTAGGGATAAAAAGAAAGAATGAAAGTTTTTATGTATCCCTAATATGCTTGCATGGCAATTATGAAAATTGATCAAGACATTGGTCATGACCATCACCCTTAGGAAGGGGGTTAAAAATGCATAACATTTATGGTGACTCAGATGGGATCCTTTCTTGCTAAGTGTGGACCAGTGGCCTTAAGCAATCCATTGGGCTATAGAGTCACAAAAATGAGGTTTATTTTGCAAACAAACTATAACCTCTAAAATTGCAAAAGCTTCAAAACTTTTCTATCTCAAAGAGAAATAGCCTATTCTTGTGCACTTATTGAAAACAAGAAAACTACTTTATTATTAATAGAAACCCTCAACCTTCTCTAGAAGAAAGGCTTAAGGTAAATTCCATTGAATCAATTTTGAGGAATATCACCATTGGGCTTGGATAACTAAAAAGAATTCACCTCTTTACAACTAGAGACAATAAATGGATCACTCCACATAGCATCAAACTTGGGGTGTCTACCTAGTTTAGCTCTATTTGCATCCCACTTGAGAACAAGATCTCCCTCGAAAATCCAAGCCTTAGCATTCTTTTCAAAACTTCTTTTGACCTACTACTGATGTGTCTCAAGTGTTTATATAGCTTACAACCTTTTTTCTTCTAGTTCCATTAATTCTATCATCCTAACTATCATGGAATTATATTCAATTAGCTCTAATTAATGAGCTAATTCTAGATAAGGGAACTCAAGTGAAATAGGAAGGATTTCTTCCCTTCCATATACTAGCATGAAAGGTGAGTTCTCATTTTCTCTCTTAGTTGTCCTATCATCCCAAAGAGTTGTTCTTAACTTTGAATGCCAACACCTATGAGTGTCCTCAATTGACCTCTTGATAATCCTAATTAGGTTCTTGTTGGAGGATTCAACCAAATCATTTCCTTGGTGATAGTAATTTGAGGAAGTACCCAAATAAATACCATGGTTAAATGCCCAAGAGAAAATGTGAATTCCATCAAAGGACTTGGCATTTCTAGATATTATTTTTGAAGGGACACTAAATTTGGTAACAATTCCATCAAGGAATTCCACTACTGAAGTCTCTATGGCATCCTTTAGAGCTACTACTTCTATCCACCTTGTAAAATAATTTTTTATAACTAAGATCCACTTGTGATGAGAGCTATGAGGTGGATTGATTGGACTAGTAAAATCTATTTCCCATTGGGAAAATGGTTGATCAACTTGAATAGGATAAAAGGGAAGAGCTACTAACCTTTGTTTACCTTAAAAGAAGGCACACTTCTCACATATTCTCAAATGTTTATGAAAATCATTGAACATAGTTGACGAATAATAACTAGCTTTCATTATCTTCATGGATGTTGTTCTAGCTAAGCAGAGACCACCATAACAGCCATCATGAAAATATTTGATCATTCTATTTGTTTGATAAGGGTTAATGCATCTTAATAGGTAGCCATTGAGATCTTTTAAAAAAAGAATCCCATCTACTAGGATGAAAGGAATAGACTACAATTTGAACTGTCCTCTTTTAGCTCTATCTAATCTTTGTGGATATCCTCCTCCCAAGAAGAAGGTTGTCATATAATGAATCAAACTTGATAGTTGTTCATCTAATACTAGAGAAATTTATTCAATTATATTCTAGGATGAAATATTTTGCTCACATAGTCCTTTACCTCTCACAAGATTTGTAATCTTGATGTCAATGTCACATTCCATAACCTTAGTGATTCATCTAGCTCTTTTCTAATTGATATCTTGTTAAAGAGGAAATCCTTCACACTTGCATGTGGAAGTAAGAGTTAGACCTTATTATATGATAATTGATGTCTAAATTTCTTTAAAGATCTTATGAAACCAAGAACATTTTTTTCCACATAATTGTATTTCTCCTCATGATCCTTTATCCCTTCACTTAAATAGGTTATAGGTTGTTCTATCTCATTCAAGTGTGTCAAGACAACTAATATGAATCACTCACCCCTAAGGGTATAGAGGATGTAATGCTTATCAAAGTTGGGATTGATAAGGGTAGGAGTTGATGCTATCACTACTTTGATTTCTTCAAAACTAGCTCTCCCTTCCTTTGTCCAAGTGAAAACCATATTCAACTTTAGCATGGTTGTAAGGGGATTGATCATGGTAGAAATACTAGGAATGAACCTTCTTATGAAATTGATACTACCAAGGAAGCTTTGCAACCCTTTCTTATGACTAGGAAGTGAGAGAGAAAGGATTTATTTTGTTCTCTCTGGATCAATGGTTAAAATATGTCTTAGCAATTTTCCTTGACTGGTGGCAAACACACACTTGCTTGGATTTAAGGACACACCTTATTCCATACACTTGACGAACACCTGCCTTAGATAACCAAAGTGGTCTGTCACATTCTTTGAATAGACTATTATGTCATAAAGGTAGACCAACACAAATTTCTCAAGCATACTCTTGAAAGCTACCTCCATTTCTTTTTGGAAGGTAGCATCTGCATTGGTTAGTCCAAAAGGCATTTTTTTTATAGGTATAAGTGCCCCATTTAGTAGTGAAGGTTGTCTTGTATCTATCAAATTCCTTGACTAACACTTGGTTATAACCTAAAAACCCATCTAGGAAAGAAAATTTTTCAGAGCCACTTACCTTGGATAATATTTGTTCCATGGAAGCAAGATGATGGTGATCTTTGAGAGAGGTCCTATTTAAGTCTCTAAAATCTACACATAATCTGATTTCCCCATTATTCTTCCTATCGGGAACAAGGTTGGCTACCCAAGAGGAGTGCTTAATAGGAAAAATAATATTAGCCTCCATCATCTTTGATATCTCCTTTCTCATCATAGGCTCAATCTTAGGATTTATTGGTCTTTTCTTTCGTCTAATAGGCTTTGCATCACTACTTAAATATATGGTATGCTGAAATAGACTTCGGTAAAAACCCTTTAAATCATCATATGTCCATGGAAATACATCATTGAATTCTTGACATAAATGAACAAAATTTTCTTGTTTAGCTTCAGAGCATACCTTTCCCAAGCTAAGAAACTTTCCATCAACAATGGCAATTGGTATGTGATCATCTTTATTTGCAACTAGGTTACAACCTCTACTCCTTTCTTGATCATCAAGATTGAAAATACTCTCTAAGGTGATTAGACCCTTAGGAAACTTGTTGGAGCTAAGGTTCATGATTTGATTGCCATATTGGCTTTGTAGCTTGGATTGATTCCTATAAGAGAATTGTGCCTCATCTTGCAAAATGCTAACAATTTTCACATCAGAGTCAAACATCTACCAATTAGCATGGTTATCACAAACTATAGGTCTTACAACCAGTCTGATGTGTTGCTCTCTTTTGTCCTCAAAATGTTTTGGTACATCATTGTCAATAGCTCCTTTTCCAAGTCTATCAACATGTTTGTTGTCTCTTCTAGGAATACTTTGGATATTGAATACTTGGAGACCCTCAAGCAGATCCCAAACTCTATGTTTGTATGATATGAGAAAATTAATCTTTGTGATATTATAGCTCCTTTCTTGGTTAAACAACAACTCACTATATCCAAAGACCTTTAAGGATTTGATTCCTCCTCTTTGGGCAAGCTAGAGGAATTGAATCAATGCTTCATATTGTTTTATGTTGTTAGTGAAACTAAATTGGAGTCTATAAGAGAAGTAAAACTACTCCAAACTAGGGGAGACATGCATTGTGCAAACTCCTGAACCATTTCTTTTTCTAGTGCCATCAAAAAACATGCCCAATACTCCATCAATGTCTTCTTCTTGCAAATTTATGAGATTAAGAATAGGAGCATCCTTTTCCAATATACAATATATCCCAAAGCCTATTTCTAGAGCTTCTTGTGTTGGATCAAACCAAAAAGCAGTGGCCCATTCATATAAAAGGTAATCATGCATCTCTACTAGGGAAGTGGCATGTTCATGTGTCATGCTGATATTAACTATCTCATGAATTGTACAATTCATTTTAATAGGATTAGGTGTGTAGGTCTCTATGTGGTTAAGGGCTAGAGGTATTACTCTTATGGAAGATTTTATCCCATATCTTGTCCTAAAGAACATATAGGACCAATATATTGCAATACAACCACCTATCTATGTAGTGAAGTCTCTAGAAAGATAGATAGAAAAATGTGGAGCAACCTTAGTTACTGATATGTTTTGAGTGAAAGTACAACTAAAGAATGTATGGAATGTCATTTCCATATTTTTTAAGATCCCTACTATTTTAATAGAGCTACCATCTAATTGAAGTACATCTCTAACCATTGGTTCATATTTAATACCAAGGAGGTCAGCTACACATTTGGGCATCACAAAACTACTAGCTATAGAATCTATCATGCAATTATGAACTATTTTATCCCCTATGATAAAAGGGACAAAAAAATGAGGAGGCATGATTTTCTTACTTATGTCTCCTTATTTTTTTGGTTGCACCAAACTTGTTGCATCATCTAAGGTGGCTAACTGATTTGATACCTTTATACTATTTAAATCCTGTTGCAGTAGTTCCAACTGAGATGGCATAGTGATAACATCTCACAAAGGAATACTAACACTAGTCCTCTTAATATAATCTACAATGTTGGGAGGAGTGCCAATTACCTTGATTGGAGCCTTGGGGGCTATAGTATTTGATGAGTAAATTTGAGCAGTGTAAGGCTTGACATACCTCTTGTTTCTTATATCTTGCTTCTATTTGGGAGAAACATTTGGTTGTGCACTTGTAATAGAAGTATGAGTAGCAACACTTGAATTTGAAGCCTAATTTGATGGAGGAGGCGTAGCATTCTCAATAGCTCTTCTTTTGCTTCTAGTATTATGAGCTATAACACAATAGCTATCATGGTTAGCACAATAGGTTTTCTTTTGATGATGCTTCAGAAAATAAAAATCACCCTATTGTTGTAGATGGGAAACATTAGTAGGTTACCTGGAACTATACTCCTATCCCATTACTTGATCCCGTGTAGTTAGTGCTTGGGATGGTTCTACCTTATAGAACATATAATATTGATATGAATAATTGCAAGAAGGAAAAAAATCCTACTATTGAGCAAGGTTGTTTTGAGGAACTAATGCCCTTCTTGGATTTTCCCTTATACTTGTAGCAGAGGCATTACCCATAGGTCTACTTTGGTTGTGTGGAATGTAACCCCAACCTTGATTTAGTGTCCAAGTATATGTGGAATTTTAATAATAAGGCTATAAGGACCTACTATTTTGAGCTTGTTTCCTTTTTAAGGTCACCATCTTGTTGCTCATCTTTTGCACCATTGAGAAGTTGTCTCCCAACTTCTTTTCTAGATTGGAACTTTGATCTTGTAGCTTCTTTTTCATACTAGAGCTATGATCTTGAAATTTTTTGTCTATACTTTGCATCATCATTTACATCATGGGCTCAATCTTTTCTATCCCACTCAAAGATGTGGAAGTTGAAGGGGTGGCAACAAGAGGTTGACATGTAGATGTGGTAGGAATAGGGGCGATTGTAGGTTGTGTTGGCATTTTTAAAAGCCATGGTTTCAAATTACCCTGATGAGAACTAAATGCATCTAGGTGTAGCTACTTCCCATCTACAACATATCCTTTCAAACACTGGGCCAACTATAAGGTTAGACCCTTATTCTACTTTAGGCTCTACAAAACCTAGGTGGGTGGACTTATAGATTCTTCATATGGTACAAGTATTCAAAGCATATACTAAATCTAAACAAAGAAAATTAAACCCTTCTATCTTTTGTACTTATGAAAAGATTATAGACATGAAATACCTAATAACATGACCTAAGAAATTGATAAGCTAAGTGAGGGCATCCTTTCAACTCTTAAACATAAAGGGAAATGGATGATTATAATTTTGATTTTAGAAAATCCCCAAATATGAAATAGTAAGAACAAATTGATCCTTTAGCTAATCAATGCCTTATCTATTGGGGAATTCCACGAATCACACATATACATCTATGATACCAATGACATATTCTATGCATCAAGATATCATATCTATCCTTATCACTTTGTGAATCAGACATCAATGTTCATAAAGATCTCATTCTCATGAAGTATCCTTCTCAAACAACTAGCAACTCTATGAAATGCATCAAGCATTTACTTGACCATTTGTTCCAACAACAAAAACATACTAGACATACAACCTTAAGGGAATGCAAAAGGGTGTAAGTTCTTTGTTCCTAAAACTCAAAACATTGTAGATTATAGAGATAGGAGATGAGAATCAAAATGAAACTAAGAACATTCTTGCTCATTTCTTTAAAACGATACTTTCAAGATGCATGTAAACAATTCATAAAACCACTAAATAGATCACAACTATCTATATTAGCTTAACTATTGTTGGTCATACAAGAGAGAAATATGTAGAAAAGAATGGTTGAATTATGGCTATAGATCCAACAATGTAGTCTCATAGAGAAATTGGAACCAACATGGTATCACAACAATTAGAAATTTTCTCCAAAATTGGAACCTCAATCTCTCGATACTGAGAAAAATCAAGATTGGAACCTCTACAACAAGTTAGAAAGAGAAAGATATAAGAAAGGAATGAAATCTCGGATCTAATATGGAAGTGACATGTATCCACTTGAATCTTTATTCCCTGCTGTTGTAAAATATCTCTCATCTTTCTATAACTAAAATTTGATATGATTCTCATCATTTTTTAGTAAAAAACTAAAAATATCTCTTCTAAATGATGAAAACCCTCGTTTTACCAATATATTTGAAATGCATCTAAAATGCTAATAATCCATCCACTGAACTGACTTGGAGGTGACAAAATCCACCCCTAACTGCATTCATACTACCTCTGATGTTCACCATTTCATTGAAAATCAAACCTGAAATGCCCTAACTAAATGAAATTGAAAAATGGATACCTGAGACAAAACCTTGAATAAATTGAACAAATGACTTCCTGTGCAAAAAAAATCCAAAAATGGAAAACTCGCTTTCTCCTAGTTCTAATGATATATAATTGTCATACATCCACTTATTGAGAATGCCTTGAATATCATTTTGAAGTTCAAGTCCCTAGACTAGTTTCATAGGTCTACATATGCCGTCAAAACTTTATGCAAAAATTTAAAAATGTTCTAAAGTAAAAACCTTAGATTATATCCTCTGTAAATTTAAAATGACCTGCACATGATTTTTTGAATTTTTGATTTTCCTTCCATTTTCAATCTAGGTCAAACTAGGTTTGACCAATTGGACACATGTCACCAAACAATTGGTCTATCTCTTACCCTATCTTTTTGGATTGTCTACCATGTGGCAGCCTTGAATTGGGTTACCATGTCGCTATCCTAGTCAGCATGGTGCCACATTATCATGACATAGTGACATTAGGACACATGGCACCTTCATCCATGTCATCTACCTCATCATCATGCCACATCATTGGTGCCATGTCATTGACAATGCCATGTGGTGGCTCATTATTGTCACTATCCTAGTTAGTAAGGGCAACATCATTGGTGACATAGCAACCTTGTGCCATGTGTTACTATTCACTAATTTGACCACCTCAAAATATGTGCCAAGCACGTAAGCCTTTGCCACATGTCACTTTCTTGATGGTCCTTGGTTTCCATGTGCCAAATTATAATTTTTTGAGTGGATCCATGTCAACATCTCATCATGTGTGTGACCGGTCAAAATTTACTCCATGGTCACCTCGAGCTCACTGTGGGCCCCATATACAAGAGCTTGCCTTCAAAAGGCATTATCTTTAAGAAATCTCTTTATGTTAGTGTTGGGGTTTTTAAATGACAAAAAACCTCTTGCCCGCCCAATGTGGGACTAAAGTATGAGGCTTTTCCTCTGTTCTGCAGGCTAATCCTTGCCATGAAGCTCTACTTAATGAAATTCATTTCCTTTGCTAAGTTTGAAAAAGGAATCACAACATCCATACCTTTCATATGCCCCAGTCGTACTCTAGTTTCTATGTTTCAAGATAATTTATGAATCCTTCAATGGTTCTTTTCTACTTTGTTTGTAGTCATGAGGTTCATTCCAATCTACTTGAGGAGCAGTTGCACCCTATTTGACATCAACCAACCCTTTTCCAAATGCTTGGAGGTTAAAACTGAAAGTGACAAAGGCATCACTAATTAAGTTTGACTTTGTAGTTGATGTATCATTTTTTTTGTATACTTCCAAGCACTTAAGCACACTCGTGGATACCAATTGACTTGAATTGCATGGGTGACATCTACTAGGGATTGATGCTTGAATCCACAAAATGTACAACTTCCCTCATACCTGTCATAAGGGAAAGATTAGTAATTTCTTAAATGTATTGTTAAACTCCATGCAACTACATCTTTCTCCTCTACTTTTATGAAAGGCCAGGCCTTCCTATTCACTATAATGGCATCTCCGAATTTCGCTACCATTGAGGATGAATGTGGGGATCATTGCTAGTGGAGTTCATGTAAATGGAACCATCAATGGTAAAGCTCATTTCAAAGATGAGAATATGGTGATCATACTCAAGCCCATATGGAATATTTAGTGGCTTCTCTAGTTTGGGATTGTAAATAACATAGGTTCCCATAAGACTAGCAAGGAGATTAACTCTTGGTTAAACCCAAGATATGGTCATGATACCGCAAGTTGCCAAGAGATTGGAGATTTTTGTAGTGGTATTCTTCCTTCTTCTATGTCACCCCTTTCTCCTTAAACTCATCTCTAAACTAGGCAACTAGGTGCCTATTAGATGGTGGCTCATGAATTCCACCATGTAAGTGAACCATAGTTGGGATTCCACCTTGTTTGGGACTTTCTACCATTAGTGTGGGATCCCATGGAAGAATGTGTTTTGATGGTAGATGATTTTCCCAACTCACTAATGTATCAATGCCTTGCATTGCTTCAATGGTTGGACCAAGAAAAATTGCACTTTCCTTTGATACTCCATATGCAAACACATTATGTTCTAGTAGATCCCTATGAAATTTGAATTTAGAAATCAAATATATGGTGGCCTATGTCCTTTTCATATTTGTGAAAATAAGTCAATGTAATATTTTTATATCATCGCAATATTCCACACTTGAATAAAATGTAGGTGTCAAATAAACTTGGCTTCGTGGGCTTATATTAAACTTGTCACCTTGCCACCTATCCATCACAATAACCCTTTAAGATTTTTCATCTCTTTTCATGGAGGGTGATGTGGTTCCATATTTATATTTGGTGTGCAAGAAGTCAATACATTATTTTCACACAACTCACACATTACACTTTGCAAAATGTCAAAGTGGTCCCTTTACTTTTATCTTTTACCTTTTCAACTTTGAATGATGTGTGCCCATATTAAAATTCATAATGATTACAATCATTATAACCCTTCCACTTAGAAATTTTTTAATCCCCAATATACCTTATTAGTCTGATACCATCTAGTTGGGCCCTAAAGCAGGTCTGACTAAAAATAATTCATTTTCAAACAATTGAACTACCAAATTGATCCATTAATCACCTAACACTGACTAAAATCCATTTTTATCATTCATTCAATTTTTAAAACTCAATTCACCTCTTTTTGCAACTTATCCACTAACTAGCTTTAAAAACTGACCAAAACACTTGGCTGAGCTCTAAAATAAGAGATACTAATTCTTTGTTCCACATTTTATTACCCTGTCAAATCTTGTGTCATTTTGATCACTCAGTCAAAAGATATTGACCATAAAAGCTGCCTTTGAAAAATTGTCTATGATAAAACATGTCAAAAAACCATAAATTGCATTCAGTTTTGGTTTTGGAAATAGGTAAAACTGACATTTGGGGAAATGAAGACTGGGGAATTAGTTCACTATCATGAGGAGAGTATGAATTTTTTATTAGGGTTCATGAAAAATAATTGGGCACATTTGGTGAGCGGTCAAAGTGGGCTACTCAAAATTGCACAAATGGAAACAATGGCAGAAAAATGATTTTTGCAAATAGAATGGACCTGGGAAAGTATGCAGATGGTTTCATCAAGGCTTCTAAATTGACACATTTAAAGAATTTTAAGAGTAGAGCACAATGGTATAATCCATTTGATCTCACCTATCATGGATTCAAAGTTATGAAATCACAAATAGGGGTACCCACCAATCTGCACTTCTTGACACTAGTAAAACATTATGAATTACATATATAATCGTGCTAAAAAAATGATCAAACCAATTATTCATAAACTTAAATTAGAGACAACAATTCTCTAACCTCTAGAATGTAATGTAAAAGGAATTTTCTCAATTTGGTCAACTAGGTCAAAGTTATAATTAGTCAAATAGGGCCTTCTAGAATTTTGAACAATTTACATTAGCATAACAATAAACAACCAACTTTAAGGGGTTCAAAACCTAGTCAAAAAATGTCAAAATAACTCAAAATTTGAAACATAGGTTCTCTAACATGGATATTAAACACTCCCAAAGTGTTGAGTCATGAAACATAACTTGGTGCAAGATATTCAATTTTAAACTAGGTCTTCTATCACTATTTGACACAGGCAAAAAATAGATTTGGACATTGCTAAAGACAAAACTTCACAGAATGACTCAGAATGGAAATTTATCTTCATTGGACAAGTGGATATGTTGAATAAAAGGTGTTAGAAACATTAAAAACCTCTTAGTCCTAAAAAGGACAGCCAGGTACACATTCATTAAATGCACTTTAAAGAGCTCAAAAGCTTAGAATGTTACTCAAATTGGGAAGGCCACATTCACTAGAAGAAGACCACAAACTTGATAGCAAAACTTCTCTCAAACAACTTATTGCAAGCAATGAAATCTACACCTAAACTATACAAATGATGGAGTCAGTCTACCAAACTTCAACAAAAACTTTTACCTCTATCATAGATTTGATTTTCATTTGCACTTTCATGAGGTAAGTTGGAAAAATCTCTTCTATTAGTTTCACCAATCAGATTAGCACTCTAAATTAAAACACTTGGAAAAATTAGATTTACATCTTCATTCTCACAATGCATACAAAATTCAGCATTAACTTCTACATCATGCTCACTATGAAAATATGGATGAGGATGCTCATGTAAACTAAAATCAATCTAGAAAGCATCATCTACATATAAATATTGCATGCTATCAACCAGAAACATGAAGGATTCATATTCTAATTTGTTCAAAAAGTTGCATGCATCAAAATTTCGCAACTAACCTTGTGCATCTGAGTGTGAGGAGTATGTAAAATTTGATTGCTACTTACTTGCTATCATGTTACCCATCAATTAGATTAGTCATTTGGTAAAAATCCTTCACACTCAGAAAACTAATTAATCACCAATTACAAAAACTTATCCTGAAAGTGCCCACAAAACTTGTTGACCACTATCACCGTTTCTTTCCAAAAACTCATTGGAATGGACTTCAAATCTTTCAAACTCATCATCACTAGTCTCATTGACAAAAAATGGAAACTCAAAATTAGAATTGCAACTTCTATGATTCTCCTTTTCATCACATGAAACATCAAAATTTATTGCAGCATGATCAACATGAAGATAATTCAGATCAGCATTAAATCTTCCCTTAGCAATACTCTCTTCATTAGACAAGTCATCATGTGTATTGACATCTGAATTATGGTCACATACACCTCCAAGATTTGACACACAATGTTCTAAATTTGTATCACTTTCATAATAAAATTTTGGTGAAAGGACCTTGTCTTGAGAAGAAACATAATAAGGGAAAACTTAAACATTCATAGAAACATTTGCATATCTTTCACAATTACGAGCTAGTAGTTCTAAAATTTCATCAAAATTCAACAAGACTTCATCACAATTCTATTCTCCTAGGCTTTGATCATAAGCAAAATAATCCATGATACTTACAATAGTAGTAACCTTAAAAAATTAGAATCCCTATCACAACTTGTTTCCTCTTGATTTCAAGATACCTCATTGCTCTAGGAGCATCATTATGATAATTTTCATTGCAAGAAGAACCATCACTAGTACTGCTAGAATGTTCCTCACATTCAAACATGTCATCACATGATTCATTTTTAGTTATATATCCACTTTCTTCATGTTGACTGCAATCATCCAATTCACTAACATTTGAATCCTTGCCTTCACATTTGGAGGACAAATTATCTTTCTCTAAGGTTTCATTACATTCATTTTGATTTTCAGCACATTCACCATCACCATTAGAAGACTTGACATGAATTCTATTATCATATAAATCACTTTCCATCTTCTTGACATATTCTTTGATTTGCAAAATCTTTTGTAATCTTAAATGTGCTGACCAATCAATTGAATCAGGAATAAAGACATCTCAGAAAACAATAGGCCAGGAGGATTCCTTAAGTCTTAAATCAAAATACAACTCCATGAGTGCTGATTTGAATTTTACGTAAAACTGATAATGTCCTAGACCTTGAACACTTCCTACCATGTTTTTTTATGAAACTAAAAATTTGATAATGAAGTTTTTTTCTTATCTCTACAATATATTTAAGCACATCTTCATGACATGGTAAACTAATTTCAGATCTAAGATCTAATTCCATTCTGAAACAAAACTTTTATCACCTTTGGGTGAACCCACAATAGTGGGTTACACTTTTTTGCCTAAACTGACACTGAACTCTGATTTTTTAAGAAAACGTTCACTTTCAAATGCAAATTCATGTTTAACGGTTAGGAATTTGAAGATGAAGTAAACTAGAGTCTTTTAGGATTTTGTGTCTAGATTCTAAATCTTTTTTTTTTTTTTGAAAAAAAATTTATTTTATTGAATTATTTTTTCTCCTACAAAAATTGGTATGATATCAAAAACCTGATTTTTAAAGAGTGACACTGTTTTTGACAAACATAACTTTTTTTCTACAATAGATATCAATGTGATTCTTTTGAAGTTAGTTTGTTAACATCCATACCTAAATCGTAGAGTTGGTCTTATATCTTTATCATTAGTATTTCATATTTTATTGTAGTTTAAAGTTGGCATAACACTAATTTAGACATACGTGGCTTTTGACACATGTAACTTATTATATATTTAACCAATTTTTAAAAAGTAAAATTTTATTAAAAGGTGACTCAAATACGGAGACTGTACTTATTTTTCAAAATTTTTATTTTTATATTTACTATTTTTCCATGAGCATTGAATATCTTAGTTTATTTTTTACAATAAATCTATATTTAATTCATGTTAAAAAATATATACCTAAAGAATTTGAAAAGCACCAAATTCATAGTCATTAGAAAGCTAGTTCAGAGTACTTCAATCATGTATAATTTTAGGTCTTTAGTGCTCCATTTGAACTTGGTAATTCAGCTCCGAAGAAAGGAAATCATTGAAAAAACTTCAAACTATTCATGGGGGCTTCTAACTAGCTAGTTTCGATAGAAACTTAGTTTCTATCGAAATTATTTTACAAACTTTCGATAGAAACAAAATTTCTTAGTTTCTATTGAAACTATTGGCAGCTTAACCATGCAGTTAGCAAACCGCTTTCCTAGTTTCGATCGAAACTATCCACCTAGTTTCGATCGAAACTAGGAAAGCGGGTCAACCCCTTTGCTAGTGCTGAAAATATCTAAATAGAGGTAACCATTTTTAATACTTCACTTCCATGAAAGAGAAACATGAAAATCAAAATTACCTCAACAGTTGATGCTAAAATTTGATTTGTTGATTCAACATGGATGGAAGATTGAAATTCCTTCACACCACTGATCAAAACCATATAGAGCCACCACCTCCTTGAACAAGATAAAAAAATCACTGCTATGATTTACTTTTTAACACTTCTATTTCTTATAACAATAGATGCAAACAACACTCTAACACTTATCAAAAACATAAACTTTCTTTTTCAAGAAACTATCAAAAGCTTTAGATCTACCCATATACCTTAAAGTCCTTCAAAATATTATGATGAAATCAAATAGGAACAAACTGTTATAGAGACTTAGAGTTTCCACTCATGAATGTGAGAAATAAAACATAATTTGTCACTTGACAAATTTAAACCTGACCTTCAAATGTAGGAGAGATGCAAATCATCAAACCACTCTTGTAGATTTACAATCTTGAAAAAAGAGAACAAAACCTTTTGTTCATCTTGACTCTACTTTTACAACAACAATTTGAAAACAAAATCCAGCTAGATTGATTGAAGATGAACTCTCTTAGAAACCATAATTCACACTCAACCTCAAAGCTACTGTTGCAAATGGATAAAACATTACTGGGAGATGATGGTCTAGTTTTTCAACTTTTATGTTTTTTTATACCTTACAGTGAAAAACCCTAGTGTCATGCTTTAAAATTTTGTGAAGTTTGTTAAAGCCCTAGATGAAATCTTTTAGAACTTCATAAACCCTTGTTTTGATTCCCTAACCCTCAAAAGTAATGAAAGGTAATATTTTAAATGAAATTGTGTGGGAAGCTTTTGTCCTAAGTTTTCTTTTGTCGTGTAATTACTTTAGTACTTTTCATAAAATAAACCTTTTTCACTTAAAGCTTGCCCTTATTGTAGATTATCTTATTAAGCATTTTGCGAGGCATCTTAACTATGGTGGCTTGTTTTGGGCTAGCTATTGATCTCTCCAAGATCAATGGTGGGCACATGCCCACAAAATGGATTTGCTCAAAGTTTACATGAAGTGAGCAAGCACCTTGGTGCCACATAGCACTTGGTGACATTCATATTTTCATACACTCCAAAGCATAGGAATTGTTAGTACTTTATAGAATTTTTGTAGAATTGATAGTGCATGTTTGATTTTTCAGTGATATCATTGGTCCGACCATGTAGTGGGGTTACCTTTTTCCATCTTATCATTAATCTATTGATCTTTGAGAGATCAATGGTAGGCATACTACCGCTTTGTGGAGATGTGAAGATTTTAACCAAAGTGGGGAAGTGCTATGGTGACACTTATTCCTAATAACGTCACCAAAGGTACTTCATGCAATTCAAAGAACACAGATTATGTATGCCATTGATCTCAAAGAGGTCAATGGAGGGTGCATGCTTTCTATAAGAATTTGCTCAATGTTTATGCACTGTGGACAAGCACCTGCATGACATGTGGTATATGATGGTGTCATGGGCCCATACTCTTTGAAAGGTAATAATGTAGTATGCACAGTTGGCACTTACATTGGTGCAAAATAATGCATTTATTGGTTAGTTTACCTAATTGGATCTTTAAAATGCATGATTTTATAACGCTGTTGATCTTGAGAGGATCAATGGGTAGTGCTTATGTACATTATGAAATTGATTGAACCTTAAAAAAAGCAATGAAGCACCTACACACCATGTGGCATGTTGGGACCTATCATAAAGAAGACTATCAAGTCACGCTAGGGTGGGAAAATGTGATAAAATGGAATGTATTAATTGGTAAAGCAATACATGTACTTTCTAGGCTAGAGATGAATGTACCAGTGGGGTTGCATTTTTAAAGTGTTGATTGTAAAGTTATAATGATCTATTGTGATCATCAATCTTTGGGAGATCGATGATCTGTGCTTCACCACATTATGAAAATTACTAAACTTTAGTCCAAGTGGGGAAGTGCCTACATGACGTGTGGCAATTTTTCAAAAGTTTTAGTGCAGTTCTTCTAAGTTTAAAATAAGTCATCCAATGGTTTGAGATTGATAGAGGAAATTCAAACTCAAGGTGTGACATGAAAATTAACTATTAGAAACATTAATGTTGTTCAGTGTCACCTCATGTGACCTTAATGCTATAGTGTAATTTAAAATTCACCATTATTGAGCCACAAAATTGCAAAATTATCAGAGCGCAAATGTTTTTAGAGCTAGGGCACAAATTTTTTTAGGGTTTTCAATGATTTGTAGAGTAATTTACTAAGAAAAATCAGCAAGAAAAGGGTAGGGTAGTTGTCTAAAACTTTTGAAAATTGAAAAATTATAACTATGCTAGGGTAAGTTGAGAAAATGCCTCCTCGTAAGGATTTTTCTAGCAAGGAGGATTAACTAAAAAGAGTAGTGCATGATGATTTTCTTGAACAAATGCCTCCATTAGTAAATTAACTAAAAAAGGGTAGAGAATTTATCCCAAAAAACCCTAGGTTATTAGTCAATGAAGGTTCTTAAGATAAGGCCAAATACTTGAGGGATGTAGAGATCTCTATGGGAGGTTTAGAACTGTTTAAGAAATGGTTTGCAGAATGAAATTTGGACACCCCAATGAGCAATGTGTGGGAATTTGATATAGGAAAACTATTTTTTCCTTGAGTTTTCTTTGATGGTGACCTACTAGTTGACATGGCTAAAAAATATGATCCAATTACTAGGATTGTTAGAAACCATGTAGGGGATAACCCTTTTAGGGTTTCACCTGAATCAATTAGGGAGGTGTTCAAGCTTAACCCTAACCATGCTATCCATGAGAGAATTTATATGGGAGATTTTCGAGGTAGGTATGATGATTAGAGGCTATACCTAAGGGGAGGACCATTGCAATAGTATTTTGTTACAATTGGATCATTGCCTCTGGTCACATGAATACCCCAGAACCCTTGCTATTTTTTTTTAATCCTGGGGCACAAGCCTTATAGTCTTCTCTCTGCAAGATATTTTGAATGTATGAGCAAGATCACATTCAAGGTTCTATTATTCTTATCATAGCTCAAACTCTAGAGTTTGCAATGAGCTCAATTCTAGATTGCTCTACTTTTCTAGCTAAGGAGATTTATGATGGATTAATTGGAATAGCACAAGGCAAGGTTAATAGGCCCTTTTGTTGGTACTCAAAGTTAATGTATATATGTCTATATAAAGGAGTTAATTTCTTCTCCAAAAAGATTAAATTGGAATTGGAGAGAGATGGAGAAAGACTCCCAGACCAATTGTGGAGTGCAAACATGACATGGAAGGTCACAAATGCTAGTTTTGTTAGATTTGATAGATATTTCCCTTCAAGGCTTAGACTGCTGTTAAGAGGGGATAGCCCTAGAATACTACAATCCTTATTAAAATTAATAATACCTAAGGATCATGCCAAGAAATTTTTTGTAAGCCAAAATTTGGGAGATATCATCTCATATACTGTTTCTACTATTTTTATAGTTTATGGTCTTTCTAGAAAGCCCCATGTGTTACCATATCAGGTGCCTCTAAAGATAGGAATTGCAAAACTGTTGTGGTAGGTTGGGACTATTGATGAAAGGGATTTACTAGGAAAATCCAAAGGTACATTCTACACAATAGTTATTGTTGTGCATGATTTTTTGTTTCTTAAGAAGGGATGGAGAAATTTGGGAAACTTTTTAGATAAGTATCAAATGGCCCTATCCCATGCTTGTTACATTGATCCAAAAGGACTCTTTGATCTCCTCAGAGAAAGGAGTAAAGCTAAGTCTCCTACACAAATTGTGTATTTCCCAAAGGATGTCATTAGAAATATGTTTTCATGGCAAAAATAGGAAGTCAAAAAAGAAAAGTGGATAGTTTACAACAAAGTCCTTGACTTTATAAATGCTTTTGAGCCCACATATAATCCTTTAGTAGATAAGAAATATTGGGGGGCCAAAATGGACATGGTGATAACCTTGAAGAAGAAAAAGGACATTTTGGCAAAGGCACATCCAAACAAAGTTGTTGAGGTAGAGAGAGATTAAATAGTAGAATGATTGTAACCCTAGGTTAGTACAAATTGCAAAGAAAGGCTAGATATGTTGTGGCTTAGAATATACAGTATGTTCCTCAGAAAAGGCCAAGATTAGAAAGCCCATCTGACACAAGTATCCCCTAGAAATAGAGGTTGGAACAAGGATAATGTTCTCATGTAGGAGAATACTCACCATCCCAAACTCCACTCAGAATATATGATGAGGCATCTCTTAGAGAACAACTAAGGAAAATTGGAAGGGAAGGGGACATAGTTGTTACAACTATTGATATTCGAGGAGGAATACCTGAAGAGCCTCCTATGCCATCTTTTGACCTTATTGTTGCAGACTATAGAGGTAGGGAGATAGACCCTATAATAGCACAACCATCTAAAAAATTCATTGATGGTGAAAATTTTGTGAAATCTAGAGCCTTTGTACAATTTTTGTGGAGAAGAAACATTGGGAATTTTGAAAATAAGTGCAAATCAATAAAAGAAGAGAAACCAAGTAAGTTGGACTCTAAAATTGAGGAAAAGGTTAAGGATAATTTCATGGAGGAATTTGCACAATTGACCCCTGAAGGGGGAAGATAGTTATTGAAAGAGTTAGGAGTTTTAATATTACCTGAATAGGACATAGCTAATGATATGATCTTTGACTCTATTAGGAAAGAAAAGGATGTTCATTATAAAACTGAGGAAATCCTACAAGCACATAGAGGAGTAAAATACAAAAAATGATCACTAAGAATTAGTGATTTGGTCTATTGAGAAAAAGACAAAACCAAGATGCAAGAGATTTCAAATGTTGAGCATATAGGCACTCTCACTTTATACAGAGAAAATGAAGTAGACAATGAGGAGATAAATAAAATGACTAAAGAAATGGTGTACTTTGGGATGGTAGTTACTAGAAAAGAGAAAAGTAAATTCCTAGAGCTCAATGCCAAGTTTGAAGAAATATTAAAGGAATATGAGGAAAGAGGAAACACGATACAATAGTTGGAGACTCAAGTATCTTTGATGAATAAGTAGCTAGGAAAGAAGAAAGTGGGAGAATCTAGCAGGCCTAGAATTGTCTACCCTCACCCTCCAATTGAGCCATTTAAGTCGACTCCAATTGTAGAGCTACCTAATACTACACAAAGGCTTTAATTCTATACTACTAAGGAGATAGAAGGAAGAGAAGAATAAGCTAAGGGCCTTGCATGTTGAGTTGAATAATCCTGGTATGAAGAAAATCTTAGAAAAACAATCTTATATCTAGTAGATAAGATTGATTGGCCAAAAGTTTATGAGCAATTGGTGAAGATCCTTGATATGTAGAATGGAATAAGAAGTAATGAAGATAATTTTAAGCCTATTGTGAAAAAATGGGTGGAAGAGATAAAGATATCACCTTTTTGTGTATCTCAATTATTACTCTACCTTGTGAATAGATAGAAAGAACTTTTGATATAACTAATAATCTATTTGAGTTTGATGAAAAGAGAGTTGCGGTTTAGAAAAGAATAATGATTTTCCTTTCTATGTATTTGGGTAAAAATTTTGAATTGTTTCCAAGAGCACGTAGAAAGATTGATAAGATAAAAGGAAAGGAAGAGTTGGGGAAAGAATTAGATGATTTTTTGTGCCAAAGAATGAATGAAGTCATTAATGAGAGGCGACATTTGTTATGGGAAATGAAAAATGAAGAATGTGTTAAAGTGCAACTATTTTATAATTCCATTAGAGAGGAATTTTTTGAAATAACTAAAATAAGAGATTTTATGGTTAGGAAGTAGCATGAAATCTTGAGCTTTGATTGGACACTTGATGCAACTTTCAACAAATGGATGGACGATTTTGTGCATTCAAAGAAAATGGAAATAGAAGAAGAGGACATGGATCAAGATGAGAGTCAAACAATGGATACATCAATGTATGTAGAGGAAGACAAAGAAGACCAACCAACCTCAATGGTAAGTACAATGATTGCAACTTATGATGTGGCAACTAAGGACATATGTATAATTGTTGGTTTAATAGTGCATGATGATGAAAATGGAGAGCCTTGAGTTGAAGTAAATATGCAACAATCAAAGCTAGAAACATCACTAACAAACCTAATGGGTACATATTTTGAGGAGTTATAACAACACAAGGGACAATCATGAAATTTGTAGCATTTGAAGGTGTAATGGAAGGTAGTCTCACAACAGAATATTTATGTTATAAAGTTTTTCTGTTGCACAAATTTTTGTCCTTTATGGTAGTAACAATGTAAATATCTTTTGTCTAAAGGACAACTATTAATTTTCTATGCCTAGAGCTTGTTGTATCTCACACTATATAAGTAAGATCCCAAGGCTAGAGAAAAGGTCTGACTCATTTACATTTTTTGTATTTTTTCTAAGTATTGTTTAGTCCAGTTTCTTGATGCAAACTTTATGATGTATCCTCTCTACAATTATCTGAGAATACATCAATGTTATAGGATCTTAACATCTTATCTTGAGTCATTTTTGAGTTCTATTACAATTTTTATATAATTTTCAAAGGAAATTAATACAAAGATGAGCTATCTGCATATCTTTTCTTCCTGAATCTTGTCTCCATTTTTATTACCTAGTTATCTTGAAATTGTATGAGCAAAGTTTCTTCAATTGAATGCAATTAAATCAAGGTGTATGTCATTTCACTATTTCATTTAGTTAAAATGAATTAAGCACGTGCTTTAGTGAAGTTGATAGGATTTCTAAGGTAGCAGGAAGGATGTGTACAATAATGAGTTTTAATGAGAATTGTTGATAATATTAGTGAGAACGAGTTTTAGTGAGAATTGGATAGACTCTGAATCCCAATGGATGAGACATTAATCTATTAGTTTATTCTATAGATGTAGAAACCATGAATGAGCATTAAGCTTAGAATCAAATAAGATCAATTTTACTTTTAGGTTTGAAGAATGTCAAAGCTAGTCAACACTTGTTTACATTTAAACTCTAAGTCTTAGTGAGTTGCTATTGCCCAAAATTACTTGTAAATCTAAGAAGAATTGTGACCTATCTACTATAAGGGATGTGTATTGTTGTAAAATGTTATGGAATTGATGAAATATGCATGTAGTATTAGATTGAACATCTTTTATCTCTTAGGTGCACCCGCCTTGCTTTTGCAGAGCCAAAAGAGTAGATAATCTTGTATGATTTTATCAAAATTGGGTCCACACTGGAGAATAGATAATTTTTTATAGGAAACAACTAATCATTATGTTATTTTGATCTTTATTATCTTGTTATTAAGTATTTTTTTTCTTAATAGTGTAAAAAACCAACAAGAGACATGAATCTTCAGCAAAGAAATGGGAATTAATAGTTCATAACCTTACTCTTGTAGCAAATTCTTCCTACTGTAATGAATCTTTTTCAAATTCTCAAGGTTTGTCTATCATACAAATTCTAAAAATATTATTTATACCAAAGACTAGTACTTTTAACAATGAATTTCTTCATAGACTCCCCACTAGAGTCACCATTTTTTTGGCATTTTGAAATGTCACAATTTCAAATTACCCTAATGATAATACATATATGGTAGCTACTTCCCATGGGAAACATATCCTTTTAGACATTGGGCCAACTATAAGGCTAGACCCTTCTTCTACTTCAAGCTTTGCAAAACCTAGGTATGTGGACCTATAGATTCTTCATATGGTACGAGTATTCAAAGCATAGATTGAATCTAAACAAAGTGGATTAAACCCTTATATATTTTGTACTTATGTAAAGATCATAGACATGAAATAATAAACAACATGACCTAAGAAATTAGTAGCCTAAGCTCTTAAATAGTAAGGGAAATGGATGATTATAATTTTGATTTTAGCAAATCCCCAAAATGCGATAGTAAGAACAAGTTGATCCTGTAGCTTATCAGTGCCTTATCTATTGGGCAATTCAACAAATCACACATATACATCTATGCTATTAATGAAATATTCCATACATCAAGATATTAGATCTATCATTATCACTTTGTGAATCAGACATCAATGTTCATAAAGACCTCATTCTCATGAAGTATCCTTCTCAAACAACCAACAACCCTAAGAAATAAATCAAGAATTTACTTGGCCTTTTGTTCCCACAACAACAAATACTAGACATACAACCTTAAGGGGATGCAAAAGGGTCTAAGTTCTTTGTTCCTGAACCTCAAAAAATTACAGATTATACAGATAGGAGATGAGAATCAAAATGAAACTAAGAATATTCATGCTCATTTATATTCATTTCTTTGAAACTATACATTCAAGAAGCATGTAAAAAATTCATATAATTGCTAAATAGATCAAAACTATCTATATTAGCTTAACTATTGTTGTTCATACAAGAGAGAAATATGTTGAAGTGAATGGTGGAATCATAGCTCTGGATCAAACAATGCCATCTTAGACACACACTAGAACCAATATGGTATCACAACAATGATAAATTTTCTCTAGAAGTGGAACCTTGGTCTTACAATATTGAGAAAACTCAGGATTGGAACCTCTACAATAAATCATAAAGAGAAAGATATAGGAAAGGAATCAAATCCTAGATATGATCTAGAAGTGACATGTGTCTACTTGAATCTTCATTTCCTACTATTGTAAAACATCTTTCATCTTTCTATAACTAAAATCTGATATGATTCTCATCATTGTTCTGTAACAAGTTAAAAATATCTCTTCTAAATGATGAAAACCCTTGTTATCTAAAATGTTGATAATCCGTCAACTAAATTGACTTGGAGGTGACAAAATCCACCCCTAACTACATTCATAATACCTCTAATTTTCATCCAATTCACCATTTCATCAAAAATCAAACCTGAACTACCCTATCTCAATGAAACTAAAAAATGGATACTAGAGACAAAACCTTGAATGACTTGAACAAACAAATTTTTGTACAAAAAAAACCCCAAAAATAGAAAATTTTCTTTCTCCTAGTTTGATGATATATAATAGTCATATATTCAGAGAATTCCAAGAATATCATTTTGAAGTTTAGGTCCCTGGATTGGCCTCATAGGTTTGGATATGCCTTTGAAACTTTATGCAAAAATTCAAAAATGTTCTGAAGTCAAAACTTTAGATTATATCCTCTATAAATTTAAAAGGACTTGCACATGATTTTTTGGAAGAAAATTATTAAAAATTGAGTTTTTTGAATTTTTGATTTTGCTTCCATTTTCAATCTAGGTCAAACTAGGTTTGACCAACTCAACATGTCTCACCACTGGATTGGTCTCTCTCCTACCCAATCTACTTGGATCCTTTGCCATATGGTGGCCTCTGATTGGGTCACCATGTCACTATCCTATTCATCATAGTGCCACATCATCGTGACATAATGAAGTCACAACACATGGCATCTCCATCCATGTCATCTACCTTGTCATCACACCACATCATCATTGCCATGTCACCAGCTCCACCACGTGGTGGCGTTTTGCTATGTCGCTAGCCTAGTTAGTGTCAGCTACATCATTGGTGATATAGTGACCTTGCACCACATGTCATTGTTCACTATTGTGGCCACCTTAAAATCTGTGCCAAGCTTGGAAGCCTTAACCATGTGTCACTTTCTAGATGGTCCTTGGTTGTCATGTGCCACGTTGAAATTTGTTAGGCAGATCCATGTTAGCATCTTGTCACCCATGTGACCAATACAAATTTACTCTATGGTCACCTCTAGCTCACTATTGGCCCAATGCACAAGAGCTTGGCTTCGAAAGGCATTGTCTTTAAGACATCTCTTTATGTTAGTGCTAGGGCTTTTTAATGAAAAAAAACTCCTACCCACCCAATGTGGGACTAAAGTCTGATGCTTTTCCTCTTGTCTATTGGCTACTCCTTTCTGTGAAGCTCTACTCAATGAAGTTTGCTACCTTTCCTATGTTTGAAAAAGCCATTATAACATCCATACCTATCATATGCCTCCATTCATACTCTAGTTTTCATGTTTTAAGATCATTGCTGACTCCTTCCAATGGTTCTTTTCTACTTTGTTTGCAATCAAGCAGCTCATTCCAATCTACTTGAGGAGTGGTTGCACCCTATCTAACATTAACTGGCCCTTTTCCAAATGCTTGGAGGTGAAAATTGAAATGGACAAAGGCATTGCTAATTAAGTTTGACTCTACAATTGATGTATCATTTTTTCCATATACTTCCAAGCACTTGAGCACACTCGTGGATGACCAATTGACTGTGATTATGTGGGTGACATCTACTAGGGATTGATGCTTAAATCCACAACACCGATAGCTTCCCTCATACCTACTGCAAGGGAAAGATTATCAATTTCTTAAATGTATTGTTAAACTTCATGCGACTACATCTTTTTCCTCTACTTTTATGAAACTCTAGGCCTTCTCTTTCACTATAATGGCGTATCTAATGTACTCTAGCTACCATTGAGGATGAATGTGGGGATTTTTTCCAATGAAGTTCATGTAAATAGAACCATCGATGGAAAAGCTCCTATCAAAGATGAGAATATGGCGATTGTACTCAGGCCCAGATGGAAGATGTAATGGCTTCTCTAAGTTGGGATTGTGAATAACATAGGTTCCCAAAAGACTAGCAAGGAGGTTAACTTTGGTTAAACCCAAGGCATGGTCATGATACCACAAGTTGATAGGAGACTGGAGACTATTGTAGTGCTAGTCTATCTTCTTTGATGTCTCTCTTTTCTCCTTCAACTTAGCTATAAACTAGGCAAGTGGGTGCCCATCAGATTTTGGCTCATGAATTCCACCATGCAAGTGAACCACAATTGGAATTTTCCCTTGTTTGGGACTTGTTACCATTAGTGTGGGATCCCATGAAAGAATGTGTTTTATTGGCAGATGGTTTTCCCAGCTCATTAACATATCAATGCCTTGTATTGCTCCAATGGTTGGACCTCGAACACTTGCACTTTCCTTTGACACTCCATATGCAAACATATTACTTGCTGGTAGATCCCTATGAAATTTCCATTTAACAATCAAATATATGGCAGTCTATGCCCTTTTCATATTTGTGAAAATAAGTCAACATAATATCTTTATACCATTGCAATATTTCACACTTGATCAACATGTAGGCATCAAAAAAATTTGGCTTCATGGGCTGATACTAAACTTGTCACCTTGTCACTTATCCATCACAATAACCCTTTAAGATTTTTCATCTCTTTTCATGGAGGGTGATGCTGTTCCATATTTATATTTGGTGTACAAGGAATCAATACATTATTTTCACACAACTTACACATTACACTTTGCAAAATATAGAGAAGGTCCCTTTAATTTTATCTTTTACATTTTCAACTTTGAATGATGCGCACCAATATTAAAATTCATAATGATTACAATCATTATAACCCTTCCATTTAGAAAACTTTTAATCCCCAGTATACCTTATCAGTCTAATACCATTTAGTTGGGCCCCAAAGTGGGTCTTACTCAAAAAAAATTCATTTTCAAACAAAAGAATTGTCTTATTGATCCATTAATCACCTCACACTAACTAAAATCAATTTTCATCATTGATTCAAATTTTAAACTCTATTCAACTCTTTTTGCAACTTTTAAATTTCTTGCCAAGGGGTCCTCTGACTGGCTTTAAACACTAATCAAAACATCTGGTTTAGCTATGAAATCAAAAAAATTTCCACATTCTATTATGCCATCAAATATCATATCATGATGATCACAAAGTCAAAAGATATTGACTATCAAAGCTACCTTTGTAGAACTATTTGCAACCAAACATGTCAGAAAACCATAAATTGTATTCGATTTTGGATTTGGAAATATTTCAAACTAAAATTTGGGGAAACAAATACTGGGGAATTAGTTCGATATAATGAATATAAATCTATGCTTAGGGCTCATGATGAATAACTGAGCACATTTGGTGAGCAGTCAAAGTGGGCTACTCAGAATTGCAAAATTGGAAACAATGGCAGAAAATGATTTTGCAAATAGAATGGACGTAGGAAAGTGTGCAGACAGATTTTTCAAGACTTGTGAATTGGAAATCTTAAAGAATTTTTAGATTAGAACACAATAGTACAATCCATTCAATCTCACCTCTCAAAAATTGAAAGTTATGACATCCTGAATAGGGGTAATGACAATTCTTCACTTCTTGACACCACGAAAAACTTTACGAATTGTATATGGAATCGCATTCAAAAATTGATCAAATGGATTTTTCATACACTAAAATTAGAGACATAACAAGAATATGACCTCTAGAATGAAATGCAAAATTAATTTTCTCATTTTGGTCAATTGGGTCAAAGTTATAACTGCTCAAATAGGGCCTTCTAGAATTTTGAATAATTTACATCAACATGACAACAATAAACAACCAACTTTGACGTATTCAAGACATAGTCAAAACATGTCAAAACAACCCAAAATCTAAAACATACGTTCTCTAATATGGATGTTAAGCACTCCCAAAGTGGAAATTCATGAAGCATAATTGGGTGTAAGATATTCAATTGAAAACTAGGCCTCCTGTCATTGTTAGGCACTTAGGCAAAAAAGAAGATTTGGACATTGCTCAAAACAGAACTTCACGAAATGACTCAAAATGGAAATTTATCTTCATGGGATGAGTGGATATGCTAAATGCAAGGTGTTATAAACATTAAAAACCTCTTAGGCCTAAAAAGGATAGCTAGGTACACATGCATTAAATGCACTTTAAAGGGCTAAAAAGCTTGGAATGGTACTCAAATTAGGAAGGCGATTTTGAGTCCCAACAAGCTAATGACTAGGACTATATAGAAAGAAAGGCATTGGAGGCCTTGGAGCTAACTTCACTCCTTGAATCAAAACATTTTCTTCTCTTATGGAAATTTCATATGCAGCTAGTAAAGTATCCCCTCCCATGGCTTATAAAGTAGTAGCAATATCACTATTGAAAGCTCTTAGGTAATGCAAGAAAATATTACCAGGGGAAGGTTTTACTGTAGTGGGTATTCTATCCCATGTCTTTTGGAATTTATAATTAAGCTCTATCATATATTCATGGGGTGCTCTCTTAATGGTAGTTAGCTACTTTAAAACTGATATGTGATCACTTTTATCTTCAAAATGTTTGCAAAGTTTTTCTCCTAACTCATCCTAGTTAGCAATAGAATTATGTGGTAATCCCCTGTACCTTTGTAAAAAAATTCATTTCAATGATGAGGCTCAAATTATAACAACAAAAATATCCTATGTAATATCATGTCTATTGCATATGTTTGAAATTTCTTGAATGTGCTTTATGGCATAAATGGAAGTTTCACTGGTAAAATGAGATAGGTTTTTAAGAGAAGATAATGGGATATCATGTCTTTGGGCTAAAATGAGAGGACTTCCACCACTAAAAGTACAAAACACCTAATTCCTAGGGAGGGCCATATGGAATAAAGGTCTACTAAGATGAAAAGTCGGTACCCTAGATCATGATCTATCAACAAGAGGAGTAGAAAGAGATCTTGCAGGTGTATGTGCTACTTCTAAACTCCTAACTGGTGATAGAAAGATTCTACTTCTTTTTCTTCTAGGATTTGAAAATGTAAGTTTAGTATACTGAAAAGGAATATGCCCTTGTTTGAGCCTTGGGCATGAATTACAACAATTATGGTCTAGAAACCAAGATCTAGAAGTGGGGTCGCCAAGTGCTTGAATGATAGCCTCTTGAAGGATTGAAATGCTAAGAGCAAAAGTATCTCTTAAGTTTAATTTGAAGTCCTTTCTTGACAAAACAAAACTAATAGACTTAAGAAGTTCTTTAGAATCTATCCCATTGAGCATGCCAAAAACTATTATCACAAAAGTTTGCACCCTTGCCTAAAGTTTGACCTAAAGGCAACCTTGTGAAACATGGAAACAATCTCCAAGTTGTGGGACATGAACAATGAGATTGGGTCTCATAAAAATTTCATCTTCCTTACTATCAAGATGCACCTAACTACTTCTTGATAGGAAAAGGGAGAAGGAAATGCATGAAAATCAAACTACATAATCTAATCTAGAGGGGTGATACACCAAATAGTGTGTTTAGTCTTATCTTTGCCTAAGAAAGCATAGTTCATCAATATAATCTCAAAATATATAGATTTGATCCTTTCTTAACTCAACAATCATATGTACATCAAAAACCAATAGAGTGGTATAATTAAGGAGCCTTACTCTATATCATTCAAAGCCTAAGTAGATACAATCATATAGTTGAAGATGGAGACAATACACCAACAAAAGGCAAGAAGATATTGCACAATATATTAATGGAAGAAGAGATACAAAAGAGAATTATATTAACTCAGAGGCAAAGTAAAATTATAGTAGCAAAGTATGCAATACAACTAATACAAAATTAGAGAAAAGACCGATCCTTGAAAGGGTGAAAAAATTTTCTTTTACAAATCAAGCATAACTAAGGAGACTTCCATTGAAAGCCAAAAAATTAACTACTATCTTCAAGTTGAAGATAGAAATAACTATTGATCCCAAAAAAAATTGATCAAGTGCACATCCATATGCATAAATCTGATCTTTGCATGCAAATTTAGCTTTGAAGAGATAGAAATAATGATGATAACTGCTTCAGTTGGGTAGATGGATAACCTAAGGTGGCAGAATGATGAAATTGCATTTACCAGGCATGGAGAACACCAAAGGGGTGGTTATAGGGGATCAAAAGGACATGTTCACTATCAACGAGCTTCTTGGTTCTATGTTCATGACCATGCTAGGTCAGCCATGTTACCAAGTCAACAAACTTCAAACATCTAACCCACCATGTAGCCCTATATCCTTTAAACATTTTGCCACCTCACACAACTTTCTAATTGGTCATGTTGATCCCACACTAGTGAATATTTGTGACTTCATTGCTCAAAACCTTCATTGACTATATGACCTTATGTATCCACAATTTCCTCATATCATTCCTTATCGCTACTTTACACCTTGAAATCACTTTAGCTTACTAACTGTTGTGACCCTATGAACATCACAAAATTGAGTACTTCACACCCTCGCAATGGTTAGAACCTAAAATTTCTTTTTTTGTCTGATGTTGTGATGTCTTCATCTTGGCCTTTGTTTCCCTTCCACAACTGTCAGATATAATTCTTGTTCTAAACATGTGATGTTGCACACACTATTCTAGATGACTTCCATCTCACTTCATAAGTTCATTTCTCTATTGATCATCCTACCCTAGGAAGCTATGAAGACAACCCTTAACTGTCAATTGTACTATTGCAACTACTTGTTGTCTCTTTCCACTGATTGCCACAAAATGATGATAACTATTTAAATAACTTCCATCACACCTTTAAAAATTGAATCATTAACTTGGAAATCAACCCTACAATGGTGCAATTAATGGGATTTTGGAGCTTTTCAACCTTAACTCTTCACCTCAACCATAAACCCTGTGAATATGTGGCAATAGGCCTTCACCAATTCAAAACCTAAACTAGAGTTTAGTGTTAACCTTGTGTGATAGAGTGATGACTAAATCTGACTAAAGTTGTTGACTATCATGGTTGCCCATTTATAACTTCACAACTTAAGCTTGACTTCTTTTAGATGTAGTCATAATTGATTGAAGCTAAGTTGAATTTATCGATAAGACATTTCTTCCAAATGATGAATATTAAACTTCCTCTTGACCTTGCGAAGATGTGAATAATGCATTTTGTAGCTTCACTTCATTAAAGCCAAGTTAACCTCAACCACATGCAAAGATGAGAAATCCATTAAACCTAACTATGACCATGGATTGCAACTTTGTAACTTGAATCTAGATGTTAGCCCAAATAGTTGGGAAACTATGCTAATGGTGAATTTAAACTATTTTGCACTTTCGTAGCCCATTTGATGGTTAAGTCCTAAATTGGAGCGGCAGGGTGATGAAGGGGAATTACATATTGCAACTTGAAGTACTTCATACAATGCAAAAAATTTAAAGGAATTAGGGATAAAAAGAAAGAAACAACTTTTTTACATATTCCTAATATGCTTGCATGGAAATTATGAAAATTGTTTAGGACATTGGTCATGACCATCATCCTGGGCACTTCATGAGACTAACAACATTGGCATATAAGGAATGGGGATAAAAATGGCTAATAGTAAACACATGATTTATCTCACAAAAATCCAATTTGGGTGAAAATCACCTAGTGTGATGAAACCCACAAATTTCTACTCTTCTAGATTTTTCACTATGAACATCTTTCCATCTACTTAAGGGTTACAAAAAATACTTTTATGTTCTAACAAGTTAAGGTATTTACCTATAAAACTATTTAAGTCTTTCAATTTCTAGGAGTAACCTAGTAAGATGATTTACAATAAGAGCTAGTAAGTAACCACCTAGTTAAGTGATTTTCTATTACAATTTTTAGAGAGTAATAGTGAACAAAGGATCTATGATTTACGATGCTCTATATGATTAGATCCAATTAAACTCTATTCTTCATGAAATTTCCTCTAGGTAGAATTTATTTTCACCACCTTCATATCAAACCTTGAACCTAGATCAAATGATTAAGAATGAATAAAATGCATCTAAACATCCATACCACATTTCACTTTGACTGAGTTAGCTCATAATTACAATTTTCCATAAAAATTAATCCATCTTATAGGCCATTTTGTCTAAAAAGAAACTTCTAACCCTACTCAACTATATTACCCTAATCATTGTGTAATCAAATCATTTCCATAAATTATGTGAATAGATTCTTACTATTCAAAATTCATCATCAATCCCAATAAAAAATAAAATTTCATGATTGCTCTAGAAATATTTATGATGTAGGATCATCCTAGGTGTAAGAGAAATCTTGCATCACCAAAAATATTTTCTTTTCAATATTTTCTATTTTAATAAGGACTAGTAGACATGGTGGTTACTATTTATTGGAACTTTCTATTTTTAGTAAACTTGTCATACGAGCTCTGAATGTTCTCATTTTCTACAAGAAGTTTTATTTAAGAATTATGAGCCCACAATAAAAATCTCATTTCTCTAGCTTAAGTCTTAGAGAAGTTATTGCAATTTTTTGGTGGAAAAATTTGTAGAAAACTCTTCAAGCTTACTGATTGAGGCCTTAGATTGCCTAGATGAGGTTTGAAAACTCAATGGAAGGGCACTTGCATAGTTTTGGGCGTATAGATCAAGAGTTGGTGTTTGTAAAAAGTGGCTATAAAAGCCAATCAGAGAAATGGTTCAAGAGTAATGGCCTTCAAAATTTAGGCTATCTAAAATTTCTAAACTAATTGTCAAAGATGTATTTGGTTGACTCTCTATGTATTGTTAGGGTCTGTTGGCTCTAGGCATTAAGTTTCATTATCTAGAACCTTCTCAAGCAACATAAAATTGCCTATTTAAGAAAGGCTCAAACATTGTCTAGAACATCTCTGGGTGGTAGTTCATAGCTTAGTCTTGTAGATTACTATAATGAAGGTGCCAATGTGCGTTAGCATATTGTACTTGTGAATTATGTATTTGTGCATTTATGGTGATAATGAGAAGTCTATATTTTGCTCTCACATTTGTTGTTGTTTCTTTGTTTCTGCTATGGTTTATGGTATTAAGGGAAGCACCCTTTATCAAATGGTATCAGAGCTAGAGTTCTTAAGTGTGTGGATAGATTGCCGACTATGAGGCAATTTACACCAAGACTATGGTTTGGGCTAAGCATGTAGACAGATCACCGATTGTGAGGTAGTTTCCACTAGGGTTTTAGTGGAAGTGAAAAAATGCCTCCATGAAGAGAGCATGGTGGAAGAGTTGTAGGTGTTACAACTGAGGGTTTTAGAGCCCTCCAAAGACAAATACAAGCATTGAAAGAAAAAATGTGTAGAGGAATAAATCTTCCCATAAGAGATGAATGTGAGGTTGAGGATGAAGTAGAAGAAAATGTCAAAATATAGGTAGTTCTAAACCTAGAGGAAGAGAGGTTTGTTTTAAGGCCATCTCCAAGATTGGAAAAGGACCTAAGTTTGAAGTTCCCACATTTTTGAGAAATTTTAACCTAAAGGAGCTGATCCATTGGATCAATGAATTGTGGGAGTACTTTGAGTATGAAGATATTAAGGATCTTGATAGGGTCAAGTTGGCAAAGGAAAAATTGAAGGGACATGCAAAGATCTAGTGGTAGTAGGTTTAGTTAGAGTAAAATAGAAAGGGAAAGGAGACAATCACCAGATGGGATACGATGATAGCTAAACTAAAGTAACAATTCATTCTTGTAGAATCTGAGCTTGATTTGTTGAAGAAGATACAAGGGTTGAAGCAAGCAAATAATTCTATTTAAGAGTATACTAAAGAGTTCTACTGAGTTCTCATTGGAATCAACCATGTAGAAGCTTTTAAGGAGAAAGTCATTTGTTATCTTAATGGGTTAAGACTAAGCATGTAGTATGAGCTGAGTCCGGTTCGAATGAAGAGTATTGAGGAGGCATACCAATTTTTCCTAAGAGTTTAGGAAAAATTGAGCAAGAAGTTTGACAACAAGAATTGTTGAAGAGGTCACTATGGAAGATCTAGCAGATGATCTTATGGAGGTTATAATGATGATCAAAAGAAAAAGTATGAGGCTAGGAGTGGTAGTTAGAACTAAAGGGGAAAAAATTCCAATCATTTCCATGATTAGAACAAGAGAGATTAGAGAGGAAGAGGTAGAGGACAAGGATCTGGAAGAGGAGGCTTCCATGGGAAATGTTTTAATTGTAGAGAATAAGGGCATAGAGCATTTGAATGTACCCAACACCAAGGAAGGAAAGATCAAAGAATAGAAGACCAGGCTAGAGTTGTACATGTTGATGAAGATTCCAGATCATCACATTTTGAAGATGATGAAAGAGGAGAAGAGCTAGTTAACAAAAGAGTCTTGCTTACTGGTGAGAATGAGCCTAATCTAAGGAGCTTGTTTCACACAAGGTGCATATGTGAAGATAAGTGTTGTGATGTGATCATGAATGGTGGAAGTACTAATAATCTTGTGTCAAAAATGATGGTCATAAAGTTGAAGCTTAAGAGAGAAAAACACCTATGCCTATACCATATTGCTTGGGTGGAAGATGACCACAAGGTCATGGTAAATGAGTAATGCTTAGTAAAGTTCAAGATTGGAAGCTACTTCGATGAGGAACTTTGTGATATCATACCTATGGACATATGTCATATGTTGCTAGGTAGGTCATGGTAGTTTGATAGGCATGTTGTACATGATGGGTAGGAAAATACCTACACTCTAACCAAGGATGGAGTGAAACATAGGTTGAAGTGGTTGAAGGAGAAACAAGAAAAGGTATGTAGTGCTGCTAGAATATGCTTTGTTAATGGAAAAGAGTTTCTCAAAGGTATGAAGTATGAGCATATGTATTTTTCTATAATTCCAAAAGATAGTAAAGAAGAAGTACAGAAGGTACTTGCAAAAGTTGTAGATATGTTGGGAGAGTTTTCTAATATTGTATTAGTTAATGTACATCATAGATTTCCCCAATGAGGAAGATTAGTCACCAAATGGATATTTTTCCATGAGCCAATTTTCCAAACAAGGAAGCACATAGAATAAAACTAGTAGAAAGTGAAGAGTTAAACAAACAAGTTCATGAGTTTTTGCAGAAGGGGGGAGTCTGAGTCCATGTGTTATACCATCCGTATTAGCACCAAAGAAGAATGGAGAATAGAGAATGTGCATAGATTCTCATGCTATCAACAAGATCACAATAAAGTATAGTTTTTCATTACCAAGGATGGATGATATTATAGACTATTTGAGTGGAGCTGAGTATTTCACAAAGATAGATCTAAAGAGTGGGTACCATCATATTTGTATCAGAGAAGGTGATGAGTGAAAGAATGCTTTCAAGACAAAACAAGGACTATATGAATGGTTAGTCATGCCTTTGTGGCTAACCAATGCATAAAGCACTTCCATTCAGCTCATGAATGAGGTATTAAAGAAGTGTTTGGGTAAGTTTGTCATTTTTTAGCTAGATGATATTTTTATCTTTATTAAGACATTAGAGGAGCATTTGAACCATATTCGCAAGGTGTTTGATAAGTTGATGGAATAAAAGTTACTAATAAACCTAAAGAACTTCAATTTTGTAAAGATGGAGTTGGTGTACATAGGATTTGTAGTCTCAATAGAAGGTATAAAAATGGACCTAGAGAAAGTGAAGGCTATCCTTGAATGACCTACTCCAAGAAGTGTGATGGAGGTAAGATCTTTTCATGGACTAGCTAGTTTTTACAGATAACTCATAAGAGGTTTTAGTAGTATTTGTGGAACTCTAACTGAAACAATGAGAGGGGATAGGAAATAATTCAAGTGGACTGTAGGAGTAGATAAGAGTTTTAATATGTTAAAATAGAAAGTTATTGAGCAACCTATTTTAGCTGTTTCAAGTAGACAGTGATGCTAGTGGAACTGCAATTGGAATTTTTTTGAGCCAAGAAGGTAGACCTATTGCTTATTTTAGTGAGAATTTGAATGATCCAAAAAGAAAATATTTAGTTTATGATAAGGAATTTTATGCTATAGTTCAAGCATTGAAGAAGTGAAGACACTATCTTCTAACTAAGGAGTTTGTTTTGTATACTGATCATCAAGCTTTCCAATATTTGAATAGTCAAGATAAATTAAACCAAAGGCATTTGAAGTTGATTGAGTTTTTTTAGAGTTATACATTTATGTTGGAACATAGGATTGGGAAGTCTAAAAAAGTTCTAGACGATCTTAGAAGAACACAACTTTTGCTAACAAAAATGCAGATAGAGGTGGTTGGGTTCAAGGAACTTAGTACTTTGTATCCAGATGATCTTGATTTTGGTGAAGTGTGGAAAGCTTGTATAGAACCTACTACACTTGATAGGACAAAGTGGTTGGATTTCATGATCCAGCGTAGTATGTTGTTTGAAGGAAGCTAGTTGTGATTTCCTAGGAGTTCAATGAGAGAGAATCTCATCAAGGAGAATCATAGTGGAGGATTGGCTAGAGATTTTGGTAGAGATAAAACCATAGCTTTGGTTGCTAAGAATTATTAATGAATAGAGTTGCACCAAGATTTGAAGAAGTTTTTATAGAGTTGATGAGTATGTCAGATGGTGAAAGGAGTAAAGTAGAATATAGGGTTGCATCAACCATTACCTATACCAGAGAAGCTGTGAGAGGATCAACATGGATTTTGTTCTCGGATTACTAAGGACTTAATGAGGGCATGATTCTATTCTTGTGGTGGTTGATAGGCTTTTAAAATATGACATATTTTATTCCTTACAAGAAGACTAGTGATGGTTTTCCAAAGGGTATAGTGTCAGATCAAGACACCAAATTTGTTGGCTATATCTAGCATACATTGTGGAAGAATTTGAAGATAGAGTTGATGTTCAGTTCATCACATCATCCATAGGCTGATGGATAGATAGAAGTTGTGAATTGTAGTTTGGGAAATTTACTGAGATGTTTGGTTGGAGATAAGGCAAAAGGATGGGACATGATTATAAAATAGGCAGAATTTGCATATAATAATTATATTAATAGGAGTACTAGTAGATCATCATTCCAAATTGTATAAGGGATTAGTCCTAGAAATGCTTCGAAATTGAGGTAGTTGGATAAAGTAGAGATAAGTAGTGCTGAAGCAAAAGAATTGGCTAAACATTTCAAGAACATCCATGAGGAGGTGAGGAAGCACACAATGAAGATGAAGACATAGTATAAGGCTAAGGGAGATGTGAAAAGAAGGTATAAGGAATTCCATATTGGAGATGAAGTCATGGTTCATTTGAGAAAGGAGCATTTTCTAATGGGTGCATATAATATACTAAAGATGAAGAAGTTTGAACCATGGAAGATAGTGAAAAGGCATGATTCTAGAAATGCTCATGAAGTGGAGTTGCCTAGTGAATTGGATATTTCACCAGTATTTAATATTTTAGATTTGAAAAAGTATTTGAAGGAGGTGAAGTTGCAAAAGTGCAGTGGAGTATTCCCCCAGCTAGTTTGGTTACAAAGGTGATTGAGGAGATACTAGGTAGTTGTGTTGGTAAAAGTACAAGGAATAAAACTTATGATGAACACCTAGTCAAATGGAAAGGGAGGCTAGTAGAGGATTCATCATGGCTAGTAAGGGAGAATGTTAACCATCTAGTTTTCCTTTGAACACTTGAGACATGACAAGGCCACTTCTCAAATTACCCCTGATGTCTGATGTAGGAGCATCCTGGGTGTAAGAGAAATCTTGCATCACCAAAAAATATTTTCCTTTTAGTCTTTTCTATTTTAATAAGGACTAGTAGACAAGGTAGTTACTATTTATGGGAACTTGCCTTTTTTTAGTAAGTTTGTCATATGATCTTAGAATGTTCTCATTTTCTACATGAAAGTTCATTTCATAGTTAAAAGGCTACTATAAAAATATCATTTCTCTAGCTTAAGTATTCAAGAAGTTATTATAGATTTTTGCTAGAAATTTTTTTAGAAAATCTTCAGGCTCATTGTTGGATTCCTTAGCATGCTCGAATGAGGTCCTAAAACTTGATGGAAGGGTGTTTAGATGGTTTTGAGCCTGTAGATCATGAGCTGGCATTTTAAAAAAGTGGTTATAATAGGCAATCAGAGAAACAATTCAAGAGTTATGGCCTTCCAAAGTTGGGCTACCTGAAATTTTGAAAATAATTGTCAAAGAAGTATTTGGCTAACTCTATATGTATTGTTAGGGTTTGTTGGCCCTAGGTATTAAGTTTCAATGTCTAGAACCTTCTCGAGTGACATAAAATTTCCTATTTAAGAAAGGCCTGAACATTGTTTATAATAACTCTAGTGGTAGTTCACAAATTAGTCTTGTAGATTACTGCAATGAAGGCACCGATGTGGGTTAGCATATTGTACTTATGAATTCTATACTTCTACATTTGTAGTGATAATAAGAAGTCCATATTTTGTTCTCACATTTGTTGGTGTTTCTTTTTTTCTATTATGGTTTATGGTATTAAGGGGAGCACCCTTCATCAATTTATGACTTTGTCCTTTTTACCTATTCAAAAGTTTATGTTTATTTATTCATTCTTTTCTTGGATTACATATTCACTAGCAATGACCTATTTGTCAAGGTGAAATGTTTGTTCTTGTTTACCTCTCCCATCAACATCACTTCTAATCCTTTAAGCTAACTTTCCCTATAAATATTTTATGGTGATATCATGACCACTTCATCGTTACAAAGTTCTGAATCATATATCATGATCCATTCAAGAAATATATCACCAATCTAAAAATAATTTAGAACAATTAATACCTCACATTGACAATTTTAACATTTACTTGGTTTGCCCCCATCAATCATAGCTTACTCAATTATTAACATAAATGGGTGTTATCACACACATAGCTTCATAACTCATAATTTAATCTTCTTGCAAGACAAAACAACTTAATTCAAACTATAAATCATACTTTACTCCAATCAATATCTAGCAACATGCTAAAAATATTTAGCCAAAGAGTTGACATCAATGACAACAAATTATAACCGATTTACCTATCATCAAACCTATACCAATTCAACATCAACTCTTCATGTAAGATCATTGTAATGATATTCTTGCCAAAAATATCATCCCAATCAGTTACACAAACAAAATCCACAAAGATGTATGATAAAGGGTTATAAAGGGTCCTAAGGGGTCATAATGGTACATACCACATATTAGTATGTTTGATGAGTCTTTATGTTTCCTTATTGTACACTAATGTTTTGTGAGGGCCCCTAAAAGGTCATAAAGGGTCTTAAGACACAAAAATATTTTTGAGGACCCATTTAGATCCCTTACCATAAATTAATGTATAATAAGGGGTCCTAAAGATTCATAAGGTGTCTTGGGACACATTAATGTGTCCTTGGACCCCTTATGACCCTTTAGGACCCCTTACCACACATTAGTGTATAGTAAGGGGTTTTAGGGCATATATAAGGTCTCAAGGCACATTAATGGGTCCCAAGCATAGGTGTGACCTCTTAGTACACCTCTTTCAACCACAAAACATGTATATATATTAGTGGTCATAGGATTTGTTAATGGGTCCTTAGACATATTAATTTTTCCTAGGACCATTAATACCCTTTACCATACACTAATATATGGTGATGGGTCATCCGGGGTGTTAAGGGGTCCTAGGAGACATTAATATTTCCTAGGAGCCATTATTAATTGATGCATGAGCATCCTATGTGTAAGGGAGTTCTTGCATCACCCACCCAAAATAAATTGTCATTTTCAATAAGGGCTATTTCAGTCTAGATTTAATATTTATGGAAAATTACTATTTTTTCAAGTGGGTCATAAGATCTCATAATATTCTAATTTCACAAATGAAGGTTCATCTCAATCATATAAGCCTGCCAGTGGAGTTGCATTCTTCTACCATATGTATTACATAAGTTATTGACATTTTTGGGTATGAAACCTTTGGGCTTAGATTTGAAGGCCTTAGAAGCTCTAGAATGAGGTCATGTCTCAACTGACTAGTGTTTATTCCTATTAAGTATTGTAATTCAAGAGAAGATTATTCCAAAAAGTATTTATAGTTGAAAATTGGATGTACAGTTTGAAACTTATGGCTTCTGGAAGTTGTGGTATCTAAAAATATAATTAGGGATGAACCTATGTAATAATTTAGGAAATTAATTTTAATTAGGTTTTTTTTGGAATTAGAGGATAGGGTCAATGTCTAGAACCTTCCCAAGTGGTGAAAATTTTCCTATATAAGGAAGGCCCATAGTGATGTTTAGGTAGTTCTGGGTGGTACTTTGTGGCTCTATGTTGAAGAACTATAAGGAAATTATCCATGTGGGTTTGTATATTATATTTCAAAACCTATAATGATGCATTTGTAGTGATAATAAGAAGCTCATCTTTTGTTCTCGTTAATCATTATTATTTCTTAATTTCTATTAAGTGTTTGTGGTATTAAGGGAAGTATCCTTCATCAAGTGGTATTAGACTAGGAGTTCCTACATTTGCGAATAGATCATCGATTATGAGGTAGTTATGCTAGGATCATGGTTTGGACTAAGCATGTAGATAGAGCACTATTTTTTAGGCATTTTTACTAGGGTTTAGTGAAATCACAAAAATGTCTCCAAAAAGATAGTGTAGTGGAAGAGTTGTAGGTGTTACACTTGAGGATTTTAAAGCCATCCATAGACAGAAGAAAGAATTGGAAGAGAAGACAAAGAGAGTAATAATTTTTTTCATAAGAGTTGAGAGTGAGGATGAAGGAGAAGAAAAAGAAAATGTTGAAGAAGAAGCAGCCCCAAACCCAGAAGAAGAGAGGATTTTTAGGGTTATTTCCAATATCAGAAAAAGACATAAGTTTGAGGTTCCCAATTTTCATGAAATATTAATCCCAATGAGTTGACTAGTTGGATCAATGAATTGGAGGAATACTTTGAGCATGAAGATATTGAAGATTCAGATAGGGAAAATTTGCAAAGGCTAGACTAAAGGGTCATGCAAAGATCTAGTGGTAGGAGATGTAATTTGAGTAAAATAGAAGAGGAAATGAAAAAATCACGATATGGGAGTAAATCATAGCCAAATTTATGTGATAATTCATTCCCATGGATTATGAGTTCGATCTATTCAAGAGTATACTAAGTTCTCATTAGAATAGGCTATGAAGATGTAATGGCCCCTTTTTTTAAAATCTTTAACCTGTCATTCAAAATTTAATAATTTTAGGATGTGATTCTAGTTAATAGCCTTAGATCCTTATTATTATTCAAATAGAGGGATTGAGAAATGATTAATTAATTCAATTGATTTATAAGTTTCACTAAATAGCACCAGGCAAGCTATTCTCTTAGAGTTATGACTATCTAGAGATGGTAGATTGACGGTGCAAAGGGCACGTAAAACAAGCTACAAGAGGCTCCCTGGAGGATACCATCAAGTGCTCAAATTTACTCTACCTCTCCCTCCACCCACTCCCTATCTAAAGATGCCATAACTCAAAAGAGAACAAGCTTCTTGAACTATAGTTGGGAAAAATATATATCTTTATTGGTAATCTTTAAGATCGTATAATGTAATGAGATTTTGATGTAGTTATACCCACTTTTATAAATTGAAATATTAATCATATATATATATATATATAATACTTTATAATATAAATTATTTGATTATAATTCTATGCATACCCACGAATTATAATTACTAATTCTAAGTGGGTGAATGACACAGCCATTTAATTAAGCTCAATGTAATGCACATGATACCAATCCACATAATTGGTTCTGCATACGATTCTTACCTTTATTATAACATAATTGAATTGTGAATAACATGAAGGACATTGCAAATTTATAACTATGATGTAGAGGTAATTGAAATGTTTAATACAATAATACAATGCCATTGCGAATTTATAACTATACTACTGCCAACGAGTCCAGATTATCATACTGGTATTAACAATGGTTTAGAAGTTGGCAATGCGGTGAAATGGTATGTTTGATTAGACCTTGGTACGTCTTGTGTAGTGGTACAGGTTCCAAGGTAATTTGCCAATGGTTTGTATAGTTCTTCTTTATTAAATCTTCTATCTGCTCGTGCCTTATTCATTTCTCTTAAAGTATTAATTGTTTGTATCTCCCATGCATCCTTTATCTAACCCTAATCATGATATATATATATCATGCACAATTGCGAATGAAAAGTTGTGACTATCAAGCTTAATTTAGTTTTTCATAATTCAATGTTTATTTAATATTATATCGATGTAGCAACTTTTATGCTATCATCATATTCTAGTAATTTTAGGGTTTACAATTTAAAAGAACGTTTGTAGTAATGAGATTTAATTTTAGGTAAAACATTTTGGAATAGTAAAATGAATACTTTGAAAGTTGACAATATTAATACATCTAATAATAACAATAATATGTTTAATGTTTGTACGGGACTTCTCTGTAATATTAATAATATTTATGACAACTTATGAGTCATTTGATTAAAACAATTATTTTTTTTTTAAATAAAATTTATTATATCAATAATTATTTGAACTTAATACATAACATTCTTGATAGAGTAAAACACATTAATCTAGGTTCATTACAGTCCCCCCTTCCAATTTCTACTTGTCCTCAAGTAGTGTTGTATGAGAAAGGGCTTCTTCTCCAACCCAGGTAGCATCTTTCTTGGGAAGATTTTTCCATCTTACTAAGTACTCTAGAATAGTCCTATTCCTTAATCTCTTCTCCCATTTTTCAAGAATAGTCTCAGGCTCTAAAAAAAGCTTTCCTTCATTGTCTAGTGGTGGCAAATCAACACAGGGGTTTATATTCTTACCGAGGGCCCTTTTCAGTCTGGATACATGGAATATGTTGTGGATTTTACTATTCTCAGGTAACTCTAACTCATATGCCACTTCTCCTATCCTTCTTAGGATCCGGTATGGTCCATAGAAATGGGGTTTTAATTTCTCTACTCCACTGATCTTGAGTGAGGTTTGTTTGTAGGGTTGCAATCTTAGGAATACTAGATCTCTGACTTGGAATGATCTTTCTACTCATATCTGATCAGCATAAATCTTCTATTGGTTTTGAGCATGGCGAAGATTATCTTTGAGAACTTCCATAATATCAGCACTTTGTTGAATGAAGTCCTTGGCTCCTGGTATCTTGATTTCTTGGTTGATTAAATCTCCAAATGTAGTGGCTTCATATCCATACAATGCCTTAAATGGACTCATCTCGATTGAAATATGATGGGTATTATTATAACAATATTCTCCCAAGTACAACCATTTGACCCATGTATTTTGTTGTCCTGTCACATAATTTATGAGATAACCTTCTATCCACTTATTGACAATTTCAGTCTGTCCATCTGTTTGGGAATGATAGCTAGTGTTGGGGGTTAATTCAGTTCCTGCTAACCTAAAGAGTTCTTTCCAGAATAGGTTGAGAAATTTTCTATCCCTATCACTTATGATATTTCTTGGTAATCCATGAAGCCTGAAGATCTCTTTAAAGAATAACTCTGCTATTTGTGGTGCTTTATAATGTATGGATATGGGAAGGAAATGTGCAAATTTTGTTAGCCTATCCACTACTACCAGGATGGAATATTTTTCTTGCACTTTAGGTAAGCCTGTGATGAAATCCATAGAAATGCTCTCCCACTTCTGATTGGGAATGGGTAATGGTTGTAATAAACCAGCTGGGTAATGCTATTTAGATTTATTTTTCTAACATATTATACATTCTTGGACATGCTTTATGATGTCCTTCTTCATACCTTTCCAGGAGTACCTTTCTCTAACCTTTCTATAAGTTTTGTAAAATCCAGTGTGACTAGATAGGGGGTTATCATGATACTCCTTCATGATCTTTCTTTTAACTTTGGAATTTGTTGCTAGCAATATTCTTCCTCTGTATAGTATGAGGTCCTCCACAATTTTGATTTTCTCATTGGCTATATTTGCTTCCATGATCTCATTGGTTCTAGGATCTTTAGCATATTCTGCAATAATTTCATTTTTCCAATTATCTGTGATACTAGTAAGAGTATTCAATTGTCCTTGCTTGGATAGAGCATTAGCTACCACGTTATGAGTGCCTTTGACATACTCAATATCAAAGTCATATGCTTGGATTTTACTTATCCATTTCTACTGCCAATCATTAAGATCCTTTTGACTCATGAAGAATCGTAGGCTATTGTGATCTGTTTTAATATTGAACCTTCCACACACTAGGTATTGCCTGAATTTTTCTAGTGCGTGCATGATAGCTAACATTTCCTTGTCATAAATTGAGAAGTGTCTTTCTGTCTTAGAAAGTTTTTGACTTTCAAAAGCAATAGGGCATTTTCTTTGCATAAGCACAACCCCAATTCCTTCACCAGAAGCATCACATTGTAATTCAAAAGGTTGTGTAGAATCTGGGATAGCTAAGATTGGGCACAAATTGATTCTTTCTTTTAATGCTTCAAAAGCCTCATGCGCTGCTTCATTCCATCTGAAATTTCCTTTCTTGGTCAGATCTGTCAAAGGAGATGCTAATTTTGAAAAATTCTTAACAAACTGTCTATAGTAGCTACAAAGGCCTAAGAACCCTCTGAGTTGAGTAAGAGTTTTGGGTTTCGGCCATTCTCTTATTGCTTTAATCTTTTCCTCATCCAGACTTACACCTTTGGCATTGATTTTATGACCGAGATATAAAATTTCTTCTAATCCAAAATTGCACTTTGATGCTTTTGCAAATAGGGATTTAGATTCCAATATTCTCAGGACTTCATCAATGTGCTAGAGATGTTCTGCCCATGTTTTGCTATAGATAAGGAGGTCATTAAAGAAAATAAGAAGGAATTTCTTGAGTTGCTTTCGGAATAAATGATTCATACATGATTGGAAGGTGGCTAGAGCATTAGTTAGGCCAAAGGGTAGAACCAGAAACTCAAAATGCCCGTAATGACATCTAAATGCCATCTTGGGAACATCCTCTTTCCTCATCCTGATCTGATGGTATCCTGAATGTAAATCAATTTTAGAGAAATATATTGCTCCATGAAGTTCATCTATGAGTTCATCCACCCTAGGAATGGGATAGCAATTTTTTATAGTCTTCTTATTTAGGGCTCGATAATCTATACACATCCTCATTGTCCCATCTTTTTTTTTACAAGTACTACTGGTGATGCAAAGGGACTGGAGCTAGGTTGAATGTGTCCCATTGCTAAGAGTTCTTGAATGGCCTTTTCAATTTCATCCTTATACTTTTGAGGATGTCGGTAAGGGGTGGTGATCACTGGTTTAACATCTTTTTCCAATTCTATAATGTGTTCAAATCCTCTCTTGGGAGGTAATCCTGGGGGAATCTCTTCAAATAATCTTTGATGTTTTTTAATGATAGGTTCAATGTCAATATGGATGACAAATTCTTGTGGAGTTGATTTATTTAGTACTAAACATTGTGCAATCCATTCTCCCTGATCATGTCATAGTATTCTTTCTATTCTTTTGCAAGAAACTAGTTTCGCGGAATCATCAGGTATTCCTTCCAATGTTATTTCTTCCCCATTGTTCTCAAAATGGATTTTTAGGTTTGGAAGGTTGAACCTAAAACATCCTAGAGAAAATATCCATGGACTGCCCAAAATTATATCTAAGTCAAGTGGAATCACATGTAGGTCTTCTCTGATGGTGTGCTTTCTTCCTAAAGTGATTTCTTGTTGTGGAATTACCTTTGTGCAACGTACCAATGATCTTGTGGCTTGAACAGCAGTAAAGCCTTTAAACTTCTTTGTTTTTAATTTCATTCTATTAACCATTCTTTCATTAATGTAGTTATGGGATGCTCCATTATCCACTAGTGCAATGATTTTTTGTCCATTAAGGGTGCATCTAATTCTTAAGACCCTATTTTTGGAGGGTTGAGTCATAGTGGCTATTACTCCATATTCTTCCCCCTCTACTTCTTCTTCATTGCCTTTGTCACATCTTTCCTTTTTGCTCACCCTTTCTTCCTCATCATCTTCTTCTATTCTTTGGATGCGACCTTTTTTCCCACATCTATGTCCAGGCACTTAGTCGATTCCACAATTTCTACAAGTGTTCTTTTTGCAGCTATGGCCTGGCTCCCATGGTTCTTGGCATTCAAAGCATAAATTCCTTTTCTTTAATTCCTCTTACTCCTTAGTTGGAATGAAATTTTTGTAGGATTTATCTTTTTTGTGATTTTTAATAGTGGGCTTATTCCATGATTTGTTGCTCGTGTTTGAGACTTCCAACCTCAATGCCATTTCAAAAGCATCATCTAAGGATGAAGGCTTTAAGGCACTTACTAGACCTTTTAGTGAATCTTTTAACCCTTCTATGAAAAAGTAGGTAAAGTGTTCATCATCTACTCCTGCAACTTGGATAGAGATTCTTTGAAATTCTTTAATATATTCTTCTACTGTTCCTTGTTGCCTTAATTGAGTTAATTTCTTAAAGTTTTCTTGAGGATGCTTCCTATCAAATCTCTTAATGAGTTTTTGAGAAAATTCTTCATAGGAAGTAATATTTTGGTGTCCTTGGGTGACAAGGCCATGATGCCACCAATCATGAGCTATGCTTTCTAAGTGAAGGATTGTGAATTGAAGCACATCTTCCTCTATCATTGGACTTAGGGTGAGATAGGTGTTCAATTTTTGTAACCATGCACGTGCCGTAAGTTTTTCTGATCCATCAAAATTTGGAAGTGTCACTTTATTTACTTTACTTCTAAAATCTTGATTCCTATGTCTTTTTACTTTCCTATGACTTTCTTGCCTATTGGCTTCACAGAATTCCTTGAATGTTATTAACTCCCTGATTTCTGGTTCAACATTGGCATAAGCTCTAGCATTTTCGATAGCAGTATTGGGTGTTTGACCTTCTTCTTCCATTGAGGGGCCTTCACTGGGTAAGAAAGGAGGTTTGGGTACTTGAGATGGCATAGCTCCATTATTTTTTGAATGATTTGAACTTATGTCCCTTCCATTAGAATTATTATTTTAAAGATTGTTTATGGAATTTCCCATGTTTTGTAGTGCTTGAAGAAGTGCTTGATTTGATCTTGCTATTTGCTCTGCTAAGGTTTTCTTTTTCTATTCCATAACATTCCTAATTTCATTGGATAATTGCTCACTCATTTTTTCTCCTTTGGTCATTTACTATATTTTCAGGATGGCAGGATCAGGCTCTGATACCAATTGTAATGACCCCTTTTTTTTAAATCTTTAACCTGTCATTCAAAATTTAATAATTTTAGGACGTGATTCCAGTTAATAGCCTTAGATACTTATTATTATTCAAATAGAGGGATTGAGCAATGATTAATTAATTCAATTGATTTATAAGTTTCACTAAATAGCACCAGGCAAGCTATTCTCTCAGAGTTATGACTATATGGAGATGGTAGATTGACGGTGCAAAGGGCACGTGAAACAAGCTATAAGCGGCTCCCTAGAGGATATCGTCAGGTGGTCAAATTTACTCTGCCTCTCCCTCCACCCACTCCCTATCTGAAGATGCCATAACTCAGAAGAGAACAAGCTTCTTGAACTATAGTTGGGAAAAATATATATCTTTATTGGTAATCTTTAAGATCGTATAATGTAATGAGATTTTGATGTAGTTATACCCACTTTTATAAATTGAAATATTAATCATTGGATGTATATATATATATATATATATACTTTATAATATAAATTATTTGATTATAATTCTATGCATACCCATGAATTATATTTACTAATTCTAAGTGGGTGAATGACACAGCCATTTAATTAAGCTCAATGTAATGCGCATGATACCAATCCGCATAATTGGTTCTACATACGATTCTTACCTTTATTATAACATAATTGAAATGTGAATAACATGAAGGGAATTGCGAATTTATAACTATGATGTAGAGGTAATTGAAATGTTTAATACAATAATACAATGCCATTGCTAATTTATAACTATACTACTGCCAACAAGTCCAGATTATCATACCAGTATTAACAATGGTTTAGAGGTTGGCAATGCGGTGAAATGGTATGTTTGATTAGACCTCGGTACATCTTGTGTAGTGGTACAGGTGCCGAGGTAATTTGCCAGTGGCTTGCAAAGTTCTTCTTCTTTATTAAATCTTCTATCTGCTCATGCCTTGTTCGTTTCTCTTAACGTATTAATTGTTTGTATCTCTTGTGCGTCCTTTACCTAACCCTAATCATATATATATATATATATATATATATATATATATATATATATATATATATATATATCATGCACAGTTGTGAATGAAAAGTCGTGATTATCAAGCTTAATTTAGTTTTTCATAATTCAATGCTTATTTAATATTATATCAATCTAGCAAATTTTATGCTATCATCATATTCTAGTAATTTTAGGGTGTACAATTTAAAAGAACGTTTGTAGTAATGAGATTTGATTTTAGGTAAAACATTTTGGAATAGTAAAATGAATACTTTGAAAGTTGACAATATTAATACATCTATTAATAACAATAATATGTTTAATGTTTGTACGGGACTTCTCTGTAATATTAATAATATTTATGACAACTTATGAGTCATGTGATTAAAATAATTATTATTTTTTGAAATAAAATTTATTATATCAATAATTATTTGAACTTAATACATAACATTCTTGATAGAGTAAAACACATTAATCCATGTTCATTACAGAAGAAGCTAAAAAGGAGAGAGTTTCCCATTACCTTAATGAGTTAAGGTCAAATATTATAGAGTAATTGATTCTAGTCTTAATGAGAAATATTAAAGTGGCATATCAATTTTCCCTAAGAGTTGAGGACAAAATGAATAGGAAGTTTGATAACAATTATGGTGGATGATTTGACAGAAGGTCTTATGGAGGCCAAAATGATTCCAATCATTTTTAGTAGTAGAAGTAAGAACTAGAGAGGAAACAATTCCAATCATTTCCATGACCATACTAATATAGATTAGAGAGGAAGAGGACAATGATTTGAAGAGGAGGCTTCTGTGGAAAATATTTTCACTATGTAGAAGAAGGGCATATAGAATTTGAGTGTTCTCAACATGAAGGATTGATAGAAGAACTAAATGCCAAGCTAGAGTAGTGCATGTTGATGAAGATGCCAAATCATTACATTTGAAAGATTCTAAGAGAGGAGAAGTCCTAGTCAATGAAAGAGTCTTTCTAAGTGGTGAGAATGAACATGAACAAACAATGAGGTTTTCTCACACAAGGTAAAAATGTGAAGATAAGTTTTGTGATGTGATCATTTATGGTGGAAGTACTGACAATTTGGTGTTAGAAAATATGGTCAAAAAGTTAAATCTCAAGAGGCAGAAACACCCATGTCAATATTATATTACCTAGATGCAGGATAACCACACAATCAATTCAATGAGAGATGCTTAGTGAAGTTCAAGATTGGAAGCTACCAAGATGAGGCTCTATGTGATATCATACCTATGGACATATGCCATATGTTGAGGGGTAGGTTGTGGAAATTTTATATGAATGTTGTGCATGACGGGCATGCAAATACCTACACTTTGACAAAGGATGGAGTGAAACATAAGTTGAATCCATTGAAGGAGAAAGAAGAAAAGGTATGTAGTGCTACTAGAATATGTTTTGTTGATGGAAAGTGGTTTCTCAAGGGTACAAGGAGTGAGCATATGTGTTTTTTTGTTATCCAAAAATATGGTAAAGAAGAAGTAGAGGAGGTACCTACCAAATTTGCCAATTTCTTAGGAGAATTTCTTGATATTGTGTCAAAAAATGTACCTAATGGATTAGTCCTAGTGAGGAAGATCACTCACCTGATGGACTTCATTCTAGGGGCCAGTTTACCAAATAAGGTAACACATAGAATGACACTAGTAGAAAGCGAAGAGTTGAACAGACAAGTGCATGAGTTATTGTACGAAGGGTTGATTCAAGAGTTTGACTACATATGTTGTACCAACAGTATTAGAACCTAAGCAGAATAGAGAACTAAGGATGTATATAGATTCTCAATCTATTAACAAGTTCATGATCAAGTACATATTTTCACTACTCTAGATGGATGATATTATGGATTGTTTGAGTGGAGTTGTGTACTTCACAAAGATTGATATGAAGAGTGGGTATAATCAGGTTCACATTAAAGAAGGAGACGAGTTAAAGACTTCCTTCAAGATAAGGAAAGGATTGTACTAGTAGTTAGTCATGCATTTTGGGCTAACAAAAGCATTGAGCACTTTCATGAGGCTCATGAATGAGGTACTAAAGGAGTTTCTAGATAAATTTGTCATTGTTTACCTAGATAATATCTTTATCTTTAGTAAGACATTGCAAGAGCATTTGATTCACATTTGTAAGGTGTTTGACAATTTGAGGGAGGCAAACATGCAATTAAATTTGAAGTAGTGTATTATTGAGGAGTAATTGCACTTGGTATTTTTAGTATTTTCATAAGGTTTTAAAATAAACCCTAAGAAAGAAATGGCTCTCCTCAAATCACCTAAACCAAGGAGTGCAACAGAGGTAAGATCTTTTCATGAGTTGGCTAGGTCTTATAAAAAAATTATTAGAGGTTCTAGCAATATTTTTTGACCTTCGACTTAAACAATGAGAGGTCATAGGAAAGAATTTAAGTGGATTGTAGGGTCACATAAGAGTATTAATCTCTTAAAATAAAAAATAAAGGCGTTTCAAGTAGACTATGATGCTAGGGTACTACAATAGGAGCTATTATGAGCCAAGAAGATAGACTTGTTGCTTATTTCAATGAGAAATTGAATGATGCTAAAAAAAATTATTCTATTTATGATTAGGAATTTTATGCTATAGTTTAGGAATTGAAGAAGTGGAGACACTATCTTCTTCCTAAGGAGTTTGTTTCATTTACTGATCATCTAGCATTGCAATATTTGAGTAGTCAAGAAAAATTGAACCAAAGGCATTTGAAATGGGTTAAGTTTTTATAGATGCTCTATTTGTTTTGAAATATTGGAGTGAGAAGTCTATTAGAGTTGTAGATGCTCTCAGTAGAAAAAGAAATTTTTTTGACATAAATGTAGATTGAGTTAGTTGGGATCAAAGAACTCAAGAATTTGTATTTGAAGGATCTTGCTTTTGCTGAGGCTTGGAAATATTGTATGGAACCTATTACACTTGAAAGAACAAAGTGGTTGGATTTTATTATCCAAGATGATATGTTATTCAAGAGGAGTTAGTTATGCATTCAAGAAAGTTTTATGGGAGAGAATCTCATCAAGGAAAATAATAGTGGAAGATTGGTTGGACATTTTGGTAGAGATAAACCATTACCTTGGTTGCTAAGAACTATTATTGGCCAAAGTTGTAGCAAGATGTGAAGAATTTTGTGTAGTGTTGTAGAGAATGTCATATGAGGAAAGAAGTGAAGCAAAACATGGGTTTGTATCAGCCATAATTGATAGCTAAGAAGTCATAAGAATATGTTAGCATGGATTTAATTCTTGGTTTACCAAGGATAGAGTGTAGGAATGATTTTATTTTTGTAGTGGTTCACAACTTTTCAAAAATGACACATTTCATTCCTTGCAAGAAGACTAGTGATGTTGTTCATGTGGCAGAGTTGTATTTTAGAGAAGTGGCAAGGCTACATGGTTTGCCAAAGAGTATTATTTCTAATTAGGATACCGAGTTTATTAGATATTTTTGGCATACAATGTGGAGGAAGTTGAAGACATACTAGAAGTTCAAAACATCACATCATCCATAGACAGATGGACAAACAAAGGTGGTGAATAGAAGTTTGGGGAATTTGTTGAGATGTCTGGTTGTGGATAAGCCAAACTATTGGGATTTGATTTTACCATAGGAAAAATGTGCATACAATAATTATTTCAATAGGAGTACTCATAAATCACCATTCTAGATTGTATATGGAAGTAGTCCTAGAAATTATTATGAATTGAGGCAGTTGGATAAAGGAGAAAGAAGTAGTGCTAAAGTGGAAGATTTTGCTAAAAATTTGAAGAACATCCATGAGGAGGTGAGAAAGAAGATTAATTGTGGTTAGCAAGGGAGAGGGATGAACATCTTGGTTTTCCTTTAAACACTTGAGATGTGATAAGTTTACGTCTCAATTTACCTTGGGTGTCTGATGCAGGACCATCCTGGGTGTACAGGAAATATTCCTTCACCCAAAAATATTTCTAGTTTGTCATTTTCAATAAGTGCTATTTTAGTACAGAGCTACTATTTATTAAAACTTACTATTTTAGTAAGTGTGTCATATGATCTCAAAATGCTATGATTTCACAAGTGTGGAGGTTCATCTCAGTCATATTAGCCTACTAATAGAGTTGCATTGTCCTACCATATGTATTACAACATTCTTGAGGTTTTTGGGCACAAAACATTGGCTCCATAATGAGGACATTCTTAGGCTGACTGGAGCTTGTGCATGTCAAGCCTTGTAATTCAAGAGATGACAATTTTGAAAAGTACATATAGTTAAAAATTAGACAAACAATTTGAAAGTTATGGCCTTCAGAAGTTGGAGTACCTAAAATTATAATTGAAGCCAATCTTATGTAATAATTTAAAAAATAATTTTTAATTGGGGTTTTGTCAGCCTTGAAGGCTAGGGTTAATGTCTAGAACCTTCTTAGGCAGTGAAAATTTGTCTATACAAGGAAGGCCCATAGTGATGTTTAGGTAGTTCTCGATGGCAGTTTGTGGCTCTATATTGAAGAGTATTGTAACAAAATTACCCTTGTGGGTTTGTATATTGTATTTCAAAACTCTATAATTCCACATTTGCGATGATACTAAGAAGCCCTCATTTTGTTCTTGCCAATTGAGTTGTTATTTCTTTGTTATATTTATGTGTTTATGGTATTACGTGAAGCGCCCTTCATCAAGACCCTTAAGCCTCCCTAATATACAATTTAGGGGACCTGAGGGTTCTTAAAGATTCGTAGTACATATTAATGTGTCCCAAGATCCCTTATAGCCATTTACCAAACATTACTATATGATAGGGAATCCTAAGGGGTCATGAGGGGTCTTAATGGTCCCTATGATACATTAATATGTCTTAGGCTCTTGCCTCAAGACTCATAAGATGTAGCAAGAGTGATCTTAAGGGGTAATAAGGTTCTCAAAGATATATTAATGTATCTTAGATACCCTTATGATGTCTTAGGACCCTTGACCATACATCTTAGTGGTCATAAGGGTTTTTAAGGCCCATTATATGATTTATTTATGTGTCTTAGGACTCCTTATGACCCCTTACCATATAATAATGTGTGTTAAGGAGTCCTAAGGGGTTGCAAGAGGTTCTAAGACACATTAATGTGTCCTAGTATCACTTTTTACTTCTTAGGACCCCTAATATGTAATTTAATGGGTCCTCAAGGGTCACAAGGGGTATTGGAACCTTTTACAACCCCTTTTCATTTTTATAATCTCTTTAAGCGGTGTCACCGTTACAAATGTTCACATATTTGAGTATTAATATTCTCAATTTTTTTTCCTTAATAAGAATTTACACATAAATATGGTATTTCCGTGTTCATTATGGTTTATGGTTTTACATATTCATGTCACGTTTATATTATTCTATGATTATGAATCAAAATACATTTTTTTGAAGTTGATTTAATAATTTCTATTGAAAATTTATTCATCCCCTTCATAGTGTTCTTGCACATTAAATTTATTATACATACTTAGATTATTTGACATTACAGAGAAAAAAATTTAAATCTATTTTGGGGCCTAAGATTACTTTATCTTTATATTTTTAACAGTAGGCTTCACCTATTGACTATCAATTGTCTATCTTGGTTATTATGAGCATAAATGTCAATTTTGTCACTAAATTGCTTTCAAAATCCATTTAGTCTTACTCCTGTCTAATTTTTTAAACATTTTATTCATCATATTCTCTTAAAGATTTGTAACTTACGGGGGGGACCTCAAGTTTACTTACATTATGAGATTTTGTTATTTTATAATTATTAATCTTATCCAACTTTGGTAGAATCATATGAAGGATATCTTACAAGATTAATCCATTTGACCTATAGGAACATTCCTTGTAAACCTGAAGAGACCATATATGTCAAATTTAATACAATCACTACCTTGATGTCAAGAGAGTGTATTTTTGGGAAACTATCTAATCATGCCCAATATAGGTATATATTTTGCTCTCTCATGAAATTATTGGTTGCAACTTCTCACTAATTGGAAAAGTATAATTGTTTTCTTTGCCTATTTTTAAGTTTTAATCAACATTTCTACAATTAGCCAATTGCTAGGAATGCATCTTGTGGATAGAGTTTTATGCCTCTAGATAGTATTCACATGCATAATCTCAACTACTCAAATAGTTGTGGCCACTTCACACTACTAATAGTGCATGGGGTCCACTCACTTTCCCTCGTGGAAATGCATGTTATTCTATGTAGCTTGTTGTCATTAGATTTATAAAATCTTAACGCCATGCATCCATATTTGATGTTGAATCTTTCACAAATTTGATACTAGATATGTCATATATATATATATATCGTCAAATAACGGCTCTAGAAACTAAAAATCCTTCTCACCTACCACTTAGAAACAATGATGTATGCTTATACATTTATTATATAATCTTTTATTGATTAATCAATCATACTTTTATAAGCTAATATTTTGTATTTTATTAGATAAAAATATGTAAAAACCTTTTATAAACTAATAATTTATTATGTATAACTCACTTGTCAATTTGTTTCACTATACCCTTTGTTTCCATCTCATTAACGAATGAAAATAATCGAGCAATGATAATGCAATGGTAACACCATTTACAAATCCTCAAACGCTGAAAAGAATGTGTAGATAAAGAGCAGAAGCATGTCGAACGGATAAGAATTCAAAAGGAATCCAAGGTTTTATTAATTTTAAACTATAAACAACAATAAAGATTGATGATGGTGTTCACATTTTTTAAATGAATGTAGTGCAGCTTTCTTCTGACATGAATTATTTAACTAAAGGCAGCATAAATACGAAGAAGAATTTGTATGGTCACTGACGAATGTCTTGTTCTGAATTATATCCCATCACACCAACAGACACAATTGTTTGATAAACAAAAATGTCTACCGTAAACATACACTATTTAGATTTATAAACCTATTTTGTCATTAATGAATGCTTTAATTGTACGTCCGTCTATTGTAATGATTGAACATGCATTGCATTCAAATACGTGGTTGTATTTTTGCAATTCATTCAGAACCAAATTATGATCTGTTCAAATAGGAGTCGTTTGCTGGTTGGCTGGTGATGACAACAGGCCACTCATGATGCTATATATACATTGAGTATATTCATTGAACCTCAATCTCACAAGGCAATGAATATTGAGTATCTTCCACATCATGCCTTCCCATGACGCTTGAAGAACATTAAGAATATTGATTTACTTTTTAAGGCAGAGCTGTTGAGAGAATGGGTAATGCTTATCAATTGGGCAGGTTTGAAGATTTTTAAAGATAATAAATATTGCAAAGAATATATGGTCAATTCTCAACAAAGGAAAAAAGAAATTTCAGTGTTCTTTCTTACAAATCAAGTATGTTAATTATCATGTATGATTAGAATAATTTGAGAATTTTAAATTGAATATATGTATGTATAATGAGTCCTTAATTTATTGGTGAAGTTCAATAGTTTTAAATGAATCTATTAGGGATAAGTTTTGTTGAGTGCTTGATTCTTATAGATGAGACAAATGGATACCCTGAGTCCTTTATTTTTAACCAAACATGCAACATGTTGCCAAGTTTGTGAGTTGACCAAAATCCAATTTTATTCATTTTGAGGAGATCAAAGTGTATTGAAATTCGAAGTTTAAAAGATCTTGCAAACTATTGACTTTTAATTAATTTTGTGATCTAAGTGTTTCTTTCTTGTCACCATCTCCACTCAGTATTTCAGAATTTCCAAATTTTTCCATCTGAGTATCAAATTGTGGCAGGTTAATGAAGAGCATCAAAACACATATTTTCAAAGGCAATATTAGCCTTTAATCTTTAAGAGGTTAAGGTTTGGGGTTCAAAACATGTGTTTTGATCCAAAATCTTAAACCCTCATCTCAAAAAGAGTTAAGAAAAACTTTCCAACCACACGTTTTGAACCATGAACCTTAACCCCTTATTGCCCGGATATCAAAATTACTCTGAATTTTCAAAATACTTGCCATTTTAAACTATGGTAATTCCATGAAAGTGCCTCTTTTTAAGCATTAAAATGGTCTCTTTCCCTCAGATCATTTAAGAAATTTTGCCCTTCAAATATCTTTGGCTTGTTCCTAGCTCCATTCTGCCCTTTGAATTTTTGAATTCTAATTCCTGAGTCCCAAATTGTCAATGGTTAATGAAAGACAATAGAATACATTTTTTCAACCAAATTATTAACCATAAACCTTCACCTCTCATCCAAAAAGGTTAAGATTCAGGGTCCAAAAAGCGTGTTTCAGTTTGAGATCTTAACCTCTCCATCTAAAAAGGGTTAAGATGAATTTCCAAAACACATATTCTGAACCATTAACCTTAACCTCTCATCCAAAAAGGTTAAGGTTAGAGATTCAAACCATGTATTTTGAATAAAATTATTAACCTCCTTCTCTCAGCAATAAAAATGAGAATTGATTATTGGATCATCTCAAAGGTAAGTGCCAAGATAGGGAAAGGACAGTTGTCTTAGTCAATTGTGGGAAAGTGAATGACATACTTAAATGTTTGGATCAAACACTCGTAAGATATTTTAGATTTTTAGATCATCAATAAAAGATTTATCTTGTGGAATGGCATGCAGATCATCTTACAAAGTGCCTCAAAGAAAATGGGAACCTCAAATCTAATGAAGTCTGCAAGTCAAAGCATGTCTTCCAATGGACTGTAAGTATTGTTGGATATGCATAAGATGATAGGTTCAATGCGATATCTATCAATGGGTAATGGATAGAAGAATGGATATAGCTTACATGTTAAGAAAATGCCCAACATAGTTTTAGGATTGAAGTCATCAAAGTGTTTGATGAAATGTATTTTGAAGAAGCATTTCCATTTTTAGAGGCTTGTGAAGATGAACTTAGAAAATTAGAATGGAAAACAGCCACATTCAACTATAAGAAATTTGTTTCCCAAAATATGCCCTTTACTCTTGAACAAAGATGGAAGGTGGGTTGGACTCTTGTGGAGAAATATCGGTTCTATTTGTAGGCTTGGTTGATCAGATGATGTCCTTTGGTGATGAGTTGGAGGATTCTCTCTCTAAGTTGGAAAGTCATTCTCCACTTTATTAAATTTGGCATAAAATATTTTCTTAGAAAGCTGATGAGAAAACAAAGATGAAGCAAAAGAGTAGCATTCCCAACATCTCACAAATGGAAGCATAGTCTATGTTCGAAGTGTTTGACTAAATGCCTCAACTAAGTATAGAGACAATGAGCATGAAATTTGTTGTAAAGAAGTTTTAAATCAATTAGATGATGGTGGGAAATTTATCATGATACACAAATATTCCCTCAAAGCCTATGGTGACTACCACCTCAAACTCTTTGAGTACATAGAGGAGATAAAAGAAGAATCCCATGGTGAAAGATGGAAATATTAGAGTTCAATGGTATTGGTATGTACCTCTATGCAAGGGCCATCCTTTTAATAAACATCATCATGGAAGCAGTGAATCTTTGGCAACACTTGGAGAGATAATGAATACAAAGTTAGTATTTGATGGACACTTATATGCCTTATGGTCTTGATATCTTCATGGAAGGTTGAATGTGTGCTCATTAATAAAGTGATCTAATTTGAATAAATGATTCAAAGATCAAAAGGAGATTAACAAGGTTTGATTATTCAATCTTCTTCTCCAAAAGTGTCAAGATCCAAGTTTCAAGTCGTATTTGGTTAATTTTTGTAAGGTTAATTAACCTCTCCAAAAACACATATTTTGGAGGTAGTTATTAACCACAGAGGAGTAGTTCTTAATCGAGACTTTTGGACTTTAGAAAAAGGGAACACTTATGCTGAAATTTTGATAAGAAGACAAATTTTGGAAAGTATGCACAAATTTTTTCTTTGACATCAAAAATTCCTCTTAGGTTCTTGTCGCAATAAAATAAAGGAAATTGCTATTTGAGTTCTCTTCTTTCAAAATCTAAATTGTTAAAAATGTTGATTATCTTTGCAGTGAGCATTTTCATGGTATTGCATAGGTGTATATGAATGTTTGGACCAACATTGTGCTAGTGGTAATTCTAGAGTGTAGATCTTGATTATTGTTATTAGTGGTTTAAGTTAGTCTAGGAAAGCTTTGAAGTCATGTGGTACATACATCATTAATGGCTTTCTATTGATCTTTTAAAGTTTGATTTCATCTTTATTTGAAAAACTTCAAAATTATATCATATGAGGGAGCTGCCCCTCTAAATGTAGATGAAGTCCACATATCAAGGGCCCATCCAATTATTTTTAACAATTGTCCACATACACTTCATTGGGCCATTTTCAAGTGACAAATCTATTTACCAACACCTCCAAAACTAAAAAGGTTAAGCATAAAGCCCAAAATGTGTGTTTTAAAGACATATCTTAACCTCTTTTGCAAATAATAGAGGCTAAAGTTCAAGAGATTAATAAACCTAATAAAAGTTAGTTACTCTCCATGTCAATGCCAATTGCATAATGTAGTCATTAATGTCAATATGTGGATGCCAAAGAAATGAACATGCCAATAGGCACATGGTCAATTTTAAAGAAAACTTCAAAGTGATAAATCTGTTTACCAACAAATTTTGGTGAATCTTCTAAGGACCTAAGCAACAAAGATTAATAGTCACATGTGAGAAAACAAGATGGTGCTACCACATGAGAAATTGTTTCCAATTCTCCAACCAATCTTGTCTTTCAAGACACCTACAAAGACATTATTTGAGATTTGAACACACATGCCTGGAGGTGTAGAAGAATTGTTTAACAATATCAACAAGTGAGTTGAGTCTTAGAACAAGAAGATGAGTTTGGAAAATTCTTGAGAGGAATACTTGTTGGACAAGAAGTAGCCATTCTAGAAAGAATTTCCCGAGTCCCAAGAAGGAATGGACCAAATCCTATTCTGTCTCAATGTCGGGTGAGCAATAATAAATAAGATGGCTGAAAAACCATACACCTGAGGGGACATGCATAAAGGTCTGCTAGACAAGTATTTTGGGGCTCTTTGAAACTTAGATTTCAAACCTACCACTCCTAAAATGAAAAAGAAGACTAAGTGAGCTAGTAGATCATCTTCACCACTGAAAGTTTTTGTTCCTCATGTAGCTTTTCAAGATTTGATCCTACCTAGAACCCTTGTTCTTACAACCATCTATTTACAACCTTTGAATATCATTCTGCTAGCTATGGTGCATAAGCTCTACAACCACTGGTTTCATAGAGAGTTGTTATTGGTCCTTTAGCTTTGGAGAATCAATTACATGATATTTCTGCTAGCTCTTAAAAAATTCTTCCTAAATTTTCTAGGGATGAGAAAGCCACCATTGTTCAACACATCAACACGTTCTTTATAGATAGTGGAGTCTTGGGAATTTGGTATGAAGATGTTTTGTTTTGCCTCTTTGTGGAGAGATTTCCTAATGCTACAGTTGTAGGGTTTGGTCAACTGTCAGCTGGGTTAGTCACTTTGTGGGTGGTTTTGGCTCAAGATTTTGAGAGAAGATTTAAAACTGTTGAAGATAAACATTTGCTTCTTTCCAAGTTAACATCAATGAAAAAAGAAATCCATAAATTGATATGAGAATTCATTGCTCACTTTAAAAGGATTCTTAATTGGATCCATGTCAATGAAAGACCCACTAAGGATAATCATATTACTTTCTTCATCAATGCCCAACCTTCTATACAAAGAGCGAGAGTTCCCAACTTAGTAGCTGCATAGACTTTATCTATTGAAGTGGAAGATGACTTACTTAGCTTACATAAATCGAGTTGTGATCTATAGAAAGCAAAGGGACAAAAAATTTCTATCACTACCACTAACCCTCTATATCAAATTTTAGTTAATGATTTGTTACAAATCAAAAAGAATTTTCCTCAAAAACCCTCCACCCATATATCAAGATATTCCAAGGAGGAATTATATGCCATATTTGAAGAACACACAATCTAAATGGTTACCTTTGCCAACACATAGATTGGCCATTGAAAATCTCGAGTCATCCAACAATCAAGTAGCTATGTGTGATTTTCATCTAACAACTGATCATGATAGTGTAAATTGTCATGAGATGGCCAGATATATGCAAATTCATTTTAGAGGAGAGAAAATTGAAGAGTATGTGGTGCCTAAGGAAAAAATAGAGCTTAACTTTGGAAACTCTTTAATAAATTCTCTAGAGTATGAATCATATAGTGAAAATGATGGAGATACTAACAACCATTCTTGAAATGAGTCTACCCCAAATTAAAGGTAGAGGCTAGAAGAGAAATGGAGTAAAGAAGCAAAGGAGGAAGCCACTAATGAAATTCCAAAATACATCTTGTCTTGTGAGCATACTCTGGAAGATCCTTTGCAATCAAGAGAAATAGATAAAGCTAAGTCTCCCCTATTGTTGAAAATTATTTTGATTTTATTGATCATTGCAAGAAAATTGAAGTGTTAATTTCTTAGTTGGATTACTTGAAATATAGCCCACATCAGTTAGATAGAATGATTCAATGTGTTGGGAGAATAAAAAGTGCACCTAAATCTTCTATAAACCATAAATCACATACTAGTGTAGGATAGGAAAATTAAGACAGTCTCATGACTAATGAATAATCATTTGTTGTTGCCTCCTTGTTTGACAAACCTGACCCATTCTATGTTTCTCTCTATATAGTTTTCCATAAATTGAGCAATTAAATTGTTGACTCAAGTCTGTCTGATAATGTGATGGCTTCAAAAGTTTCTCATGCTTTGGGGCTTTGCTTGAAATTTTTTTGAGGAAGATGTATTCAATGGAAGAGAAACAAATTCCCACTAGTTCATTAGTTAAAATATGCTCAAGTAGCTCTTGTAGCTCATCCAAAGAAGAAGTGAAAATTGAATATTTTGGTTGTTAATACTTTGGTCAGTTAGGGGAGGTTATTGAGTAGAATTTTTTGGAAAGATGGAGGTAAGATTAAAATGGACATGTTTGGAATGCCTTAATCCCAATTAGAAATAAGAAGGTTAGGATTTATCCTTAACCTAAGGCCAAACAAACAATCTTAAAGTCTAACAATATAAGGGAAGAAGTGTTGTATGTTGACATAGGATGTGGCACCTACATGATGACTTCTTCTTCTGAAGATGCTACTGAAATTATCATGCCTAGAATAGTCAAGGAATTGTGGTCTATGTAGTTTGATTGGAGATCATCCTCTTCTTGTTCCAGTATTAGAGTGGTTTTAATGTCTCCTAAAGGTGAAAATTTTCTAAAGTCTTATATTCTAGCTTTTGATACTACCAACAATACATCAGAGTATGCATCTCTTCATCCTGTTCTTGAATATGCCAAGAAAAAGGAATCAAAGAACTCAAGGTGTCAGGAGATGTAGAAATAGTTTGCAATTAGGTTTGGAGGAAATACCAAGCCACAAATAAAATATTGAAGTGCTATAGAAATATAGTGTAAGATGAGATTGATAATTTCTACACTTTCTCTATATTAGTTGTTCCTCTTGATCAAGGCCGATTATCCTGCATGCTCTTCTTCCCTCCTTATTCCTCACCTTGAGTTCAAGAGAGATATTTACACAATGGATATGATTCATAGACCTATTGTTCCAAATAATAACCAACATTGGAAAATATTTGATGATGATGGGCAAACCATTGCATTTCTTAAAGGACAAGCTCCATTCTCTAATCTCAATTTTGAAGAATCGAACAATATTGAAGTGAGTAATCATGAAGAGAAAAAAGAAGATAATCACAACTTCATTCAACTGAAATAAAATGCTATTCCAAGGAGATTAGTCATTCTAGAGACTCTTTTCAATAGAAAATATAAGAGGAAAGATAAAGTCAAGGATGTTAGGCTATCTAATTCCTCAGACCATGAAAAGGTAAATATTGGTTTGGAGGAAAATCCAAAAATGGTCTTGACTAGGAAAGAGTTGTCATTGAAAGAAAAAGAGGAATTTGTAAACTTGTTAAAAGAATAACATGATGTTTTTTCTTGGGGTTATTTAAACATCAGATTCCCTCAAAGCCTAGTTCAACTCTGTTATGGAAAAATAGTGGCAATTCCATCCGAAAGTTGTTGATGCCATATTCAATGAAGTTTATAAAATTCTTAAAGAAAATGTTATTTACCTTATCCATCATTCAACATGGGTAGCTACTATTTTCCTAGTTAGGAAGAAGAATGGTGAGATAAGAATATGTGTTGACTTCCAAAATCTAAATCAATCATCACTCAAGGATACTGATGGGCTCCCTATAATGGATCATATCTTACAACTGGTATCTAGTTCTAAGTTCATGTCAATGCTATATGGATTCTCTAGGTATAATCATATTAGTATTTCTTTGGAGGACCAACATAAAATGAACTTTACCATCCCATGAGGCACAATTTTGTACAACCGAGTACCTTTCAGTTTGATAAATGTTGGAAACACCTTTCAACATGTGATGGATTATTCATTTGAATACCTAAATAATTTCATGTTTTATAAAAAGAGAGAAGATCATGAACCTTGTGTGGAATCTTTCTTACATCGATGTCAAACTCGTCTCATCTTATTGAATCTTAAGAAATCCATTTTTAGAGAGACAAAAGGAAAATTGTTAGTATATATTGTCTCATAGGGAGGTATATTAATAGATCCTAGGAGAATGAAAGCTATATAGAAATTGATCTTTCATGTAAGCAAGTTAAGGGTTAGGTCCTTCTATGGTTAGATAATTTTATAAGGAAAGTCATGCTAGATTTATCATAAATTGCAAGTTCAATTGTAGTTATGATGAAAGGGATATAAGTTTCAATTGGACCAAGGAAGGTAATACTACTTTTGAACAAATTAAGTCTACAATTGTTAATTCCCCTACCCTTTCTTGTCCAAAATTCTCAAAAAATATTCATCTATATTGCTATGTGTCTAAAAAAATTTATCTGCAATGCTAACCTAGCCTGATGCAGGAAATGATGAAACCCCAATAGCATTCATGAGAGTTCCTCTTAAAAATCATGAATTGAAATACATTTTGATAAAAAGAAATATCTATGTTATGTGAAAAATAGTAGACCAATTCAGGTTCTATATTTTGAACTCTCATTCCAATGTATTTTTTTTTCATTATTTAGTAAAAACTATCCTAACACAATAGGAGATTAGTGAAAACAAAAGAGCTTACTAGATAGCTAGAGTATAATAGAATGATCTCGATACATTCCTTCTATTTGTTAGTAATGTTGACAATTGGATTCCCAACATTTCATCTTTTCTAACATATGGAGAATTGTCCCACTCATTTATCACCAAACGAAAAGAGAACCTTGAAATAAAAATTTGCAAGGTATATTATCTAAGGTGACATGTTGTACACAAATAGGATAGATGGCATATTCCTGAGGTGTGTTGATTCCAATCAAAGAAAGGTGCTACTTCAAGTATTTCCTAATGGAGCATGTGGAGGATACTACTCAGCACCAACCAATGCCTATAAAATTCTAAGAAACTATTTCTAGTAGCCTAAAATGTTCAAAGATGCAGAGGACTAGGTTAGGAAATTTGAAACTTGTGAACATTTTAAAGGTAGAGTTCAATTAGCATCACTCCTATTGAAACTAATAGTGATCAAAAAACCCTTTTTGCAATGGTGACTAGAATTTATTGTCTATCCATCCTCAATCTTGTACTTGTCACACTCACATTTTGATGGAAACTAACTATTTGATCAAATAGGTTGAGGCTATTCAAGTCAAGAAAAAAACTCAGAAGTGGTGTGTAGTTTTATCAAGGAAAATATCTTTGGGGTTCCTAACAATATTGTTTCCACAATGATAAAACCTTCTCATCCTAAGAAATGTTAGCCTTCTATTATCAACATGGAATCATATTGTCTCATTCCTCAAATTATTATGCACAAGTAATGGTCAGGCGGAAGAAGAAAATAAAAGCATTTTATCCATTTTATGGAAGCTGATAGATTATCTATCAAAGGTATTTGAACAAGTGTATGATGCATTTGTTAGGAATAACCACAATAGAAATAGCAATTACATTCAAATATAACCAATATCAAAAAATAATAAATCACATAGAAGAAAATGCAAGACACCAAGATTTAACTTGGTTCACCCAATCCCTAGGCTATAACCACCAAACAGTTTATGATCGAGTGATTTCAACTTGATTACAATCTGTAATCCCTTACAGTTCAATACAACCATAAGAAACAATTTTCACAACAAACCTTATGAAAATATCTATAACCCTAATCCCTTATATACAACTATTTTTCTACTTTAGGGTTAAAATTAGTTACAATAGGTCAGCCATAAAAAGCTGAAAAAATAGCTGAAAAAACTCTAAGAGTATGTATAGGAATTTTTCTTGAACCCCGCTAAGGAATTATGAAGTATGTATATTACTTCCCTGATTAGTGACCAAAATATAATAGCATTATGGGAAAATTGCACCACTACAAAGAGGGAGACATGGCTATCTCCCTTTGAGATTATGTATGTTACTAAAGTTATTTTTCCTCTCCCTCTCAAATTGTCCACTTTGAAATTGTAGAATGCTATTGAAAATTATGAATTCAAAGATGCTCCTAAAAAGAGGATACTGTATTTGACTAAGATAGAAGAAGAAAGGGAAGTGGGGATAGATAAAATATAGGAACATCAATTCCAAGTAAAGAATTATTTTGATAAGGAGACCAAGAAAATGGTGTTCCTAGAGGGCAGTCTTGTTTTACTCAAGGAGAAATGTAGAGAACCACAAGGTCTACATGGAAAGATCAATTCTCTATGGAGAAGTTTATTTTAGATCAAGGAGGTATGCTATCAAAATTCCTTCATTTTTTCATAACTAAGTGGTACTTAATTTCCCTTACCTTACAATGGGAAACTTGTGAAATGTTATCATCAATAGAAGGTGTGTATTTCAACACCTTTTGTACATTGTTGGTTAGTATTGTTGTGCTCTTTCTTAGTGACCTATTTTTCATTCATTTTTGTTGTGTCTTGTTTTCCCTTTTTAGTTGTCCTATTTTTGGTGTAGGTTTAGTCCTTTCCAAAGTTCTCATTTTTCAATATGACTCTATAGCCCAATGGATAAGGTATTGTTCAATTTTTTCTAGGTTCAAGCTTCATCTTTGTTAGTCCTTGTCCTTAGATAGAGCCAGTTGTTTCCTTGTTTTCATTTTGGCATTTTCTTAGCTTTTTCTTTAATCCAAATGGGTTGATTTTGAAGTTTAAAAGATCCTATGATCATTGAACTTTTGACTGATTTAGCAATCTTATTGTCACCAACTTGTCTCCATCTTTTCCCAGCACTTCTAATTTTCAAATTCTAGTGCTCGAGTCTTAATATATCAATAGGTTAATGGAAGGTGTTAAAATACATGTTTTTTGTCCACATCTTTAACCTTTAATCTTTAGGAGGTTACATTTTGAGGTTTGGAACACGTGTTTTGATCCAAAATATTATTCTCTCCTCTCAAAATGAGTTAAGATAAGTGTCTTGAACATGTGTTCCATACCATTAACTATAAAATCCAAAACAAAAAGGTTAATGTTAGAGGCTCAAAACATGTATTTACAAGATAGTATTGAACCTCTTGATTCAACAATTGATGAAGGTTAAGAGTTGGAAGAAAGGTGGTTACATAGTTATGTGAAGACACATATCTTTTTTTATGTGATGACCCATTCATTTACAAAGCTTAGAGATTTTTTAACTCTAATAGTTATGGGAATAATATCTTTCACATGATGTTAGAAATAGATAATACTATGGGTGGGGGGGTTGAATAAATCTTCTAAAACAATTTTCCCATAGTTGGATATTATTAATTACTTTAACACATGCATATGAAATTAAACCAATAATATTGAACAGTAAATAAAATCATACACATAGAGAACTCATAACACCATTATTAGTTAACTAGGGAAACCTTATCCAAGGGAAAACTCTAGTGGAGATAGCACCCATAGAATGATCCAATAAACAAAAGAATCATGTTTAGGAGTCTGTGAATTACATATAGTGTCATGATCCTTGTTAGATGACTAGGTACTATTAAAAGCATCAACCCTGTTAAGAGTTTTTATTACAATTATAAATGTATGCAACAAGAGCCCATTGACCTAACATGAAATTTCATATTTATGAAAGAAGAACCTACTACCTTAACATGTAGATATATGATATAGTGACTTTATACAAAAGTGAGATAGATAAAATCCTCTTTATTGTTGACTGCCTTACTTAGCATAGCCTAATCTGATATCAAAATTTCCATCATAGATATTTTACATATACATTATATACTTTGAATTGTCAAATATGTCACATAGTACACATCTTACATCCTTCACAAAAAGTAATTCTTTACTTATACCATTTCCTTTCACAAATCTCTTTTGTAGTTGGCTTGATGCAAAGTCACACTATACTAACTTTGGGTAAACATCTAGCATGCCATCTCTACAAAAAAAATTAATTATTCTATTACCAAAATAATTTCTTAACACTTTATAACTCTTTTCTTTTTGTACTCTATTATGTTGTGGACACTGTCTTTACAAGTATTTAGCCTATAACTTTGTATGTATTGACCTATAAACTTAGGTACATTATAATGACATTCTGATCTACCTTCCCTTAAATTTGCACATGCCAAATGTCTTTGTAGCCATCTCTATAACAAAAACAATCTCTATGTTACCACTGAAATTGTGTAACACTTAGACAGTTTTCTATCTCTGACTTTAGAAACTTCAACTATATATTTGTCATTACAACCTAAAATATACGAATCCATAAATGACTGCACTAACTCATCTTACCTAGGAATATTTCCAAAAATCTCCCCCTTTTTATTTGATGAAATCATATGGGAAAATTGGATAAGTCCCAAAAAATGTTATACAAAACAACAATAAACACAAAAAGAAACTTACTCAAAAGTGGCCCTCAAAAAAATTAAAATTTTATTCATGTATTGATGTATCATTACATATTATATTTCCATTGTTTCTTATCTCTTTATTTACAATGATTTTGTATATACATAGATAAGCTACCCCATACATCTGTATACAAATTTCTTAATATAGGACCAAAATTTGGGCTAATGTCTAACATACTATGAACAAATCACAAACTCAATAAAAACACATTGACACAATGTTAAAACTTCTTCTTTCACTTATAGCTCCCATGTCCTTATTTCTTCTCCATGTGATGTAGCTCTAGATTGCCTATAGTGCACACAATTTGGAAGCAAATGCCTACGATAGTGATGTTAGAGTAAATTATTATTTATTAATTATTTATTCTTTTACTTAAGTTTTCTTAGGCTAAATGCATTTAGATATTAGTTTTCATATAGGAGTTGTTGAAAACAATGGAGTTTGTTCCTATCTAAGTCATACTTATCCTCTCACCTTGATCGAGGACATTCCACCTTTCATGGACATATGCTTAGTTGCCATACTTATCTCCTAGTGCTTTCTAGCTTGTTTTAGAAGCTTCCTTGAGGCCCCTATATTTGGGCTCTCTCAGTGTATTTTATAACAATTTTTCTAGGCATATTGTATAGCAATACATTTTTCTTTGTTTGCAATATCTTCTCTCAAGTCCATTTAGTTTCTCCAAGCTCTTGCTTCTTCCTTCTTTTGTTTCTCTTCGATAGGTTATTCGCATGTAGGTGATCTTGGTGCACTATCAAGTTGGCTTTCATCAACTTTTACATGGTATTAGAGCATCCCTGCTGCTTTGTGCTTGAAGGATTTTTGAAGCCACAATTCAGAGATACAAATCCTAGTTTATTTGTGCATTTCTCTTCAATCAGGATGAAGAGAGAAATTTTGGAGCACTTTGGGCTTAAATAGATGCAACCATTGAGTTTAGAAGGCTGGTTACAATCAAAATTCATATAAAACTTTTTAATTTTGGCTTCCATGGCATTTGAAAATTTTTTTAGCCCTCCATAGCAGGACCATGTGGACTGTATAGAATTTTTGTTAAAAAATAAATTAAAAATGTGGCCACAATTCTATCATGTTGCCAGGGCCACCATCGCACCGTGAGCGTGCAATGTAGGCACCATTGTAGCTAGCCGCACCACCACAATGACACTATTGTTGAGCCAATATCGGTAGGCCCTATAACCATTGCCAGCAGCAGTGCCTACCCCATTGTGGTCTCTTTGGTGCTTGATAGCATTCTAGACAGTTGTACCTACCCACATGGAGTTCTAGCCTAGTTGGCATAGCTTATGACTACCGCATAGCATGGGTGCCATGTTGGCACTTGCCACATGGCCCCTACCATGTCAACAGTTTGTAGCCATGCTGCCACGTGGTAGTCATTTTTTGCCACGATGGCTTTCAAGTTGTTAATTTTAATAAGGTAATTTTCTTACATCATCATGATGTCATCACTACATCAGAAACTTCCTACTAGCACTCCAGGTCCTTTTTTGACCTACTTGTAGTTTTTTGGCCATAACTTGGGCATACAAAAGTATTTTTCCCATCCAAAAGAAGTGCCTGAAAGATGGTTTTGAGACAGAGAATTGGTGTAGGTATTTTTTGGTTTTGATGTAGTTTTTTGCCCCTTTTTGTAGTCAAAGTCAAAATTTCTATTTTTCACTCTGGCAAGCTTTTCTTTTGCATCCCATCTCTGTTTCTTGAAAATGTTATATTTTTTTGGAAACTTGGTTTTTTCATCTTTTTAGAAATGCTATCATTTCCTTCAGATTCTACCCCATGCTCTTTCTATCATGCTTTTGGTATTTTTTTCTCTATGGTGGATATCTTGGGTGTTTTAGGTCCAAGGATAGTTTTCATTGCATGGAATCTTTTGTTGTGGTTTGTCCTATCTTTTGTATTAGCATTTTTCCTTTTTTGATCATTTTAGCTATCATTTGTAAGAATCTTTATGCAAACACACTGAGATAAAGTGCCACTCTTGCATTTAGGGTTCATGAACATTGTTTCGAGACAATTGTACTCACACTATGTTTATAAAGTGCCATGTGGGGGATAGTTGTATGCCACTTTTGTGCCCTTTTCCTTTTTGTCCCATGATGTGTCGATGACATGTGCCTATATAGGTGTTTGTACCTCTCACTCTCTCTTTCTATTCTTAGTTCTTTCTACAAAGTCCTTGGGTCTACTTTCTTAGTTGCCTATCAGCTCACCTCATCTTCATTAAGGGGGGTTATTTTCTTGTCCCTGATGCTTCCTTGTTTCAATGGTTCATTAGAGTGAGCTATGTATTTAGTACCTAATCCTATACACTAGGAAATTGTAGTGGCTGGCTACCTATGCATTTTGGTGAGATGGATCATCTACCATATAGACACTCTTAGTTTGTGCCTTCTTCTTCCATGGAGGTTCTCCAAATCAACAACTTCTTTTTGATAGAGTTTTTAGCTTCTTCATGCTTTAGTGATGATTCTTCATGATCTTCTTGTTCCTATTTTTTGGGACATTCCTCTAGTTGAAGGCTTCTTTAGTCCTTCACTAGATTTTTAGCTATCTCTTTTTGGAGAGGGGTTTTTCCCACTGGGTTTCCTCCTTGTCTCTAGTTTACAGAGACTAAATTGCATTTCTTTGCATTGTTCATGGGTATCTAACATGGCCTCATTGTTGGGATGCATTCTGCATTTCATTTTAGCTATTGTGAGCTCAAGGTATTTCTCTAAGTTGTGCTTAAGGGGAGGTGTTAGAGTAAATAACTATTTATTAATTGTTTATTCTTTTACTTAAGTTTACTTAGCTTAAATGGATTTAGATATTAGTTGTCATCTAGGAGTTGTTGATGATTTGTTGACAACATGGGAGTTTGTTCCTATCTAAGTCATACTTATCCTCTTACCTTGATCAAGGACATTCCACCTTTCGTGGATGTATGCTTAGTTGTCATTCTTATCTCCTAGAACTTTCTAACTTGTTCTAGAAGCTTCCTTGAGGCCTTTATATTTGGGCTCTATCATTGTATTTTATAACTCTTTTTCAAGGCATATTGTATAGCAATACATCTTTCTTTGTTTGCAATATCTTTTCTCAAGTCCATTTAGTTTCTTCAAGATCTTTCACCTTCCTTCTTTGGTTTCTATTCGATAGGTTATTTGCATGTAGGTGATCTTGGAACACTAGGAAGTTGGCTTTCATCAACTTCCACAAGTGATAATGTTATGAGAATACTAGAAGATGTGATTTAAGCTTTTGAGAGTAAGAGTCAAAAACAAGAAGCTAGGGACCCAAGGAATTAAGAATTAGGACTAGAAATGAGAGGAATAATGCTCATTCTCTAATCAACACAAAAGATGAGATCATTGCAATTGTCAACTTGGATATGTGACTTGGCAAGAGATTCCTTTGAGAATCCATGATGCATATGACACAAGATGCCTAGTGTAGGATTCTATGATGCTTGGAAGTCAAATAAGGCTAAACATGGAAGAGTATCTATGATGTGTCATATGACACCTAAAGCCCACTTAAAGCCAAGAATTTATGACAAGGAAGCCAAATATGGATGTGTGTAAGGAATAAGAATATTGGATTATGACATATCTTGACCAAGTGTAAATGGAGAATCCATGAGGTATCATATACAAGTGTCATGATAATTTCAATATTGTGTGGAGTATTTGAATTAAAAATCCAAAATTCCACACAAATAGAAATTAGTAAAAAAATGGAATTAATGGTGGAAAATATGACTTAGGAAATTGTGAATTTCCATGGTTTGTGAATGATGAATCAATTAATTAATAAAATTAATTAATCGAGGATGTTAATTAGAAAGAATAATTAGTAAAATGACATAGGATTAAATTATGGGTTATTTAATTGTATAGAGAAAATTAGTTAATGATTGGCCAATTCAATTATATAAGTGCAATAGTATCCTTTGGTGAAAATGTGAGGATGATGTGGATTGACTAGGATGATGATGGGTAGACCAAATCCATGGTCAAATTGATTGATTGATTAACATGCCAAGGACACGTGACTTGAATTAAGGACATGTAACACTTAATTGATATCATAAATGCTATAGGATCAAGATTGATTCGTATGGTTGATCATAATAATATTGACATAAACTGTCAATATTATTAAAATGGTTTGATAATGCCATGATCTAACATTGAGAGATTCAACAACTTCCATGATTGAATGACAAGAATGAAAGTTTGACCTAGCACTGAGAACCATGACAGTACTAAAGTCAAATTGATAAGTTTGATAGATTTATAGGTTTTCAAGGCACTAAAAGCCACAGAAATTCCCAGTATTGGACAAATGATGATGGATGTTTGACATGTTTTTGGTTGATTAGGACTGATTTTGAGTTATTTTGAGTTGATTTGATGTGATTCTAAGTTGATTTGATGCATTTTTGAGATGATTTGAAATGGTTTGGAAATGAGATGCAATTAATGTGAAAGAGGATACAAATGATGAGATATGATCAAGTTGGTCAAAAGATTATAGTTAGTGGAATGATAAAATGGGATGAGTTAGTATGACTATGTGATGCAATCATAGATGCAAACCACTTTTGAGCATCGACATTTTGTACCTCTTTGATACAATGTGATTTAGAACATTGTGTTAAAGAATAACTAATGAGAAATCCACACCATGCCCCAGTACTGATGATATATATGGGTGCCCCCTTGAGAAATTAACTAGTATAATCATATGATAAGTTAATTTATTGACAAAAAGAAGACAAAACCATAGCAACTGATGGATCACAAATTAGAGCTAAAATGTGAAAGTTATGAGGTCTAGAGTGCAGAATGGGGTCAATCAGGAAGCCAAGATTAATCTCATGGGTTACCACTCAAGAAAGTGACCAAATGATGAAAATTATAGCTCATTTTGTTCAAAATGAAGATAAAATCCAAAGAAACTAATAGATTTCAAATCACAGTTGAAATGCAAAAGTTATGGCCTATAGAGTGCAACATAGGGACTCTGAAAATAGTACTGGGCATCTTACTGTCCCAAGTTGCACCCAAAACAAAACCAACTACACCCAAAACATAACTAAGTGTTCCTAGTGTGCACATGGTAAGCCCAAGTGTTCTATGACAATACCAACTATTCCCTATATGCACTTGGGAAGCCCAAGTGTGCTCAGAAAGTGCAGAATGTGCCCTAGAAGGCTCCGGGGGCCAAAATTAGCCTGATAGGTCAATTAGGAGCCCAAGAGTAATTTCATATCTTAACACTCAATATAGTGACAAAATAATTAAAATGATATCTCATTTCATTCACAACAAAGATATGAGTCCAATGCAACAAACAGATTGCAAATTGGAGTTGAAACACAAAAGATATGGCTTTCAGAGTGCAACATAGGGGCTCCAGGAGTAGTTATGGGCATCTTACTACCCCAAGAGCACTTGAAACATACCCAAGTGTGCCTAGTGCACACTTATTAATCCCAAGTGCACCCTAGGTGCACTTGGGAAGGCCAACTACACTTTGAAAGTGTAGACTACACCCTAGAAGGCTCCAGAGGCCAAAATTAGCCTGATTGGACTTGGAATGACCTGGAACTTTCTATGCATACTCAAAATGATAGAAATATGTCATAACATGAGTGAAATCAGTCAAACATGGTCATATTTTATCAAATTTGGTCAAAAAAAGGCCTAACTGAGGTGAGATTAGGTGGAAAGTCATAGAAGGTTGACAAACACTATAGGATGATGCAAGAATGTTGATTTGGAGTGTCAAAATACATGATCATAGTGTTGGATGAAGAGATGAATGATAGAAGATCAAGGAGATGAGATGAGGTATAATTAGAATGAGTCGAAGACTTTTTCTCTTAGAAAGTGCACTATATGTCAAATGGAGTTTTATTTTGATATGACAAATAGAATGCAATGCATCATGGCATAAAGGGCCAAAGCACAAATGCAAACCTTTTGTTTAAACAAGAATGATCCAGAAAAAGCATGATGTTTTCCTCCTTGAGTCATATATACATGCCCTAGATTCTCAAAGGTGCATTATAATAGACAGAAAAAGAAAAGGAAGACCATGAACCATCCCAACCACTCTCACAGATTAGTTTGTATCATCATGTGGAATAGAAACATGATCAAAGAAAAACAAAGCAAAAATGAATCACTCACTAAACAACATGGGCCAATAGCTATTCCTATCCATTATTACTTTCCTTTTAGTGTTTTAGGTCTTCAAATGGTGTTTGATAGGTTGATGAGATAGTTCTATTTGTGGATTTAGTTGGTAAGTTTTGTAGTGACACATTGGATTAGTTGTTGGTTCATGTTGCTCAGATAGGCGTGATCATCATCAAAGTGTTATGCTTTGAGTTTCAATCTGTAAAGTGCAAGTGTTTATGCAAAATGGCTTATTATCCAAAATGATTATTTACAAGGTTTATTAAACATTTTTGGTGGGTTTTGTGATTTTTAGGGTTTTTGGGGATATTTGATGTTTTTGAGTTAGTCATTTCTTTAGGATATTTTGTGATTTTTTGGATTTACTTCAGGATTTTTTTTATTTTTAGGAATTTTTAAGGAAATTTTTCTATTTTTATGACATTTTTCTTAGGATTTTATTTTATTTTTAGTGATTATTTTAGGACGTTTTATGATATTTAGTGATTATCTAAGGATCATATTTGAATTTTTAGGATTTTTTCAAGATCATAAAGGATTCTAAATGTTAGGTCCAATCTAATATGTGGTAAGTCCAATGGATAAGATGTGCTTAGGGAAATGCCCCTAGTTCAAGTTAAAACTTAGGCACTATGTAGGTGATATGCCCCTAGACAAGATGAAAACTATGGATAGAGGCCAATGACAAAGTATATACATACTGGTGATGCTTAGGTAGGATAAAAATGAACATTAACTAGTTCATGAGCCCTGATGAGAAACTAGTTATGTCTTGCAATATGAAGGATATGATCAGGGAATGAAAAAAGGGGAAAAACCAATGGAGTCCTAATAGATGGAGGAGCAACAATTGAATACAAATGGAACCTATTTGCTAGGTTCTCACCATGGTACTTTCCCAGAGTGCCTGTTTGCTAGTTTTTCACTTTTAGACAAAATTTTTCTCTTGACTCAAATGTTCATGCCAAGACACCTATTTGCTAGGTTTTCATCAAGGCATCTATTTTTTTCATGACTTTTTTTCACTTTTTTTTTTCTTTTTTTCTTGGCTTTATGCTATTCTTTTGATTTTTTTTAGGACTTTTTGCCATTTTTTTGATTTTTTCAAGACTTTTAGATAGAATCATAAGTGTTGCTAATGACTGCTGAGAAGAAATCTATTGTTGATGTTTCTAGTTGATAATCTCTGGATCCAGAATTGACCATAACTACATAGGATTCATTTTGAGTTTGTATCTAAAATCAAACCACTAGAAAGACCTCAAGATATACCATCATGTATCATATGTAAGACAATGTCTACATCCTATGAAATAGGAATTTGAGCATAAATGGGTCAAAGGATCTATTATGTGGGATATCACTGATGATGACATACTTAAAGGTTTGTTGGGTAGAGGCTTGATTTTGGGTGTTGGATAGATTAGATAGTAGGATTGGAAGATAAACTACTAGATATAAGGATTGGGAGGATTGAAAGCAATGATTTCCCACATGAATGTTGATTGGGAGTGCTCAAGAAGACTTCGTGGTATGTTGAACACTAGAACACTAATATTCATGGCATCATATTTTTCATCTTGTAACCTTGGTACCTACTTAGCTTTTGATTTTTCATGGTCTAATGGCGCCTTTAGGTTTTCACCAAGAGACCTACTTTTGTCATTTTTTCTCTTTTTTCTTTGCAACTAGAAGGTGGAGTTGGCTCCCCAAAATATGCCAATGTATTCACTCTAGGAGAAATTGCTTCTTTATGATCACCAATTTTAATGCCTTCATATATTTTAAAGTCTATTTCAAGAGCATCATCATTGTCAAATTGATAAAAAATGGTGGTCCATGTTGATTCCAATCCAATAGTTCAGGAAAACTTGAGGGGATGTCATCATTAGTGTTGAATGAACTTTGGTTGAAGGTAGATATATGGGTATTTGATTTAGTGGTATCATTGGGGTTATGCTTAGAAGCTAGAGGACTATTGTTTTTAGGTGGGGTATCCTTGCCTTTTCATCATTCAAAAAATCCACAGTCTTACATGTAGGTACCATAGTACTAAGAGGACCTATTCGTAATGGTTTGAATCTAAGCCCCAAACTAGGATGTCATCCTTTCATAATGATAGGTTCAATTATTTCCTTGTTTTTGATATCCATGACCACTACATCCATCATAGCCTTTTTTCTACATAATAGTATACTTAGGCCCATACTTGCTAGGAGATATCAAAGTGGGTTCTTGTTCTTCTTTTTCTTTCTCAACACAAATGGATGTATTTTCATAGACATGTTCTTCAAGTAGGCCTCCCCTGTGAATAAAATTGATAGAAGTGGCCCTTTTTCTGTACTAGTATTAGAATGTTGTGCTTCCAATAGGTGTGATTTACCATAATATTAGGGAGAAACTGGTGACTCCCTAATTTGGAATACTTGAGATATAAAGTACTCTCCACACCCATTGTCTTCAATCTTTAGCTTTTCTTTGGCCTTATTGAGGAGTATATTTGAATCCACATATTTAGAGGAATTTGTGGGTTGTGCTTAATTATTTGATGGGACTTAGAATGACATAGCATCTTTTAGATTAGCACAAAACTAGAAAGGGTCTAGATCACTAGGGATGGTAACCTCCACATTATTGTAGGAAAACTTCAGACATTGGTGATATGTAGAGGGTACTACTTTTATAGCATGAAGCCAAGGGTGTCCTAGTATCATATTGCAATTCATTTCTATATCTAGGACAAGGAAAAAGGTATTCTTAGTAGCTGGACCAACTTTGATGGGTAATATGAAGACACCCTTAGAGAAGTGCTCACCATCATCATAGGCCTTTATTGTGATTCTGTGAGAGGTGTCTACATTTTCTTTAGAGTAACTTGAACCCTTAACAATCTTAATGGTATAGATGTTTAGTCCTACTCCACCATCTATCGAGACATGTCTAACCTTGGCTTTATGTATAAAGACTTCAAGATAAAGGGGATCATTGTGGCTAGGTTTGCCTTTAGGAATATCCTAAGGGGAAAAGGTGATATGTTGTAATGTAGATAGGTTCCCCACCATGGCTTGGAACTGGGCAACATCAATGTTATCTTGGACTACTGACTCTTTAAGGGCTTGATCCAAGATCTTCTAATGTTGGGGAGATGCATGTAGTAGGTCCAAGATGGATATTTGTGTTGGTTCTTTCTAAGCTATTCAACAAGGCTATAATTAGAAGGACTAATTTTGTTAGGTTTACTAGGGGGTGCAGGTCTAGTAGAGGCCATAGGTCTAGAAGGAGCTCTAGGAAGGGTGATCTTGGTACAACATGTAGTGACAACACAATGAGGGTCTTTAGCCTTTAAGGTGAATGTGGATGTGCGAGAATCAGACTCATTGAAACAATTGATGGTGTAGTCATATCTTGTGCATGTGTAATTCACATTGGCTTATGAGTTTGATTTTGAACTAGAGGCCTTATCTTTGTCGTGATTACCCAAAGGATCCTTAAGAATAGGGTGATTAGAGTTTGATTCTAATAGTGATGGATCAACAATGATCACACCATCACCAATAAGGTCTTGAATTGCATGTTTTAGCTGGAAACATGATGAGTTCTTATGTGCTCTAGTAAGGTGGTAATCACATAAGTTTTTGTCATCCCACCAAGAAGGTTTAGTTAGTGGTTTGTCTTTGATTGGTGGTAACTACATGAAGTTATTATTGAGTAATTGTTTTAGTGCAGTCTCAAGAAGTATCCCCAAGGGTGTGAATTTTCTATCTTTGCTTCTAAAATGTCTTTGAGGTCCATCCTATACAAAAGTCTCAGTTTTCTATTGTGGACATGGTATTTGATTTGGGAGTTTGTGAATTTGTAGGGTTCACACCTTTCAAAGTTAGTTGAGGTCGTGTTGTGCTAATTGTTCGTGCATCCACATTTCTATCATTAGTCACATTCTTGTTTTTGGAGAAAATTTTTCCCTTGTCATTAGATGAACTGGTATTTGTGTTGTCTTTGTTTGTCTTGAGGATTCCTTTATGGATAAGAGCATCTTCAATACTAGCCCCTTTTTTCATTAGTTTAGAAATGATGCTTGGACTTTTGGTTTTGAGTTCATACATTAAGTTGGGGACTAGGTTTTCAATGCACAATTTAACTTGTTCTTCAAGAATGTCTAGTGAGCATTAACTAACTAAGCTTCTCTAGCATAGTAAGAATGTGATAAATGGTTCTCTCACTTTCTATTTAGTTGAGCACAAATTAGAGAGTGTCACCTCATTTGTTATGGTAAAGGAAAAATGGGAGACAAATTTGTCTATGATCTCTGACCAAGATGAATACCATTCAAGTGCAAGCCCACCTAGAGAATGAGGGACCAATCTCATGAGGTAGGTGGGCTCATCAATGAGTTCAGTACAAGAGGCGCATAATTCTCTAATGTGATCAATAGTATTACCCTTTCCTTGGTATTTTTTGAGCCTTGGAGCCTCAAAGTATTGTGGGAATCTAGAGGCATATACAGACTTTTATCAAATGGATTAGGACATAAGTCCCTTTCTGTTTGTAGAGCCTATTTCTTTTGGACTCCCAATGCCTTGACTTGTTTGGAAAGTTATTTTAAATTTTGTAATAGATCTTCATTATGGTTTTGCATAATAGTCTTCCCTTCAAATCCTTTATGTCTATGAGTAGATTATTTGCTATGGTGAGAACTATGTCTACTCAGTTCTGACATTTCTAAATCTGATGAGTCTAGTGATGGGTCACTAGGTGGTGGAGGTATGTTAGTACCTCAAAGACAAAAGGGTCCTTGTTGTGATAGATTTTGGGGTACTTGTTGGGGTATTTTATGTGGTACTTGTTGCAGTATTGACTATGATTATTTTACCATGTGTTGTTGTTGTGCCATTTTTTGTAGTTGTTGTTGGGATAACTCTATTGATTACATATGAGACCATGTATGTGACTATTGTTGTAGAGGTATCTATAGAGGTTTTTGTGGCATAGGATGTTGTTGAAAAAAAAATTGTTGATACACAATTTGTTGCTTAAGGCATCATTGGTATTCCATTTTTTGTTTGAGTTGCTCATGTTGTTTAGCAGACAAGGCTTGTTGTTGTTGGAATTGTTGCTGATACATTGCATGTAAGTCAAGTGGGTTTACATTGGAGTGCATGTTAGGGACATTGGATCCTTGCACCACTTGAGGTTGTTGTTGTTGGGGTTGATGTTTCTATTGGTATGTTAAGTGGATTTATACTTGGTTGTGCATTGGAACTGTTAATTCCTTGTACCACTATAGGTTGATGTTGTCATGGGAGTTGAATATGTACTTGAGAGTTGAACATCATGTTTGTGTTGTTGTTTTGGTATCTTTGCACATTAGATGTTTTCACTTGGGACACCATATTGACTTGACAATGAGATGTGTTCCTTTTGGGAATGGGTGTAATGCCAATAATAATTTTCTATTGTATGTCCATAGGGATTGTGGAAATCAATGTTTCACATGTTGTACTCATGATAGGATCCATAACATTTGATGTCATAACATTTGGAAGAGTTAGGAGCAAAGGTGTGCTTTGTTGATTTTCCTCCAAAGGAGGTATGTTTGGGGTTCCTAGAGTACAAGCCTTTTTAGGTACATCTTGTTGTTGCATCATGTGATTAAGATCAAGTCTTAACATCCTCTTGGGATATTTAGCAAGAGTCATCTTTCCCTTTATTGTTCATGGTTCATCAAACAAGGGATTAATGTTGATGTGTTCAAATGTACCTTGGAGGATTTCAATGGTTGACTCTTGACAAGACCTTATAAGTGCCATTATCACATTTGAAAATTGCAAAGGTCATTTTCCTTTATCTAAGTCCAAATTTATCATGGGTTGTATATTTTTGAGTGTTGAACTTGTTTGATGTTTGGACTTAGGACCCTCCAAGTTTGGGGTTAATTTGACAATTTCTTGGGCTGCCAAGAGTTAAAAGTTCTTTTGGAAGGTTTTATCTTGGCATGCCCTAGCCATTTTTTCATCAGTGATGCCATAATCATTGCCAAATTCATCGCTTAAATGTACAGTACCTTGTTATATGTTTGATGTGTTAGGGTTAAAGGTACTTGTGTTGGGTTTGCTAAATTTGAAAGGGTGTGTTTGTTTGTCTTCAGGTGTGTTTGGAACACTTCCCCCTCCAAGTCATATTGGTAGAAATATGGGTTCAAAGTTAGGACTCTATTGAACCATCCCATGTGTAGGGGAAGTGTTTGAAGGAAACCTCATAGTAGGTCCATTGTTTAGGGTTTTTTGTCTCATCTCTTGAGTATGGTGATCTTGTAGATACATTAAGGGGTCTGCAACTAAAGGTTGTGATGGTGATCTTCATCAAATGTTTGTTGGGTTTTCTTTTTCTTCTCTTGTCTTGGATGAGGTTTTGGTTGTGTTGGCACCTCAAAAAATAATGGTTGAAAAAATTCTTTGGGTATCTAAGCTAATTATGTCCTAGTGTGTATTGGCATGGTGCCGTAGTATGTAGATGTAATGGAGGAAAACCTAAATGGACTCCCTACCTCTCATGTGCACATCTAAACTACCAACTATTCTTAGATAGTACCAAGTGTGCCCTTGGGGCACTTGGGGCCCTAAAAGTAAGAAAATGGTAAGTAGAAGGTATACAATGGGTAAACAGAGGTTCTAGGGTGACTAAAGTGCAAAACATGAATGATTTGAGTGTTTCTAAGTGTTTTCCAAGTTTTAAGGATGCAACGTAAGCTATGGAAGTGAAAATTAGGGTTCTAGAATCTAAAATGAGATCCCTAATTACCAAGTGCACTCTAAAACTACCAAGTGTGCACTGAAACTACCAATTGTGCACCTAAAGGGTGTAGTTGGCAAAATAAGGAAAAACTTGGAAATCTGGATGTGGGTATGCAAGATATGAGTGTTTTTTGGATTTTTAAGTTCTTAGGGATTTTATGTAACCTAAGGATATGAAAAATGAACTAGGGTTTTGATACAAAAAGTGACACTTTGGAGGTCTGTAAAATGAAGATTATGGTATGCAAAATGAAGGTTAGGGTATGCAAAATGAAGGATAGGGTTGGACTTTAGACTTGGTAATGATGCTACAGGTTGGTGTATGCAAGGTGTAATATGCAAGGGATGGTGTTCTAGTGTTGATAATGATTTTTTGGATATGCAAAATGAGGATAATGATCATGAAGATAAGTGGATTGATAGACTAGTTGATAGGGTTTGATAGTGAAAATGATACTAGGATTTTGAACAATGAAAGATGAGGGGAGGGAATACCACTAGGGTAAGTCAAAATGACATTTAGGGACACGAGGAATATGAGAATGTAATGGCAACTATGTATGCACATTTTTTGAACTTAGGTCAAATCTTTAGAAGGTATTAACCTAAAAGTTTAACGTTATGACAATAGACTTTGGATCTTGACCAAAAAAAGATAAAAAGTGATAAGATCAAAATGAAAAAATAAAATCTATCTTGACATAGATAGCATTTGATAAAAGAAAATGATAAAGAAATGACAAAATGACCATGGTCAAGATCCATTATCCATTGACACAATGTAACACTCTAGGGTTAATACTTTTGTTTAGTTTTTTGACTAAATTCAAAGGTCTTTTGGGTTCAAAATGATGTTTATTTGCTCCAAATGGTTTTTATTATGATAGGCTATGCAATAATGACATGCCTTAAGATACAAAATGAGGTTTTGGGTGCAAGATGTCATTTTGGGTCACATGCAAGATGAGGTCCTACAGAGGCTTCTAAATGCAGTTTTATGGTCCCAAAATGCAGTTTGGAGGCCCAAAATGGCCATACAGGTGCCCAACTACACTCTGATAGTACCAAGTGTGCTCCAAAAATTCCAAATGAACCTATGGTGTAGTTGGGACCTTTTTTGGTGTAGTTAGTAGTTTCATGGTGTAGTTAGGAGACTCGCTTGAATTGGTGTTGATTCTAAGTTGTGTGAATGTCAAGTTTTTCTACCAAAGAGCCAAGATGCTAGGGTTGATGTTAGGATTGGATAGTAGATAAAAAAATGGAGGTTATGATCTAAGGAATGATTTCCTAAGTGAATTCTATGAAGGTTAGGAGATGCAAAATGCAAATCAGGGCATGTTAATACAGGAGGACCAATCTAGGTACCTAAGGACACCTCTGAAGTCTTTGAATGTTGTCTAGAAGCCCAAATTGGGTCCTCAAACCACAAAGTGTACTCAAATAGTACCAAATACACCAATGGTGTAGTTGGGGCTAGTTTGGGCATAATTGGTAGTTTCAAGGTACAATTGGTAAGCTGGGCTAAAACTAAGGCAATTTTAAGTGTTAGGGTTCTAGATTGATGTCATAGTGAGCTAAATAATAGAGGACAATGTTAAAAATAGAATGGAGGTTTAGAATGATGTTTAGGACACTAAAAATTATGGTTAAGATGTGTAAGATCAAGGTTGGGTATGCAAAGATGCAAGATGAAAGATGCAAAGTTCAGATTTTGAAATGCAAAGGCTAAGGGAGGTAAACTAAACCCTAATGAATGCAACATGAAAGGTAAGGGATACTAAGTGAGGAATAAAAGATGCAAGATGAAGCCTATATTATGCATGTATGATGTTCAAACTAAGGTGAATGCAATTGGGTTCTATGCAAGGATTAAATCTATGTTATGTCAAGCACGTTTAGGATCACAAGTGGCCATATTTTCAAAGTGTTGAATGTATTGGACCAAAGTTTACAAAGTTTTGACAAAAGGTTGAGTGTTTTGACACTCTATAATGTTTTGAAAAGGTTCAAATATTATCCAACATGTAAATTTGAAAGTTGTATTTTATCTTGATTAATGTTTTACACACACAGAAGACACATTAAGACAAGAATAGTTGTTGCAAAAAGTGAATAATCACACCACAACCTAGGTTTTAGGACTCTATCCATTGAATTCTTACATGAATTGAAGTTCAACCACACTTATCTAGGGTGGAAAACTTAGGACCTTCACACCACAGGCTCCCACTTACAGTGCACTCACTTCTTTTAGCTACCAAGATCTGTTCCCAAGGGGCATGATTTCCCAAGGGACTGTTGTCTCTACTAAGGTCTATGAGAATGTAGGATGTCTTCACAGCCATGGGTGATCCCTTGAGCCAGTGGATAGAATGGTTTTGGCTACTGAAACAAGGTTTTCAGTAAGTGCATTCCATTTGGCAAGTGAATGATAAACTTCCACAAAAGGTCTCCTAACCTTGAGAACTAGGGTTTGATGCACTACAAGGGTATTGGAGGAGAGCTATCATGAAACAATACTATTGATACGACTTTCACCATAATCAATTTTTATATAGCAGTTGGAACATTGACTTGGCTTTGTCCCATTATAGCTCTAAAGTCATCCCCTGACATACCCAATATCAAATATCTTGGTCTAAGGAAGGCTTCATGAATGGAAAGGGGAGAGGATACATCCACACAATTCCTAGGGATTTAAACACTGCAAACATGCTAGGAAGAAAAGAAAAAGTTCCTTTTAAGCACTAAACAAAGTGTTATTTAATCTAGGAAATCCACACACATGGTTTTGACAAGCACATACGGTCTTCGCTAACATCCTGCAAACATGTATTAGTAGTTTTTAAGGATTATGTCTTCATCCAATGATCATGACATGCTGCAAATAGACCATCAGTAACACAAAAGATCTACATATAGATTCTAGTTGAAACATGTACTTTGGTGAACCAAGTGTGCTTTGATAGAGTAGACTACATCGTAGAAGACTAGAATGGCGTAGATAGTGCTAACTATTCCCATGGTGTAGTTGGGACATAGAAGGGTGCACTTGGTAGTTTCTAGGCACAGTTGGGAGAGTAGTGGCAAGTTATGGGGAAATGGTGCCTAATCAAGACCCAGAAACTAAAAATTTTGAAACCTAGACTCCCAAGTGTGCCAAAATATAGTAGACTATTCCCATCATGTAGTTGGGGCCCATAAGGGTGCATTTGGTAAGTTCTAAGCATAGTTGGTGACTTAGGAACAACAAAAAGGGGTTATGGTGGCTCCTAGACTCCTAAAATTGCCTCCTAGGGGTCCCAAGTGCACCCTGATAGAGCATAGTGTACCGTAGGAAAAAAATGTAACAAAATGTCTAAATGAGAGCATAAAATCATATTACTAGGTCCCCTAATTAGAATAGGTGTTATAAAGGAGAGAGAATAAGCATTATACCCCTACAAGTGAGCTCCTTCCTTGCACCTACAAGCATAAACACAAGAAACCCAAGTTAGTTAAGTATGTTCTCATCGGGTTCATGAATTATAGGACCAAAAAATGGGCTAATGAATAACATACTAGGAGAAAATCAAAAACTCAATAAAAATACATTGACACCCTCTAGTCTACCATGAAAGCCAAATGAACAAAAGAAAGCAACACAATGTTAAAACTCCCTCTTTCACTTGTAGTTCCCATGTCCTTCTTTCTTTTCCATGTGATGTAGCTCCAAATTGCCTATAGTGCACATGATTTGGAAGCAAAAGCCTATTATAGTGATAATGCTATGAGAATACTAGTGTTGGTGTTTTGGAAAATGTTAAAACTACTAAGCGACAAAAAGCTTAATACTAGAATGACAGTACATACACAATCTAAAGACTAGCCTATTCTTATTAACAATTGCATATGAAAGGAATTTGGACCCAAATTCAACAAAATCACAAATGGTTTTCTACTCTTTTGGCTCTGCAAAACCAGGGTGGGTGTACCCAGGGATGGTTCAAAATTGGATCAACTGTATGAGGATTATTCTTAGTTTCATTCTGATTCTCATTTCAAGATCCTCAAACATATAATAATTTTTACTAAGTTGGTAAACACATCCCATAAATAGATATGGCCAAGAATTCTTCTATAGATCTGCAGATGTTTTCAACAACAATGGCTAACTGAAGCTAAAACATTCCATGCAGACAAGTGCTGGCCAACTTTGAAGATCTACAGGAAATAAAAGTAAAATTTGATTTGATGATGCATTCAAAAAACCATTTGTAATATATTTCTCCTTTAGCTGAAATTAACTTGATCAGTGCCTAATCCATTGGGGTTCAGAGTCTATAGCAGACTCTTAGATCTAATTTGTTGCTTTACAACAAATTCTATCAGCAATTCTTATCAAAATTTATCATTCAAAATCCTTCTCAATACTTAAGGAATATTATCACATTCATTGAAGCCTTTATTTAATCTATTGAATTAACAGAAAGGATAAATGGATATACAACCTAACTAGATTGCATTCAATTGCACAAGCTTTTACTCACACAACATCAAGGTAGCTAAGTATTTAAAAGGAGAAAAAATTCAGAAAGAGCTGATATGGGGACAGTTCATAATTTGTATTCATTTCCTTTGAAATGGGTATATCTTTTATAATAGACTCAGAATGGCCTTTAGAAAGAAACACAGCTCATTCTATATTCATGTATTCTCAGAGAATTTTGATAGAAAAATACATTATGAACTTGCTTTCAAAATTTGGACCAAAAACTAGACTAAGCACAATACTTAGAAGAAATAGAATTCGGACCATTCTTTAGCCTTGGAATCTCACTTAAATAGTGTGAGATGCAATAAGCTTCAGGCTAAAGAAAGTGACAATGTCTTCTAAAGGATACTGACAAATGTCTGTCATAAAAGACAAAAACAAATAATAGAAAAGCTAATACATCGAACAATCCTTGGTGGGTCCCTTTTTGTTATGCTTCTCAATTGTTGAAACAAGAAGATAAGATCTGATTCTTCAATTATTCTTCATCCTTAGAGTAAATAGCCATGAGGTTTGAAAGTGATGTATCATCTTCGGTTACATATAAATTTATTTCAATTTGGGGATTTTCCATGTCCTCATTATTAACTACGAGGGTGACTTTTACTTTTACATTTTCCTCCTCATCATCTTCTGACATTTGTTCTAGAAACTAATTTTTCCATTTACTAAAAGCATCATCATCTGGCCAATCAAAACTTAGAGCTTCTCTTTGTATCATTATTAAAGAATTTGCACTTTCTTCTAAATCATCAAATTCTTTTCTCATAGCAGTATAAAATAACTGTATTTTTACTAGCTCTTCATTTGTCTTTGCCCAGAACCAGTGGCTAGTTTCACTCATGATGTTTATTATTCTTTCATTGAATAACTCATCCATCTCCCTTTTCCACTTTTCCTTTTCCTTTATTGTATCAACAGATTCTAAAGCACAAGGAAATAGGGTGAAATTTTCAGCAATATATTGGGAAAAACAGAGTGTTAATCTTCTCTGTAAAGAATCTCTTTCATCATCAAAATTCTCTAGCTTATTTAATAAATCAAAAATCTTCTCAACTTGATGATAAGGCATTTGGACTGTAGATATACATATGATTGTAATATCATTATTTCTCTCCCTCCATTTCTATACAAGAAGAGTCAGTTTATCCATATCTCTGTTCAACTCATCTATGAGGGTTGCAATTCTTGTCAACTGATCAAAAAAGGTTGACCATTGTATTTTATCCCTCAAATATATCACACCCTATCTTAATTTCTCTTCATATTGATTTCTCAATTCTATCTACAACTCATGCAATTTTGTTTTTTCCTCTTCAAAGTCCTCTGCAGTATAGAATTGGGGCCTTTTAGGGGTGTCAAGTATTTCAATAATAGGGGTTGATCCAGATCCAACCAATGGCTATGAAGGGTATGCAATTGTAGGTGCACTGGATTCTCCCATTTTTCTTTTCCCAAGTATCCTCTCCATTTGAGACATTTTGTTTTCCAGTGATTGTATCTGTATACCCCTTTCCTCATATGCTTTCAAAACTTCTTCAACCCTAGCATTGAGTTGGGGAAACTTATCTTCTTCTTGTCCAGATACAACACCACCCAATTTTAGCATTTCTAAAGCCATTCCCATTACTTGTTTACTACTTACCTCACCAGCCCTGTATACTGTCAATGTACCTGTATGTTCTGCAGTGGGAAACTCATGCATCCTTGTACTTTCTCTCTTATCTATAGACCACAAAACAAGGGCTTGGTGGTCATCACTAAATTTGACCCCTCTATGACCCTGTAGTACTTTTTCAGCGGTTGTTAGTTGAACATCCTTTTGCTTTCTTATTGAATCAAGAACAATAGCATTTTCTATATCCCATTCTGGCAGAAGGAGGACTCCTAATCGTCTAACTATTTGCCTTCCAGCTTCAGGAGTGAATGGGCAAAATCACTCAAAAACTTTGATTTTACCTCTTCCTTGATAACTGGGTCAGATTTATTTGGTTGCTCAGCCTTGATCTTCTCACATGCTTTCTCAAAATTCTTTATATTTAATCTCCATAAAAACTGAGCAAAAGCCCTAGATCTTACAAAATTTTCATCATTAATAAATCTTTCAGAAGCCTGGGCAACAATTGGGTCAATTTCCTTACCTTGGTAATCAGCAATGGTCATGTCCAAGGAAGGTGTAGGAGGTTCTTGTGGCTCTCCAATATCTAGGTCTGTAGAGGTGACAATCACATCCCCTTCTCCTCCCATTTGTCTAAGGTGTTCCTTTAGAGATGCTTCATCATCTATTTGGATTGGAGACTGGCTTGGGGAGTATTGTTCTTTCTGAGAAGAAGAAGACCCCTGCTCTAATTTTTATCTTTTTGGAGAGTTGGCTGTAGATGGACTTCTTGACCTTGGCTCCTTATGAGGGGGTACCTATTGCACACTTTGAATCATGACATAACCTGCCCTTTTCTGCAATGTATATTGGCCAGGAGTTACCACATTTCTACCACTCATTCTTCTTTGTATTTCTGCTGCCTTGTCTGGGTGTGTCTTAATAAATATATCTTTCTTTTCATTCATAGTGTGAATCATTATAGAAAAATTATTCATTAATGCCTGTATTTTATCTCCCCAGTATTTCTTATCTTTCAATGGGTTGTACTAGGGGTCAAAAGCATTAATGAATTCTAGGTTTTTACTGAAAACTATCCATTTCTCTTTCCTTAATTCTTGCTCCTGCAATGTGAAAATATTTTTGATTATATCTTCCAGATAGTAAACCCGATGTACCATATGGGAAGCTCTCACCCTTTCTCTTAATAGATCATAGAATCCTTCAGGGTCAATGAATCTAGCATGAGATTCTGCCATGTTATATTTAAAAAAAAATTTAAATGCTTCCACCCCTTTTTAACAAAAATAAAATCATGCACTACAGTAACCATTGGAAAGAAAGTGCCCTTCTTGAACAATTCCCTCTCATCTATAGTACCTATCTGCCATAAGAGCTCAACTATCCCTATCTTCAAAGGTACATGAAAAGGTAACACATGAGGTTTTCCTAAGAAACCATAAACTCTTATTACTGATGAAACATTGTAGGGAATTATATCCCCCCAGTTGTGACTGACAAGTAGCCCTTTAGCATGGTCCTTGGGTCTGACCAATTCTAATAATGCTTGTGGGATTCTAGGGCTATCTCCTCTTAAAAGCAGTCTAAGCTTTGATGCAAAATACCTGTCAAATCTTACATAACTAGCATCAGTGGCCTCTGAAGTCATATCCACACTCCATAACTGCACTGGATTCCTTTCTCCATCCTTTGTGGTTTCTAAATCCATACCCTTGGAGAAGAAAGTATATCCTTTGTATAAACATACATGCATCATCAATGAATACCAACATAATGGTTTGTTTACTTTCCCCTTTGCTATTCCAACCAGACCATTGCGAATCTCTTTTTCTAGGAAAGTGTCAAAATCCAGAATGGTACTCATTCCAAATTGAAGGGTTTGAGAAATTATAAGGACCACAGAACCTAGAATTTGATCATCCTTATCTATCCCCAAGATCTTGCAAAGAGAAAAATATAGTGCTTGAGCTCTCAGATTGAAATGTCTTCTTAACAATGGCTCTGGAGTACTGGCTATGATTACAGGAAAATTACCAACCCTAGCAGAATGCTCCTGTAGTGGCCCTATTCTCAAGTACACTCGTTGTGCATCATATCTAGTTTGCAATCATCTAGATCAATGATTTCATGCACAACGTGGTTAGGGTTTAGGTTGAAAACCTCACTGAATAGCTCAGGGAAAACCCTAAAAAGGTTGACCCCTGAATGATTTTTTACCCACCCTGTGATAGGATCATACCTCTTTGCTAGGTCCATCAATAAATCACTATCAAAGAAGACACTAGGGACTACTAATTTTCCAATGTCAAATTCCCATACATTGCTCATAGGAGTGTCCAATTTTCACTCTGAAAACCATTTCTTAAACAACTCCAAACCTCCCATGGAAACTTGGGCATCCCTTATCCAATTAGCTTTGTCATAAAATCCTTCTGCCGCAACCAATCTAGGGTTTTTTGGAATGAATTCCCTTCCCTTAGTTATTTCATGCACTGATAAGGGGAATTGTTCGAGAAAATCATCATGCATTGAACGTTTTAGATAATCTTTTTGTCCAGTAAACTCTTTTTGGGGCAGCATTTTTAATGAAACTTTGGAAAATTCACAACAGCAGATGCTTTAAATTTTACTCAGAAAGTCACAGAGCACTTACCTGCCAAAAATTGTACTACTGCACTATATGATGTCTTCTGCAATTTTATTGGAGTATTAATCGAGAAATTTCGTGCCTTAGCTCTGAAATCTTGAATGCCCTTTTCTTTTTGTGCTTTGGTGATTCATTAATGGTGAAATCGTGGGTTCTTTTTATGAATTAAAATTGCACACACCAGGTCTAGATCACATTTACTCTCAGTAACCATTGCCCACAATTTGCACTCAAATTTGAATCCCATCCATAGATTTTATCAGATCGTATGGTCCTGATTTAAAAATAACAAGCTTTACAGTCTTTTTTAGAAAAATGCTACGTCTCACCATTGCGCTTCCCCACATTACTTAAAAACCTACATCTTCATAATGCGGGGATGTGTCAACCGTCAATCAAGACAAGATCGACGATCGGAATAATCCATTTTGTATTAATGACCAACTAGCTATACTGACCAATAGGAAACTTCCATATTAGCTCATACTATCTGACAACACTTCACACCAACAAATACTGTATCTTCTTCTAAGAAAGCAAGTATTTGACGTCATCATGGACACGCATCACAAATGCGCTTCCTCGCATTACTTAAAAACCTGCATCTTTATTATGTGGGGATGCGCCAACCGTTGATCAAGATAGGATCAATGGTGATAAGACTTTCACCTTCATTAAGCAACCAAAAACCCTTCTGTGCATACCTAGCATTACACGTCATCATTCGCTTGTAGTGTAGCATATTGAAATAAAAATGCCTGACCCCACTTTGCCACACGTCACCACTGTGCTTCCCCGCATTACTTAAAAACCTGTATCTTTATAATGCGGGGATGTGCCAACCGTTGATCAAGACAGGATTGACGGTAATACTGCTTGGTAAGTAATCTTCATAGCTCTGTCAATGAATCCACCAATGATATCATGGAAAAACAAAATGGGTGAAAAAGTACTCACAAAGTTGACATACAAGAGATTTTGCAGCGTACTGGATCTCATAAAACATCAGGGGGTACGTGTCGTAAATGCGCTTCCCCGCATTTCTTAAAGACCTAAAACTCTATAATGTGGGGATACGTTGACCCTTGATCTCTGATAGATCAACGGTGATTGAAAAACACTTTAACTTGGCGTCCTTTCAAAATGAAAATCCCAATTAAAGGTACATGAAAGGTTTACCAAAGGCATTTTGACTTGAAATAAAACATTAGGATAAACAGCCCCGCCAAAATTCTTGAAGAAAAAATCTTTTTCAAAAATTTGAAAACGAGGGCACCACAAAACAGAGGCATAACTGATTTTTCACCCAAATATCAAAAATTTTCTATATTATGAAAAATCACACCAACAACTAGAATATGTGATTTAGCCTTGAGAGAGTAAGAGTGAAAAAAAAGAAGCTAGGGACCCAAGGACTTTAGAAAGAGGACTGGAAATAAGAGGAAGAATGCTCACTTTATAATCAACATGGAAGATGAGAGCATTTGAATTGTCACCTTGGATATGCAACTTGGCAAGAGATTCCTATGAGAATCCATGATGCATATGACACAAGATGCCAAGTGTAGGATTCTATGACGCTTGGAAGTCAAACAAGGTTAAATATGGAAGAATATCTATGATGCATCATATGACACCTCAATCCCACTTAAAGCCAAGAATGTATGAGAAGGAAGCCAAATATGGATGTGTGTAAGGAATAAGAATATTGGATTATGACATATCTTGACCAAGCGTAAATGGAGAATCCATGAGGTGTCACATCCATTTTTCATGATGATGTCAATATTGTGTGGGGTATTTGAATTAAAAATCCAAAATTCCACACAAATAGAAATTATTAAAAAAAATGGAATTAATGGTGGAAAATGTGACTTAGGAGATTGTGAATTTCCATGGCTTGTGAATGATGAATCAATTAATCAATAAAATTAATTAATTTAGGATGTTAATTAAGAAGAATAATTAGTAAAATGACATAGGATTAAATTATGGGTTATTTAATCCTATAGAAAAAATTAGTAGATGATTGGCCAATTCGATTAAATCAGTGCGACAATATCCTTTGGTGAAAATGTGAGGATGAGGTTGATGTACTAGGATGATGATGGGTAGACCAAAGCCATGGTCAAATTGATTGATTGATTAACATGCCAAGGACACATGACATGAATTAAGGACATGTAACACTTAACCATTATCATAAATGCTACAGAATCAAGATTGATTGGTATGGTTGATCATAATAATATTGATGGACACTGTCAATATTATTAAAATGGAATGATAATGCCATGATTTGACATTGAGAGACTCAATAATGCCCATTATCGAATGACAAGAATGACAGTTTGACCTTGCACTAAGAGCCATGATAGTACTAAGGTTAGATTGATAAGTTTGATAGATTGATAGGTTTCCAAGGCACTGAAAGCCACAATAATTCCTAGGATTGAACAAACGATGATGGATGTTTGACATGTTCCAAGTTGATTAGGACTGATTTCAGATGATTTTGAGTTGATTTGGGGTGATTCCGAGTTGATTTGATGTTATTCTTAGTTGATTTGATGTGATTCCTAGTTGATTTGATGCGATTCTAAGTTGATTTGAAATGGTTTCGAAATGACATGCAATTGATGTGAAAGAGGATATGAATGATGAGATATGATCAAGTTGGCCAAAAGATTAGAGTTAGTGGAATGATAAAATGGGATGAGTTAGTATGAATGTGTGATGAAATTGTAGACTTGAACCATTTTTGAGCATCTACACTTACATTCTTACATTCTTCTCCACCTTTGACATCAATGAAAAAGGTGTCAAAATCTATTTACATGTCAAAAATGTGTTCGATTATCTCTTCTTAGGATAATAAGTTAGACATATAGTCAATAAAATTGACTACAAGGCTTTTCATATTCTTTTCCCATGAGTCCTTGACTCCTTTTCAAATGTTGAGAAGAGCACACAAACTATAAGATGATATCTCCACTGCATTCAGATCTAAATGTACAAAATTGTCAAAAGATTCTAAATTGGTTCTAATTAACACTCCAATGTGCTCAACTTCATAGATATGTTCTGTCAAAAGTGAGAAATTTGTCATTATCATTAATTTCTTGTCTTCAATGAGACTTATCTCATCATGGGCCTTTCTAACCTGTGCTTCAATTGCTTCAATCTGTGAACTAGGGTGACTAAGTTGACTTGCCAATGCTTTCAATTGAGTGCATTTGGTGTTAATATCACTATCAATGTCTTTTGTAAAGCTTAAATGCATTGAACATTTTGCATAGAAAGTTTTTCCTTCAAGCTCACTCTTCCTTAATGACTTGATATAAGTATCAAGAGTCAATACATTATTTCTTATGTTTTGACAAATAGTGTTGGACATCTGTGCATTTCTTGGTTTAATCCTTCTCTATTGCAACCTCTAAAAAAGTCCTAAATTCAACATTAAATGCTTAAATCACATTTTTTCCACTATCCTCAAGGTTTGGATCAAGTGATTTTATCATCATAACTCCTTGCAACTTGTTAGTGAATTATATGAGAATCTTATGTAGACTCCTTACTTTTTTTTCTTACTAATTATTTTACTCAGTGATGGTATTAATTCTAGTTGATCATCATTTGAACTTGTAAGAGCAACTAGAGTGAGATATGTACTAGGTGCACTAGGCTTCTCATCCTTATCTGCCTTCTTCTTCCTATGTTCCTCATCCTCTTTGCTCTTCTCATCATCTTTTCGTATGATCTCTTCTTCCTTCTTCTTCTTTTCCTCTTCTTCTTCCTTCTTCTTCTTCTTCTTGTCCTCCTCCTGCTCCTCTTCTTCTTCTTCTTCTTCTTTTCTTTTTCTTATTTTATCTTCTTCTCTTTTTCTGCCTTCTTTCTCTTTGCATCTTCTTCTTGTCTTATTTTTCTTTCCTTCTCTTATCTTCTTGTTCTTTCCTCTTCTTCTCCTCTTCTAGCTTCTTTTTTCTTCTTGATCTTTCCTCTTCTTCGCCTCTTCTTTCTTCTGTTTATTTTCATCTTTTTCTTTTGTTTTCTTCTTTCGTTCTTTCTTCTTCTTTCTTTTCATCTTATTTCCTCTTCTTCTCTTTGGTCTCAATCTTTCTCTTCCCTTCCTCCTCATCAAAATTGGAGTTATTTTTATATTTCCAACAATGTTTGGACCAAGATCCTTGAAAGGATTTTCTTTTATGTTTATAGCTACACTTGTAGTGCCAATTTTTATCGCATGTATTCTAATGGAGATCTACGAGGATAGATATGAAATTTGAGTATCCTTGGCTTCCACTGGTATTGATGGTGGACTACTCTATTCAATAGAAATAGGGCTTGTTGTCCCTAACTTTGTGCTCACTCCTTTTTATAGAAGTCATATATATTACTATGGCTTCTTTTGTCTCTTTATTTACTTCTTCACAGTTTCATCCCATCAAAAGAATATGTCCTCTTTTGTACCTCAACAAGGGATCAATTCTATTCAAGATATCTTGCAAATCTTCATCATTGTTAACTTCACAAAGTTTCTTGATCATGTTTTCTCTTATTTTCTTATCTTCTCCGATCCCTATTCGTCTTCTATTTATCAATCTATTATACAAATCCTCTAGAATGTATCTTTGAACATCCTCAAATCTCTTATTCCTCAATATCATATTTATTACTAGTGCATTATTTAACTAGATTCTATCCATGTTACTATACATGCTATAAAAATTATTCAACTCAATAAAATTATTTTCATTTATGATTTGCATGTTTAAGTTCTCTACCTTTGACTTCCAAGGTTTCTTTCCTATGACTAACCTTGCTTCAGCAACTACATGTTCAATAGGATTTTCTTCTTGATTAGATTCATTAAACTCATCTAATTTGACCATTTGTAGTGTCATTCTCTTCTTTCCTAGGACTCTAGATAGTTGCTTGGTCCTTTTCTTGCTAGGTGATTCAACTTCTTGTTTCACCTTGGTTAGTTTCTCTAAATTCCTCTTAGCTGGAGCAGTAGCTGATTTATCTTGAACAATATGTACCCCGTCTTCATCAATTTTCTTCAAGGGTTATACTATAGTAGGTTGTACTTGAGAAACTATGACATAGGGAGCAATTTGTATCTACAAAGTAGATCCTTCTATTGTCACTCTCTTTGAAGGTGTTGCTATGGAAATAGGAGTAGCTTCCAATACCTTAGATTGTCTAGTAACCTTCATCTCCAAGGCCATACCCTTAATCTCATTGAATTCTTTCCTTGTCATTCTTGATTCCTTAAGAATAGATTTTATCTTATTCTCAACATTCTTCTTGATCACTTTGTTGTAGAGCTTTCTCTCTACTTCTTTCATCTTTTCAACAAAATTACCCCATCTAGGAGTATCCTTGTCCTCGTTAGATTTGAGTATGATCTTTGCATACCCTTCAATAATTTCCTCTCTCAATTCATAAACCATGCAGTCTATGAACTTAACTCTTGGTACAACTATCTCCATGCAAGTCACATCTATTTCAACCATGAAACATATACCCTCCTTGCACTTTTCTACTAGTGAGGGTGGTATACTATACCTCTTATTCATTGTAGAATAAAATTCTGTCATCGTTATGCTAATTTCCTTCACAATATTTTCCTTAAATTGTCTTTTGTAATGGTGTGCCACCAAGCTCATGGGGGACTGATTCATATTATCCCATTCCCTATCTTGCATACAAGGGAATTTCCTCATCACTAGGAAGAATATTTGAATCAATAATAATTCAAAATTAAATATTGCACTTCTAGTCTTATTAAGGTTCTCAATATTATCTAGCAACAGGTGTGTCAATATGTCACACATGTTAACCTATTCTCCATCTTTCATCAAATAAGATGCATGTAGGAAACCAATATGTGCAGAGTTCAATCTCAAACTATGATTCATCTTGTAGCTTATGATCTTTCTGATCACTCTCATATCTATCTTCTTAATTAGGTCAATCCTCATGTTTCTTCCATCTGGTTTTTTTCTTTAGATTTGTCTCTAAGATATTATTTACATTTGCTTCTTTAAATGGGAGTTTTCTCTCATTGCACAAACTAGTTAACCCATTAATCATATTATTATCAATCATTATAGGTACCTGTCCAACCCCAAAAAATCCTTCATGAATACAATTCAGAATAATTATGCTCCATTCATGGTTTTCTAAGTCATCTAAAGAAAATGTGGTTCACAATGTTCAGTTCCTTTAAGTGCACAGACTCTTGTTTCAATGAAAAATCACATTCGCACACAAGGTCAAGCTCCTTATGTATATCATTGTCTCTAATGCATTCAAATTTATAATGGATAAATGACTTGACATCCTCTATGTAAAGAACATTTCTCATAATTTGGGAAATGCTCCTAAGGGATCATCCACTTGGGAAATGAATATATGCTTCTTGAATACATATCTTGGCCTCTCACTTACATTGAAAATAGTAGGATTGACCATTTTAACTAATTCAAATATTTTAGAAACTTCACAAAATACCTAAATTTCATGAAACTAGGGTGCTTTCATCTTTACAATCTAAACACTTCAAATTTTCATTCTATTCATTCTCAAATAATTAAAAAATGATCCTTAACTCTTTGGATGATAGAATGATACTCAAAAATAATTTTTTCCTCTTTAAATATTTCAAATTGAACTTTGAATTGATTGCACATTTACCAAAATTCATGAAACTACTACTCTATTAACTAGTAAACTTATTTTGGTTGTGTTCTGCTTCTTTTGATTGCTAAATGACTTGCACTTGTAATTAGAGCTTCCTTAGGATCTTTCCTACCTTCTGTCAACTTTGGAACTCTGAACTGGACTTTTAACTTCTATTCCATCTTTCTAATGCTCTACCTTTTGATAAAAGGTGCTTAATTCAAATAATTTGAATTACACACTATTGTTGATTTCATTCTTTCTTTAGGTGCATCAAAAACAATGTTCTTCTAAAATATTACGTGAAATTTTTGGATCATTTTCTCTCACAAATACTTCCTTGAATTTTTTAATATGCTCTTTGAGTCATTCCTTTTGAATATTATTGCTATCATTATCATTTCTTCTATCATTTATGTTATTGTTTCTCCTATAGTTAGGATTCCTATTGAAACTCATTCTATCCATTCTGCAAAATCTTGTTGTGTGTCCAAAGTTGTTGCATAATTAACATACAGGTGCATTCCTTCTCTGATTGGTTCCATTTTGATTATTTGATGCTTTGTAATTCCTGGCGATGTGTCCAAGATTATTACATTTATAACATACAATCTAGTTCCTTACTCCATCAGGTCTCTCTCCATCATTAGATCTTCTTTGTGGTCTCCTTCTTTCATTACATGTAGGGTTAGTATCCCAAAAAATTCTACTATCTCCATTATTACTATCAAATTTAGGTTTCTTACAATCTTCTATATTATGTCCAAAACCATGACAATTATAACAATAGAAATTAGTAATAGGTATAAAAATCTTACCTATGTAATTTGTCTTCACATACCCAACTTAATTACATATAAAACATCTACCTTTGAATTCATGTCTAGCCTCCTTAGGTCTTTCAACTTTCTCTATTATCATAGGTTTTTTATGTTTCTTAGATAGATCAACTTGGTCATTTTCTTTTAAAAAATTTATTGATATGCTTGATTCAATTATACTTTGATCAATTTCTTTAGGCTTAGGGGTTTCAAAAACTGGATATGGTTTCTTCCTAGCTTCAATTATCCCAGCCAACTTCTCTCAAATAAGATATCCAGGACCTGTCTTATCATGAAAAGACCTTAGATAAATAATTATTCATCAATATTCTCACTCCTAGAATAAATATTCTCTAACTATTGTTTAGCTTGTGTTAATTATCCTTTCATAATTGTATTGTATTTTTCTAGTTCTAAATGCTTGTTGCCATAGAATCTAATTCACATGTTACTTGGGCTAGATGGGATCTTAGATCTTCATTCTTAGATTTTAGATCTAGTTCAATCTTACTCTCATCCTTCTTTAGACTCAACTTAATCTCTTTTAGCTCATGTTTCAAGATGTCATTTTACTTCTTGAAGGTTTCTACATAATTAGTAGCACTAATCTTCCCTTTTGATTCCTTTCTAGATTTTAGGTGATTAATTTTGTCTTTCATTTTTACCAATCTAATCTTTCATATTGTCATACTTATCTTTTAGGTTGTCTCTTTCTTCTATAAGAAGATCGCTTTTCTCAAGAGCTTCTTCAAGATTTACCTTTAACTATTCCATACCCTAGGTTTGAATCAATAATCTACAAGGTTTTTCCCAAAACTAGATATTATTAATTACTTTACACCATGTATATGAAAGTGAAAAAATAATGTCAAACAATAAATACAACCATACACAAAGAGAAATCATAAAACCATTATTTTTCAAATAGGGAAGGATTGGCCAAGGGAAAACACTAGAGGGGATGTCATCAACAAGATGATCCACTAAAAAAAAGAATCTTGTTAAGGATATTTCGCCTGTTAGAACACTATGAATTACATATAGTGTTTCACTCATTGTTAAAGTACTAGGCCTTGTTAAAAGACTCAATCCTATTAAGAGTTGTTTCAACCATGTTGGAGTTGGTATTAAAATTATATTTTTATGCAAGAAGAGCCCATTTCCCTAACATGTAATTTCACATGTATACAAGAAAAGCTCACAACCCTAACATGTAGAGTTATGATATATTGCCTTTATACAAAAATGAGATGGATAAAAACCACTTTATCACTCACTACCTTAATTTGCATATCCTAATCTGACATCAAAATATGCATCATAGATCTCCAATATAATATGTCATATATGTTGAAAACAAGATTTTTTGTGTGGAATCTGGAACAATCATTATACTATCAATGATGTCAAACCTGCTACTTGCTGGTGAGATCATTTCTCATTTGTTTTGAATGCTATTATTTGTTTAGCTGATGAAGAGGATTTGATCAAATGTGATAACAAGATCACCCAGAGAAAATGTTGAGTTATTTGGTACTGAAAAAGAGTACTAAGACCAAGTAAGACATGGATGATGTGTTCTATTATTTATCTACTTAGATTTGGCATTAATGAATATACTAGGTAAGTCTTGAAGAAAAAGTAATACAAATTCTTTGTATCAATCTTGATTGAGTGATTAGGTGGTGATGAGAATAGTTAGTTTAAGCCGACCAAAACTTCATTTAGTGTCAAGAAAAGTGAAGATCTAATGTATACCAAGTGAACTTAGTATGTGTCGAGAAAATTCTAGTTGGTACTAAGTGATAGTAAAAGACAATATGTGTTGAGTAAATAGTTAATTGATTCTGAGCAACACAGTGTGTGTTGATCATCAGAGGTTGGTTATTTAGGTCATGGATTCACTAAATCTGAGGCAAAAAAAAATTCTTGGATTATGTGAAGTATGTGGAAGATAAGCTTGATGAGCTAGAGGCACAAAATACAAGATAAACCATTTTTAGGTAAATTCAAATAGGATTGAGAAGGAAGTTTATGGAGGGATAAAATGGAAAAGAGGGAAGATTCAATGAATATGACCTAACCCTAAAATTGATGATTGTTATTGAGCAAAAAAAAACTTAAATTCTCTTTATAAGGGGATATAATGCTTGAAGAAATACTTGGCATGTGCAAGAACCCATGGATGACAAGGACTCTAGGGTGCTTCTCAATATGGTGGCCAAATTATAGATTCTATAATTGGCATGCAAAGCAAGAAGGCTTAAGAGGATGAATGCTTGAAGGGTGAATAAGTGGTCTAGGAGCAACGAGGGAAAAGGTCAAAACCTAAGTTTTCTTGTTGATTTGTTGAAGGTCCAACAAAATAGGAATAATAAGGATGAATTTACAAAGTCCCAAGGTGTGTTTAAGAGGTTTTTGTTGATAGGTTTTGATTTAGGAGTCTAATTTGGTTGATTAGGTCTTGATAGTTGAAAATTGTAAAAAATTCTCTAGGAGGCTAAATGAGGTAAAATTCCATAAAATGGGGAAAGGAGTGAGTAAATATGTCTCCTAGATGTTCAAATGTAATTATAGGAGGTTTGATAACATTATTTGCAAGTTTGGAGAGTCTAGGAGAAAAATTCCAAAAGTTGTCAAAAGGTTACATTGACAACTTCACAATTTTGCAAAATTGCTTGACAACTTTTCACGAAGTTTTCAAAAACCAAAAATTTGGAAATTTATGGCTCAAACTTTAGAATAGGAGGAAAGGTGAATTCTATTTAATATTTTTCCAACTTAGTTCCCAGGGTTGGATAATTGGGTGTACAGACAACACCATCAACGAGATAGATTTTGAGCATTTGAGCATAGTTTGGAGTTTTTGGTTGGAATTTTGCATTGAATAGAAGACTATTTTGATGAAGTAGAATCATGTCTTCATTTCTTGAATTTTTGTGCAATTCTTTTGGTTTAAAATAGGAATTCAATAAGGTTTAAGAAATTATTTGCATTTGTTAATCCCTTTGTCCAATTTTGTGTAACATAAATGGAACGAGATATAGCTTGAGTGTCCTTGGTCTAATCACAATGGATCTTGGAGACAAAGAAATAGCCTCTATACATATTGTAAATATTGTTTGTGTATATTGTGGAAGGCCATTTTCTATTTTTACAAGCAAGCCCTAGGTAAGCTAGCAAGCTTGGAAAGGTACAAGGAGATGCTTGTGAAGAACAAATTATTAGCATGGGTCAATCTTGAATTGGTAAGGCAAGATAAATTTGTAGTGGAAGCTAAACTCAAAAGAGGAGTCTAGTTATAATATTTGAAACTTGCAAGAGAGAGAAAAACCAACATTACTTCCAAAACCCTTAAAAGTAGGGTTTTCTAAATCTATAGAGTATGGACATTGTTGGAATCCTAGACCTCCAAATTCTTCAAGGGTTGGTCATAGGGAACAAAATTCTAGTATACATTAAGGGGCTTTATTAAGATTTTTTTTTGAGTCATAGCTCTTTCCTTGTTTCGAGGAGGGCTAATAGGGGCTCTTAAGGCTATAAGGCCTAATTAGTCAATTTGGTAATTTGGGTGAAAGAACCTTGAAATAATGATACAAAATGATGAAGAATAAGTTAATGACCTCAATAGGATTATTCTAACTTATTCTTGAGGCACTTGGTGTTCTTGGAGAAGTTTTGGCATGCTAAGCCAAAGAACGCATTTTACATGAATTCGAAGAATGACATGGAAGTTTTGAATTGGTGGGTGAGTTTCTTGGGGAAAGGGGATTATAGAGGGATCCTTTGAGTTAGGGTTTGGAGAAAAGACCCTATAGTGGGCTAGGAGTAGCCTAGGAAGAGCTAGAAGCTCTCTAGATGAAAAGCTCCCCGTCAAAGTGATATCAATGACATAAGATTAAGCTTGTGGTGGCATTTTATATTCCACTAAATCAAGTTGATCTACCAAGATGGTGATCAATGCAGAGTTGGCAAAGGAAGTAGATGAGAAGAAGAAGCTCTTAGAAGAAAAGGCCAAGGTTCTAGATGAGGCCTTAGAGGAGATGAAAGATAGTTTGAAATAGAGAGAGGATGCAACCCAAGATAAGGAATATGAAGACTTTGGAAATGGTAAAGAAAAGGTAAGTTTGAAGGGTGAGATACTTGAACCAAATCCTCCACTTGGTGAAAAATAACCATTCCTTGAATTCCTCAAAGCATTAGAGGGGAAATTCTAGATAATGTATCTTTATTCAATGGTAAGATGAACATAAAAGTAGTTTTAGAATGGCTTGAGAGCATTCAGAACTAGTTTGAGTGTGAAGGGACAATAGAGGCCCAAAATGTGAGGTTTGTAAATTCTAGCTTGAAAGGTCAAGCTTTGACATGGTGGAAGTTTTTTCAAGGAGAAAGATAAAGTAAGGGGAAGAAGCCTATAGCTAATTCGAAAGAAATAATGGCAAAGATAAAAGAAATATATCTACCATAGGATTATGAGATTTTGATCCATAAGCATATGCAAAACCTTAGGCAAAATATCTTGATGTGGCTACCTATACTGAGGAGTTTTAGAAGTTCGAACTAAGGTCAAGCATGCAAGAAGTAGAGAGTATTAAAGTGGCAAGGTACCAAAATGGCCTTAAATGGTCCATAAAGGATTAGATGAGTTTTTTAAGCCTAACCACTCTTTAGAGTTGTTTTCAAATGGCTAGGAAGTTGGAATAAAAATAAGGAAGAAAGGGGACTTTAGTTCTAAGAATAGGGAAATAGGTAAGGACTTTAAAGGTGGTTTAAGGGGAGGATCTAGTGGTTGAATTAGTGAGACGAGAAGCTACGAAGACTCTAAATGGAGTGAGTAGACTAGTTAGACCAATTAGAGAGGAGGCTTTGGTAGAGACATAAGATCCAACAATAGTGGTAGAGGTAGATATTGAAACATTAGTATAGGGTCATACCTTACTAACATGAAGTGTTACAATTATGGTAAGCTAGGATGTTTAAGAAGAGGACAATCAAAAGGAAGGAGAGGTGGAAATTGATGTGGATAAAGGTGAAAACCTCATGTTGAGGAGGGTATTGGTTAAGGAGCCACTCAAGCATGAGCCAAAGTAGAGGAGAGAAATGTTTAGAGTCACATGAAAAATATTGGGTAAATTACGAAAAGTGATAATAGACTTAGGGTCTACTGATAATGTATTGTTAGAGGAGGTAGTACAAAAGCTTGGTTTAACCAAGATTCCACATGTATGCCCTTACAAGGTGACTTTGTTGAATAAGGGAAAAAATATCCTAGTGAATGAATAAGTGTGGGCACACATCACCATTGGCAAGTATTAGGATAGGATCTTGTGTGATGTTCTTCCCATGGATGCTTGTCACCTGCTATTGGGGAGACCTTGGTAGTATGATAGGGAGGTAGTGCATTGACATGGGAAGGAGAACAAGTAGTCCTTTAAGAAAGATAGTCTCACATATAGAATCTAGTCTATAGTGGAAGAAGATAAGGTGGAGAAATGTAATGCTAAATCATTGCTCATGAGTGGAAAGGAATTCCTTGACTTGAAGGAGAGTGAAGGAGTAGGTAATGTTATTATGCTAAAGCCTAAGGAGGAAAAGACATCTACATCCACACCTATACTTGTAGAAGTGCAAGATCTAATGGACTAGATTAAAGACATCATCTATGATGGAGCATGACCTAATCTACCACCTAAGAGGGCCACAAGTCACCAAATTGACTTCATACAAGGAGCATCCCTACCAAAAAAAGCTACATATAAGATGACTCTAGATCAAAACAAGGAGATTACAAGGCAAGTTTAAGAGCTACTTCATCTAGGGCTAATTAGGAAAAGCATCAATCCATATGTCGTACTAGTGGTCTTAACACCTAAAAGTGAGGTAAGTGGAGAATGTGTACCAATTCTATGGAAATTAATAGAATAAAAATTAGGTATAGATTTCCTATTCCTAGGATAGAAGACTTGATGGATTATCTAGGTCGAGCTAGGTACTTTTCCAAAATTGATCTTAAAAGTGGATACTATTAAACTAGGATGAAACAAGGGGATGGATGGAAGTCTACATTTAAGACTACTAAAGGTATCTCTCAGTGATTGGTAATTTCATTTTGCCTTACCAATGCACTAAGCACCTTCATGAGAGTCATGAATGAGGTTTTGAAGGATTACATTGGGGTATTTGTTGTGGTATACCTGGATGAAATTCTCATCTTTAGTAAGACCAAAAAGGAACATATGCAACACCTAGAGTTGATAATCGAGGAAACTCCAAGAGGAGAAGTTGATAGTAAATTTGGAAAAAGGTAAATTCATGAAAGAGAAACTAGTGTATTTAGGGTTTGTAGTATCCCAAGGAAGTCTTAACTTGGACAAGCACAAGGTAGAGGGTATTTTGATTTGAATACACTTATATTTGCTACTGAGGTCATGATTTTTCATTGATTGGGACAATATTATAGGAAGTTTGTAAGAAGATTTAGTGAAATATGTGCACCTATGATGGATACAATCAAAGAGGGCATGAAGACTAAATTTTTGTGGATGAAACCTATGGATCATAGTTTTGAGAGATTGAAGAAGGATGTAGAAACCCAACTTATCTTACTTGTATCTAGTTTTGAGAAGCCATTTATGGTAGAGTGTGATGCTAGTAACATAGAAGTTGGGGTAGTTTTGTGCCAAGAAGGTAGACCAGTGGAATTTTTTAGTGAGAGGATTAGTGAAGTTGAGACAAGGCATTCAACATATGACCTAGATATTTATGCAGTTGTTGGAACCCTCAAGAAATGAAAGCACTACTTGTTGCCAAAGGAGATTATTGTCTTCATAGATAACTAAGACTTGAGTTTCATTACCTTAGAAGAGAAATTAATTTTTAGATATATCAAATGGATGGAGTTCCTATAATCCTATACCTTCACCATCAAGCATAAGAAGGGGACAAACAATAAGGTGGCAGATACTTTGAGCAAGAGGTTGTTGATAGTGTAAGAAATCAAGTTGCAAAGCATTGGCTTGGATAGTTTTAAAGATCTATATGATGAATATTCTAAATTTTCAAAGGCTTATAAGGTATGTACTAATTTTGCTAATCATTTCCATAGTGATTTTTCTTAAATATAACTTGTGAAATGGACTATCATTCAATAGTCAATAGTTGCGCATCCCAAGGGGATCCATGATGGAGAATCTCATACAAGAGAATTAGAATGGGAGTAAGAGTGGGAACTTTGATTTAAACATGACCTTGGACCTTGTGCAAAGGTTTTATTACTGGTCTAAAATGCAAAAATATGTTAGGAGGCATGTGGAGCAATGTAGCATATGTTAGAAGGCAAAGAGAACTTCAATAAATGTAGGGCTCTACCAACTTCTACTTATTCCTAATAGGCCTTGGGAATGCATTAGTATAGACTTCATAGTGGGATTACCAAGTGATAGGATAGAGATGGATAGTGTCTTTGGGGCAATAGATAGGTTTAGTAAGATGAGCCACTTCATACCATGCAAGACTACACATGATGCAAGTACTATGGCTAACCTATTTTTCAAGGAGGTGGTTAGGATACATGGATTGCTAAGGAGAATAGAAGCTGATAGGGATGTTAAGTTTATGGGAAAATTTTGGAATACCCTATAGAAATAGGCTTTGAAAAAACCTAGCACATAGCTCTACATACTGTCCTCAAACTATTGGTTAGACAGAGGTGATAAACAGAGTATTGGGAAACTTATTAAGGTGCATCACCAAGGAATATGGAATAAAGTTGAGAGCAAGTCATTCTCCCAATTGAATTTGCATAAAATGATAGAAAGAATAGGATAATAGGGCTAAGTTTTTTCCAAGTGGTATAGGCTACTCACCCAAGAGGTATAATGGAGTTGAGGGACCTACCTTCATAAGAAAAGATTAGTGGACAAGTTGATGATTTTGTATAATCAATGAAGGAGGCACATGATCAAGTGAAGAAAAATTTGATGGAAGCCAATCAAAGTTGAAGGAGAAGAAGGATGAGTGATTAGAGAGTTGTAGCTTCAAGTGGGAGACTTGGTGATAGTGTATCTCAATAAGGCTAGGTTACAAAAGGGAATCCCTAGCAAATTGCAAAGGAGGTGGATTGGGCCATGCAAGATCCTTGAAAACTATGTACCCAATGCCTACAAAATATATCTACCAAAGGGCATGTATATGTCTCCAATATTTAATGTGAAAGACCTAGTACCATATAGAGGTCCAAATATGGACGACATAGAGTATCAGTAAGAGTCGAACAAGGATGTAGTAGATATGAAGGTACTTGAAAAGAAAGAATCATAGATTGAAAAAATATTTGACTTTAGGGTGAAGAAGAGAACAATAAATAAGGTCTACAAGGAGCATTTGGTGAAGTGGATCGATTTATTTGAGGTTGGAGCAACTTGGATTAATGAGTGTGACTTCAAGAAGTTGGGCATCAATACTGACTTCTTATCTCCAACTGTATCTGAACTTCTTCATACAAGAGGAGAATGGTGCAAGAACACCTAGGGAGAAGCCCAAAACCTAAGTTGACATTTTGGTTTTGGATATGGTCTAAAAAAATATGATAATAATAAGGACTACTGAAAAATTACCAAGGTATGTTTAAGAGGTTTCTGTTGATAGGTTTTGCTTTAGAAATCTAATTTGGTCAATTAGGTCCTGACAGTTAAAAATTGTAAATGTCACTCTAGGAGGCCAAATGGAATAAAATACCATACAATATGGAAAGGGGTGAGTAAATATGGCTCTTAGATCTTATAAGGTCATCATAGGAGGTTTGATAATATTATTTTCAAGCTTGGAGAGTCTAGGAGGTAAATTGCAAAAGTTGTCAAAAAGTTGCATTGACAACTTTGCAATTTTGCAAATTTGCTTGACAACTTTTCAGGTAGTTTTGAAAAACCAATGATTTGGATAGTTATGGTTAAAAATTAAGACTAAGAGGAAAGTTGAATTCTACTTAATACTTTTCCAACTTAGTTCCTAGGGTTGGACAATTGGGTGTATGGACAACACCAACAACAAGACATTTTTTGAGCATTTGAGTGTAGTTTAGAGTTTTTGGTTTGAATTTTGGATTGAATAGAAGGTTGTTTTCTATGAAGTAGAATCCTAAGCTCATTTTTTGAGTCTATGTACAATTTTTTTGTTTTAACTAGGCATTCAATAAGCTTTATAAAATTATTTTCTTTTGTTAACCCTAATGTCTAGTTTTGAGTACCAAGAATGGAATGGGCTATAGCTTGAGTGTCCTCGGTTTGATCACCATGGCTCTTGGATATAAACAAATAGCCTCTGTACATATTGTAAATATGGTTTGTGGAGGTTTTGGAAGACCATTTTCTATTTTTCCAAGTGAGACCTATGAAAGCTAGCAAGCTGGGCAAGGTGCAAAGAGATGCTTGTAAAGAGTTCTTGTGAAGAACATATGATTGGCATGGGTAAATCTTGAATTGGTATGGTACTATAAATGTGTAAGGGAAGCTAAACTCAAAGGAGGAGTCTGGGTATAGAGTTTGATTCTTGCAAGAGAGAAAACACCAATATTGCTTCCAAAACCCTTAGAAGTAGGGTTTTCTAAATCCGTACAGTATAGATATTGTTGGATCAAAAAAAGATTTGTAATCTCTAGTGAGTTGTGAATTTGTATCAGATCAAGTGCTACAATTATTTTCTAATCATTGTATTAGTTTTAGGATAAATCCTTTTGATTAAGGTTAACATAACAATCATTTGTAAATCCTTTAAGTAGCTGACATTTTAATGGAATGTTCTAAAGTCCTCTAACAAGGCTTGCTCCTAATAGGGTGATTGAAACCCTTTAATGAGGTCACATTTAATAGTTTGTATTGTAACCTTTAAAAGGGTTGGTCTTTCATAGGGCATCACTTCTAAAGAGTGAGAATTAGTAGCATGTTACTGGTGGTTTTTTCCAAATTAGGTTTCCACATAAAATCCTTGTGTCAAATGTAGTGATTCTTCTATGTTTCATGTTTACATTTCTGCAAAGTGATTTTGACTGAGGACTATAACCTACAAGTTTAAGTTTTCAATAATCTAATAGATGCATGTAAGATACATGATAAGTAGAAATATATGTATGAGTTTTGTTAAGCTCTAAAAGATTTATTGTGACATTTGGACCTTGGATAACTAATTTAGCTCCTCCTCTCTTAGTTATTCTAAATTATTCCAACAATTGCTATTAGAGCATTGGTTACTTGTGAGGGATAGTTTGAAGGTAATATAAGCTAAATATCAAAATGCCTAAGAGAGGTACCCAAGCTTAACAAGGTGAACTTTTGTGCATGGAAAAGTTTGATGAGGCTATATCTAGGATGACTTGGAGACTATGCACAAACTAACATTTCTATTGAACATGTTTACCCTATTGGAGTTGCTACTGCTAAGGATCTAAAAAAGAAGAAAGAGAACAATCAGACAATATTAGAGATTTCATTTTCCCTAAGCTAAACTAAATTTGATGACATCATAAATGTGATACTACTAAGAAGATGTGGGATGCCATAAAAAAGATCTATGGAGGACACAAAAATGTGTTGAGAGAAAAATATGAAAGTCTTAGAGGTAAGTTTGATGATATGAGAATGCAAGAAGGTGAGAATATTGTTCAATACTATGCCAAAGTAAAAGAAGTTGTAAATTCTATTAAAGGAGCAAGTGGTAAGACTAAAGATGAGACTATGATAAGAAAAGTTTTGAGAACATTGCTACCAATATATGTTATTAGAATCTATACCATACAAGATTTGAGATGCACACTTGGTAATAATCTGACCCTTAAAGATTTGATAGGTAGACTGACTACTTTTGAACTCTCTAATTTTGATAGTTTTAGAATTGAAAATATTGAATCTTCTTTCAAAGTTAAGTTTTCACTAAAAGAACCTAAAGAAAAGAAAAAATAAAAAGAGAAAACATGTTTGTACTACCAGTGATAAAGATGAAGATAATGTTGAAGAGATTGAAGCATTGCTAGCTAGGATATTTCACAGAGGAATAGGAAAATAAAAAGGTAAGATGCCTATTATATTTTTCAATTGTAATGAAGTTGATCATATTACTACAAAGTGTCTTGAGAAGAAGAACAATAGAAGTGGAGACAAATTCAAAAGTAAAAGAGATGAGAACAATAAGGATTACAAAGACAAAGGAAAGAAATATTGCTACATTGCTGAAGAGGAGTCCAATGAAGATTGTGATGCTCATAAGGATGAATTTGTCCATGTTGTAATGAAGGATGATTATGATGAAAATGAGGACACTACACTAGTGTCCTATGCGAACAAGAGTGATCGATGGACTATTAATAGAAATAAATTTTCACAATCAATCATAGTAGAGAGATGCATATTCTAGATTCATATGGCACACAATCAAATCCAAAATATGCATCTCTCTAAGATGGATTATTGGTAGTGATTGTTCAAATCACATGACTAGAGATAAAATTAAGTTCAATTCCCTTGTGCACTATGATGGTAATAGTGTTAGATTTAGAAATGATGCACCATGTCCTATCAAAGCAAAAGGATCAATTAAGTTGATAGATAAGATCATATGTGACCATGCTTATTATGTAGAAGGACTAAACTATAATTTGATAAGTGTGTCAAAACTGAATAGTCCTAGATGTAAGGTTGAATTTGGAAATAGAAAAGCCAAGATATATGATGCTAATGGAGAGCTAATTGGTAATGGATCACATTAGAGTTAATATTTTCAACCTTGACATGAATATTTCTACTTGTCTAGTTGTACAATTTGATGATGTGTGGTTGTGGCACAAAAGACTATGTCATGATAATTTTGATAATTTGGTCAGTATCAGTAAAATGAAGAAAGTAAAAGGCTTGCAAAAATTGAAGAAACCAAATAATGTAATATGAAAACAATGTAAGTTAGGCAACATGGCTAAATCATGTTTTAAAAGAAAGTCTCACTCTTCAAAATAAATTCTTGAACTAGTTCATACTGATTTATGTGGACCAATCAATGTGCAAAGCTACAAAGGTGACAAGTACATTATCCTATTTGTTGATATTTATTCTAGGATGATGATAGTTATGTTTTTAAAGAAAAAATATAATGCATTTCAAATGTTTAAGTGGTACTTGGATAGACTGGAAAAGGAAACTAGAAAGAGCTTGAAATGTCTAAGATCTTTCAGAGGTGAAGAATTTACATAAAATGAGTTTGAGATGTTTTGTAATGATAAAGGAATCAAAAGACAAACTTCTACACCTAAAATCCCTCCATAAAATGGGATTTTTGAAAGGAGAAATAGATTTTTGATGGACTATCCTATAACACTCATAATGGAGATGAATATTTCTTTGAAATACCAAAGAGAAGTTCTAAGTACAACTATCTATACTATGAATTGAGTACAAGTCAAGAAAGGTACAAGTTCCACACGTTTTGGACTATGGTATGGATACTCACCAAATGTGAAATATTTTAAGGTATTTGGAATCAAGTGCTACATTCTTAAAGAAAAAAAGAATGAATAAATTGATGCTAAAAGTGAAGAAGGTATATGCCTAGGCTATTCCACAAGAAGTAAGCTTATAAGTGTTTAAATACTAACACTAATAAAGTTGTCGATAGTGAAAATGTGAAGTTTGATGAATACATAGAGATACATGAAGCTAAATGTGCAAAAGAACTAGAAGACTACAAATCTTTTGTGTATTTTTATGATGTCATGATCAATGATGAAGCTATGAAAAAAGTTGCAACTCAACAACAACAAGTTTCATTGGCTGTCGAGTGACATACAATGAATGTCAAGCTATATTTAGGAACCAAACTACATTCAAGTGTTGAGTTACAAATAGAAGCTAAGGTACATTCTAATAATGAGATCAATGCACATGAAAGAAATGATGAATTACCTAATAGAGAAGCACATAGTGATTCTATGGTTGAGAGACCTATAGAAGAAAACATAGCAAAACTAAGATTGTCAAAGTATGTCAAGGGACATCACCCTGCTACACAAATTATTGGAGATAAAGAGGCCAGACCTATGATAAGAAACAAGTTGAGAATTGATATATATGTAGTAAGCATGCATGAGCCTTAATTAGTGAGGGATGTATTAGAAAATGATGATTGGATTCAAGTCATGAAAAAAGAGATTGCAAAAATTGAGAAGAACAAAACTTGGTCACTTGTACCTAGACCAAAGAACAAGAATGTTATTGGAACCAAGTGGGTTTATAGAAATAATATAGATGAGAATGGTGAAGTCACAAGAAATAAAGAAAGATTAGTTTGAAAGAGGTATGCTCAAGAAGAAGGAACAAACTATAGAGAAACATATCCACCATTGCGAGACTGCAAGGAGTAAGAACTCTGCTTGATTACTTTGCATACAAAGGTTTCAAAGTTTATCGAATGGATGTGAAATTTGCATTTCTAAATGGTATATTAGAATAAGAGGTATACATTGAACAACTTGAAGGATTTGTTGATGCAAACAAAAAGAACATGGTATGTAGACTACACAATGCTTTATATGGTTTAAAGCAATCACTTAGATCATGATACACGATACTTCATAAGTATCTTGTGAAGATTGGTTTTGAGACAACTGATGAGAACAACAATCTGTACTTGAAGATTGAAGGTGGTAAAGGTATTATACTAGATGGAATTATTGTTGATGATATTATATTTGGAGGAAAAAATGCATTGTGTAAGACATTTGTTGATGAACTGATTCAAGAATTTGAAATGTCCATATTTGGAGAGATTAAATTCTTTGTTGGTCTACAAGTGAATGAAATGTAATATGACATTTACATCACTCAGTCCATGTACATGAAGAGAATATTTTAATTTTTTGGTATGGGGGATTCAAAACTTGTTAGCACCGCTATTTTATAAGACATAATATTAAAGATTGATGGTTCTAATAAAGTGAACCATACTATTGACAAATTACAATATGTAGTTCATAGTAGACTTGACATTGCATTAGCTATTCAAATTGTTGCAAGATTTTCTATAAATCCTAAGTGGAATCATGTCATGGCTATAAAAAGGATTATGAGATACTTGAAAGGAACAGAGGACTTTGGTCTATTCTACAAGTAAAATGATAAGTTTGAATTGAGAGCCTATATAGATGTTGATTGGGCTAGAAATGTTGATGACAAAAAAAGTAAAAGTGGTGGAACATTTTTCTTGGGAAAGAGACTAGTTACATGGACTAGTAAGAACCAAGATTGTGTATCAAAATCTACTACTAAAGCTAAATATGTTGTTCTTGTAATGAATTCTACCAATATTGTGTGGATCAAATAGCTACTCAAACGAATGTAGGAGGAAATTACTAAACCTATTATACTCTACTGTGATAACACAAGTGCAATAAAGATGTTTGAGAACCCTATGATACATACAAAGATAGAACATATAGCTATCAAGTATCATTACTTGAGAGAGCTAGTTCAAGACAAATAAGTGAAGATGTAATATTGTGAATACCAAAGAACAAATAACTAGTATATTTGCAAGAGCTTTACCTAAGGATGCTCATGAGTATCTAAGAGGTAAAATAGGGGTGATACCCCTATCCAAGGCTTCTTAAGAATAATGAGAAGTGTCCAACATCAAATGAGAAGAATGACTTGTTAAAAATCGATGCAATGGATCTTACTTTAGGAGATTCCTAAAGTAATCAAAAAATTTGAACAAAAGATTGGTCACGAGTAAGGTGACATGGGGAGAACATGAATTTTTAACATCCAAATGTTGAGATGACAAGTCTTTGGCATTGTTTTCAAAGAGGGAGAGGTTAGAAATACATAACAAAGTGACAAAGTGAGAAAGAACTTTACCTAGAAAGAGGGAGCATTACCTTAGAGGGAATCATGAAATAGCCTTGAGGAAGGTAGAATTGTATATCCAAAAATGTGAAAAAAAAAATTCTAAGAGGAAGATATGAAAGAAAGTCACAAGGAGATAGTATGAAAGAAAGAAGGAGATTTACAAAGATATATCACACTATAAAGAGGAAGGAAACACACAGATAGAGTGAGATATTTTAATATATTGTATTAATTTTCATTTTGGCATTGTGCTTGGTATTGGCTTGCCATCAATGACAAAGAGGGTGATTGTTGAAAACAAGATTGTTCATATGGAATCTAGAACAATCATTATATTGTCAATAATGTCAAACTTGCTAGTTGCTAGTGAGACAATCTCTTGTTTGTTCTAAATACTATCAGTTGTTTGATTGATGAAGTGGATTTGATCAAATGTGATAACAAGAGCACCTAGAGAAAAGCTTGCATTATTTGGTATAGAAAAGGAGTACTAAGACCAAGTAAGAAATGGATGATATCTTGTATTTTTTATCTACTTAAAGTTAATTGATACACTAGCTAAGTCTTGAAGAAGAAGTAATACAAATCTTGTCTGCTAAGTTTGAGCATGTGATACATTGGTGACAAGAAATGTTAGTTCAACCCAAGAAGAACTTCAGTTGGTCCTGAGCAAAGTGAAGATCTAGTTTATGTTAAGTGAACTTAGTATGTGAAAAGTAAATTCTAGTTGGTGGTGAGTGATAGTAGAAGAAATTTTGTGCCAAGTGAACTATTAGTGGATAAAGAGCAACATAGTGTGTGTCAAGCATCAAAGGTTAATTAATTTTGAGTAAAAACATTATGAGTTAGATCATGGAGTCATTGAATCTGAGATGACAAAGTTGATTTTTTGGATTGTGTAAGGCATGTGCAAGATAAGCTTGATGATTTGGAGGCACAAAATTCAAGATAAATCATTTTGAGGTGAATTCAAAGAGGATTGAGAAGGAAGTTTATAGAGTGAGAAAAATGGAAAAGAAGGACGATTCAATGAATTTGACCTAACCCTAAAATTGACCATTATTATTGAGTAGAGAAATACCTTAATTCTCTTTATAAGGGGATAAAAGGCTTGAAGAAATAGTTGGCATGTGTGACAACCCAAGGAATACAAGGAGTCTAGGGTGTTGCTTTATATGATGGCCAAATTATAGAGTTTGTAATTAGCATACAAAGAAAGAAGGATTAAGAGGATAAATTCTTGCAGGGTGAAAAAGCCAAGAAGAATGGGGGAAAAAAATACGTATGTTTGAAATATATAATGATTGAGGGGTTGGGGGAGGAGGGGTGGGGTGAATCAAATTAGTATTCTAAAATACATTTTCCCACAAATCAATATTGTTAATTAGTTTGTAACTTGCATATTAAATTAAACCAACAAGGTTGAACAATAAATATAACCATGAACATAGATAACTCATAACACCATTATTTGTTAACTAAGGAAACCCTAGTGGGGATGATACCCACTAGATGACTCATTAAACAATAGGATCCTGTTAAGGATATCGACCCTATTAGGAGTCTATGAATTACATATAGTGTCTTGAGGCCCCGTTAGGAGACTAGGCCTTGTTAGAAGCCTCAAACCTATTAGGAGTTGGTAGAAGAAATACAATGTATGCAAGAAGAACCCACTACCCTAACATGCAATTATACAATTTAGTTCTTCACAAGAATAGATATACATACAATACCCACTATTTGTTGTACTTCACACTTGTTCTAATCATACATTAGAATTCACATCACATAAAGCTTGCAATTCTTTCAAGCTCTTTGTCCAAAATTTTGCATCATATAACACCTTCTCATCTATCATAGATAGCACACTTATCTTTGCAAGATAAGATTTTTCTTATACCTTGCATAATTAGAAAACTATTCTCAGTCAACCTTCATGTGTTCACATGCATTACATAATATAAAATAACTTAAGGATTAATATTCAAATACTCACATCATCACAATTTAGTTATTATTTCATAACAAAAATAATTCCTAATGTAGTATAATACAATTCTTTGCTATGCACTATTCTGCACTGTTAAATACATCCATTGGTATTTTAACCATATCTCTTATCATACTATTTGTATGCACTTGCACAAAGGTACATGTCATAATGATACTATGATGAAGATTCCCTCAACTAAAAATGAGTTAACTCTCAATGATTTTCCAAACACTTAACATTTGTTCACTATGTTGTTCCAAGATTTCTAACACTTAAATAATTATCTCACTCTAAATGCGTAAATGAAATCTTAAATGTATGTTGCCATAAATGACAACCATCAAGACATATAGCTGACCATATTTATAACAATCTCTCTCTTTGGCATTGATGGAGACATTTGGGAAAATTTTCTAAGTCCCAAAATGATGTCATACATAACAAAAACTAAAAAAAATAACTATGTAACAAAAATTGCCTTCAAGACATAACAATTTTATTCATGTTTTGATGGATCATTACATTCCTTATCACTTCTTTGCATTGATACATACATAAGATCCCCCTTACATATACGCATACATCTATACAAATTTCTTTCTATATAATACTCTCCCTTTGACATCAATGAAAAAGATGTCAAAAATTGTATCCACAAAACTTTGGGTGCTCTGCTATTGATCAACCTACAAATCTAGAAAAAAAAATTGCATACATAACCTTTAGTCTTTCTATATATTTTTTTTGCAGTTATCCTTTACTATCTCTAAGATACTGATTAGTGCATAAAGTGCATAGGATGTCACTTCAACTGCACTCAAGTTAGTATAGGTAGATTTGTCAAAGGAAGCCTTAACTATAAGGCATTCCTCAAGTTGCCTCTACAAAATGATGATTTTGGATGAAAATTTTCTCTAAGACTAGAGAATCTCATTTCTACTTTATTTTTATCAAATTCCATCTTTCTGATCATATCATCTATTGTCTCTGCTTTTGCTCCATAGACTTCAATTCTAGATTCTGGGAGTTGTAACTTGACAAAAAATATTTCAAGATCACTTAACTAACCTTTAATCTAACTCTCAAAGTTTCTAAGGAACTGATATGAATATTCACATTGTCCATATAATCTTTTCCCTTCATCAATACATGCTTTCTGAATCCCTTGATGTTTTCGTCAAAGGACTTTAGATCATTACGCACATTGGTGCACACTGTGTTAAATAGTATTGCATCATGTCTTACCTGAGCTTGCACTAAAGTTACTTCTACTAAAGTTGTGAATTCCTTATCAAAGGTTTTCACCAACTCCATGGCCTTTGACTACAAGTTTGCAATAGCTCTAGTTGTAGTAATTTCCATCTGTACTATATCCAAGACTTTAGTTAATGTCTTCTCCAAAGACATTACTAATATGTTTTTCTCAAATAATTTACTCGATGCACTCATCAATCCTTTCTGATCTTCATCATCTTATGTCACTACTATTGTCACTAATGGACTAGTTGTTGTTGTTTTCATTAGAGCTACTACAAAAAAGAGTGGAACTTCTCTTAATTCTATTCTCTTCTTCTCTTCCTCAGCCTTGTTCTTTTCCTTAGCTAACCTTTCTGCTTCTTTCCTTGCTTCCTCCTCAACTATTTTCTTATCTTCTTCTTCACTCTTTTTCTTTTCCTGTTATACTTTCTTCTTCTTTTTCTCTTCTTCTTTCCTCTTTACTTCCTCTTCATTCATTCTCTTCTCTTCCTTTTCTCTTTCTAACCTTTCCTTCTCTATTGCCTTTGCCTCTTTTTTATTTTCTTCTTCCTCATCAATAGAGCTAGAGTAAGTAGTAATATTCCCAACAATGGAATGGCCAAATATTGCAAAAAGATTTTCCTTTGTATCCATAGTTATGCATGTACTATCCACTTGCATAGAATTAGAACCCATAATAATGTGATTTGTTGAGGGCTCATGTTGTCTATCCTCTACTTCTTCCTCTTCCCTAGAAGTTGTATGTACCTGTACATATACTGGACTCTTAGTTTTAGACTGTGTACTCACCTTAGGAACTATAGTCATATACTTTACAATTGCCTCATCATTTTATTTTCTAACATCTTCATAGTTGCCTCCCATTAGAATAATTTCTCTTATTTTGTTCATTAGGAATGGTTCAATACCATTCAAAATTCTATCTAATTCTTCTTTAGAATCAACATCACATAGTTTATTTATTATTCTGATCCTTATATTCATATCTTCCTCTAATATTCTTCTTTTCCTATTTACAAGCCTATTATACAGACCCTCTAGTGTTTTATTCTATATATTCTCAAATCTTTTGTTCCTCAAAATCATGTTCCTTATAATGGAATTTTCTAACTACCTTCAATACATATTAGTATACAAATCATAATATTTATTCAACTATACAAAATTTTCATCATTAATAATTTGCATGTTAAGGTTTTCTACCTTTGGCTTCCATGCATTCTTTCTAGCTATTATTCATCCTTGTTGTGCATCCAAGACTAGTATTCTATCTTTAGTTTCTTCCTCTGATTCCTTAGAATCACTAACTTATGATGTCTTTCTTCTCTTTATAGGTCTTATGGTGGTCTTCTTGACCCTTTTCTTGATTATTGGTATAGGCTCCTTCTTCACCTTCACCAATCTCTCTAATTTCCTTTGCAAAATAGATGATTCAACCTCCAGTTGACTTCTAGGTTGATCACTCCTTGATTTGACTAGTTGTACTAGTGCAACTTTTATGTATGGTGCAATTAGGGCTTGCACATATGGTTTTGGTACTATTACACCCTCTGAAGGTCTTGCAACTGTAATGGGAGTTGCTTCCAACACTTTAGTTTGTCCACTAGCCTTCATCTCCACCATAATACCTTTAATCTCATTAAATTATTCCCTTGTCATGCCTAATTCCTTAAGAATGGAATCTATCTCTTTTTCAACCTTTTTGTTGCTTTCTTTGTTGTATAGTTCTGAATGAACCAGTCTCATCTTTTCCTCATTAATACCCCATCTAGGGAACTTTGTATCCTTCTCAAAGTCAAGAATAATTTGTGCATAAAAGTCTATGAGCTCTGTTCTCATCTCATATCCTATAGGTTCTATAAATTTAACTCTGGGAATTACTACTTCCATTTAGGTGTTGTTAGAGTCTACCATGAAGTATATTTCTTCCTTGTACTTCTCTACCATAGAGGGAGGTATCCTATACCTCAATTTCATCTCAGACTAGAAGTTCTTCATCGTCTTATCAATGTCATCATCTTTGACATTTTCTAGCTTAAACCTATAGCATTGAGTCACCAACTTTTTAATCATGGAAACTTCCTTGTAGCATAAAATAATATATGAGTCAATAAGGACTCAAATCTAAAAACTAGATTCTTTGTCTTCTTAATCTTTCCAATGTTGTCCAATAGTTACAATCTAATAATCTCACATAAAATAACCTTTCTTGATTGCATAGCCATTACATAAGCTACATGAAAAAATCTAGTTGGTACTAAGTTAACCCTTGATCTATGGTTCAAATTGTACCCTAATATCTTGGTTAACAATTTTACTCCTCTATCCTAAATGGAGTATACTTCATATTTAGGTTTCTCTCAACCATCTCCTTGACATTTTTCTCATTAATAGGGTTGCAAACTTCATTACTCAATCCTATGACCTTGTGAATTAGGTCATTGTCAATAACAATCTTCTCATCTCCTAACTAAAACATATCTTCATGTACCATACTCAACATTATTAGGGGTCTAATCATGATTTTTGAACTCTATAGAAAACATATACTTTACTAGATTCGAATTCTCTAGGTCCACATACTCAGACTTCAAGGATAAGTCATTGTAACACATCTTTCCCAAGTCCTCATGAATCACTTCATCACCTATGCTCTCAATATTACAATGAATATAACTTCTTATATCCTTGACATGCAACACATTTTCTAGAACTTGCAAAAATGCACCAAATGGATCATCCAATAAATAAATAAATGGATGCTTCTTAAGATCATATCATGATCTTTCACTTACATGATACACATTATGAATTGTCATTGAACTATGACTAAAAGTACTAGATTAAAGCTTCACAAAATACCTTAAAACCATGATTTAGGGCTTCTACAACTTTTCACTTCTCAAAATTCACTTCACATTTCAAATCACTGTCAAATGTTTCCTCAATTTTCTCAAGACACTTCACATTAACAAATGGTACATATAATCTTGTTTGCGATCCTTAAATAATTTCAAATCACATTGTGCATTAAATGTTTATCTACTACAGATTCAAATATTGTCTCTATATACTATTAAGCTTGATTTTTCTATTTTTTCTCATTGTGATCATATCAAGACTTACACACTTGACCATAGCCTTCTCTCTATGTCCTTAACCTCTTGTTAATTATGCAACTTCCAACTCTCTCTATAACATTAGTTGTGACCAATCGATGCCTTGCCACAACTAAAAATACTTAATTCAGGTAAGATAAGTCACAAACAATATGTGACTTCAATATCTTATCAGGTGCATCAAAAAATTGTTCCTCCAAAATAGTATAAGAGCTTTTTAGATCTTTATCTATCACATATGCTTCCTTGAATTCATCAACATGTTCCTTAATTTCTTCTTTCTGACTATTTTTGTTGCCATTAACATTCTTTCTATCATTTCTATTTTTGTCCCTTTTGTTATTTAGATTTTTGTTAATATCCCTTATGTCCATTCTGCAATATCTTGCTATGTGTCTGAAGTTATTACATAACTGACATATAGGTGCACTTATGCTTTGATTAGTTCCATTCTAATTCTTAAGAGCTCTACAATTCCTTGCAATGTTTCTAGGATTGTTACACTTGTAACACATGAACTAGTTCTTTTCTGCATTAGATGACTCTCCATTGTTGGATCTATTTTGTGATCTTCCTCTTTCATTTCCTACAGGGTTAGTATTCCTAGACATTCTACTATTCACATTATTACCATCAAAATTAGGTTTCTTACATTCTACTACCTGATGTCCATAACCATGACAATTATAACAATATAAATTAGTAATGGGTTTAAAAGGCTTACCTATTCAATCTCTTTTCATGTGTCCAACTTCATTACATATGGAGTATCTACCTCTGAACTCACATCTTACTTTCTTAAGTGGTTCATCTTTCTTAGGTTTATTAGGTCTAGCTAACAAAACAATTAATTCTACTTCTGTTGATACTTCAATAGATATGCTTGATTCTACCTTACTTAGATTAGATTCATTAGGTGATTCAATAATTGGATTAGGTTCTCTTTTGATTTCAACTTTCTTGGTTTATTTCTTTCTAATCTGATATCCATGTCTCGTCTTCTCATAAGAAGGTCTCTAATGAAATATTTGTTGATCTATCTTTTCACTACTCGAATAAAGTTTCTCTAACTATTTCTTAGCTTGTGTTGATTCTCCTTTTGCAATAATGTTTTACTTCTCTGACTCAGTATGTTCAATCTTAATAATATCTAATTTAAATGTAACTAAACTAAGATCTAAGACATGCATTTTTGGTTTTCAGTTCTAGTTCATTCTTCCTTCCATTTCTCTTAAAACTCAAATTAAGTTCAATGATTTTTAGTTCATGTTTCAAGATCTCATTTTCCTTCTAAAGTTCTCCTACTTCATCATTATCACTAGTCTGCACAATTGATTTCTTGCCAGATTCTAAATCATCAGTCTTTTCTTTTAACTATCCAATTAAAACTTTTGCATCTCCATATCTATCTTTCAGGTTATCTCTTTATTCAATAAAAAGGTTAATCTTCTCAAAAGCTTCTTCAAGGTTTTTCTTCAACTATTCCATATGTTTAGGGATCTTACTTAATTTTTTAAGCTTCTTCAAAGTAACTATGATCTAATACCAATTGTTAGAAATAGATAATACTAAGAGAGGGTGGGGTGGGGTGTGAATAAGTATTCTATAAACTTTTTCCCACAACTAAATATTGTTAGTTACTTTATAAATTGCATATTAAAGTAAAAAAATAATGCTAAACAATAAATATAACCATGCACATAGATAAATTATAAATCCATTATTTTTTTACTAGGGAAAACCTAGCCAAGGGAAAACTCCCATGGGGATGATACCCACTAGATTATTCACTAAACACTAGGATCCTATTAAGGATATTGATCCTATTAGGAGTCTATGAACTACATATAGTGTCTCGAGTCCCTTTTAGGAGACTAGGCCTTGTTAGAAGCCTCAAACTTATTAGGATTTTCTTCAACCCTGTTAGGAGTTGGTGGAACAAATACAATTTATGCAGGAAGAGCCCACTACCCTAACATGCAATTATATAATTTAGTTCTTCACAAGAATAGATATACATACAATACTTGTTATTTGTTGTACTTCACACTTGTTTTGATAATACATCAAAATTTTCATAACATAAGGCTCAAAATTATTTCAAGCTCTTTCTATAATAGTTTGCATCATAGAACACTTTCTTTTCTATCATAGATAGCAAACTTATATTCGTCAGATAAGATTTTTACTTATACCTTACATAATTACAAAACTATGCTCACTTGGCCCTCATGTGTTCACATGCTTGACATAATATAAAATAAATTATGGATTAATATCCACATAGATGGCTCATGATAATTTATTAATTATTTCATAACCAAAATAATTCCTAAGGTTGTACAATACAATTCTCTGCTATGCCCTATTTTGTACTATTAAATACTTGCACAGGTATTTTAACCATATCTCACACTGTACTATTTATATGCACTTGTGCATTGGCACACATAATCATAATAATATGATAAGGCTTCCCTCAACTATGCATGGTATAACTCTCAATGAGTCATCCATATACTTAACATATGTTCATTGTGCTACTGCAAACTATCTAACACTTAGATAATTTTATAACTCTAAATGCATAAATGAAATGTTGAATGTATGTTTTTTATAAATGACAACCATGAAGACATCTAACTAACAATGTTAACAACACTATAATCTAAAAGTGAGTTGTGATTTGTTATCAGATCAAGTCCTATGATTACTTTCTAATCATTGTATCTGTTTTAGGATAAATCCTTTTGATTAAGGTTGACCAAATAGTCATTTGTAAATCCTTTGACCAAGCAAAATTATAATGGAATTTTCTATATTCCTCTAACAAGGCTCAATACTGAAAGGGTGATTGAAATCATTTGACCAAGTCTCATTTAACAATTTCTATTGTAACCTTTAATAGGGTTGGCCTTTCACATGACATTACTTTAGAAGAGTGAGAATTAGTAGCATGTTATTGGTGGTTTTTCCCAAATTGGGTTTTAACATAAAATCCTTGTGTCAAATGTTTGAATATTTCTTTTATGTTTGATGTTTACATTTCTGTAAAGTGATTTTGACCTATGACAGTAACCTACAAGTTTAAGTTTTGAATGATCTAATGGATATATATATATGAGTTTTGTTAGGCACTAAAAAGTTTTATTGGCACATTTGGACCTTGGATAATTGATTCACCCCCCACCACCCACTCCGCCCTTTGTTATTCTAAAGTATTCCTATAATATACCTAGTTTTCATATACATCATATACTTTACATTCTTAGATACATCACATATTTCACATCTTCCATACTTCACATAAATTAGTTATTTACTTATACCATTTCCTTTCAAAAAACTCTTGCGCGGTCATCTTGTTACAAACAAACATTACACTGACTTAGGGTAAACATCTGGGATGTCGGCCCTACAAACATGAGTAATTATATCATGACCAAAATAATCTCTTAACACTTTATACCTCTTTTCCTTTTGTACTCTATTCTATTGTGCACACTATCTTTATTGGTATTTAGCCTATAACTTTGTTTGTATTGTCTCTACTGACCTACAAAATTAGGTGCATCACCATGACACTCTAATATATCTTCCCTTATCTTCACACATGCCAAATATCTCTATATCCTTCTCTACACCAAAAATAATCTCTCTGGTACCAGTGAAACTATCTTAGACAATTTTCTATCTTTGACTATAGAAACTTCAATAGTATATTTTGTCATTAAAACTTGAAACATATGTTGCCATAAATGAAAGCACTAAATCATATTAATCTAGCCATATTTCCAACATATGAATTGTTTCTCATAATGATCACTACTTTTTCATCAACATTCCTTGTCCAAAATATGAGAAAAGCATATGAGCAAAACAAACATATAACCCTAAAAGTGAACTATTGACAAAAGGCTTCTATTTCTAGCCCATAGTGTGTCACTTATCAATGACTTAGATACATCATACAAGAAGATGTATGGGTGGTCTTTATCTCAATACCTGTACATATATAAGCTTTCACTATATTGAAAGTTTTTATGCCTTATTCTCATGTGAATAAAGTTACAAAAGTAGGAGAAGCTTGACAAGTTAGGGTTTGAAGAAGATGGACCAAAAGTGTTTAAACCAATAAATCCACTAAAGGCCCTGTTGGAATTTGAAACTAAATCAGATTGTCTGAAGTCTTTGTATGATTTTATTCTTGAGTAACTCATTAACTTTCTAGTAGCCTAAAGGAGCTTAAGTAACTTGAGCTATTGAACCATGTTAGCAAGACAATATTTATTGATGCTCATAAATCTTGTCCCCTATTTCACCATAACTTAGCAATTAAGTTTTTGAAGTAGCTTTGTCAATTTCTTAGTGGTGAATATTCCTAACTTATAAATAGGAAAGAAGGCAATGTTCCTAAAGAGTGTAGAATGGAGAGGAGTAGAAGAATATAGTAGAGCAACCTTCCTCTATTTCTCATTTAAGTGTTTATGGAAGTATCTATAGCTTAAAGTTTTTGTGTGTCTATAGTGCAATGATTGCTCCAGACTATTGCAAATCTCATAGAAGCTTGACTGTACTTAGTATATAGCCATTGAGTGTTGGATTTTTTTGTATTTTGTATCAGTAGTAGTTATTTGTTGTAGAAGTTTGTTTCCAATTTTTAGTTGTAATCTATTTTTTAATATACATGCAAGAAAGAAATTGCACATCTCCTCTTATGATTTGATTGTCTTCATTTAAATCTTTATTCTGCAGTGCAATTTTTTTTTTGGAAAAGATAGAGCAACAATCTCTATTCTCATTCTATGATTCAAGGTTTTATCTTCATAGTTTACGCAGTGGGATAACATGATTGGTTTGTAGTGTTAACTTGCTTGACATTAATTATTTAAGTTTGTTCTTGTGCCAAGTAACTTGAATTCCTTCTATTGCTGAGTAAACTCCATTGCTTCTATTGTCGAGTAGCTTGGATATGCCTTCTCTTTTTGGAAGGTTAACCCCTTATCAATTCATTTATTATTTTTAACATGGTATTAGAGCTATTAAGCCCTTTATCCTAGTGACTTCAAGAATTTTCATTCATTGGGTGTTTTGAAGTTATTATGTAGGAGACATGGCTGGAGATGAGAAATTTTTTTGGCAGCAATCAGCGTCCATTAATAGATAGAACAATCATGTTTGGAGAGAGAAAAATGAAGACCATTATGATAGCTAATGATTTATGGGATCTTGTGATAAGTGGTTTCACAGATACCACAAACCTTTTTTAGTTTGGTACCCTCACAAACAATAAGAAGACTTAGTTGAGAGAGATGAGAAGAGGAGATGCTAAGGCAATGAGTCTAATTGAGGTAGCCTTGACAGAGGCCTTATTTCCAAGAATATTAGCAACTAGTTATTCTAGAGAAGCTTGGGATATTGTCAAGACTACATTCAAAGGGACTAATCAAGTTCGTGTTGTGAAGTTTTAGTTACTTCGAAGAGATTTTGAATCTCTTCTTATGAAAGAGAATGAATATATATTAGAATTTAGCATTGGAGTCTCCACTTTGTTAAAAAAAATTAAAGCTAATGGATAAGAGATTTTAGAACAAAGAGTGGTGGAGAAGATCTTGAGGACTTTACCTCGAAAGCTTGATATGCTTGTAATTGTTATTAAAGAGTCAAAAGACTTGTCTAAGTTCACTGTTGATAAGTTGATGGTATCTCTTGATACTCATGAGCACTGTATTAATAGATCAGTAAATTCTTCTCAAGAGCTCATTTTTGGAACTCAAGCCAATGCAAGATGTAGGGGAAGAGAAAGAAACAACTTTAGATGTGGTTCTAGAGGAAGAGGATGCGGTAACTTCGGACAAAGAAATGCTGGAGGGGAAAGCTCGACAAGTAGCTCTCAGAATAGCCTCGAGGAGGAAGAAGAAATAGTAGCTCTAATAAGAGAAATGTTGAATGTTATTACTACCACAAGTTTGGGCATTATGCAAATGAATGTTGGTAGAAATAGAGTGACCAGCCACAACAACATGTTAATGTTGCTGATGAAAACATTGGAGAAAGAAAGAACAATATAACCTTCATCATGTGCAATATTGGTGAAAAAGACAGTCCTAAAGTTGGTACTTGGATAGCGGTTGTAGTAACCGCATGAGTGGTAATGAAAGTATGTTTTCTTTCATTGATAAGAACTATAAATCTTAAATCAAGATGCGGAACAATCAAACTATTCCCATTGTGGGTGAAGGATCTATTATGATCCGCACAATGCAAGGTGAGAAGAAAAAAATTCAAAATATTTATTTTTCCTTTGGTATAAAGCACAATCTAATAAGTGTTGGACAACTCATATAGAATAGATACAAAGTACTATTAGAAAATGACCAGTGTGTCATTCATGAGAAAGACGTGAGTAAGAAAGTTGTTGTAGTAGTCAAAATGATGAAGAACTAGATGTTTCCATTGAAAATTAACACATGTTTCAACTCTTAATCTATTGTTGTACCTCCCAAGGAAGTGTTTGTAGCAATGTAGAAGTAATTAGCTTTTAAAAGGATAATTCAAGACCCCTCCAAGCTATGACATCTAAGCTATGGTCATCTTGGTTATGGCGGTTTGAATTTGTTATCTAAGAAAGAATCGTGGATGGTTTGCCAAGCATTCAAGAGTCTAGTAGCAAGTGTGGGGCTTGCATTTTGGGTAAGCAACATAGGCTATCCTTTAATTCTGGTAATTACACAAGGGCTAGTGTACCATTAGAGTTGGTACATATTGATTTGGTATGCCCTATGCCAGTTACTTCCATGGGAGGGAGTACTTATTTTATCACCTTTATTGATGATTTCAATCGTAGAACATGGGTATATTTTCTAAAAAACAAGTCTGTTGCTTTTAATAAGTTTTTAGAGTTTAAAGCCCAGGCTGAAAAAGAAAGTGGATGTTGCATCAAAGTCACAAGGCCAAATAGAGGAGGAGAGTATACCTCCAATATAATTATGAATTTTTGTAGGCAAAATGGTATAAGCAAGGAGCTAACACCCGGTTATACTCCACAACAAAATGGAGTGGTTGAAAGAAAGAATAGAACTATCATTGAGATAGCAAGAAGTATGTTAAAGGAAAAAGGTCTTCCAACTAAATATTGGGGAGAATTCGTGGCGAAAATAGTTTACTTTATTAATAGTAGTAGTACAAAAGCAGTCTATGATAAGATAACTCTTGAGACATGGGCAAGGCATAGATGGACGGTTGAACACTTGAGAGTATTTGGGTGTGTAGCATATGCACATGTACCAAAGGGTCAAAGAAAAAAGGTTGATGATAAAGGTGAGAAGTGTATTTTTATGGGTTATAGTTCAAAATCTAAAGCATATAGATTGTGTAAACCTCTTACGAAGAAAATCATTATTTCAAGAGATGTTGAATTTTTAGAGAATGAGTCATAGGATGGCTTGATGGGTGCATCATCTAGCACTTCAAGTAAAGTGCCTATCATTGATAAAGATGATAGAAATTGCAACCCAGGACAATTGGAAGGTATTTCAAATGGATGTGAAATCTGCCTTCCTTAATGGTATGTTGAAAGAAGAGGTCTAGGTGGATCAACCACCTAGTTATGAAGTTTCGGGTGAAGAAGATAATGTGTACAAGTTGAAGAGAGCTCTTTATGGGCTGAAGCAAGCACCAAGAGCATGGTATAGTTAGATTGACTCTTATTTGTTGAAGAATGATTTCAACAAAAGAAATGGTGAGCCTACTCTTTACATTAAGGCAAAAGATGGTAAGATTTTAATTGTTGTCTTATATGCTGATTATCTCAATTTTACTGGGGATTATGATAGCCTTATTACTGATTTCAAACAAGCTACAAAGAGTGAGTTTGAAATGACAGATTTAGGAATCTTGAGATCCTTTCTAGGCATAGAAGTTAAACAAACAAATGATGGTATTTTCATTTCTCAAGAGAAGTATGGATATTAGATTTTGGAAAGGTTTAGAATGTTGAACAACAAGGAAGACCCAACACCAATAGTGGTAGGTCTTGAGTAAGGAAGATTGCAATAGTAGTTTAATCCAACTATGTTTAAAAGCTTGGTTGAAAATTTGATGTACTTAACAACAACTAGGCCTAACATTATGCATGTAGTAAGTTTTATTTCTAGGTTTATGGAAACACCAAAGGACACTCATTGGCAAGTGGGTAAAAGAATTCTAAGGTATGTGAAAGGCACCAAAGGATACAATATTTCATATACTATTGAAAGTGATTCTAGGCTAGTTGGCTATACAAATAGTGATTGGGATGGAAGTCTAGATGATAGAAAGAGTACTTCTAGTTATGTTTTTCATATGGGTTCTAGTGAAATTTCTTGGTCTTCCAAAAAAAAAAACCATAGTTTCCCAATCTACAGGTGATGCTGAGTATATTGCAGCAGATGCAACAACATGTAAAATGATTTGGCTAAGAAGGATCTTAGCTGATTTAAAAGAAGAACAAGTGGAAGCAACCACCATATTTTGTAATAATATTTCTTCCATTGCTTTGACAAAAAATCCTATGTTTCATGGTAGAAGTAAACATATTGAAATAAGATATCATTTTATCTGTGAACAAGTTGAAAATGGTGAGATACATAAGGAGTTTTGCAGGTCTGAGTGGTAGCTAGCAGACATCTTCACCAAGCTTTTAAGCATTGGAAATTTTTAGTGACTAAGGAAGACTTTAGGTGTAGTTGATTTGGATCAAGCATGATCTTTTGAGAGTTTTTTTTTGATGGCTCAAACAAAGGGTGAGTGTTGGAATTTGAAACTAAATCATATTTTTTGAATCCTTTATATGATTTTATTCCTCAGTAGCTTGAAGGAGCTTGAGTAGCTTCAACTACTAAACCATGTCAATAGGACAATATTTATTGATGCTTAGAAATATTATCCCCTATTTCATTGTAACTTAGCAATTAAGTCTTTGAAGTAGCTTTGTCAATTTCTTAGTGGTAAAGGTTCCTAACTTATAAATAGGGAAGAAAAAAATGTTCCTAAAGAGTACTAAAAAGAGAGGAGCAGAAGAATATAATAGAGAAACCTTCCTTTGTTTCTCATTTGAGTGTTTACAACAATAGCTATAGCATAATGTTTTTGTGTCTATAGAATAGTGATTGCTCCAGACTATTGTAAAACTCATAGAAGCTTGACTGAACTTTGTATATAGCCATTGAGTGTTGATGTTATTATGTATTTCATATCAACAATAGTTATTTGTTGTAGAAGTTTGTTTCTAGTTTTTAATTGCAATCCATTTTTTAATATACATGCAAGAAATAAATTGCACATCTCCTCTTATGATCTGATTGTCTCCATTTAAATCTTTATTCCACTGTGCATTTGTTTGTTGGAAAAGAAAGAGCAGAAATCTTTGTTCTTGTTCTGTGATTAAGGATTTTTATCTTCATAGTTTACGGGGTGGGATTACATGATTAGTTCATGGTGTTAACATTGCTTGGCATTAACTATTTAAGTTTGTTCTTGTGCCAAGTAACTTAGCTTCCTTCTATTTCTGAGTAAAGTCCATTCCTTCTATTGTCGAGTAGCTCAGCTATGCTTTATTTTTTTTTGGAAGATTAACCCCTTATCCATTCATTTACCATTTATAACAAGCCCATCTTTATTCTAATTCAAAGACATATAAGTAAAATTTGGGTATATGAAGGGTGCATGATAGTTTTCCATTCTTAACAAAGACTCTAAGCCATGCTCATCAAAGCATCTAAAAAGGAATAATCACAATATACTATGATTCTAGTCACCTTCAAATCATAGGTATGAAGGTGTTGAGGGCTTAGTGATATTGTTTGAAGTCTTAGAGGTGCATGCACACATTCATCTACCAGCTCACAACTTGTAAGCCATCAATGGAAGAAGTAAAATGTTTCCCAATTTAGGAACCCTAGAAAAATCAAAGTGTCAAGCTTTATTTTTGTCTTGAGAAACCACGGGTCAAAGTGGGAAGTTCATGGTCTATTTGACCAAATGCTCAAAAATAAATGCTATAACATGTAATGATTCTAGAGATTTAAATAAAGAAGATATATTGAAAGGTCTATAATCAATAAGCTCCAAAAAATGTGACCTTCACACAAAGTGTGCATATTCCATGCTCAACAAGCACCTCATCTCAAAAAAATGATAGTGTGAGCCTAAGCATCTTCTAGATTTTCCTTCATCTACTTCATTTCTACACAGAATAGGAGCATTCAAACTAAATATAAACATGAGAAAATGAGGAAATGACACTTATTCTAGAAATTTAGTGTATAGTCAAGGTAGGAAAATATACATGGAATATTTTAGTCAACTTCTTTGATGATTGTAGTGAGATGAAATTATTCAAATGACCCCTAACTATGTTTTACAATCTGTTCCTCCCTCTATCTTTCAATTTTTCAAAATATTGTACATGAAGGAAATATTATTTAAATAGTGTATGGAAATATCCTTAAACATTTAAAGGTAGGGCATATGCACTGAGTTGTGGTGCCAAAAAGGTACCAACTTTTTTTTTCTCTATTTTCAATAGCACGTACGCACTGTAGCATGTACGCACTATTAGTAAAATAAAATTTTATATATGATGGGTTGCACACCCATAGCCCATCATTTCCATTAGTGTTTTTTCCATTTTCCTACAGAGAAGTGCGTACATGGGTTGGAATTTCAACATTTTTGCACCATCCATTGCCAATATGCCTCCTCGCTGACAAAATCCAAGATCCCAAGAACACCCACACCGACGTTGTATGTGATCTAAACTTAACTTTGCATTGTTTGATATGTTTTTCATATTGTTTTGTAAGGTTTTTATAATTTTCATTTAGATTTGTTTATTTATTTGGATTTCAATTGATTTTTAATCAGGAAATGTCCATAATCAACCAGCAAATCCAAAAGAACCTCAAAACCCTCAACAACCTCAAAACCAAAACCCTCCTCAAGAAGAACAACAAATTCCACAACTTGAACCAATTGCAAGACCTCCACCAGGCACACAAGAAAATATAATAAATGAAATAGAGAGAGGCAAAACTAAATTAGAAGGTCTCATTGCTCGATTGAAAGAATCTGGACAAACCATTTCCAATGAGGGCTCAATTGGCATCATCCCTCGAATCCATTAAGACCCAAATAGCCTCAGTTAGTGATCAGTTAGATATTTGGAGGGTTAAGAGGGATGAACAAAAAAGATTTTATGCAAATAAATTGTCATATGAAGATGTCAAAAAAAGAGAAATACCAAAAGGTAGTATATGTGCATTATTTAGAAAACCCAGTGAGAAAAATACTGTTAGAGAGGGTACAAAATGATTCCCCATCCATTAGTGCATACACGGTGCTATTAGAAATAATTTTTGGGATAGATAGTGGATGGTTTTTGATGCCCCTCCTTGCAACAATCATGAGCTCCCCATGTATTTTTTGAAGAAATTATATTGTGAGTTTTTCCTTATGGAGATCCCCAATTATTTTGATATATTAGACTCCCAGGGTAGAGGTGTGAGGTCATCATTTGAGAGGTTCGGAGCACATCATGACCCTAATGTAGTTAGGGCACCTGTGGTCAAGCCACAGCATGAGCATGTGACTATTCCTTCAGTTGTGAAGGAACATGTAGAGGCCAGTGCTCTAGGGACTATTAATGCTTTGATGTAGACTCTCATCCATTCCACAAGCCCATTAGTTGAGGGGGAGCCTTCTGTGCATCGTGGTCACATGTGCACTTCATGCGGATCCCTATGCACATTTACAACTCATGCAGATCCCCCTACTATCTTCTCTCCCATACCCCCTATATCTCTCCCTCTCCCACTCCCTCTCCTACTGCCTACTATCTCTCTCTGTCTCTCTCAAGTTTTCTCTCTCCCTCTCTACTCTCTCTCTCTCTCTCCCATCCTGTATGAGCTCTCTCTTCCACCACCTACTCACTCTCACACTCTCTCCCATCCCCTACTCTATCTCTCTTACACACACACTCCCATCTCCCCCCTCTCTCTCTCCCTCTCCCTCTCCCTCTCCCACCACCCGCTTTCTCTCCCCCATCCCCTACTCTCTCTCCTCTCCCATCCCCTACTCTCTCACACTCTCACACTCTCTCACATCCCCTACTCTGTCTCTCTTACACACACTCCCATCCCCCCTCTCTTTCTCCCTCTCCCACCACCTACTTTCTCTCCCCCATTGCCATACTCTCTCTCTCTACCACCCCTACTCTCTCTCACACTCTCACACTCTCTCCCATCCCCTACTCTCTCTCACACTCTCACACTCTCTCTCTTTCATAGACACACACACTCTTATCCCCCCACTCTTCTTCTCTCTCATCCCCTACTCTCTACATTTGTCACACACACTCCCATCCTCCCTATCTCTCTCTCCCTCTCCCTCTCCATTTCCCACTCCCTCTCCTACTGCCCACTATCTCTCTCTCTCAAGTTCTCTCTCTTCCTCTCTACTCTCTCTCTATCTCTGATCCCTTACTCTCACTCTGTCTCTCCCATCCCCTACTCTCTCTCACACTCTCCCATCCCCTAATCTCACTCTCTCTCTCTCTCTCCCATCCCATACAAGCTCTCTCTGCTACCACCTACTCTCTCTCACACTCTCACACTCTCTCCCATCCCCTACTCTATCTCTCTTACACACACACTCCCATCACCCCTCTCTCTCCTCCCCCATCCCCTACTCTCTAGATTTGTCACACACACTCCCATCCCCCCTCTCTCTCCCTCTCTACTTTCTCTCTCCCATCCCCTACTCTCACTCTCTCTTCCATCCCCTACTCTCTCTCACACTCTCTCCCATCCCCTAATTTATCTCTCTTATAAATAAATACACATTCTCATTCCCTCCCTCCCTCTCTCTCTTGCAGTCCCTCTCCCACTGTCTACTCTCTCCCATCCCCTACTCTATCTCTCTTACACACTTCCATTCCACCTCTCTCTCTCTCTCCCACTCCCTCTCCCATTGCTTGCTATCTCTCTCTCTCTCTCTCTCTCTCTCTCTCTCCATCTCTCTCCCATCCCTCTACCATTTCCTACTCTCAATATCTCTCTCTCCCCTCTCTCATTCCCTACTCCCTCTCTTTCACACACACACACACCCATCCCCCCTCTCTCCTCTCCCATTCCCTACTTTTTCTGTCACTCGCTCTCCCTCTCCCACGGCCTACTCTCTCTCTCTCTCTCTCTCTCTCTCTCCCTCCCTCCCTCCCTCCCTCTCTACTCTCTGTCTCTGCTACCCCCTACTCTCTCTTACATTTTCACACTCTCTCCTATCCCCTACTCTCTCTCTCTCTTTCTCTCATGCACAGATTTCTATCCCCACTCTCTCTCCCTCTCCCATTGCCTACTCTCTCTTCCATCCCCTACTCTCTCTTGAGCTACTTTGTCTTCCCCCTCTCCCATTCCATACTCTCTCTCTTTCACACACATGCACTCCCATCCTCCCCTCTCTCTCGCTCATCTTCTCCCACTTTGTCTCCCACCGCCTACTCTCTCTATCTCTTTGTCTCTCTCACACACACACATAGCCATTCCCCTGCCCCCCACCAAGCTCTCTTTTGGTCTTGGTTTGCAATTTAGGCCTCAATAGTGTGTTCACGCATGTGCTACTAAGAATTAAATGCTTCCAATAGTGTGTGCGTGCTCTAGCACGTGTGCGCTATAGGGCACACATGCTATTGAACGCTTTGCATTAAACCAAAGCCTAAGGCTTGGTTTTGCCTTGGAGATCCAACCCAAAGGTTTGGAGTTTATAAATAGGTCTGAGATGTGTTTTCTAGCACACATACCAAAAATGATTGATTTTTCTTGTGTGCTCTCCTTCAAGATTCCTCGTGGTTGGGTATCGATAAGATCAAGTTACATAGCATTATAGGTCTTTATGTTAGCTATCTAACCATATAATTTATTTTTAATTTGAACTATTTCAAGCCTTTCATCTATAATTTCTTTTGAATGTATGTTCATCTTTTATCAAAAACCACCATGTACTAATTGGGCTATAGATTTTAGCTCATTCATCAAATTTTGTAACAACTTGGTTTTTTAGAAACTAGACTCCATTCTACACACTTTGAAATAAAAAAGTTTTGATTTTAGATTAGTTTTCAATTATTTTTATGGGGAGCACACAGATATTTCACATTTTTGGGATTTTTCTAGTTAAAAAATTCATTAAAATAAAAATACTCATTGTAAAATTACTTGAAATATCTGGGATAAACTACATAGTGTTAAGTAACTTTTGACTAGAGTGACTAAAGAATTTCAAAAAAAAATTTAAAATTTTAGGGGGGCCACACTTTGTACTGTGTTATGTTTTTTGGAATAAACAGTACCACTTTTTTGGCCCCCTTTTTTAGGACCTAAAACTAGACCATTTTGAAAAAAATATAGTAGTTTAGAAACTAGATTCAAAGGACTATGACTTTTTTTTTTGTCATATCTTAAAATTTTGAGCATAACTATCTTCAAATTCTTGTTGAAGTTCAAAATTTGTAGATTTCAAGAAAAAGGTGTCCACTTATACCCCCCCTTTGGCACCACAACTTGGTGCACTTGCCTGACAGTAGCATTAGAAATCTGATGAAGCTCATTCCAAAGAATTAATATAGCAAGGGTGACCATGCACATGAAGCATTTGACAAAATGTTTCAAATATCACTAGACAAATACACAACTTACCAACTATATTCCAAGTAGATAGCTATATTCAAAGTTGAAATTTTCCTTTAATAGACATCTCAATAGGTAAGTTGATGGTGAAATGCTAATTCAACTCATGAATTGATCATAGGAAGTGTAGGAGTTGAAGGCATTTAAAGTAATCTAAGAAAGGATAATCTATTAAATTATGAAGAATAAATATCAAAGGCCTAATTATGATACTATTTTGAAAAGAACTCTTCCAGATATTGGTGAAACCATCCTAGGAAGCATCATCTTGCAAGATTTTTGGTCATCTCTTGAAAGTGGCAACAAGACTCCCTTGGCTAGGAAGATATTGGAAAGTGGAATAGCTCTAGCCAGAGCTCATCCCATCTCAGCACTGTGTCCACATCTAGTATAGGACCGTATGAAATCTTACCACCTAAATACCAAAGAGGTCATTGCATCAGATAATAAAGTGATCATCTGATTGGATCCTATCTCTATTGGCATTTCATCTCGATCACCTATCAAAGAAAAATATTACAACATAGATATCAAGATGGAAAGGGAGTATTATGTTGCAAATAAAACTTAGAGTTTGAACACCCTTTTCAAGCCATGCCTCTCATAGCCAAGGAAAGGTAAATCTTAGTTAGCAAATTCCATCCATAGATCATCGCTAAAGGAAGATGTGGCAAATATGGTAATCCTAATGAGAAGAATAATGGGACTTAGCGACTCATATGATTTTGAAGGTTGGATGTTATTTTTTTATCAACATGATCTACAAGGGGAATACATTCATTGATTGAGTAGATATTATCAGTAATACTCTACATAAACAACTCATAGGACTCCGAGCTAATGGTTACTTCTACATGTCTTCTTACCTCTTCTATGCTATTGTAAGTACAAAGAGTTGGCCTGGGCTTAAGAAGCAAGGTATATATGATGATGTGGCTATCATTTACAATCATCTCCCTTAACAGAATATGAAAGTAGCCTACACCCTATTAGGAGACTAAATGATGCATTCATGATGTTGATAGCAAGAGAACTTCAAGGAAACATAAGACTTAAAATTTCGTTGGAATGAGCAATGAATTTAAAAGTATGAAAGTTACTTCATGCAAGTTTGGAAGTTCACCTATATTTGGTTAGCCTCTTATGATGGATATCCCCTTATGCTACCTAGGTTTCTTGATGATAAAATAGTGTTGATCAAGATGTGTAGGAAAATCAATCAAATTAAAAAACTTTGCAAGAACAAGAGGGAAGATAAGATATATTTTCCTATTGGCATCAGACGTTATAGAGTGATACTATAGAAAATGCTAGGATCATAGAGATCGATCCATTGCCAAGATTAATATATATTTTTACACTAGGTAGTTTCCTTATGATAATAAAGGTTATGTAGTTAATGAGTTAAAACTAACCCATGGCCTTGGTCACTTTCTGGCTCTAGAATACTTTTGGAAAGATTGTGAGAGTGAATTCCAAGTCAAGAAGCAACACTAGATATAACATACCATAAGGCAAGTGATCATTTTCAAAGTAGATATTGATGTGATAGGAGTACAAGATGAAAAGGATTCATTGGTTGGTCCTTTTTACGATAAGAAGATTGAAATATTAGAGCTTCCACCAATTGATTGGTCTATTTAGGAGTTGAAAAGTCTAAAGGAAAGAACTTTCTGCATTATCAAAAGAACAAATGAGTGGGTGAGTAAAATGAGGATAGAAAATACTGCCACTACACTTCAAGGTAGAGGAGGTAATCCTAATAGGAAAAATAAAAATCAAGAATATTTTATATGACACCTAAAGTGACTTCAAATAAGAAAATGCACCAGTTGAATGCAAGTGGTAATGGTGATGAAAAAGATCCAAATCAACCGAGTGGTTTACCTAAAGCATGTGAAGTTGAGTTTTTTGTTACAAAAAAGAGGTCAAAACTAAGAGATAAAGAGGAAAGATGAATCAGGGAGAAAATAGAGTTGATGACAATGTTTAAGAATCTCCTAGGGCTGATGAAAATTCTAATCTAGTTACCTCTTAATTTACAATAGTAGTTTCTCTTCAGAACTTTTGTCCACCCAAGAAATCATTGATAGACATCACACTAGTGGATAACTAGTTATCTAACACTAAAGATCTAATCGTGATAGCTGAAAATCAAGTAGATAATACACTAGTTTCATCTCAAACATCTACACTCTTATGGTTGTGAGAAAGTCTACAAAGGAAAAGGAAGGTGGTCCAAGTAGTCCCCTACCTCCATTTGATATGATTTTAGTTATTCTCCAAAAACCTCCTAAAGTGAAGATAACCAACGTGATGTCTAGGTTGGCCCTTGATAAAACTTCAAAAAACTTATGTGTAGAAATAGTGAGCCCAATAACAAAGAAGAATATGGACGAATCCTTAGAGTTGGATTTCATTTTGCGAAAAGTTGATCTTGGTTAAACAAGTGCAAAAGGATAATTTCAAAACTTTGAGTTGTTTAGAGCACAAATATTAAAGCAAGTGAAGAAGGAAAAGAAGTCAAGGGAACAACTCAAAGAGTAGGTGCAAATGTTGGTATCATGCATTAACTCAGTTAGTGATTCTTCCAATTCCAAAGCAATAATGACTTTGCTAGCACCTAGGGGTTCTCAAGGTATTTCTCATCACACCATAATAGACAAACTAAACAAGAAAAAGCCTCATAGTATGATGATATAATCATGGGTAAATATGATGATAGAAGATTCTTCAAAGTAATTGAATAGAGTGAAATAAAAATTTGTGAAGATTATTGTACAAGTGGAAGAGATCTCTAAAGAACTTGAAATCAGCAAGGAAAAAAGGCCACCTAGCAAGTAGCAACCAATGAATTATATGAAATATCAAAGGTGGATGTGAATACTCTAATCATTGAAAAGGTTATTGTTGAATTGCATTATAATCAACTGCACATATGGAGTAAGAGTATCAACTAGAAAGTGATCAACATCAACACCAAATTTGAAAACTTGATAGTGACATGTGAATAGACAAAAGGGAAAGTCTCTGATGAAGTGGTCACAATTATTATAGGTGGAGCAACAATGACTGACCTTAAACATGTTGATTGTCAGTTTCTCATAGATTCCTTTAGTGTCAAGATTCATTCAGAGATAGAATATTGAGTGCTAGATGCTAAAACTATGGTGAAGCTTAGCCCGATCTCCATCACTCTGGAATATTGTAGCCTTTTAACATATCAACATGAGTTGGAAGGGATCAAGATAAGTACTTCACAACTAAGCTCGAGATGGAAAATGTGTTCATTCCAAATTAGAATTCGATGGTGGCAATACTTGATACCTACAAGACTCTCAAGAATAAATCAATCACATCCTGATAGATGGATTCTAGAAGCTAGGAGCCTCAGTGATTAGATGTATATTTCATGCTCTTATTAGCAAATTTTATCTTAAGTTACATTTGCAAAATTTTTCCTAGTATAGGTCAATTTTTGTAAGGTTAACTAACCTCACCAAAATCATGTAATTGGGAGGTAGTTATTAACAATAGTGAAGTAGTTCTTAACCTCAATGTCTATATAAGGGATCATTTTGTCTTTGTAAGGGACTTTTTGAAACTTGAAGAATTGAGAGGACACTTTATTACTAAAGTAGTATTGCTTCATGTATTGAGAACCAAGTTAATTTGAAAGTATTATCAATACTTTTAGTTGTTCAAATTATTATTAGTTATGTTTATCATAGGAGGATATAACATTTTATGCTTTATCTTTTGTAAAGGAAATTATACAATTAACAATCTATTCTATACAATCAAGCACATTTCTTGGTATCCTGAAAATGTGCCTATGATATAGAAAGTTAAAGTTGTGTTATTTTGATATATGCATGTGTAGTTCATTAGTATTTAAGATGAAGTTTGGATCTTTATCAGTACGAGTTCTTGTTAGGAGGTTTTATATTCTTTGAGCAAGAATGAAGTGGTGAAAATCTTAATACTTTTTTTTCCCTTTTTAAAACTCAACATTTACATCATGCGAGGGAGTTGCCTCTCTGAACGTAGGAGGAATGCCCCATATCTAAGGCATACCAACTATTGAGAATATTTTTCCACATACACTCCATTGGGCTAAATTACATCATTTTCCAAGTGACAAATATATTTGCCAACACAACTATATATATATCCCTACAGATATGGAAAAAATAACAATTATTGTTAACAAGGTAAATTACTCATAATGAAGAGAAAAGAGACTTTCTATATCAAAACCTATGCTTTTGTTTTTGGGTCGAGTATGGGTTTTGATCAATGAAAGAGGAAAAGGAGAATGAAAAATATGTATAGGACTAACTATTTTTCTTTTTTGGTGGATCAGTAAGCTAGACCCATACTGGGCATATATAAACATATATATGTTCTAAGAAGTTACTAATTTAGATATATAATAGATATTTAAAAACTATTATTCCACTTTCATTGAATTTGGATTGAAGTAGTATTAAAAATATAAAAGATTTTATTTTATTAGTTTTTTAAATAATAATTTATTGAAATTGATCTATTTCAAATTGTGTCTCTTATTATTTCATAATTTATTGTGTTCAATATAATGTTTATCTTCTATGTTTGAGCATTCAAGTTAGAGGGAAGTATTGGATCCAAGTGAATCTTAAATTCATGAGAGACTAAGTCTTTTTAGTACTAAAACAATAAATATTTTTAAGACTTCCAATTTATAAACATTGTTGGAAACTTGCAATTGGAACAATTGTTGTTTTGTCATTAATGTCAAATCTATGGACGAGACATATTGCTATCTAATCTCAATGTCATATCTATTTGATTGATGAAGAGAATTTAAGAAGTTGCTCATAAATATATCATGAAAATTTTAAGTTATGAAAGAGGAGTTACAATGGACATTTGATTAGCTACACTTTGATAAAGAAAAGTAATTTTTTATGTCAAGAAAGCTAAAGCAAGCCCAACAAAAGAGTAAAATACTAAGGAGTGTCAAGTAATAAGAGTGTGAACCAAGTTATAGTTAGTGCCAAGAAAATCTATATTGACCAAGCATTAGCATCGATCGAGAAAGATAGTTGATACCAAGCCAAAAAGCTTTACAATGACCAAGTATTTCAGTGTTGATCGAGTATCAGAATTTAGAGATTGTCAAGTGACTGGAAGAGAATAAATTTAAAGAAATCATAAGATCAAACCAACTCAGTTGATTTCTTCAGAGATGTAAAACATTTTCAAGATAAGTTGACGAGTTGGATCATTAAATTCAAGGAGAAGAAGGTAGAGACCTAATAGATAGTTTCTCGAGAAGTTTTTAGAGGATGATCAAGAAGATGAATAGATACATTGAATCAAGTTGAATCCAATCATAAACCCTAAGAACTAAGGTGGATGTAGAAAATGGTAAAGCACACATTGCCTATTTAAAGAGATATAAAGCTCAACGACTGGTGTCGTGTGTGTATGTATGAGCTTGTATGTGAAGAAGGACATACAAAATAAGGTTGATAAGGAACATACAAGAGTGTGAGTGTGAAGCTAAAGGAGTAAACTTACAGTTATGATGTTGTCATTAATAAGTGAATTAGAGAAGAAGGCTTAAGTGTTGATGAGAAGAGTGGACTAATTTCTTGAAGGGTGTCCAAGAAAAACAAGATCACAGATGTTAATGGAAGACTTATCAGTGAACCAACATAAGGACCGAATAGAGATCTGAACCTGCAAAAGTGAGTTGTAATCAAACAAATAAAAACCTATTGTTTTCTTTCTTATCATTGTAAACAGTTAGTATTGAAATCCTTTTAACAAAGGTTGACCTAATAGTCATTTGACAACTTAACAATTTATGTAAATCCTTTAACAGGGTGATATTCTAAGTGGAATGATCAAACTTGTCTTACAAGGCCACTCTTAACATGGTGATTAAATCCTCTAACTAGCCCACATTTAATAGTGTTGGCACCTAATAGAGCTTGCTTCGAAAGAGTGAAGAAGAGTGACATGTTGCTTGTGGTTTTTCCCAAATTGGGTTAACACATTATATCCTAGTGTCAAAACTGTGAAGTATGTGTTATGAATGTTTACATTTGATAATGTTTTCATTATGCAATGCAAGTTAAAGTTCATGACAATTTTACAATAGAGATTGAGCAACAACATGATAATAAAAATAGTGAAGTGTTTATTACTTAATTGTTCAAGTGGTACATATTGACTTTGAGTAAGTGATTCACCCCCAGAAATATCTTAGGGTCCATTTGGCTTGTGGAATTTAAAAACCTGGGATTTCTACAAACCTTGGTTTTGCAAATCTTCATTCAAATTTTTGGGATTTTACTTAAATCGTTTGTTTCACTCAGAAGATGCATGTGAAGACACTTTTTTATGCATAAGCTTGGAGTTGAAGGCAAATTTCAATAAGTAGTCCAATCTATTGTTTTTGCACTCCTTAAAAAACGTAACCAGGTTTTGATTTTCAATTCCTACTTGCTAGTAGGAAGTTGTAAAACCTCGTTTTATGGCAAAAATTGGATGTCCAATATGCTAATTCCATTTTGCCAATTTTGAAAAAAATGCAAAAAATTTCAAATCTACATTTTCAAAATGCCAATTCTTGTCATCCTCTAGGAACCAAAAGGACCCTTAGAGTAAATTAATTGATTAGTAGAAAATATTTTTCACTTACTCCTAGCTTAAATCTAAATAAGTTTTATTATTACTTGTGCAATTGTGTGTTCCTATTTCATCTCTTTCCTATATAAGTACGTAAATTATCTTAAATCCCAATATATTTTTATATTATTGAAAAAATATTAATTTTTATATAAATATTTATAACGAATTGATGCTGAAAAATTAATGACTTTAGCACAATTATTAAATATATTAATTTAAAATTATAAAAATAAAATCCAAGTGAAATCTATTAATCAAAACAACACAAATTATACACAATATGAACAATGACTAAAAAGAATGGTGTATACCACCAATGAAAAAAGTCAACTCTCCCTCGTTAATCTTTAGAGCTCCTCACCTTAATTAAACGTTTCCATATCTTACTCCTTTTATTTACAAAGTTCAGGGATTATACATGTTAAATCAATCTAGATACGAACCTAATGCTGTAAAGCTGTATTCAAATGATAAGAAATTAAATATTGCATTACATTAAATTATGATTGGTTTTTATTGAAGTTTGACTATTATCAATTGACTTTCCTAAAAGAAATTGCTTGTTAAGACTTTCATTAATATTTAGAATGGGAAATAACAAAATAAGCCTTACTTAAGATAACCTCACTTACTCAATAAACATATATAAGTGATGGGTACATAACTACGCCAACATAGACATTCTCATTAAAAAAATTGCAATGTCTCCAATTTTGTTTTATTTGAAAATAATAATAATTTAGAGTTGTCGCTAGTTGTCAAATTATTAAATCGATATATATATATCTTTAGAAACTAGATTTACACCCTTAGATTTGGGGATATCCGGCTTGAATTTTGACATTTTAAGATGGCGATTGAGAATGACCTTGTCCCATTAGAAATGCGCAATAATACAACTCTATTCTCTCTCTCACGTGAATACATCGCATCCCCTTCAACAAAACCTTATGTCTCAATGATGTTTACTTGAATTCGTTAAAATTAATTAAAAAAAGAGTTTGGTGAACAATATAAACGTTTCATGTCTTCTACCTGGCAGACCATAAACTTAAAGAGAAATAGATTAATACAAATTGGTGAGACAACGAGTCATATCAATAGAGTGTTGAATGAGTGATGGTGATATCAAAATTTGTAACATTAGGGGGGAATTATTGATTAAATAATTGGAAGGTTTGCAATGGAAATGGGGAGCAGGTGGCTTATAAAGAAAGGTTGAAGTGTAGGATTGTAATGGAAGGATGATGACCAAATTTATGACATTACTTATTCAACTTATGTAGAATCTGGAATAAACTTCACATTAGACGCAATTTAGTTCTACTATATTAATATGGTGGTTAGTAATTAAATATTTTTAGGTAAAATTTACATTTGTGTAGTGTATTAGAATTTGTATGTGATAGGAAATTTAAAGACATGGGTTAATATAAATTGTTCTTATCTTCTTCTTTTTTCAGGCACTTCATTAATTTTTTTTTTTTTTTTTAAAAATATATAGAGTTAAAGAGCTACAAGATATTAGGAGAATTCAACAATAATTAACAAGTAAAATATTAGTTTGTAGATTTGAACTAACAACAAACTATGTTCTAAATTACAAGTACACAACAACTAACAAAGTTTAGATGATAAAACAATACGTCCTCGAACATTTATAATTCAAAGAATTTGAATTGAGGTAACTTCTATGTCATTGATCTATAACCCATTCCAACTAGCAAGGAACACCTTAGACCTAATGCCATGATAACCTTGTTTGCAGAAACCTCACTTGTAATTTAATTTGTTGAATCTCAATAATAAATAAATAAAAACTTGATGGCCCAATTAATAATAATATTAGCATATAACCCACACCAAAAATAATTGGCAAGTCATTAGAAATGAAATTCTATTGTAGCTTAATAAACTAACATTCTTAGGAGATGTCTTCGATTCTAACCTTGAATGAATGAACTAATAAGCAATTGAATTATCTTATAAATAATTCTTGAAGTATATGATTTTAATGGAAGGCCGATGACCCACAAAATCTATGACATTACTTATTCAACTTCCTCCACCATGTATAATTTGGAATAAACTTCAAACTGTATGCAATTTAGTTATACTATATTTATATAGTAGTTAGTCATTAAGAAATTATTTGGTAAAATTTACATTTCTATAGTATGTATTAGAATTGGTGTGTTATAGGAAACTTAAAGACATGGGTGAAATATGTAGAAATGTAGCTACAAGATGTTAGAAAAATAAAATAATAATTAACACGTAAAATAATACATTACAAAATTAAACTAACAACTTACCAAGTTGTCAATTAAAGCATACAACTTACACAGCTTAAATGACAAAAGCATATATTTCAAAACAATTATTATTTAAATGAATTTGAAGTTGAACTAACTTCTATGTCATTATCATCCAATCAATTCCAACGAGTGAATAAGAACTTAGACCATATGTCACAATTGTCTTGCTTGCAAGAACTTGACTTGTTACTAGATTTGTTGAATCTCAAAATCAACACAAAAGCATGACTAAATCCATTAAGAATAATATTTGCATACAACCTACACCAAAAAGAATTGGTGAGTCATTAGAAACAAGGTTTCATTGTATCTTAACAAAGTAACTTCCCCAAAAGATGTCTTATAGAAAACCTTGATAGAATGGATAATTAAGTAGTTTAATTATTAGACATTCGTGATGGGCGATTTTCAAGGTAAAATTCATTTTCTAAGGCTACAATAAGATTAACACAATTACACTTGGTACATTTAAAGCATATTAATGATTTAAATTATGTGATCTATATTTTAGTTTATATAGTTCTTAATTATGGGTTTCAGAGCATTGTTTTGATGACTTTATTTTAAGTTGTATTTTTCAATAAGTGTATCTATGGAAGGAGGAGCTAAAATATAGATATATAAAATACATATGCAATATATTAGTTTATTTTTCATTTATTTTGTGTGGGTGTCTTAAGTTAATAATCTATGCCAGACATTATTTTGGAATTGATTTTTACTCTTACTAAGATAAAATTTAATTTCATTTTAAAGATTTTTTATTTTATTTTTTAGTTATCTACAATTGCTTGTTTTAGGATATACATTCATCTAACAAGTTAAAAATTGTAAATACAACCTTGATTCAACTCAAAGTTGTGCGTGTTGATTGCCCCACTTCTTCAAAAATACAAGTATAATCCTCGTCTCTGGGATAACTTACAGTCAATTTCTATGTACTAACTCCCATGCTAAAATAATTCAAGTTGTTTAGTTAGGATGCATAAAAGGGCATCACCCATAAATAATTCAAGGATTTCTTACCATCTAGGATTTATTTTTCTCATCTAGAATAATTCATTTCTATCAATTATGCTGCTCAATATAACTCAAACCCGCATTAGAACATTATTACGCATTTGTCCAAGTTTTTTTGGTCTCTTCTACAATACAATATAAAACCCTTGCACTAGGGCATTGCATTACTCATAAACATTTGTTCAAAAAATTGTTTAAAAATCACAATGAGAAAAAATCATGTATATGTTTGTATTAATGTGTGTTAATCTACATAGTTGTAATATAAAAATTGCCCCAAATAGCTAGATGTAACATAACTGCATCCCATTACATACATGGTTCTAGCATAGGCAAATATTTACCAAATTTGAATCCCATTACAAACATAGATTTGAAATGTCAAAATTATTCATCATTCAAAAATGTCCTAGCTACCCAACATACTTTACTGCATCTAGTCATAGAAACAACTTGTTGTAAGCTAAAGTTGTTGTAACAAAAAATTGATTTGTCAATGTGCAATACAACCACTACACTTATAAAACAAATGAGGCAATTAATCCATGGCATGAAGCTTGAAGGGGAACATTTGCAATCAGTCTAACAATATCCCCTTTAGTGTTACATGAAGAGATTCAAACCTGACCAGACTATGATGCCACTTGTTACAAGCTAGTGTTGTCATTACACCAAAAGATCAACTTGTCAATGCTTGATATAACTACTAGATTTATAGAATAGATGAGAAAAACATGAAATGACACAAAACCAAAGGGTAATGTTGATGGTTATTCCAACACAATATTAATAACTAAGCATAGATTTCATAGAATACAAGCATGAAAAAAACTATATTGCCACCATTGTAATAAACAAAGGAAAAATGTAAAATAATTACTTTTTTATTTCCTCATCGTGCAAGAAATTATTACTCTATCCATATTGGGTCATAGATTATGGAACAAGGATAGCAAAATGAATAGAATCCCTCTAACAAAAAGAGATAACAATAAATGTACAACCCCTAGTAGAAAGTGCACTTGCTAGCTAGGTTCAAACAAAAGAACAATGAGAGAAATATGATCATCATGTTCATGATCAATAATCACCATGATAACCTTTACCTTGGTTCTAATCTTTTAAATGATCTCAGGCCCAATGTCTAAAAAGTTTATTTGTAGAGCCACTCCAATATCATTTTTCAACACTTGTGTTGGAAAATTATAAATTTTCTTCATGAGACTATCTTTGGTAAGTGTTATTAGATTAATGGGTGGATCCTAGAGATGTTTTTATTTGAAATAATCTTGACTTTCCTCTTGAAGGGAGTTCTCTAGTGTCTATTTTTTAGGCCTTAAATAGTGTATGTATGCATCCTTTACAAAGGATCAATCATGATCTTTTTTCTATTCTTCTCATATAGTTTTAAAAATTAATACTAATGGACTATGTAAAGAATTTTTTCGACAAAAAGGAAAAGAAAATAGTGTTCCATGAGGGTGATCTTGATCTTCTATGGGAAAAGTACCAAGAGCCAAAGGGTCTACATTGCAAGTTCAATTGCTTATGGAAGGGAAAATTTCAAATCAATGAGGTGTGTGGTCAAAATATCTCTGTCCTGTCATATTTGAGTGGTATGAAGTTGTCTTTACCATACAATGGGTAGTATTTAAAGAACTATCATCACTAATGTGGGTAGCTAACCACCTTCCTACATAGTTAGCTAGTAAAACACGATGTGCCCTTTCTTGTTCCTAATTGTGTTCTTGCCTGATTTTAGGTGTGCCTAAGTACTTTTTATGAAATTGTTATCATTTTGGGTGACTATATAGCCCTTGTAATATAGAACTACTCATGTATAAATCTAGGTTCATTTGCGTTCATTCTATGTCCTTTATAGTTTAGGTCCCTAGATAGAGTTGTTGGAAAAAAATCTTCAATTGTATGTTGTCATTGATGTTACACAAATATCAACATTAATCGAGCAATGCGAAGTTTGTAGTATTAACCTTGTATATCTTAGTATTGATTGAGTAGTTAGGTAAAGGATAAACTTTAGTATTAACCAAGAAGTTGGTTAAATAAGGGTATCTTTCTTGTAGTATTGACTGAGTGGTCAGGCATCAAAGGAATCACAATATTAACTAAGCATTCAATCTTAGTATCAACTGAGTGACAACAAAATGCAAGTGTCTATTATTTATTGATTAAGGCTAGCTATTTGGTTGGTTATTGATTATTTGGAAATGTATTCAAGCCAACTTGTCTTAACTTATGATATATAAGAAAGTCCAAGTTGTGAGGATAAAATTTAGAAGCAAAATATGAAATAAGATGGATACGTGATTGAAGGAAAAGGTAGAGTGGGAAAGTGTAGAAGATAAGATGTAAAGAACATCTAATTAGTAAGGAATCTTTAAAGATAGTTGCTTCATAAATTTGTGTTACATTTTTAACCATTGTAGTAGTAAAGAAATCTCTTAACAGAGTTAACTTAATAGTCATATTGTAAATCATCTAGCATAAAAATAAGAAGTATTAATTTTATCAAACAATACTTAGTTCTTAAATAATCACAAAGAATAGTGTACATACAAATTACCTTGTTGGCTAATAGTTTGTCTTCCTTAGATTTTGGTTTATATATTGAATCTTAATATGCCCAATGTGGTGGAAAATAAAATAGTAAACGACATAATGTGATGCAGTGCAAGGTAGGAGATCCCCAATGGAGATTTCCTAGCCCCTAGCAAGTAACCATACAATCGAATATAAATAACAATGTAAGATTTGAAGACAAGTCACAATAATTTATTCATACATATAATTGATTACATGTAATGTGTCGGGCTGTAAGGCCTTCTTGGTTATGGCCAAATACAAAGCAAGTAATAATTTTGCAAGATCCCTCAAGATCCAATCCAAACTCTAGCTAGTCCAAATCCACACTTTGGTAGAAACCTCAAGGAAGATCCAACTGGTACTCACAAGCCCACCAATCAAGCTCCTTGTTTGCCAAGCCTCAACTACTAGCCTTTCCCAAAATTCACTCCTCTACCACTCCCTCTTCTCCAAAATGGATGAATAATGACTAAAGACTCCACCACCACCCCTAGTAATAGCAATCTAAGACACAAGTCAGCCCAGAATATGAGAGAAAAAAAAGAAGAACCTAACATTAAATACTTGAAGAGCCACAAGTCGGCCTCCAATAGAATTTAAATGTAAAATACCTTTAAAGGCTTATAATACATATTAAATACATCAAAATTAACTACCCAAGACCCAAATAGGACTACTCAACCCCAGAAAAGTCCCTTAACCATGAAGGATAGCCAACTACCATGGGACGCTCCCACGTTAGACTCCCCAGGTGCAAAAAAGATGTTCTTAGTAGCTGGAAGAACATCTTCTATGATTCAACACATAAATCCTAAACTGATTCTTCACATACATGTCCTCCAAGTCTTCAACTTGTACACTCTTTCCCTTTATTTTCTTCTACTTTTCCATCGTTGGTGCTCCACAAGTGTTATGTCCATACTAATCACTAACCCTTTTAGAATCTGCCAACTCAACTTGGCTACCAATACTCAGGTTCCTTCTACCGACCTCTTCATTCTGCAAAGGAATTAGGGAATGCTTCTTGCCACCTTTCTCAATTCTAAACACATTGTTGACACAATCATGCACAACCTTGCAATCATATTGCCAAGGTCTACCAAGCAACACATGCCAACTATTCATGTCAACAATATCACACAACACTTGATCCTTATACTACCTAATATGGAAATCAACAAGACACTGCTCCTTCACTTCCAAAGCATGCTCACCTTGCAACTAGCCAATCATATAAGGATAATGATGTCTCACTCTATTCAAACCAAGTTTCTAAACCATCTCGTCAACAACAAGGTTATTAGTACTACCACCATCCACAATCACATTGTAGACTTTACCGCCAAACTTACAATGAGTCTTGAACAAATTACACCTTTGACAAGATTCTATTAGATCAACCAATACTTGTTGAGCTAATAAACTCTCTTCCTTCTCAGGTTCATGGTCTTCAACCTCATTCGCAACAAAAACTCTTTTATCACCATCCTTCTCTGGACACTCATAAGATCTATGTCCTTCTTCATGACACTTGAAAAGAGTACCCTTAAACTCACCTCTACCTATTCTTCTTTTCTGTTTAACAAGTTTTGGGTCATCTTCTACACTTAGTGTAGCCTTTGCTGAGTAGTCTCTCTTCTCCTTCCCTCAAGAACTACCTTGATTCTTCCTTTTCAACTTCTCCTCTGCTCTCAAAGCATACTAATAAACATCCTCAACTAATGAAATATTTAGCATACCAACCTCATCTTGAATATTGAATCTCAAAGCATTAATGTATCACTCTACCTTCTCCTTTGATAGTTTTCTATTCCCAGACTAAATAGTCAACTTGTAGAACTCCTCAGTGTAATCTTCAATAGTCATATTCTTTTGTTTCAGATTCTACAACAATCTTAAACAACTCAAGTTCATAACCAACAGGAATCAACTTAGCCTTCAACTTATTTGCCATCAATCTCCATCTAGTGATCTTAATTTCACCTTCCTCTTCTCTGTCCCTTTGCAATTCCTTCCACCAAAGAAAAGCATGTCCCTTCAACTTATCTTGTGTCAACCTTACTCTAAGTGGATCCTCAATATCGTCAAGTTAAAATTAATCTTCCAGTTCACCAATCCAATCAATCAGGTCTTTAGGATTCAAAGTACCTAAGAAATTAGAAACCTCCATCTTATGCTTCAACTTCAACTAAGATCTAGGTCTAGTAAACTAACCAACCCTATTTCCCATAGGTCTCTCCACACTATTATTTCTAGCTCCACCACTTGATCCAACAAATTCAAATTCTTTAGGAGCTTCCTCATAACCATGTTCAGTACCCATATGCTGAGGTACACCACCTACAACACTTATGATCTCAGTGATCATATCACTCTTCATTAATGCCATCTCAAATCTGAAAGTGGATTTAACCTCCTCTATTTTAGGTCTAAAATCTACTTTAGCCTTCTCTGAGATCCTTTCTTTTAAAACATCACTAAGATCAACAATATCCCTAGGGTCCAATTGTCTTGGTGGCATCTTGGCAAACCCTAATAAATCCCCTTCACAAGATCTTGGTGCAAACTACCTCAACTTCGACACTCAGTCTACACACTTAGGAACAACCTTTGCTCTGATACCACTTGATGTAGTGAAAGGTAGGAGAATGGCCAAAGGAGATTTTCTAGCCCCCAACAAGTAACCAAACAAAAAAAGATAAACAATGATGCAAAATTTGAAGGCAAGTCACAATAGTTTATTTATAGATATAACTAATTACATGCAATGTGCCAGGCTGTAAGGCCTTCTTGGTTATGACCAAATACAAAGCAAGTAATAGTTCTACAAGATCCTTCAAGATCCAATCCAAACCCTACCTAGTCCATATCTACACTCTAGTAGAAACCTAAAGGAAAATCCAACTAGTACTGACAGGCCCACCAAGAAAGCTCCTTGTTTTCCAAGCCTCAACTACTAGAATTTCCCAAAATTTGCTCCTCTAAAACTTCCTCTTCTCCAAGATCATAAAATTTAAAGTCCAAGTGTCTAAATTGTTTGACTTTAATTCAATTTCCAAACCAATCAAATGATCATAGCCTATTTTTATGATTTCCATTAAAGCTTATACTTTCATAGAGGAGATAAATTGCTTGATAAAATAGTCATTAAAACAATGAAGAACTTTGATCATATGGATACGAGAATCCAAAAGTTGGCACCACATAAATGAAATAAATCACAACTAACAACCATAATGGTTGGATTTGTAATAAATTATACTTTCATAGAGGAGATAAATTGCTTGATAAAATAGTCATTAAAACAATGAAGAACTCTAATCATATGGATATGAGAATCCAAAAGTTGGCACCACATAAATGAAATAAATCAAAACTAACAGCCATAACGGTTGGATTTGTAATAAATTATATGGATAATGTCTATTTAAAACTCTTCACTTTCACCCATATGATGATTCATAAATCGGATGATCATATCATTCACTTAAATATCATATAGTAGCGAGACTAACAACTTACCAAATCAGTTGAATTTGGTTTAATGGAAACTCCACTCTTTACATTGGACTTCAGAACAAGGGATCACACTACAAATCTTTATGTGGGGGGGAACATAGACAAGTCTTTCTGCAAGCTTTCTTTTTCATTTGATTCAGGATTGTAGCACGAGTAATACTCCTTCGGCACCTTGGGCACTTTATTTCCTTCTTTTCCACAAAAGGCTTTCTCCCTTTATTTCACAACTTGACTTGGGGAAGGAATGAATTGAATTCTCTGCATCTCTGCATCGATCACTTGAATATTTGATTTCTTTTGTATTAGGATCTTTCTTTGCAATGAACTCAATCAAAAGTAGCTTTTTTGGCATCTTTGCATAATATCTTTGCATCTATTTTTAGAATCTTTAACCTTCCTTGTCCTCCAAAAAATAAGCTTTTAATATTTCCATTAGACATAAACACACCATTGAGACCTTTTCTTTCTGAAGAGAGAAACAATTAGAAACATTTTACTTTACTTTGGTTATTTTTCCTTATATATCATCAAGATTAATGACTGACTATGACTTTACCATCTAGTAATGCATATCAAGGGCCCAAATTAACTTCTTTAGAATACAACATTTGGGTCGATTGGACACATGGAGTCTTCTAAGTGGAGCACAAATTCCCTTTCTTTATCATTATGGCTATTAATTTTAAATCATAGCCTTTGATCTGAAATAGCATCAATGATTAGGATATGATCTTAATATTTAGGAAATATTTTCTCAACAAACTAAGATCAAGGGATCCACACTTCATCATAAGCATTAAAGCATATCTTTTTGAGATAATGGGAAAGTGGGGGATGCTAGATCAAAATAGACTTTAAGATCTTCCTTTCTTTTGCTTTTGAAAATACATTAGAAGATATTTTCTTAAAGAGGATGAGCAACTACGAGGATGAATTTTTGTTTAAAATGAACTTTGACCTTAGATCTCCAATTTGAGAGTTTCGTAGCTTTCAATGTTTTCTTCTCTTGGTCTTTTCACCATGAATTGAGTGGGCATATACTTGTGGATGCCATTTTTGCTTTGTTCTTTAGAATATTTCTTGATGAAGTTCACCAAAGATAGAAAACCAATAGAAAGGGTTAGAATCCAAAGAAAACACTTTCTTGAAGTAGGATTCATATTGTAGAACCAAAGTAGGACTTTCTTCTCAGTGGAAAAATGCTCAGCCAATCAACCCTCCCAATCCTAGATCACTTAATACCTTAATGTAGTCAAACAACAAGAATCTTGCATGGAGGTTTAAGGGGGAAGTGGAGGGAGGAAAAATTGCAAAGAACACAAAAGGGGAGCCTTAGGATGATAGGTGAGAAGAGAGTCATCTAGGGGCTATCTAGATATGAATTTGAAACATAATTGCATATTGAAAACTTATCAAGATAGAAGCTTAAAAGGGATAGACTGAAAGTCTAGCAACAACTAACTCTAACTAGGGACATTGGCATGCAAATGCATGGGAAAGGACTTAGCATCTCTAGTTTCACACAACAAAAATTACAAACTATAAGGGGGGAAACCACTAAGGTAAGCACACAATAGAAAGGGAAAATTAGACTAAGAAAGTAATAAACAAAACAAGGAACACAACAAGAAGGAAATCCTACTTAAACTAACTCTAACTATAGAGGTTACCTACTTTCACTTGTGGATTTGATACAACTTTAGGTCCTAGCCATTATAGGAAAATGGTAGAACCTCTCCAGTGGGATAGGCAAAAATGAAATAATTGTTTTGATTCACTTGCTCAATTTTCAAAGGGCCTTTCCAAAGAGTATCAAAATTATAGTGCATATTTTTGTATTCATGTATTTTATCCCACGACAAGAATAGATTGTTTCTTATGAACCTTCTTGGCCTTTCTTTCTTTCCAAAGAATCTCTTCATACTCTTTTAATGCTTTGTAATATGGCCAACCAATTTATCATGCTCCTCTTCCAACTTTGTTAGGTATATGGTTTCCTTTTCTATACCATTCTGAAATACTACATCCTTAATTACTTATTGTAATGTGCATATGGATAGCTCAAGTAGAAGGGGAAGGCTAGCCTCAACTCCATATACTAGTGCAAACAGGGAGATACCAATGGACATCTTAGGTGTTACCCTATTTTCCCAAAGAGATTCATGTAGCTTCTTGTTGCAATCCTTCTTATTGTCAGAGACATGCTTTTTAATAATTTTGACCAAATTTTTGTTGCTTGATTCTACCTAGAAATTTCCTTATGGGAAATAGTCTGAAGAAAGACTCAGATGGATATTGTTGTTATAGCATAATTCCATAATATCCATTGAAGAAATGTGTGTAGCATTTTCCATGACTAGCTTCAATGTGAAACCAAATCTCACACGGATGTTCTCATTAATAAATTCACAAATGAATCTAGAGGTGGTTCTCTGAGTAGGATTTTCTTCCACCCACTTAGTAAGTAGTCTCTAGTAGTTATAATGTCATATGTATTACAAATGAGGAGGGGTTAATTGGGCTAATAAAATCAATTACCCACTACTTAAAGGGGCCTACTATCACTACTAGCCTTAGAGTCAAGGCAACCAATTAATTTTTTTGAGAAAATATTTTGCACTTTTCACATTGGGCTACCCACTTATAAGTATCCTTAAACATACCCAACTAGTAATAACATTTCCTCAAAATATTATATTTGGTCACTGTAGATGAATAATGACCACCACAAGCTTCATCATGGAATGCTTTGAGAATTCTCTCTTGCTAAGGCTTATCTAGACATCGTAGAAATGTGTCATCAATTTCCCTTTTGTACAATTGGTCACCATAGATGACATACTTGATCCTAAGCTCTCTCCTCTACTTATTGGTCAATACATTAGGGAATTCTCCATAAGCAAAGAAATAAGAAATATTTGAGAACCATGGGTCATGGAGACTTACCATTAGGATTCTTGAGACTTTTTCTTCTTCACTTACCTCTTGGTTTTTTGCAATTTCTTTGCATAAACCATTGCCCTAGACTAGATTTTTTGGGTTTAACTCAATGTCACTTTGGCTATCCAAAATCCTCTTGTATTGCATCCTATCTCTTATTGAGTCAAGATGCCCTTGACTACTAAATCAAGGACATAAAAAATATAGTACGAATGTAGAATATAAAATCTTAAGTTTATTTAGGGCTCTTACAAAGCATAAACATTCTTTTGCATATGAGAATAGTTCAGTTCATGCTCCTTGAGACGGGTCATCATGAAAACAATAGGTTCTTGAATGCCTTCCTTGTTTTCTTGCACGAGTATGGAAGATAGTGCATGGGCTGATACATAGCAATATAAAATAAATTCTTTGGTATAATCTAGATGAACTAGGCCAGGAGCATGAACAATAGCCTCATTCAAGGATTTTTGTCTAGAGACACTCTGTTGGCTCCTGATTTAACAGTTTTACAAATAACCAAGAAACCAGATAAATGCATCTAAGGCTAGCAACTTCCTATGATAGATACACTTGATTGTAGTCCTAGGCCAACTATAAGGCATAACTCCTTCTTCACTTTAGGCTTTACAGGACCTAGGCAGGTGGACCTCAGATTCAATTGATATCGTACCCATGCAAAACATATCCCTTAATCTATTTACTACATATGTAAACCCTTGTATCTCCTAATAACTCATGAAATAACACAGATCTATAGTAGCTAGATGCATATCTATGAAATTTATAAGTTGACTAAGGGTCAATCCTTTTCAGCCCACTACGAGACATGAAAAATTGAATTTATTTTGAATACAAGATTTTGTGCAAATGACATTCATATCATCTTGCATCTGATTTAGTGATCAGTGCCTTATTCATTGGGACATAGAGTCATTACCAGAAGGATGACCTAACTTGTTTGCATTACAATCAAGTTTATCAACTGAAATCCCCAAATCCCATTCTTATGCAATATCCCCTTCATACACCCAGAAACCCTATCAGAACATTGAAGCATTTACCTAACTCCTTGAGTTAGAAGTAACAACATATCTAATACACAACTCATCCAAGCTACCTTAAATCAAATGAACCTTATCCATTTAATCTCAAAGTTAATAGCACATGAAGAATTAAGAGACAAAATTAGAGAACTTAGACAATTCATGTAAATCCCCTTTTATATTCATCCATGGAAAGACGGAATACATTAGACTGGTAAAACTAAATGAAACTCAAGATACTTCACATAATCTAGCATCAATTTTTAGTATCTCAGAATGACAATACATAAGATGAAATAAAAATCTGCACATAAATAGGTGTGTGGCCTTCACTGCTAGAGCTCAGCTCAATATACAGGAAGCAAAACCATCAACAACCCTGGTTTCAACAGTAAAACACTGGAACCCTATTAGTATTACCCAAAACAAATTGCCAACAACCCTGCAAAAGAGAAAAAGGAAGAAAGATATAGGAAGGAAGCCATTCTCAGATTGAATCTACAACTAACAAGTGTCTCTTCAGAATTCCTTCCCAAGAAGATGAAAAATGCCTCTCTCTACCTTCTCTCTATAACTGCCTATCAAATCCCCATGATTCTGGCTTTCAAGTGCATCAAATATCTCAAAAATTTGGTAGAAAAGATAACTGATTTTTGATATCAAATTGAACTCAAAGTAAAAAGTAAAAATTAGTTAACTGGCCTTCAGAATGCAAAATAATCTTTTCCAGCTTACTTTTACCACAATTAGGCTTCAAAAAGTTTTCAAATCTGCCCTGTAACCAACTCTGATGCTCAATGATCAAATTTTCTTGTACTGTCACCAATGCCCTCAGAAACACAAATTGACCTATAACATGAACTGGTGAAGACTTGTGAAAAAAATGACTTCAAATTTAGAAAATTCAGCTCTTCTCAGTTTCGGTGGTATATTGGAGCGACCATTTTTGATAAAAAAATGTCCTTGTTATGACCGTTTGAAGTTCATGGCTCCATTCATGGCTTCCATAACATTAAAATGCACAAATATTTGAATTTTTTCAATAGTTAAAACTATATCATAAATCCTTACTTGAATTTAAAACTTTCTAACTTGCACATACTCTAGGGAATAAAAAATTAATTAATTTTTTACTTTGCAAGTTCCCTCAGTTTTTTTTATCTAGGTCAAAACTAGTTTGGCCAACTTGATGACATGTGTTGTAATGTGATTCATTCCCTTTTGCACAGTCATCAGGTCCTATCGATTGGATGCCACGTGGCATCACCTGATTTGTTGTTGCCATTTCCATGTCATTGTGCCACGTAGGCAGTCACCAAGTTGCGATGGTAACTTCCTTGCAACTTTCCTTTTGCGACATCGCGACGACCGTTAGATGTGCTATGCGTCACCATCTAGTTCACTTGTGCAATTTACTTACCACATCACCACCTGCTCATAATTTGTGCCACATGGCACCTTGTGGTTGGGAACTCCACATCACCTTTGATCACCATGTACTTTCCACATGTCAAATTTTGTTTTGTCATTGGATAGGCAAGCGGGACCCACGAGCATCTCGTCGAATTTCCTTAGTTTTCTGGCAACTCACTATGTCGCTAGCCGAAAAACCTTGGATTTTTTGGCTAGCGACATAGCGACATAATGACAAGCTGAATTTTCAACTTTTTTGGTGACCTCCAACTTGTTGACATCATCATGCTTAGATTGTGTGTTTGTTCAAAACTTTGTCTTTGTTAGTGTCCATATTTTATCATCCAGGACCCACGCGCGAGCTTGAATTTCCAAAAGCCCTCTTTCTTTGAGATATAATAGATTGGCAATGAGTTGTATTTAAACTCTTGAAAGCCCCAATGCCCAGCCAATGTGGGATATTGCACTCACTCCACAAATTTTCTCTTATCCAAATGGCATGAGCTCCCTTTTCTTTGTCTGGCATGATCGCTTTCTTCTAGCGGTGATTACTTCCTCTTTTTTAAAACTCCAGTAGAAAAAAACCATTTAGTGTGCCCATTTCTTGGCATGATTTTCCCTTTGTAGTGGGTGGCTTCCTTCCACTTTAACTGCAATTTGGTAAGAAAATATGTTGGATAGCTCACCCTGCATATGCATGAACCTCCCTTTAACAAGGCATGGGCTTTACCTCCATTGCAAGTTTTATGAGGCTTCCCTACATTTTACCAACGTCTATCCTCTATTGACGAGTGTGAGTCCCCTTCTTTGATATGTGAGTCTCTTTTATAGAAGTTGCCCTTCCAGATGCATGGTGTGAATGGCTTCTCTTTAGATTCCCTTGCCAAAACGTTTCTAGATTACAGGTCCTTGAATGTGGAATGCCTCCCCTGCCCCTTGCGTGGATCTTCCTAGTAGATATAGATGTGGGTCTCTTCAGCACTGCGACCTTCCTTAGCTTGGCTTGATGCAAGTTTTCTTTTATACCATGACGTCTGGTTTCCATCAATGTGGATATCTTCCTTTTCGCATAAGTGCTTCTTTCCTATGCCCAGAAAACTTCTTTCTTGAAAGTCTCTAAGTATAAAAACTACATAATTTGGATTTCACTAGTTAAACTGTATTGCCCAACTCCTTTGCTTATGCCGCACGTAGGGTCTGAGCTTCCTATTAACATGGCGGCTCCTTATGCTACGTTGGGTGCTTCCTCTGCATTTTTGTAGCTACACTCAATGTGCCTCCCCTTCTATGTGTAGGTGTTAATGATGGAGGTCATCTCTACCTATGCCATATGGGCTTTCCCCTACTACTATCTTCCTCATTCACATGAGAATCATTTTTCTTTCTCCAATCAGTTACCATGAATGTGGTCTACCCCCTTTCATACTTCTCCTCTATTATTCCATACTGACTTCTTCTAAAACTTTCACGCTTTGAAGGAATCACAATCTCAAACATGGCAGGTTCAATAAACCATAGTCTCATGCATTTTTCTCCTCTACGCATGGATCTTCAATGGAATATCTTTGGGTTGAATGAATATTTATCTATTTCACATTTTAGAAACTCATGTTCTTGATTAATAATCTTTTGACCCCCAATTCCTCTTCCAAAATGAAGATCCCCATGTAAACATAAAAAGTCACTTTTCTGAACACTTGGTCCATGCTCATTTGAGTGTCTATTCTCTAATATAGATTCACTATCACAAATGACAACCTTTCCCTCTCTACTAGTCCTTTTTATGCCTTTCTAACTAAATATAGGATCTTTTACTTGCTCTAATTGCTTGATCACAAGAGGGCTAAAATGTGGAAGTGCAAGATCCCCCTTTGAACTAAATGTAGAGAGAAGGTGATGCAGTTCATCCAGATACTCAAATAAATTCTTGCTAATTGTAGATACAACATCATAAAAGAAATCCACCACTATAGAGGCTAAACTCACATACATATCATTGATTTTGTATTCATGCAAATGTATTTCCTAGCTTTTCTTGATGACCATCTCTACAAAGTTCTGAACAGACAAGAAGGAAAACCAAACTTCAATTTCTCTTTTTTTTTTTGAAAGGCACAGGTGCTTAACATTGCTCTATATGCCACAAAGTGGGCACATTTTCTCATCCTTATACATTTAGTTCATTACTGACTAGGCACCGAAAGAAATTGAGATATTAAGTTTATCTTTTTAAAATCACAATGATTTAAACCATTACCAATTTCTTCTAAAGAATATATTCTTTTATATTCCAATCCCTTATTAATTTGTCAGAAGTAGTCGGGCCCCAAAGTGGGTTTGGCTAAAAAAAAGTTTTATTTTTGGACAACTGAGATGCCCAACTGATCCATAGAACATCTAATACTAATTCGAAACAAATTTGACCATTGAATCAGCATTTGAAACTCTAATTCATCTCTTTCTGCAACTTGTCAATTTCATGTCAGGAAGTCCTTTGACTGGCCTTAAAAATTGATCTAAACACCTGACCAAGCTTTGAAAATCGGGGCACTGATTCTTTGTTCTACATACTCCCACCTTGTTGAATCTCGTCTCATGATGAATTCCCAATCAAAAGATATTAACTGTCAATGTTACCTTCTCAGAATTACCTGCAAGAAAATGTGTTAGAAAACAATAAATTGGGCTCGAAATCGACTTCAAAAACTAGGTAAACTAACACTTGGGAAGACAAAAATTCGGGCATTAGTTCTCTATCATGAGGAGAATATGGATCTACGATTTGGGCTCATGATGAATAACAGGGTGCAAATGGAAATCGGTCAAAGTGAGCTACCTAGATTTTGCAAACTGGAAACACTAGCAGGAAAGTGATTTTTGCAAATGGAATTGACCTAGAAAAGTATGCAGATGGATTCGTCAAGATGTGAAAACTGACACATTTGGAGTATTTTTAGTGAACAATAGAATGGTACAATCCATTCAATCTAGACAATCATAGATCTCTAGTTATAATGTCACGAATAGGGGTTCCAATCAATCTACACTTTATGACACTAGTAAAAAGATATGTGTTTGGAATCGTGGTTGAAAACTAATCAAACTAATTCGTCATGAGTTGAAACTTGAAATATAACAAGTCTCTGACGTCTACAATGCAACACAGCAAGAATTTTCTCATTTCTATCAACTAGGTCAAAATTATAGCACGTCAAATAGAGCTTCCCAAAATTTTGAACATTTCATATCAGCATGACATTGGTAACTAACCAACTTTGAGGGATTCAAAACCTAGTCAAACAAACTCAAAATGACTAAAAATTTGAAACATAGGTTCTTGGGTACGGACTCTAGAGATTCTCAAAGTAGAAAATCACAAAATGTTTCTAGGTGCGAGATATTCAGTTGCAAACACAGCCTCATGTCATTGTTTGACACTTACGTGAAAATGCAGATTTGGAACTAGCTCAAAACAAGACTTCACGAAATGGCTCAGAATGTCAATTTAACTTTATGGAACATGTAGATGCACTGAATGAAAGGTTTTAGAAACATTAAACAACTCATGGAGCTCAAGGGTACAACCAGGTACATATGCATTTATAGAGCTCAATTTTTTCAATGGTACTCAAAATCGGGGCTACAATTTTGAGTCCCAACACACTCCACTCAAAATTTTGACTATCCTTTATCATGTCAAATATGCACTTCTTAATTTTAGAAAATTCAAGTACAAAATGCCTTAAGAAATTTACTTGACCAAAGAAGGATTTTTTCTTGCAAGATTGAGCTATTGTATGGCTTTGATGTGACTAGAGTCAATTCTAATGCCTTCTTAAGACACTATGTGACCTAAAAACTTTTTCTCTATAACACAAAAGAAATACTTCTTGGGGTTGAGGAAGATTCCATGCTTCCTGCATCTCTTCAATACCTTCTCCAAGTCCTTCAAATGACTATCTCATTTCTTCAAGAAGATTGTAAAATATACAAAATAGAGGACCATAATTTTTTCTTTTAAAATATGCAAAGGAAAAATTCATGGCTCGCTAAAAAGTACTCCACCATTAATTATCCCAAAGGGCATTCTATGTTAAGAAAAGGATTTCCAAGAAGTGATGAATGCTATCTTAAATCAATCCTTTGGATCCAATTCAATCTAGTTGAATCCTAAAAAACCATCCAACATAACATCATTTTAGATCTTGCCACTATATGTAGTAAATGATCCATATTAGGGAGAGAATATTTATCTTTAAGAGAAGCTTGATTCAAGTTTCTAGAGTCAACACAGATTCTTCTCTCCCCACTCTTTTTCCCAATAGGGACAACATTAAATACCAAACTTGAAAGGTGTATATGATAGATGATCCTTGCTTCTAACTATTGCAAGCATGAATGTTGATGATATTACTATGGAGGATTATTGTAGATATGTTACTATAATGATATGTTGCATTCATGACTGATTTTGTCATTGATGTCAACATAACAATTTTTTGCAGTATCTAACAGAAGAACAATAGAAAGATCAAGTTGGTATGGACAACAAGTTGAGTATTATAACTAAGGTTAAGGAAGATACTTCTAAGTATCTAGTATATGCAGTTAAAATCACAAGAAGAAATGATGAGTCTAGAAGAAGTCATGTAAGTTTTGGTGATGTTTGTTCTGAGATAAGGTTTATAGAGGCATGTTCTAGTAAACTTGTTATATCTCTTAGTAGAGTTGATATTCTGAAGATTGAAGTTGAGGACATGAAGAAGACATGTTGATGATGATGTAGCTAAGTTTTCCCATCATAATATTGCATGTATAGAAAGTTATTCTAGATGCAAGGGAAAATATTAATGTTATTGCTACGTGTAATGTGTTCTTAATGTGGTCCTATAATAATTAATTGAGAAGGTCTAACATTTGACTCAAGGAATTGTTTTGAGGACTTGATATAAAGTAAGGAAATTTTACTTTATCAAGTATGACATGAATTGTATTGTTGCAAAGAGATTGTAATTAGAGAGAGAGAGAAATGCAAAGTTGAGCAGAGCAGTGCGAAAGTGAAGGAAACTTCAATGCTGAGGTTTTTTTGAGTGATCAGAGGTTTTATATTTGGATCCAAGGTTTGTGACCAAGTCTACAAGGTCTAACAATGATTGGTTTGATTGATAGAGCAAAGGAAAGGAGAACATAATAGTAAACTACATGTTTGAGCAATAAGCTCTACTTGTAATTGAAATTATATGTTTGGGTAGTAGGATCATCTTGCATACACTGTACTACAACTCCTAATAGGGTTGGAATCTCCCAATAGGGATTCAAAGTCTCCTCACAGGGACCCTATCTACTAAATATTCTAATAGACTCCTAATAGGGTCCATCCTCTAACAAGGAAAATTTATAGTAGCACATCATCTTCTGGGAATCATTCTCACTATAGTTTTCCCTTTGATCAAGTGTTTCCCTAGTTAACATATTTGGTGTAATTGTCTATGTGCATCTTATTATGATTGTTGTTTAGTTTGTTTGAATGGTTAAGTTTTTTTAAAGAAGATGAATGTTTTAAATGTTAGATAACTAATTCAACACCCCCCCCCCCCCCCCCTCGAAAGTGAAGGAAACTTCAATGCTAAGGTTTTTTTGAGTGATCAAAGGTTTGTGACAAAGTCTACAAGGTCTAACAATGATTGGTTTGATTGATAGAGAAAAGGAAAGGAGAACATAATAGTAAACTTTTTTTTGAGCAATAAGTTCTACTTGTAATTGAAATTATATGTTTGGGTAGTAGGCTCATCTTGCATACACTATACTACAACTCCTAACAGGGTTTCAATCTCCCAATAGGGATTCAAAGTCTCCTCACAGGGACCCTATCTACTAAATGTTCTAATAGACTCCTAATAGGGTCCATCCTCTAACAAGGAAAATTTATAGTAGCACATCATCTTCTGGGAATCATTCTCACTGTAGTTTTCCCTTTGATCAAGGGTTTCCCTAGTTAACATATTTGGTGTAATTGTCTATGTGCATCTTATTATGATTGGTGTTTAGTTTTTTTGAATGGTTAAGTTTGTTTAAAGAAGATGAATGTTTTTAATGTTAGATAACTAATTCAACACCCCCCCCCCCCCCCCCTCCCAGGTTATCTTGGTGGCCTATTTTTTCTAACAATTGGTATCAGAGCATCAGGTCCTTGAAGATAACGTTTAACAAATTTGGAAGATCTATGGTGAACATGGTAAAAAAAAATAGTCTAAAGTTTTATGAAAAAAATAATGGCAGATGGAAAGAAAAAATGAAGACACATTTGTTGTGTATGGGTCCAGGATATTGGATCTTGACAAAATTAGTGAAAATTATCATTGCTAAAAAGAATTTGTCAACTTGTATCAAGGTAGAAAGTAATCTTTTTATGTGTGACATGAGAGCTATAGAAGCACTATTGACTGCACTTCCTGAAATTGAGTAAAATTAGGTAAAATCACTTGCTACTTCACATTTGATTTGGAAAGCTTTGGAAAATAGTTTTGAAGGTGATGCACATTCTAAGAAGGTGAGGCTATGTGGACTTGTGCATTTTAAGATGCTAAAATGATGGAAGATGAATATGTAAGAACATATATAGGTAGGATATTAGAAATTACTACAATTAGCAAATCTAAAGGAGGAACCAAAGCGGATGATGAGGTTATATCAAAGATATCAAAGACTCTAACACCACCATTCAAGTTAGCAATTGAGATGATATAGTTGTTGATATCTTGTACCAAATATTTCACAAAGGAGTCATTGCCTGGAAGACTTAAAGTAGTTGAGAATGGGCTTAGATAGTCTAGAGAATTGACTAGAACATAAAAAAAATTTAGTGCCCTATATATTTGACCTATTCTATCAAGGAGCATAAGTTCTATAGGAGATTTTTGTAGCAATAGTAGATCTGAGGAGGACAAAAAGATTGAAGGAGTATCCCTTCTGGTATAAAGAGAAAATGTAGGTAAGAAAATCTTTAAGTGTTGGACTTGTGATTAATATGGTCATTATGCATCTAAGTGTCCTAAAAGATAGAAAAAGTATAAGGGAAAGTAAAAATCTAGAAAAGATAGAGAGTGTTTGTATGCAAATTAAGACAATGATTATGATGAATAAGCAATAAGTGCTAGTGATGATGAAATTGGATTTGTGGAAATTAAATTGGAAAGTCGAGAAAAAGTAGATTTGGTGTGACAGGTTGAGAAGAAATATGATTGGATAATTGACAGTGGTTGCTTACATCATATGACTAGTGATATGAACAAGTTTGTTAACTTCCAAAGTCAGGATGGAAGCATTGCTAGAGTTGAAAATAATGCAACATGCCAAGTTAAAGTTATTGGATCTATAACTCTAGATGGTAAAACTAACACTGAGGATGTATACTTTGTTAATGGTTTACAACACAATATTTTGAGTGTTGGACAACTAGTGGAAAAAGGTTATCAGTTGCAGTTCACAAAGAAGACATACATGATCAATGATAAAGATGGAAAGTTAATTGGAATAGGAACCAAAACTAGAGGTAATGTATTTTAGTTGAATCCTTCTGAAATGACATGTTTGGTTGCAAAGGTAGATGATAGTTGGTTATGGCATAAGAACTTTTGTCATACAAACTTTGATAGTATTGTGAAGACTAGTAGAATATTTATAGATAGAGATTTTCCAAACATTGTAAAGCCTACTAACACAATTTTCAAGGAGTCTATTTTGGAAAAGCATAATAGAAATTATTTTCCTAGTAATAAGTTTACCACTACAAAAAAGTTGGAGATTGTACACATAGATCTCAATGGTCCTACAAAGACTAAAAGCTTCTATGGTGAAAGGTATTTTATGATTCTAGTTTATGACTTTTCTAGAATGTTGTGGGCTGCATTCCTTAAATAGAAATCTAAGCCATTTGATAAGTTTAAGATATTCAGGAATAGAGTTGAGAATGAATCTGACATGAATATTAAATGTTTATGATCAGATAGAGGAGGAGAAATTACTTCAAATGAGGTTAACATGTTTTATGAAGAAAATGTAATTAAAAACTAATTGTTAGCTCTGAGAACCCTTAAGAAGAATGACCTTGCATAGAGGAAGAACAAGTCAATTGGAAACATAGCAAGAACTATGCTAGCAGAGAAAGATGCATCCAAGATATTTTGGAGAGAAGATATGAATACAATAGTCTACACTATGAATATAGTGCAAGTCAGGATAGATACAAACAAGACCCCTTATGAACTGTTGTTTGGTCACTCACCTATAATTAAGTATTTTAGAATTTTTGGCAGTAATTGTTATATCAAAAGATATAATGATATTGGTATGTTTGATGCTAGAAGTGACAAAGGTATGTTTCTTGGTCATTCATTGAAAAGAAAGACTTATAAATGTTATAATTATAGAACTAAGACTATTATGGAAAGTGAAAATGTGAGAATTGATGAGAAATTCAAGATATAAAAGATAATAGTTTATTACAATTCAGATGATGTTATTGTTATTAAGCTTGGGAATGTTGAGGTTTTCTTAAGAATAATGATGTTTTGTAGAATGAAGGAGAGATGAGGTAAGAACAAAGATAAGAATATTTAGTAGAACCAAGAGTTTATATAGAAACTCCCACTTCAAGAAAGAATATGATAAAGAGTCACCCATCTGAGTAGATCATCAGAAGAAAAGATAAAGGTGTGATGACAATAAGTGGATTAAATGAAGAACTATGCTTGATATCTCAAGTTGAGCCTAAGAATACAAATGAAGCATGTAAAGATGATTATTGGAAACAATCCATGAATGTGGAATTGGATTAGGTAGTAAAGAATGAGACATGGGATTTGGTCCCTAGACCAATAGATAAGAATTTGATAGGAACTAAATGGGTATTCGAAAACAAAATGAATGAACAAGGTGAAGTTGCAAGAAACAAAGCAAGATTGGTATGTAAAGGTTACTCACAACAAGAAGGGATAGATTATGAGGAGACTTATACACTAGTTGATAGAATAGAAGAAGTAAGATTATTCTTAGCCTATACAGCATAGAAGAAATTCAAAGTGTATTAGATGTACTTTAAGTCAACATTTCTTAATGGAGAACTTGAAGAAGAAGTTTATATTGAGCAGCCTAAATGATGTCCTTTGATAGATGACAAGGAAATAGTATACAAACTAAAGAAAGCATTATATGGATTGAAGCAAGCACCCAAAGCCTAGTATGCAAGGTTAGACAAACATTTGACAAAGCTTAGATATAAAAAAGGTATGGAAGATAGTAATCTGTACTAGAAAGAAACTAATGATGGTTTGATGGTTTTAGTAATTTTTTTGATGATATCATATTTGGAGGAAATGATGAAGAAAGTGAGAAGTTCGTAGAGGAGATGAAAAAATAATTTTAAATGAGTATGATAGGAGAGATGAAATATTTTCTAGGATTGCAGATTGTATAGAATAAAGAAGGAATCTTTATATTTTAGACTATGTTCTTGAAGGATTTATTAAAATTTTTTGGTTTGGAGACATGCAAACACATTAGAACACCTACAATAATTAGACAAAAGTTATCTACAAAGGATGAGACACCTACTATTGAGTAGAAAAAGTACATATCTATGACCAGAGGATTGCAATATTTGATTCACGCAAGGCTAGATATAGAAAATGTAGTTGTAATTGTTGCAAGATTTTAAGCTCACCCAAGAGAAGCACATTATGCAGCAGTCAAAAGGATATTTAGGTATTTGAAAAGAACATCTGATTTCAGATCGTGGTATGATAGATCTAATGACTTCACTCTAATTGCCTATATTGATGTAGATTGGGTAGGTAGGATGGATGAAAGAAAGATCACTAGTGATGGAGCCTTCATTCTTAAAGGAAGATTGGTTTCTTGGTTAAGCAAGAAGTAGGATTGCACATCACAAAGTACAACAAAAAGTAGAGTATGTTGTAGCAAAAAATAATTGCAATCAATTCATTTGGATGAAGTAGATGCTAAAGGATATAAGTATAGAAATCAATGGACCTATTGTCATACATTATGAAAACAAAAGCACGGTAAATATGTCTAAGAATCCAATATTGCATTCTAAGACTAAGCATATTTATATTAAGTATCATATCTTAGGAGAGAAGTTTCAAAAAAGAAAATTAGATTGGAGTAGGTGAGAACTAAAGAGTAGATTGGAGATATATTCACTAGGCCTCTTCCCAAAGAGACTTTTGAGTATTTGTGAGGTATTCTTGGGGTTATGCCCCTTCCGAAATTAGAGTAGAAGATGCAAAAATGCATCAATCTAGTGTAATGGAGCATAATTATTGTCTGGACTGAATGCTGATGATTCTTGTATGGGGGAATATCTATGATGGACAAAGTCATCTAGAACTCTTGTTAACTATTGTTTTGAATAACTTATTTTGACACTCAAGCTAAGTAAGAATTAGTTGTTGCAGAGTGTGATGTAGTAAAGTTGGTTACTAAAACCTTTGACATTGATGTCAATGGGGGAGAAGTTTGGAATGAAAAACAACATGCAACATGAAAAACAACATAACAATTAGTGAAGTTTGGCATGAGTATAGCATGTTTAGAAGAAGTACAGCATGAAATGATAGTTTGACAGAAAGCACATTGAGGTATATCAATGGGGGAGAATGATTGATGAAGAGGATTTGAAAAGATGAGCAATCCTTTATCAACATTCTTGGAACTCGATGTTTTTCATCTATATTTCCATCAATTCCAAAGGGGGAGATTGTTGCAAGCATCAATGCTAATGATATTCCTATGTGGAGTATTGTAGATATGTTACTATGATGATGTGTTAAATTCATGACTGAGTTTGTGATTGATGTAACCATAACAGTTTTCTATGGTATCTGACAGAAGAACAACAAAAAGATCAAGTTGGTATGGACAAATAGTTGAGTATTATAACTATCTGAGGTCATGTGAGACACTTTTGAGTATCTAGTATATGTAATTAATCTCAAAAGAAGAAATGATAATTCTTGAAGAAGTTATGTAAGTTTTGGTGATGTCTGTTCTTAGATAGAGTTTATAGAGGCATGTTCTAGTAAACTTGTTATATCTCTTAGCAAAGTTGATATTTTGAAGATTGAGTTTGAGGACATGAAGAAGACATGTTGATGATTGTTGGTGTAAATAGATATTTACTATTTACACTTTACTTAAAATTACTTAGGTTAATGCATTATTTTAATATTAATTAGTTAGTCACCTAGGATTATGTGTACTCATTTGAGTTGTTATGTTGACAACACAAGAGTTAGCAACTCTTTTATGCACATGATGTGTACAACATAGGAGTTAGCATCTAATTTAAGCACATGGTGTTTACAAAGTCTCTACATGAGATACACCTTGTCATACTTTTCCTCTCATCTATAATGGAGGATAATCCACTTCTAGTGGACATGTGCTTAGTTGTCATTCTTATCTCCTAGTTCCTTCTAGACACATTCTAGATGCATCTTATAAGCCTTTCTATATAGGCACTGCTAGTGTGTATTGTATGATAGAGAGAATTCTCATTATTGTTATATTGATCATACTTTGGTACATTTTTGTGCTTGTATTTGAGCCTCTTGATCTTGGGTGAATATTTCCCTAAGGAAAATTCTTAAATGGTATTAGAGCTGAGGGAGATTCTCTTCACATAGCCATTGTAGACCTTGTTGCTTCATCTCTTGAAGGAACCCAATTTAGATCCGGAGCATCTGCTATCATTGGAAGCATCTAGAGTCAAAGAAGACCTCACCATTGCATTTGAAGTGACGATTCATGAAATGAAAATATAAATTTACCTATTTTTGGCCATAATCAATTTTGAGACAATTTTTTTTTGCAAACCAGAACCTGAAGGTCTAATTGGAAAATTTGGTATGGTCATTTTCGGATCTACTTAATTATTTTTTTGATCTATAAATTTATTTCTCTCTACATTTATGGAGTATTTTTTCAAAAAATTTTAGGCCAGTTTTCCCTGTAGAGAATTTTTTTTTGCAAGAACCAAGTGATCAAACCCCAGCCCCCATAGAGAATATTTTTGAAATATTCTTCATTATTTTGGCAACTTCACATATATCTCTATAAAATAATTTAACAAACAACTATCAATAACCAGCTGAGCACCACTGTAAACCAATTTTTGGCATATTGACCACACCTAATGGGCTTCTTTGTTGCAAACACTATGGCTAGCTTCATTATATTCATCATTTTGCTAAGCACATAGTAAATGTGGGATAAAACCCACATTGTTAGCACAACAAAACTAGTCCCAACAATGTTCTTGGTGATGTCATTTTAAAAACTTGGCCGTGAATTCAAACTCTGGTGTTGTTTGCACATTTCACACATGACACCAGTCATTCCCCTTTCTTAGTGCTAAGATTAATATTCCTCGGCTCCCATGTTCAAAATTTGGGCAACTACTATAACTTTCCCAGTGAAGCACACAACTCACCATGAACAGTGCTACGTGACACCACATTGGACCACTCTTAGTCTGCACCAATAAGAAGCCAAGTAAGTAGCCAGTAAGCAGCCCCATGGCACATCACATCTTCAATGCTCTAACATGTCAGGAAACTAGTCTGCAAGGCCACATCAATATCTATACTGAGACACATGTATTTTCTATATAGATTTTGTACAGTCAATACAATTCGTACAGGACATCTAATTGTTGACGTCACCAAGGGGCTTGAGTTTCTGTTGACACACACTTAAAATTTATGGCCACTTGACCATCATTTTTAGAAAAATTTGGATTGTTGTGATGGACATTTGACCATTAAATTTGACATAGTGTTTTCTTCTCCATACCCCTCTTTAGATTCAATTTTGATTTGACAGCCCAACTTTGAGAGGCCATAACTCAGTCATTCGAACTCCAAATCAAGTGCAGTTTTCTTTAATTTTGGGTGGAATTTCTTGAAATTTTTAGTAGTGTAGTTCTTTTCTAGTTTTGGTGCATGGATTTTTTAAAATAGCATTTTTGACAACTATACCTGTCCAATCCTACATTTTGTAATATCAAATGCTCCATATGGGCTCATCTAGACTTGAAATCAGGTTCCATTTGTTTTGAAAGTACATATTTTTTTATCTAATTTCTAGATTTGGTATCATATTATAGAATTGTATGGACAAAAAGACCACTTTCAGAAAAAGGTCCTATTTTGCATTGTATTACTTTACAATTGTTGTATTTCTGAGCTACATTGTAAAGTTCTAGATTTGTACTCTAAAAAGAGGTTGTAAATAGAAAAATTAGAAGCCCACTTTGTCTATTTTGACAAGTGACCTATTTTAAATGCACTACATATAAAGTGCCAAAATATTTCACTTGGGGGGGGGGTTGATTGTGTGAGAAGGTGGGGCGTGTATGGTGTTTTGTGTCTCCTTGGTATTATGCTCTTGCATTATGGGTTCTTTTCCAAAGTTAACTCCACATAATTATCCTACTTGGAAAGAAAACATAAAGGAACCATTGGTAGAAAAAGGTTTACTGCATTATGTAACTAGTGCAACAAAGAAACCTCCTGCTGATGTTGATGAGGCTCAAAAAGAAGATCGGGAATCCAAACAGGAAATGGCCCTAGGAACCTTTCTCAAGAATATCTCAAATCCCATCAAATATCATATTAGGAAACTTAATAATCCAATAGAGGTCTAGACTAAACTTGAAGCATTATATGGGAAAGTTGATGAAGACATGGCTTACACTATTGAGGACAAACTTCTCAAGTTGGATCCTAGGAATTTTAACACCATCAAAGACTATCTTACACAAGTAAACATGTATAGGGCACAACCTAAGGATTATGGTGAGCCCATCATGGATGGAAAGATGATCAAACACATAATGACACATCTTCCACCTGAATATGATGCTTTTGTTTCCAATTATAATACTCACAAATTAACAATGGGTAGTCCCTTGAAAAAACCTCTATTTGAGAAATTTTCAAAAATGCTAGCCTTAGAGCATGAAAATTTAGTGAGTAAGGGAATCCTCCAGTCTTCCAAGAATAAAGCCTTGGTAGAAAATCAAGGGAATTCGAGTGGCAAAAACTCCAACAAGAAGAAAAAGTAGTGGAAGGCTAAGCCATAAGATGACATACAACAATCTTCCTCTAAAAAAAAATCTTCCTCACATCAATCTTCTTGCACTCAACAATCTTCTTCACAACAAGGTAAGTATTCTTCCAAAAATAATCAGAAGGGGAACAATTCCAACAAAAGGGAGAAGAAAACTTGTTCCTATTGTTAGAAGAATGGTCATGATGAACATGAGTGCAAGGTTAAGAAGATTGATGAATTGGTCAACCTATTGAGGAAAGACAAAATTGATGTACTTGTAAATTCCTATAAGGATAAGTGATCTTCAACTACTTTACAGGGTAAGGTACAAGCTTTGGTAGCAAGTACAAATAATGTTGAGGAATGGATTCTTGATTCAGGAGCTACACATCATATGGGTGCTTTAAGGGAACATTTTTACTTTTTGAAAACATCAAATGTACCTTACATCTATGTGGACAATGTCACTCAAGTGAAAGTTTAAGGGAAAGGGAATGTTGAGTTGGAAAATGGCATCTTCAAAGATGCTCTTCATGTTCCTAACCTTAACACCAACCTTCTCTCCATCTACCAAATAACTCACTATGGATGTGGCAACAAAGTGGAGTTCCTTCTAGATACAGTTGTAGTGAAAAATCTCAAAGATGATTCTATGGTGGTGGTTGGAAAGGCTAATCATGAGAGAAGACTTTATTATTTCTTTCATTTTGTGCCTAAGTCCACTTCCCTTTCCTTTTTCACTCATTCAAATACACAAAGTAAACTATGACACAAGAGATTTGGACATCTCAATTATCGCTACCTTTAACAACTCAATGGCAAAAATATGGTCATTGGTCTACCTCAAGTCAAGTATGCAGAGGGTGTATGTCTAGGTTGTGAAGTAGGCAAGCATCCTGAAGAGAAATATGACAAGGGGAAGTCTTGGAAGGCTACTATTGTTCTTGAATTGGTTCATAGTGATGTATCTAGCCCATTTCTAGTATCATCACTTAGTAAGGCTCACTATGTTCTCACCTTTATTGATGACTTTTTGTGCTACACCTGTGTCTTTTTTCTTGCTCATAAGAGTGAAGTATTTGATAAGTTTATCACCTTAAAAATTGAAGTTGAGAAAAAATTAGGGAAAGCCATCAAGATTCTAGGAACAGATAATGGTAGGGAATATGTCAAATCTAGGCTTATAGACTTTTACATTCATGAGGGTGTTGATCTTCAACATTCAGTTGCATACACCCACAATAGAACAATGGAAAGGAAGAATAGAACCCTTAAGGAGATGACCACTTTTATGCTTCAACATAAGTCTCTAGATCCAATGTTTTGGGCATAAGCCATGTGTTGTGCCTATTACATCCAAAATAGAAGCCCCCATAAGGCCTTAGAAGGAATTACACCTTTTGAGGTGTGGCGTGGTAGAAAACCAAATGTAAAGCACTTTAAAGTTTTTGGTTGTCTAGCATGGGCAAGGATACCTCCACAAAAGTGAAAGGAATTGGAACCTCAAAGAAAACAATGTATATTTTTTGGATATCCTGGATATCTTAAGGGATACAAACTCATGGATTTAGAGACACATTGATGGAGAGTCTATAGCTTTATTCCACTAAAATCTTCCTAAGTGCCTAGTAGCACCCAGTGTAGTGCAAGATGCCAAACAAGGTTAGTAGCCTTTACCCAATGCTGACCTTTGTCTCTCCAAGTGGACTCCACTTTTCTAAGGTCTTATCCCCTCTCTAGGGCTCATAACACACTTGGGTCAAATCAAGGCTTTAGGGACACTAGCCCTCAACTAGGCCAAATATGGAAAATTAGGAAAGATGCTTTAAAGACTTCAAATAAAGAATGGTTTTGTCACCAGTAGTCCTATCCCACTAGGATTCATCCAATTTCTACATTCCAACACCTTCAAAGGGCACCTTTCCCAATTTTAGGCCTAGAAATCCTATTAGGCCAAAATTTTGTTTTACTCAGATAACTCCCAAACTCCCCAAACCATGTGACCAACTTATCACCTTTCTAGACACCCTTTACTAGGTTCTTCAAGATTGCAAAGTTTCATGGGCTGATCCTACTCCAACTTGTCCAAACACCAACTAAGATCAAAGACCTCATAGGCCTAATTAGGCTGGCTTTCCAAAGAAAGTGTTAGGAAATGGGTTCATAGAACTAGAAAAACCACATGGAACTCTTCCTCAACATGCCACAACTCCATTGCACCCTTTACCTAGGCTAGATCAAATAGTTTGTCGGTCTGAACACCAATTCCTCAACAAAATTGTGTTGAATATAGGAGGATGTACAACTTAGCGCTTACAAGAAAAAATAGTAAACCTTCTCCTCTGACCTTAAAAATTTTCCATATGAAAGAGTACACCCTTAAATTTCTTCCCTCGAAAAGACATCAAGGTCCAACTGTTGGGTTGCAAGCTAGAGGCCCATATGTGCCAACAACTCAAAATTCAGGCTTAAATAGGCAACCTTCACAAAAAATGCAATAACCTACACAAATGAAATCATAAAACCCTCAAACCAAATTTAGATGAAAGATAATTTTCATATCTATCTAACTATGTCAATTGATCAAATGTGCCAATCCATATACATTTGTACAACACCAAAGCACAGTTAAATTGGTAGAAAATCAGGTTTTATTGTTGCAAATGTTCTCCAATCCATACAACCATCGCACACCTTAGGCCTATAAAATCATTAAATTATTATATACCTTTGTGCCAATTGTTATAACCATATTTAAAATATTTATTTCAACATACAACTTATTTTTCAACTATATTGCAAAGTTGTTAGCATTTTGCAATTTTGCTTGACAACTTTTGCAATTTTTTACAATTTTTGACTACTGACTTCCTAGACACCTAAGACTTGACCAAATGACCATAAGGACCATTAGAACCTTCTAAAAATCCTATTTTCATTTCAAAATCACTAAAATTTCTAATTTTTGACCCATGGTAATTTGGTACTTTGGCTTATTATGGCACCTAAAGCCCAATTAACCTTATAGTTTGGTCTTATTACATCATTTTCATTAATGTTCCTAATCTAAAACTAGGACCACTATCTATTTTCCTTGGTTCCCTAGACCATACTCCTTAGGAAAAGAAAACTCAAGTCTCTTGAGTTGGTAAATCATCCACTCTATGTCCAAGTTTGATAAAATTTGCCTTAGTTAGCCATGCTACATCTTCCACGGGCTGGTTCCTCCACTTAACAAGGTACTAATAGATGGTCTTTCTCCTTGTCTGCCTCAATACCTTGGTGTCTAGGATGCATTCAAATTTAGGTTGTGGTTGTTTAGGAATTTATGTAGGTGCTTCCACTCCATGGATCTAACCTGTACCACAAACAATAGATCCCTTATAGGGATAAAGATTAGAAACATTAAAGGTATTAAACAAACCAATGTTAGCAGGTAGTTCTAGCTTTTAGGAATTTGTGCCACATTTTTTCAAAAATTTGAAGGGTCCCATCTTCCTCATCATAAGATTCGTGTATTTTCCCTTGGGTAATCTTTCATCCTTGAGATGAACCATGACCATGTCTCCTTCTTTGAATTGAAGATCCCTTCTAGTTTTCTCTGCTCTTTCCTTGTATTTTCTGGAGGTCTTTTTCAACCTATGTCTAACTTTTTGATGCAAATCCTTCATGACTGTAGAAAAATCCTCTACTTGTGAACTTTTCCTTGCAATTTGGCTGACATCTCTCAATTCTAATACACCCTTGGGATGAGTTCCATAAACAATTTGGAAGGGACTGAAACCAGTACTTCTATTGACTGAATCATTATAGGAAAACTCTGCATGTGTCAAAAATACATCCCATGCAACACCATAGTCTTTTGTAAGACACCTCAATAGGTTCCCCAAGGGCCTATTTATGACCTATGTTTGGCCATTTGAATGTGGGTGGTATGCTCATGAATAAGCCAAATTTTCTCCTAATTTTCTCCACAAGGTTCTCCGAAAATGTCCTAAAAATTTAGGATCCCTGTCTGATATTATAGAAAATGGAAAACCATGTAACATCACTATTTCCTTGAAGAATATCCTGCAATATTTGAGGCATCATTTCTTGTTTTTCAAGTAAGAAAATGAGCCATTTTAGAAAACCTGTCCACTACAACAAATATGTAGTCATAACCTTGTGTAGTCTTGGGCAGTCCAAGTACAAAATCCATACTAATGGAATCCCATGGCTTGTTTGGGATAGGTAGTGATGTATATAGACCTACATTTAATTGATGTTACCTTTGCCTTTTGGCATACCATGCACCTTTCAACAAATCTCTTGACCTCTAACTACATTTTAGGCTAGTAATAAAATCTTTTAACTAGCTCTAAGGTATTGTCTAGACCAAAATGTACTCCAAGCCCCCCACAATGCTTTTCCTTTATTATGTTCTCCCTTATAGAGCCCTTTAAAAAAAATAACTAGCTACCTTTGAAGAGAAAAACTTCCTGTAGCATAAAATCTACAAAATTAGTATAGTATCTGTTAGTCATTTCTTTGCACACATGAAATGCTTCAAAGAAATCTTCATCTCCTTCATACATATCCTTGATTGCATTTATCCACATTCTCTCCAATCTAGTCTCTTGAATGGTCAAGCTCCTCTTGCTAAGGGCATCTGCTACTTTGTTAGCAACTCCTTTCTTATTCTTGATGATGAAATTGTATGCTTGAATGTACTCCACCCACTTGGTATGTCTATGATTCAGTTTATCTTGTCTATTTAGAAAACTCAAACCATGGTTATCAGTATAAAGTAAAAATTATTTAGGCAAAAAATAATGCCTCCATTTCCTTAAGGATTGAACCAATGCATATATTTCTAAATCATATGTTGAATATTTTTCTTTTGCCTCATTCAACTTTTCACTAAAGAAGGCCACTGGTTTACCTTGTTGGCTTAGGACCCCTCCTATGGCCCTATTTCTTGCATCACACTAAATGGTTAACATCTTGTTGAAGTTAGGAAAAACAAGGATAGGTGCCTCTACAACCTTCTTCTTTAAATAATCAAAGGACTGATCTACATCTCTAGTCCATGAAAACTTAAATTTTATTCCTCCCTTGATTGTATCAATCATAGGGGTGCACACATTACTGAAACCTTTAATGAATTTTCTATAAAAACTTGCTAAGCGATGAAGCTCTTTACCTCACTTGCATTATTTGGGGCAGTCTCTAGAGTTAAGACTGGATTCCACTTTTGCTAGTGTTGGTGTAAATAAATATTTACTATTTACACTTACTTAAGTTTACTTAGGTTAATGCATTATTTAATTATTTATTTATTGGTCACCTAGGAGTATGCACACTCTTGTGAGTTGTCATATTGACAACACAAGAGTTTGCACTCTAAATATACACATTTTGTCTACACTTAGCACATTATTTGAGCACATGGTGTCTACAACATTCTAGACACCTCATCATGCTTATCCTCTTATTGTGGAGAATATGTGCTTAGTTGTCATGCTTATCTCCTATTACATTCTAGACACATTATAGATGCATCTTAGAGGCCTTTATATATAGGCTCTCCTAGTGTGTATAGTTGTGTTTGGTGTTGTGCTCCTTGATCTTGGGTGAATTTTTCTCTAAGGAAAATTCTTACATGGTATTAGAGCTTAGGGAGATTCTCTACAATAGCCATTCGAGACCATAGTTACTTTAGCAGCTCAACTCGAATCTAGAGAATCTATAGAAATTGGGAGCATCTAGAGTGAGATCTAACCTTTCCATTGCATCCAGAATGTTAATCTAGTGAAAATCAGATATAAATTTTCCTATGTTGGGCTAAAGTTGATCGTGAGGCAAATATTTTGTAAACTGGCAGCCAAAGGCACTGATTTGTAAATTGGGTATGATCTATTCGATCTATTAAATCTATATTTAGATCTAAATTAATTTGATCTCTACAATTTATTTTTCAAATTATTTCTTTTGCCTAGTCGGGCTAGCAGAGATTTTTTTTGCACAACCAAGTAGTCACACCCCAGCACTACAATTTGGGAGAATATTCCAATTCAGTGGCCTTACTGCAATTTATCGGCAAACCTCTAAACAATTTGACAAGTCTACAATTTTTTGGACACCTTACAAATCCAACATGTATAGTCTTTGACTGTCTACATTAGCTTTGGTGCATTCTAGGAAGTACCTAACCCGACATCGCATTTTGTTTAGTAATCCAATGGCCTACCTTTTAAAGTGCGTACGAGTTTGTCTCCCATGCAATGTGGGATTAAAATCCTATTTTTGATGATGTCAAAATGTTCACCGGCACCATAGTAATTAGTTTCGATAAGGGCACCGAAATTCCTCCTGGTGGTAGGAGAAATCTCGACACCATTAAGTATTTTTGGCTCATTTTCTAACAATTGAAAACCTATTTTCAACAACAGAAATAATTCCTTGATGACAGTCAAAAAAATTTATGGCAACACGTGCTCACTTCTACCTAGCCACATGGCATCCCCATGATTTCCCATGATATTGCATAGCTGAAACATCACCAGCTGACTTAGCAGTAACTATACATCTAGTCAATAGTACATAAGCAACCATTTAACACATACCTGTCAACAAATCGTACACATAGTCGACAGTGACTCAACAATGCCACGTCACCTAATCTGATTGAGTAGCCAAGTCAACACTCATACATATAGTTAGTTGCCTACATTAGCTGGATATGTCAAATAGCCATACCAGATTGTACAAATCTATACATGCTGACATCATCATGATGTTATGCTGACACCATCACAGGCTAACTTTCTGTTGACATCATCCAATTCTTTAGCCTAAATTTGATGACCATCTAACCATCATTCTAGGGAAATTTTGAACTGATGTGATAGTCATATGACTGTCAAATTTAACCCAATATTTTTCTAATGCAACCCCTCTTTAGATTGATTTTTGATTTTGCAGTCCAATTTTGGGAGGCCTTATCTCACTCATCTAGACTCCAAATCAGGTGTAATTTTTTTTATTTTGGCTAGAATTTCCTAAATTTTTTAGTGGTCCAGCTATTTTCTAGTTTTGGTGAATGGAGTTGTCAAAGATTGTGCCTTTTGGTGACAGTACCTATCCAATCCTATATTTTACAACTTCAATTGCTCCGTACGGGCACATCTGGACTCGAAAATAGGTTCTATTTTTTTTTGAAAGTGCATTATTTTTTATCTACTTCCTAGATGTGCACTCAAATTATTGGGTTGTATGGACAAAAGTGTCACTTTTAGAAATAGGGCATTTCTTTACTTTGTATTACTTCAAACTTGTTGTACATTGTAAAGTTCAAAATTTCTAATCTATCAAGAGGTTGTAACAAGAAGAATCAAAAGTCCACAAAGGCCAAAATTGGTAAGTGGCCATTATAATCACACTACTTATAAAGTGCCTAAAGTATCTATTTGGGGAGGGGGGGGGGGGGATTTCTTGATTTAGTGAAAAGGGGGGGGGGGGTTTCTTTGTGTTTTGTTTCTTCTTTTTTGCAGTTTTGTTTCATTTTCTTCATCGTGAGAAATTTCAAGTTTCCTGAATTAACTCCCATGGTCCATCAAAATGTGGTGTCATTTAATGATAATGGAGTTTCTCAGTATGTAGATGGTACCCTTCCTAAACCAGCACGTGATAATGTATCAACTAGTGATATTCAAGCTTGGGAGGCAATGGATGGGAAAGCCCTAGGTGATATATGTTTGCAGGTTGATGACAAGATCATGTATTATATTAGGAAGTCTTCTACATACAAGCAAGCTTGGGATACTCTCAAAAACCTATATGATAAAGTGTTTGAAGAGGATGTTTTCAAAATTGAAGATGACCTTGTCTCCTTAGATCCTAAGTTATTTTATTCTATATAGGTTTTCATCATTAAGGTGAATGAACTAAGGACAAAGCTTATTGATTGTGGGAACCCTATCAAAGATGACAGGTTGATCTATCTTATTCATAATAAGCTACGATTGGAGTATTCCACATTTGTTTCTTCTTATAACAACTCAAAGACTACATTAGGGTCTACATATAAGAAAATCTCTTTTGATGAATATGCTGATCTATTGGATAGAGAAGAAAAGAAGTTGATATCAATGAGGATTTTTAATTCACCTAAGTCTAAAACACTGGTGGCCAATGATGAGGGTTCTCAAAATTTAGCTGGGCAATCTTCAACTAAAGGAAAGGGTAAGAATAAGAAATGGAAGAAAAAATTAGAGGATGTAGAAAAGACAACACCATCATCCAATCAACAAGGCAAGTCTTCCTTAAATTCCAACAAGAAGGAGGACAACAATAAGGAGAAGAAAAAGTGTGCCTATTGCAAGAAATGGGGTCATTAAGAGCATGAGTGTTATCATAAAAAGATTGATGAGTTGACCTCTATCATGAAGAAACATAATGTTCCATTGCCTAATGCTTATAAGGATAAAGGGTCTTCTTTAGATTCAAAGGGCAAAGGGCAAGTACTCATGGAAAATTCAAACTCTTCAAAGGAATGGATTCTTGAATCTGGTGCCTCATATCACATGGGTTCTTCAAAGGAGGGTTTTTCTTCATTGAAGTAGTCAAAGGTACCACACATCTCCATGGGAGATGATACCAAAATGGAAGTTTTAGGGAAAGGAAATGTGGAAATGGAAAATGGAGAGTTTCAAGATGTTCTCTATGTTCCAAACCTAAGTTCTAGTCTCCTCTTGATTTACCAAATCACTCACCTTGGAGATGGACATAGAGTTGAGTTCCTTCCTGACTCAATACAAGTGCACAATCTAAAAGATGACTCATTGGTTGTAGTAGGGAAAGTGAATCATGACCAAAGGTTGTACTATTTATCCCATTTTGTGCCCAAGTCTCCTTCATAGGCCTTTTTATCACAATCCAATTCTCAAATGCAATTATGGCATGAGCATTATGGCCATCTTTCCTTCTACTACCTTCAACAACTTTTCACATACAGAATGGTCAAAGGTCTACCTCAAATCAACTTTTCCCATGGTGCCTCATATCACATGGGTTCTTCAAAGGAGGGTTTTTCTTCATTGAAGTAGTCAAAGGTACCACTCATCTCCATGGGAGATGATACCAAAATGGAAGTTGTAGGGAAAGGAAATGTGGAAATGGAAAATGGAGAGTTTCAAGATGTTCTCTATGTTCCAAACCTAAGTTCTAATCTCCTCTTGATTTACCAAATCACTCACCTTGGAGATGGACATAGAGTTGAGTTCCTTCCTGACTCAATACAAGTGCACAATCTAAAAGATGACTCATTGGTTGCAGTAGGGAAAGTGAATCATGACCAAAGGTTGTACTCTTTCTCCCATTTTGTGCCCAAGTCTCCTTCATAGGCCTTTTTATCACAATCCAATTTGCAAATGCAATTATGGCATGAGAATTATGGCCATCTTTCCTTCTACTACCTTCAACAACTTTTCACATATAGAATGGTCAAAGGTCTACCTCAAATCAACTTTGCCCATGGTGAATGTTCAATATATTTAGTGGATATGCATCTAGAGGAGAAGTTACATAAAGGGAAGTCTTCAATAGCACTAGTTGTTCTACAGATGGTTCATATGGTATTAGTAGGACCTTTTCCAATAACAATAGTTAGCCAGGGTTGCTATATACTTTCCTTCATTGATGAATTTAAAAGATACACTTGGGTCTACTTTCTCCATCATAAGATTGAAGTTTTGGACAAGTTTCTAGCCTTCAAGACTCATGTTAAAAAAAAATTGAGGAAAGCCATCAATGTTATAAGAATGGACAATGGAAGCATATATGTGAACAAAAGAGTTAAAGACTTTCATAAACTTGAGGTAATTGATCTTCAAAATCCACCAGCATTTAGTCCACATAAGACAAACATTGTAGCAGTGAGGCTCTGCACTCTTAAGTCCATGGAAAGTTGCATGATATAGGCCAAGTCTCTAGATCCATCATAGAAGTTGAAGCAATCACCAGTGCCACTCACATACTTATTCAGTCTCTGCATCTTGCCTTAGATGGAAAGACTCCTTTTGAGGCATGGTGTGGCCAAAAACCAATTGTGACACACTACATAGTCTTCAGTTGTCCTCCATGGGCAAATAGATCTTCTATGGGATACAAGGCACGGTCACCTCAGCCTTGTACTTTTATTTGTTATGAAGAAAATGTGAAGGCATACAAACTCATGGATCTAGAGACACATCAAATTTTTGTGGAGAAGCATGTACACTTTGAGGAAAGTTCACCAAGCTTGTCCTCTAATCCTCTCTGCACATCATATCGTGTGGAAACTGATAGTGACACCAATGATAGTACTTCAATGGATTCAAACATGTGGGATTCTATCAATAGTTGTAGCAAGAGGTCACAACATTAGTCCAATCCACATTCATATATAGCCACAATGATAGGTCCAACACGATAGGGTACATCTAGTCTTCTAGGTCCAACTTTAGTGATAGACTTTGGGGATAGTATTGATGCTTTGCCTCTTCTTCTTGATGCAGTAGCACCTTCTTTAGTTTTCATGAGGGCTCCATCTAAATCTCTTGTTCATTCTCTACATGATCTATCATCATAGGTTGAAGTAATTGTGGATACTTATGATCAGCAGTTGTAGAGGGTTTCTTCATCAGTTGATGAGACAGACAGTTCTTTGAGATAGGTTCTTCATCGACTTGAGCAGGTTTTAGAGACATCACTTATCTATGGGATTCTTTCCACACACAATGAAAGTGTCTAATTTTTACCCATGACCTTGTTTCTTCCTAAGGGGAGAAACACTATTCTGTAGTCTTGGATCAACTTCTTCATCCAAGCAGTCAGTAGTCGACATTCTTCTTTAGGGGGGGGGGGGGGGGGGGGAGCCTATCCTCTCTCTCTTCCTCTTATGATTTCTCTTATGTATATACTAGATGTATGTCATAATGGGGGGTCTTGACTACTCCATCTATTCATACATTATATGTTTGTCATCTCTCTTTTTTGGGGAGGGTTTTTGCTACAAGGTTTTCCCTCTTTCTCCACTTTATGAGAGATTGCATATAATTATGTACATGGGTACCTAACATGGCCTAGTAGCAGGGACCCATCTTGCACTTAGAGAAAAATTCTCCCAAGATCAAGGAGCACAAGAACAAGCACAACTTTAGACCAAGAGTATGATCAATATGGATGCTTACTATTATATAGGAAGCTTGTACATACATAGTAGGAGAGCCTATATATAAAGGCCTCTAAGATGCATCTAGAATGTGTCTAGAATGTACTAGGAGATAAGCATGACAACTAAGCACACATCCTCCACAATAAGAGGATAAGCACAATGAGGTGTCTAGAATGTTGTAGAGACCATGTGCTCAAATAATGTGGTAACTCCTAAGTGTAGACAACATGTGCGTATTTAGAGTGCAAACTCCTATGTTGTCAATATGAAAACTCACAAGAGTGTGCATACTCCTAGGTGGCTAATAAATAAATAATTAAATAATATATTAACCTAAGGAAACTTCGTGTAAATAGTAAATACTCATTCACACCAATAGTTGTATCCATCTTGAGATTGCCTTTCGAGATGACAAAGCCTAGGAACACCAACTCTTCCTTCAGGAAGTCACATTTTTTCAAGTTGATCCTTAAATCCTTCTCCTCAAGATTCTTCAATACCATTTCCAAATGTGTGAGATGCTCCTCCCTAGAATGAATGAAAATCAATATATCATCAAGATAAATAACAACAAAATGGTTAATGAAAGGCTTTAGGACCTCATTCATGAGTCTCATGAATGTACTTGGAGCATTTGAAAGGCCAAAAGGTGTCAGCATCCATTCATAAAGTCCCTCATTAGTTTTAAAGGTTACTTTCCATTCATCTCCTTCCCTTATTCTGATTTGATGGTATCCACTTTTGAAATCAATCTTGGAATAGAATTTTTCTCCTCCTAGGTGATCCATCAAGTCCTTCATCCTAGGCATTGGAAACCTATACCTAATGGTTATCTTGTTTATGGCTCTAGAGTTAGTACATAACCTCCATGTACCTCCTCCTTAGGTACCAAAAAAGTAGGGACTGCAAAAGAGTTGATACTTCTTCTTATGAACCCCTTTGCAAACAATTCTTCCACTTGTCTTGCTAACTCTTTGTTTTTCTTTGGTGTTATCCTATATTCAAGTTTATTAGGCAATGTAGAACTAGGTATAAAATCAATGTAATGACTTACTTCTCTAAATGGTGGCAAGGAATCAGTAGTATAGTCAAAAATGACTTCTTTGTATTTGTCCAATAGCTACCTTACTTCCTTGGGTTCCACATTCCTTTCATCTAATCTACCTTCCTTCCTCTTGTCTCCAAGTTTTAGCTTCCCTAATATGGCAAAGCAAGTAGTATTCTTCACCTTGAGGGTCTTCAAAAACTCCTCCCCAACCACCATCACACTAGATGCATGTTGGGTCTCCTTCCCATCTTCTAGAAATGGTCTCATAGTGTACTCCTTCCCATTTTTGGAGATGATGTAAACATTTCTCCTTCCATCATGCTTAGAATTGCCATCATATTTCCATGGTCTACCTAAAAACAAATGACAAGCATCCATCTCTGCAACATCACAAATGTCTTTGTCCTTGTACTCCCCTATTTGAAATTCAACATTAAGTTGGTCATTAACTACAACTTACTGCTCCTTATTTAACCATGAAACTTTGTAGGGGTTAGGATGAGGCAACCTCTTTAATCCAAGATTCTCTACCATCTCTACTGATCCTATATTATCAGTAGAAGTAGAATTAAAAATTACCTAGAAAACTTTACCTTTTACCTTGCATAGAGTTCTAAATAGTGTCTTTCTTTGAGAAGGTTCCTACTCTTCTATAGTCTTTAGTAGGGTTCTATTAAACATCAAAGATTCTCCTCTCTCTGGATCACCATTAACTCTTGCCCCTTGGTCACCTTATGCATCCTCCTCTTGAACCAAATGGACTCTTATATCCCCTTCTTGGCTATTGCTGCCCATTTTCCTAGGACATCTTGAAGACCTATGCCCTATCTAATTGCAAGTAAAACATCTTCCTATGAAGACCCTTGGAGTCCTCCCTCCAAATCTGCCTCTTCCATTAGGCCTTCTTCCTCTAAGTCCCCCTCTTGGATTTGCTTCTCCATATGATTTTTCTTGACTACTACTAGGTTCACCTTGGGATCTATTGATGAACCTTTGCTCCTAAATCTTCCTCCTCCTCTATTGTTTCCTCCTTTCCCTCTACCATGGGAATCATTTTTCCTCTTAAGTTTCTCCAAAATCTTGAGGGCCATTTGATAACATTGATGGATAGTCATAGGGTTGAACAAAACTAGTTCATCCTTAATAGAATATTTGAGCCCGTTCATGTATCTTGCCAACTTTTCCTTTTCATTCTTAGGAACTTAAGCCCTTAGAGTGAGTTTATGAAACTCCTTTATGTATGCCCCCACATCCAAGTCTTTTTGCCTAGAACTCTACAACTTTTGATGCATTAGGACCTCATAGTCCTTTGGTATAAATTGTTTTTTAATCTCTGACTTCATCCTCTTACAAGTGGCTATGGGCTCCTTCTCTTCCTCTATCCTCTAATTTTGAAGAAAATTCCACCAAGGGCAGATCCTCTCATCTTAGTCTTACCAACCTTTACCCTTTGGTTCTCAGGCACATTATTACATTCAAAGTAATTGTCAAGTACTTCAATCTAGTCTATGCATTCCTCTAGATTCAATTTTCCACTTAACATAGGTAGGTCTTATCTTTGATCCTTTCTTCCTACCCTTTCTAGGGCCTCTAACATAGCTCTTTGATCTATAGGCATTCTCTCTCTCTCCTATCTTGGTTCTCTTTCATCATTCCCTTTGTCTTCTGCTTTAGAGTCCTCTATGACTCCTCTAGACATCTTGCCCTTCAACTTGTCCAATTCTCTTTTCATGCTTCTATTCTCCTCCCTCACTACTCTACTCTCTACCATTTGTTCCTTAACCAACTTGGCCAACTAAAAATTAGTGATTCTAAGAGGTATCTCCCTGTTTCCATATTCATTTTCAGACATCTTGCTACCTCAATAGGTTCTTAGTGGCTTTGATACTGCTTGAGGCAAAGTCGACAACTTTATTCCACCAAAATCTTCCTAAGTGCCTAGTAGCACCCAACCCACTGCAAGATGCCAAACAAGGTTACCAGTCTTTACTCAATGCTAACCTTTATCTCTCCAAATGGACTTCACTTTCTAAGGTCTTACCCCCTCTCCAGGGCTCTTGGAAAACTTGGGTCAAATCAAGGCTTTAGGGACACTAGCCCTCAACTAGGCCAAATATGGAAAATTAGGCAAAATGCTTTCAAGACTTAAAACAAAGGATGGTTTTGTCACCACTAGTCCTATCCCACCAGGATTCATCTAGTTTCTAGGTTCCAAAACTTTCAAAGGTCACCTTCCCAATTTTAGGCCTAGAAATCCTATTAGGCCAAAATTTGGTTTTACTCAGATAACTCCCAAACTCCCCAAACAATGTGACCAAATTATCACCTTTATAGACACCCTTTATGAGGTTCTTGAGGATTCCAAAGTTTCATGGGCTGATCCTACACTAGCATGTCCAAACGCCAACTAGGTTCATAGACCTAATAGGCTTAATTAGGCGAGCTTTCCAAAGCAAGTGTTAGGAAATGGGTTCAGAGAACTAGAAAAACCACATTTGACTCTTCCTCACCATGCTAAAAGTCCATTACACTCTTTACCTGGGTCAGATCAACTAGTTTGGGAGTCTAAATACCAATTCCTCAACAAAACTAAGCTAAATACATGAGGATGTTCAGCCTAGGGCCTGCAAGAAAAAATAGTAAACCTTTTCCTCTGACCCTAAAACTCTACCATATGAAAGAGTACACCCCTAACTTTCTTCCCTCCAAAAGACATCAAGGTCCCACCATTGGGTCACAAGTTAGAGGCCCATATGTGCCAACAACTCAAAATTTAGGCTTAAATAGACAACCTTCGCCAAAAATGAAATAACCTACACAAATGAAATTATAAAACCCTAAAACAAAATGAAGATGAAAGATACTTTGCATATCTATCCAACTATGTCAATTTATCACACATACCAATCCGTACACATTTGTGCAAAACACAGTCAAATTGGTAGAAAATTAGGTTTTTATTGCTACAAATATTCTCTAATCTATACAACCATCACACACCTTAGGCCTGTATGATCATTAAATTATTATATACCCTTTTTTCAATGGTTATAACTATATTTCAAATGGTTATGTCAATCTACAACTTATTTTGCTACTATATTGCAAATTTGTCAGCATTTTGCAATTTTGCTTGACAACTTTTGCAATTTTTTACAATATTTGACCACTGACTTCCTAGACACCTAGGACTCGACCAAATGACCCTAAAGACCATTAAAACCTTCTAGAAATCCTATATTAATTTCAAAATCACTAAAATTTCTCATTTTTGGCCCATGGTACAATTTGGTGATTTGGCTTATAATGATACCTAGAGCCTAATCGACCTTAAATTAAATGGTTTTATTACATCATTTTCATTAACGTTCCTAATCTAAAACTAGGAAAACTATCTATTTTCCTTGGTGCCTTGCACCACACATGGAATATTTTCTGAGAGGAATGTTCACTTTGAAGAAGCTTCTGCAAGTTTGGCTTCTTCAACTCCCCCTTCTTGCTCCTTCGTGCAAAGTCATAACAGTTATGATAGTTGTTAGGAATAAGGTATCTCAACCTTGTATAATTTCTATTCTTATTATTTGTTTTTTAAAATGTATTTCTTGCAAATAATTTTGATGTGTCAACATCTTGAATTGTGTGTAAGGAGATCATGACTAAAATGGTTATGACGGATTCCTATGACACGTAAGAGCTATGTTAGGAAGATTCAATGACAGGTGAAGACATGTGGCAACTAAGATATTTGAGTACTATACACTCTACCCCAATAGTGGGGTTCCTATTTTCTCAGAGAATGGTAAAACCCTAATACAGTTTACCTTTGGGAGTAGCCCTAAAGTGAAGCACATGTTATAAGCATTTTTAGGGTTGCAAAGAGATGTGATGCGAAAAAGGTGTATTGTTGGTACTGCGAGTAGCTACTGGAGTCTTCTGTTGTTGATGTTGAGCTTGCACTGCAAGTGTATTGTAACCTTTTGTTGAAGTTAATACATTGTGCAGGTTCTGGAGGGGTGGGGTTGTTTTACCAAATGGTTTTTCCCCATCGGCAAATCCTTGTGTTATGTGTTCCTTTCTCTGTCTATTTTTTGTATGCATGTTTGGCTGCAATATTGTTGTTTACATGATATTGAATCTGTAAGTGTAGAAGATTTTAATAGGATTTGCATCATACTTTCCTCATGAGATTAGTGTAGGAAGCCATTTCCGCACTTGAGTTTCCTTACAAGTGGTATTAGAGCTTGATCAACTTTTGATCCTAGTTGTTGGGTAGGGTTTTTTGAGCGAATCTCAAGTTGAGTGGGAGTCTTGTGCAGAGCATCCTGAATCTTATTTGCAGATTGAGATGGTGAGTTCATCATATGGAAGAATGGAGGCGGAGAAATTTAATGGCACTAATTTTGAGTTGTGGAAACTCAAGATGGAAGACATGTTGGAAGATCGTGACCTATGGGAAGCAACTATAAGCACTAGAAGACCAACAACTATAGCTCAAGCAGATTGGGATATCAAAGACTATAAAGCTAAGGGTCTCATAAGACTCTATTTAACCGATGCAGTCCTTCTGAATTTTCTAGATGAGAAAATTGCATATAATTTGTGGGAGAGACTTGGGGCCATGTATAAGACCAAATCTTTGGTGAACAAGTTGTTCCTGAGCAAGAAGTGTCGATCCTTAATGAATCATTTAAATGCATTTAATCTGCTGGCTACATAGTTGACATCAATTGGTGTCAAGTTAGAGAAGGAGGATCGTTGCTACACACTTTTGTGTTCTTTACCGGATTCATGGGACCATCTTGTGATGGCTCTCGAAAGCACATTAGTCACCTTCAAAATGGATGATGTGGTGTCTTCGCTACTATCGGAGGAGATGCAGAGAAAGGCTTTTGTTTTGAAAAAAGAAGCCCTTGCTGTTCGTGGGATATCCATGGAAAGAGGAAAGAAAAATGACAATAAGTCTGACAATTAGGGTAGATCCAAATCCTGTGGAAAGTCAAAGACTTCCAATAAGTCCAAGGCAAAATGTTGGAACTATGATAAGATTGGGCACTTCTGTAAAGACTGTAAATAGCCTAAGTAGAAGAGAAAGCCTCAGATTCTGGTTCTGAAAAATCTCAAGAAGATGGCAATGCATTCATCGTAGCTTTGGCAGCCCTTGCATCTAATGATGTGTGGTTGGTTGACTTGGGTGCATCTTTTCACATGACCTCTCATCGAAACTGGTTCTCAAAATATGAAGAGTTCGATGGTGGAAAGGTGTACTTGGGTGATGATTCTCACCTAAAGATAGTTGGACGCGGAAGGGTCACTATCAAATTTCCTAATTGACGAGTAAAGGGAATCAATGAAGTTATGCACATTCCAGGTTTGGCACGAAACCTATTATCTGTAAGTATGCTGAATGATGCAGGTGTGCAAGTTTTTTTTTCTAAAGATGGATGTAAGATGATGAGAGGAGCTATGGTGCTTGCTAAGGGTACTAGGAGAGGTACTTTGTTTCAGCTTGATGCACACATTTCTCAATGTAATAGTTCTTCTATTTCAAAGAAGAGAATAGCTATCACTTCATCCCCACCATTTGAATGAGCAGTAAAGAAGACTATGGTTAGTGGTTCTGATGGTAGTGCAACAAGTGTACCTAAGGGTGCAAACACTTTGGAAGGAAAGCTTCCTGCAGAAAAGACAATGTTGTGGCATATGAGATTTGGCCACATTGGTGAGAAGGGTCTTAGAACCCTGAAAAATAAAAATCTCACTAAGGGGTTAAATGATTGCAATCTCGAGTTTGACTTTTGTGAACACTGTGTATATGGTAAACAAAATCGTGTTCAGTTTTACTATAGTTCTCACAAATCTTCTCATGTTTTGGATCTTATTCATTCTGATGTATTTGGTCCTATAAAAGTTCCTTCAATCTCCAAGTCTATATTTTTTGTATCTTTCATAGATGATTACAGTAGAAGGACATGGATTTATTTCCTTAAAAGTAAGACACAAGTCTTTAGTCGATTCAAGGAATTTAAAGTCCTTGTAGAGAATTAGACTAGTAAGAAGATTAAGTGTGTGAGAACTAACAATGGTGGTGAGTTTTGCTCAACAGAGTTTGAATAGTTTTGTAAAGAACAAGGTATCAAGAGGCATAAGACAACTCCTTATACCCCATAGCAAAATGGAGTTGTAGAGAGAATGAACATGACACTAATGGAGAAGGCTAGGAGTATGCTTAGTGGAGCTGGTTTAGAACAAAGGTTTTGGGTCGAAGCCGTGACCACTACTTGCTATCTGGTTAACAGATCTCCTACATCAGCCCTTTTTGGTAAGACACCCATGGAGGTGTGGTCTGGTAAGAAGCCTTTGATTAGACATCCTCATGTTTTTGGTTGTGAAGCTTATGCACATGTTCCAATGGAGAAAATATCTAAGTTGGAAAACAAAGCTGTTAAATGTATTTTCATTGGGTATAGTGCTGGTGTGAAAGGATACAAGCTTTGGGATCCTGTGACTAGTAAGGTGTTGTATAGTAGAAATGTTATTTTTAGAGAGCTAACATCTTCTCCTATTGTGCTACAACTAGATGAAAAAGAAAAGGAAAAAGATGTTGCTAGAAGACTGAACAAAGAGACTAGGTTGGGTCTAATGATGAGGAGAGCTCTTGCAGCTCTGATAGTTCAGAAGAGGAAGAAGAAAAACCTCAACCTTAGCCCTTGAGGAGATCCACAAGAGAAAGAAAGAAACCAGAAAGGTTTGGTTATTCTATGTTGGATTCCAGTTGTGCTTTTTCTTTAATTACTAACACCGATGAGCCTAGATCTGTGAAAGAGGCTTTGGGCATGGAAGATGCAGGTTCCTGGATTGAGGCTATGGATGATGAAATGGCTTCTTTAGAGAAAAAAAAAACTTTTGACCTTGTACCTTTGCCTAAAGGGAGAAAATATGTTGGCTATAAATGGGTGTTCAAGAAGAAATTTTGTGCAGATGTCAGTGTTGAAAGGTACAAAGCTAGATTGGTTGCAAAGGGGTATTCACAGGTAGAGGGAATAGATTATGGTGAAATATTCTCTCCTGTTGCAAAGTTGACATCCATTAGATTTTTGTTATCTCTTGTTGCATCATATGATTTAGAGATAGAGTTGATGGATGTGAAGATAGCTTTCCTTCATGGTGATTTGGAGGAAGAGATTTATATGTCACAGCCTGAGCACTACATTGTTAAAGGTAAAGAATCCTTAGTTTGTAGATTAAAGAAATCTCTATATGGTTTGAAGCAATCTCCTAGGATGTGGTACCTTAAGTTTTATTCCTTTGTGTTGTCAATTGGATTTGCAATATCGAATTCAGATCATTGTGTTTATTTTAGAATTGAAAATGATCACCTTCTTATTGTTGCATTATATATTGATGATATGTTGTTGTTTGGGAAGGGTAAGGGTATGATTTCTGATTTTAAATCTCAGTTGTCAGCATAGTTTGAGATGAAAGATCTTGGGGCAGCTAGGTACATCTTAGGTATGGAAATCAGTAGAGACATGTCTAACAGAAAACTTTGGTTGAGTCAGAGTAAGTATGTGAAGTTTGTGTTGGACAGGTTCAACATGGCAGATTGTAGACCACTATGTGTTCCTATTCCTGTGGGAACAAAGTTATCTATTGATGATTGTCCAAAATGTCCTAGTGAGGTGGAGGACATGAGTAGAGTACCTTATGCTAGTGCAGTTGGTAGTCTTATGTATGCTATGGTCTGTACTAGACCAAACATTTCCCAAGCAGTGGGAGTCCTGAGTCAATTTATGGCTAATCCTAGATGGATACATTGGGATGCAGTTAAGTGAGTACTCAAATATTTGAGGGGTACATCAGATTACTCCATATGTTATCATGGTAACTCTTCTAGATCTCAACATTCAGCTTGTATTCATGGGTTTGTGGATTCAGATTGGGTAGGTGATATTGACCATAGGAGATCCACCAGTGCTTATGTGTTCACTATGTTTGGTGGTGCCATTAGTTGGATGAGCAAGCAACAACCTATGGTTTCTTTGTCCACTACAGAAGTTGAGTACATGGATGCTACTCATGCTTGTAAGGAAGCCATTTGGCTTAAGAGATTGTGTTCTGATGTTGGTGTTGATGTAGAACAGATTACTATTTGGTGTGACAATCAGAGTGCTATTTGCCTTGCAAAGAATCCAACTTTCCATGCTAGAACGAAGCACATTGATATGCAGTATTACTTTGTGAGAGATATGGTGGAAGATGTAAAGGTAAATTTGGAAAAGGTAGATACTAAGAAGAATTTTGCAGATGCATTAACGAAACCAGTGGCCACTAAGAAGTTCAGATGGTGTTCAGAGTCTATGGGCCTTTCGGCCTATAGCGGTTAGTTCCTGTTATGTTCCCAATTCTCTTACAAGGTGTTCGACAAGTGGGAGAATGTTAGGAATAAGGTGTCTCAACCTTGTATAATTCATATTCTTATTATTATTTTTGTAAAATGTATTTCTTGAAAATAATGTTGATGTGTCAACATCTTGAATTGTGTGTAAGGAGATCATGACTAAAATGGTTATGATGGATTCCTATGACACGTAAGAGCTATGTTAGGAAGATTCAATGATAGGTGAAGACATATGGCAACTAAGATATTTGAGTACTGTACACTCTACCCCAATAGTGGGGTTCCTATTTTTTGGGGTTCCTAGTTTCTTAGAGAATGGTAAAACCCTAATACGGTTTACCTTTGGGAGTAGCCCTAAAGTGAAGTGCATGTTATAAGTGTTTTTAGGGTTACAAAGAGATGTGATGCAAAAAGGTGTATTGTTGGTACTATGAGTAGCTACTGGAGTCTTCTGTTGTTGATGTTGAGCTTGCACTGCAAGTGTATTGTAAGCTTTTGTTGAAGATAATACATTGTGCAAGTTCTAGAGGGGTGGGGTTGTTTTACTGAAAGGTTTTTCCCCACCGGAAAATCCTTGTGTTATGTGTTCCTTTCTCTGTCTATTTTTTGTATGCATGTTTGGCTGCAATATTGTTGTTTACATGATATTGAATTTGTAAGTGTAGAAGATTTTAATAGGATTTGCATCATACTTTCCTTATGAGATTAGTGTAGGAAGCTGTTTCCGCACCTGAGTTTCCTTACAATAGTGACTCAAAAGAGGACATTCCTTCAATTTTGACTCATAGGACACCACCTTCACATGGTTCAAAAATAGTTGAGGAAATTCCTTCTTCTTCCACTAAACCTTGTTTGGCATAGTAAACCCTTAATTCAGCAGGCTCATTGCTGGGGAATCCTTTAGACACTCATAGGACAAGGTCACAACACAAATCATTTCCACATGCACATATATCCATTGCTTTAGATCCACAATCATTCAAGGAACCATTAGGAATTCCATAATGGGACAAGGCTATGGAGGAAGAATATAAGTCTTTGATGAAAAACAACACTTGGGACTTACTTCCCCTTCCTATGGGAAGAAAGTTGGTTTGGTGTAAGTGGATCTATCAAACCAAATTTGAAATAGATGGAAGTGTGGATAAGCATAAGGTTAGACTAGTTGCCAAAGGTTTCTCATAGGTTCTAAGTATTGACCATACAGAGACTTTTGCACTAGTTGCCAAGATGAACTCCATTCACTTGAAACTAACTATTGCTATAGCTCATGGTTGGGTTGTACATCAGATGGATGTAGAGAGTGCCTTTTGAAATGGTGATCATCATCATAAGATTTATATGGAGTAGCCACGGGGGTTCATATAGGATTCTAATATGTTTTGTAGATTGAAGAAGTCTGTGTATGGTCTTAAGCAGGCTCTTTGGGCTTGGTATGCCAAGATGGATTCCTTCTTACTCTCAGAAGGATTCACCAAGTGTCATTCTAATTTGAATGTCTACATTCTTGAGAAGGATGACTCACATTTGATATTTATGATTTATATAGATGACTTGATCATTACAAGAAGTACTTCATCCATCATTACTAGTGTTAGGACCTCTTTGTAGAACAAGTTTTCTATGATAGACTTGGGTTTACTACACTATTTCCTTGGTATTGAGATCACATAGTCTTCAGTAGGGATCACACTTTCTCAACCCAAGTACTCTCTTTAATTGCTTTCTCTATTTCACATGAGTGACTAAAAGCCTACTCCTACTCCCTTTCTTTTAGGTGTCAAGTTAGAGGCCAAGTGTACCACTCCACTTGTTGATGCTACATTGTACATACATCTAGTTTGGAGTCTCATCTACTTGACACATACTCACCCTGATATAGTATTTGTAGTTGGCATGGTTTCTTGCTTTATGCAAGAGCCCCATGAGCTTCATTGGAAGGCTACCAAGTGCATCTTACACTACATATAGGGTACACATACACATGGGATACACTATGTAGTAGGTACAAGACTTTAGCTAGTTGGATATAGAGACTCAAACTATGTAGGAGATCTTGATTCTTGCATGTCTAGTTCAGGTTACATGTTTGACCTTGCTTCTGACTACATTAGAGAGCTAATACATGAGCAGATCATTGCATTATAATATTGTCCTACAGGTAGACTAAGTCACTGATATCTTCATCAAACCCTTCACCATGGTCATGTATATCCATTTAAAATATCTCTTGGGGGTGTAGGATGTAGTACAAAGGGGAGTTCTTTGACTTCTCTCTTCTTTCTTCTAGGAGAGATCTTTTCCTCCTTTGTGGTCTTCTTCTCTTTCATCTTCTTTATTGTACTTATATTTCTTTTTGGAGGAGGGTTTTTCCCATGAGGTTTTCCCTCTTTCTCTACTTTATGAGAGATTGCATTACATCACATTGTATGTAGAAAATTGCTTTTATACATGGCTACATAACATGGCCTCGTAGTTGGGACCCATCATTCATTTGTGAGCTTAAGTGCATTCCCCTAAGTTGCACTTAAGGGGGGGTTTTGGTGTAAACATGTATTTAATATTTAAACTCTAGTTAAGTTTACTTAGGTTGATATATTATTTTAATATTTATTAGTTACTCACATAGGAGAATGCACACTAATTTGAGTTTTCATGTTGACAACACAAGAGTTAGAAATTATTTTATGCACATAATGTCTAGAACATAGGAGTTAGCATGTAATTTAAGCACATGGTGTGTACAACATCTCTACATGAGATACACCTAGTCGTACTTATCTTCTCATCTATAATGGAGGATAATCCACTTCTAGTGGATGTGTGCTTAGTTGTCATGCTTATCTCCTAGTTCCTTCTAGGCACATTCTAGATGCATCTTAGAGGCCTTTATATATAGGCACTCCTAGTGTGTATTTTACAAAAGAGAGCATTCTCATTATTGTTATATTGATCATAATTTGGTCCATTTTTGTGCTTGTGTTTGAGCATCTTGATCTTGGGTAAATATTGCCTTAAGGAAAATTCTTGCAATGATGATGTGGCTAAGTTTGCTCCTCATAATATTGTGTGTATAGAAAGTTATTCAAGTTGCAAGGCAAAATAATAATATTATTGCTAAGTGTAACATGTTCTTAATGTGGTCCTATAATAATTAATTGAGAAGGCCTAACAGATGACTCAGGGAATTTTTTTAAGGACTCAATATAAAGGAAGGACATTTTTCCTTTATCAAGTATGACATGAATTGTATTGTTGGGATGAGATTGTAAGTAAAGAGAGAGAAAAATTCAAATTTGAGAATAGTAGTGCACAAGACAAGGACACTTCATTGCCAAGGTTTTGTTGAGTGATTCTAGGTATGATATTTAGATCTGAGGTTTGTGACCTGCTCTACAAAGTCTAATAGCAATTGGTTCAATTGATAGAACAAAGGAAAGAAGAACATGATAGTAAACTACATGTTTGAGCAGTGAGCTCTCCTTGTAGTTGAAATTATATGTTTGGCTAGTGGGCTCATCTTGCATACATTGTACTACAACTCCTAATAGGGTTGGCACAACTCCTAATAGGGTTGGAATCTCCTAATAGGTATTCAAAGTCTCCTAACAAGAACTCTATGTACTAAATGTTGTAATAGACTCCTAACAGGGTCCATCCTCTAAGAAGAAATATTTATATTAGTATATCATCTTGTGGCCATCATTCCCACTGAGGTTTTCCCTATGATCAAGGGTTTCCCTAGTTAACATATCTAGTGTAATTGTCTATGTGCATCTTATTATGGTTGTTGTTTACTTTAGTTGAATGGTTAAGTTTTCTTAAAGAACCTAAATGTTTTAAATGTTAGATAACTGATTCAACCCCCCCAAGTTATCTTGGTGGATGGTTGTTTCTAACACTAACATTTTATGGATTTATCTTAAGATGGAATCTAAGATAATTGGGTTGTAGTTGCATTTCTTTTTTCTAGAAGGAATTGCATCAGGCTTAAGGGGAATCTTATTTTTAAACATACCATTCTTGAAAGTTTTTAAATCCTCATAACCCCAAGAATAAATATCCTAATATTTAGAAAGAAACCCTTTAGATCTAATTCTTTTTTTGATAGAACAACTACTACCAATATTCATAATTTTAGGCTTAAACTTAGTGCCTATATTCACTCCCTCATAATCTCTAGAGGTTTCCCATTTCCTACCTCTTTCTCTTGTGATATATGTACCATGTCTATTAAACAACTTTTCTAAAGAGATTAGATGCCTAAGAATATTTTTACCTTTAATTTTCTCAACATGAAGCTCCAAATCTTTCTTTCTATCAGGACTGAAGTCTTGGCAGGGGGCTTTCACTTCCTTCAATGTACTAGTCAGTTAATGGCTTAAGTCTTTCAAGGAAACACTAGATCTGATTATCATTAGTGAGGGCTTTCCATCATTCAACATTATTAGGTAGATTAAATTTTAAAAGGATTTCAACCTTATATGCCTTATTTTTGAAATCTGGACGAGGTAACAGAAGTGATGAAGATGCGGCTAGCATATATGCCCTTATATTTTTCTCCCTTAGAACAACTTGTATAAAGGAGGCATCCAGGACTTCTATTTCATCCTAGAATATATTCCTATAGTTTTGAAGTCTTGAGTTCTTCATAGTATATTGACTTTGGACTTGTCTTACTATTAGTTTTGCATCACCTTGGGACTTTACAATTTTCACTCCTTTCTTCTTTGTGACAATGATACCTAAAAGAAAAGCTTCATATTATGCAATGTTGTTTCTATTTTTGAACTACAACATGTATGCTAGTTGTTTCAATTCTCTAAAATCAAAATTCCTTGGTCACTTAGAGGTTCTAGTTATTTTTTAAAAGAACTAAAATTGGTGAACATCATATAATTCCCATACTCCATCTCTTAATCCAAGATTTGAGCTTTGGGGTCATGAGATGTTATCACAGTAAATTTGGCCTTTTCCTCAAGCTTGAGTTTAATCTTTTTATCACCAATGAGAATAATGGCATGAGACCAATCCAATTTTGTTTCACCTGCCATGTGTTTGCAAAATCTGCTACTCAGTAGCATGCCATAACTAGTAGGGATAACAACCACTAGGATGGTCAATTTCATCTTTTTTTTTGGATCTATAGGAAGGGATACTTGGGCATCTTTCACTTGACTTATTAGGTGAACCGTTTTTTCATCCATGGAGTAGTAAATCCCAAAGGTCTTGGTTGAGGGTAAGTCTAAAACACATGCAATAGTAGAAGGCATAGCATTGTCTAATGCACTAGATTCAATGATACAATTACTTTGTTTGTGACCATTGACATATATAGAAACATCAAAATGATCAAGTTTTTGGCCAATTCAAGTAGCTAGGACTATATTTTTCACTGAATAACATAGGTAGGATTGGTTCTTCATCAACATGGGGTATTCACTAATACTAGGGTTAATACTAGCAACATTGGTATTTAGTTGAGATTTATTACTTGTCTCACTTCTACAATAGTAAACTAGATTTTATAATTCAAAGGGATTAGATTTCATGTATTCTAGAGGGGAAAATTAAATATGGGCATCTTTACATACTAAGTAATGTCAAATGAAGGATCAGGCTTACCAATTGTCTCTAATCTAGATAGCTCTTTCTTTGAGGTGGAGTGGGGAGAAATGTTGTTCATGAATAGTGTAGTACAAGGGGTAATATTCTGAATAGGGACTAAGCTTATCAGATCTTGTTCTTTTGGTTTCTTATAGTCATGGTCTTATGTACTCCATCCAAAGTGGTGAAACATTAACCTCCTCTCTCCAAATCTAATTCATACTCCAATTTTTTTTTTCTAGAGTTGCTAGGAGAAGAATCAACTTCACTTTACAGATATTCCACTTTAATTCATTGCTTCTGTTCATCTTCTTATATCTATTCATTTTGGAGAAAGAATCACCATGATGATATGGTCTTAAGTGGAATATACACATGCTCTATTTATTAGGAGCTACCTAGATTACAAGCCTTTGTTGACCAGGTGGTAACTACAATGTTTTTCTGTCATGTTTGTTTCTAGATATGTCTTGATAGGGTTGTTGGAATGAAGAAGTTGGCTTACCTATTTTCCTTTTCATGGCTATAATTTTTTTTGACAAATTTTGAAGCATTTATTCTTTGTTATTAACACCACTAATAGAGCTTATAAGAGCAACACTCTTAATTTTCCTCTTTCATTTCCTAATTGTTATAAAATCATCCTCTAGTTCCATGGCTAGAGTATGAGCATCTTGGATATTTACCACATGTTCTCTTCACATTTCTAAGATAATATCTTGAGGCATAAAATTAATGAAGAACATCTTTTGATTATCCATAGTTGGCCTACTTGTAACATGAATTTGGTTAGCCAGCTTGTTGATTCTCATAATGGAGTCTCTCATGGGATGTTGGAATAACCACCAGCCTTCCCCTTCAAGATTTTTGATGTGGCTTAACTACTTCTTGTGTTCTATAAGTCTAGTAGTTGTATCAAACATTAACAGGTTGATCTTTTGGTATAATGAAAACTATATTTTATAAAAAGTGGTATCAGAGCTTGGTAATAGGTCTGAAACTCATTGGTTAACACTAAGGGGGGAATTATTTGACTAATCACTAGCCTTCCCCTTTGAGATTCATGATGTGGCTTAACTACATCCCATGTTCTGTAAGTCTAGTGGTCGTATTGGGCATTAACAGGTCAATATTTTGGTGGAACAAAAACTCTAGCTTGTAACATGGGAATACTTGGTTCTTTGTTGATTTGAGTGAGTTGAGAGAATAATTCATGTTCATCTTCTATTCTTTTATAGAGGGCCTCAAATTAGTTTTATGTATTATCCCATGTTGTGATGCATTTTCAACTAGTCTCTCAATGAACATTCTTATGGCCATATCTTCATATTGAGGGAAGACATTATTATAGACTACAAAGAAAGCATTGATACATTCATCTGTAGAGACCTTCCCATGACCATTAAGTTCAGGGAAGTTCTTTTAGGAGGGACTTGGGAAGTCATTGTTAGCAAAAAGTAGCAGAAGGCACATAGAATTACCCCAGGGCACAACCATTGATATGAGAAGGATAACTAGTATTGGTTGGAAGGTAACAATAGTTGAGGCTAAAAATCCATGTAGGGTGAGAGGATTACACAATGAATAAATTTTTTTGTGAAAGATAAGAGGGGAAGATGAATGACTACATCTCAGAGAAGCAAGACAGGGTGGTGGAGACAAAACTCCATGAATCCCTTGAAACGCTAGGTCTATCAAGAAAACTCTTTCTCTTCTGAGGGAATCTTCCAAAATGAGTAAATCAACTTTCTTGAGTTCTTCAAATACTAGATCAATTTATCCTCTATCATGAACACTTCTAGTATACTTGGGATCTAGTGTGTACTAAATCTTTTCACAATAGGTGTACCTTTAGGGTTGTCTCAATCTTCTTCACTGAAGCACACTTTCCTAGTACTCAATGTTGGCCTCTTCTCTTTCTAATGTAAAGTTGTCTCTTCTATACTCATCATGGGAATTTCTATTTCTCTAGCCAAATGTATTCAATTGGTTGATTATATCTTCTCCTTCATCTTAATTACTGGGATTTAACCTTTGAGGAAACACCATTCTTTCTCATTGGTCAAAATATATGACTCATGAAAAGTATGAGTCTCAAACTTGAAGTTATTCCAATGAACCCATAGGAAAACTTAGTGAGGATAGCTTATATAATGAGGAACGGGAATAGGATTTTATTTTTTAATACCAAAAAAGATGTGATTTGAAGATTCTAGAAAGTTCCCTAGTAGAATCACCCAAAAACTATTGGCTAACAGTTTGTCTTCCTTAGATTTTGGTTTATATCTTGACTCTTAATGTTTCCAATGTGGTGAAAAAAAGTACTTAATGACATAATGGGTCAATGTAGTAATCTATTAGAGACCCTTGAATTAAAAGGTACAACTCCCTTGCGGTGCAAATATTTGCAAAGAATTTTTTAAAAGTAGATTGGCTAATTTTGTGGGGTATTCTCTTAACCATAGAGAAGAAGAGGTATAACTAGATTTCCCAACACTTAAATAAATCTAGGCTAATTTTAGATGATGACTCATAGCCTCTATAGATATGGATGTATATGAGTCATTTTTAAGCTTACTAACACCTACAATGTAATCTATTCTATCTTCTGAATGCAATATGTAGCAATGTAAGACAATATACTAATGTACCTTGAATAAGAAGATAAATGTGGTCAACTAGACAATACCCAAATTTCCCAAGTTACTAAGATTTAAAAATACCTATATTACTTCCTATTTAGTCCCTTTCATTAACCAAACCCCAAACTTTCCACACAACAATGAAATGCACATGAACTAACCTGCATAGAACAGAGGGATTAAGATAATATTGTAAATGAGGGAAGTGAATCTTACAACCACCAAAAAGGAAAGAAACAAATCCCATCTTATCTGCAATCTCATATCTTTCATTAACATCACATTCCATTTGAAGCACCATACAAGAACTAAATGAACAAAAAAACCAAAATGTAGGTGTAGAGTCTCACATAGTAATATGAGCTACAAGGGTTTTCAAACATAATAATTTTGTCAATCCTATTTACTCATCAAAAATTTACAGTTATAGGAATCTTAGAAATGGCCAATTACATTTAATAATTACTCTATAGAGAATGTTTGAATCATTCTAATAATAGGATTGATTAGGGAGTTTTCTATTACAAAACTTTACCCTTCTAGGAGAATGCCAAGTATGGCTAGAATATCAAAAAGTGAGAAAGAGAAGAGGTGACACTTATCAAAGAGAGTGTCATAGAATTAGTTTTCCTTTGAGGTCACAAGCTTGGCTCTATATGCTATCATTGCATTAGTTACACTCTTTAGTTTGTTGACACCTAGGATGAGAATATTATTAGCTCTAATAATCTAGTAATCATGCATTTCAGTCAATTCTTCAACTGTAGAGAACTTTTTTTGGAACTTCTCCATTGCACACCTCAAAATAAAATTAACCGCTAAAAGATCCAAGATCTTTGACATATGGAAGATTAATGTATCAATAGCTTCTTTAATGAATGCCATAAATTTAGCTTTGATTTGATCAATGTCTACCAACTAACCATTACTAGGGAAATATTATTTAGTGTGTAGAACCTTTAGATGTTCAAATATTTAGTCCATGATTTTTTGCACTAAATCATGTACATATTTTAGCTCATTTTTAGACCTTACTAATATCTCAACATTGAATTCCAATTATAGTTTCCAATGAAGCAATGGTTCTTTGCCTATTTTAAGAATCATGTGGGTCATACTAACATTAGTTTTCATATAAATTACCTCCTACAATAAAGTAAACTTCTCTATTAGACTCTTTGATGCTTTGTACATTGAGGTCTGATGAGTGGACACTACTATTAATTTTTTAGTATCTAGCAACATGTTTCCAGTGTTCTGAATGACAAGGGGACTTTGGAACTTCTTTTGATCAATCTAGGCATGACCAATTTAACTATACTGCCTCTTCTACTATAGCTTTAGTATAAAATTCTTGTTCTCCTCTACACTTGGGTCAAATGTGCTTGTAGAGGTGCTTCCAAGTTTAGCCTTGATGTAATCCATCAATTCCTGATTTGAGACTTTAAGTACCTCTTTTTCTAATCTTAATTATTCCAATTGATCGTCAATCTTCTCATTTTTTATTTCTAGATGTTGACCATAGAATCATGTACTTGAATGCCTATGTCAATAGTTCTCATATAGAAATCACTTATAGTTATCTCATGAAAATTTCTTTCCTTCTAAGTTTCTGCAATCTCTACTAGCATATGACTAATAGAGGAATCTGAGGCCAGTGCCACTATAGTCTTCTTCCTCTTTGCCTTCCTTGATGATGGCTGAGCCAAAGTTGCTTGCACAATGATTCCCTTTGATGGGAAAACTTCCTCACATCTTCTATTCTTCCAATCAATAGTCTCTTCCAACCATGAAATTGTTGGAAGGATATTGATTGCCAATTGTAAGGATGTAGAATAAAAAAGATTCCTTACTACTAGAGGTGTTACATTAATCTAGGTTGTGGTAGGAAAAGATATTATTGCATAATAGAGAAAGAGGCTCAAGCTCCTGATATTGTTGGGACTAATGATGGTATAAATGGAATATGGAGTATGTACTTTGATGGCTCAAGGAATAGAAATGGATTAGGGGCCGATGTTATGTTGGTCTCTCCTACTCAAATAAGATACTACTTCTCCATCAGGCTCTAATTCAGTTGCACCAATAATGTGGCCGAGTATGAATCCTTGATTCAAGGTCTCTTACTCGCCCAAAAGAGGGGAATCCAAGCCTTGAAAGTATATGGAGATAGTGACTTGGTAGTGAATCAGGTGAGAGGCCAGAATGTCACCAAAAATGGCCTGCTCAAGTCTTACAAACACAGAGTCTGGGATTTTCTTGAGGGTTTCAATGCATTTAATATTCAGAGCATTCCTAGGAAAGAAAATAAACATGCTGATAGACTTGCAGCAGTGGGTGCAACTTATGATGTACCAGGGAATCTTGAGGAGGAGAAGAAGTAAAAAATTAGGGTGGTAGTGAGGCCTACCATCCCTGACAACAAAAATCATTGGCAAGTGTTTGACTCCGATGAGAAAATTGTGAGTTTCTTGTAGAATGAGGCAGAATTCTCAAATAGAAACTAGTCAAGGCTGCAAGATCAGTATGGTGATCAGATCATTCACCTTAGTTCTAACAAGTTGCCCAAGGGTCTCATTACTTTGGAGAGTGTTTTTAATCCTGATGATCAAACAAGAGGCAAAGGAATGAATCTAGCTACAGAAAAGGATTATTATGCCCCAGTTACAATTGCTGATGGAAAATGTCTGAATATGGGGAAGGTATGTTCTGAAACTGAGCAAGAAAACTTCATTCATTTACGTCAAGAATTTAATGATGTATTTTCTTGGACATATGATGACTTGAAAGGGTTTGACCCTAGTTTGTTTCAGCATACCATAGATCTAGTTCTTAAGGCCAAACCAATAAGGCAAAAACAGAGGCCAGTGAGTCCTAAGATTGAGCCCCTAATGAGAAAAGAATTATCCAAGTTGATAGAGGCCAATATAATATTTCCTGTCAAACACTCATCATGGATAGCTAACCTTGTCCCTATAAGGAAGAAGAATGGGGAAATCAGATTTTGTGTGGAATTTAGGGATCTTAATCAAGCTTCTCTTAAAGATCAGCATCCTCTCCCTTCCATGTAGCAAATTCTATCCAAGGTTAGTGGGTCAAGGAGATTCTCTTTTCTTGATGGATTCTTTGGTTACAACCAAGTGCTGGTTAAAGAATCTGATAGACATAAAACATCATTTACTACTAAATGGGGCACCTATGCTTACTACAAGATGCCATTTGGACTAGCAAATGCAGGTGCCACATTTTAGAAGGCAATGGAGATGGCCTTCAAAAGATTAATTGATAAGTTTTTATTAGTATACCTTGATGATATAACTGTATATTCAAAAGATGTAGAAAATCATTTTGATCATTTAAGGCAGGTATTTCTAAGGTGTAGAGAGTTTGGGGTTTCCCTCAACCCAGCCAAGGGTGTCTTTGCTACAAGCCAAGGAAAATTATTGGGACACATTGTATCTGAGGATGGTCTAACCATTGATCCAGAAAGAACAAAGGCAATACTTGCTCTTCCTCTTCCTAAACACAAGAAGGGGTTGCAAGGTTTCCTCAGTAGAATAAACTTTGTGAGAAGGTTTATCCCTAATCTTGCTACCATAGTGAAACCTCTTACATCAATTCTTAAGAAAGACATGGTTTTCTCATGGACCAAGGAGGGGAAGGAGATTTTTGAAGAGATCAAGACATCCATAGCCTCATCCCCTACTCTCATGAACCCAAATTTTGAGAAAGATTTCATCCTCTACACTTTAGGTGGTGAGTTGAGTATCTTTGTTGTCTTGACTCAGACAAATGGCAAGGATGAGGAGCAGCCCATAGCTTTCTTTAGTGTGGGGCTCAAAGAATATGAAGATAAGTATAGCTTTTTTGAGAAGCAAGCCCTTGTAGTCATCAGAGCCTTGAAGAAATTCAAGCACCTCTTATCCCACAATAGGATCCATTTGTTGGTGCCCCATGCCAGTGTAAAATATTTTCTATTAAGCAATGATATTAGCGAAAAGAGACCTGGATGGATCACTAGGGAATGGAATATGATGTTGATATTCAAATTACCAAGTTAGTAAGAGGGAGAGGATTGTGCAAAGAAATGTTATCAGGTCAGGATTCTGATGAAGAGGCCGCTATGGTATTAACAGAGCAACAGGAGGAAGGAAATGTTAACGGCCCAAAGAGCTGGATAAATAATATGAAGAGCTTCTTATTAGGGGATGGATACCCTTAGGGATTGGACAGAGCTAAAATGAGACAATATAGACTGCAGTCCATTCCCTACATTGTGATTGATAGTATCTTATTCAGGAGGGATTTTAATGGGACCCTGTTGAGATGCATTGAAGAGGATCAAGCTGAGAGGATGAATAAAGAACTTCATGATGGCCCTGATGGCGGCCACTTCTCTGCAAGAACAACTGCCGTGAAGATCATAAGGGCTGGTTATTATTGGCCATCTCTGTTCCATGATTGTTATAGGTATCAGAGAAAATGTGAGAAATGTGCTTTCTTTTCAGGCAAACAAAGGCTTGCTGCTCTCCCCCTTCATCCTATTCAGGTGGATCAGCCCTTTACCCAATGGGGGTTGGATTTTATAGGCCCTATTAACCCTTCATCTAGTGCAGGTCATAAATGGATTTTGGCTGCTACTGATTATTTCACTAGATGGATAGAGGCAGTTGCCTTGAAGAATGCCACAGAACCATCAGTGGTTGAGTTCCTCGATGGGATTGTATCTAGGTTTGGTGCTCCTTCTACTATCATCTCGAATAATGCTAAATCTTTTTTTGGAACCCAGATTTGTGCATGGGCAATGAATCAAAATATCTACCTAAGCACATCGTCAAATTATTATCCCCAGGGCAATGGTTTGGTTGAGTCTTCCAACAAGAATCTGATCAGAATCATGAAGAGGACAATAGAAGACAATCAGAGGGTCTGGCATAAGAAATTAAAAACTGCTCTGTAGGCTGATAGGATAATGCCCAAGAGATCTATCGAGAATTCACCTTTTGTGCTTGTATATGGTAGGGAGGCTAGACTCCCAATTTCACTGGAATTCCCTTCCTTGGAGTTGGATCATCAACTAGAATTGATTGAAGATAGTGCCATGTCAGTAAGAATGGCAGAGCTGATGGAGCTAGAAGAAAAAAGAGATAAAGCTATGAAGACCCTAGAGTTGCATCAGTAGCAGATGGAAATGAGTTTTGATAAGAATGCAAGGGCCAAAACCTTCAGAGAAGGAGATTTAGTCCTCAAGTGGGACTCAGACAGAGTGAAACCAGGAAGACTTTCCAAGTTTGATGCATTGTGGAGTGACCCTTACCTAATTGCCAGTTGCAAATAGGCTAATGCATTCTAACTGAGCAGACCCAACAGTGAAGTTCTGTCCATCCCAGTCAACGAGATTTATCTTAAAGCTTGCTTCTGATGAAGATTATGAATCCATGTACATAGTTAGTCTAGTTCCTTTTCTATTATTTCTTCCCTTTCAAGAAGTGCGCGTGCATAGGGTTCTCCTTTTGAGTTGCTAGCTTTTGAAGTTTTGATAGTCTCAGGTTGCAGAGGAAGTTTTGTTTTGCTTTAGTTACAGAGGCAAATCTAGGGTTTTATATGTTTTGATTTCCTTGCAAAAAGGGTTAGGGTTTTGCAATTCTCAGATTTGTACCTTTCAAACCCATTTTTGACTCCATAGCCTAATGGATTGTTTACAGGTACTAGTCTTATGCATCGAGCAGGCTCATGCCCCCTGTGAGTCCCCAGAATGTTACCACATTTTGTTTGCCCCGCCAAGTTTCAAAATTTGAATGTTACCCCGCCCAACGGTCACCTCTCCAATTACTAATATTTTAATACCCACGAAGATATCAAAATTACCTAAGTTCTGAACCTTATGATATTTTTACGCCTCGCAAGTTCTCCGCCGTCAGATTAGGGCCGATCAATTATTGTCGCCATCTCTATATGATGTAGTCATGCGAGGGTTACTATAGTGATGTAGCGACAGGGCGCCATGTATCCGATGGGTCCAGCTTATAGGGCAGAGGATGGCACGGGTCAGAAATGTTCTAAGGTGCCATAGGCACTATGTCACTATTACGTGTTGGCTCAGAAATTTCCATGGCAACATAGCGCTCGTCAGAAAAGATGTGCCGACGATGGTGAGTCAACATGTTCGGTGGTGAGGTTTCAAGCAAGTGGTTGGGTTACAATAGGTACTTCATCTGCCTAGTTGGCAGATTTTGGTGTCACAATAGTGAATAAGAGGAAGCCATGTGTGCCAGATCTCTAGTTTAGCCAGCGTAGTCAAGAGGCGAGTCTTTACGATCGTTAGATCTGCAAGGATCAACGACTATTGCCATATCACCATGCTGAAGATGTGTGATCTTTACCATAGCGATGTAGCGACAGGTCACCATGTGTCAATGGGACCAGGTCTCGCTAGGGTGCGGTCACTGAGGTATTGCCAGGTGTCAAATGGATACAACAAGGTTGCAGAGGTGGCACCAATTATGATAGGCCCGGGGTAAGGAAAACATGGAGTATGACAAGTCTTCATGATCGTCGGATCTAGGCCAATCGATGGTTGTTGCCACCTCGCTATGGGTAAGTCACTCGAGGTTTATGTTGGCGACACAGCGCCTTGTTGACACGTGTCTCGCTGGTCTGATTAGAAAGGACAGTCGGTGGCTGGCGGTTAATGTAATCGTCATAGTTAATATGAATATCTGCAAGGGTGGCATGGTTAGTCCGATGACGGAGGGTTGACCATGAAGACTTCCCCAGGTGGCAGAATGAAGAAAGGTAATTGGCCCGCATGACCCAGCTGGCTTGTATAGCCTGTTTGACTTGCTTCAACCCTATTGATTCATGAACCAGGAAGCAAAGGTGATCAAGATTATCTTACGATCTAATCTTCGCGATCAATTCTGACCTACCTGAAATGAATGAAAGGCATAGGGAAACACTCCACCGTCTCAACCAATCCATCTATTATGTTAGGATCATTCATTGGTGTTGCTTCTGTCTACTTGAGGCATTCCTTCAGTCGAAAATCTGATTTTGTACTTCAGAACCATACTCGAGTGTGATCTTTGATCAGATATTTTGGGGTTCAATGGCAGTAGTTGAAGCAGTTAATACATAATCATTTCCCTTAGTTATGCTTGAACTATAAAGGCAATTTTGTAATCTTTTCCAAGGGTCGACTCTTTTTGATTTCTCTGATATTGCTCTGCAACTCTCAATGTAACATTCCCTGTGCCTTTGAACCAAATGATTCTCTATTTTATCCCTTTCAGCCATTGATGTGTTTGTGCATCCCTTTTGCCTCTCATTGGTGTATTGTCGAGATCTGTAACCTCCATATTGTATCTATTTCTTACCTACTGGATAATATATAAGTGAGATTCGTCTTTCCTTGTGTTATTTAGTTGTGCTTCTTGATCTGCATGAGGTTATTAGATCAAAACAAGCCTGTATGTATATATCCTTAGTTTCATTCTGGTTCAATAGTGCATATATGGGTAGAAATGGTCTGAACACTCTATTTTGGTGCATCACCTCCATAGTTTAGGTAGGGTAGAGTTGTTTTATGCATCTCCTCCTTCCCCTTTTCCTTCTAGGAGTAGTTAGGTGCACCCTGATAGTAAGAGGAAGTCGGCCTTCTCTAGAGACTCAACCTCGCAGTTCAAGTCCCACAACTTGGAGGTTGTTTCCATGTTTCACTAGGTTGTCGTCGCGCATAGGCCTTGGACAAGGGTGCAAACCTAAGTGACAAAAAAGTCTTTGACTAGATTCAAGGTATCAGATTTAGAAGCACATGACCAAGGTCCTACCATTATTGGGAAGGGAATCTTGGTTATCTTCTTCACATTGGAACACAAGGTGTTCACCTCCAGTATTTTCCTACATAGCTCAATAAAAAAAACCTTGTCATTGGTACGCCTAGGGATCCTTTTGGGGACACCATAAAATGCACCAATTTTTAGGTAGGAAATAGACATGAATTAGATGAAACAACATTTGAGTTGGCTTATTTTCGATATAGCCTTAGGTGAAAACCTTCACTTAGGGAAACTTTGCAATTCTAGGCACAACCTCATTGTAAAGGCATCATTAACCTTTGCATATTTTCCAAAGCTCCTCTATAGTTGTAGGTGAGGATAGAAATCATATACCCTAGTGTTCTCTTCATAGTATTTGATACTAGGAAGACCCAACCAAAGGTGGTGTGTGGCTAAGGCATATATCATAAATGATGACATATATAATTTCCCTAATGCTAGTTGAATTTAGCCAAGAAGAAAGCTCTTCAAATATGATTTGAGCCTAGTTAATTTTTAGTCCCTCAACACATATGGGTTGTACTGAAAATAAGTGATATTTGATGAAATCCAAGATCTCCTACTTTCCTTTCCATCTTAGAAATAATTCCAAGATGTCTACAATTTAGCTCTTTAAATTGCTTTGAAAAAGAGTCCTTGGCATTTTTATCTTTTTGAAATGAGGTGTCTTAAACCAAGTTATATACATGTCCTATCTTCTTAGAGTCTTAATTTCATTGAAAATTCATGCAAAGGAAGAAAATTTGATGTCCCAGTATTCCTCTTTCATTGGGATGTCAAATGCAGATTGCATAACAATTTGTTTACAGAAAGCAGAATAGAATGACTAGGTAGCAATATTTCCTTTATCTCTAGGTTTTATCTTTTAATAAATTCCTTTACCATATTTTGTGCTTGAAAAGATAGAGGGAACCCAAAATCTTCAATTAATCCACTCTCCTTCAATTTTGGGGTGATTTTGTGAATGGGCTCGGAATCAACCTTCTATGTAGGTTACCTAGATCATAAAATTTGGAGGTATTTGAATAGTTATTTAATTCAATTTCCAAACCAATTAGATGATCATATCCTTATACATTGATTTCCATTATCTTATACTTTGACAAAAGAGAAAAATTTCTTAATAAAATAACCATTAAAATAGCGAAGAACATTGTTTGGGGAAAATTCGATAATCTAGATGTTGGCACTGCAAAAATGAAATAAATAAAAACTAACTACCATAATGGTTGGATTTTTAATAAATTAGATGGTTAATGGCTACCTCAAAGTTTTCAATTCCACCCATATGATGATTCATAAATCTGATGATCATATCATTCACTTACATCTCATATAGTAGCAAGGCTAGCAACTTAGTGAATTAGTTGAATTTGGTTTAATTGAAACATCCCTCTTTAGTTTTGTTTAATGGAAAATACTTGGGCACCTTGGGCACTATTTCCTTTGTTTCCACACAATGCTTTGTCCCTTTATTTCAAAAATTGACTTGGGGAAGTCATGAATTGAATTGTCCTCCTCGATCACTTGAATAATTGATTTCTTTTGTATTGGGCTCTTGCTTTGCAATCAACACCATAAAAACTAGATTTTTTTTGTATCTTTTCAAAATATCCTTGCATTTAGTTCTATAATTTTTCACCTTCGTTTTCTTGTAGAATAGAATCTGTAGATGTTTCCATTAGATAGAAAAGCACCATTGAGATATTTTCTTTCTGAAGAGGGAAATAATTAGAAAAATGTTCCTTTCTTTGGTCACTTTTCCTTATATATTCTCAAGATGAATTTCTAACCACAGATTCACCATTTAGTAATGCATATTAAGGGCCCAAATTAACTTCTTTATAACACAACACCTTGGTCCACTAGACACATGGAGTCTTCTAAATGGAGCACAAATTCTCTTTCTTTGTCCTTGTAGGTATTCATTTTTTAATCATAGCATTTGATCTAAAATAACATCAATAATTAGGTTGTGATCTAAACCTTTAGGAAAGATTCTCCGTAAAAACTAAGATTGACAACTCCATGCTTCATTATGAGCATTAAAGCATGAGATTTTTGAGATAATCAAAAAGTGGGGGTCATCAAATCAAAACTGATGTTAAGCTCTTACTTGATTTTTCTTTGGAAACATGTTAGAAGATATTTTCTTCTATAGGATGAGAAACCAAAAGGACGAAATTCTATTTATTTGTACAAAAATGAACTCTAACCTTAGATTTTCAATCAAAAGAGTTTCTTAGCTTTATATCTTTTCTTGTCTTGGTCTTTTCACCATGAATCGACTAGACATATACCTATGGATGCAATTTTTGATTTTTGATTTGGAACATTTCTTGATGAGGTTCTCTAAAGATAGAAAGCCAACAAAAAGGGTCAAAATTTGGAGAAAACACTTGCTTGAAATAGGAACCATAATGCAAAACTAAAGTAGGACTTCCTTTTCATTGGGATAATGCTATGCAAATCAACCCTCCCAATCCTAGATCACATAATACCCTAATGCAGTGAAATGTTAAGAATCCTGTATGGAGGCTTAAGAGGGAAACAAAGTAGGTAAATCCTAAAAAGAACACAAGAAGGGAGCCTTAGGATGATTAATGAGAAGAGAACAACCTATGAGCTGTTGGTGTGATTTTTCACAGTATAAATTTTTTTTTGATGTATGGATGACAAATCAGTTAAGTCTTTGCTTCTTGCAGACTAGGGTTTTATTGTGTGAATTTTTGAAAATTATTAGATCTCCCTAATTATGCCCTATTCTGTAAGTTGTATATTCCCTTTAAATTCTCAGGGCTTGGCTTTCAAATTATCCATAAAAAGGCCCTAAGTGCATGATAAACCCTTATACCTTGGTTTTATGTTGCCCTAATTTTCAAATTTTAAAAAAAGGGGGGTTTTCTTCAAGTATCTTGGTGGGATGTTTTATCCTAATGTTTTGTTTGCATCAGAATATTTTTTAATCCTTGTGATAAACCTTTCATGTGCCTTTAATTGCGATATTCCTTTTAGGACACTAGGTTGAAATTTTTTTTCAAACACCGTTGATCTACCAGAGATCAAGGGCATGCACATCCCCACATTATGAAGATGAAGGTTTTTAATCAAAGCAGGGAAGCGCATTTGTGACACGTATCACAGTGGGGTTGGGTATTTCTGATTTAGTGTGCTACACTGTAAACGATGGATGATGTGTATTGCCAGGTGTGCACTGAAGGATTTTAGCTGTTGAATGGAAATGAAATCTTATCAACCGTTGATCTTATGAAGATCTATGGTTAGCACATCCTCGCATTATGAAGATGTAGGAATTTAAGTAAAGTGAGGAAGTGCATTTGTGACATGTGTCATAGTGGGGCTAAACTATGAAGAATGCAGAAGTCATGCCATAGGATCTGACAATTTTGCTTAGCTAGAACTTCTCATCCATGTGGGCCAGAAAGGTGTCAGAAATAAATGCAATAGTTAGAACACACTGGTTAACAACAGTCATATCATTGGCCCAAGTGGATAATGCGAGCATGAAATAAAGGGCTATTTCTAATCGTCGATCTTGTCTTGATCAATGGATGGTGCATCCCCACATTTTGCATTTGAGTGAAGTTTAAACAAAGTGGGGATGCGCCCTAGAGACACATGTCTATGGTGACGTCAAAGTTTTGCCTAGATGCTCGGTAGGGTGAAATCTTATCAACCATAGATCTCTCGAAGATCTACGGTTAGTGCACCCTCACATTATGAAGTTGTAGTTTTTAAGTAATGTGGGGAAGTGCATTTGCGACACATGGACTAGATGATGTCAATTACTTGTTGGCTCAGAAGAAGATACAGGATCTATTGGCATGGAATATTGTCAGACAGTATGAGCTCATATGGTGATTTCTCATTGGTCAGCTCATCTAGCTAGTTGTTAATAAAAAGTGGATTAGTCTGATCATTGATCTTGTTTTGATCAACAGATAGCGCATCCTCACATTATGAAGTTGTAGGTATTTAAGTAATGTGGGGAAGCGCATTTGTGACATGTAGCATTTTTCTAAAAACTGTAAAGCTTGTTATTTTTAAATAAGAACCGTCCGATCTGATAAAATCTAGGGATGGGATTCAAACTTGAATGCAAATTGCAGGAAATGGTTACTTAGAGTAAATGTGATTCAGACCTTGTGCATGTGGTTTTAATTTATGAAAAGAGCCCATGATTTCACCATTAATGAACCATCAAAGTCCAGAAAGAACATCAGGGCATTCGAGATTTCAGAGCTAGGGCACGAAAATTCTTGGTTTTTACTCCAGTAAAATTGTAGAAGATATCATATAGTGCAAAAGTGCAAATTCTAGCGGGTAAGTGCTCTGTGACTTTCTAAGTAAACTTGAAGCATCTACTATTGTGAATTTCCTAGGGTTCATTCAAAATGACTCCCCGAAAAGAGTTTACTAGTCAAAAGGATTATTTAAAACGTTCCCTGCATGATGATTTTCTTGAACAATTCCCCTTATCAGTGCATGAATTAACTAAGGAAAGGGAACTCATTCCGAAAAATCCTAGAATAGTTGTAGCAGAAGGCTTTTATGACAAAGCTAATTGGATAAGGTATGCCCAGGTTTCCATGGGAGGTCTGGAGTTGTTTAAGAAATGGATTTCAGATCAAAAACTGGACACTCCTATGAGTAATGTTTGGGAATTTGATATTAGAAAATTAATAGTCCCAACTGTTTTCTTTGATAGTAATTTATTGATGGACCTAGCAAAGAAGTATGATCCTATCACGGGATGGGTAAAAAATCATTCTGGAGTTAATCTTTTTAGGGTTTTCCCTAAGCTTTTTAGTGAGGTTTTCAAACTTAACCCTAACCACGCTATGCATGAAATCATTGATATGGATGATTTGCAAGCCAGATATGATGCACAATTAATATACTTGAGAATAGGGCCACTATAGGAGCATGCTGCCAAGGTCGGTAATTTGTCTGTGATTACAACTAGTACCCCAGAGCCATTATTGATAAGACATTTCAACTTGAGAGCTCAAGCACTGTATTTTTCTCTTTTCAAGATCTTTGGGATAGATGAAGGTGATCAAATTCTAGGTTCTATTGTCCTTATAATTGCTCAAAACCTTCAATTTGGAATGAGTACCATTCTGGATTTTGCCACTTTTCTAGCAAAAGAGATTCACAATGGTTTGGTCAGAATAGCAAAGGGAAAAGTAAACAAATCATTCTATTGGTATTCATTGATGATGCATGTATGCTTATACAAAGGATATACTTTCTTCTCCAAGGGTATAGAGTTGGAAACAACAAAGGATGGAGAGAGGAATCTAGTATAGTTGTGGAGTGTGGATATGAGTCCAGAAGCCATAGATGCTAGCTATGTAAGATTTAACAGGTATTTTACAACAAGGCTTAGACAACTTTTAAGAGGAGATAGCCCTAGAATCCCACAAGCATTATTAGAATTGGTCAGACCCAAGGATCATGCTAAAGGGCTACTTGTCAGTCATAACTAGGGGGATATAATTCCCTACAATGTTTCAACAGTGATAAGAGTTTATGGTTTTTTGGGAAAACCTCATGTGCTACCATTTCATGTGCCTTTGAAGATAGGAATTTCTGAGCTCTTATGGCAGATAGGTACTATAGATGAGAGGGAATTGGTTAAGAAGGGTACTTTCTTTCCAATGGTTACTGTAGTGCACGATTTTGTCTTTGTCAAAAAGGGGTGGAAGCACTTAAATTTGTTTTTGGATAGGTATAACATGGCAGAGTCTCATGCCCGATTCATTAACCCTGAAGGATTCTATGACTTATTAAAAGAAAGGGTGAGAGCTTCCCGTATGGTACATCAGGTTTACTATCCAAAAGATATAATAAAAAATATCTTCACATTGTAGGAGCAAAAATTGAGGAAAGAGAAATGGATAGTTTTCAGTAAAACCCTAGAATTCATTAATGCTTTTGACCCCCAGTATGACCCATTGAAAGATAAGAAATACTGGGGAGCCAAAATATAGGCATTAATGAATAATTTGGCCATAATAATTCAAACCATGAATGAAAAGAAAGCTATGTTTGTTGAGGCACATCCAGACAAGGTAGCAAAAGTAAAAAGAAGAATAAGCAGTAGAAATATGGTAGCTCCTGGCCAATATACATTGCAGAAAAGGGAAGGTTATGTCATGATTCAAAATATGCAATAGGCACCCCCTCATAAGGAATCAAGGTCAAGAAGTCCATCTGCAGCCAGCTCTCCAAAAAGACAAAAATTAGAGCAGGGGTTTTCTTCTTCTCAAAAGGAACAATACTCCCCAAGCCAGTCCCCAATCTAGATAGATGATGAGGCATCTCTAAGGGAACAACTTAGACAAATGGGTGGAGAAGGGAATGTGATGGTCACTTCTACAGACCTGGATATTGGAGAGCCACAAGAACCTCCTATACCTTCATTGGACCTAACCATTGCTGATTACCAAGGTAAGGAAATTGACCCAATCATTGCCCAAGCTTCTGAAAGATTTATTAATGATGAAAATTTTGTAAGATCTAGAGCCTTTGCATAGTTTTTGTGGAGATGAAATATGAAAAATCTTGAGAAAGCCTGTGAGAAGATCAAGGCTGAGCAACCAGATAAACCTGACCTAGTTATTAAAGAAGAGGTAAAGTCAAAATTTTTGAATGATTTTACCCAGTTTACTCCTAAAGCTGGGAGGCAAATAGTTACACAATCAGGAGTCCTCCTTCTATCGGAATGGGATATAGCAAATGCTATTATTTTTTATTCAATAAGGAAGTAGAAGGATGTTCAACTAACAACTGCTAAAGAAGTACTACAGGCCCATAGAGGGGTCAAATTTAGTGATGACCACAAAGCCCTTGTTATATGGTCCATAGATAAGAGGGAAAATACCAAGATGCATGAGTTTCCTATAGTAGAGCATACTGGTACATTGACAGTATACAGGGCTGGTGAGGCAAGTAGTAAAAAAATAATGGGAATGGCTTCAAAAGTGCTAAAATTGGGTGGTGTTGTATCCGGCTAGGAAGAAGATAAGTTTACCCAACTTAATGTTAGGTTTGAAGAAGTGTTAAAAGCATATGAAGAAAGAGGTATACAAATACAATCACTTGAAAACAAGATGTCTCAAATGGAGAAGATACTTGGGAAAAGAAAGGTGGGAGAATCTAGTACACCTAGAATTGCATACCCTTCACAGTCATTTGTTGGAGCAACCCCTATTATTCAAATACCAAACACCCCTAAAAGGCCCCAATTCTATACTACAGAAGACTTTGAAGAACAAAAAACCAAATTACATGAGTTGCAGGTAGAATTAAAAAATCAGTATGAAGGAAAATTAAAGCAGGGTGTGATGTATTTAAGGGATAAAATATAATGGTCAACCTTCTTTGATCAGTTGACAAGAATTGCAACCCTCATGGATGAGTTGAATAGAGATAAGGATAAATTAACTCCCCTTGCACAGAAGTGGAGGGAGAGGAATAATGATATTACAATTATATGTATATCTAATGTCCAAATGCCTTATCATCAAGTAGAGAAAATTTTTGATTTGTTAAATAAACTAGAAGATTTTGATGATAAAAGGGATTCTTTACGAAAGAGATTAACACTCTGTTTTTCCAAGTATATTGCTAAAAAAATCACTTTATTTCCTTGTGCTTTAGAATTTGTTGATACAATAAAGGAAAAAGAAAAATGGAAAAAGGAGTTAGATGAAATATTTTATGAAAGGATCAGGAACATCATGAGTGAAACTAGCCACTGGTTTTAGGCAAGGACAAACAAAGAGTTGGTAAAGATAAAATTATTTTATAATGACATCAAAAAAGAACTTGATGATTTTGAAGAAAATGCAAATTCTTTACTGGTTATACAAAGAGAGGCTCTAAATTTTGATTGGCTAGATGATGCTGCTTATAACCAATGGAAAAATTAGTTTATAGAACAAATGTCAGGAGATGATGAGGAGGAAGATGCAAAAGTAAAAGTTACCCTTGTAGTTAGTAATGAGGACATGGAAAATCCCTAGGTTAAAGTAAGTTTGCAGGTAACTAAAGATGATACATCACTTTCAAACCTCATGACTATTTACTCCAAGGATGAAGAATAATTGAAGAATCAGATCATATTTTCTTGTCTGAACAACTAAGAAGCATAACAGAAAGGGACCCACCAAGGATTGTTTGATGTAATTGCCTTTCTGTTATTCATTTTTGTCTTTTATGATAGATGTATGTCAGTATCTTTTAAAAGACAATTGTCACTTTCTTTTAGCCTGAAGCTTGTTGCATCTCACACTATTTAATTGAGATTCCAAGGCAAAAGAATGGTCCAAATTCTATTTTTCTAAGTACTATGCTTAGTCTATTTTTGGTCCAAATTTTGAAAGCAAGTTTATAATGTATTTTTCTGTCAATTCTCTGAGAATACATGAATATAGAATGAGTTGTGCTTCTTTCTGAAGGTCATTCTAAGTCTATTGTAAAGGATATACCATTTTCAAAGAAAACGAATACAAATTGTGAATTGTCCCCATATCAGTTCTTTCTAAATCTTGTCTCCTTTCAATTATTGGGTTGTCTTGATATTATATAAGTAAAGGCTTGTGCAATTGAATGCAATCTAGTTAGGTTATATATCTATTTATCACTGTTGTTAATTCAACAGATTAAATAAAAGCTTTGATGAATGTGATAAGGTTTCTTTAGTAGTGGAAAGGGTTTTGAATGATGAATTTTGATAAGAATTGCTGATAGAATTTGTTATAAGGCAACAAACCAGATCTGAGAACTTGCTATAGACTCTAAACCCCAATGGATTAGGCACTGATCAAGATGATATAGCTGAAGAAGAAATATATCATAAATGATTATCAAAATGCAGCATCAAATCAAATTTTACTTTTATTTCTTGTAGATCTTCAAAGCTGGCCAACACTTGTCTGCATGGAATGTTTTAGCTTCAATTAGCCACTATTGTTAAGAACATCTACAGATCTATAGAAGAATTCTTGGCCATATCTGTTTTATGGGATGCGTTTATCAAGTTAGTGAGAATTATGTATATGTTTGAGGATCTTGAAATGAGAATCAGAATGAAACTAAGAATAATCCTCATACAGTTGTTCCAGTTTTGAATCATCCCTGGGTATACCCACCTTGGTTTTGCAGAGCCAAAAGAGTAGAAAACCATCTGTGGTTTTGTTGAAGTTGGGTCCAAATACTTTGCATATAAAATTGTTAATAAGAATTGGCTAGTATTTAGATTGTGTATGTACTGTCATTCTGGTATTAAGAATTTTGTTGCTTAGTAGTTTTAGTACATTTTAAAACACCAACATGAGCTATCTAGACAAGAAATTTAACATAATTGCATTGAAAACTCATCAAGCTAGAAGCTTAAAAGGGATAGAAGGATATTTTGGCAACATACTTCATAAGTGATTTTTTATTTTTAGATTGTATCTCTTAATAGGTATAAAATCATGATGAGAGAAGTTAGACAATCAAAGTAGACAACTTGATGATGATGGCAATGCAAGGTTAGAGGTCAACCATGTGAGAAATTGTAAATACAATGAACCAATAGTGTTGTGTAATTGTAAAATTATTTGTATATCTCAATGAGGTTCTTTTATAATTAATTGGGAAAGCCTGAAGGATGACTAAATGAATTATTTTGATGATATGGTATAAAGGAAGGTTATTTTTTTCTGTAGTGAAGTGTGCAAGTGATTTGAATAATTAAGTGAGTGCAAATTATATAAGTAGTATGAGAAGTTGGTAAATGCATCTAAGCAATCCACAAGATTATTAGATGTGAATTTTGAAGATATTGCATTGTGATTTGAAAGAGGATTGGTCTGGTCAAGACAAAAAAGTAGTTTAGGATTATTTACTTATATTATTCTACTATGAAAAATATAGAGATTAGTTGGATAATGAGTACAATGGTCTTTTCCCTTGAGAAATTTGGGTAGCGGGTCCTGTTGGATATAATTGTTAATTGTGTATTATCCTTGATGTTACACAAATGTCATATCAGTCATCAAACAAAGTCTACCAAGATCAGATGATCAACAAAGCAATTTACAATGTCTATCAAGCATTACCAAACGTTCCTGAACATAACAAAGAAAAGCTAATGTTTACCAAGCTCACTTGGTTATCAAAGGAAAAGTGGAAAAAAGTTAGCTTCTACTGAGCTCCCAAGGTTAACAAAGAAAAGGTAATTTTTACCAAGCTCACTCAGTTATCAAAGGAAAAGTGGTAAAAAGTTAGCTTCTACCAAGCTCCCAAGGTTAACAAAGAAAAGCTAATTTTTACCGAGCTCACTCGGTTATCAAAGGAAAAGTGGCAAAGAGTTAGCTTTTATCGAGCTCCAAAGGTCAGAAAAGGAAGATCAGTGCTAACCGAGTTCACTCGGTCTCCAAAGGATTTTTGCAAGTTTTGCAATGTTTATCGAGCTTCACTTGGTTAACACTAGAAAACCATTCAGGAGTAGTGGTTACCGAGCTTGGTTGACCACCAAAAGATTTTACTATTTTGATATTAAGTTTAATTGCTTCATGTGGCTGACTGATGTAATGTTTTTTTTGTTATTGGAACCTATATTTAAGCCGACTTGATAATCTAAAAGGTATATATATAGATGTTCAAGTTGTGAATTAGTGTGTGAGTGAGCATGTGAATATATGGATAAGGATGGGATAAGAAAATTGAGCGAATTTTGATGAAGGATTAGATATCTTGGAGGAGATGCAAAGTTGTATTCAATCAGCAAGGATCTAGTAAAGCAGAACAAAGATCTGTACTCAGCAAAAGATAAGTTGCATATCATTTAGATCAATTCATTGTTGCTTTCTAACCATTGTGGTAGTGACTTCAAATCTCTTAACAGAGTTGGTTTAATAGCCATTTTGTAAATCCTCTAACAAGTTGGTAGTTCAGTTGAATTGTTCTCAAGACCTCTAATCAAGCCACTCCTAATAGGGTGATTAAATCCTCTAACAAGGTCACACCTAATAGTGTGTTTTGTAAACCTTTAATAGGGTTGGCTCCTAATAGGGCTCACTTCAAAAGAGTGAAAATTGACGACTAGTTACTTGGTGGTTTTTCTCATATTGGGTTTCCACGTTAAATATGGTGTCTCTTGTGTTAATTTACTTTAATCTTTGCAAGCATATTAATGACTATGAATGCTAGATAATTAGTTCATCTATTGAGTTACAGTATTCCTGCACTATTTACCGAGTATCAATAGTAAGTTAAGACATCTAAGGGATTTACTTTTGGGATTGATTTTTATATAGTAACTGATTCAGCCCTCCCCTCTCAGTTACTTCATCTATATTTCCAACAATTGGTATCAAAGCTTTTGGTGCTTGCAAGACAAGATTTCAAGGATCTAAGCCAAAGATCAGGATGTCTTATAAGAGAAAAATTCCAAGACTTAATAGGGACAACTTCTCAGCTTGGCAAGGGTTGATGAGACTTCATCTAGCTTCTATTGGAGATACAGAACTAAAATACCTTGATGAAAAATATGTAGAACCATCTGGTACACTATCTATCAATGATATTGCTGAAAAGAAGACCCACAACATTATGATGATAGATATAGCATCTGCTCTGAGCTATGAAGAATTTGATGACATTAAGGACTACAAATCTACCTTTGAAATGTGGGAAAAGCTAAAAGAAATCTATGGAGGATATGATAATGTAAGAAGAGCCAAATCAAAAAGTTTGAGAGGACAATTTGATCAAATGAGGATGAGAGAGGATGAAAACATTGGAAAATATGTTGAAAGAGTCAAAGCATGTGTTAGTGCAATCATTGCATCTGGAGGAGATATCAAGGAGGAAACAATAATAAGTAAAGTTCTTAGAACTCTACTTCCCATCTATGCAATCAAAGTTTTTGTAATTCAAGAAAAAAGATGTGAAGCAAATCACAAGATAAATCAAGAGGCCATAGTTGGAAGATTAACTACATTTGAACTAGACAACTTTGACAACTATGTTCCAGCTTCCAAGAACATTGAATCAGCATTTGAAGCCAAGCTTTCACTCAAGGAGAAAAGCAAAAAGAAAAAGGAATCTCAGTCAAGAAGTGAAGATGAATCAGATCAAAGTTTAGACATTGATCTTGAAGTAATTGAAGCTCTACTAGCAAGGAAATATTCTAGAGGTAGAGGTAAATTTAAAGGTAAAGTTCCTCTAATTTGCTTTTCATGTGAAGAAGTTGGTCATATTGTTGCTAGGTGCCCAAAAAAATAGAACAAAGATGACAAGAAAGGTTACAAGTACAATGGCAAGAAAAACTTCAAATCATTCAAAGATAAAGGTAAGAAAACATGTTTTATGGCTAAAGATTCTACTGATTGCAATGATGATGAAGAAGAAAAAAATGTCTACATTGTTGTGAAAGATGAATTAGATAATGATGAAGAAATTGCACTCATTTCTCATATGAGAAAAAATGATACATGGATCATAGATAGTGGCTGTTCTCATCACATGACTGGTGATAAAACTAAGTTTGAATACTTTGAAAACTATGATGGTGGTAGTGTAATATTTGGTAACAATGAACCTTATTGTATAAAAGGAAGAGGAAGAATCTTTCTAACCAAAGAACTTATATGTGATAATGCCTATTTGGTAGAAGGACTAAAGAATAATTTGTTGAGTGTGGAACAACTACTCAATAATGGATTCAAAGTAGAATTCATGCATGGAAAAACAAGACTGTTGGATGGCGAAGGAAAACTGATTGGATTAGGCACTCAAAAAAAAGGTAACTTATTTTATCTTGAACTAGGTGAATGTTCATGTTTTATTGCTCAAGTTGAAGAAAGTTGGTTATCGCATAAAAGGTTGTGTCATGTAAATTTTGATAACTTGGTAAAGATAGGAAAATTCAAGAAAGTGAGAGGCATTCCTAACATAAAGAAACCAGAGGTCAGCTTATGCAAGAATTGTCTGATTGGTAAAATGGGAAAGACTAGTTTTAAAAGTAAAAACTATCAGTCTGAAGATATATTAGAAATTGTGCATACTGATTTATGTGGACCCATTGGAATTGAAAGCTATACTAGAGAAAATTTCTTCATTCTTTTTGTTGATGATTACTCAATAATGAAGATTGTCATGTATCTAAGGAACAAATCAGAAGCATTTGAGAAATTCAAATGGTATTTGGCCAGAGTAGAAAAAGAAATAGGAAAAAGATTGAAATGCTTGAGGTCAGACAGAGGAGGAGAATTCATTTCACATGAGTTCAATAACTTTTGCATTGAAAAAGGAATCAAAAGATAGGTATCAGCCCCTGGAACTCCTGAACAAAACAGAATAGTTGAAAGGAGGAATAGATCTATCATGGATTGTGCAAGAACCCTAATGATTGAAAAGAACAATGCTATCAAATACTAGAAGGAAGCTATCAGCACTGCAGTTCATACCTTGAATCGCGTACAACTTTAAAAAGACCCATTCAAAACTCCCTATGAGATATGGTATGGCTACAAACCTAATGTAAGTTATCTAAAAGTATTTGGAAGTAAATGTTACATTTTGAAAGAATCTAGAAAAGGAAAATTTGATGTAAAAATTGATGAAGGAATATTTTTGGGATACTCTTGCAAAAGTAAAGCAACCTATCTACTTACAAAGTCATAGAAAGTGCACATGTAAAAGTTGATGAGTTTGCAGAAAAGACTAAAGAAGAAAGCAAGAGGGAACCGAAAGATTATATAAGGCTTGTTTTCATTGAAATTGATACAACATCAGTGAATCAGGAATCTTCTACTCCTGAGTCATCAGTAACCGAGTTACAAGTAGTTCAAACCGAGCTACAACAACCCGAGTTACATTTAGATACTATCGAGCAAGTGTCTACCGAGTCTGAAGGACCTGAGCCAATATCTACCGAGCTAGAACAACCAGAACCTAAAGATGAAACACAAGAAGATAAAAATGAAATTCTTTCAAAAGGAAAGCAACCTATATTAATAAAATATGTCAAGAAACATCATTCAACAGATCAGATCATTGGAGACAAATCTGAAGGAACCATGACAAGAAGTAAGTTGAAAGGTACTTGTTTACTTGCTAATTTTGAACCTAGAAATATCAATGATGCATTAGAAAATGATAGTTAGATTGAGGCTATGAATGAAGAAATGGAAAAAATAGAGAAAAACAAGATATGGACTCTTGTACCTAGGCCTAAAGATAAAAATATGATTGGAACTAAGTGGGTATTCAGAAACAAGTTGGATGAAGATGGTAAGGTATCAAGAAACAAAGCAAGACTAGTATGCAAAGGTTATGCCCAGGAAGAAGGAACAAACTATAGAGAAACTTTTTCTCCTGTTGCAAGATTGGAAGGAGTCAGAACCTTACTAGCATATGTTGCACACAAAGGATTCAAATTTTATTAGATGGATGTCAAGTCAGCATTCCTCATTGGTATACTGGATGAAGAGGTTTACATTGAACAACCTAAAGGTTTTATTGATCCAAATAAAAGGAACATGGTTTGCAAATTACACAAGGCATTATATAGTCTGAAACAAGCCCCTAGAGCATGGTATGAAAGATTGCATAACTATCATATTCAGATTGGTTTTCAAAGAACTAATGATAACAGTAGCTTGTATATAAAGGAAGGACCAAATAATAAGATTGTTTTGGCAGAAATATTTGTAGATGATACTATTTTCATAGGGAATGATGATCTATGCAAAGAATTTTTAGAGCAAATGAACAAGGAATTTGAAATGTCTATGTTTGGTGAAATCAAATTCTTTGTTGGTCTTCAAATTTAGTAGAACAAAAATGGTATCTACATCACTTAATCAAAATACATCAAGGAGATATTGAAAATTTTTGGTATTTAAGATTGTAAACCAGTTGAGACTCCTATGTGTACTAGATTAAAACTTACCAAGGAAGATGAATCAAAAGAAGTAGATCAAACACTGTATAGATCTATGATTGGAAAGTTGTAGTATGTAGTTCATACTAGGCTAGATATTGCTCTTGCAGTTGGTATTGTAGTAAGATTTTGAAAAAATCCAAGAGAAAATCACATGATGGCAATCAAAAGAATAATGAGATATTTGAATGGAACTGAAGATTATGGTTTATGGTACAAACTTGGAGGTAATCTAGATTTGAAAGTGTTTACTGATGCTGATTGGGTAGGAAACCTTGATGATAGAAAAAGTACAAGTGGAGGAGCATTCTATCTTGGAAACAGGTGGGTTTCTTGGACAAGCAAAAAGAAAAATTGTACATCTCAATCTACAGCAAAGGCAGAGTATGTTGCTGCAGCAGTAAACTGTTCTAATATTGTTTGGTTTAAACAGTTGTTGGAAGGCATGAAACTAGAAATCAAAGAACCAGTTGTTATGTTCTATGATAATACAAGTGAAATAAACATATCTAAGAATCTAGTGATGCATTCCAAAACCAAGCACATTGCAATAAAATATCATTTTGTTAGAGAATTTGTACAAGACAAGGAGATCAGATTATAATATGTTCATAAAAAAGAACAAATTGTTGATATATTCACAAAGCCATTACCTAAGGATGCATTCTTGTATCTAAGAGGGAAGTTAGGGGTCACTCCCCTATCTAAAATTCACTAAAATTAAGTTTTAGTGGTGCATCAATGCATACCAAGTTGAAAATATATCAGTTGATGTAGCATAATCAAGAAATATTGCATATGAATCAGTACTAAAGGTACATTAAAATCATTTTACTTGTGTTGTCTTTGGCATGTGTTGTCAAAGAGGGAGAGTTTTATTGTCACATCTTTATCTTTCTAAAATTTGTTTAAGAGAAAAAGTTTTCTATAAAATTCCTTCATAGAGGGATATTACTAAAAGAGGGAGAGTTTGCTATCTAATAAAGAAAGTTTTCTTGTTAGAAAAGACTTGTTAGACTTGCTTTCAAATTTTATTCTACTATGACATGTTGTGTTGCCATCAATGCCAAAGAGGGAGATTGTTGGATACAATTGTTAATTGTGTATTGTCCTTGATGTTACACAAATTTCATTTCAGTCATCAAATAGAGTCTACTAAGCTCAGATGATCAGAAAAGAAATTTAAAGTGTCTACCAAGCATTACCAAATGTTTCTGAACATAACAAAGAAAAGCTAATGTTTACCGAGCTCACTCGGTTATCAAAGGAAAAGTGGTAAAAAGTTAGCTTCTACCAAGCTCCCAAGGTTAACAAAGAAAAGCTAATGTTTACTGATCTCACTCAGTTATCAAAGGAAAATTGGCAAAAAGTTAGCTTCTACCGAGCTCCCAATGTTAAAAAAGAAAAGCTAATGTTTACCGAGCTCACTCGGTTATCAAAGGAAAAGTGACAAAGTGTTAGCTTTTACCGAGCTCCAAAGGTTAGCAAAGTAAGATTAGTGCTAACCGATTTCACTCTGTCTCTGAAGGATTTTTGCAAGGTTTTTAGTGTTTACCGAGCTTCACTTGGTTAACAATAGAAAACCATTCTGGAGCAGTGGTTACCAAGCTTGGTCGGCCAGCAAAGGATTTTACTATTTTGATATTAAGTTTAATTGCTTCATGAGCCAACTGATGTAATATTTTTTTTGTTATTAGATCCTATATTTAAGCTGACTTGATAATCTAAAGGGTATATATATAGATGTTCAAGTTGTGAATTAGTGTGTGAGTGAGAATGTGAATATATGGATAAGGATGGAATAAGAAAATTGAGTGAATTCTAATGAAGGATTAGATATCTTGGAGGAGATGCAAAGTTGTATTCAATCAGCAAGGATCTAGTAAAGCAAAACAAAGATTTGTACTCAACAAAAGATAAGTTGCATATCATTCAGGTCAATTCATTATTGCTTTCTAACCATTGTAGCAATGACTTCAAATCTCTTAATAGAGTTGGTTTAATAGCCATTTTGTAAATTCTCTAACAAGGTGGTAGTTCAGTTGAATTTTTCTCAAGACCTCTAATCAAGTCACTCCTAATAGGGTGATTAAATCCTCTAACAAGGTCACACCTCATAGTGTGTTTTGTAAACCTTTAACGGGCTTGGCTCCTAACAGGGCTCACTTTAGAAGAGTGAAAATTGGTGACTAGTTACTTGGTGGTTTTTCCCATATTGGGTTTCCATGTTAAATCTGGTGTCTCTTGTGTTCATTTATTTTAATCTTTGCAAGCATATTAGAGACTATAAATGCTAGATAATCAGTAATTAGTTAATCTATTGAGTTACAGTATTCCTGCACTATTTATTGAGTATTAGCAGTAAGTTAAGACATCTAAGGGATTTACTTTTGGGATTGATTTTTATATAGTAATTGATTCACCCCTCCCCTCTCAGTTACTTCATCTATATTTCCAACAGATCCCTCTACCTTCTACAACTCTTAATAGGATTGGCACAACTCCTAACAAGGTTGGAATATCCTAACAGGGACTGATATGTACTAAATGTATTTCACTAGATCTAAACATAACTCATCCTCTTACAAGGAACTATTATATTAGTACATCATTTTGTGGGCATTTTTGACAAAAAAATCTGCACCTCTAGTTGAGGTATGATCCTCAAGTGACCTTGTGTAAAATGGAAAAAATATCCAAGTGTGGGACTTTCACTTTGAGGCTTAATCTATAGAGAATGCCAACTTTCTTACTATTATGGTACACCTAAACTACTACTTTAGAGGAAAAGAGAGTAGGAGAACTGAAATTAAATATAGAAAGGGAAAGGTGGTGACAAACCAAGATAGAACTAGGGTTACAACTCTACCCACAACTACAAAACACATTAATGAAACAATAAAATACACTAGTCTTGAGTCTATTCTATTCCCAAGGAATCACATGTAGGTTTGGAGTTGGTTGAAATAATAAGAGGAAATATATTTCACTATGCAGCAACTACTAGACTTAACATTACATATGAATCAAGAAAAGTAGGAAAAAAACATTCACCATAAGGCACATACATGAATTACACATTAAAATACCAAGAGAAGGTAAGGAACAAAGATTTCATTAATGGAAAGGAAAATAAATATAGATAGAGAAGAACCTGAAAAATATATTTAGAAATTTCCTTTGTAGAGTTCAGGCATAACTTTGTTGTTTACATTTATTTCTTACCCCAACTAGGTGGAGTTGGATTGTAGATGAGAGCAATAACTGAGAATTTGAAGGAAAATATGATCATCAAGAGCAATCACTGCTAGAAGTGACAAGAAGAGGAAGAAATGATGCATCCAGTAATAAAAGGTCATATCCCCAAGGATTTGATCATTTCATGCATTAAAGAGGCATGAAGTGTATTGATACCATGGAAATAAGCCCCAAGAATTCATTGGGCATTGAAGAACAAGCCCTAATAGGGTGCCATAGAGAAAAAATATAGGGAGGGATAATATGATGTGTTATCTGCTTGCAACATGCATGATATACTATGGGGAGGGAATCTAGTTTTACCAATAATGAATGTTAGTCATCAACAAAGATCATCTCTTTGAAACATACAACCCAAATGCAATGAGAAATTTTTCCAATGAGAGATTAAGTTGCCATCATTGATGTATATCCTCTTTATTTCTAGTGCACAACTAATATGTAGCAAGAACATCCTCCAAGATTCGCTAGATAAAATAGATGTTGCACAATTTTGGGCTTCAAAGCTTTGTAAAGACTCTATAGTGTGAAGAAATTCCAAAATGATGACACTTGGCAGAATTCCACACTTTCATGAAATGAGAAGACCATCTTACAAAAATATGTGGGCCATTGATGTACTTTGTCATTTGGTAGAATGGATGTCAATAATTTAATCTTCCATTTAATATCCATCATTGATTTGTGCATGTGCATGTTGGGCTAACTTAAGCGTAAAAAATGGGACCCTCTACAACATGGCATAATTCTAAACTTTTGAGCCTCACAAAGACTCTGCAGCATGAAGAAATGCGAAAATAGTGACACTGGGCAACATCTCATATTTTCATGAAAGATGGGCAGATAGCTTTCGATAGCACAAAATCCATTGGATCACCACAACATGAGCCAACTTGAGAAAGAGAATACTAAGTCAACTTGATCAATGGAGGGACTAGGCTAACACAAAATGTTAGTTGCCAACCTTGGTGGGCTAACCTAAAATAAAGGATCTAGTCCACTAAAAATCTCTCAAACCAATTATTAATGCTAGGCTGAATTGGGGGCAAAAAAAGCCAACATTATTAGCAACTTAGAGAGGATTATTTGTTGCTAAGCATGGATCTGTAGCCTTACGCAATCCATTGGGCATGGAGTGAAAGAAAAGAGAAAGATGCCATTCCACCTGCAACTTCTAAAAATTCAACCTCTACAACTAGCAAAATTACAAAAAAAATGCTATATCCACAAAGGAATAGTAGTGCTCATGTACTTCTTGGAAAGATGGAAAACATCTACTCTACTATCTACAAGTATTTACAATGAAAAAAAATCAAACAAAGCAATTGACTGGCTTGTTGAAGTAGCTTCCCTTCCTCACAAGATGATTTATCCTTCCATGCATGTGGGCAGTAAAAAATAGTAGCAAGTATGACAAGCACACTAGTGCATGGAGTTCCTTCCCAATGCTAAAAAGAAAAAAAAAGCTCTCTAGCACTAGGATGCCTTGATCTTGAGCAAGATAGACTTGTTTCTACTTTTGTTCTTCACCCTCATGCTCTAGAATGAGCATAACTAAGGGCAACATGCATTTTTGCAAAGCTAGATTCCTTATGGGGCATTTTCTTAATGGCACTTCGTCTAATCACTAAGCTATGACCACATTTTATTCCTCTATAGTGGTAGTATCCTACTAGTTTGGAAATGGCTCCGCATTTTCTTATTGTTACTACAACTCATGATCTTCTTATGAAGGGGAAGATTGTTGATGTCCATGGATGAGAAAAAATATCTTCAGCTCATCTAAAAAGCTCTCCCCATCAGAATCCTCCTCCTTTATTGTTGTAAAATGCATAGGTTGAGGGGCAATCTCATCCATATCAACATGTTCTTCCTAAGGGCTAGAGATATCCTTAGGATCTAATTTCCATCCTCTATATCATGGAGAATTGTCTTCTAAAATAATTATTTTTTCCTTGCTCATCTTGCATTAGATCCCCATTCTTTGGTAAAGGCTCAAAATCCATGATTTTTTCCACAAAATAAGTAACAACCTCATCCTCCTTTGTCTCTTTCTTCTCCACCACTGGAAGAAACTCAACATAAAGCTAAGGAGCTACAAGCTCTTGATCATTATAGAAAGGAGTGGTAATTTGGGGAGGTTCACTCCATCTGAAGCTAGTAAACTTGCATTTGGGTGGCTCTTCTTTAGATGTGTTCAACAATGTTTCTTTTAAATTGGCCTTTGTCTCTTGTTTACTATTTTGTAGAATAAGAGGACTACTCTATCTAAAGCTAGAAAGTTTTCTCCTTGGTGGCTTTTATGCTTCAACTACTTACACTTGAGCAAGCTTAAGCTTTGTCTCTTCTTCTTCAATTACCAATCTTTTTGCAAGATCCTCCTCAAATTGGCTCTATCTTAACTCTTTCTCCTATTGCAAAATGAGGAGGGCTTGGTGGGCCTCATAAAAATTATCAAGGGCTTTACACACCATGTTGCAAACATGAGGGTCATTCTCTAACATCTCCTTCTCATTAGGAAAGTCATTAAGACAAGAAGTCATAATGAGCATATTATAAGAAGAATCCCCATAGTCAGAATCCTCATAAGGATTATGAAAATCTTCAATTTTTTTTAATCTAAGCACAAAAAATTTATGTGGTTATAAAGCTCCCCTACCTTTGACCTGGGATCATTATAGGGTTCTATGGAAGGCTTAGTAGGCTAGTCATTTGATGTTGTAGGGGAAGCCAAATTCAAGGAAGAGACTACTTAGGTTTGATTTTTCCTTCCTCTCTTGTCACTCTTGGAGCTCCTAGACTATGATGAACTTAGAAGGGGAGACCTTGACACATTCATGACCATAGATGACACGATAGGTTGGAGTGAAATAAACCTCCTAGTGATCTAGGTAGTCATGATAGTCATAACCAAGTTGTGGCTAAGATACGAGATGTGAGAGATAGAGAGTAGCATCTTCATGGTATAGGGGGAGGTGGGAGGTATCTTTATGAATGGAATCCATTATAAAGCATTTAATTAAGCACCTTCATAGAAATCTTGAAGAAACATAAAAATAGAAAATCATACCAACACCTAGTTTATTGAAACCAATAGATGCATAGAGTCACCATGTTGTTATGTGAATGCCTCTAAAGGTTGATAGAACTGGAGAAAAAAACCAATCTCTAAATGAATAGATCTCAACTGGCTAGCCAACTGACTTAAGAAGTTGAATCAGTCTATCCCACTAGGCATGCCAAAAACTTTTGACACAAAATTTTGCACCCCTTCTTGAGGTATAACCCCTCAAGCGACCTTGTGTACCATGGAAACAACCATCAAGTGTGGGACTTCCACTTTGAGGATGAATCTCTAAAGAATGTTATCTTCCTTACTATCAAGGTGCACCTAAACTACAACTTGAGAGGAAAATGGAGAAGGAGAACTAAAGCTAAACATAGAAAGGAAAAGGAGGTGATGAACTAAGATAGAAATAATGTTATAAATCTTCCCACAACTTCACAATACATCAATGAAACATGAAAATACACTATTCTTAACTCTATTCTATTTCCCAAGGAATCAAATGTAGGTTTGGAGCTGATTGAAGGGCTAAAAGGAAAGATATTTCACAATGAAACAACTACTAGTAGAATTAACACAACACATGAATCAAGAAAAGAAGAAAACAAATATTCACCACAAGGAACATACATGCCATAGAAAATGAAATGTCAAGAGAAGGTAAGAAAAAAATATTTCATTAATGGAAAGTCAAAGTTCAAGGCATAATTCCATTGCAAAATATAGATAGAGAAGATCCTAGAAAAGATATTTATAATTTGTCTTTATAGAGAAGCATAACTCTGATGTTTACAATGAATTCATATCCAAACTAGGTGGAGTTGGATTGCACATGAGCACAATAACTGGTAATCAAAAGGAAAATCTGATCATCAAGTGGAATTGCTATTGAAAGTGACAAGAAGAGAAAGAGACAATGCATCCAACTGTAAAAGGTCAAATTCCTAAGGATTTAATCATTTCATGCATTAAAGAGGTATGGAATACATTGGCGTCATGGAAACATGGTCCAAGAAGTTGTTAGATATTGAAGAACTTTCCCTAATAGCATTCCATAGAGAAAAACACAAGGGATACTAGGATGTGTTGGGTTGACTATTGGGGGGCAAGGGGTGGGTGAATCTAGTTCTCCCAAAAATGAACACTAGAAATCTATGAAGATCCTTTCTTTGAAAAAAATGGCTCAAATGCTATGGGAAGTCTCCCCAATTATAGATTAAGTCACCACCATTGATGTATATCCTCTTTATTTCTAGTGGACAACTAAGATGCAACGAGGAGATCCTCTAGGATGTGCTAGATCTAACAAATTTTGCACAATTCTAAGCTTTGAAGCCTCCTAGAGGCTCTGCAGTATGAAGAAATGTTAGAATGATGGCACTTGGCAGTGTCTCAGACTTTTATGAGATGAGAAGACCATCTCACAAAAGGATGTAGGTTGTTGATGTGCTTTGTCATTTAGCATGAGAATGGACAATGATTGTTTAATATTTCATTGAATCTTTTTCTTTGATCTATGCATGTATTTTTTGGGCTAACTTAAGCATTAGAGATGAGACCCTCTTCCATGTGGTGTAATTTCAAACTTTGGAACCTCATGGAGACTCTGCGGCATGAAGAAATTTTGGAATGGCGATATGTGACAAAATCTCCTATTATTGTGAAAGGTGGGTAGATAGTTTACAAGAACATGAGAGTCATCGGATCTTCACACCATGACCCGACTTGAGCAAGAGAAAACTAAGTCAACTTGGTCAATGAATGGACTTGTTGGCACTCAAAATTGTAGTCTGAATTTTGAGGGCTATAAATGGTTTGTGAAGCCTATGTACCTAGCTGTACCTTTGAACCCCATGAGGTGTTTTATGCTTCTAGAAACTTTCATTTTAGTGCATCTAAGTGTTCCATGAAGTTAAAGCATCATTTTGAACCATTCTACGAAGTCTTGTTTTGAATGCATTTAAAATCTGCATTTTTCCCCAAGTGTCAAACAGCGACAAGCGGCTGTGTTTGCCATTGAATATTTCGCACCCAAAAAAGTTTTTGTGACTTTCCACTTTGAGAGTGTCTAATGTCCATACCTGAGAACCTATATTCCAGATTTTGAAACATTTCAAATCCATTTGATTAGGTTTTGAATCCCTCGAAGTTGGTCAGTTCCTGTTTTCATGATTTTGCACTTTGTGCATATTTCTGGGTAGGCCTGTTTGACGTGCTATAACTTTTGACCAGTTGACCAAAATGTTGAAATTCTTGTTGCATTATATTTTTGACGTCAGAGACTTGTTATGTTTCAAGTTTCAACTCTTGAAGAATCCGTTTGAGTGGTTTTCAAACGCGATTCCAAATGGAATTTCTAACTTTTCACTGGTGTCAGTATTTACAGATTGATTGGTAGCCCTGTTTGAGACGTCATAACTCTTGATCTGTGATTGGTGAGATCAAATGGATTATAACCCTGTGTTGTCCTCTAAAAATATTCCAAGTGTGTCAGTTTGCAAGCCATGACGAATCCATTTACACACTTTTTCGGGTCAATTCCATTTGCAAAAATCGCTTTCAGTCAGTGTTTCTAATTGCAACATTCTGAGTAGCCCACTTTGAGTGTCTGCCATTTGTGTCCTGTGATTCGTCATGAGCCCAAATCATAGAAGTATACTGTCCTCATGACATAGAATCAGTGTCCCAGTTTTTGTTTCCCCATGTGCTCATTTGCCTAGTTTTCTGAGCCAAATCCAAACCCATTTTATGGTATTCTGACATGTTTTGGTGCAGGTAATTCTGAAGGGGTGACTTTGATGGTCAAATATCTTTTGACTCCAAATTCATCATGAGACGTGATTCGACGAAGTGCAAGAATGTGGTACGAAGATTCAATGTGCCAGTTTTCAGAGCTTGATGAAAAGTTTGGGTTAGTTTTCAAAAGCAGTCAACATACCTCCTGGCACCAAATTCACAGTTTGTAGAAAAGTGACAAATTGAGTTTTTAAATGATCATTCTATGATCAAAATTGATTTAAATCAGTCTTGAGAAATGGGAGAAGGTTGGGGCACCGTAGGCGGAGCTATCACTGGGAACCATACATCAACAAATTACAACAAAAATACTATGTTATATGCTTTTTAGCTCAATAGTATTATAACATGTCGGAGAATTTGAAATGCTTTGCAGACTCATTTGGGAGTTAAAGGAAAAGGTACCATGCTTTATAAAACAATATGCCTAAATACAAAAGACCATTATAAAGCATGTGTAGAAGTGAATCACAATATGGACTCTAGACTTCCCTTACATATGAAGTTGATTCAAATTCCCCTGGAATAGGGAAGACTTCAATGTTGACATCGTTTGTCTCCACTTTAGTTGAGGCAATGGAACATGCCAAGTCAACGCCATCCAATGTAGCAAAAAACTCCGCAGTCAAAGGGAGCCAAAGCAAATGAAAGAGCAGGCAAACAGTATGGATAAGGTGACTGGAAGAAGCCGACCATGGCGAGATATCTCATATTGAAGGCTTGCTACTTGAAAGAGATTTCCACTTTTAGAGGCAGAGCAATTAAGCCGATTCAATCAAAATGATGTTGGCAATTGAAGATGTTGCCCATGATTAGCTTAGAGTGATTATCACTGAAGCCTGCAGATAAAGAAAGGTCAGCGCCCACAATTTAAAGGGAAAGGACCGCAGATTAGAAGGAAGTCCCTGTATAAAGTTTTTTACACCATGCCTTTTAACAGTTTGCTTCATGGGCAGTCCTCATCAAGCGATGCAACAAAGTAACTCAGTCTAGCACACAAGGAAGTAAATAAAAAAAAGAAAAGCCAGTAAAAACGTATTCCAAGGAGCAAGCAACATTTTGAAGAAGGAGAAAATGCCAGTTAAGAGCTACAGACCAGAATGATCTAAGCAACCATGCCATAAATGTATAGCATCCATGGTAAAGAAAGATCACGTCTACCGTAGGTCTGAGAAAAAAAAAAAATGAAAACAGAGGAAATATCCATAGTAGTCATCACATGGAGCTCTCACCAGGCTACGACACAGAGCTTTCAACGCTATAAAAGGAGCAACAAGCACAACAATTAAAAAGAAACACTCCACTCCATGGCAAGGTTAAGCAAGACGTTTCAAGGTGGACAGATTTGCCAGTCAAATGAGGAAGGAATCAATGAGATAATAGGAAAATGTTAGAACAAAAATACTTGACACATTTTAAATAGGATATCCCCACGTCAAAGCTGAGAAGATGCATTTATAGGGGCAGCATTTGAAAAGCCACAACATTAAAAGGGAATCCACAGATTAAAGACCACGGCTTATACAAAGATGTCTCACGAATGTAGAAGAAACCCATGTATCATTGATGTTTGCTGCAGTAGAAAAGGAGTATCAGTTCCAGTGCCTTCGTATAGAAGAATACACCGTGGTTAAAGGATTCGTAGCTGATAGACATAGGAATAATGAATAACCCATTATCCCACATTGCCCAGGTGGGGCTTGTCTTAGATGTTTAAATGCAGTTTGTGTAAATCTAATAGAGTGAAACAAAGAGCAGTCTTTTGTAAGAAAAAAAGGTACACAAGTGGGGCCCGCTCATTCGACCAGTTGGAAGTACGAGTAAAATTTTAACCAAAAATGCAGTCAAAAAATGATGATGTCTGCAGGAATGGAGATCGGAAAACTCTTAAATCCAGCTAGTCGCTACTTCGCTAGCCGAAAAATCTTTGAAATTCCAACTAGCGAGGTAGCGACTTGTCAAAAAATTTCAAGAATTCGGCAAGAGTCCAAAAATCTGGCAGAGTCAGAATGTAACGTGGGTCCCGCGTGCAATGCCATTAGTGAATCGAATGGTGACAAGTGGCAGCCAAGCAGTGACAAGGCAGTGAGGTGGCATTCTAAAGTAGGTGCTGACGCGACAGAAGGTGACACATGTCGCAAGGTCGCTATGTCGCTAATGACATGGCAGTTGCTGACTCCTATAGCGACATAGCGAGGGATGATATGGCGATGACATGTGGCAGATGGAGCAGATCAGGCTGGCAAATCAACAAGTGACACGTGGCAGTCGGTCAACTAAAGGTTGACCCCAAAATCAAAGGGTCAGGAAAATTTGCAAAGTTAAAAATAATAATATTTTATTATTATTTTTGTTGAAAATGCACGTCAGTTTTTAAAATCAAGCAGGGTTTTAATTCTAATGTTAAGACATTAGATTATTATAAATTTTTTGGATTTTAAATTCAAAGATATGCAGACCTGATGTCTCTACCAGAGGACTATTTTTCAAACGAAGATTTCAGGTGTTTTTGAGAGGCTAGATATGCCTTATCATATATTGCCGAAATCGGGAGAAGACAAACTTTCCGATTCTAGAGTCAATTTTTGTACAGGTATCAGTCAGTTTGAGTCACATGAGGTTTTCTATCAGGTACTTGAATTGCAACCATATTCAGACTAGGAAGTTTAGTTTTGTTTTTTGTCAAGGTAATGACCTAGATATCAGTAGAAGGCAATGGAAATGCAGTTAGGGTCAAATTTGTTCTGATTCACTCAGTAAAAAGTCATTCTCATTGGCTTTTTCATGGGGCAATCAGATTTTTTGGCAAGTAAAAGGTTTTCATCATTAGGCAAGGATATTTTGCAAGTTTGTTACAGATTAATGATGAAACAAAATCAGAGCAGAAGGGATGAAAGAAGAAAGAGGTTGTTCAGTTACAGAGGATTGGATTTCAAGTGGACACCTGGCAATTGCATATCAGATCCGGGAATTCATTTCTTGCTATATCTTTCTTTCTTTTTTCATTTGTGAAGGTTCCAGTTTTGGTCACTGAGAAACTAGTTGGTTCCAGTTTCTGGGAAGAAAAAGTTCATTGTTGTGATACCATTGGGGATTCTAGTTTTTGCACTGTGAGACCATTGGTTCCAGTATTTTGACATGTTTCCATGACCGTGACACCATTTTCTTCAGCAGAACTCTCATGTGAACAGCATTGTAGAGATAATATAAACAGTTCTGAGATATTAGGTTGTTTCATGTTTTAATCTTATGCATCTGAATGTATAGTTTCAAGGAAATGAATACATATGAGCAACAATCTCACTAGTTTTGTTTTGCTTCTTGTCTCCTGTCTCAACAATCTGTAAGTCTTATGTGGTTTTGGAACAAAGATTTGAGACCCATTTGCATCCCTTTCAGGTTGTATGTTTAATGTATCTTGCTGTTGGACCAAAGGGCCAAGTAAATGCTCGATATGTTTAAACAAGGTTACTGGTTGTTTGAGAAGGATATTTTGTGAGAATGAGACCTGAATGAACATTGATGTCTGAATCACAAGGTGGTTGGATAGATCTGATGTCTGGGTATATGAGATACATCCTGATGTCACAGATGTATGTTTTGAATTCATGGAATTGCCCAATGGATTAGGCACTGATCATTTATAGGATCACTGGTTATACTGTTGCATTTTTGAGGTTTTGTTGAATCAACATCTTTAATCAAATGAATTTCCCTTTCATGTTGAAGAGTTATAAACAGAATGCCCTCACTTATCTTATGAATTTTATTGTTTTGCATCTAGCTACTGCAGATATATGTTAGTTCATAAGATATCAGGAGAAATAAGAGTTTTATCTGCTTCATATTAGATTCAGTGTATGCTTTGACAACTGGTACCATATAAAGGATCTACAGGTCTACCTACCTAGGTTTTGCAGAGCCTGAAGTAGAAGAAGGGTCATGCCTTATAGTTGGCCTGGTGTCTAAATGGATGTGTTGATAATGGGAGTTAGCTGCCCCTAGATGCATCTTGTTCTCATCAGGGTAATTGGAAATGGGTAACATTTTCATACTCCAACAAAATGGCGACTCTGCTGGGGAGATAAGATGGCAATCCATTTTGTTGAAAGAACATGAGCCTCTGATGTGAAACAGATTGGATATATCATATCAATAGCAAGATGTGTTCCTTTTCCTTGCTGAAGTTTCGTGTCCCCAAGTTAAGCTTTATTCATTATCAGCAGTATGTTGAAACTAGATGAAAATTGTGTTCTATGACTGTCATAGGTCTATCTTCAATCAGATCAGTTTGCAAATACTGTTGAGAAAGTTTCAGAGTCAAGAATTCGTTTATAAAGTGTAAATTCTTTTCAAGATAATAATGATCTGCAAGTTTTTCCTACATTGAAAGTCTAGTTCAGATTTGTCAAGTGACAAATTATGTTTTATTTCTCACAAAGTGTGAGTGGCGACTCTCAAATCTCTATACCAGTTTGTTCCTAGTTGATTTCATTGCAAAATTTTGAAGGACTTTCAGTTGTATGGGCAGATCTGAAGCTTTTGGTAGTTTCTTGAAAAGGAGTTTCAAATTCTTGATAAGTTTTTAAATGCTGGTTGCAATCTGCTGTTATAAATAATTGAAATATAAAAATAGATCACAGCAGTGGTTATTTCATTCCTCTTGCAAAGAGGTGGCGACTCTACAAAGTTTGATCAGTGGTGTAAAGGATTTTTAGTCTTGCACCTGTGCCAAATCAGCAGATCCAAGTTCAGTATCAGCACTGGAGGTATTTTGGTTTTCATGTTTTCTTTTCATGGAAGTCAAGTGTTTAAAGAAGTTGCCTCTATTTAGTGATTTTCAGCGCTAGAAAGAAGAGGTAGAAAGTTTGTTTTATGATGGAGTCAGATCTCAGATCTGAGATTAGGTTGCCAAATTCTGAGAGTCTAGAAACTATGAATAATAACATTGCTATGTTGAATACAATGGTTTACAAAAGGATTATCACTATTATAAGAACTGAAGTAGGTAGTACTCAAGGTCTAAGTATCGAACAATGTTATTTAAGGCTTAAGTCAGTAATCAGTAAGATGTCTTTTCATTGTAGACCTAAAGAATCTTCACTGCCTAGTGTTTTCCTTGATGTTCTAGTACCCGATTCAGTCAATTGGCCAGCACCTATAAGATTACAAATTTTTTTACAAATTGAAAGATTCATTCAGGAGATGGAAGATGATGATTACAGATTTCATATTATGTCTCTTGATGATAATGAGTGTGCTGAAAGCCAAGGTAGTAATGAATACAATGAGTCCATAGACCAAGATAATCTATCTTCCGATTGTGAAGAGGTGGATTCAAATGTTAATGAATCAGGTAATAGCGATCAGCATGAAGAGGATGGATATAAAAGAGAAGATAAATTAAGTTATAGTACATATGAAGTTGAAGAAAGTTGTAACAATAGTAGATCCAATGATTGCCATGATAAGAAAGAATATTGTAATAATTTTGATTTTCCAGATTGTTACACTAATCATCTGCCTGTTGTAAGTTATTCATGTTATCCAGATGACAATCACAGCCAGGAGAAGATTTGTGAGGCAATCTTCTTGAGCTCTGATGAAATCTCTATTTTGTTGGCTTGTGAGTTTGAAAAGCACATAAGTATCTCTAAGGATTTTCATATGTTCTATCATAATACTTTCTCATTTAGTCAAATCAATTCCCCAAAGTTTGATGTGGAAAAGGAGGTAGAATCCGAACAATCTTTGTTGGAATTTGGAGGTGTATATAATCGAACGCCAAATTTTTTTGCACATGATGATTGGCTGGATGTAGGGAATGTTAATGAAGGGAAGGTTAATGCTATTTCAGATTCTTTTAATGTTGATCTTGCTTAACATTGTTTTGATGTTTCATATGGTGAAGTGGAAAACAGTGAGTGTTGTCAATCTGATTATAAATTTTCTTTATATGCTGATAGGTCTTGTAAAGATGAGTTGAAGGTCTATTCTGACATTCAGTCTAATGAAGAAAATGATAATGATCAGCATAGTTTGGAAAAACACTTTCAGAATGAATTTTCATGTATGGTGACTAATCAAGGTTTTGAATGTGAAGAGGTTACAGTGAAAGATGAATCTGATTTAGTAAATGATAAGACTGCAAGTAGGCTACAATCAGATTCCAAATACTCTTCACAGTTAGAGGCATAAGGTGAGTTACCATCAGATTCATGTAACTCGTTCAATGAAGTAGAATATCAAGCTTTTGTGTTTCCGATTGAAGGAATCCATGACTCAATTAGTAGTGATCAGTTTCACTTTCAGTCTGATGTTAGTTATTATGATCACACTGATTCATATTTTCATAGTGAGCAAGGTGTAGAAAGTTTGTCTGATTTTTATATGCACTATGAAGATGGTATTAGCAGTTTTGTTTTGCCTAACGAAGTAATTGAAACTACTGATATGATGGGTGAAACAAATAAGGATGAGAGTTTCAGTTTGCCTCAGGAGAACCTAAATGAAAATAAGGTGTTTGAAAGAGGTAAAAAGCTCTGAAACTTTTCGGTGGCCTGCAGCCATCACTTGTACATAGTTAAGAGTAGTTTCCTGTTTTCAATAAAGCTGTTCGAGAAAGTTTTGCTATTCAGGAGAGTTTTGAAGTTTTGGAATGGTCTGCTTCTCCCAGAGACCTGAATCCTTGCCATGCTCGCAAGGGGCATGCATCCCCAGACAGAGCCACTGTTGGCGCTCAAAATTGTAGTCCGAATTTTGAGGCTTATAAATGGTTTGTGAAGCCTATGTACCTAGCTATACCTTTGAACCCCATGAGGTGTTTTATGCTTCTAGCAACTTTCATTTTAGTGGGTCTAAGTGTTCCATGAAGTTAAAGAATCATTTTGAACCATTCTGTGAAGTCTTGTTTTGAGTGCATTTCAAATCTGCATTTTTCCCCAAGTGTCAAATAGCGATAGGAGGCTGTGTTTGCCATTGATATTTCGCACCCAAAATTTTTTTTGTGACTTTCCACTTTGAGAGTGTCTAATGTCCATACTTGAGAACCTATATTCCAGATTTTGAATCATTTCAAATCCATTTGATTAGGTTTTGAATCCCTCGAAGTTGGTCAGTTCCTGTTTTCATGATTTTGCACTTTGTGCATATTTCTGGGTAGGCCTGTTTGATGTGCTATAACTTTTGACCAGTTGACCAAAATGTTGAAATTCCTGTTGCATTATTTTTTTGATGTCAGATACTTGTTATGTTTCAAGTTTCAACTCTTCACGAATCCATTTGAGTGGTTTTCAAACGCGATTCCAAATGGAATTTCTAACTTTTCATTGGTGTCAGTATTTACAGATTGATTGGCAGCCCTGTTTGAGACATCATAACTCCTGATCTGTGATTGGTGAGATCGAATGGATTATACCCCTGTGTTGTCCTCTGAAAATATTCCAAGTGTGTCAATTTGCAAGCCATGAAGAATCCATTTACACACTTTTTCGGGTCAATTCCATTTGCAAAAATCACTTTCAGTCAGTGTTCCTAATTGCAAAATTCTGAGTATCCCACTTTGAGTGTCTGCCATTTGTGTCTTGTGATTCGTCATGAGCCAAAATCATAGAAGTATACTATCCGCATGACATAGAATCAGTGTCCCAATTTTTGTTTCCCCATGTGCTCATTTGCCTAGTTTTCTGAGCCAAATCCAAACCCAGTTTATGGTATTCTGACATGTTTTGGTGCAGGTAATTCTGAAGGGGCGACTTTGATGGTCAATATATTTTGACTCCAAATTCATCATGAGACATGATTCAACGAAGTGCAAGAATGTGGTACGAAGATTCAATGTGCCAGTTTTCAGAGCTTGATCAAAAGTTTGGGTCAGTTTTCAAAAGCAGTCAATAGACCTCCTGGCACCAAATTCACAGTTTGTAGAAAAGTGACAAATTGAGTTTTTAAATGATCATTCTATGATCAAAATTGATTTAAATCAGTCTTGAGAAATGGGAGAAGGTTGGGGCACCGTAGGCGGAGCTATCAATGGGAACTATACATCAACAAATTACAACAAAAATACTATGTTATATGCTTTTTAGCTCAATAGTATTATAACATGTCGGAGAAATTGTAATGCTTTGCAGACTCATTTGGGAGTTAAAGGAAAAGGTACCATGCTTTATAAAACAATATGCCTAAATACAGAAGACCATTATAAAGCATGTGTAGAAGTTAATCACAATATGGACTCTAGACTTCCCTTACATATGAAGTTGATTCAGATTCCCCTGGAATAGGGAAGACTTCAATGTTGACATCGTTTGTCTCCACTTTAGTTGAGGCGATGGAACATGCCAAGTCAACGCCATCCAACGTAGCAAAAAACTCCGCAGTCAAAGGGAGCCAAAGAAAATGAAAGAGCAGGTAAACAGTATGGATAAGGTGACTGGAAGAAGCCGACCATGGCGAGATATCTCATATTGAGGGCTTGCTATTTGAAAGAGATTTCCACTTTTAGAGGTAGAGCAATGAAGCCGATTCAATCAAAATGATGTTGGCTATTGAGGATGTTGCCCATGATTAGCTTAGAGTGATTAGCACTGAAGCCTACAGATAAAGAAAGGTCAGCGCCCACATTTTAAAGGGAAAGAACCGCAGATTAGAAGGAAGTCCCTGTATAAAGTTTTTACACCATGCCTTTTAACAGTTTGCTTCATGGGCAGTCCTCATCAAGTGATGCAACAAAGGAACTCAGGCTAGCACGCAAGGAAGTAAATAAAAAAAAGAGAAGCCAGTAAAAATGTATTCCAAGGAGCAGGCAACATTTTGAAGAAGGAGAAAATGCTAGTGAAGAGCTACAGAGCAGAATGATCTAAGCAGCCATGCCATAAATGTATAGCATCCATGGTAAAGAAAGATCATGTCTACTGCAAGTCTGAGAAAAAAAAAAAGAAAATAGAGGCAATATCCATAGTAGTCATCACATGGAGCTCTCACCAGGCTACGGCATAAAGATTTCAACGCTATAAAAGGAGCATCAAGCGCAACAATTAAAGAGAAACACTCCACTCCATGGCAAGGTTAAGCAAGATGTTTTAAGGTGGATAGATTTTCCAGTCAAATGAGGATGGCATCAATGAGATAATAGGAAAATGTCAGAACAAAAATACTTGACACATTTTAAATAGGAGATCCCCACGTCCAAGCTAAGAAGATGCATTTACAGGGGCAGCATTTGAAAAGCCACAGGATTAAAAGGGAATCCACAGATTAAAGACCATGGCATATACAAAGATGTCTCACGAATGTAGAAGAAACCCATGTATCATTGATGTTTGTTGCAGTAGACAAGGAGTATCAGTTCTAGTGCTTTCATATAGAAGAATCCACCGTGGTTAAAGGAGTCACAGCTGATAGACACAGGAATAATGAATAACCCATTATCCCACATTGCCTAGGTGGGGCTTGTCTTAGATGTTTAAATGCACTTTGTGTAAATATAATAGTGTGAAACAAAGAGCGGTCTTTTGTAAGACAAAAAGGTATGCAGGTGGGGCCCGCTCATTTGACCAGTTGGAAGTACGAGTAAAATTTTAACCAAAAATGCAGTCAAAAAATGATGATGTCAGCAGGAATGGAGATCGAAAAATTGAGAAATCCAGCTAGTCGCTACTTCGCTAGCCGGAAAATCTTGGAAATTCTGACTAGCGAGGTAGTGACTTGTCGAAAAATTTCAAAAATCCAGCAAGAGTCCAAAAATCTGGCAGAGTCAGAATGTAACGTGGGTCCTGCGTGCAATGCCATTAGTGAATCGAATGGTGACAAGTGGCAGCCAAGTAGTGACAAGGCAGTGAGGTGGCGTTCTAAAGCAGGTGCTGATGCGACAGAAGGTGACACATGTCGCAAGGTCGCTATGTCGCCAATGACATGGCAGTTGCTGACTCCTATAGTGACATAGCGAGGGATGATATGGAAATGACACGTGGTAGATGGAGCAGATCAAGCTAGCAAATCAACAAGTGACACGTGGCAGTCGGTCAACTAAAGGTTGACCCCGAATTCAAAGGGTCAGGAAAATTTGCAGAGTTAAAAATAATAATATTTTATTATTATTTTTGTTGAAAATGCACGTCAGTTTTTAAAATCAAGCAGGGTTTTAATTCTAATGTTAAGACATTAGATTATTATAATTTTTTTGGATTTTAAATTCAAAGATATGCAGACCTGATGTCTCTACCAGAGGACTATTTTTCAAATGAAGATTCCAGGTGTTTTCGAGAGGCTAGATATGCCTTATCATATATCACCGGAATCGAGAGAAGATGAACTTTCTGATTCTGTAGTCAGTTTTTGCATAAGTATCAGTCAGTTTGAGTCACATGAGGTTTTCTATCAGGTACTTGAATTGCAACCATATTCAGACCAGGAAGTTCAGTTTTGTTTTTTGTCAAGGTAATGACCTGGATATCAGTAGAAGGCAATGGAAATGTAGTTAGGGTCGAATTTGTTTTGATTTACTCAGTAAAAACTCATTTTCACTAGCTTTTTCATGGGGCAGTCAGATTTTTTGGCAAGTAAAAGGTTTTCATCATTAGGCAAGGATATTTTGCAAGTTTGTTATAGATTAATGATGAAACAAAATCAGATCAGAAGGGATGAAAGAAGAAAGAGGTTGTTCAGTTACAGAGGATTGGATTTCAAGTGGACACCTAGAAATTGCATATCGGATCTAGGAATTCATTTCTTGCTATATCTTTCTTTCTTTTTTCATTTGTGAAGGTTCCAGTTTTGGTCACTGAGAAACCAGTTGGTTCCAGTTTCTGGGAAGAAAAAGTTCATTGCTGTGATACCATTGGGGATTCCAGTTTTTGCACCATGAGACCATTGGTTCCAGTATTTCGACATGTTTCCATGACTATGACACCATTTTCTTCAGCAGAACTCTCATGTGAACAACATTGTAGATATAATATAGATAGTTCTGAGATATTAGGTTGTTTCATGTTTTAATCTTATGCATCTGAATGTATAGTTTCAAGGAAATGAATACATATGAGCAACAATCTCACTAGTTTTTTTTTGCTTCTTTTCTCCTATCTCAACAATCTGTAAGTCTTATGTGGTTTTGGAACAAAGATTTGAGACCCATTTGCATCCCTTACAGGTTGTATGTTTAATGTATCTTGCTGTTGGACCAAAGGGCCAAGTAAATGCTCGATATGTTTAAACAAGGTTACTGGTTGTTTGAGAAGGATATTTTGTGAGAATGAGACCTGAATGAAAAGTGATGTCTGAATCACAAGGTGGTTGGATAGATCTGATGTCTGGGTATATGAGATACGTCCTGATGTCACAGATGTATGTTTTGAATTCATGGAATAGCCCAATGGATTAGGCACTGATCATTTATAGGATCACTGGTTATACTGTTGCATTTTTGAGGTTTTGTTGAATCAACATATTTAATCAAATGAATTTCCCTTTCATGTTGAAGAGCTATAAACAGAATGCCCTCATTCAGCTTACGAATTTCATTGTTTTGCATCTAGCTACTGCAGATATGTGTTATTTCATAAGTTATCAGGAGAAATAAGGGTTTTATCTGCTTCATATTAGATTCAGTGTATGCTTTGACAACTGGTACCATATAAAGAATCTACAGGTCTACCCACCTAGGCTTTGCAGAGCCTAAAGTAGAAGAAGGGTCATGCCTTATAGTTGGCCTGGTGTCTGAATGGATGTGTTGATAATGGGAGTTAGCTGCCCCTAGATGCATCTTGTTCTCATCAGGGTAATTGGAAATGGGTATCATTTTCATACACCAACAGGACTGACCTAACATGAATGTTAGTCACCAACCTTAGTGGGCTCACTTGAAACCAAGAATGCAACCTCCTAAAAATATCTCTAACTAGTTATCAATGCCAGGTTGCATGAGGGCAAAAATATCCAAAAGGTACCATCCCCACAAGGATTTTCCCTCTAATCAAGGGTTTCCTTAGATTAAATATCTTGTGTTATTGTGTATGTGTACATCTTTTTATGGTTTTTGGTTATATTGTTCACATGGTTAAGTATTAATAAGGCTGATAAATATTTTAATGATTGGATACCTAATCCCCCCAAGTTATCTTGGCATACTTTACTTTCTAATAATTGGTATAAAAGCATCAAGTCCTTGAAAACAAAATCTTAACAACTTAAATAGATCAATGAAAGGTCACTTCAATAGAGAAAGTCCCAAATTTGATGGAGTTAACTATGACAGTTTGAAGGAGAAGATGAAGACTCATTTTCAATGTGTGGATCCAAGGTATTGGCTAATGACAAAGAATGGAATGAAGACTTTGGAAGAAAGAAAACCTGAGGATCGTAGTGAAGCCAAAAGAGATTTTTTTATGTGCAATATTCTTTCTAGAGAAGCATTATTGTTAGCTCTTCTCGAGAATGAATAGAGTCATGTAAAATTCTTAGAGAAATCTCATAATATTTGGGATTCTTTAGAAGCTACATTTGATGGTGATTTGCATGCTAAATGAATCAAATTACAAAATTGGATATTTTTATTTAAAGATGCTAAAATAATGGAAGATGAATATGTAAGAAGAAATATTGGTAAATATCATAAATTATTTCATGAGTTAAGTCTTATAATGGATCTAAAACTGAAGATATGATTATTTGGGAGATCTTGAAAACTTTTACTCCACCATTCAAGTAGACAATACCTAGATGATTGAGTTAGTGATACACTGCACTGAGAAGTTTATGAGGGAAACTCTACTTGGAATAAACATAAGTGAGCTTGAAACAATCTAAAATTTTTCCTAGAGTAGAGACAACTTTTAGTACATCAAGTGTTAGCCCTTCTTTATCAAGAAGTTCAAGAATTAGTGGAGATTATGCTTGCAACAACATATCTAGATCTAAAGAGGATATAAGAATTGAAGAAGGAGTTTTCCTACTTGTAAGGAGAGAACTAGAAGGTAAGAGAATATTTAAATATTGCACTTGTAATAAATTTTGTAATTATTCTTCCAAGTGTCCTAAAGGAGAGAAAAATTATAAGAAGTATTTCAAGTCTAGAAGGCCTAGAGATTGTTTGTATGGAAATCAAGATGATGAATCTAAAGAAAGAGCTCAGAGTGAGTGATGATGAATTAGGATTTGTAGCTGTAAATGAAGAAAATTCTAGAAAAGAAGTTAGAGAAGAGAAAACCTTAGTTTTGTAAGTTGAAAAGAAATCTGATTGGATTATAGATAGTAATTGTTTGCATCATATGACGAGAGACATGAATAAGTTTGTTAGTTTCATTTCCATGATAGAGATATTGTTAGAGTTAGTAATAATGCATCTTTCATATCAAGGGAGTAAGATCTATTACTCTTGATGAAAAGACTAATACTAATGCTATCTATTTTTTGATGGATCTATTGAGTGTTGGACAACTGGTTGACAAAGTTTATTAGTTGTAATTCATAGATAAAACATAAATTATAAAGGATAAAGATGTTAAGTTGATTGGACTAGTATAGGATGTAGAGGTAATTTTTTTCATTTTAACCCTATAGAGATTACATGCTATTTGCAAAGGTGAATAATAGTTGGTTATGGAATATAATATTTTTTCACATAAACTTTGATAATATTTTGAAGGCTTGTAGTACATTTTATGTAAGAGATTTACATAAAATTGTGAACCATACTAATGTTGTGTGCAAAGAATGTGTTATGGATAAGAAGATGAAAGTTTCCTTTGCTAGGTAGAAGTTCACTACCACAACAAAATTGGATATTGTTCATACATATTTGAGTGGTCCTACTAGGGAAATGTTGGAAATATGATTGAAAAGGTCTTTGAAAGAAAAAGATTTAAGATCAAAGAGTGAGATTGTTGCAAAGAAGGAAGTTGGTTGATAAAGAATGTTTTCAATCATTATTTTTTCATTGATGTCAAGCCTGCTATTTTCTAGAATGACAATTGCTTACAAGATCCAGGTACTATCACTTAGTTGATTGATGAAGAGGATTTAATCAACAAGATGTAACAAGAGCACCCAAGGGAAAGGTTGAGTTATGGTTTTGTAATGAAGTAAAAGGATCAGTTAAGACAATGGTAAGATGATGTATTAATAGTATAATAGAAGATACAAATGTTGGCCACACTTAGAAACATTGGAGGAGTAAGTTGGAACAAGGTTGACTACAAAGCTTAAACTAAGTTCATTAGTAAGTGCTGAGCAACCTAGTTCAAGCCTAGCAAATTTTCAGTTGGAGCAGAGAAAATGCAAAATCTAGTGTGAGCCGAGTAAACTTAAGGTGCCAAGTAAAGTTCAAGTGTTGAGTGATGTAGAAGGAGCTGAGTAAATTGAAGACTTAGTGAATACCGAGTGAATCCATAGTAGGTGTCGAGCATTAGTAAAATTTAGTAGATATCGAGTAACATAGTGTGTGCTGAGCATTAGAATTTCAATAGTGTCGAGCTACTACATTATTTGAAAGGTCAAAGATTTGACAAATTTGAGTAGATAGAGTTGTTACCTTGAAATTTGTGAACCATTTGGAGAATAATGATGATGAGTTGGTGGCACAAAATTTTATGTAAACTATTTTTGAGTGAATTCAAGAGGATTTTTCAAGATGTTTCTAGATAGAACAAAATGTGGGTTAGATTCAATGAATCCTACCTAATCCATTTGAACTAAAATTAAAGGATGGAAGAATTGAGTAGGAAAGAAATTTCCAAACTTCTATTTAAGAAGTCACAAGCCAAGAAGCAAGAGCTACTGATATGAAAAATTGCAAAGTGGTTGAAGGGTTTCAAGGAGAAGACATCTAGGAGATGGAAGAACAGAGCACAAAGACCCTGCTTTGATAAGTAGTCAGAGAGAGATGATTACATTGGTACATTGAGCATGAAGACTCAAGGAGATAAAGTAGGACAAGTTTTCAGAGCTGAAGAGATTGAAAGCTAGGAAAAATGTTATGAGTTGAATGGTGATCTAAAATATGCAAGATAAGTTGTATGATGTAATCAGGTCAAAATTCCTTATTGTTACTCTCTAGTAATTGTATTAGTTAGGGTCAAATCCTATGGAATTAGGTTGGTTTAATATCCATTTGTAAATTATTTAATAGGGTGGCATTCCAAATGAATGTTCTAAAGTCCTCTAAGAAGGCCTACTTCTAATAGGGTGGATAAATCCTATAACCAGGTTACATTTAATAGTGTGTTGTAGCATTTAACATGACAAGCCTTTCACAAGGCATCAATTCAGAAGAGTGAGAATTGAGTAGCATGTTACTGGTGGTTTTTCCCAAATTGGGTTTCCATGTAAATCACTATGTTATGTGTTGATTCCTCATGTGTTATGCTTGCATGTTGATTTACATTAGCTTGCTAAGTAGGAATATTAAACTTGGATAGTTTGATGGGCACACTTTACTTGATGAAAAGTTCTAATTGGACATTTGGACCTTGAATAACTAATTTTCCCCCCCTCTCATTTATTCTTAAAGAATTTCTAACAATTGGTATCAGAGCCATCTACTGATTTAGTTTAAAGGTACTAGAAGCAGGAAGATCAAGATGTCCAAGAGAGAAGTTCCCAAGACCAACAAAGACAACTTTGCTTCATGGCAGAGTCTAATGAAACTGCAAAAATCTCAATTGGAGTGGAACATGTAGACCCAGCTGGACCCCTCTTTGTAGATGATTTGAAAAAAAGGAAGCAGCTCAATTAGGAAATGTTAGAGATTGCCTTTGCACTCATCTATGCTAAATTTTATGATATCAAAGGATGTGGCACTGCATTCAAGATGTGGAAAGCCTTAATAGATATCTATGGAGGAGATCAGAATGTTCAAAGAGAAAAAAGAGAAAGCTTAAGAGGAAAGTTTGATGACATGAAAATGGAGGAAGGAGAAAATGCTACTCAATATGGCTCCAGAATGAAAGAGGTTGTAAGTGCAATAAGAATTTTGGGTGGTCAATTGGAAGAAGAGATTGTCAATATCAAATACTTGAGAACCCTACTCCCTTTCTATGCTATAAGAGTTTCAGCCATCCAAGAGCTAAGGTGTGTACAAGGAAATACGCTAACCTTTGAAGGAATAGTGAGAAGACTTACTACATTTGAACTTTCCAACTTTGATAACTACAGACCTAAGAACCTTGAATCTACTTTTAAGGCCAAGCTAACATTGAAAGACACTAAGGAGATGAAATCAAAGAAGAAGAATAGAAAAGGAAAAGATGCATCCAGTGATAGCTGCATAGATGAGGAAGATGTGGAACAATTGGAAGCACTATTAGCCAGAAGATTTCATAGAGGCAAAGGTAAATTCAAAGGTAAGCTACCTATTATTATTTTTAATTACAATGAAGTAGGTCATATTGCTACAAGGTATACACAAAAGAAAAACTACAAAGAAGGAAACAAGTACAAGAACAAAAGAGAAGATGATAGTAGAGATTACAAAGACAAAGGCAAAAGATGCTACACTGTTGAAGAAGATTCTAATGAGAATGATGATGAAGTAGTCCATGTGGCCATGAAAGATGAGTTAGATGAAGATGAAGCAACAATATTGGTAACTTGTGTGAACAAAAATGACAAGTGGATCATAGACAGTGGATGTTCACATCACATGATAGGAGATAAAAGTAAGTTTATTACCTTTACTCAATATGATAGAAATAGTGTTAGATTTGGAAATGATGCTCCATTCCAAATCAAAGGAAAAGGCTCTATTAAACTTATAGAGAAGATTTCATGTGATAATGCTTACTATGTTGAAGGATTAAACTAGAATTTTCTGAGTGTATCATAGTTAGGCAATGTAGGTTGCAAAGTAGAATTTGGAAACAAAATTGCCAAAATCTATGATAGTGATGTAAATTTGATAGGAAAAGGTGAACAAATTAGGAGTAAGTAGGAGATGATTTTCACAGCTAGTCAAATTGTGATGTGAATATCAGGATTTAACTGTGTGATTTTGAGTCAAACTCGATGACCCATGTTTCATGAGTAGTGATTCAACATGAATCCATCTCTCATGAGAATAAATGGAACACTTAGCACTCATTGGATCTAGGTGATGCTCACAGGGGTGAAGCACCGGGACTTCCCGGGAGGTCACCCATCCCAGTACTACTCCAGCCTGAGCGCGCTTAACTACAGAGTTTCCTCCACAATTAAACCCAAAGCTTGCAACCCCATTTGGGTTGCAAGCTTTGGGTTTAATTGTGGAGGAAACTCTGTAGTTAAGCGCGCTCAGGTTGGAGTAGTACTGGGATGGGTGACCTCCCGGGAAGTCCCGGTGCTTCACCCCTGTGAGCATCACCTAGATCCAATGAGTGCTAAGTGTTCCATTTATTCTCATGAGAGATGGATTCATGTTGAATCACTACTCATGAAACATGGGTCATCGAGTTTGACTCAAAATCACACAGTTAAATCCTGATATTCACATCACAAAATTAGGAGTAACTTGTTTTACCTAGATATGGAAGATGCAACCTGTCTTATTTTTAGACTTGATGATGTGTGGCCATGGCATAAAAGATTATGTCATGTTAACTTTGATAATCTAATTAGCAAACAATGTTAACTAGGAAAGATGACCAAGTCAAGTTTCAAAAGTAAAACCTACACTTCCAAAGAAGTATTAGAGCTAGTCCATACAAACTTATGTGGCCCAATAGAAGTTTAAAGTTACCAAGGATACAAATATATAATGTTACTTGTGGGTGACTATTCTAGGATGATGACTGCCATGTTCTTGAAGCAAAAATTTGATGCATTTCAAATGTTTAAGTGGTATTTGGCTAGAGTTGAGAAGGAAACAGGAAAGCGTCTGAAGTGCCTAAGATCAGACAAAGGAGGAGAGTTTACGTCAAAGAAATTTGAGATATTCTACAATGACAAAGGTATCAAAAGATAAACATCAACACCAAGAACTCAACCTCAGAATGATATTGCTGAAAGAAGCAATAGATTAGTAATAGACTATACTAGAACCTTGATGATGGAGAAAAATGTTGCTCTAAAGTACTGGAGAGAAGCTATAAGTACTGCTATTTACACCTTGAATAGAGTCCAAGTCAAGAAAGAAACAAATGCAACACCTTTTTAACTATGGTATGGTAACTCACCTAATGTAAAACATTTAAAAATATTTGGTTGTACATGCCGTATTCTTAAAGATACTAGGAATGGCAAGTTTGATGCAAAGAGTGATGAAGGCATCTTCCTTGGATACTCCCCTAGAAGCAAAGCATATAAGTGTTTGAATACTAACATTAACAAGATTGTGGAGAGTGCAAATGTAAATTTTGACGAGCATGCAGAATTCCAAGATGATGAATCTAGGAAATTAGAAGATTATAGATCCTTTGTATACCTCTATGAAAGAATGACTATTGAAGATAATGTTGCCAATAAAGTTGGAAATCAGCAACAAATTTTAGTATCAGTCGAGTCACAACCAATGAATGCTGAGCTGCATTCAAAAGTCAATTTGCAAAATGAAGATAATGTACATTTTGACTCAAAAGCAAATACACATGAAAGAGATGATGAAATACTAGATGGAGAAGAGAAAAAATACTCTGAAATTGAAGGAGCAAACATGGAAAGAAGGAAAAAGCCAAGATTAGCCAAGTATGTGAGAATACATCACCCTGCAGAACAAATAATTAGTGACAAGGATACCAGACTAATGATGAGAAACATACTAAGAAATGAATCATGTTTGATGAATAAGATTGAACCTAAAAGAGTGAAAGATGCACTACAAGATGATGACTAGTATAAAGCTATGAAAGAGGAGATAGATCAGATTGAGAAGAATAAAACTTGGACCCTAGTTCCTAGACCAACTGATAAGAATGTTATTGGTAAGAAATGGATATTTAGGAACAAACTTGATGAGAATGGTGAGATAACAAGAAATAAGGCTAGACTAGTTTGCAAAGGTTATGCACAAGAAGAAGGATTGGATTATGGGGAAACATTTTCCCTCGTTGCAAGGATGGAAGGAGTAAGAACACTACTTGCATATGTTGCCTGGAAAGGTTTCAAAATCTACCAAATGGATGTAGTGTTTGTTTTTCTGAATGGTATACTAAAAGAGGAAGTATACATAAAACAACTTGAAGGATTTGTTGATGATTACAACAAGGATATGGTTTGCAAATTGCACAAAGCACTCTATGGTTTGAAGCAATCACCTAGAGCATGGTATGAGAGACTGAACAAATATCTTGTGAAGATTGGACTTGAGAGAACATATGACAATAGAAACTTTTATATCAAGGAAGAAAAAGGTAAAGATATTTTTATATCTGAAATCTTTGTTGATGATATAATATTTGGAGGAAAAGATGTTCTATGCAAAGATTTTTCTAATCAAATGAAACATGGGTTTGAGATGTCAATGTTTGGAGAAATCAAATTCTTTGTTGGATTGCAAGTACATCAACTAAATCATGGAATATTTGTGACCCAATCCAAATACATCAAGGAGATACTTAAGACATTTGGATTAGAAGATTCAAAACCAGTTAGCACGCCAATGGTAACAGGACATAATTTATCCATGAGTAATGAGTCAGCTGAAGTAAATTAGACATTGTACATATCAATGATTGGAAAATTGCAGTGTGTTGTACATAGTAGACCAAACATTGCATTAGCTATTGGAATAGTGGCAAGATTTTTTGCAAATCCAAGAGAAAATCATCTAATGGCAGTAAAGAGAATACTGAGGTACCTAAAAGGAACTGATGACTATGGTTTGTACTACAAGAGGAGTGAAAATTTTGAACTAAGAGCCTACACTAATGCTGATTGGGGAGGTAATATTGATGATAGAGAAAGCACCAGTGGAGGAGCACTCTTCTTAGGGAAAAGATTGATTACTTGGACCAACAAAAAGAAAACTTGTACCTCATAGTCCACAACAAAAGTTGAATATTTTGTAGCTACTATCAATTGCACCAATATTATATGGATCAAACATCTATTGCAAGGTAAGAAGGGAGAGGTAACTGAACCTGTGATAATCTATTGTGATAATACAAGTGCCATAAACATATCAAAGAATCCTGTAATGCATATCAAAACAAAGCATATTGCAATTAAGTATCACTATGTAAGAGAATTGGTTGAAGAGAAGCAAGTAAGGATTGAATATGTCAGCTCAAAGGAAAAGATTGTTGACATCTTCAAAAAAGCACTACCTAAATATACTTTTGAGTATCTCAAAGGTAAGTTAGGGGTGATACCCCTAGCCAAGGCTACTTATCCAACATCAAAGATTGCCCTACATCAAATGAGTTGATTATTAAAATATTACACATTGATATAGAGGATACTTATTTTAGGATTTTTCCTGAAGTAATCAAAGTGTTGAAGTTTCAAATTAGTCACAAGCAAGGTGATAGAGGGAGAAATTGAAAGAAACTACAGATGCTATATTTGCATGATTAAGATGCTGATACAGTATGTCTTTGGCATTATTGTCAAAGGGGGAGAAAAAGTAGAAATTGCTCAACAATTGAGGGAGAAGATGAAGAAGAATGGAGGAATTGATCATATTTATAGATAGAGAAAGAAGTAAGTAGGAGATAATTTCCACATCAAGTCAAATTGTGATATTGCTATCAGGATTTAACTATGTGATTTTGAGTCAAACTTATTGACCCATGTTTCATGAGTAGTAATTCAACATGAATCCATCTCTCATGAGAATAAATGGAACACTTAGCATTCATTGGATCTAGGTGATGGTCATAGGGATGAAGCATTAGGACTTCCTGGCAGGTCACCCATCCCAATACTACTCCAACCTGAGCACGCTTAACTATAGAGTTTCCTCCATGGTTAAACCCAAAACTTGCAACCCCATTTGAAAAACCTTCACCAAGTGTTGTTCCTTATGAACCATTCATTAGAACCTTCACCAAAGCGTGCTCAGGCTGGAGTAGTACTGGGATGGGTGACCTCCCGAGAAGTCTTGGTGCTTCACCCCTATGAGAATCACCTAGATCCAATGAGTGCTAAGTGTTTCATTTATTCTCATGAGAGATGGACTCATGTTGAATCACTACTCATGAAAAATGGGTCAATGATTTTGACTCGAAATCACACAGTTAAATCCTGATAGCAATACCACAACTTGACTTGATGTGGAAATTATCTCCTACTTATCAATTGATGAGCTTAAGGGGCTTTCTAATGAATGGTACATAAGGCACAACACTTGGTGAAGGTTTTTCAAATGGGGTGGCAAGCTTTGGGTTTAACCATGGAGGAAACTCCATAGTTAAGTGTGCTCAGGCTGGAGTAGTACTGGGATGGGTGACCTTCCAGGAAGTCTTGGTGCTTCACCCCTGTGAGAATCACCTAGATCCAATGAGTGCTAAGTGTTCCATTTATTCTTATGAGAGATGGATTCATGTTGAATCACTACTCATGAAAAATGGGTCAATGAGTTTGACTCAAATTCACACAGTTAAATCTTGATAGCAATATCACAAAGAGAAAGAAGTAGTTAGATATCAGAATGGCAGAACATAATCAAATGGATAGAGGGAGTAATAATGTAAGAGGAATTTAGGAGTAGTACATGATCAAAGTGAACAAGTGGTAAGCCACATAAATGAAGAAAGGATACAATAGCTAAGAGGGAGAAGCAAAAGTAAAGTAATCAAGATACAGATCAAAGAAGGAGATGTGAAAATTGATGTTAACATTTTCTTTTTGGCATTTGACTTACATCTACTTTAACATGGTTAGAATTTTGATAACTTGGTTGAATAGTTTGGTCTGATGGTTGATCAGTTTGGTTTGCCATCAATGCCAAAGAGGGAGATTTTTGGAAATATGATTGAAAAGGTCATTGTAAGAAAAAGATTGAAGATCAAAGAGGGAGATTGTTGCAAAGAAGGAAGTTGGTTGATAAAGAATGTTTTCAATCATTGTTTTGTCATTGATGTCAAACCTACTATTTTCTGAAATGAAAATTTATTACAAGATCCAAGTGTAGACACCTAAAAATCCTTTAGAAAATAAAGTATTTTTATTTTTTTTTAAAGTCCTGATGACATCATCATTTATTAATTAATTATTTATTTAATTAATTTATTTATTTTTATGCCATTAAATCCCTTTATCTTAATTAAAAATATTTAATTAAGAAATCCCTCCCAAAAATGTTTAAATCTTATTTAAACATTATTTCCTTATTTATTAATTATTTAATTAATAAATTGACCAAAAATCCCAAAATAAATAATTTATTTATTTTTTTCCCAAAAGTTGGCCAATTTCCTTAAGACCAATAACCTCTTCCAAAATCTTATAATCCTTCTTTAATTTCGATTAAAGGCTAATCTCATCATTTCCTACCCCTAATCCCAACTCAAAATATTTAATCAAGATTAAATATTAATCCTCATGTTTATTAAAAATATTTTAATAAATATCTCCTCAACCCAAACCCTTGAAATAAATAAAACTTTATTGATTTCATAAAATCTTATCCTAGGAAGTTCTAGACTCTTCTAGAAAGTCTTCATCCTCATCCAAAGCCTAGACTCTTCTAGAAGATGTCTTTAACCCTAATCCTAATCCCCTGCTAACCTTGTCACATTCCCTAAACATGGGTTAAGACTTGCTAACTCAAGCCAAAGTTAACAAATATCTCCTCCTTCACCCACCCTCATTAATTGCAATCCACTTGCCATCCACTTGCCTAGTCCTAAGCCAACTCTAACCCTTCCTCTAATCATTTTTACAACCCTAAGCAAGGTTAAAACCTCCCTAAACCCTCAAATTCGAATTTCATGGTATCTCTCACAAATATCTTCAACCACAAAACTTTATAAAGCCCACAAAGTTATAAATGTTCTTACAAAGCACTTATGAAGGGTCTTTATGAAGATTTTATCCCTTGAGCCTCCTTTGTTGACTCATCCTTCCCCTTTCCTCCATCCTCTCACCATGTGACATGTGTCACTCCTTGATTGGTTGTAAGGAAGCACAATCCATGTGCTCTCCTCTCATGCAATCTAAGCCCTCCATGAGCTTTTTCCCATCCTTGCATCTTAGCCCTCAATCCCTCAAGCCTCTTGCCTATAAATTGGATCTTTCCCTTTTGCAAAATAACACAATCCATGAAGTAAAGTTATAATGCTATTTTGAGAGCCAAATCCATACTAAAGCCATCTATCCAAACCAAAAATCCACAATCATCCATTGAAGCCTTTGGAAGCATATTGAGCATGCATCCTATCCATTTAGATAAAGCTACTCAACAAGAGAGCTTCTTATTGAGAGAGTCCATTAATGGCTCATATTCTCAATTGAGAGCTCATCTTAGTCTATCTTGAAGTTAATGAATTTTGTTTAGTTTGTAGAAGCTTTATTTAAATTTGGTTTCTATTAGCATACTAACATTTCTCATATACATTTTGGCATGCCCGGTGGGAACCCGCATGGGTCATCTTCATTAGCTTTTTTAGTCAAGTTTTGTATGTCATTTGCTGATTTTGGCTAATTTTACTTGTTTTTGTGATTGGTAGGATTGTATAAATTGGTTTTGTAGGTCCACATGAGCATGAAGAAGACAAAGGAACTCATAATCTATCTCATAGTGTTTGCAGATTTTTCAAGCTTATAGGTGGACAAAGAACTTGGAATTCTTCTTCCTCTTCTTGTCTATATTCTTCTTATTCCATCTACTACTTCTTCTTCTTGTGGGAGATCTTGGCCATTTTTTTTTTAAGGAAGAAAAATCATACACACTTCTTTTTAGTGCTTAAAATGAACCCCCAAATCATACTTAAATCCATTAAAAAATTAAAAATTTGCAAAAAAGAAAAAATCTTTTAACAAGTGAAACTAAACCAATCTAATCATTTGCATCCTTGCAACATCAAGGTTTAAGATGCATTCATGCAAAGTTAGGAACACTTCATTTTTGAGAATTTAAAAAGAACTTCAAGTTTCCATTTCAAAAGGTTCAAAATCAACACTAAGTGCACACTAAAATCTAAATCAAACTCAAAGCATCAATCAAGGATAAAATGGACCTCATTTGCAAATATTTTAAAGTTCTTTTAAAAATATCATGAAAACTAAGAGTCCTAAATGGTTGCCAAAAATTGTCCTAAAAGCTTTGTTATTTGTTCCAAACAAATGTCTTGTTGCAAAATCTTGAATGTTTCTTAAGTTTTTCATGCATCAAAACAATCTAGGAATATCATTTTTGGGCTTAAAATATGCAAACTAGAACACAAAATCTTGAATGAAAACCAAAGTCCAAAGAGTCATTTTCACTTTTGAGTCCAAAATAATCTTGAATGATCTAAGGTTAAAACAAAGCACTTCAAAGTTCTTAAAACAACACACAAAATCTCAATCTTGAATGCTCAAAGGAAAAAACTTGAATGTTTAATCACTTGTCTTTGAATGCATGTTGCTAAAATCACTCTTGATTGCCATGGATTAAAATCAAGTTTTTTTTTTTTATGAATGCATGATTAAAACAACAAATCCAATCTTGAATGCCATAGATCAAATAATCATCTTTTGGGGCATAAAAAGAATCCACATTTTTGAAATCTTCTAAGTTATAAAAACTAATAAAGATGCTTTGAGTAAGTTTGTAGTTGGACTCACCCTCTTTAATAACCCATCAATTTAACCATTGGTTTCAATCTCAACGCCATCTATGGGGATGGGTCTACCTAAGAGGGTGTTAAGTGCTCCACAAAGATCAAACTCCACTCACTTGGGTCTTTAGTGGTTTTTCTAAGTCAAAAAATTTCTTGAATGCGCATTAATCTCGCTCACACTTCATTTGGGCATAAAAATTAGACAAATCTTGACGTGGAGGGCCTCCGGGTGCGCGCTTGGAAATCGAGTTTCACACATCTTTGTTTTGGGCTTAAAATAAACTCACACTCAATCTTGAATGCCTAAAAACCAATGAACATCGCATGGTTTTGATGCATTTTCAATGGTGCTCGCATTTCTTATGTTGACGATCTCTCGACTTTCATTATGCTAATGACGCTGTCAAATTGGAATGAACATTGTATGCCATAATCACAAGTGTCTTCAATCATAGCTTACAAAATTTAAATCATCAATTGGAATGAACGCGTGTCTTTTAAAGCCCAAGATCATGTATGTGGTCTTGTTTTACACTTTTTAGGAGGCCTGCTTGGGGATTTCATCACCCCTTGGGATGATCTCAACTCCAGCGTTCTAGTAGAGTATAAAGATCGGGAGGTGAATCCAAAGACACCTCTCTTGGGATCAAAATTTTGTCACTCGGGCTAAGCCTCAAGGAACTTTATACCCTTGAGAAGTGAAAGAGGAGAAGTGGGTTACCGCTCCTCTTGGCTGTGTGACATCTTTTTGGTTTCATCTACAGATTTGGGCCTCACGTACCTTGCGTATATTGAGGACTCCCTGGCTATAACAAATTTCATCCTTGTAGAAAGCTTCCTAGGATGTTGGTGTGTTTTACGTGCTTGCTCAAAACTTTTGTCTACTTATTTGTTCATAGCTTTTGAATGAATGTTTGCCAACTTTGGTCAAAATCCCAAAAAAGAAAAATCTCCCAGCTCAAGGCATACTTAGTGTAGTCACTGCCTCATCAGAAAATCATCCAAGCTCCCCCGCTGCAACCAAATCTATCTAGTTCCTTGCTTTAGAATAATCCCAAATCCAAACTCTCTCCAAATCACCCCCTCCAGCCAGCTAGCAACCCAATCCAAAATCACACCCAAGCCTATAGAGAGTTGTTGTCATTCTGCTAGAATTTGTTATCCAATCAATCCGACCAATCCACCAGCCTCACCATGGTTATCCTTTTGACAGAGCTTTGTCTAGGGTAATCTAGCTTTGTCACCTGTTATCCCTCATCATCTTGAGCTAAAGGTTGGGATCCACAAGTGATCAATCTCGTGTTATGCCCATAGGATCATTAGTCTATTCTTAGGTTGACACAATCTCCACCAATCTAGCACATAGGAAAGAAAAACTCTCACTTTTTGACAGCATGCCCTTGAAGTCTTCCATCCACAGGAAAGCCAAAAATCTCCAGCCAATCCTCCTTAGGTCTTTCATGCAACTTTGACTCTCCCTAGGAAATCTTTCATCAGCCAATCCAAAATCTGTGCTTAACCCAAATCCAACCATGAGCTTTTGTGTTCATCCATACGCAAGACCCCATCCCCATCAAACTCATCATCAAAGCATGAAGTACCAATCCTATCATGATGTGTTTGGTTGCATTGTCCTTTCTCCCGCCACCTCCTACTCCAATGATGATGAAAATCTTGCTGACTATGACGGGTATATTGAAAGCCTTAGAAACATTCCCCTAAGCATCCCCCAAAATCTAAGAGTTATTCCAAACTATCTAGTCATGCCATCTGATATTCCAGCTTCCCCTCCATCACCCCATCAACCAAGCTTCCAATCTTCCACCCCCATCACACTAGCTATTCCTGTCAATCCACCTCCACCTTTGACACAGGAGTCTCCAAGGAATCTCTTAGAGGAAATACAAGAAAAGTTGCCTCCAACAATCGATAAGCCATGTCATCTAATCCAACCATGTGAAGTAGTCAGTGATGAAGCTTCCCCATCTATCATATAAATTCCATCTCCCATAGCTATCATCCCCATACCATCCATCAAATTGCTTAAAATCCTTCCACTTCCTGCAAGCATCAAAATCCCACCACCTGTCAAATCCCTCCAAATCCTATCCACATCGCCTCCAAGCATTTCCCAAATCTCTCATAATGACCCTTATGCATCCATCTTCTACTCACCCATCTCCACTACTGAATCTCCCATCTATCCATCTGCTGCCTTTGAAGAATCCATCCCTTCACCTCCTATTGCACCATCCACTCCAAACCAATCCTATCAAGATCCTGCCCAATAGAATGTTGACATCCCCCAAAGCATAAATGAAGATATCATCATACCATGTCTTCCATCCATAGTGCAATCACCATCTCCTCCATCTCCAAAACCTCGAGCTATATCTCCTCCACTACAAGATATCTTGTCATCCCACCAGCTACATCAAGATCCTATCCTTCCATCTCCCCTGCTCCATGCTTCCATCTTACCACCTATCTAAGCTATTCCACCATCTATAATCTACCCTCTTGGTTCACTTACATTCATCCACGGTGGCCCTCTCTTAGCAGAAGAATTAAGAACATTATCTCCCCATTGCAATACACCTAATAAATCACTTCTACCATTTTCTGCAAGCAAAAAGTTTCCTCAGCTTGTTCAAATGCTCAATCGATGGCATTATCAAGGTCAAGGTTTAGGACCACAAGAGCAAGGAATCAGAGAGCCTATTATTGCACAAAAAAATCTAGGATTTCATGGTCTTGGATATGTATCCAAAGGCTCACCATGTAAAGGTGTTGGTACACCACACCCCAAAACCAAGCCTATCTCCAAGCCCACCATGCCAGCCTCCCATCACTCCTTCAAGAAATCTTATGTCATCCCCCCTCCACCATCTTTGCAACCCAAAACAACCTACCATATCCCCCCTTCATCTGCTAAATCTATTTTGGGTCCCTATGTCCCAAAATCTACCATCCTCCATCCTCCTATCAGCCATCATAAAAATCCTATTCCATCCATTTCTATGCAAGATCAACAAAGGCGCATATCAGGGCACATCATCCATCATCATCCCCCTACATGCTCTTTCATATCCTCTCCATCTCACAAAGCTTCTCCTAACCATCTTCCCAAAGCTTACCACAACAATGTGAATGCCAACTTCAAAATGCATAAAGCTAAAAATCCACATCCTAGGCAATCATATGTCTATTCTAAAAGACATACTCCAAAAAGGCAAAATCCAATCAAAGAATGCAAAACAATGCAAAAGCCTATGAAAAGAAAATCCAAAACCATGTGGATCCCCAAGAAAAAAGTTGAAACCCAATGCATAATGGCATCCACCATTGCTAATCCCCCATCTAGTGACTCATGTCCCCCATCTCCTAACTCCATCTTGGGTGCCTATATCCCCAAGCACACTTCCACAAATCCTCCATCACGCCCGCATCTACCATCTATCCCCCATATGCTCTTTTCAAACCCATTCCAACATGTGCCAATGTTGCTCTTGCAAGCATCCCCATCTCATGCTCCTTTCCAGCATTTTCATCCCTCCGTCTCCTACCATCAATCCCATCTAATCTGATCTATTGCATAAATCACACATCCGGTGTACCAACAGCTAGCAACAAAATTGAACATTTCAACAGCCAGTGAAAAATCCCAAAAAAGCCAAAATAGCTAAAGAAAGCCAAAATCATTCCAGCTAAGTCCAAAGTCAAAAAGTCAAAAAAGAAAAGAAAAATAAAGCATCCACTGGTGAAAACTTGGCAATTCAAGCACCTTGGACAAGTACCATGATGAAAACTTGGCAAACAAGCGTCATGCATAATCCCACCATCCCCAGCTTAGCCTATCACCCTCATGCTTTTGGTCATCTCTTGACATCCAACTCCATCTTCCAATCTATCCACCTATCCTCCATCCTCTAGCTTCCATCTCACACCATCCACTAATCTTATGCAACTTCAGCCAATCATCTCAGCTATCATCCATCTCCCTAGCCCCTTTAGCTTTTTCCATCCTAGCTTCAATCCTATCACATCCATCATAAGACCTCCTTCCGCATGTTATCTTCTAATTGGGGGCACTATATTCCTTGGAGATCTTGTCTTGTCCATCCTCCCTTGTGATTGGTATCTAGCTCTAGGCTATCCTCATGCAAACCCAATGTCATCTCTTTATAACCATCATAATCCTAGCTATCTACCATCCTATCCAGCCATCTCATCCTGCTCCTCTAGCTATCCTTGGTCACAAAATCTCTCATCATCATTGGATGCATCCTGCCAAATCCATATCTTTCGCTATCACCCCACCCTTAGCTTTTGCATCTTGCACAACATCGAACCATCCTGCTATCCTATCATCCTGAGCTTTTGCCTTCTTGTAACTATCTTGGTTAGCTTCAGCTTGTAAATATCTTGGTCCGTCAGCTTGTACATGCTCTTTAGCTTAGTACCATTGTATCTATCCAACTTTTGTGTTAGTTCCTCCTTGATCAGCATCTTGCACACATCGCACATCTTGCTTAGCTATTCCAATGCATCCTTTAGCTAGATCTCCTGTCACCAAAGTGTTATCCTTCTTAGTTCAGCTTGCCAAACGCATCACTCATCCAAATCCACCAGCTTAGGTGCTCTTCGATAGGTCCTTGTAGGATATAGCTTTCCTCATGTCTGATCTTGGTCCGTTAGTACCTCATCCTACCCATCTCGTTGGCAAATGGTTCTCTTTTGGATTTTCGCTTTCTTTTGATTTGGACTCTTCCCTATTGGGTCTTGAAATATATTTTCCAAGAAATCTCCTTGTTCCCTCCTCAAGGTTGCCATGATCTTCCATATCATGGTATGCTACAAATGGGGCAATTAGAGCGTAAGGTCTTGATCAGGTCTTTCGTTTGTTTTTCTTTTTTGCTTGCGGGTTCTCCAGTGTCGTTTCCACGTTGCTTCCTCTAGGATTCATGTGTGATGCTGGGGCAATCCTTGCGTGTTTGTTTTGAGTTAGTTTGTCAGTCCTTTGGACGGTTGGTGAAAAGGCCTTGATATTCTTGGTAACCTTGGAAATTAACCAATAGTCCTATAGCAAATCTAGTGCTCAACTACACGGTGGTACTTCTCTTTGAAGTATCCCCCCGCTCAAAAAGCTTCAATGGTTTTCCTTCATCTCCATTATCCCCCATCCATATCCAGCATCCGTCTCTCCTACCCCAGCTTATGCATCAGTATCTCTTTGAATCACTCATCACTCTTAGCTTTAGGGATCCACAATCCTAGTCTCAGGGATCCACCAATCTAAATCAATCCACCAAGCCTCATCTTTCGAGATCCACAATCCTAGTGCTAGGGATCTCCGAAACCCATCTTTCGCCAATCTGACTCTTTGAAATCCTGTTGGATCAGCTTTATCATCCTATCATCCATCTCCCTATCCTAGATTCTTTTTTATAGCGCTCTGCTCCTTCATCCTCTGCAATCCCTAAGATCTTAAGCTTGCTTCCTCTTGTGCCTCTGATTCTCCCTTTATCATTCTCCCATAGTGAGAGTTTGAGCTAATTCAGCCCCTTCTCTTTGCCAATCTGAGTTTCCTTGCTCATCTGAGATTCTTGTACTTTTCAAGAAGCCATCGAGCCTCGCTTTCTCTCCCTGCTACCTTCTTGAGGGGGCATCTCACAGTCCATTCTCTCCTCTTCTGCTCTAGCCTTAGGCATCTTATTTTCTTATCTTTGATGCCATGCCACTTGTGGCATCACATCAAAGAGGAGCAAAATGTAGACACCTAAAAATCCTTTAAAAAATAAAGTATTTTTATTTTCTTAAAAAGTCCTGATGACATCATCATTTATTAATTAATTAATTATTTAATTAATTTATTTATTTTTATGCCATTAAATCCCTTTATCTTAATTAAAAATATTTAATTAAGAAATCCCTCCCAAAAATGTTTAAATCTTATTTAAACATTATTTCCTTATTTATTAATTATTTAATTAACAAATTGACCAAAAATCCCAAAATAAATAATTTATTTATTTTTTTCCCAAAAGTTGGCCAATTTCCTTAAGACCAATAACCTCTTCCAAAATCTTCTAATCCTTTTTTAATTTCGATTAAAGGCTAATCTCATCATTTCCTACCCCTAATCCCAACTCAAAATATTTAATCAAGATTAAATATTAATCCTCATGTTTATTAAAAATATTTTAATAAATATCTCCTCAACCCAAACCCTTGAAATAAATAAAACTTTATTTATTTCATAAAATCTTATCCTAGGAAGTTCTAGACTCTTCTAGAAAGTCTTCATCCTCATCCAAAGCCTAGACTCTTCTAGAAGATGTCTTTAACCCTAATCCTAATCCCCTCCTAACCTTGTCACATTCCCTAAACATGGGTTAAGACTTGCTAACTCAAGCCAAAGTTAAAAAATATCTCCTCCTTCACCCACCCTCATTAATTGCAATCCACTTGCCATCCAGTTGCCTAGTCCTAAGCCATCTCTAACCCTTCCTCTAATCATTTTTACAACCCTAAGCAAGCTTAAAACCTCCCTAAACCCTCAAATTCGAATTTCATGGTATCTCTCACAAATATCTTCAACCACAAAACTTTATAAAGCCCACAAAGTCATAAATGTTCTTACAAAGCACTTATGAAGGGTCTTTATGAAGATTTTATCCCTTGAGCCTCCTTTGTTGACTCATCCTTCCCCTTTCCTCCATCCTCTCACCATGTGACATGTGTCACTCCTTGATTGGTTGTAAGGAAGCACAATCCATGTGCTCTCCTCTCATGCAATCTAAGCCCTCCATGAGCTTTTTCCCATCCTTGCATCTTAGCCCTCAATCCCTCAAGCCTCTTGCCTATAAATTGGATCCTTCCTCTTTGCAAAATAACACAATCCATGAAGTAAAGTTATAATGCTATTTTGAGAGCTATAGTGTGTGTCAAGCATCAGAATTTCAATAGTGTCGAGCTACTACATGATTTGAAAGGTCAAGGATTTGCCAAATCTAAGTCGGCACAGTTGTTAACTTGAATTTTGTGAACTAGTTAGAGGATAAGGATGATGAGCTGTTGGCACAGAATTTTATGTAAACTATTTTTGAGAAAATTCAAGAAGATTCTTCAAGATGTTTCTAGAAGGAATAGAATGTGGGTTAGATTCAATGAATCCTACCTAATCCATTTGAACCTGAAATTAAAGGATGGAAGAATCAAGTGGGAAATAGATTTCTAGACTTCTATCTAAGAAGTCACAGGCCAAGAAGCAAGAGTTCCTGATGTGCCAAATTTCAAAGTGGTTGAAGGGTGTCAAGGAGAAGACATCTAGGAAAATGAAGAACAGAGCACAGAGACTTTTCTTAGATAAGTGGTTAGAGAGAGATGATTGCACTAGTACATTGAGCATGAAGACTCAAGGAGACAAAGCTTGAGAGGAGGACAAGCTTCAGAGCTGAAGAGATTGAAAGCTAGGCAAAATGTTATGAGGTGAATGGTGATCTAAAATCTACAAGATAAGTTGTATACTATAATCAAGTCAAAACCCCTTATTGTTACTCTCTAGCAATTGTATCAATTAGGGTTAAATACTATGGACTTAGGTTGGTTTAATAGACATTTGTAAATCCTTTAATAGGGTGGCATTCCAAGCGAATGTTCTAAAGTCCTCTAACTGATCCCACTTCTAATAGGGTGGATAAATCCTTTAACTAGGTCACATTTAATAATGTGTTGTAGCCTTTAACAAGGCAGGCCTTTCGTAGGGCATCACTTCAAAAGAGTGAGAATTGAGTAGCATGTTACTGGTGTTTTTTTCCCAAATTGGGTTTTCATATAAATCAGTATGTTATGTGTTGATTCTTCATGTGTTATTCTTGCATGTTGATTTACAATAACTTTTTGAGTAGGAATATTTAAACTTGGATGAATGAATAGTTTAATGGACACACTTTACTTGATGAAAAGTTTGAATTGGACATTTGGATCCTAGATAATTGATTCAACCCCCCTCTCAGTTATTCAATAAGCATTTCTAACAGACAAGAGGACCCTACTGTGAAAGGTACTTCATTATTTTTTCTGATGATTTCACTAGGATGATGTGAGTAGCATTTCTTAATTAAAATTCTAAGGCATTCAAAACATTTAAGTTGTTTAAGAATAAAGTTGAGAATGAAATTGGAGTAAAGATCAAAATTTTAAGATCAGATAGAGGGGGAGATTTTACCTCAAATGAGTTTAATACCTTGTGTAAACTAAATGAGATCAAGAGACATCTATCAACACCTAGGACTCCTTAACAAAATGAGATTTTTGAAAGAAGAAATAGGTACAAAAATGATTCTATATGAATTATGGTTTGGACATGCACCCTTAATGAATTATTTTGGAAATTTTGGCAGTAAGTGTTACATAAAGGGGGATGATGATATCAATAAGTTTGATGCAAGAAGTGATGAAGGTATTTTCTTTGGTTATTCATTGAAAAGGAAAGAAAAATAGATTCTTTAATCAAATAATTAAGACTATTGTTGAGTGAGAAAATGTAAAAGTGAATGAAAAGTTTGGAGTTAAAGAAAGAATGTTGGATTATAATTCTAATGAAGAAGATAATCCTAAATATGTTATATAAAATGTTGAAGTTTTCCTTTAAGAATAGCAATGATTTGTAGAATGATGTTCAAGTTGTTGAACAAAGAGAAGAACCTAGAAAAGAAATAAGATTTGAAATGAAAATGCCTACATCTAATAGATATTTGAGAAAGAATCAGCCTTGCTAACTAGATTATTAGAAGAAAAGAAAAAGGGGTTATGGCAAGAGACAAATTTCATGAAGAACTATATTTGATTTATAAAGTTGAATCAAGAAGTGCAGATGAGGCATGGAAGGATGATCATTAGTTTCAAGTAACAAAGGAAGAACTGGAGTATGTTGTAAAGAATGAGACATGGGAATTGGTTCCTAGACCTTAAAAAAGAATGTTATAAGAACTAAATAGGTTTTCTTAAACACAATGAATGAACAAGTTGAAGTTGTGAGAAATAAAGAAAGATTGGTATGCAAAGAATATTTACAGAAAGAAGGTACCCATGTTGCCAAAATTGAAGTAGTAAGGATGTTCTTGGATTACGCAAAAAGTAAAAAGTTCAAAGTGTATCAGATCAATGTAAATTTAGCATTGAATGGAGAACATAAAGAAGAAGTCTACATATAGAAGCCTAAAATATATTTATGGAAAAAAGAAAAAGATGAGGTATGTAGATTGGAGAAAGTATTGTATGGCCTAAAGAAAGAGCCTAGAACTTGGTATATGAGATTTGATAAGTATTTGGAAAAATTGGTATTTCCTAAAGGTACAAAAGATATCAATTTGTATTTGAAAAAATTTGAAAATGGATTTTGGATTATTGTGATATTTTTGGATGACATAATCTATGGAGATAATGATGATACAATTTGACAAATTTTGTAATGAGAAGAAGAATGAATTTGAGATGAGTATGATTGGTTAGATGAAATACTTCTTAGGTCTAGACATTATGCATAATAGTGATGGTATTTTCCTATAAAAATCTAAGTATTTAAAAGACTTGTTAAAAATATTTAGCTTGGGAAGTTATAAGACTATTCGTACACCTATGATAACTAGTTAGAAGCTATGTAGAAAATATGAGACACCTACAATTGAGAAGAAGTACAATTCCATGATTGGGTATTTATTTTGGCCATTCCCCCCCATTTAACCCATCACTGATATCCAATCTGAGAGATTTTCAGTGGGCTAGATTTCTTACAGAGGGATAACATCATGCCTCAGTCCCTTTATTGATTGAGTTGACTCAATTTATTCTCTAACCAAGATGCATTTCCTTCTTTCACCAAGTTTGCTCAATTTTCTCTTGGTCAGGCCAATTGCTATGAGATCTAATAGCTCAATGTTCTCATGATATTTTTTCCCATCTTCTAGAATAGCATGGGATGTTTCCATGCATCACCTTTTTGACATTTGTTCATACTATAGAGTATCTATGAGGCTGCATAGTCTAAAAGTGTGCCACGTGGTGGAGCTTCCCATCTTTAGCGATTAGCCAACCCAATATATGGATAGATCAATAGTAGAGATTAAATAGGAGATTAAAAGATCACCATTTAAATGGAAATGAATTTGATGCTACCACACATCGCCATTATGGAATTTCATCACCTTGTAGAGTCTCTACGAGACACCAAAGCCTGTGATTGTACAACATGCTGCCAAGTGTCACCTTTCAAATATTTCCTCGAACTACATTGCTTTATCACTATAGTGAATAGAAATATTTGCATGATTAAGTATGAAGTTAGAGTTTTAGGTAATGACCATGAAAAAAGACATTCACACTCAATCACTAGCCTTTACAGTATAAGGATCTAACACATAGAGAAATCTAAAGGAAATGATTATGTATAATTTAAAGGTTTATGGTGTGATGGTGTGACTAAGTTAAGGAGGTTGTTTATAACTTCACAACATAAAGCTTAAAAGATTAGCATGAAGATGTGACATGGCAATTTCTTTGATTGAGCAGTTGCATGGGTTGGATTGGAGTTAAATAAGAATGTTGCAAACTGGCAAAAGGGAGAAGATCTTATGAAGTAAGATTTGATCATGGGGTCACATGGTTAGAAGATAAAGAATAAATTTAAGTTGTGACCTGGTGATGAGGTTTATTGCACAATCACATGGTTAAAGAGAACAATGAGATGGATGCTTGCAAACTAGTAAATTAGTCCATATGATGCATGAGATGTTTGATCACATGATCATTAAGTTAGGACATTAAGATGAAACAAAAGGTGAAAATTAAGGAAACAAAGAAGAATTTATAAGATTTGGGTATATTGAAAAAATTTATTCAATTGTATATTATATTTGATGCTAAAAAAAATGCCAAGTTTTTACAAAGAAGTTAGTGATAACTGAGATCACTTAGGCATTGAAGGTAGTTCTCTATATATGTCGAGCATCCATTTGTAACCAAGTTTAGAAAAAATACTCACCAAGATTAGTCGGTTAATGAAACCAAGTCAGTGCTAATCATGTTTAGTTGGTTATCAAAGGAAAATCAACTTAAAGTCAATATTGACTGAGTTGCATTGGTTAACCAAAAACCTCATGTTCCAATCTAGTTGCTCAACAAATGAAGGGAGCCTCTATGTTAACTAAGTACTCAATTATGTATTAGTTGATTGTCAATATATTAAGTTTGTTAAACTTATTGGTTAATATAAGTCAACTTAAGGAATATAATTGTTTGATTAAAAGAGCATTCACTCTAAGGTGAATCATATATAAGAAAGGTCAAGCTGAGGATTGAAATGTGAAATTGAAGAAGATGAATTAAGGAAGAAAATTGTAATGATATCTACAAGTGGACAAAGTATTAGAGTTGACCAGCTATAAAGAACATTATGATCAAGGAGGATCAAGTAGTCAAGCTAGAACAAAGATCTAAATAAGAAAATATAGTTAGATCAGTAATTTGGTCAAGTCATTTTTACTCTCTAATAATTGTTGCAGTGAATCAAATCTCCTAATAGAGTAAGCCTAACAACTATTTAGAAAATCCTCTAACAAGTTGGCATTTCTAAATTGAAGTGTCTGAAGACTTATAATAAGGCCACTCCTAATAGGGTGAACTAAATCCTCTAACATGTTTACACTAACAATGTGTTTTGTAACCTTTAATAGGGTTGGCTACTAATAGGGCTCACTTTAGAAGAGTGAAAAATAGTAACTATTTGCAATTGGTGGTTTTCCCAAATTGGGTTTCCACATTAAATCTTAGTTTCTCTTGTTTTCATGTTATTTCTTTTATGCTTTTGTAACTAAGTTACTAAAGGCTAATCACATTGATTATGTTAAGATCTAATTATCTCTTTGTTAGTTGAGTAACAACAAAATATTTATTATTAACAGAGTTTCAGTAAGATCTAGTTTAAAATTGTATTGACATCTTAAGGGAATTGGATTTGTTTTTGTGGTAACTTATTCACCCTCCCCTCTCAATTAATCATTTGCATTTGCAATAATTGGTATTAGAGCTACTGGTGATTGTAGATAAGGTTTCAAGGACCTGAGCTAAAGATCAAGATGTTTTACAGAAGGGAAATTCCTAAGTTGAACTGAGATAACTTCCAAGCTTGGCAAGAACTCATGAAGCTACATGTGGTAACCATTGGAGATATAGGCCTAAAATACTTGAGAAAAAGTATGTGGCACCTGTTGGACCTTTTCCTATGGACCAAATTGTAGAAAAGAAGAATCACACCATAATGATGATTGGCATTTCTTATACTCTCAATTATGCTAAATTTGATGAAGTCAAAGATTGTCCTATTGGTCATAAAATATGGATCAAGCTAAAAATATCTATGGATGAGCTGAAAATGTGAGAAGATCTAAGTAAGAAAGTCTAAGAGTTCATTTTGATCAAATGAAAATGAGAGAAAATGAAAACATTGCACAATATAGTAAAAAAATCAAAGAAAATTTGAGTGCAATCAGAGCCTTAGGAGGGAAAATAGATGATGTGATAGTGTTCAACAAGGTACCTAAAAATCCTCTTCCTATTTATCCAATTAGAGTTTCATCTATTCAAGGAATGATATGTGATCCTAAAAATGATACAACTCTAGACACACTAGTGGGAAGGTTGAGTTAGACAACTTTGATAACTATGTTCCTAACTTTGGTAGCATTGAGTTTGCATTTCAAGCTAAACTATCACTCAAAAAGAAAGGTGGAAAATATAAAGAAAACAATTTGATAGTGAAGATGAAGATGATTATGATGATGACCTTGAAACCATTGAAGCCCCACTTCTAAGAAGATTCCCTAAAGGCAAAGGAAAGTAAAAAGGTAAAATGCCCCTATTGTATTTTTCATGTGAAGAAGTTGGTCACATTCTTGCAAGGTGCCCAAAAAAATAAGGAAAAGAAGAAAAGATGTATGAAAAGTACAAAGGAAATAAATATTTCAAAAGCTACAAAGATAACAAGGATAAAGGCAAGAAATCTTATCACATAGCTAACAATTCTGATAGTAGTTATGATGATGATTTGGTTTACATTTCTATTAAAGATGAATCAGATGATGAAAATGATAAGATGACCCTCATTTCTCATATTATCAAGAATGACACATGGATCTTAGATAGTGGTTTTTCTCACCACATTACTGGTGATAAAACTAAATTTGAGCACTTGGAACACTATGATGGTGGAAGTGTCATATTTGGAAATGATGAACCCTATTATATAGAGGGAAAAGGTTCCCTATTATATAAAGGGAAAAGATTTCATTTCATTAATTAATGAACTTAAATATGATAATGCATATTGGGTTGAAGGACTCAAACACAATCTACTTAGTGTGGAACAATTGAACAATATTGGATTGATGTGAAAGGAAACCCAGTTGGAACTAGCAATCAGATGAAAGGTAAACTGTTTTACCTAGACTTCACTGAAACTTCATGTTTTCTAGATCAGAAAGAGTTAATAGAGTCTGAGATAGAGGAACCTCAGTTGTAGATAGCTCACCTTGAGTTACAGATAGTTTAACCCAAGTTACATTGAGTGCAACTTGAATTAGAAAAAGTTCTAACGAAGTCTTAGATAGAGGAACCCGAGTCACAAATTGTGGGAACTGAGTCTCAAACAAAGGAAGCTATATTGAAATTAGAGGAGATATTAAAGAAATTTAGAATGGAGGATTCTATACTAGTTGGAACATCTATGTCTGCTAGACATAAGCTTTCCAAAAATGATGATTCCAAAGAGGTAGATTAGACTACATATAGATGAGTGATTGGGAAAGTTTAGTATGTAGTACACATAAGACCTTATATTGCTTTATTAGTTGTTATTGTGGCAAGATTTTATACTAATACCAAGGAAAATCATATGATGGCAATAAAAAGAATTATGAGGTATCTAAAAGGTACTGAAGATTATGGTTTGTGGTATAAGAAAGGAGACAACCTTGAATTAAAAGCCTTCACTGATGCTGACTACAGAGGAATTATTGATGATAGGAAAAGACTAAGTAGTGGAGTATTCTTTCCTTGAAAGAGGCTAGTTCCTTGGACAAGGAAGAAATGAAATTTCATCTCTTCGTTTACAATAGAAACATAATATGTTGATGTAGTAGTCAATTGTTCCAACATCATTTGGTTCAAACAAATTTTATCAAGTATGAAGGAAGACATGAAGAATCTAGTAGTCATCTTCTATGATAACACCAGTGCAATTAAAATTTCCAAGAATCTAGTAATACATATCAAGACAAAGCACAATGCAATAAAATATAATTTTCTAAGAGAATTAGTGTAAGAAAAGGAGGTAAGATTGGAATATGTGGATAAGAAAGAAAAAAATTGTAGATATATTAAGCAAGCCATTACCTAAGCATGCATTTTTTGTATCTATGAGGTAAGCTAGGGGTCATTCCCCTATCTGAAGCTCACTAAACAAAGATTAGTGATGCATCAACTAAGTATTTGAGGATTAGTTAAGTTGATGCGGTAATATAAGAACATATCACATATGAATCAATACATAAGGTACATGGAAAATACATTTAATCATGTTTTTAGCATCAAAATGTTAAAGAAAGAAAGTTTTATGTCATAGAAGAAGAATTTTGTATCACTAAGTTAGAGGGAGAGTTTGTAGTAAGAGAAGTAAGAGAAAATCATTCCACTAGACAGATTGATCTTAGAGGGAGTTCTTACTAATAGAGGGAGTTATTGTGGATGAGAACCAAAATTAAATTAAGGATATTATACTTCTATTCTACTCTAAAATTTCTTTGTACTATGACACCTTGTGTTTCCATCAATGCCAAAGAGGGAGATTGTCAAAATAAATTATTCAATTGTATGTTGTCTTTGATGTTACACAAAATGCCAATTCTTTACTAAAAATTCAATGATAGCTGAGCTCACTTGGGCATTGAAGGCAATTTTTTGTATGTGTCGAGGATACATTTATAACTAAGTTCAAAAATTGTATTTACTGAGCTCAGTCAGTTAATAAAGACAAGTTAGTATTAACCAAGTTTGTCAGTTATCAAAGGAAAGTCAACATGAATTTGGTATTGACCAAGTCGGGTTAGTTAACCACAAAAATTATGTTCCAACCAAGTTGGTAGGCAAAAAAAGGGGTCCTTTGTGGTAACCAAGTACTCAATTTTTTATTAGCTGACTGTTAGTATATTAAGTTTGTTAAAATTATCGGTTAATACAAGAAAACTTAAGGGATGATAATTATTTTATTAAAAGAGTATTCAAGTCAACTTGACTAGGTGAATGGTCTGCCTCACAATAGGTGTATAATTATCATGCTCAAGGCCATACTTAGGAATAGTGTATTCAATCTAAGAATTTTTTTTTCCCACTATGAGGTGCATTTGATCTTGTCAACCCAGGGAAGTATACTTGAAATGGTTGGCACAACATGTGCACTAGGTCTATTAATAAGTCATTATGCTTATGCTGCAGGAAAGTAAAATGCAAGGAAAATAACCTACACTAGTGCTATAGGAAACTAACATGCTCAACTCTTTACTAAAATGAATACTGGAAATGCAATGAAATGTTGACATATATTCCAACTCAGTTCATCCACTATAACTGTTCTCACAAATGATGCAGGAACATTCACAAAGTATGATGCTATAGGAAAGAACTTATAACTTCTACCTACAAGACTAAAAATTCTTGAAATAAATCTATACTACTCTAATCTAATCCACCTCCCAAGTGGGCCCCCTTGGTTGGCTTCTACTAATCTACTAACTCAGGATATAAGCCAAAAACTATTTCATTATGTTTCCAAAATTTATTGCATGGGGACAATACATAGAACTATAAAAATAACTTACTGCAAGAGTGTTTTCATAAAATTTCTTCTTCTAACCCCTGATACAATTGGTTTGATCCCTATAAATAGAAGATTGACATTTATTTTGAAACAGAAAAGAAAACATACTAGCTATAAATCTATAGGAGAAAAAGAAGGAAAGATAACATCTCAAGGCAGGAAGAAAAGATAATGGCTCAAGGTGAGAATAATAAAGTCTAGACAACCACTTTGACATAATGATAAATGCAGAGAATGGAGTAAGTCTTCATATCTCCTCCATACTTGTAGCCATGTCCTTTGGTACCATTATAACTTTTCCACCATGGCTAAACCTCAATGTCTTTTCTCCTTGAATGCTATTGGTCGTCTTCAACATTCATCTTTGAATTCTTCCAATCATCTTTAGCTTCATTGCTAATAGGTTAGTTATAATGCAGAGATATTTGCAAATAAGCATTATCAAATTAAATTCAAATATGAGAACACACATTCTGATGATTATATGAAATATTGCATTATATATATATATAATATTGGCAAAACATGACATTATATCTAACCATAGTTTAATCGCCAATTTAGGTAAATATAAGTTCAAAAATGTTTTGATGAAAATTAAATAGAGTATTAAACAAAGTTTTTAAAAACTATCATAAAATAGAGGCAATAATTAGCCTCATCATCTTCCCCCTTCCAAACTAATGCTTGTCCTCAAGCATTACATTTCCTAGTCAATGACCTAAATTCCACAAATTTAGTCCTTCCTTTCCTGCTTCTCTTGAAGGTGTAGTAGAATCCTCATGTTTGTTCCCAAACTTCCCTTCTATTGTCCTCTGTAGCTTCTCAAGTCTATCAACATTAATATCATATAGGGACCACATGAGCATTGGAGGTTGCATAGTGTGTGGGCACCATAGTTCTAGTCTAGCCTATTTCCCTAACTCTATATACTTTGGAGCTTGGTGAAGGGAAACCTCCAAACTAATGGGACTATGTGGCTCTAACCTTTTAAGCATCTTAGGTAATCTAGCCCATCTACTTCTAACACTAGCCATGGCTCTCTGGCAGGAAAAGTAGGGTAAGTTTTCATAATCTCCATAGGCCTTGGTTTGAGCAGCGAAGATTATATCCCTTACTCCCTTGTTCTTATCCCCATAAGTTAATCTTAACTAGTCCCTAAGAACTACTTATGGTTTACTGCTCTCAGCTCTTAATGGTAGGGGCTCTATTCTTTCCTTGTCTCTATAATTATTTAGTTTCCTATCATAGTTTGCTTCATTATACATCCAAGACATCAAAACCCTTAGATGTATATCCCCTATATAGAGTAAAGGATTTCATTGAGTTTTTGATGGGATAGTAAAATTGTGCACATATAATTCATAGAGCAAATTCTACTGCCAGGATGGTAGAGTTTGGTATAAACCATAGAATTCTTGAGTTAATTTGAATTCTACATTTATATTCTTAAGGGTTAGCATAAGTTGGAATAAAAGAAATTGTTCCTTTAAGCACATGGCATAAATCCATGGTGGTGGTCTAATGGAAGTGCTTGATCAGCCAACTTGAGGACATGATCCATCATTTGTTTTTTATTTGCTAATTGCTCCTTCGAATCTATAATTTATGCAACTAGAGACACTATGTCTTTCTTCATTTTCTTCCTCTCTTCTTCCCATAGGGCTGCAACAAACATATGTTGTCCAAACAACTAGAAAAGGAGTTTCTGCAGGGTAATGGAACCACTGTCCTCTTCATAGTTTCTTTTCCTCTTTCTCTATTCCCTCCATAACTATTCTACAAAATCAATAAGCCATGTTGATTTATAGGGAACTAGGCTAGTGTTTGGATAAACTTTCTCAAGAACTATCTCACCTTTACAGCTTGAAGTACCTGGTTGGCCCATTGAGATATCATTTTTTATTTTCATTGACCTCAACCCTACATTATTCATTAGGGTTTTTAGGAATGTTTACAGTGTTAGGTGAGGAGGAGAGTTATTAGGAACAATTTGGACTAGGGATTCTTTAGTAGATGACTTGGATGAAGTGGATTCTTTAGAAATTTGTCCTTGCATTCTAGGACTTCTTCTTACAGGGGTTTCTTCTACTATCACAACCTTCTACCTACTTCTTCCTTTTGGTGTCTTTGCTATAGGAGTGACTACTATAGGACCCATCTTAGTTCTCTTTTGCCTCACAACTATAGGGTTTGGCTTTTCTTTTACCAGAGCAGAGATCTCTTCTTACAATTTTCATTTTCTCTTTGCTCAGCTAGAGGTAGGTTATTGAGTTTCTTGAACAAGTAAAGGCATAATTTCTTGCACATTTTTGATTCCAACATCTTGAGTGCTATCCTTAGTAGATTCATTAGTGAGATCTGCATTCTCCTCACTAGGTTGTTCATTAAGGTTAGCTTGGTGTTGTAGGGTTTTAGCTTGGACAAATTCTACCCATGACATGGGAGAAACATCCCTAAGTGATCTTTCTATGAGTAATTTAATTAGGGCATGATGGGTGACAAAATTGTCCTTTCCCTTTTGGGTTTCTTCAACACTAATATATAGCATATTGTACAAGAAATTGGGAACATTTACTAGATGATTATGCCTTATACAACTACACAATTTAAAATGATTTGCATGTAAATATAAAAACCTTCCTTCACATGTGAGGTACCTGATAATGTGCCTAGCTAGCTCATTGTTTGGTGGAAAAAGAGACATCCTTTTACAACTTTGCTTGGTAATATCCAACTGAGGATCAGTTGGTATAATAAACTAAGCCTTGGCTAATCTTGCATCATGCATATTAGGATAATGTTCTCCTATTGTTGGTAATTTAGTTCTTTTTCTATTTTCTCTTCTATAGCAACCACCATTAAACCCCATATAGAAGCTTCTCCTTCATCAAATGTCCTTGTGAATTCTGTGGCTGCTTCTTCATCAAATGTAGTTAAGGTTAAGAAATACCCTAACTAGCCACATGCATTAAATCTCTTCACTGTCTCCACATCTAAGAGAAAAATAATATGCTCCACTAGTTCTTGTCACTGTAATTGTCCACCCATTTCTACTTTAAACTTTCACTATCTGCACTGCTTGTACTATTTCCCCCTTATGAATTTAGGTTTCTTTTTCTGTTGTTTTACGGGCCCATTTTCACATTTCATTTAATAGGTCATTAATGTCATAATGATTTGTTAACAACAATAATATGGCTTTAATGAGAGTAAGTCATGGATGTGTACAAAAATCATCCAAAAATGGGATTTAGATCACTTGAAATTTAAATATAGGTCACATCACAGCTTGACAATAAGAAACCATTCAAGAATAAGGGGTATGACACCTAGACACTTGTATACTTATGACAATTGAATTCTATCAATAAAGGAAATATGAAGATTTGGAAAGAAAAATCTTTAAGAATAAATAGGAATGTCATTGGGTTTTAGTAACCTTCCCTGCCCCCTATGAAATATGGACAAGTGTCCACACTTGTTAGACTTAGTACAATGTATGGAACTAGCATAGTGGCACCATACTATAAAGAATGCAATATTGAATATAAGCAATGAAATTTGTTCACTATAAATGAATAATAATTTGAAAATATTATACCTATTAATTGATCATCACACTTACCAAAAGGTGGCAGAAGATACATAAACAGTGACAACATTCGTCAGCAGACTTGTAATGTTTATTGAAAGCATTAGAAAATAATGATGTGGAAGGTGGGTGGGTGGAAGGTAAAGAAATAAGATGAGGTGGAAAAAGAAGAAATTAGAAAGTGAATGGATAAATTTGGAACTTTATGTGGGCATTAAGTTTTTATTATGGGCATGCAAAAAAGAAATTAGTGTTGAAGAGCTACATGTAGAAGGTTAGCATCTTCTACTACAGGAAGAGTTACCTGGTTTGTATTTGAATTTGATTGTTGAAACCACTGTAGGAAGTCCTATTTTGTTTGGGGTCGTTTATATAACTTGAGTCTATGACTATTGACTAATAATTTAAAAGATATTGCATCAATGGTAGTTAATTGGATGGCTCCATTTTCAAAGACATGGTTAAGTTCATATGGACCTAGCCATTTTGTCTGTAGCTTGCTTGACATATCTTTAAATCTGGAATCATATAGTAGTGCCTAGTCACCAACTTGAAATTGTTTATTGATAATGTGGGAGTCATGCCATTTTTTTCTTTGCTTCTGTATAATTTCAATGCATTCCAGAGTAACTTTTCACATTTCATCCAAAGAGTTAAGATGTAGAAGTCATTCTGTCTATGCTGTAGAAAGTTCAATGTCCAACTCTAGTGCAATTCTTAAAGTTTTATGTTCAAATTCAATCTAGAGCATTGCTACTTTCCCATATAGGAGCTCAAATGATGTGAACCCTATAGTAGTCTTCCATGTTGTTCTGTAGGCCTAAACAACTTCTGGTAATCTACTATTCCAATCCCTATAGGGAAAATGAACTATTTTTGTTAGGATGTTCTGTATCTCCCAATTTGTGACTTTTTCTTGCCCATTAACTTGACGGTGATAAGGACTTGATTTTTGGTGCCTAGTGTCATATTGTTTCATCAGTTTTTAGATCAGACATAAAGTAAATTGTGCACCTTGGTTAGTGACTATTTCTTTGGGTACATTATAGCGAGTAAAAATTTCTTCATACAAAAATTTTGCAACTTTTTGATCATGAGCATGCTTCATGGCTTTGACTTCAACCCATTTTGTCAGGTAATCAATGCACACAAGGATATATGATTTCCCATTGGATGGAGGATCAATTGGAGCAATGAAGTCCATGCCCCATTTGTCAAATGGTGTTAATGTCATCTATGGGTTAAGAGATATTTCATCCGTTCTTTCTGGTCAACCCATCCTTTGACACTTTTCACACTTTCGTGTATAGTTGGCTCCATCTTTGTGAAGTGTAGGCCAATAGTTAGTAGTTTGCAAAATTTTCAAGGCTATTCTTTTTGCTGCAAAGTGCCCTCCACATGGTTCATTATGACATGCATGTGGAATGTCATATGTCCTATCCTCTCTCACACATTTTCTCATAACTTGATTAGGTCTAGTGAAAAAAAAAAGATTATCTATCCAAGAGAAATGGAAACTTTTCTCTACAAGTAGCTTCTTTTCATTATAAGAAAAATTTTGGCATTTTATTAGTTGCAATGTAGTTAACAATGACTGCATACCATGGAGTTTGAACAACAATATGAAATAAATTCTCATCTAGAAATGCATCATCTATCAGAGTCATGTCATTCTCATCATGATGGATTCTTGATAAATAATCAGCTACCACATTGGCTCTTCTAGGCTTATCAATGATAGTTATATCAAATTCTTGCAATAATAGTAACCATCTTGCTAACCTGCTTGTTATAGCAAGTTTGTTCATGAGATACTTAATTGCTGGAAGATCAATATGAACAAATATGGGATAGCTAGCTATGTATTGCCAAAAAAATTTCAAGGCATAAACTACTACTAACAGTTCCTTTTCAGTCACTGTGTAGTTTAATTCTAGTCCATGAAGGATCTTGCTAATATAATATATTGCATTTTCAAGATTTTGAGATTGTTGTCCTATAACTACACCTATGGCATAGTCAAAAGCATCTATATATATATGAAAAGGAAAATTCCAATTAGGGCCTTGTAAAATTGGGGCTGTAGTGAGAATTTTCTTAACCTAGAGGAAGGCTTCATTATATTTAGGTTTCCAACTAAATTCAGCTTCCTTTGTCAGTAATTTATACAAGGGACTAGCTATTTTGTTGAAATCTCTTATGAAACATCTATAACATCTAGCATGACCTAGAAATGATCTTACATCTTTCAATTTTGTAGGTATGGGCAATGTTTGAATTACCTCTATCTTAGTTGGATCGACTTGTATTCCTGTAGCTGATATGAAATGACCAAGTACCACACCTTCCTACATAAGCATGAAACATTTTTCACTATTAAGTGCCAAATTATGTTCTTCACACTTTACCAAAACTTTTTCAAGATTCATCATTGCTTCCTCAAAGGTGACTCCAAATGTTGTGTAATCATCCATATATATTTCCATACAATCATGTGATATATCAGCAAAGATACTAATAATAGCTTGTTGGAATGTTGCAGGAGCATTATATAGACCAAATGGAAAAATAGAGTATGCAAAAGTATCCCATGGGCGTGCGAATGTGGTTTTTTCTTGGTCTTTAGGAGCAATACCGATTTGATTATAACCACTATACCCATCTAGAAAAGAGAAATACTTCTTTCCAATTAAAGTGTCTAGAACTTGATCTATAAATGGTAAAGGAAAGTGATCTTTTTTGGTGGCCTTGCTTAATTCTCTATAATCTACACAAATTCTCCATTTTACTCCCTTTTTGGGCACTATGACTAGGGGTGACACCCATCTACTATTAGATATAGGATAAATAAAACCAACACCAAGCAATTTTTGCAATTTAGTTTTAACTATTTATCTAAGGCTTAGATTTATCCTTCTCTGGGGTTGACAGAGTGGTAGACACCCTTCATTGATGTATATCCTATGGGTGCAAAATGTAGGACTCAACCCTTTCATATCACCATAGTCCCATGCAAAAGCCTTTTCATGCTTTTGAAGAAACTTTGTTAACTATTCCATTTGTGTGGATGTTAATTTAGGGTTAACATGGAGATTATGACCTATGGACAGCTCAACAGTAGTGGTAGACTCTAACATAGTAGCTTTAGAGAGTGGACTTGCTTCTAATTCACATGGTAAGAGTGGATGAAGAATTTCAGGTTCTTTGAGCAGAGTACAGTTCTCATCACATTCCTCATATGTGATTAATTCCAACACATAATTTTTAGATACATCTTTTCCTACCAGACAATTGTTAGTAAGAATACCTTGAAGTAATAAATCTTCCTCCTATATCTTTAGAAAGGATTGTCTATGTAACATCATGAGTTGTGCTATAGAATTTAACTCTTCTTCTTCATCCCCTAGATCTGGCCAAATAGATGTGCTTAAATCTAGTAATGGTTGTGCTGGAGGATATAAATCAAATTTCTTTGTTGCTTGGCCATTGGATATGGTCATATTCCCTAACCTACAATGTATATTTGCATCAGTTGTAGCTAACCATGGTTGACCTAAGATAATAGGTTAAATAAATAGAGTAACTTTGGGGGATAGAATCATGAAGTCTACAAGATACTCTAGAGAGTCTAAGGTTACAACTGTGTTTTCTATCATCCCATCGGGAGTGATAGTAGAATTATCTACAAGTTGCAGAATTGCTGGAGTAGTCCTTAATCCTTCTATTTTCAACTTCTTCATAGTGTCCTTTGTCATGAAATTTATAGTAGCACCAAGATCTATTAAAGCATTTTTAACAGTCTAACCATTTATACTCACATCCACAACTGAACTACCTAGATCACAATATTTTGGGGTGATCAATTTTTCTAACATAATCTTAGCCAAATGTCCCACAACATGGACTATGGTGTCCTTTTTCTTCCTTCTAGGCTTCTTCAGGCAGGCCTCTCTAAAGGCTTTTCCATAAATTGGAACATATTTAATAGCTTAGAATAGGGGTATTTGGACATGCATATTCTTCAACTGATCAACAATATCAAAAGGTTGTTCCTCTATTTATAGAGGTTTACTTCGTCTAAGCTTTTCTAGAAAAAGAGGTTCCACTGCCAGTTAAGCTTGGGTTGAGATAGTGACATTGGTTGGGTCAACCTTATTAGAGACTGGGGGTTTTGATGTTCTAGGAGTATCTAGTATTTTAGTTATAAGAGGTAATCTAGGCACTAGTAACATTGTATCAAATCTCAGATGTATATCTACAACACTCAGAGCATAAGCGGGATATTGCTGAGCATCAACAATATACATGGGTTTTTGTGGTTGTCGGCTATTTGGATTTGGTTGAGGTTGTACTGGTAACTATGTCTACTTTTGAGTTCTAGGATTTGTAGGTAGTGACATTAGAGTAGGTTTTTGAACTGGGGGTGGTAACTATGGAGTACTATTATTTTGGTTAGGCCACTGTTGAGGTCTCCTCCATTGGTTTGTAGACTGCCAATTCCCTTGGGGTGGCTTCCATTGGTTCTGTTGGTTTTGCCAGTAGTTTTGCTGGTTCTACCATTGGTTATTCTGTTGGTTGGGTCAGGATGGTTCAGAATTTTGAGGCCATTGGGGTTGCTTTAGATTGTTTTTCCCATCATTATTCCAATTTGTTTGATGATATTGTGGTGGACCTTGGAGATTACAATTTTTCTATTGATTACCATATGAATTTGAATTTTGCAAAGGGTTCTAAGGCATACCTTGTCATTGGGGCCATGGCCGACATTGAGCAAAAAAAAATACTTGCTCAGCATCTCCATCTATCTTGAGGTACTTAGTTGGAAGATGTTGGTTCTCCATACTTGCAAACATTTTGCATTGGCAATCCTTCTTTTGCTTTCGGCAATGAGGGAGTATTCAGCTAGTTTTAACTCAGCTTCTGCATACTTCTTCTTTGTAGTCATTATGTTGAGATGTGTAGTGACATAATTTATGATGTCTTTCTTGAAATATAACAATAGGTTAGATATCTTGAGCTTTGAAATGCCTTGGCTAATTCCTTTAGTGACTATGGAACAAGGTCCTCAAGCCTTTCTTCATATTTGACCTTGAATAGTTTTGACAGATCTTCTTGAGGTCATCCCAGGAAGCTTGATATACATCACCACTAGCCATTAGGCCTAGTGCTTCTAGATAGTTATCATTCACACCGTTGGGACTCAGAATTGAAGCCCCGATTTTAAGTACCATTGAGAAAATTAAGCCCTCTGAACGCTTTTTGATGCATTTCTACCTGGCTATCCTTAAGAAGCCTAACAGGTGTTTAATGCTTCTAGAACCATTCATTTAGTGCATCTATGTGTTCCATGATGATAAAATGACATTCTGAGCCATTTCATGAAGTCCTATTTTGAGCAATTTCCAAATTTGCATTTTTGCCCATGTCAAATAGCAACAGGAAGCCCAGTTTTCCTTTGAATATCTTTTACCTAGAAATGTTTGATGAATCAATGCTTTGGGGATATTTAATATGCATATCAAAAAATATATGTTCCAATTTTCAAGTCATTTTGAATCTATTTGATTAGGTTTCAAACCCCTCAAAGTTGGTAGTTTACTATTTTCATGCATTTGCATATGGTGTAAAATTTTGGAAGGCCTTATTTGACTTGTTATAACTTTGACCCAATTGACCAAAATGAGAAAATTCTATTTGCATTTCATTTTAGAGGTTAGATACTTTATATGTGTCAAGTTTGAGCTTATGATGAATCCATTTGATCAGTTTTCAAACATGATTCCAAATGCAATTTGCAACTTTTACTCATGTCAAGAAGTGCAGATTTGTCAGAACCCTTGTTCATGATGTCATATCTTGAGATTTGTAATAGATAAGATCAAATGGATTGTACCAATGTGTTGTACTCTAAAAATTATTCAAGTGTGCCAATTTTCAAGTCTTGACGAATCCATCTGCACACTTTCCTAGGCCAATTCCATTTGCAAAAATGCTTTTCTACCAGTGCTTCCAGTTACAAATTCTGAGTAGCTAACTTTGACCATTCACCATATGTGTCCTATTATTCATCATGAGCCCAAATTCTAAATTTATACTCTCCTCCTAACAGTGAGCCAATGTCCTACTTTTTGTGCCTCCAAGTATCCATTTACCCAATTTTCAAAGCCAAATCTGAATGTGTCTTATTGTTTTCTAACATGTTTATTTGCAGGTGATTTTAAGTATGCGAATTTGGAGGTCAATATCTTTTGATTGAGAATTTTTCATAAGATGAGATTTGATGGGGTAAAAGTGTGTGGAACAGAGAATCAATGTGTTTGGTTTTAGAGCCCGGTCAGATGTTCAAGTTAGTTTTTTTAAGGTAGCCGACAGGCCCTATTAGCAGAAAGTTGCAGTTTGTAGATAGGTGATAAAATGAGTATTAATGATGTTTCAATGATGGAATTTGATTCCATTCAGTTCAAGATGATCAATGGATTACTTTGCAATATCACTTGTCTAAAAATGAATTTTTTTTAACTGGACCCATTTTGGGCCCTGACTATTGCATCAGATTGCAAAGCCATACTTGTAAAGTAAAGATGTGTTCGGAGGCTCACTAGATCATTTTGAGAGTTTAGTTGTTTGGAAATAATTTTTTTTTAGTTGGACCCGCTTTGGGGGCCTGGCTAATTGCATCAGAATGAATGGACACGAGCTCCAATCCAAAACATTGGGCCCTCATATAAATGATTCTACACCACATAATTGATTATTTTGTCCTATGTAAAACTATTATACTCTTTATAGCAAGAGGTGTCTTTTGGTACCTACAAATACCTATATTTTTTTTGTTGGGACTCAAAATTGCATGGTCAATTTTGAGTAGCATTGTGAAATTAAGCTATAAATGCTTTTGATGCCTATGTACTCGATTGTACCTTTGAACCCTGTAAGGTGTTTAATATTTCTAACACCTTCCATTCAGTGTGTTTAAGTGTTCCATGATGATAAATTGACATTCCAAGCCATTTCGTGAAGTCTTGTTTTGAGCTAGTTCCAAATCTGCATTTTCACCTGTGTCAAACAACGGAAGGAGGCTGTGTTTGCATCTAAATATCTTGCACCCAAAAATGTTTCATGATTCAATGCTTTGGGAGTGGCTAGTGTCCATACCTAAGAACCTATGTTTTAGATTTCAAGCCATTTCGAGTTTTTTTGACTAGGTTTTGAATCCCTTAAAGTTGGTAGTTTACTGTTTTCATGTTTTTGCAAAATATTCAGAATTCTAGAAAGCCCTATTTGATGTGTTATAAATTTTGACCATTTGACCTAAATTCTAAAATTCCTTTTGTGTTGCATTGTAGAAATCAAAGACTTGTCATGTTTCAAGTTTTAGCTCTTGAAAAAACCATTTGATAAGTTTTCAAAAGTGATTCCAAATGGAATTTCTAAAGTTATACTGGTGTTAGTATTCGCAGATTTCTTAGGACCCCTATTTGGGAAATTATAACTTGAAATCCGTGATTTCTTAGATTAAATGGATTATACCACTATGTTTTCTACTAAAAATACTCCATCTGTGTCAATTTGCAAGTCATGACGAATCCGTATGCACATTTTTCTAGGTCAATTCCATTTGCAAAAATCACTTTTCTGTCAGTCTCCAGTCTACAATTCTGAGTAGCTCACTTTGACCGCTTTCTATTTGTGTCTTTTTATTCATCATGAGCCTAAATCATAGATTCATACTATCCTCATGATAGAGAACCAATGCCCCAAGTTTCATTTGCCCAAGTGTCCATTTGCCCATTTTTCAAGGCCAAATCCAAACCCAGTTTATTACTTCCTGACATGTTTTCTTGCAAGTAATTATGAGAGGGAAACTTTGATAACGGATATCTTTTAACCTTGAATTCCTCATGAGACAAAATTTTATAGGGTGCAAAAGTGTAGAGCTAAGAGTCAGTGTGCCAATTTTCAAAGCCTGGTCAGAGGTTTGGATTAGTTTTTAAGGCCATTCAAAGGACCTCTTGACGCCAAGTTGACAATTTGCAGATAAACGGTAAAATAGTTTCAGTTGATTTTTCAGTGATGCAGTAAGGGTTAAATTCAAGTTTAATCAATGAAAGATGCTTATTGAATCAATTTGCAAAGTTAGTCACTTGAAAATGAATTTTTTTTTTTAGCCGGGCCACCATGTGACCCGACTCCTATGATCAAGATATTGCTTTTCATACAATTAGGGGCCATAAGCATTGTTGTATTGCAAGGGTGACTTAGTCTTAATGAAGGCCACTACTTAAAAAATGGGATGTTGGGAGTGATGTCTTTTTCATGATTGTGAGCAGACTAATGTGTAATAGTTGGAGATTAGACAAATTTTGCATTTGCCCCTCTATTTTTGAGTCGTTGTTGAAATAAAAATTGGCATTTGGGAAGATTGGGGTTTGAAATGATAAAAAAAGGAAAGACAAAGTTAAAACCCCTTACATGTACATGGCAAGTTTCCATGTCTACAATATTGTTGCTTTAGTTTTCGAAGAGATAAGATGATCAAACTTCAGAGTGAGCATATCTTATCATGTAACAATTATGGACTTTGGCGTGTGTAGCCGCAATCAAAGATATTAAGCAAATTGGTCGGTATAAGAATCAAGGTATGCATGGAGTCTAGTGCCGAATGGGCAGTGCCATCTCAGTCTTCCTAAACCATGCTATAAAAAGAGAGAATAAAGCACATAAAAGGGTGGGTAGAATCATGCCAAAGGCAATGGTCAAAGTCTAGGCGTTAAGGGAAGATTAAAGGAAAGTGCAATCAGATTGGAATCCATTTAAAGGAAGAGGTACCCTAGCATGCATAAAAAGAGTAGTCAACACTAGTAAAGTGTCAGAGCTTCCAACGACATGATTAAATTGAACCCACACTTTCCCTAAAATAGGGGCATTTTTATAACACAGTCAACCCCAACTATGGAGCAGCTCACATATCAGGCAGTTAACACCAAAAAAGAAGCCATTGGCTCTAAAGACAAAAGCCCATGCATGAAAGCAGAACGAGGAGGTCCACCATTTGGTACAATAAAATCTCATGACTGGTCTGTGTAATCCTTTACAGTCACACTCTCATACTATTATTCTGCCACGAGCTTTCCCACCTCTTTTCCCCCGTGACTTATAGTGATGGATTGAGCACTCCAATTTTCACTTCTTCTGGTAATAGAGGCTTCTCCATATATGGATAATTTTTCCTCTGTGCTATCCATAGATTGTTCCATAATAACACTCGCAACAATTCTTCTGCTTTTCCTACACTTACTGCTCAGTGAATATGTATGGTCGGCGTTAAAAGCAGAGGTGTTTTAAAGACTGAACCATGCATTCAACATCAATAAAGCATCCTCACTAAACGTGAAGGGACCCATGTTAGTAGCAGGGGCTAGGAATGGAGAAGCACTTTATGCTAAGAAGGAAAGAATGACAACGCAAGCAAAGAATGCCTGCAGTTTCAAGGGAAAAGGGATAATGTCTTACAACTTTGATCCCACATTGATAAAATAAGGAATCATTTTTTATGTTTATATACAATCACGCTCTCCATGTACCATGTCTTAAGAGATGGGCCATTTTGGGAAGCCGCAAGTTGTTTAGTGGGGTCCGTGGTTGGCCAGGTGGACATTGAGAAAGATGGATTTTTAAACAAACACGCATAACGAAATGGTGACATCAGCAATGTTTTAGGTTGAAAGGGAATGTCAAAAATTTGGCAATTCACCAACTCGGCTAGCAAGGTAGTGACTAGCCGTAAAACTTCAAAATCCAATGAGGGGTTGATAAGTCAGCAAGGGTCCCGCCTGCAAGCATGTCAGCGAACCAAAAATTGACACGTGGGACTAGCTAGTTGTGACATGGAAAAATGAGGTGGAGCTAGTATGGACAAATGAGGTTGGTAGGAAAAGGTCACCAAAATCTTGGGGGTCGCCAAGTCGCCACCAGGAAAATTGAGAAATTCTGACAAATGACTTGGCGACTTGCCAAAATTTTAGAAAACTGGCAGAAGTTTGAAGGTGGGTCTCACTCAGTTATTAAAGGCCTAACACGAAGTGACATGTGGCATCACTGGAGAAGGGATAAACTGTTAAAGTAATGGCATCCATGTCATGTTTAGTTCAAAGGTTGAAAATATTTTTCTTCAAAAGGGAATAACATATGGTTCAGACTATAGTATATTTTTAAATTTTTCAATCTTTTGGTTTTTTAATGTGAAGCCATGGAGCAGAGGCCTGATTTTCAAACGGCCATTACTGGGGTTATTTTAAACCAAAATAGGCATTCCAATATATGTAATGGGCACCCTTGGATGTCCCAAAAACTAAACCAAATTGCTGAAAGGAATTATGTCAAACAGTTTGCATTCAACTTCTTATTTCTCCATTTAATGTTTTAAACCCCTTATAACTCTGAAAATCAAACGTTTATTTGTTTGTTGTGTTTCATGCATGGAATTGGTATCATACAACATAAGCAAGAAAGAAACTACAATGATATGCAAAGCGGAAATGAACTACTGTTAATAAAATGTTATTTTCAGAATTCATAAAACCAAATACATGACAGATTTATCAACTCACTAATTACTTCAGCAGTATTGACATAATACTCCAGCCCATGCTTTCAAACTTGCTGCTACAATACTTTGTCCTTCAATCAGTCCACTACCTTCATAATACCATTCCCTCAAAGCGGCATAAGCGTCGGACAAGTAGTGAAGAAGATATGAGCAAAATACCAAATCTGCCGGTAGCCGAAAATGCAACTAAACTGCCTGATAATGAAGCCAATAACAAAGAATTCCAAAGGCCAAACCCCAAGGGAATGACGTCTAGAATGTTACAAGAGAGGATAGATGTCCTCAAATTCCAAGAACGGAGCTGCAACTCACACACCAATTTCTTCTAATATTCAACTTGCCTAATGAAACCACAAATGCTTCCTTTTATTCTATTTCCAAGGGTCCACTCAACTCATATGGGCAATGTGGGATAAAAGATGTGTAATATATATAACATATATTAAAATACCCCTTATGTCTCCCTTGGGTACACATCACCATAAAATAAATATTAAAGTAACACTTTAATATTTTACAATAAAATTAGACGTTACTTTAACAAAACTTCAGGGATTAAAATGTATTAGCAATCAGACTTCGAATAATGCGAGTGATAGCTCATCGAAAAGCTCTCACCGAGGAGTATCGAATCTAATCACCAAAATTGACCTACACTTTGTCTTGCCGACTTACTAAAAAATAGTAAGTATGCCTGAAACTAAGTAAATCAACTTCGTTTTGGCCCAAACTGGAAATGACTAGGCCAAAACACTCCAGGATCCCATTAAACCCTTTGTTAGCCCTTAGGACCATGTAGAACAAGGCTAACACACACACACTTGGCCAACTACTAAAAGAACGTGAAGGCCAAAAGATGGGATCATTACAATATACCACTAGAATAGGGAGAATCCTAATTTTCCATTTTTGAGGTTAGCTTTTGCACAGGTCTTCATCGGTACTCTTTGTAAGAAGATTTGCAATTTCAAGGGCATTTTTAGTAAAAGGGGCAAAATTCATTATGGAAATTCAGAATCAGTTGGGGAACATATATTGGAGTCTTTTGAGGCTAAAACAAATTCTGGAAAAGTTTGTATGCTTCTAGAATTCATATTTCAACTGATTTTTGTTGTTGTGAGTTAAAATTAGGCATAAAATCAGTTATTCTTTTCATCAAATATCTAAAATATTTTGTGTTGTTGAGGGAAAAATGATGAAGATTTGATTCACTAGTTGAGGGGAGAGATTAGAGAGTTGTTTTTAACCTGTTGAGAAGGTTTTCCAAGTGGATACTTGTCATTTCCTAATCAGATCTGCGATTTTCTTCTTCCTATATCAATCTCATTCTTTCTCATTGTAAAGGTTCCAGTTTCTGGGAAGAAAAAACCACTCACTACTGAGAGACCATATTCTGGTTCCAATTTTGATGGATTCCAAATACTGAGACACCATTCTTCAGCATAATTCTTTCATTTGAACAGTAGTAGTGTAGATAATATAGCAATTTTTGATATGTTAGGTGTTTTTGTGTTTTAATTTTATGCATTTGAATGTATAGTTTCAAGGAAATGAATACATATGAGCAATACTTTCACTAGTTTCATTCTGGTTCTTGTCTCTTGTCTCAGCAATTTGTAAGTCTCATGTGGTGTTCGAACAAATATTTGAGATCCATTTGCATCCCCTTCAGGTTGTGTGTTCGATGTATTTTGCTATTGGACCAAAGGGCCAAGTAAATGCTTGATATGTTTAACAAGGTTACTAGTTACTTGAGAAGGATGCTTTGTGAGAACGAGATCTGAATGAACACCGATGCCTGAATCACAAGGTGATTAGATAGATTTGATATCTGGGTATACAAAATATGTCTTGATGTCACAGATGTATGTTTTGAATTCATTAAATTTCTCAATGGATTAGGCACTGATCAGTTATAGGATCACTTGTTATACTTCTGCATATTTGAGGTTGTGTTGAATCAATATATTAAATCAATTTTCCCTTTTATGTTGAAAGTTATTCAATGTTTAACTAGCACTTAGCTTGCTAGTTTCATGAGTCATGTTATTAGTTGTTTCATGCTTGTGATTTCTTGATTAAGTATAGAAGATTAAGGGGTTTTATCTACTATTATAGATTTTGATTATGCTCATTGCACTAGTCACATAATTAGATCCTAAGAGGTTCACCTGCCTAGGTTTTGCAAAGCTTGAAGTGTAGAAGGAGTGTAGCCTTATAGTTGGCCTAGGTTCTTGGTGAATTGTGTCCATGATTAGAGATAGCTGCCCATAGACGCATTCTTTCCTTGCATACTTGGTTGTTCAAATTCTATTAAATCAGGAGCCAACATGCTTCAAAGCTACCATCCATAACATATAAGCAAAATGGGGATGAGTAATGTGGAGCTTGAGAAATGTTTTATAGGGTGGGCAATGAGAGACTCTTTTGCCTATTTGTCTCCTTACAAATACACACTTAGGAACCCTGGACCCCAGGATGTGATGCTCAGAGTCATTTATTATGGGATTTGTCACACTGATTTGCACCAAATAAGAAATGACTTGGGAATATCTCATTATCCCATGGTCCCTATGCATGAATTGGTGGAAGTTGTGACTGAAATTGGTAAGGAAGTGGAGAAGTTCAAGATTGGAGAGCATGTGGGTGTGGGGTGTATCATTGGATCATGCAAAAGCTATAATGTGTGTGGTGGAAAAATGGAAGAGTATTGCAATAAGTGCAGATGAATATGTTGTTAGAAAAGACACTAACCAGATGCAAGGAGTAGTAGAATGCCTAGATTACATTCTAGACACCATTCCAGAATGCCATCTGATGGAACCATATCTTTCCCTATTGAAGATCAATAAAAAATTGGTTATGCTTGAGGTTTCAAAGGAGCCATTCACCTTTTCTTCTAACCATTTAATCCTTGGAAGGGAGAGCACAAGTGGGAGTTTCATTTGCTACATAGAGGAGACACAAGAAACTCTAAATTTCAACAAAGAGAAGAAAGTCCATGCCAGCAAAGGAAGATCATACAAATTGAAAGAACACCATAACTATTCAAGGAAGAATAGATCCCAACTAGAACATTTGAATCTCCATACACGATTGCAACATTATCGGAGAAGTAGATCTCACTGTGAACAAGAACACTTCTACCATGTACCTTGGGAGACCCTAGAAATTATATTCATAGATGGTGATAATGACCTCCAATAAGGTTGCTACCATTATTTCCAGGGCTGATGTCAAGTTCATAGAAGACATGGGTTGTACAGAGTAGTGTTATGTGGAAAGCCATCAATAGTTTTTATCCCACATTGGCTATGGGAGTTTTTTTTTACATTTTAAATAAAATTCCACACATATCATACAATTTCTAAGTATGTTGGGGTTTATGGAAGCCAAGACATGCATGGTGGACCCTAGCTGAGTGGACCCCAGCTGTTTGGAGGGAAGAAATTTTGAATGCCCAAACAACATGAGATGATGTCAACTTGATCAGAAAGTTACCAAAAAAGTTTGAAGAATAGAAAGGTGGCAAAAAAATTTGAATATTTTGGTGGTTGCCATGTCGCCACCAAAAAATGGGAGGATCTCACTGGTAGTGACATGGTTACCTCCCAAAAAGTTGAAATTCTAGCTAGCAACCTCCCAGAAAAGTAGAATTCTAGCGAAGTGTAAAATTTGTCAAGCAGGGTGATGAAATGGCAGTGATGTGGTGGTCCAAATTTTAGAGGTCACTAGATTTAAACATGTGGCACATTCAATGGCTACCGCTATGTTGCCAAAAAAAAGTTGTAGGGAAGTTAACATAGCGACATCGCGACCCAATAAAAAGTTAACACTTGGCAATGAGCTGGCAGCGAGGTGGCACTGACATGGCATGATGATATGGTAGAATAGAGGATGAATCAAATGATGCCATGTGGCACCTAGTTGGAGGGTTTGAATGATAGAGAAAAAAATGAACCAATCTAGTGTTGACGCATAGTGAGGATGGTCAAACCAAGTTTGACCCAGATGAGAAAACAAAGGAAAAATCAAAGTCATAAAATCAAATTTTTATCTTTTTCTAGAAAAGTATGTGTACGCCTCCAAAAATTTGAAAATTTGATTTAAAATTATAATCTTCTATAGTTCTGACTATAGAACCTTTTTTAATTTTCCAATTTTATTCTTTTTAATTGCTTTAGCCATGGTTGGGAGCCTGATTTTCAAAGGGGCATTACTAGGTCAATTTTTATGCAAAATACGGACTTCAATATACCGTTGGAACTGAGAGGAAATGAAATTTCCAAATATCAAGTTAGTTTTGCATATCAATTCATTGGTCTAGTCTTTTAAGCGAATTTGTAATTCCAAGGCATTCTTAGTAGAATGGGCAGTTTTCACCATTGAGCAAACAAATTGGCTAGGAGGTAGATGTAAAATCTTGTTGAAGCTTGAATGTGGAAAAAACAATTTTGAAAAGATTATATTACATTCTAGAGGCCATTTAGCTGATTTTTGCCTTTGCCTTGATTTGAGATCTAGCATCAAAAGTGGTTATTTTTAGATCAAGTTTATGAATCACTTTATGCTTTTGAGAGGCAAAAATAATCAAGGATTTGATTCACTAGTTTTAGAGAGAGATTAGAGAGATTATTTTCACTGTTAAGATAGGTTTGTCAAGGGGATAGATGTCAAACATAGCGGGTATTCCTTCCTCTATATCATTCTCTTTCTTTCTCATTGTATAGGTTCCAGTTTTGAAGGAAAAAGGACTCACTACTATGATACCATAGGGGTTCCAATCTTGAGTTTTCTCAGATCTGTGAGACCAATGGTTCCAGTTTTGATGTGTTCTCATCATTGTGACACTACACTTTCTTTAGCAATTTCTCTTCTATGAATAGTAGTAGTGAAGAAAAATACAAAAAGTTCAGATCTATTAGGTTTTTCTATGTTTTGATTTCATGCATATACATTTAATTTCAAGGAAATGAATACAATTGATTAGAAATCTCTTTAGTTTCATTCAAATTCTTGTCTCCTTTGTCTATTATCTGCAATTTCTTATGTTTAAAAATAAATAGCTTAAACTCATTTGCAATCTCTTAAGGTTGTATGTCTAGATAAGTTTGCTATTGGAATAAAGAGCCAAATAAATTCTTATTTACCTTAACAGTGTTGTAGGTTTCATTAGGAGGATATTCAACAAGTAATGAGATCTTTATGATCATAGATGTCTATTCACAAGGTGAATAGATAGATCAAATATTTGAATATATGAGTATGTCTCAGGTATCCATATGTATGTTTTTGATTCATGAAATTTACCAATAGATAAGGCACTGATCAATTATAGGATCAATTTGTTCTTATTGCTGCATATTTGGGGCTTTGATGAACTCAACATCATTAATCAAATTATTTTCCCTTTCATGTTGGAGAGCTGAAAAGGCTGCCCTCACTCAACTTGTGAATTTCATACATTTGCATTTAGCTCTTGCAGATATATGTTATTGCATAAGTCATTAGGAGAAATAAGGGTTAAATATTCTTAATAGATTTAAGAATATGGTTTTGCACTAGTATCATATTAATTGAATCTGAGGTCCACTAGCCTAGGTTTTGCAAAGCCTGAAGAAGAAGAAGGGTCTAGCCTTATAGTTGGCCCAATGTCTGAAATTACATGTCGAAGGTGGAAGTTAGCTACCCCTAGATGTCTCTTGTTCTCATCAGGGTAATTTGAAACCTATAGCATTTCAAAACACCAACAAAATGGCTCTCTGATAGGGAAGAAAGGTTGTAAATACCTGAATTATGGAGCTAGAAATCTCTAATATATTTTGCACATTCAATTTTGTATGAAAGGTTTTGTGTTCCCCAATAATCTTTATTCTCTTACAATAATAGTTCTTAAATTGGATGGAAATTATGTTGAGAAATGAGTATACCTTCAATTATTTCAATTTGGTGTGAGTCACTATTGTAATTTCAGAGTCAAGAAAGTTATGTTTCACCTTTGTGTAGAGGTTTCAAATTCAAGATAAATATGAAGAGGTGTCTTCTATCTACTGTTGTTTCAAATTAGTTTGTGGTATCATCAAGACTAATGCAATTCATGTCTTACTTAATGTGAGTGGTGACTTGAAGTTAATCTCTGTACCAGTGTAGTTCTATACATGAATTGTGATTAGTTGTTGTAGGAGAAGAGTAGATTTGAAGAGGTTGAAACATTTAAAAGGTTGGTAAGGATTTTGATGTGCTGGTTCAAACAGTTTAGTAAAGAATTGGTGAGATTTTGGGTCTGCTATTTTAAATAGTGGACAAAGAACTTTTAGCCATCTAGATCTTGAGGTTTTTTTTTTCATGTATTATCTTTTCATGAAAATTGATTGTTAAAAGGCAATGTTCTCCATCAAGTGAGTTCCAACACTAAGAGGAGGAGAATAGTTTGATAAGTTTCATCCACTTCATTGGATTGAGTTTCAACTTGTTGTATAAGGTTTGTGAAGTGTATTTGAAGAGATATATTTGGTAGAAAGTTGTATAGATCTTCTAGAAGTAATGAATTCTAAAAATATTTATAGTGAATGAGTTTTAAGTTTGAAGAATATCAAGTTTCTTTTCATCAAGTATGTAGCCAGTTAGTGAGAATTATAGATCTATTTCTACCAAGAGATGTATGCCATTAGTTTTTGATGGCATTGATGCTTTTCCAAACCCTGTGCCTTACAATTTTAGAAAGTATTTGCCTATGTTCAGTGGGAACCATGAAAATTCAGCTAGTCATCATGTTCAGTTGTCCAGTGATTTGGTTGGTGATTTTGAAATTGCTCATGAAGATGTTCTTATGAAGTTGTTTTTTCAAACTTTAGGAGATGATGCTAGGGACTAGTTTTTGTTTTTACCAGCATGTTCTGTTTCATCTTGGGATGAATTACTTTTAGCCTTCATGAAGCAGTTCGCGGAAAGAGTAAGAATCTCTGATTATTTTGATAAGTTCTTGAAAATCCAAATTAGGAATGATGAATTAGTTGCTGAATTTAATATCAGATTTGGGAAGGTTGTAAACGAGATTCATGAAATTTGTAAGGCAGATGATCAAATGTGTTTAGTAGTTTGTCTTGATGCATTTGACAAGAAGATGAGTTATCTATTGAGAGATAAAGAGCCCAAGACTTTGCATCAGACATTCATGATGACAATGGAGATTGAAAATAACATAAAATATGGATTGACTAGGAGTCATTTCTCTAAAAGTGTTTGCCAGAAAGAAAAAGGTCAAAGAAAAAATCAATGTCATGTAGGATGTAAAAATTTAGATCAACAAGAAGGTACCCCTGCAGTCATAGATGATTTTGTTGAAAATTCAGAATTAAAAACATGTGCAGATGAAGTTTATTGGTTTCAAGGAAGAGATGAGTCTGTTCTTGTAGAATGTAATGCACATGTTTAAATTATTACAACAACAGATGATAGAGTTGATTCATTTGACACAATATACATGTAAGATATAAATTCAGTTATTCATTCTTCTATTGATGATTTGCATTATGTTGCAAACATAACCAATGATGAAGAGGAAAGGTACTCATCTTAGTATGAGGATGAAGAAGTTGGAAGTGATCTTTCAGGTGATGAAAATAAAGTTACTGATCTGATGTATTATGATGAAGCATCATGTGAAGACAATTATGAGAGTGGTTACTCAAGTCAAGAAGAAGACAATGATATAACCTATTCGTCTTCATACAAATCTGATGCAAGTTGGGAAGAAGAAAGAAATGATAGGAGTAAGTACTCCTATGCTAGTAAAGGTATAAGTTCTTCTTTTAAATCTGAAGGTGAAGTTCCATTTAAGAGTTATGTAAGTTAGCTTGAGGTTGAAATTTGTGAAAAAGATTTGTCTATGCAATATGAAGACAAAGAAATTATCTATAAGGATAGATTACCTAATTATGTAGATGAATCTCTTAAGGATGCATGCAATGATAATTAGTATACAAATGACTTTGACATTAACACAAAAAAACCTTACAATGATTCATTTGCAAGACATTTGAATCACCTTCACAAAGACAATGAAACTAATATTGATATTTTTTCTACATGCTTCATTAATGGAGTAGAAAGTGAGTCTTCATATAGTTCTATTTTTTCTTCACATGCTGAAAGTTTCCATGAAGATGAAATGGGTAGTGAGTTTAAAATGTATACTAATTCTTTATATGATGAAGATCTTGATGATGATCAAACCCATTTTTTGTCAAAATATTCAAAGAGGGTCATTGCATGGATTTATCAATCCTTTGTTTGAAGAGCACATGGAAGCTTTAGATTTAGTTGATAATGAGTTTAATGATGATACCTTATCTTAATGCTATAACAGATCAATTTTTTATTCTTCTAAGTATGATAGTGAAAATGATAATGATGTTGCATCTCATGAGATTGAGAATAAGGTTTTTGATGAAGTTATTAATGAAAATCAGCATGCACCTTGTAATGATTTTTATGATGAACATTCTAATGAGATGACTAATTCATTTGCTGATTTCAAAAGACCATTTGAAGATTTTTGATTAGTTTTAGACTATGAAATTGATGATATGTGTGAGTACAAATTTGATTGCTCATTTGAATACAATCCAGTTATGCATAAGGATATGTAATTTCAAGGTTTGTGCGATCCTTTTCCCCAAGTTGAGTATGAAGCTTTCATATTCAAAAATGATAGCATGCATGATTCATTCATTAGATAATATTTTTAGTTTGAGTATGATATTTTTGAGCATGCTCATCAGAACTTTCATAATGAGCAAGTGGTTGAAAGTGAAGCTAGTTTTTATACGCATTATGAAAGTTAAGGTGTAGATTCAGTTCTGCCAAGTGAGTTGATTCAAGATGTTAATCTAATTGGAAAGAATAATATGAATAATATTTCCATCTTACCTTATGGACATTTAGATGAAAATTAGATTTATGACAAAGGTTAAAAAAATTGTTGAAGTTGAGTGGCCCAAGGTCATCGCTTGTACATAGTAGTAGTTGTTTCTTGCTTTCAATAAAGCTATTCGAGAAATTTTTTGGGAATGGTATGCTTCTTCCAATGATCTAAATCCTTCCCATGCCTGCAAGGGACATGCATCGCCAGATAGAGCCACTGTTGGGAGTACCATTGAGAAAATTAAGCCCTATGAACGCTTTTTGATGCATTTGTACCCAGCTATCATTAAGAAGCCTAAGAGGTGTTTAATGCTTCTAGCACCATTCATTTAGTGCATCTAAGTGGTCCATGTTGATAAAATGACATTATGAGCCATTTTGTAAAGTCTTGTTTTGAGCAATTTCCAAATCTGCATTTTTGCCCAAGTGTCAAACAACGACAGGAAGCCAAGTTTTTCTTTGAATATCTTTTATCTAGAACTGTTTGATGAATCATTGCTTTGGGGATATTTAATATGCATATCGAATAACCTAATATCCAAATTTCAATTCATTTTGAATCCGTTTGATTAAGTTTTGAACCCCTCAAAGTTGCTAGTTTAATATTTTCATGCATTTGCAAATGGTGCAAAATTCTAGAAGGCCCTATTTGACTCGTTATAACTTTGAACCAATTGAAAAAAAATGATAAAATTCAATTTGCATTGTATTTTAGAGGTCATAAAATTTCTATGTTTCAAGTTTGAGCTTATGACGAATCCATTTGATCAATTTTCAAATGTGATTCCAAATGCAATTTGCAACTTTTTACTGGTGTCAAGAAGTGCAGATTTTTTGGAACCCTTGTTCATGATATCATATCTTGATATCCATGATAGATGAGATCAAATGGATTGTACCACTATGTTTTACTCTAAAAATACTTCAAGTGTGCCAATTTTCAAGTCTTGAAAAGTTCGTCTGCACACTTTTCCAGGTCAATTCCATTTGCAAAATATGTTTTTCTACCAGTGCTTCTAGTTTATAAATTCTAAGTAGCTCACTTTGACAATTCACCATATGTGTCTTGTTATTCTTCATGAGCCCAAATTAAATATTTATACTCTCCTCATGATAGTGAGCCAATGCCCCAATTTTCGTGCCCCCAAGTATCTGTTTACCCAATTTTCAAAGCCAAATCCAAATGTGTCTTATTGTTTTCTGACATGTTTATTTGTAGGTGATTTTAAGTAAGCAACTTTGGAGGTCAATATCTTTTGACTAAGAATTCTTCATGAGACAAGATTCGACGGGATAAAAGTGTGTGGAATAGAGAATCAACGTGTTTGGTTTCAGAGCCCGGTCAAATTTTTGGGTCAGCTTTTAAAGCCAATCGACAAGCCCTGTTAGCAAAAAGTTACAGTTTGTAGATAAGTTATAAAATGAGTTTTAATGATGTTTTAGTAATGGAATTTGATTCTAGTTAGTTCGAGATGATCATTGGATTACTTTGCAATATAAGTTGTCTAAAAATGATTTATTTTTTTAGCTAGACCCATTTTGGGCCCTGAATATTCAATTAGATTACAAAGTCGAACTCACTTTAGGGGCTCGACTAATTGCATTAGAATGAATGGACACACAATAATGGACATGAGCTCCAATCCAAAACATTGGGCCCTCATATAAATGATTCTACATGACCTAACTGATAATTATGTCTTATATAAAACTGTTATGCTCTTTATAGCAAGAGGCATCTTTTGTTACCTACAAATACCTACATTTCTTTCAGAGCTACCATCCATAACATATAACCAGAATGGGGATGAGTAATGTGGAGCTTGAGAAATGTGTTACAAGGTGGGCAACGAGAGACTCTTTTGCCCATTTGTCTCCTTACAAATACACACTCAGGAATCTTGGACCCCATGATGTGATGCTCAAAGTCATTTGTTGTGGTATTTGTCACACTAATTTGCACCATATCAAAAATGACTTTGGAATATCTCAGTATCCCATGGTCCCTAGGCATGAAGTGGTGGGAGTTGTGACTGAACTTGGGAAGGAAGTGGAGAAGTTCAAGATTGGAGAGCATGTGGGTGTTGGGTGTATCATTGGATCATGTAAAATCTACAATGCATGTGGTGGAAAAATGGAATAGTATTTCTATAAGTGCAGATGAATATGTTGTTAGCAGAGACACCAACTAGATGCAGGGAGTAGTAGAAAGCCTAGATTACATTCTAGACACCATTCTAGCATGCCATCCAATGGAACCATATCTTTCCCTATTAAAGATCAATTGAAAATTGATTATGCTTGGGATTTCTAAGGAGACATTCACCTTTTCTTCTAACCATTTAGTCCTTGGAAGGAAGAGCACAAGTGGGAGTTTCATTGGTAGGATGGAGGTAACACAAGAAACTCTAAATTTTTGCATAGAGAAGAAAGTCCACACCAAGCAGAGGAAGGTCACACAAATCAAAAGAACACCATAACTGATCAATGAAGAATAGATCCCAACAAGAACACCATAATCTCCATACATGACTGCAACATTATCAGAGAAGCAGATCTCATTGTAAACAAGAACACTTCTACCATGTACCTTGGGAGACCCTAGAAATTATATTCATGAATGATGATAATGACCTCCAATAAGTTTGCTACGATTATTTCCAAGGCTATTGTCAAGGTTATAGAAGACACAAGTTGCATAGAGTAGTGTTATGTGGAAAGCCATCAATAGTTTTTTCCCACATTGGCTATGGGAGGGTGTTTTTACATTTTAAATACAATTCCACTCATATCATACAATGTCTAAGGACGTTTGGCTTTTTGAAAGCTAAGACATGCATGGTGGACCCTAGCTGAGTGGACCCTAGCTAGTTGGAGGGAAGAAATTTTGAATGCCCAAACAACATGAGATGACGTTAGCTTGATAAAAAATGTACCGAAAAAGTTTGAAGATCAGAAAGGTGCCCTAAAAGTTTGATGATTCTGCTGGTCACCATGTCACCATCAAAAAATGGGAGGATCTCGCTGGTAGAAACATGGCAACCTCTCGAAAAGTTCAAATTTTAGCTAGGGACCTCCCAGAAAAGAAAAAATTTGGTGAAGTGTGAAATCTGGCAAGTAGGATGGTGAAATGGCAGTGACATGGCAGTCAAAATTTTAGAGGTCACCAGTTTGTGACACATGGCACATCCGACAGCTATCACTATGTCACCAAAGAAAAGTTGTAGGAAAGTTAACATAGTGACATGGTGACCCAATAAAAGGTTGACACATGGCAATGAGCTGGTAGTGAGGTGGCACTAATGTGGCATGATTAGCAAAATAGAGGATGAATCAAATGATGCCATGTGGCACCCAGCTAGAGGGGTCAGATGACAAAGCAAAAAATGAGCCAATCTAGTGTTGACACATGGCAAGGGTGGTCAAACCAAGTTTGATATGGATGAGAAAAAAAAGGAAAAATCAAAGTTATAAAATTAAAGTTTTGTGTTTTTCCAAAAAAGTACGTGTAGACCTCCAAAAATTTGAAAATTTGATTTAAAATTATAATCTTCTATAGTTCTAACTATAGAACTTTTTAAATTTTCCAATTTTATTCACGTTAATTGCTTTAGCCATGGTTGGGAGCTTGATTTCCAAAGGGGCATAACTGGGGCAATTTTTCTCAGAAATGTGGAATTCAATATACCATTGGAATAGGGAGGAAATGAACTTTTTGAATATCATGTTAGTTTTGCACAGTAATTCACTGGTCCATTCTATAAGAAAATTTGTAATTTTGGGGCATTCTTATCAGATTGGGCATTTTTCACCTTGGAGCATCAAAATTGGCTAGGGGGTAGATGTAAAAGCTTGTTGAAGCTTTGAATGTGGAAAAAACAATTTTGAAAAGATTATATTACATTCTAGATGCCATTTAACTAATTTTTCCTTTGCCATCATTTGAGATCTGGCATCAAAAGAGGTTATTTTTCCATCAAGTTTTTGAATCACTTTATGATTTTGAGAGGCAAAATTAATCAAGGATTTGATTTACCAGTTGCAGAGAGAGATTATTTTCACTATTAGAAGAGGTTTTTCAAGTGGACAGATGTCATACATAGAATAGATCTGGGAATTCCTTCCTCTATATCATTCTCTTTCTTTCTCATTGTATAGGTTCCAATTTTGAAGGAAAAAGGACTCACTATTGTGATACCACAGGGGTTCCAATCTTGAGTTTTCTTAGATCTATGGGACCAATGGTTTCAATTTTGATGTGTTCTCATGATTGTGACACCACATTTTCTTCAGCAATTTCTCTTGTATGAACAATAGTAGTGAAGATAAATATAGAAAGTTCAAATCTATTAGGTTTTTCTACTTTTTTATTTCATGCATATGAATGTATAATTTCAAGGAAATGAATATAGTTGAGTAGAAATCTCTTTAGTTTCATTCTGATTCTTGTCTCCTTCCTCTATTATCTGCAATGTCTTATGTTTAAGAACAAAGAGCTTAAACTCATTTGCAATCCTTTAAGGTTGTATATCTAGATAAGTTTTCTATTGGAACAAAGAGCCAAATAAAAGCTTATTTACCTTGGTAGGGTTGTAGATTTCATCAGGAGGATATTCAGTAAGTAATGAGATCTTTATGAACATAGATGTCTATTTACAAGGTGAATAGATAGATCAGATATTTGAATATATGAGTATGTCTCAGGTATCCATATGCATGTGTTTGATTCATGAAATTTCCCAATAGATAAGGCACTGATCAGTTACAAGATCAATTTGTTCTTACTATTTCATATTTGGGGCTTTGCTGAACTCAATATCATTAATCAAATTCTTTTCCCTTTCATGTTGAAGAGTTGAAAAGGATGCCCTCACTCAGCTTTTGAATTTCATAGATTTGTATTTAGCTCATGTAGACATATGTTATTGCATAAGTCATTAGGAGAAATAGGGGTTAAATCTACTTAATATATTTAGGAATATGTTTTTGCACTAGTACCATATTAATTGAATTTGAGGTCCACCTACCTAGGTTTTGCAGAGCCTGAAGTAGAAGAAGGGTCTAGCCTTATAGTTGGCCCGATGTTTGAAATGACATGTTGAAGATGGTAGTTAGCTGCCCCTAGATGTATCTTTTTCTCATCAGGGTAATTTGAAACCTGTAGCATTTCAAAGCACCAACACACACCTCTTAGAAAGACTAGCTTTTGATAATCCTTAGACAACACATGTTGAGGGTTCTTCTATAGTGTATATAAGAAATGTGAAACATAGTCTTCCAATGTTTCTTCCTACTTTTATGATATCCTGAAGACATCATCTCCTCTTGAACTAGATGCTTCACAATAATCTTTATATTTATCTAGAAATAGAGTTTGCGTTTCATCCCAAGTTCCTGCTACATTGGCTTCTAAGGCCATGAACCATCGTAAAACTGACTCTTCTAATGTTTTTGGAAATAATTTGGGCTTATAGGCATCAATTTTTTAGTCAAAACTATGATAGAGTATGTCAAGTTCAAACAAGAAAGTATCAGGGTCTTCGGTTGCAAGGCCATAGAAATTTGGAAGAGTAGCTGAAGGTATATTCTTGAGATCATCAATATTTATGAGGCTTGAGAGAGGAATGGAAAAGTATGTTGTGCCATTGATGGAGGTATTAGATTATGAGGTTGCTGCTGAAAAGGAACATTGGGTACTAGATTATTAACGACTAGTGGATTTAGAGCAATATTATCAAGGAAACTGGCCAAAATTTTAGCAAAACATTGAAGATCACTCATATCTATAGGTTTTTCCCTTGAAGAAGATTTTATAGGAAAAATAGGGCTTGCATCTTCAAAAGGAAAATAAACTTCTTCTTCTTCAATTTCTTCATTCAAATTAATAGATGGTCTTGGAAGAAATCTACCATATTCATCTCGTCATCTTCCTCTTTGATGCATGCAATTGAATTCTTCACACTGGTGAAGAAAGCTTTAAGATTAAATTTTTAAAAAAACTTATCTAAGAAATATGACTCAAGAATTCTCCTAGCTTGACACCATCCCTAATAATGACACCAAAAAATGGTCCACCTCACAATAGGTGTATAATAATCATGCTCAAGGCCATACTTAGGAATAGTGTATTCAATCTAAGGATTACTTTTCCCACTATGAGGTGCATTTAATCTTGTCAACCCAGGGACGTATACTTGAAATGGTCGGCAGAGTAGGTGCACTAGGTCTCTTAATGACTCATTATGCTTATGTTGCAAGAAAGTAAAATGTAAGGAAAAGAACCTACACTAGTGTTTTAGGAAACTAACACACTTCACTCTTTACTGAAATGAATAATGGAAATGTAATAAAATGCTAACATATATTCCAACTCAGTTCATCTGCTATAAATATTCTCACAGATGCTGCATGAACATTCACAAAGTATGATGCTATAGGAAGGAACTCATAATTTCTACCTGTAATACTAAAAATGTTTGAAAATAAATCTATACTACTCTAATCTAATCCACCTCCCAAGTGGGCCCCCTTGCTTGGTTTCTGCTAATCTACTAACATAGGATATAAGCCAAAAACTATTTCATTACATTTCAAAAATTCATTACATGGAAACAATACATATAAGTATAAAAACAACTTACTGTAAGAGTTAACATTTTGTTTTCATAAACTTTCTTCTTCTAGCCCCTAACCAAATTGGTCTGATCCCTATAAATAGAAGATTGACACTTATTTTGAAACAGAAAAGAAAATAAACTAGCTATAGATCTGCAGGAGAAAAAGAAGGAAAGATAATAGCTCAAGGTAGGAAGAAAAGATAATGACTCAAGGTAGGAATAATATAGTCTAGACAACCACTTTGACATAATAATAAATGTAGAGAATGTAGTAAGTCTTCATAGCTCCTCCATACTCACAGTTGTGTCCTTTGGTACCATTATAACTTTTCCACCGTGGCTAAACCTCAACATCTTTTCTTCTTGAATGCTATTGGCTATCTTCAACATTCATCTTTGAATTCTTCCAATCATCTTTAGCTTCATTACTAACCGGTTCGTTATAGTGCAGAGATATTTGTAAATAAGTATTATCAAATTAAATTGAAATATGAGAACACACATTCTGATGATTATACTATCTACCCATAGGTTAATCATCAGTTTAGGTAAACATAAGTTCACAAATATTTTTATGAAAATAAAATAGAGTGTTAAACAAAGTGTTTTAAAACTATCATAAAATAGAGGCAATAATTAGCCTCATTAGTGAATAACATATAAGAAAGGTAAAGTTTAGGATTGAAATGTGAAATTGAAGAAGATGAATTAAGGAAGCAAATTTGAAGGATATCTATAGGAGGATAGATATTTGAGTTGACCGAGCTAAAATGAACATTTTGATCAAGGAGGATCAAGTAATCAAGCTAGAATAGAGATCTGAATCAACAAATATAGTTGCATCAGCAATCATATCAAGTCATTTTTACTCTCTAATAATTGTAGTAGTAATCAAATCTCCTAATAGAGTAGACCTAACAACTATTTATAAAATCCTCTATGAAGGTGGAATTTCTAAATTGAAATGTGCAAAGACCTCTAACAAGGCCACTTCTAATAGAGTCAATTAAATCCTCTAATAAGGTCACACCTAATAGTGTGTTTTGTAACCTTTAACAAGGTTGCCTCCTAACAGGGCTCACTTTAGAAGAGTGAAAAACATTAACTAGTTACAATTGTGGTTTTCCCAAATTGGGTTTCCACATTAAATCCTAGTGTCTCTTGTGTTCATGTTATTTTTTTTATGATTCTACAACTAAGTTAATAAAGGATAATCCAATTAATTATCTTAAGATTTAATTATCTTTGTGTTAACTGAGAAACATCAAAATATTCAATATTAACCGAGTTTCAGTAAGGATTTGGTTAAAGTTGTATTGACATCTTAAGGGACTTGGATTATTTTTTGTGCTAATTGATTCATTAATTCCCTCTCAGTGATTTGTTTGCATTTCCAATACAGTCATTGCTCATTCACATGGTTAAAGTGATAAAGAGAATTAAAATTAGTGATATAGTGATTTCTCATATTTATTCCCATAGTTAATGTTGCATTTTTTTGGTAGATAACATGTCTTGTTATCCCTTCCTATGCTTCTGTAATAGTAGAATGAATGAGTCCCTTATGACTAAAACACCATTAGGGCCAGTTCTTCAATGCCAAATACTTCTTAAGTCTTGATTAGCAAGATACCAATGTATTACATGCCTCTTTAATGCATGAAATGATCTAATTTTATTGATTTGAACTCTTGCAGTTGGGTGCATTGTTCTTTGCTATTCTTGTCACTTCCAACAATAATTTTACTTCATGATTAGATTTCATTCTAATTCTCATTCATTTCTCTCCTTTTCAACTCAACTCTACCCATTTTGGTTTTGAACTTTTATGGGACTCAAAAATGCATTCTTATTTTGAGTACCATTCCAAACTTTTGAGTCAAATTGAGCCCTTTAAGCATATTTTAATGTTTATGTACCTAGCTGTCATTTTGAGGCCTAAGAGGTGTTTTATGTTTTTAAAACCTTGCACTCAGCATACTCATGCATCCTACAATGATAAATTGTCATTCTAAATCATTGTGTGAAGTTTCATTTTAAGCAATATTCAGTTCTACATTTTTTGCCCAAGTGTCAAACAATGACAGGAAGCCTATTTTGCATTTGAATATCTCGTACCTAATTATGTTTCATGATTCACCACTTTGGGAGAATTTTTAAATCACATAAATGAGCCTATGCTTCAATTTTCAAATCATTTTGATATGTTTTGACTAGTTTTTAAATCCCTCAAATTTGACTACTTATCTTTATCACGCTGATGCAAATTGCCCTGGATTCCAAGAAGCCTTGTTTGATTGATTATAACTGTGACCAAGTTGACCATATTGAGAAAATTCCTTTTGCATTATATTCTAGAGGTTAGACACATTTTATGTCCTAGATTTGAGTCTATGATGAATTAGTTTGATTAGTTTTCAAACACAATCTCAAATGTACTTTGTGAGTTTTACTGGTGTCATAAAATATAGATTGTTTAGTACCCCTATTCGGGATGTCATAACTTTGAATCCATGCATGATGAGATCAAATGGTTTGTACCATTATGTTCTACACTAAAAATTCTTCAAGTATACCTATTTTCAAACCTTGATGAATCTGTATGCACACTTTCCTAGGCCCATTGCATTTGCAAAAATCATTATTCTGTCATTGTTTCTAGTCCTGCAATTTTGAGTACCTAATTTCACATGCTTTCCAAATGCATCCTATTATTCATCATGAGGAAAAGTCATAGAATTATATTCCCCTCATGACATTAAAATAATGCCCCTTTTCCCATGCTTCCAAGAATCCATTTAACTTGTTTTTGAAGCTAAAACCAAATGCACTTTCCTATTTTTCAACATATTTGCAAGAAATTTTAACTATACAACTTTGACAGTAAATATATTTTGACCCTAAAGTTGTCATGAGATGATATATGACAAGATGCAAGATTGCATAACAAATTATCAACATCTCTATCTTTATAGCCCAATTATTTGTTTCAACCATTTTTTAACGTCAGCTTGTAGGCCTCCTAGAAGTGAATCTTAGTTTGCAGATAAGAGATGAAATGAGTTTTAAATGATGATTCAGTGCCCAAATTTGAATCTAGTTAGTGCCACAATCTTAGTGGATCAATTTGAGGTACCAAATGTATCAATTCAAGAATTTTTTTAGCTAAACCTACTTCAAGGGCCTAACTAATCTCATCATATTTGTTGAGATTAGAAGGGGATTTGAATGTGATTTAAAGAACTCATAATGTTTCAAATAATTGTAAGGGAATATCAATATGCATAGGTTTTCAAATTATAGTGGCATACTTGATTACGTACATAGTAAAGAAAAAAGTAAGATTGTCCCAATCTTGAATCTTTGCACCTCAAATCCATGGAAATTATTATTAAAGTTGATCTAAGGGGCCTGGCAGAACTGGAATCTCTTTGAGTTGGATCTTATACAAGATTAATGAAAATATCTCGAAACTTTGATATGGCTAAAAAAAAACAACAGCGGAAATTGAGGAATGCACACAACTTATGTTGTTTCCAAAACATGGATGTCTTAGTTACCTGAAGGTGCTTATCCTTAATTAATGTCCTAATCTATAGATTGAAGATTGGTAATTGAATCCACTTTATGTCTATAGCTATAAAAAAAAATTGTAGGGTACCAAAAAAATTGTGATGAAATATTTGAAGATTTAGATCCTTTGAAAGATCATAGCTTTGTTTAAGTAATGAATAACAGTGTAATGACATTGTTGACTCTTGAAGTTGCTACAAAAATACCTATATTGGATTGAATGGACCTTACTTGACAAGTTATAATATCAACATGTCATTCAAGAATTGTTTCCATGGATAGTGCTATAAGTAAGTTGCCTATCTTTGGAGAAGACATAGAACAGGGACCCTCTCCTTAAGGCCAGAATGCTAGGCATTCCCATAGTAATTTAATTGATGGAAGTATGATTTTTAATCTTGATCATGGTAAATAGAGGCTAGCAGAAATTGTGATGGAAAATCCCAAGCATGCTAAAGGGTATTGAAAATCAATAGTCTACTGCATGCTCCAAGGAAAGAAAGAGAGCCACAATTCACAGCTAGATCAATAATCCACATTGAAAATAGGGGAGGTGTGGGTTCAGATGGATGTTGCTACAAGTTTCATCACATCATAACATTTAGATCATATATTGATGCCCAAATTAATTACAACAGATGCTTGGGGGCATGGCATGTGGATAGAGCATGGAGATCTTGGAGGAAGAGGAACTCCACATGCAAGAAAAAAAGGTAGAGAACAAAGAACAATCAGCTAGAAGGTGACAACGCAAAGGAAGATCTCCCACAATAGGAAATGAGGAAGAGACTAAATGGGATAGGAAATAGAGAAGGAAACATCCACAACAATGGAAAAGTGAGGAAACAACATAAAAAGGAGAAAGATGGAGTATTTATATTGAAAGGGGACTGGATTCCCAGGGATCACTATCAAGATGGGATGACAGAAGTGAGAATATCTCCAAAGGTGCAAGAGGTGGAAAATATCAATCTAATCTATATGATTTAGATTGCAAAAAATATTAACTAAATAGTGGGAATGTTGGGGCATATGATAGAATGAAAGCATGAATAGTAGAACATAAAAAATGGCAGGAAGGAAAGTGCTCAGGAGGAAGGTGGAAGAGGCATAGTTATCTCTATTTTATTTATCACACATGTCATGTACTTCAATATTTTTATGTGTTTAAATTACCAATGACACTATTCCTTAGTGTCTTAAGAGACATGTTTTGGACAAGAGGTAGCCCTTCGCTTGGTGGGCCTGATAGGGTGCAATAACATAATGAATATTTTGACCAACAACGTGGATTTCAACATGCCACATGGAATATTATGGGGGGATCTCATAAGGTTGTAAGGTGAAGCAAGGAGAGTTACGATCGCACAATTAGCATGAGATTGTAAGAGGCAAGGTATTAGATATACGATGGTACGAGGATTTTGAGAGATCATAAGATCAAAGGGCGAAGGTGTAAGATGTTGTGAGTGGCATAGGATTGGAAGACCACAATATTGATGATATGATATTATGATGAAGCATTGATGATACGATATTAAAATGAAGCCTTGATCATGTGCTCAAGAGAGGAGAAATAGACATTTACAATGTTACAATGAGCTTAGAAGATCATAAGTTTGAAATGGATATGTTAAGGTGCTATGATAAAATCATATGGTGGGTAATGGAAAATTATAAAGCTAAGATATTATGAAGTCATTGTATAGTCAAGGAAACAAAGATTCATCATAAGATTAGAGAAGGGAAAATTTAATGATAAGATGACATGATTAGTCATAACATCGTAAGAAGAATAAAATTTAAAAATTTCAAATGGTGCATGAAATTGTGTGGGGCCTACCTAGGTGAGGTGGAAAATGAGAAAATGACACATGGCACAGGAGGAAGGGATAAAGCAAAAATATAAATTGAACATTCAAATTTAATTATTTTTGAGTGATCATCATTTGAAAGTTGAAAGATTTGAATTATTTTTGAAATATTATATAGTTGAAAGTTATAGTTTATTAAATTTTTCTTTTTTTTGCTCTGTTCATGGCCTGAGGCCTAGTTTTTCAACTACACTTCAGAGGCATTGTTTTATCACAAATATGTACAATGATAAATGGCCAAAACTAATTCTACAATCATATTTTGCATGGGTCTTCATCGTAAGGAGCTACAGGAATTTTTTTTTATTCTGAGGCTTCCTTAGTATTTATGCAAATTTGATGTTTTCAGAAGGAATACAACTAGATTTTGATCAAATTTTCATGAGATTAGATTCTTTGAGCAGCTATAAAGAGTAAAATGAATGTTTTGAGGGTAGTTGCAAGTGATAAGTTTTGAATAGGAGCAGTTGGATTTTCACAGCTCAAGGCAGATGAGGACAAACCAAATCTGTAATGCCCCGCCCGGAGATCCTTGAAAACAAGGATTCAAATCAAGCCAAAATATTATTTTTTTTACAAGTATGAATGCACAAGACAACATCATACAGAGATCACAAAGATCGCAATGGAAGACTTCAACACAATCTCGGCAACCAATGAATCTCTGAACGCCACTACCCAACTGACACACCCAAACAAAAGCCAACAACCACCACAACAAGATGAGGGCACAAGAAAAGACCACTCATCAACAAAACACCAAGCTGGGGTAAAATGCAGAATTTTGAAATTTGGCTAAGCTTGAAATCCTGAAGCCCTGAAAATTGGCTAAGTCTGGATTTCTGAAGCCCTAAAATTTCCTAGAATCCATAACTTATCTCTGAGAGGTCTGAAACCTATCTCAAATGATTTGTCGCATATATTAAAATATATCTTAAGTATATCAAAATATATCTTAAGTATATTAAATGATTTGTCAACTTATACCTGAAACGATATATTTTAAACCCCAAGAGACAAAAACAGAAACACAAAAACTCAATTTCAAGAGAAACTGACAAAATTCAAAATGCAATAGCATAGGCTCGAAGAACGCCCAAAAGGGTATCCAAAACCACTCTCAAAAAGATCGGATCACGAAGAAAAGTGCCCGCTGATGGCACGCGCAAGTTTTTCACAAAACCCGTGTGACACTTCTCAAGAAGGCGTGCGATACTGGAAAAGTATCGCACAACATTTCTCATAAAGCCATGTGACACTCTTCCAGTGTCGTACGACATTTCTCCAGTAATGCATGCGACACTTTATAGTATCGTACAACATTCTTTCTATGGGCGTGTGATACTTTATCAGTGTCGCACAATGTTGAACAAATGTCGCCCATAGAAAGTAAAAACACTTCCAGAACTCAAAAATAGGGAAAAATTGACAAAAGAACCTCCACACCAGGGAGTACCGGATCCACGAAGGCTCGAGGAATGAACACTCGAGTGCAAGAACAACACAGAAAGAAGAACATCAAACCATCTAAGCTATAGCAACAAAGAACACACTAAATTAAACATCACAAAGAACAAAAGCATCATCTCAAAGTACATAAATACATCTTAGGAACAAAAAAACCAAACTAAGTACGTGGTTCCTCCCAACCGTCAATAGTATCATAAGACCATCGTGGGTCCTAGCCATCCCCTGCGCGTAACATCCCAAGCCACTGACCAGATCATTAGTACTATTGTAATAGGGACATCACTACTTAAACATGCATAATAATAGCATAAGAAAATCTAACATGCTAGTGATAATGCATAAGATGATCCTACAGTAGATAACATCACCTATCACATGCTAAACAACAGTAAGCAACATATATGCTAATACAACAATTCACAGCATCTAATCATATGCTAAACATCATAATAAGGGAATGCGTCAAATAAAATAACATCATCTAAACATGATATGCAACATCCCAATGAAAGCATAAATCACAAGAAAGCATACTCTGAAACCTGAAGTACCAAGTGAAGACATCCAGCAACGGTCGCACTAGGACAAAAGATCATCTCTATACACCGATCCCTAGCAGTGGTGAAGGTAGTTATGCCTCCCAACCACGTGGCACCGATAAGTCCACACCTATCATGCTGATGGAGATAATGGTCCAACCACAAACACACATAAAACACAACATCCAAGGCTAACACTCACGCCAGACAGTATGATGGCTGAACCAAGAACCTAAGATAATGCAAGGAGTAAAGGTCCTGGTCAGACACTCAAAAGGCTACTAAGTAGGGGCTGACATCATGGAGAGTCGCTTGGCATCGACAAGCCCAAGCTCGGATCGTGCATTTCAACTCCTCAATGGAGGGCCCCACACACACATTTTATTATCTTAAGTTTTATTACCAGTCACACATTTTCTTTAATTATCACTTATTTAAAACTTCCTCTTCCAACCCTATGGGACTAAGGTCACCAAGCTGCGAGATAGAAGCCCCCTCCATATGTTACCCTACCCTACCCAAGCTCATCCTACGACAAGTGCCCGTGGGCATGCATACTCCCATCCCAACCTCAATGATCATAACTTTCGGCAAATTCACAGAAGATCGAGCCTCGCAAGTCACCCAACAAATGTACGCGCACATACTCATGTGTGGCACACCACCATCACGAAGATCATAACACAAGGACAGGAATCAGAACACAATGCAAAGAAAACACCCAACTAAAAGAAACATGGGAAGGACAGATTCTACACGAATCCCAAAGCCAATAAAATCATACATCATGAAATCACTCAACCGGCCTCAATCTGAGAGTATGGATTCTATACGAATCCTAATGATGCAACAAGACCAAAAGTCATGAACTTACTCAACCGGCCTCAATCCGAGAGTATGGATTCTACACGAATCCTAGGGTTCATGAAACGAAAGCAAAGGTCCACCAAAAATCAAAACAAGTATAAAATCACTCAACCAAACACGTCAGGAGTACAGATGCAACACGCATCCCAATGCAACATAAAAGTGCAAAAGTGGTCTGACTGATATCCAAATGGATCATCCAAGTCCACGAACCACAATGTGCCAAGAAAACCCGAGAAAACAAGGCATCACGCAAAACGAGGTAAAAACCCCAAAAATTAGAAAAATTCAAAATTAAAACCCATTTGGCCTTTGGGTTCAAAAACCCCAAAAATCTAAAAATAAATGGAATCGGATATCGTATGCAAAAACGGCCAGCATAACGGCATAAAATCCCAAACCCTCATCCCAAAAGACAAGGAAATGTTCATACCTGCCCAACCGGGTAGAACTAGCATACAGAAACGGAGGGGAACACTAGTTCTCAGCCTCCAAACAAACGGCTACCAGAAACAAAAGCTGAAACGGAGTAGAAACAAGAAAACGGGAAAGCCCTACCTCACAGCCAAAAGGGCAAAACGGGAATCTGAACCATAAAATAAATATCCTGCAGAAGTAGTTGAAAATTGCGACAATCTAAGGTTTCCCCGAGCTAGATCCAACGAGCCCAACCTCGCGACGATCCCACACTCATAGCTCCCACAACGAACAAAACAGTAAATCCTCATGAAGAGGATTTGGGGTTTTACTCTCCAACTTTCCAATTTGAAAGTGAGAAGTGAGGAATTAAATTCCTCTTTGGATATTTATCACTTTTTGGGTGAGTAATCGATTAGGGCATTTAACCAGCCAATCTAGTTAAACCCCGAATCGACCCAAACGAAAACAGGCTATTCCTATAAATAGGAATTCATCTATGGCAAAGTTGCAAGAAAATTAAAACAAAACAATTAAAAAGCTCGAAAACCCAAAAACACATAAATCTCCTTAACAACTTCGCGACAATGTGAACCTCTAAATGCACAGACACGCTTACTAGTCTAATCACATAATGGAAATGAGTTCAGATTTAATAATCACTGAAAGGTTTAATTCAAACATTTAATTAAGGATACGTCGACCATACAAGGACGACATTGGTAAAATATGAACGGCTGAATCACTAACTCCATGTGCCACTGCCAGGGATATAAATCCTGCACACTAAACAACATGATCAAGTGCAATTGCATATAATAACATAGCTGAAGCAATAAATGCATTAAATCACCTAATTTAACCATTTAATTAATTATATTAAAATAATCTATTTACATCACTCACGTTCACAAAAGGCATAGCAACGCAAGAATGAAGTAAATAACCAAAGCATTAAATCCATCACATAACAAAATCAGAGGTATGTCCAAATACCAAATAACCAGATAACATCATAAAACACACTGTCATCTCAAAACAGCATCATCATGCAATATGATTAACTGAACAACATAGTAGTCTAATATCTATGATACTGGAATCAAAGAGTAACATTTGACCCTTAGGTCATCTCAAATGTAAACATAACATGAGAACAGATATCTCTCAGATCAAAATAAAACAAGGTAAATTTCCGCAGCACATAACCAAATAATCCAACAAGAACAATCCATTCTAATTACTTAAGCATTTAATAATGATTGATTACTCTGCATTAAAAGGCATTTAAAACACATAAGCAAACACATTCATAAACATGACTAACCATTGCTATAGGAACCTAGTCCAGTGTAGCATGGTAAAAGAACATAGTGCAATATCTGCACACATCTCAGGGCAATCACGGAACAACCTCATGATACCACATCGATCTTGGTAACCACTGGCACAAACCTTAGTGAACCAAAAATCACATCATAATCTCAAAGATCAGTCAAAAGCATAATCAACGCAACTGATAAAGAAACATAAACCCAAACACCTCAACGGTGTAGACCACTCAGGGTCACAATCATGATCCATCACAAAAAAAGATCACCAAGGGTGCATCCATCAGGACAACTTACAAAAGTCAAATGGGAGGGGCACTACAAAATTAGATTGAAGCTTTTGTTCTTTCTCAATGCGTATAAGATTTTCCTCATCACTTTAAGGAGATATGTCAGATATTTTGCAACAACATTAATTAGGTTTTGATTGCCAGTAGAGGAAAGAGGAGATCAGTTTTAATAGTAGAAGAAGGAAGAGTATTTAGCAGGATAGTTGGCAGTATCAAATTTTGATCTGAACCTCTTCTTGTCTATATATTGCTTTTCTTTTCTCATTGTAAGGGTTCCAATTTTGGACATTTTCACTACTGTGTGATCACTCCATTGGTACCAATTTGAATGAAATTTATTCCATAACTATGAGACCATATTCCTTAGTTTTTCTCTATTATGAACAATAGTAGTGTAGTTTCTTGAAGCATTTAGATTATACAGTCAATCCTTGTGTTATTCTTTGAGCTTTAAATGCACCATGATGTTTCATTCTAAAGTTTGTCTCCTCTATGTGGGTTTGTAGTTTTCTATGATATATGCCCAAAGTGTGTATTATCCAATTGCAACTTGTTTTCTAAAGTTGTGTGTCATTGTGTATGTTGTTGTTAGGTCAAAAACCTATGTAATTTTCTTGATATTGCATTGAAAGAATTGTAGGGATCATAAGAGGATTTGATAAGTATGAATTTTGTTTGAAGATTGATTACATGTTTTTGTTGTTGCATACCTAGGTTATGTTGATTCAATCATTAATAGAATATCTTTCTCTTTATGTTTAAGAGTTGAAAATAGTTACCCTCACTTAGTTTATCAAATTCATGTGTCCTTCTATTAGCTATTTCATGTCCATGAATGTTTGCATAAAAATAGAAGATTCAAGGGTTTTATCTATTATAGAGTTTCAGTTATATGACTTTATACTGGTACCATATAAAGAATCCAAGGTCCAACCACCTAGGTCTTACATAGCATGAAAAGAAGGAGATTAAGTAGCCTTATAGTTTTCCCTAGAGCCTGAATAGGTGCATTAAACATTGGAATCAACTTTCCCTAGGTGTATGCATTCTTATCACTAGGTTATTAAAAAATTGTTAATTTAGGAGCCAGAAAAATCAATGCTAAATATCAATTATGCCTGGACTATATAAATGCAAGTTGTAAACACACTTTCTAAGTTCTTCTCTATTTGTATTTTGTAGTGACATTTATTCCCTACAAATTTTCCTTTTCATTAATGGAATATCTATTACTTACCTTTTCTTTTCATTTTTTTGTCTAGTGCACATATGTGCCTTATGGTGAATGTTTATTTTCTACTTTTTCTTTATTTATATGTTGTGTTAAGTCTGCTAGCAATTGCTACATAGTGAAATATCTTTCCTTTCAGCACTTCAATCATCTCCAAACTTGCATATGATTCCTTAGGAAGTATAATAGAGTTAAGATTAATGTATTTTTGGGTTTTCATTTATCTTTTTTGTAGTCACAACCATGGTCATAACCATATTTCAATCTTGATGCATCACTCCATTTTCTTTCTACACTTTGTTTATGTTCTCTTTGTCTCTTTTTTTTCAAAGTGATAGTGTAGGTGCATCCTAAATGTAAGGAAGCCATCCTTCTCCAAATATTCAGCCTCAAAGTGAAAGAGCCACAATTGGAGGTTGTTTCCATGTTACACAAGGTCACTCAAGGGTCATACATCAAGCAAGGGTGTAGAATTTTGTGTCAATTTTTGGTACACCCAGTGGGATGAATTTAGCTTCATAAGCCCACTGGCTAGGTAGTTGAGATATGTTCATTGATAAATTTGGTGTGTTTCTCAGTTCAATCAACCTTTAGATTCATTCATTCAACACCATGGAAAGTCTATGCATCTACTAGTTTCAATAGACCTAGTGTTGGTATGACTTTGATCTTTTACATTTCTTCAAGATTTTTATGAAGGTTTTTGTCTAAATGCTTTATCATGGATCCTCTTCATAGAGATGCCTACCACATTCCCCCATATCATGAAGAAGCTATTCCTCGGTGTAGAAGTTGATGAAAGCCAACTTTATAGCTTACCAAGATAACTTGCATGCAAATAACCTATCGAAGGGAAACCAAAGAAGGAAGAGGTGGAGCTTGGAAAAACTAAATGAACTAAGAGAGAAGATATTGCAAACAAAGAAAATGTATTGCTATACAATATGCCTTGAAAATGAGATGATAATTAAAATGAGAGAGCCCAAATATAAAGGCCTCAAGGAAGCTTGTAGGACAACCTGGAAAGAGCTAGAAGATAAGGTTGACAACTAAGCATATGTCCACAAAAGGTGGAATATCCTCGATCAAGGTGAGAGGATAAGTATGAGTTAGACAGGAACAATCTCCTGTGTTGTCAACAACTCAAAAATTACAACTATTAAATAAATGCATTAATCTAAGTAAACTTAAGTAAAAGAATAAATAATTAATAAATAATTATTTACTCTAACACCCCCCCAAGTGCAACTTAGGGGAATGCCTTAAGCTCACAAAAAATAAGATGAAATGCAGAATGGGTCCAAGCAACAAGGCCATGTTAGGTACCCATGTACAATGTAAAGAAATGCAACCTATGAAAATGGAGAAAGAGGAAAAAACTCATGGGAAAAACCCTCCCCTAAAAATAGGTAAGTAAATCTAGTGAATGCCTGAAGTAGCCTCCAACTAGAGAAATGTCCCATAAAATAGGAATAAAGAGAAGATCATGAAGAGCATCACTTAAGCATGAAGAAGCTACAAATTTTGTCATAACAAAGAAACTACTAATCTAAAGAACCTCCTTGGAAGAAGAATGCACAAACCGAGCGTGTCTATATGGTAGATGATCCATCTCATCAAAATACATCTAGCCGCTACAATCACCTAGTATATAGGATCAAGTAATAAATATATAGTTCACACTATCAAATCATTGAACCAAGGAATCATTAGAACAATAGAATAACCCCCCTTAATGCAGATGGGGTGAGATGATAGGAAACTAAAAAGGTGGGCCAAATTCCTCTATAGAAAGAACTAAGAATGACGAGAGAGTTGAAGAGGTACAAACACCTATAAAGACATGGTCACTGACTCTACATGGGGAAAAAAAGGAAAAGAGCACAAAAGCGGCAAACAACTATCCCCCACATGGTGCTTTATAAAATAGTGCTAGTACAACTATCTCAAAACAATGTTCATGAATCTGAAATGCAAGAGTGGCACTTTATCTCACTGTGTTTGCATAAAGATGCTTACAAATGATATAAAAAATGATCTAAAAAGGAAAAAAGTTGATACAAATTATAGTATAGCCCAAAACAAAAGATCCCATGCCATGAAAATGATCCTTAGACCTAGAACACCCAAGATATCAACCATAGAGAAAAAATTCAAAAAACATGATAGAAAGAGCATGGGGTAGAATTTGAAGGAAATGATAGCATTTTTGAAAAGTAGACAAAACCAACTTTCCAAAAATATAGCGCTTTCAAAAAATGGATATGGGACACAAAAGATATTCTTGTCGGAGTAAAAAATAGAACTTTAGACTTTGAGTACAAAAACAAGCTAAAAACTACATCAAAACCTAAAAATACCTACACCAATGTCTATCTTAGAACTAGCTTTTTGGTACTTCTTTCGTATCATAAAAATACCTCTGTATTCTCAAGTTATGGCCAAACAACCAAAATTAGGTTAAAAAGGACCCTAGAGTGCTGGGAGGATGGTGCTGATGATGTAGTGTTGATGTCATGCTCATGTCAGAAAATTGCTTGATTAAAATTGATTACCTATCAACTGTCACAAAAAAAAAGAGGTCACATGGCTTGCGACATGGTAATGCCACATGGCATCCATGTGGCATAAAGCTGATGTGTCTGGGTGATGTGGGAGGGACCATGTGGCAGATGCCAATGTGGGACCCATGCCATGTGGTAGCCAAAGAATAGGCTAACTATGCTAAAGACTACATGTAGGTAGAGGTGTTGGCAAGGCCATAGGTGGGCAGAGTAGAGGTGGCAGATCTCGGTGGAGGTAGCAACAGTAGGAGATGTAGCTGGTGGCGCAGTTGCCAGAGCAGAGTGGGAGTGGCCATAGAGTGGTGAACCAATGACGGCTGAAAAATAGTGGTGTTGTGGCTATGTGGCTAGCCATGATGGCCACTAGGTGGAGATGTAGTAGCCTCTGGACAGTGCTGCAGTGGTGCAACCTAAAAAATGTTTATTTTTTTATTTTTTTTGGAATCGCGTCCATACAGTCTGTACAACTTGCTGAACCAAAAAATTGTCTCTCGTAGAAACTTTCTCCAAAATTTTTTTTTATATGGATTCTAACTATAACTGGCATTTTGAACTCAATGGCAATGTCTATTTAGGCCCAAAGTGCTCTACAAAACAAGCTCTTCCCCTAGATTGTAGAAAAAATACAAGCGAACTAGGATTTGTGTCTCTAAATCATGACTTCAAAAATACTTCAAATAAGAAGTAGCAGGGAGGCTTTGATACCATATAGGAGTTGATGAAAGCAACTTCATAGCTCACTAAGATCACCTACATGCAAATAATCTATCACAGGGAAACCAAAGAAGGAAGAGGTGGAGCTTGGAAAAACTAAACGAACTGATAGAGAAGATATTGCAAACAAAGTAAATGTATTGTTATACAATATGCCTTGAAAATGAGATGAGAAATACAATGAGAGAGCTTGAATATAAAGGCCTCAAGGAAGCTTGTAGAACAAGGTGCAAAGAGCTAGAAGATAAGGTTGACAACTAAGCATATGTCCACAAAAGTTGGAATATCCTTGATCAAGGTGAGAGGATAAGTATGACTTAGATAGGAACAAACTCCCATGTTGTCAACAACTCATCAACTATAACTATTAAATAAATGCATTAACCTAAGTAAACTTATGTAAAAGAATAAATAATTATTTACACTAACACTTAGTTCTCCCATCCTCTATATAATCCACAACCTAGTTATGAATTGTTGGGATAAAGATATAGTAACTGAGAGGGGGGTTGAATCAGTTACTAACAAAAATTAATTCATAGATTCCTTAGATGTCTTAAAGATCTAGTTACTGCTGATACTTGGTAAACAAATGTTGTAACTTAGTAAATTAAACTATTACTTATCTTCAAGCATTCATGCATATAATTGAAAAAAAAATGAATACAAGAAACACCAGATTTAATGTGGAAACCCACTATGGAAAAAACCACCAAGTAACTACTCACTAATTTTTCACTCTTCTGAAGTGAGCCCTGTTAGGAGCCAACCTTATTAAAGGTTACAATACACACTGTTAGGTGTGACCCTGTTAGAGGATTTAATCACCCTGTTAGGAGTGGCCTTGCTAGAGGTCTTTAGAACAATTCAACTGAACTATCACCTTGTTAGAGGATTTACAAAATGGTTGTTAAACCAACTCTGTTAAGAGATTTGAAATCACTGCTACAATGGTTAGAAAGCAACAATGAATTGACTTGAACAAGATGCAACTGAATTTTTTGACTATAGGTCTCTGTTTAGCATCATTAGATCCTCCTTGATCAAATATGGCTCTTCTACTCCTCAATGATCTCTGATCATCCTTCAAATTTGCTTCCACAATAATCAGTCCTCATATCTCATTAATTCTATGCTTCCATCTCGCACACTTAGAATTTTCAACTTGACCTCTTAATTATACCATTTAGATTGTCAAGTTGGCTCATTCACATGTTACATTTACCAATAAACCATACATCAGTCGGTTGCAAATATTACTCTAAATAAATAAACATTATTTCATAAAATAATGAAATCCTTTACTAGCCAACCTTGCTCGGTAAATACTGCTTCCAAAAATTTCCTGAGTTAACCTTCTTGACTCGATTAACATTGCAATATCTGTAAAATCCTTTGGCTGCCAAGTTTACTCAGTAAGAACTAAATTCCTTCATGAGAGCTCGGTAAGAACTGAATTCCTTCATGAGATCTCGGTAAGAACTGCTTCTGTCACATTTTCTTTGATGATCGAGTGAGCTCAATAAGAACTACTTCTACCACATTTCCTTTGATGACCGAGTGAGCTCGATAAGAACTAAATTTCTTTGATTACCTTGAAAGCTCAGTAACAACTGTTTACTCGATAGATACTGCAAGTTTTCTTTACTAACCTTCTAAGCTTGGTAGATTCTCTCCTTTTGCCTTACTAACCATCTGAGCTTGGTAGACTCTGTCCTTTGCCTTGCTGACCTTCTGAGCTTGGTAGACACTGTCCTTTGCCTTGTTGACCTTATAAGTTTAGTAGACACTATCCTTTTCCTTACTGACCTTTTGAGTTTGGTAGACACTATCTGATGATTGATATGACATTTGTGTGACATCAAAGACAACACACAATTGAACAATTGTATCCAACAATCTCCCTCTTTGACATTGATGGCAACACAACATGTCATAGAAGAATGAAATTTAAAAACAAGTCTTTTACTAATAGAATACTTCACTTTCTTCTTCAAATATAGCAAACTCCCTCTTTCATAATAATCTCTCCTTCTTAAACAAACTCTTATTATTTTGCAAATTATATAATTATATGATATGATAGTATACTCTCCATCTTTGATAACACATGCCAAAGATAACTCAAAACAACTGAATAGCATTGTACTTGATGTACTAATTCATATGCAATGTCTTCATTGGTTTGCTGCATCAACTGATAGATCTTCAATTCTGTTCCTGTTGATGCATCACTAGAATTGTATTTTAGTGAGCTTCAAATAGGGGAATGACCCCTAACTTACCTCTTAGTTACAAGAATGCATCCTTATGTAAAGGCTTTGTGAATATATCAGCAATTTGTTCCTTTGTATGGACATATTCCAATCTTATTTCCTTTTCTTGCACCAATTCTCTAACAAAGTGATACTTTATGGCAACATGCTTGGTTTTTGAATGTATCACTAGATTCTTGGAGATGTTAATTGCACTTGTGTTATCACAAAACATAACACTAGGTTCTTTGATTTCTTGCTTCATACCTTCCAATAATTGTTTGAACCACACAATGTTTGAGCAGTTTACTATTGCTGCAACATATTCAGCCTCTACTGTGGATTGAGATGTACAATTCTGCTTTTTACTTGTCCAAGAAACCAACATTTTTCCAAGAAAGAAAGCTCCTCCACTTGTGCTCTTTTTTTCATCAATATTTCCTACTCAATCTACATTAGTAAACACCTTTAGATCCATATTTCCTCCAAGTTTATACCATAATCCATAATATTCAGTTTCTTTTAAGTATCTCATGATCCTTTTGATTGCCATCATGTGATTTTCTTTTGGTTTTGCTGAGAATCTTGCTACAATTCCTACTACAAGGGAAATGTCTGGTCTTGTGTGTACTACATATTACAACTTTCCAATCATAGATTTGTACAATGTCTGATTCACTTCCTTTGATTCATCATCCTTGGTCATTTTTAATCTAGTACACATAGGAGTCCCAACTAGTTTGCAGTCTTCCATAACAATAAAGTTTAGTATCTCCTTGATGTATTTAGATTGAGTGATGTAGATGCCATTCTTATTCTATTGAATTTGAAGACCAACAAAGAATTTGATTTCACCAAACATTGACATTTTAAATTTTTTGTTCATTTGTTCTAAAAATTCTTTGCAAAGATCACCATTTCCTGTGAACAAAGTATCATCGACAAATATTTCTACCAAAACAATCTTATTATCTGATCCTTCCTTTATGTACAAGCTGCTATTATCATTAGTTCTTTCAAAACCAATCTGAATAAGATAGTTATGCAATCTTTCATACCATGCTCTAGGGATTTGTTTTAGACCATATAATGCTTTAGGCAATTTGCAGACCATGTCCTTCTTGTCTGGATCAACAAAACCTTCAGGTTGTTCAATGTAAACCTCTTCATCTAATATGCCATTGAGAAATGTTGACTTGACATCCATCTGATAAAATTTGAATCCTTTGAATGCAGCATATGCAAGTAAGATTCTAACACCTTCCAATGTTGCAATAGGAGCAAAAGTCTCTCCATAGTCTACATCTTCTTCTTGAGAGTATCCTTTGCATACTAGTCTAGCTTTGTTCCTTGATACCTTACTATCTTCATTTAGTTTGTTTCTGAATACCCACTTTGTTCCAATCACATTTTTGTCTTTGGGTCTAGGTACAAGAGTCCACGTTTTTTTTTTTTCTCTATCTATTCTATCTCTTCATTCATAGCTTCAATCCAACTTTCATTGTCTAGTGCATCTTTGACATTTCTAGGTTCAAAATCAGTAAGTAAACAAGTTCCTTTTAACTTACTTCTTATCATTATTCCTTCTGATTTATCTCCAATGATTTGATTTGGTGCATGATGCTTTCTGACATACTTGGCTAACACGGGCTCCTTTCCTTTTGAATGACTTGCATTGTTATCCTTCTGTGTCTCAACTTCTATTTTTTATTCTAGTTTCTCGAGCTCAATAGATGCTAACTCAGTAGCTTCTGTTTGCAAGTCAAGTTCTTGCAGCTCGGTAGGTACTGACTCGGTTTGAACTTCTTGTGACTCGGTTAATGAAGACTCTAGAGTTGAGAATTCCTGATTAATAGGTATACTTGGCATTGTATCAGGTTCAATATAAACAAATCTTCTGTAGTCTTTAGGTTCCTTTTTTCTTTCTTCTTCTATTCTTTCTGCAAACTCATCAACTTTCACATGTGCACTTTCTATGACTTTGTGAGTAGATAAGTTCAAACATCTATAATCTTTTCTTTTGCAAGAGTATCCCAAAAATATTCCTTCATCACTTTTTACATCAAATTTACCTTCTCTAGATTCTTTCAAAATGTAACATTTGCTTCCAAATACTTTTAGATAACTTACATTGGGTTTGTAGCCATACCACAACTCATAGGGTGTTTTGAATGAGTCCTTTTTCAGCTGTACTTAGTTCAAGGTATGAACTACAATGTTGATAGCTTCCTTCTAGTATTTGATAGCAATGCCTTTCTCAACAATTAAGGTTCTTGCACAATCCATGATAGATATGTTCCTTATTTCTACTATTCCATTTTTTTCAGGAGTTCCAGGTGCTGAAACATATCTTTTGATTCCCCTTTCAATGTAAAAGTTATTGAACTCATGTGAAATGAACTCACCACCTCTGTCAGACCTTAAGCATTTTAGTCTTCTGCCTATTTCCTTTTCTACTCTGGCCAAATACCATTTGAACTTTTCAAATGCTTCTGATTTCTCTCTAAGGTACATGACAGTCATCATTCTTGAATAATCATCAACAAATAGAATGAAGAATTTTTCACCAATATAACTTTCAATGCCAATAGGTCCTCACAAATCAGTATGCACAATTTTTAGAACTTCTTCAGTCTAATAGTTCTTTCTTTTAAAACTAGTCTTTCCCATTTTACCAATTTGACAATTCTTGCATAGACCACCCTCAGGTTTCTTTATGTTAGGAATACCTCTTACTTTTTGAAATTTACTGATCTTTATTAAGTTGTCAAAGTTTACATGACACAACCTCCTATGCCATAACCAACTTTCTTCAATTTGAGCAATGAAACATGAACATTCACCAAGTTCAAGATAAAATAAGTTACCTTTTGTTTGAGTGCTTGATCCAATCAGTTTTCCTTTGCCATCTAGCAATCTTTCTTTTCCATGCATAAATTCTACTTTGAATCCATTATTGAGTAGTTGTGCCACACTCAACAAATTATGCTTTAGTCCTTCTACCCAATATGCATTATCACATAAAAGTTCCTTGGTTAGTGAGATTCTTCCTTTTCCTTGTATACAAAAAGGTTCATTGTTACCAAATCTTACATTGCCACCATCATAGTCTTCAAAGTATTCAAACTTAGTTTTATCACCAGTCATGTGATGAGAACAACCACTATCTATGATCCATGTATCATTTCTGCTCATATGAGAAATGAGTTCCATTTCCTCATCTTTATCATACTCATCTTTCACAGCAATGTAAACAATTTTATCTTCTTCTTCATCATCGAAATCATTAGAATCTTTAGCCATGAAACATGTTTTCTTACCTTTATCCTTGAATGATTTGAAGTCTTTCTTGCCATTGTACTTGTGACCTTTTTTCTCATCCTTGTTCTACTTATTTGGGCACCTAGCAGCAATATGTCCAATTTCTTCACAAGAAAAGAAGATTAGAGGAACCTTACCTTTGTATTTCCCTTTGCCTCTTGAATATTTTCTTGCTAGTAGAGCTTCAACCACTTCAAGATCACTATTTGAACTTTGTTCTAATTCTTCATCACTGTTTGATTGTGGATCCTTCATCTTTTTCCCTTTTTCTTTGAGTGAAATCTTGGCTTCAAATGCTGATTCAACATTCTTGGCAGTTGGAACATAATTGTCATAGTTGTCTAGCTCAAATGTAGTCAATATTTCAACTATGACCTCTAAATTTATTTTATGATTTGCCTCACATCTTCTTTCTTGAATTGCAGAGACTCTAATTGCATAAATGGGAAGTAGAGTTCTAAGATCTTTACTTATAACTATCTCATCATTGATATCTCCTCCAAATGCTTTGATTGCACTAACACATGCTTTAACTCTTTCAACATACTTTGCAATGTTTTTATCCTCTCTCATCCTCATTTGATCAAATTGTCCTCTCAAACTTTCTGCTTTGACTCTTCTCACATTATAATCTCCTCCATATATCTCTTTCAACTTGTTCCACATTTCAAAGGCAGTTTTGTAATCCTTGATGTCATCAAATTCTTCATAACTCAGAGCAAATGCTATATCTATCATCATGTTGTTGTGAGTCTTCTTTCAGCAATATCATTGACAGATAATGTACCAAAAGGTACTTTAGCCCTGTATCACCAATAGAAGCTAGATGAAGCCTCATCAATCCTTGCCATGCTGAGAAGTTGTTCCTGTTAAGTATTGGAATTTCCCTTTTGTAAGACATCCTGATCTTTAGCTTAGATCCTTGAAATCTTTTCCTATAAGCACCAAAAGCTCTAATACCAATTTTTGGGATAAAGATAGAGTAACTAAGGGGGGGGTGAATCAATTACTAACAAAAATTAATCCATAGATCCCTTAGATGTCTTAAAGATCTAGTTACTATTGATACTTGGTAAAAAAATGTTGCAACTCAGTAAATTAAAGTATTACTTATCTTCAAGCATTCATGCATATAACTGAAAACAAAATGAACACAAGAGACACTAGATTTAACGTGGAAACCCAATATGGGAAAAACCACCTTGTAACTAGTCACCAATTTTTCACTCTTCTGAAGAGAGCCCTATTAGGAACCAACCCTGTTAAAGGTTACAGTACACACTGTTAGGTTTGACCCTGTTAGAGGATTTAATCACCCTATTAGGAGTGGCCTTGCTAGAGGTCTTTAGAATAGTTCAACTGAACTATCACCTTGTTGGAGGATTTACAAAATGGCTGTTAAACCAACTCTATTAAGAGATTTGAAATCACTACTACAATGGTTAGAAAATAAAAATGAATTGACTTGAACAAGATGCAATTGAATTTTCTAACTACAAGTCTCTATTCAGCATCATTAGATCCTCCTTGATCAAATATGGCTTTGCTGCTCCTCAATGATCTCTGATCATCCTTCAAATACACTTCCACAATAATCAGTCCTCATATCTCATTAATTCCATAGTTCCATCTCACACACTTAGAATTCAAAACTTGACATCTTAATTATACCCTTCAGATTGTCAAGTTGGCTCATTCACATGTTACATTTACCAATAAACCATACATCAGTCAACTACAAATATTACTCTAAACAAATAAATGTTATTTCATAAAATAATGAAATCCTTTACTGGCCAACCCTGCTTGGTAAATACTGCTTCCAAAAGTTTCTTGAGTTAACCTTCTTGACTCGTTTAACATTGCAATATCTTTAAAATCCTTTAGCTATCGAGTTTACTCGGTAAGAACTGAATTCCTTCATGAGAGCTCGGTAAGAACTGCTTCTGCCACATTTCCTTTGATGACCGAGTGAGCTCAGTAAGAACTACTTCTACCACATTTCCTTTGATGATCGAGTGAGCTCAGTAAGAACTAAATTTATTTGATTACCTTGAAAGCTCGATAACAATTGTTTACTTAGTAAACACTACAAGTTTTCTTTACTAACCTTCTGAGCTCGGTAGATTCTTTCCTTTTGCCTCACCGACCATCTGAGCTCGGTAGACTCTGTCCTTTGCCTTGCTGACCTTCTGAGCTTGGTAGACACCGTCCTTTGCCTTGCTAACCTTTTGAGCATAGTAGACACTGTCCTTGTGCTTGGTTACCTTTTGAGCTCGGTAGACACTATTTGATGACTAATATGACATTTGTGTGACATCTAAGACAACACACAATTGAACAATTGTATCCAACAATGAATAGCATGAGTAACTAGATCACCATGAGGTTGATTTCACTCTAGCCTATCATGTCATCTATGGTCATGAATGTGTTAAGGATTCTCCATCCAAGTTTATCACAATCTAGGAGTTCCAAGAGGAACATGATAGGAGGAATAAATAAAGCTCATATGTTGATTCGTCCTTAGATTTTGTCTCTCCTACAACATCAAATGATCAACCTACTGATTCTTCCATAGAACCCTATAGTGATCCTAGGTCAAAGGTAGGAGAGGTTTATGAATGCATAAATAATTTGGGCCTTGGATTTGCTGACATAGATAAGATTTTAGATTTTATCATAATCCTTATGCAGATATAAGTTGTGGGTATTCTTCTTATGTTATGCTCATTATGACTTTGTGTCTTAATGATTTGCATATTGAGAGGGAGATATGGAAGAATGATGCTCATATTTGTAGCATGGTGTTTGAGGCCCTCCTAAGTTTGTAGAAAGAGGAAGAAATAAGATAGAGGTAATTTAAAGAGGATCTTGCAAGAAAATGGGCTATTGCAGAAGAAGAGACAAGGCTCAAGCTTGCTCAAGTGCAAGAAGTTGAAGCACCAAAGCCTCCAAAGATAAAATTTTCTAGCTTCAAGTGAGCCTCCCTAGGTTTCTATTCCTTGTCAAGATGATCAAGAGCCCAAATATCCTTAGTGTGATGTTGGGTTGCTACCAAGGGTCAAGAAACTAGAGACAAAGGAGGATGAGGTTTTTCCTATTCTTGACGAACAAGATTTGGCTACTCAACCTAATGTGGAACCTAATGGCCTATTACAAAAGGAAGAAAAGTGACACCATGTGTTGTAGCAAGGGGTCTACCATGATATGGTGGAGAAAGAAGTATTTCTTAGGATTCCACAAGTACAAGAGGTACAAATTTTTTCTCATGCACCAACACATACTCTAGAGGGAGAAGTATTGTTGTAGCAACTAGAAGCACAATAAAGGAATTTTGAGGAAAGGCTTGTAAAGTGGTTGGAAGCCTAACAAAAATAGAAAGACTAAATTATTACAAGGGAGTTGGCTCCACAAAAAGAAAGGTGTGAAAAAGAACTAGAAGTGAAGTTGATGAGCATGTTGTCTACTACACAAGAAACATCAAAGGAGGCACATCCAACTCTTTCATCCACAATGCAAGAGCCTACAAAAGTGTAGGAGGTATGACCACTTGTTTGTAAGGATTCACATGGGCTATATGAGGAACATATGTTGCAGCCACAACATGAAGAAACATACATACCACAAACCATAGCATTAGAGCCAACCCTTGTTGGCCTAAGAATTTGGAGGTTGAAGACCACAACATTGTCAAGGATGATTCCTTGGACCCAGTTCCATCAAGAGGATACCCAATCAAGCATAGATAGCTCTGTAATAAATTAACATGTTTCCCCCAGTCATGCTTTCTTTTGAGCATGAGTGTGAGTTTCAAAAGAGTGAGCAAGTATATCTTTCTCAAGAAGGAAATACCCCAATTCTAGAAATCTTCATTGTTTTCACCATTAGGACGAAGATATTCCATGTATCAACATATTTTTTATGCTTTCTAATATTTTCATTTGCCCACATACATGAAAAAATAAATCAACTTGTGAGGAGGGGTAATTACTTTAAAAAGCCACTTAATGGTTTTTTTTGGTTTTTTATTTTGTAAATGATTGTACATATTAGATTTTTTTTTTCTAGTTTCCAAGAAGTGTATGAGCATAGCTATTTCCTCCTAGATATAGAAAATTTTGTAATTTTTTTGGTTGGAGAGGTAGATTTTTTGTGAATTTTCATGTGGGACTACACATTATTCTTTGGTGAGTCCATGCCCAATGGATTGCTTTAGGTCACTGATCTATGCTTAGCAAGCAATCATCTCTTCTAAGTCGCCAAGAATGTTGACTACATTTTCTTCTCATTCTACCCATAACTAATATTCGATCCAAAACATATTCAATGGGATTGATTCCTTATAGAGGGATAACATCACACAAGGTTGGCAGCTAACATTTCATGTTTTCTTGATCCCTTCATTGAATGCGATGACATGATTTGTTCTCTAACTAAGATGTATTTCCTTCTTTTAGCAAGATGGCTCAATTTTCTTTTGGTTGAAATGACTAGCTACCAGATCTAATGACTCTTGTGTTCTTTTAATTTTTCTACCCATCTTCAAAAATAGCACAGGATGCTACCACACATCACCTTTCTAACATTTCTTCATGCTACAAAGTCTCCATGAGGCTCCACAATTTGTAATTGTGCTATGTAGTGGAGGGTCCCATATTTGATGATTATCTAGCCTTGTATACACCCTTAGATTAAAAATAAAGATTCAAAAGGAGATTAAAATATTATCATCTATTCCATTTAAACAAAACACATTTGATGCAACAGAGTCTCACCATTCCCATGTTTCCTCACTTAGTAAAGTCTCTATGAGACTCTGGATCCTAGGATATTGCAAGATGCTAACAAGTGTCACCTTTTTGGTGTTTCCCCACTTTGCAATGCTTAGTTTTTGTAGTTAATTATGAATGGTTGATCCAAATAGCGAAGGAACAATAAAATTTGTAAGAAGTTTTCACAGCTTTTCATAGTTAAGTATGAAGTTAGTGTTTGCATGAATTCTAATAATAGTCCTTTGGGTTAGTATCTTAAGTATTGGAGAGTGTTTACATGTTGCATTCATGACTATGTTGGTCATTGATGTCAACATAGTAGTAAGTTTGTGAATACTACCAAAGTAGCAGACATAGATCTTAGTTGTATGGACAATGTTGTGATTTTCTAGTAATGCATGGTCATGGACATGTTGTATACTATGTCCTGATTATACAATTCGATGCACAAAAAGTAAGTTGATGATGTATGAAAGATATGCATGATTTACAGTGTATAGTACAAAGATAGTGTACCTAAGAAGTAGTTTATGATGTTGTATTATATCTTATAATAGAGATATAATCCGGTGATACATGATAAACTAGTGACATAAGTCAATAGAATGATGATGTCAGTGAATGTGCAAGCCCCAATGTCACATGTGAGAATTTGTATAGACTATGAGATGACAATTCTATTGCAACTACAAAATAATTAATTATCTTATTATAATTAATTGAGAAAGCCTCAAGGCTGACTCAAGAATTATTTTGAAGATATGGTATAAAGGAGAGATGTTTTCCTTGTTTCTAATGTGAAGTAATCATTGTATTGAATACAAAGTGTGAAAAAAAAAAGAGTTTTGGTGAATGTGAGTAAGTAATTCAAGGGATGATTGGATATGAGATTTGTGATAAGGTTACAAGATCAGAAGGAGTGGAATTCTAGTTAATAGGATAGAGAAATGGGAAGAAGCAGTACTATTCATTTCTATTATTCTACAAGGAATAATACAAATATCATTTAGATAGTGAATTCATTGGTCTTTCCCTTGAATTTTTTTGGGTAGTAGGTCCATTTTTCTTCTATAACTCCTAATAGGGCTGGCACAACTTCTAACAAGGTTGGAATCTCCTAACAGGGACTACCATGTACTGAATATTGTGATATACATGTAATAGGGCCCATCCTCTAACAATAAATATTTATATTAGTACATAATCTTGTGGGTACCATCTCCACTAGGATTTTCCCTCTAAGAAAGGGTTTCCCTAGTTAATATATCTAGTGTTTATTGGGCATGAGTGTCTTGTTATGGTTTTTGATTATATTACTCATATGATTAAAATTTATTAAGGTTGATAATTATGATATTAGTTGGATAACTAATGCACCCCTCTCTTAGTTATATTGGTGAACTATATATTCTAAAAATTGGTATCAGAGCTTCAAGTCCTTCAAGAGAAAGGTTAACATGTTTGGGAGATCTATGATGAGTCAATTCTAGAAAAGATAGTCCTAAGTTAGAAGGAGGAAATTTTGACACCGAGAAGATGGAGATTCTTGGTGAGTTTGTTGCACACAAAAGAACAGAAATACAATTAAGGACATATCAATATTTGAAGAAGATAAGAAGATCAAATAAGATATAAATCTGCTTATGAAAAGAGAATGTGAAGGAATGGAAATTTTTATTTTTTAGGCATGGAAAGAGTTTGGTTATTTTTCATCCACATATCCTAAGAGAGCATGAAAAACTAGAAGGATTTTACTTTTTGATGAAGATGAAGAACTTAAAAAAAGTATGGGAAGATTCTTGAAAGAGTGTGATGATAAAGATATGAGCCTAAATTGGTTAAGAAAGAGGAAGTATTAGAAGATCTATATATTTTAGTATTTATTGTTGATCTTAAGGATAACAATGAAATGTGGAAGTTATCATCGAGACTAACAATGATCTTCAAAATGAGAAATAGATTGAAGAGCAGAGATCTAATCCTAGTGTAGAAGAAAGAGTTGAGTTGAAAACTCCCTATAGAAGTATATAAAATAATCACTCACCAGAGCATATAATTGGAAGAAAAGACAAAGGACTAATGATAATGAATAGAGTTAATGAAGAGATATGTTTGATTTCTCAAGTTGAACCTGAGAGTACAGATGAAGCATGCAAACATGATCATTGGATTCAATCAATGAAGGAAGAGGTGTATTAGATGGGTATTAAATCATCTTTTCTAAATAGAGAACTTGAAGAAGAGGTATACATTGAGCAGTGAAAATATTTCCCTCTAATAGAAGACAAAGATATGGTATGTAGATTGAATAAAGCTCTATTTGGTCCAAAGTAAGCACCTAGAACTTGGTATGCAAGGTTGGATAAGTATTTGACAAAGCTTAGATTTGTTAAAGGTACAATAAATAATAACTTGTATTTGATAGAAATTGAAAATAATTTGTTGATAATAGTAATATTTGTTGACAACATAATATTTGGAGGAAATGATGAGGCAAGTGATAAGTTTACTAAAGAAATAAAGAATGAGTTTGAGATGAGTATGGTAGGAGAAATGATTTTTTCCTATGATAGCAGATTGTGCAAAATAATGATGGTATTTTCATTTCATAAAATATGTACTTTAAAGGTTGAAGAGATTTGGATTGGAAAATTGTAAGCCTATTGGTACACCTATGAAAACTAGTCACAAGTTATCTAGCAAGGTTGAGACACCTATAGTTTACCAGAAGAAGTATAGATCCATGATTAGAGGTTTGCAACATTTGAATCACACTAGACCATATATAGAAAATTATATTAGGAATGTAGCTAGATTTTAAGTTGATCCTAAAGAGTATCATTATGTAGCAGTAAACATAATATTTAGATATTTGAAGAAAATTTTTAATTATTGAATATGGTATGATAGATCAAGTAATTTCACTCTATATACTTATACTGATACAAATTGGGCAGGTAGTATAGATGATAGAAATAACACCAGTAGTGAAGCATTTTTCTAGGAGGAAGATTGGTTTCTTAGATGAGCAAGAAACAAGATTGTATTTCACAGATAAGAGCTGAGGCAGAGTATGTAGCAGCAATAAATAACTCTAATCAAGTTATGTGAATTAAACATATGTTGAAGGATATTGAGATTGAGTTTGCAAAACCTATTATCATATACTAAGATAACACAAGTATAATTAATATGTCTAATAATCCTTTACTACATTCTAAAACTAAGCATATATCTATTAAGTATAATGTCTCAAGAGAGAAGGCAATAGAAAAAGAGATTATTGGAATATGTGCATAAAAAAGATCATTTTGTAGACATCTTTACAAAGACCTTACCTAAAGATACATTTGAGTACTTGAGAGGTATGCTTGGGATTATGCCCTTTTCTACTTCTAAGTAGATGATGTAGAGAGTGCATTAGTCTAGTAGTACATAGCACTATTATTAGACTAGACTAAATGCCAATGCATTTTGTATGGGGGAGTATTTGTGATCAGCTATGTCATTAAGGATTCTTGGTACTTGGTATTGAATAGTGTCTTTGGCCACTCAAGCTAGTTGTACATTGAAGTAGTAGATTGAAATAATGAATCCTTTTCCATTGATATCAATGGGGGAGAGAATGCACAAAAAAAATTGCCTAAGTATGAATAGAGGAGATATGTACATGAATGGGGGAGAGGCATTTATTAGGGAGATTTAGAAAGATTCATGTAAGAAAGAAGGAGGAATATCTCTACGAGGGAGACATGTAGCATGAATATTTCTAATGTATGGAGAGTTGTTAATATGAACAACTATTGTTGACCCTAAAGAAGAATAAGTTGTTTAGTGGAAAACTCATGATGTCAATTTAGAAGATGTTGAATAGAGAAGTGTTCTAGAGGTTTTCATATTTCATTGATGAAGAGGATTTGGAAAATGAGAACAATAACAACAATAGAGTACTATTTCATACTCTTGGAACTTATATGTTTTTAATCTATGTTTCCATCAATTCCAAAGGGGGAGATTGTTAGCATGACGTTGATGATATTCCTTTGAGGGATTATCCTAAGCATTGGAGAGTGTTGGCATGTTGCATTCATGACTATGTTTTTCATCGATGTCAACATAACATTAAGTTTGTTAAGACTGATAGAGTAGCATGCATAGATCTTAGTTGTATGGACAATGTTGTGATTTTTTGGTAATGTACATTCATGGACATTTCTATATTGTGTCCTGATGTTATGATTCAACATCCAATAAGTAAGTTGGAGATTTATAAAAGATATGTCTTATTTGCAGTGAGTAGTGGATAGACAAAGTACTTGAGAAGCAGTTTCTGATGTTTTTATTATATCTTATAATAGAGATATAATCTGGTGATGTACAGTCAATGAGTGACATAAGAAAATAATATAATGATGTTAGAAAATGTGCAAGCCCCAATATTGCATGTCTAAGGAGTATTATAGCACTTTAATGAACTCCAAATGTACACATGATTCCTTGGAGAATATAATAGAGTCAAGATAAGTATATTTTGGGTTTTCAGTAATACTTTATGTAGTCACAGGTAGGACTATAACCACACTAAAATCTCGATACATCACCCCCTTTCCTTTCTGCATTTACTTTCTATTCCTATTCTCCCTTTTCCCTTAAAGTGGTAGTTTCAGTGGATCCTAACTATAAGGAACCTAACCTTCTTTGGACATTCAACATTAGAGCACAAGTCCCACACTTGGACATTATTTCCATGTTACACAAGGTCACTTGAGGGTCATACCTCAAAGAAGAGTGAAAAATTTTGTGTCAGCAATTTCTAATATCTGAATCACACTAGACTAGATATAGAAAGTATAGTTGGTATAGTAGTAAGATTTCAAGAAGATCCTAGAGAAGCATATTACGAAAAAATAAAGATAATATTCAAATATTTGAAGGATACACCTAATTTTTTCTCATGGTATGACAACTCAAGTGATTTTATGTTGTGTGCATATAATGATGTCAATTGGGTAGGAAGTATAGATCATAGAAAGAGCACTAGTGGTATAACATTTTTCTTAGGGGGTGATTGGAATCTTAGTTTGAGTAATAAAAAGGATTATATCTAATAGAATATAGAAGAATCAAAGTATGTAGTAGCAAAAAACAATTATAATCAAATTATGTTGATGAAGTAGATAGTGAAGGACATTAGGATTGAATTTTCAAAATCTATTATCACACATTGTGATAAGAAAAGTACAGTGAGTATATCTATGAATCCTCTATTGCATTCTAAGACTAAGCATATATCCATTAAGTAACATGTTTTTAGATAGAAAGTTACAAAGAAAGAAATTAGATTGAAATATGTTAGTACAAAAGAGAAGATTGCATATATATTTAAAAATTATTTTCCTAAGGATACATTTTAGTATTTGCAAGAAATACTTTGGGTTATGCCTCTTCCTACTTCTGAGTAGATGACATAGAGAGTCTATCAATCTAGTAGTACATAACAATGTTGTTTATCTAGACTGAATGTTTATGCTTCATATATGGGGGAGTATCTATGATGAGAAGAGTCATCAAGGAATCTTGTTAGTTGGTATAGAATAGTATCCTTGGAAACTTGAAAAATTAGAATAGGTGATTGACATAATGAATCCTTTATAATTGATATCAATGGGGGAGAAGTGTATATGAAAACCATCCTCTAATGGGGAAGAAATTTACATGAAATATATCTTTTGATAGTATTAGGAACATATGTAAAATTGTTGGAGATGTACTATTGAGAGTGATTGATGGGGGAGAAGTTTTAATAATTGATACAAATAGAAAAGTGTTCCTATGAGTTTTAGATTTGTTTAATGAAGATAATTTGAAAAGAAGAGAACAACAACAACAACAATAGAGTTGGATTTGGTATTCCTAGAACTTAGATGTTTTTATCTATTTTTCCATCAATGCTAAAGGGAAATAATTTTTTGCATGAATGATGATGATATTCCTTTGAGGGATTATCCTAAGCATTGGAGATATGGTTAGAATGATTGACATGTTACATTCACGATTGTGTTTGTCATTGATATCAACATAGTATTATTTCTGTAAAGACTAGAAGAGTAGAAGATAGAGAATGAGGTTTTACAGACTATGTATTAATGATGTCGTTGAGCACATTTGAGGATATGTTCTACATTGTAATTTTATAATGTCAATAATTTTGCGTACCAAGAGTCAAAGAAATGAAAAATTTATTAAAGAACTACAAAGGATAGTCTTTTGAAAAAGTACTTGATAAGTGATTTTTGATATTTGGATTGTATATCTTAACATGGATAGAATCATGATGAGAAAAGTTAGAGGGTAATATTAGAAAACCTAATGATGTTGAAGCTAAAAGTGCAAGATGAGAGGTTCCATTTGTGAGAAGTTGTAAAGATTGTGAACTGGCAATGTTGTGTAATTGTAAAATCTTAATGAGGTCCTATTATAATTAGTTGTGAAATCCTCAAGGCCAACTCAAGGAATTATTTTGAGTATATGTTATAAAGGAAGGTTATTTTCCTTTTGGTGAAGTGTGAAAGTGATGTGAATGAATGTGCAAGTGTAGTGGTATGTAAAGTTTCTAAATACATTTAAGAAATCCAAGGGATTATTGGATGCAAAATTCAAAGATTTGGTACTAAGATTTGAAAGAGGATTGTTAGGATAAACCACGGACAGAAATAAAAACTACATGCAAATATAACCAATAACAGAAAATAATAGAACACACAGAAATGAACATAAGGCACCAAGATTTAACGTGGTTCACCCAATCCCTGGGCTATGTCCACCAAACAGCAAGTCCGATCTTATTACAATCTAGTGATTACAACCTGATTACAATCTGTAATCCCTTACAGCTCAATACCGCCGCAAGAACCAATTTCGTATCACCACATATCAAAAAATACCCAACCCTAAGCCCTTTTTATACAAGTATTAAACTGCTTTAGGGTTATAACATGTCGGCCATATGTCGGCCACTATTTATGAAGTATGTACAGTACTTTATCACCACATATCAAAAAATACCCAACCCTAAGCCCTTTTTATACAAGTATTAAACCGCTTTAGGGTTATAACATGTCGCCCATAATATGTCGGCTACCATGTCGATGTCGGCTACTTCCAAAAAATTTTTTTTTCAGCCACTATTTATGAAGTATGTACAGTACTTTCCTGATCAGTCACCACAATCTAACAATCTCCCACTTGGGGACTGATCAGGCTCCACACTAAACAACAATCTCCCACTTGGAGACTGATCCTGTAGCAATACAACTACCGCATGGGGCTCCCATTGGATCAAACCACCCTGGACTCTGCTGTTCTTTTATTCACATTTAGTCTAAAAGACCAACTGAAGCTGAAGAGGAGTTCAGCTTCTCCCTTGTGACAACCTTTGTCAACATATCTGCTGGATTTTCATTGGTATGTATCTTCTCCAGCTTTAACTGTCCATCCTCCAAAACTGACCGAATGAAATGGTACCGCAACTGTATGTGTTTGGTCTTAGAATGCAGAGCTGAATTCTTAGCAAGATGAATGGCACTCTGACTATCTGTGAACAAAAAATTATCCTTCTGAGGATGTCCCAATTCTTCCAAGAAGAACTGAATCCATATCATCTCTTTGGCGGCCTCTGTAGCAGCAACATACTCTGCCTCTGTAGTGGAGAGAGCATTAATCTTCTGGAGCCTAGAAACCCAGCTCACGGCTGCCCCACCAACAGTAAAGAAATAACCTGTAGTACTCCGCCTAGTATCAATATCCCCAGCCAAATCGGAGTCAACATAGCCCTGTAAATCAGTAGTAGAGCCCCCAAAGTGTAAACACTTATTGGATGTTCCTCTCAAATATCTGAGAATCCACTTGACAGCATTCCAATGCTCAAAACCTAGATGACTCATATACCTGCTAACGACTCCCAGTGCATGTGCAATATCTGGCCTAGTGCATACCATAGCATACATCAAACTTCCTACAGCTGAAGCATAGGGTACCTTGGACATCTTATCCTCCTCTTCCTGTGACTTGGGACACATCTCCTTAGTCAATTTCAAATGACCAAGTAAAGGTGTGCTGACAGCTTTAGCATTCTCCATAGAGAAACGTTGCAACACCTTCTCAACATAATCAGCTTGAGATAGCGTCAATGTTCTGTTCTTCCTATCTCTGCAAATCTTCATACCAAGGATTTGTTTTGCTGCCCCCAAATCCTTCATAGCAAATGCATGTGCTAATTGGCATTTCAGCCCCTTAATATGATCCATGTTAGACCCAGCTATAAGCATATCATCAACATATAAACATAAAATAATGTAGCTATCATCATCCAACCTCTTAAAATAAACACAGTAATCTGAATGACACCTATTATATCCATGCTCATGCATAAAACTGTCAAATTTCAGATACCATTGCCGAGGTGCTTGCTTCAGGCCATATAAACTTTTCTTCAATTTGCACACTAAGTTCTCCTTACCTGTGACCTCAAAACCCTGTGGCTGAGCCATATATATTTCTTCATCCAAATCACCATGAAGAAAGGCTGTTTTAACATCCATTTGCTCTAAATGCAAATCTTCAGTAGCCACAAGACTTAAAACAATACGAATAGAAGTCATTTTAACAACAGGAGAAAATATTTCATCAAAATCAATTCCTTTTTTCTGTGCAAATCCTTTTACAACTAACCTGGCCTTAAATCTTTTCTTACCTCCTTCCTCTTCTTTCAACCTATAAACCCATTTATTCTGTAAAACCTTTTTACCTGCAGGCAACTTGCACAAATCCCATGTCTTATTTTTCAGCAAAGAGTCCATTTCATCTTTCATTGCAGACTCCCACTGAATCTTAGTATCCACCTGCACAGCTTCATCATAACTTTCAGGTTCACCAACATCAGTAAGTAAAATAGAATACAAAGAGGGAGAAAACCTTTGTGGAGGTCTAATTGGCCTTGTTGACCATCTAACATTCACTGGTGTATGTGGTATTTGTTGTTGCGGTTGTTGCACATCATGAGGAATGGCTAGAACATCAGCTTTTGGAGTATCATCCAGCACTACATAATCATCTTCTTTCTTCTCATGTTGTTGCAATAGATCTTTGTACAACACTTTTTCATTGAATATGACATCCCGGCTTCTTATAATTTTATGATTTTCAAAATCCCAAAGCCTATAACCAAATTCATTAATGCCATATCCAACAAAGACACATTTCTTTGATTTAGCTTCTAGCTTGGTTCTATTTTCAGAGTCTATATGAGCAAAAGCTTCACAACCGAAGGTCTTGAGAAAAGAATAACTCACCTTCTTACCAGTCCATGCTTCCTCTGGAATACCACAGCCCAAAGGAGTAGAGGGACCTCTATTAATCAAATATACTGCAGTATTGACAGCCTCCGCCCACATGTGTAAGGGCAACCCAGCATGCAACCTCATGCTCCTTGCGCGCTCCATTATAGTCCTGTTCATGCGTTCAGCCACTCCATTTTCCTGTGGAGTCCTTGGAACAGTTTTTTGTCTACGAATACCATTAGTGGAGCAATAATCTTCAAATTCATGACTGCAATACTCACCACCATTATCAGATCTGAGACATTTTAATTTCTTACTAGTCTCATTTTCAACCAAGCATTTCCATTTCTTAAAAGTTTGAAATACATCAGATTTCTGTTTAAGGAAATAAACCCATACTTTTCTAGTTGCGTCATCAATAAATGTAACATAATAATGAGAGCCACCAAGGGAAGATACCTGAGCCGGTTCCCATACATCTGTATGCACAAGTTCTAATTTCTCCTTTTTGTTTTCCTTCCTTGTCTTTACAAAACTCACTCTCTTTTGTTTTCCATACACACAACTTTCACAGAAATCCATATTCACACATTTTAGACCTGGTAAAACTTTCCTTGAATGAAGTACTTTCATACCTTTCTCACTCATGTGCCCAAGTCTATTGTGCCACAGCGCTGTATCAGAATCCACAGCAGCTATTTGTTCTCCCTGCTCATCTGTAGTAATTGTTCCTGAATATTCATTTTTCTCTAAAACAATCAAAGTAGAAGGAACAATATGACCTGTACAAAGATATAAGGTGCCTACTTTCACACCTTTTGCTACTACAAGGGAACCTTTTGAAACCTTCCAATTTTTATCATTAAAAGTAACTACACAACCCTCATCACCGAGTTGCCCTACTGAAATTAAATTTCTACTTAGTTTTGGAACATGTCTTACCTCATGTAGTAGCCAATGATTCCCATTCTGCAACTTAATCTTAATTTTTCCCTTTCCAACAATCTGACAGGGTTCATTATCCCCCAAATAAACAAGCCCAAAATCCCCTTGGACATAATCAATGAAATAACCTCTATGAGGTGTAGCATGAAAAGAAGCACCAGAATCTAAAACCCATGAATCATCAACACTCTCTAAAGACAGAAGCAAAGCATCCTCTTCGGATTTGTTACTTACCACATTTGCCTCTTTGTCTCCATCTGATTTATCTCCTTCATTTTTCTTTCGAGTCCAGCAATCTTTCTTTTTGTGCCCTGGTTTCCCACAGTACCAGCAATCATTTGGTCCTCTCGATTGAGACCTCCTCCCCTTTGACTTTCCTCTTGATTTCCCACGATTTCCAGAGTTACTTCCTCTTTTAGTCGTTCTGCCCCTGCTTTGTGCATTTAAAGCACTTCTTGATGTAGATCCACCTGAGGATTTTCTACGAGTTTCCTCACTTAAAATAACACCGATCACATCATCATATTTTAGGGTACTAGATCCAGGAACAGAATTACTCACCGCCATTACCAAGCCATTCCAGCTTTCAGGCAAAGAACACAAAATCAAGAGAGCCCTAATTTCTTCATCAAAATTGATACCCACAGAAGATAATTGACTAGTAATAGTATTAAACTCATTTAAATGATCTGCAAAGATCCACCTTCTGCCATTTTCATATTAAATAAACGCTTCATGAGAAATACCTTATTTGAAGCGGAGGGCTTTTCATACAGTGTCGCTAGGGTTTTCATCAAATCTTCTGTCGTCTTTGCTTTTGTAATATTAAATGCCACCGATGGTGCCAAGCATAACCGAATGCTTCCAAGTGCCTTTCTGTCCAAAAGATCCCATTCAGCCTCTGACATAGTTCCCTGATTCTTGGCTTTTCCTTCCAACGGCTTCCACAAATCCTTCTGATATAAATAGTCTTCCATTTGCATCTTCCATAACTGGAAGTTCTGCCCATTAAACCTATCAACCCTCAGCTTACCATCATTTGCCATTGCTCCCACTCAACCGTGAGACTCCCATTTAACCGTGAGACTTTCCTGCAGAGGATAACTGAGAAACAACTAGGCTCTGATACCACTTGTTAGGATAAACCACGGACAGAAATAAAAACTACATGCAAATATAACCAATAACAGAAAATAATAGAACACACAGAAATGAACACAAGGCACCAAGATTTAACGTGGTTCACCCAATCCCTGGGCTACGTCCACCAAACAGCAAGTCCGATCTTATTACAATCCAGTGATTACAACCTGATTACAATCTGTAATCCCTTACAGCTCAATACCGCCGCAAGAACCAATTTCATATCACCACATATCAAAAAATACCCAACCCTAAGCCCTTTTTATACAAGTATTAAACCGCTTTAGGGTTATAACATGTCGGCCATATGTCGGCCATAATATGTCGGCTACCATGTTGATGTCGGCTACTTCCAAAAAAAAATTTATGAAGTATGTACAGTACTTTCCTGATCAGTCACCACAATCTAACAAGGATTGGTCTGGTCAAGAGGAAAAAAGGAGTTCAAGATTTTTAACTTATATTAATCTACAAGGAATAATACAAAGATTATGGGATAGTGTGTTTGATGATCTTGCACCTAAAGCTATTTGGATAGTGGATCCATTTGCCTTCCATAAATTTTAACTTGGTCTGCACAACTCTTAACAAGCTTGGAATCTTCTAGAAGGAATTCAAAGTCTCCTAACAAGGACTATGTTTTGAATGTATTTCACTAGCTCCTAAAAGAGTCCATCCTCTTACAAGAAACTTTTATATTAGTACATTAGTTTGTGGGTACCATCCCCACTAGAGCTTTCTCTCTAACCAAGGGTTTCTATAGTTAACATATCTGGTGTTATTGTGTATGTGTATCTTCTAGTGGCTTCTGGTTATACTATTCACATGGTTAAGGATTAATAAGGTTGATAAATGTTTTGATGATTGGATAAATGGTCCCTCCTCCCTTCTCATTTATCTTGGTGAACTTTACTTTCTAACCACAATTATATGGAAATAAAAAAAAAATATATATGGAAATATAAATTTTTTCCATAGAAATAGAGTCAAATAATAAAAAATTAGAAATCAATTGTACATATTCAAACAATAACTTTCTAAAATACAAAAAAATATGTCAATCATAGATAGAAGTTCAAAAGTTGTTACATTTTGCAGCATTCATCCATATTTTCTAGAAAATAATTATCTTTCAATGAAGACACATTTGGATTCTTGAAGTCAACACATATTCTTATATCCCTGTTCTTCTTTCTAACTAATTCTAGGTTTGATACCAAAATTAAACGCATAATAAATTTAATTATACCTTCATCTCCAAACTTTATGAACTATCATTGTATCTTTGAAGATAAAATGATATTTATATATTTTTTCTTGTATCTGAGGGATTCTCTTAATTAATATGTCATTATGAAATAGATCTTTTATTTATGATTTCAAATTCATAAAACTATACAAAGATATTCATACTTATAATTTTCAATAGATATATCATCTGCATGTGTATTGTTATATTATAAATGTTTTTTTTCTGATACACTCTCTTTATTTTACTCATACCAAATTTCTTTTTAAAATATGCAATAGAAAATAATGCCATAAATTTGCATAGTTTACTCTTATTTTTTGCAAAATCTCAATAATTTCTCTTTTTTGTGCTCCCTTTCAATCAATCTGTGCTTACATTTCTAGTAGTCCCCATCTCTTCTCTTTTCTCCTATGTAACAAATATGTCTTCTTGTTTGTATTCTTTTGTCCTTCCTTTGGGTTCTATTGCATTTCTTTGTATTAGTACATCACTATGTTTCTTCACTTGTTGTTACACAAGATATGTTTAAAGTGTTACCCTTAATCTCTACAAATATTTTATTTCTTTATGTCTATCCATTATTTATTTTTCTCTAACTTCCCATGTAGCCTATGTGTGATAATTTGTATCCCTTTTAATTTTTAATTTTTTTTGATAGAAAGGCTTACTATTAATACTAAAATAAAAAAAATTAATACAATAGTCTAAAAATAAATAAATGGTAGAATAATATTTAAATCCTCAATTTTCTTAAATTGGCCTAACCCATAAAATAGTAAAGGTAAAAATCTTGGGTATGGCTCAAAAAAGGAGAACATCTAGCTAGCTTATGTAGGGTTCAGATATAGGAGGAGGCTCTACATAATTCTTCTTCCCCCAGCAATCTATATAATCAATAGTGGGGCCTTGAATAGTTAACTCATAAGTTGTCTCTTCTTCCTCTTCCTCTTATTTTTCAAATTAAGTCCCTTCCAATAATTGAAAGTTCACCGTCAATTTGGAGCTCACTTAAGTAAATTGTTGGTACATTTCAAAGCTTCTTCCAATGTACCAAAACTTGATCAAAAGTGTGTAATCTATATATGCTCATTCCAAAATGTTTGGATGCACTAGAGGTACATAAGAACAAGGAGAAATATGTGAGTGAATGGATTGATATCCATGCTCCAACCTTGTAAGATAGCCAATGAAAATTTTAATATCTACTATTTCAATTAATAGTTTATGACAATTGTATCAAATCTTCATAATATCATCAAGTCTTTGTAGACACTGGAGACACATGAGTTTAGCGAGATGATAATAGATCCCAAGCATCATTTGATAGCATTGCATTGGAAATACATACCTACAGCTTGGTTGTCAATCTTTTGAGTATTAGGGATGAAAGTGAATACCTAATTTAGATCAAACACCTGATCCAAATCAAACTAATAAACTTACCTCTCACTCATGGAACTTAACTCTAAATTTATATTTAAAAAAACTAGCTTCCAATAGAAAGAAAAAATGAAAATGTCTTGTAATCAACATTGAAAAAGACAAAAGAAATGATAATATCTTAGTAACTAAGGGAAAATGATAATTCACCTAAAAGTTGTGCATAGTCTAATAGTTGATCATCTTCTTTGTTAGTTTGGTTAGCTTGGATAGATGTTCATCTACATGTATTATTTAGTAAATAATTATTTTACTAACTAATTAGTTAGATTAGGGATAATTATTTGTTAAATAATTGACCTCTTTTAGAAGAAAATGTTTCACTAATTTTTTTATTGGTGGTTAGGTTGTTTTAATCTCAACCATTGATTGAGAATCAATGTGAGTCGTTGATTTTTCAGCAAGAGTAGTAAAAAAGGGGGTTAGGGGGATTTGGTGAGCATAAGTTGGAGAAGCATTTTGAGTGATGAAAATAGTCTTCTAGTATTAGCAAGGGTGCAATGATAGAATTAGGGATAGCAATGGGGAATTATTAGTGGGAGAAATTGGGAGGTTGTCAAAGTTTTGCCAATAAGAAATAAGGAATTTTGTATCTCTTGATTCACTAAAGTTAATATATTTCCTCATTTATACAACTAGTTTTCCCTTAGGGGTTTTTCTAGGGATGATTTGTCCAAAAATATTGTGTCATTGTGTTGCTTAATTTTTTCTATATTTTATTGGTGAAGTTGCATTTGCGTTATTTATAATATTGGTTATGAATTCATTTTTCTAGTTAAATAATCAGTGACTATGAGTCAAATGTGGAAGTAGAAAATGAAAGTCTTAATAGATGCAAGATCAATCCTATTATTATTCATTAGGATTCCAACATTCTACATGAATGGAAAATACTTTTTATTCCTATGGGTGGGGGATTAACTAGTAAATCACAACCTAAAATAGACCATTTTGATGTACACTAGCATCCTCCCAATTCAAGGTATGTGAAGATCAATTTTGATGGTGCCTCTAGAGGAAATCCAAGTAAATCAAGGTTAGGGGCATATATTCGTGACTGTAATGGGAAAATGTTATCATTAACAACTGCCCCCTTACCGAAGGGTACTAAAAAACTTGTCGAAGCTCAAGCCTTGTTTGTTGGTCTAGTTCTTGCCAAAAAATGTAATTTTCAATGTCTCCACATTGAAGGTGACTCCTAGGTAATCATTAATGTTTGCATTAAAAGGAAAACATTCTCTTGGCAGCTCAAGTACATCATCTTTCAGATATGAAATTTGTTAGATTACTATCAAGATATATGTATTTCACATAATCTATGGGAGGGAAATCAAGTGGCTAATTTCCTTTCAAATCTAGGATGTGATGGCATCATGTTCTCCACTCTTTACCCATCCTCACTCCTTGATCTAATATAGGGGCATCCAGTGGTGTAAGGGCAATCTTGTATCACCCAAAAATATGCTTAGAGATAATTTTTGTTTAATGGGTTTTCATTTCTAGATACCCATTTGGGTAAAATAAAGGTTTCAACTCTCATAGTTCCACTATTATTTTTCTGAGTTAGAGTTTTATTAGTTTTTAATCACCTTGGGATATGTGTAAATGTAAAAAAATGAGTTATTTTTTAATTGATCCAAAATTATGATGAGTTAGAGGGTGTAATTTGCAGGGATGATTGCACCTATAATTTAAAACTCTCTAGAAAAAGAATCAGGTCAAAAGGCTTTATAGTTAGAAAGTTATTGCAGTTTTAATTTTCGTAGAGAGCTCCTAAGAGCACATCAAAGTTAGATATGGGGCACTAAATGACATTTTATGGGGCCAAAAAATGGGAGATGAGTGAGCTGGTCATAGGGCTATAGAGCACCTCGAGAGCTTTCCATAAATGTAAACGGTTCATCAATTGAAGTTACGATTCAAAAGTTATGCCTCCTAGAAATTGGACTACCATTTGTGGATTCTTCTAATTTTACACTGACTTGTAACGTGATTTCTAGAAATTTTTGTTTTGGCAGTGGATGCCAATTGGCATATTCTAGAATGTGTTCCTAACCCTAAGCCATTTGGGGCTTATTTAAGAACATTTATTGCATTATAAAGGCGATTCTTAGTGGATTTAGAGAAAAGGTATTGTGTGGAGGATTTCTTTCTCTAGAATCATAGTATTGTAAGCCCAAAGGGAATTTTTCATTGATGATAATAATTCTCTTTTCCTGTGTGTTCATTCTAGTCTTTGGTTATGTCTTCATCATGATCAATACAAGGAGTTGCAATTATTGATTACCTTAGATATTGTTAAATACCAGTCTTGATTATGTTTTGTCAGGCTCATGTATCATGATGAATCTGATTCTCTCATAATTGGGGTTTTCAAATATAATCATCAAGTTCTTGTTATACAGTCACCATAATTATACTTTACATGCCTTGGATGGATGCATGGTTTGCTTCATTGGGTTTTTGGTCCCTTCATCATCCGATGTCATTTCATTTTGAGCATGGACATTTGTCCTTCATATCCCTCGAGCATGATGGTTTCTGATGGAATTGATTCAAGAGTTGTAGTTTTCCTTGGTCACACATCTTATTTATTTCTATCAAGCCTTTGGTTTTAATGTTATTCCATTTTTGGTGGCTTGGAATTGTTCTTTAACATAGAGGCATGTGTCAAGTGTGACTCTTTCTCTTAGTTCCATAGATCAATTTTAGCAAAAAACTATCAGATTTGGCTCCAACCAAATGTGGATGATAAGTGTTCTTCCTTTGCTTGTTGTTAATTTTGATATGGATACTATTGGTGTTTGAAAATGCTGGAAGGTTTTCAATTATCCCCATGAGAATATGACATATCTAGAGGTAGCTAACTCCCATTTTCAACATATCATTTCAGACATAGGGCCAACTATAAGGTTAGACCCTTCTTCTTCTTCAGGCTCTGCAAAACCTAGGCAGGTGGACCTATAGATTCTTTATATGGTACTAGTTATCAAAGCATACACTAAATCTAATGTAAAGTAGATAAGAACCCCTAAATCTTCTATACTTAACTAGTACTTCATAGGCATGAAATAGCTAATGACCCGACTCATGAAACTGGTAAGCTAAGTGAGGGTTAAGCTTTTAATAACTTAAAACATGAAAGGGGAAATGTTTGATTAATGATGTTGATTCAACACAACCTCAAATATGCAGCAGTATAACAAGTGATCCTATAACTGATCAGTGCCTAATCCATTGGGCAATCCCATGAATTCAAAACATACATTTCTGACATCAAGACATATTTCATATACTGAGACACCAGATCTATCTAATCACCTTGTGATTCAGACATCAGTGTTCATTCAGATCTCATTCTCACAAAATATCCTTCTCAAGTAACCAGTAACCTTGTTAAACATATCAAGCATTTACTTGGCCCTTTGGTCCAACAGAAAAATACATCAAACATACAACCTGAAGGGGATGCAAATGGATCTTAGATCTTTGTTCCAAGACCACATAAGACTTACAGATTGCTGAGATAGGAGACAAGAACCAAAATGAAACTAGTGAAATTATTTCTCATATGTATTGATTTTCTTGAAACTATACATTCAGATGCACAAAATTAAAACATGAAAACACCTAACATATCAGAACTTGCTATATTATCTACACTACTTCTATTAACATGAAAGAATTATGCTAAATAATGGTGTCTCAGTATTTGGAATCCATCAAAACTGGAACTAGAATATGGTCTTTCAGCAGTGAATGGTTTCTTCTTCCCAGAAACTGGAACTCGTACAATGAGAAAGAAAGGGAATGATATAGGAAGAAGTGAATTCTCAGATTTGCTCTGCATCTAACATGTGTCCACTCAAAATTCATTCCCCAGAAGATGAAAAAACCTCTTTCTACCCTCTCTCCTCTCAACTGGTGAATCAAATTCTTTCACTTTTTGCCTCTACAAGGAAGAATATCTCAGAAATCTCATGTTGAAAGAATATAACTAATTTTGGTGTTAAAATGAAATCATATTAAAAGTGAAAAACCAGTTACAAAGTGACTTCAAGAATGCAAGAAAATGGCTTAAGGATGATTTTCTCAACATTTAGATCCCAGCAAGCCTTTTAAAATAGCCCTCTAACCAACTTTGATGCTTGATGATCAAATTTGCCTATTCTGCCACCAATGCCTCAGATTTTACAAATTGGCCTATAGTGCAAACCGGTGAAGACCTATGCATAAACTGACTTCATATTTGGAAAATTAAGGTTCTCCTGATTCCGGTGGTATACTGGAGCATCTATTTTGGATAAAAATCACCCCTGTTATGGCTATTTAAAAATTAGGCCTTTGCTCTATGGCTCCATTTAAAAATGCAAACATTTAATCCCTTCATATAGTTTAAACTATATTATAAGTCAAATTTTGTTTAAAAATTCTGCTCCTACACATGAAAATCTAAGAAGAATTTTTAAAAAAATTATTTGAAACTTTTGAATTTCTCATGCCTTTTCAATTTGGGTCAAACCTAGTTTGACCGACCTTGCCACGTGTCATCTTATAATTGGATGCCTTATTGTTCTGTCATCGCCCAGTCAACACCTACCTCGTCATCACTATTGAGACCCACAGCCATGTTTCATCACCTCATCTACCCTCGCTGTGTTGCCATGTTATCGTGTGAGCAACTTCTCCTTGACAAGATAGCGAGGACCACCGGATGTGCCACATGGCATGATCTCCTTCATCTATCTAGATCTTGCCACATCATCTCCTACTCACTGCCACTTAGCATGATTTGATTCATTGATGGCACTATGTGAGTACCACGCTACTTTATCAACACCTCACTAGATTTTCAAATTTTTTCAGTGGATCGCTATGTCGCCATCGAAAAACCTTGCCATTTTTTGATGGTGAGATAGCGATCACTGATTTTTTAGACTTCTCTAGCGAACTACAAATGCTGATGTCATCCCTTTTTCCATGCATATTCTATCAAAATTTATCTCTATTCTCTCCAACTCAGCACCAAGGCCCACATGCGAACAGTTGCCTTCGGTGCCTCTCTTGTAAACAAAACGAGATATGTATGGAGTTATATCTAAATATTTTTAAAGCACACAACTGGGGCAATGTGGGATTATGTCTCCTCATTGCATACCCATGTCACATCTTTTCCTGTGGTTTGATTTTAGCCGATATTTTTTTTGGCTCATGCGTGATATTCCTTAACTAATGGCTTCCCCAATTGGCTTGCTACGACTTCCTTGCATGCCGTGGTGCAAGCTCAGACTGGGTAACATCAATGCTAGGCCGATAAAGGCTGGTCTGCGACATCTAAGCCACCTCCTGAACAACTTTGACCTCGATGGAAAAGCACCTGCACTCTCAAGAGCATTGTTAATTTCCTTCTCCTTGTGGTTCAGCATAATAAGAGAACCCAACCCCAACTTCCCATCCTCAGCCCCTTCGCCCAGAAACAAAAAACTTTGATCAGAGCATTGTATCCTAAATCCATCGAATCCAGCAAGAGTCATGTCCACCCTAAAATTTGAACCTTGCTTCCAAATCTTATATCTGTCAGAAGCTGATGAATGGGATCACAGATTGCTCGAACTAAAAATTGACCTCCATATAGAAATCTCATGGTAGCTTCTTCTTGTTTTAGCATGGGGAGCTCTCATTTGGCATTGACTGCCCATTTATATGGTGCTCCCTCCCCTGCGTGAGCTTGTTTTCATTATTTCCTTTCATGTGTGCTCTTTTCTTGGTCGCTATCTTCTCACAGCGTGAACTTCTTTTTCTGATGCTAGCGGCTTCCCCCTTGATGCTTGCAATGGCTTCTTTTCATTTGCATGTCTTGTTCTTTTCTTTCTTGGATTCCATTTTAATACTACGGCTCTCATTTTGTTGGCAAGGTCTTTGGACGGTTCCCCCATTTATGGTGTTGACTACCTCTCCTTTTTTTTTTTTTAAACGCTGCTCTTGTTTTGTTTACATGGTGTCTCCCATGCATGGCTTCTTAATTTCGACTGCGCTTTCTTCCCTTTTCATTACCTGCGCCTTCCTCCTTTTTTAGCGACTTCTCCACATCGGACGTGGAAGCTCCTCCAAACTCCTCTCAGGTGGTTTGCTGATAGATGTTTTAGTTTCACATTCTTTGCCCATTCCAGTAACATCAATCCTGAAAGTGTCATAACCATTCTCTGCAGCACCATTCCTTCTTATATCACCAACACAATTTAGATTTACAAACTTCATTTGTGGTTTGCGATTCACTTTTGAGGTGCCACCAACTGGAATATCTCTTGAAGAATGCCTTCCAGAAGTTTGTATATTATTATTTGTGCGCCCTGGCATCCACTTGAGTTCATTTACTTCCCAGCTTATGATTCTTGCATGTTCACACATTAATCATCTCCACATTTGCAAGAAAGCTTTCATATAACTTTGCAGATGCTATTTAAAATTGGTGGCAAAAAGTTTTTCATCTTGTAGAGGCAGTTACATTAGGCACTCAGAAAGTGATATTGAGAGACTTCTCAATCCTCTCAATTCTAGCAAGGTGCTACACGAATTATTTTAAAATGATTGGAGAACAAAAAAATTGTATGGGCTTCATTAACTCAGGTGCTTACATGATGAGTGGCCACTATGCCTCTTCTTTCCACGGGCTACCCTCCCTTCCTCCAACTAATTTGATTTACCATGTCTTCATTAAATGGGTATCCCTCAATCCTTGCCTACCATGGTTATGTATGCTTTGAGAAAGGCTTCTTTATCTTTGACTTGTAGTGCCAAACTTTAATAATAAAACACTTGATGTCCCAATCCAAGTCCAAATATGTGGTGAATGAATTTATAATGCACATTTATAATTATACTATATACATTGAAAACTTTGGCAGCAACATTAGAGAAACAGTTTGAAAGACTACCCTTGCATCCTAATAAATTCAACTCAAGATTTTTTCGTAGTTGTCAACATATCCATTCATTCTTTTAGCCTAGCCAAAGACTTCTTATTTTTCCAACACATAATACTTTCAGGCAATCTTTCATCAAAACCCTTTTTGTTTCTCTCTAGCATCTTTGCCTCGGCCTCTTTTGCATCCATTGATCTTTGGCTTTCTATAAGGAATTATTCCCAAAATACATCATTCACTCTAAAAGGGGCTTTAACACTAATTGTACCTTTTTCAATGGATCTCATATTGGTTTATTGCAGATAACAGTAGGCAACTCTTTCATACATTTAATCTTTAGTCCTGCATTTGCTCATTTGGTGAAATTAATCGGGCCCCAAAGTGGGTTTGGCTAAAAAAAAAATTCGTTCCCGGACAACTGAATCCACAAACTTACCCACTCATCACCTGATACTGATTCAAAACACATTCGACCTTTTGAAGAATCATTCAAAACTGACTTTACCATTATTTTGCAAATTGTGAATTTGGCGCCAGGAGGTCCATTGACTAGCCTTAAAAACTGGCGTAAACCTCTGACTAGGCTCTGAAACTTGGCACACTGATACTTTGTTCTGCATTCTTGCACCTTGTTGAATCTTGACTCATGACAAATTCGGGGTCAAAAGATATTCACTGTCAAAGTTGACCTCTCAGAATCACCTCCATGAAAACATGTTAGAAAGAAATAAACTGGGTTTGGAATTGGCCTTGAAAAATGGGCAAATGGATGCTTGGGAAGATCAAAATTGGGACGTTGATTTTTTTTCATGAGGAAATTATGAATCTACGATTGGGGCTCATGAAGAATAATAGGGCACAAATGGCGATCAGTCAAAGTGGGCTACTTGAATTTTGCAGATTGAAACAATGACAGAAAAGTGATTCTTGCAAATGGAATTGACCTAAAAAAGTGTGCAGACAGATTCATCAAGATTTGAAAATTGGCACACTTAAAGTATTTTTGGAGGACAACATAGTGGTACAATCAATTTGATCTCACCTATCATAGATTAGGAGTTATGATATCACAAACAGGGGTTCCAACAAATTTGGAAATGCTGACACTAGTAAAAAGTTACAAATTGCGTTTGGAATCGCATTTGAAAACTGGTCAAATAGATTCATCATAAGTTGAAACTTGAAACATAACAAGTCTTTGATTTCTACTATGTAACACAAAAGGAATTTTCTCATTTTGGTCAACTGGATCAAAATTATAGCTCATCAAATAGGGCTTTCCAAAATTTTGAACATTTCATATCAACATGACATTGATAACTGACCAACTTTGAGGGATTCAAAACCTAGACAAACAGACTCGAAACAACTAAAAATCTAAAACATAGGCTTTTAGGTATGGACACTAGATACTCTCAAAGTGGCAGGTCATGACACATTTCTGAGTGCGAGATATTCAATTGCAAACATGGGCTCTTGTCGATGTTTAACACTCAGGGTGAAATAGGGTGAAAAAGTAGAATTGACAATCACTCAAAACCAGACTTCACAAAATGACTCGGAATGGCATTTAACTTCATAGAACACTTAGACACACTGAATGCAAGGTGTTAGAAACATTAAACACCTCTTAGGCCTCAAACTGACAGCTGGGTACACGTGCATTTATGGGGCTTGATTTGACTCAAAATTTCAAATAGATGCTCAAAAATGAGAACGCAATTTTGAGTGCCAACATTGGCTTTGTCTAGGGATGCATGTCCATTATGGGCATGACAAGATTTTAGATCTCTAGTAGAAGCAAATCACAGACTTGAACTTCAAAAACTTCTCTCGAACAACTTTATTGAAAGTAGGGAAACAATTACACTACTATGTACAAGTGATAGCCCCGAGCCACTGAAAAGTTTCAGAACTCCTTACCTCTATCAAAGACTTGATTTTCATTGATATTCTCTTGAGGCAAACTAAAATTCTCACCTACATCAGTTTTACCACATACATCATATTTTCTCATTAACCAGTTACGTGAAACAAAACTACTATCATTACTTCCATAGTGCATATAAAAATCAAACATACTTTCCTCATCTTTCTCACTATGAAAAAATGAATCAGTGTGATCATAACAACTGACATCAAACTAAAATTGATCACTACTGTCTGAGCCATGGATTCCTTCAACTAGAAACACAAAATTTTGGTATTCTACTACATTCAACAAGTTACATTTTGGTCAGATCATAAATTTTGGTAGTTCATAAATTTTAGTCAGATCATAAATTGAAGGTTACAATGCAGCATTATGACTTGTGGGTAGGTAATGCTCTAGTAGATGTTCTATTCTCATGGTCCCAGCTAATGCATAAGCATGATTTTATGGAAATTTATGAGGCACTCTAAAAATTGTTTAAAATACAGAGCCCCCATTTCATGAAGAATACTTCACAAGTTACTGCGAGGGCATTGCACTTCCAATTGGCTAAGCGAGTTAGGTGTATAGGGTATGTTGTCTTGGACCTATTTGAGCTTCCAAATAATGTTGTTCTCTGTTAGAAACAATAGTCCACTAAGATAATTGAGAGGGGGGGGGGGGAGGTGGGGGGGGGGGGGGGGGGGGGAGGTAAATCTATTATCCAATAATTAAAACACTTATCTATAAATAAACTTAACCATTCAACCAAAGTAAACAACAACCATACAAAGATGAACATAAACAATTACACCAGATATGTTGACTAGGGAAACCCTTGATTAAAGGGAAAACCCTGGTGGGAATGATGTGTTGGAAATAATCAAGACTAGCTAGGTTACTAAGAGGGGAGGGGTGAATTAGTAACCTCACAAACTTTAAATTAATTCAACACTTAATCCATTCATCATTAACTCATCTAATCTACTACATGAATGAGAAAAGATAAACATTCATAACATATGAACACAATATTTTGGTGACCCAGAAACCTTCCAAATAGAAAATAAAACTAGGGTGGGGATGATACCCACAAAACTTCACTATTATAGCATAAATTTAGCCTGTTAGGGCTTACATTGACCACTTTTAATGATCTACCCTATTAAGAGAAATTTGGACTACTTGATCCACCTCATTAGAGGTTTTACAAACATACAATGAAGTATGCACTCTATTAAGAGATTTAAAGAAAGACTATTAAGTCTACCCTATTAAAGGATTTAGAAAACTTATTCACCTATCAAGATGAAATATTGGATCTGACTTACAACTTGATTGTTGAATAGATCCTTGAAGTACACATCACCTCTTGTGATTGATATAACTTTACTACTCCTTGTAGGCCTTGTTGAATACTCTTCTCTATTGCTGATTTGCATTCACTCTTCTCAAAATATTACATATCCATTGCTTCATACTCTCATGCATATATTGTAAATGATATAATACATTACATATACACCATTCCAATATTTACAATTACAAGGTTGACTAAAACACAAGTAAAAAAAAATATTACTAAGTCGGCCAAATAGTAGAAACTCAAGTTCTGTAAGCTGACTTGGTGAACTTTTGATACTCAGTGTCTACTGCAATACTTGGCATTTTCATGCACTCGGTAGAAGTAGAAACTCAGCCCATACTAATAACACAACATAGCTTCAAACTCAGTAACCATTGGAGACTCGGTATATATAGTGTTACTCGGTAGATACTGAATCCTTTGTTTAACTTTCTTTCACTCGGTAAACACTACACATCCATCACTCAATAGATATTGGCTTCTCATCACACAAACTAATTACTTGGTAGACACTGTGAAGCTCGATGACCACTATGTGGTCGATGAACACTATAGGCTCGGTAAGCATTGCTAGACTACACACTCACTTGGTAGCTTTAGGAATGCTCAGTGTGAACTGCTTAACTGATGAACTTACTTGGCAACCACTGAATGCTCAGTATAAATTGTAGACTAAGTGATAAGCTTGGTAACCATACATAATTGAATAAGTGTTGTCACTAATGACAAATAGAACATAATGCCAACAATCTCCCCCTTTGTCATTAGTGACGAAAACACTTATATGCCTTATGAACACTGACATACTGAATTTTTTATTTTTCAAAATTGATCTTTGTAAAGATGTTGTATATACATTTTCACATATCTCCCCCATACATATGACATAATCTATACATAGTATTTCTGTACGTAAATCAATCTATTTTCTCCCTTATTATTTCCACAAGTCTCTTATGATCTCTTACTCCCCCTTTTCGACAATAATGCCAAAGAGTTATCCAATATATTCAAATAAAGACACCAAAATGTGAGAGAAATTTAGAGTGTACCTTGAAAATAAGAGCCAATGTCTTATCCCAGTTGTCTTGCAAAATTTTGCAGGTGGAGAGTGCCACTTGAACTTCTGCTGAAGGTTCAATCATATGGTCTACTATGGAAAAATTGTTATCCTAGACCAATGTTTTTTAATATGCAACAAGTTTCTACATTGAGTCCATAACTGGAAGGATCATGTTTTGTATATCTATTAATGTGGATCTAATCTAGGCTTCCTCTCTTAGCAACTCTACCTACATATCTAACAAAAATCTCACCTTGATGTGATGTTGTGAGCTTCAACTGGGGTCAAGCTATAGCCTTTCAGCACTACCCTTCATATCTATATCAATCTTATTGAGTTTCTCTTTTATCTCCTTGGTATACTCAGTAACATTACAAAGCTTAGCAAAAAGTGATGTCAAATTGGTGAAAGAATGTTCAAGATTACTCAAAATTGAAGATAGTTCTACCTGGTTTATAGTAATGTGCTTAGCAATGCGTTGAAGCACCTTATTATCTATTGGATACAATTTTTCAATTGAGTGTTGTCTTTGATGTTACACAAATGTCATATCAGTCATCAGACAGAGTCTACCGAGCTTGGTTGCTCAACAAGGTAAAAGAAAGAGTCTACTAAGCTCAAAAGGTTAGCAAAGAAGGTTTACAGTGTCTACCGATCATTCTCAGGCTTTACCTTGTGCAGATAGTTGTTACCAAGCTTTCAAGGTTAGCAAAGGAAATTTAGTTGTTACCCCAGTCATCAAAGGAAAATAGTGCAAGAAACAATTCTTACTGAGCTATCATGGCCATTGAAGGAAAATTAGTTCTTACCAAGTTAGCTTGGCAGCCAAAGGATTTTGCAAATTTTGCAATGTTATACGAGTTAAGATGGTTAACTTAGAAAATTGTTTCAGGGTTAGCCACTGTTGGATTTCATTGTTTTGTGCAATAAAGTTTTTTTTTTTAATGTATGGTTTATTGATAAATGTAACATGTGAATGAGCTAACTTGATAATTTGAATGGTATATATAAGAGGTCAAGTTGTGAATTCTAAGTGTGCGTGGATTTGATGTGATATGAATGTGAAAAAGGACTGATTATTGAGAAAACAAATTTTGAAGAATAATCAAAGACCATTGAGGAGCAACAAAGCTATATGTGATCAATGAGGATCTAATGGTGTAGAATAGAGATATGCAATCAACAAATTCAGTTGCATCTTATTTAGGTCAATTCATTGTTACTTTCTATCTATTGTAGCAATGATTTCAAATCTCTTAATAGAGTTGGTTTAATTGCCATTTTGTAAATCCTCTAACAAGGTGACAGTTCAATTGAATTTTTCTAAAGACCTCTAGCAAGGCCACTCCTAATAGGGTGATTAAATCCTCTAACAGGGTCACACCTAATAGTCTATATTGTAACCTTTAATAGGGTTGGCTCCTAATAGGGCTCACTTCAGAAGAGTGAAAATTGGTAGCTAGTTACTTGGTGGTTTTTCCCATATTGGGTTTCCACGTTAAATCTAGTGTCTCTCATTCTCATGTTATTTACTTTTGCATGCATTCTAATAATTATGAATGCTAAAAATTAGTAACAAGTTAATCTACCGAGTTACAACATCTTTATGATGTGTTTACCGAGCGACAGAAGTAACTAGTTATTTAAGACATCTAAGGGATCAAAATTTATTTTTGTGGTAACTAATTCACACCCTCCCCCCCCCCCCCCCCACCCCGACCCCTTAGTTACTACATTCATAATTCCAACAATTGGTATAAGAGCTTTTGGTGCTTGTAGGAAAAGATTTCAAGGATCTAAGCTAAAGATCAAGATGTCTTACAAGAGGGAAATTCTAAGACTTAACAAGGAAAACTTCTCATCATGGCAGGGATTGATGAGAATTCATCTTGCTTATATTGGTGATTTAGGGCTGAAGTACCTTGATGAAAAATATGCAGAACCTACTGGTACATTATCTAGTTAATGATATTGCTAAAAAGAAGACTGACAACAACACGATGATAGATATTGCATCTGCTCTAAGTTATGAAGAATTTGATAACATCAAGTATTGCAAAACTACTTTTGAAATGTGGAACAAACTAAAAGATATCTATGGAGGTGATGATAATGTAAGAAGAGCCAAGGTAGAATGTTTGAGAGGACAATTTTATTAGATGAGGATGAGAGAGGATGAAAACATAGCAAAATATGTTGATAGAGTTAAAGCAAGCATTAGTGCAATCAAAGCATCTGGAGGAGATATCAAGGAAGAGACAGTTATAGGTAAAGTTCTTAGAACTCTACTTCTTGTTTATGCAATCAGAGACTCTACAATTCAAGAAAGAAGATGTGAATCAAATCATAAGATAAATCTAGAGGCCATAGTTAGAAGATTTACTGCATTCGAGCTAGACAACTATGATAATTATGTTCCAGCTACCAAGAACATTGAATCAGCATTTGAAGCCAAGCTTTCACTCAAGGAGAAAAGAAAGAAGATAAAGGATCCTCAATCAGATCGTGTTGAAAAATTAGAACAGAGTTTAGATAGTGATCTTGAGGTAGTTGAAGCTCTGCTAGCAAGAAAATATTCAAGAGGCAAAGACAAATACAAAGGTAAGATTCCTCTAATTTGTTTCTCTTGTGAAGAAATCAGACATATTCCTACTAGGTGCCCAAATAAGCAGAACAAGGATGAGAAGAAAGGTCACAAGTGCAATAGCAAGAAAGACTTCAAATCATTCAAGGATAAAGGTAAAAAAACATGTTTCATGGCTAAAGATTCTAATGATTTTGATGATGAAGAAGAAGATGAAATTGTTTACATAGCTATAAAGGATGAGTCTAATAATGATGAAGAAATGGCACTCATTTCTCATGTAAGCAAGAATGATACATGGATTATAGATAGTGGTTGTTCTCATCACATGACTAGTGATAAAACTAAGTTTGAACATTTTGAAGACTATGATGGTGGGAGTGTAAGATTTGGTAATAATAAACCTTGTTGTATAAAAGGAAAAGGAAGAATCTCACTGACCAAAGAACTTGTATGTGATAATGCATATTAGGTAGAAGGACTAAAGAACAGTCTATTGAGTGTGGCACAACTACTCAATAATAGATTCAAAGTGGAATTTATGCATGGAAAAGCAGGACTACTGGATGACAAAGGTAAGCTTATTAGATCAGGCACTCAAACAAAAGGTAACTTGTTTTATCTTGAACTTGGTTAATGTTCATATTTTATTGCTCAAGTTGAAGAAAGTTGGTTATGGCATAGGAGGTTATGTCATGTGAAATTTGATAACTTGGTAAAAATAAGCAAATTCAAGAAAGTATGAGGCATTCCTAACATAAAGAAACCTAAGCTTGGTCTATGGAAGAATTATCAAATTGGCAAGATGGGAAAGACTAGTTTTAAAAACAAGAACTATCAGTCTGAAGAAATTTTAGAAATTGTGCATACTAATTTGTGTGGACCTATTGGCATTGAAAGTTATATTGGTGAAAAGTTCTTTATTCTTTTTTTTGATGATTACTCAAGAATGATGATTGTCATGTACCTAAGAGAGAAATCAGAAGCATTTGAAAAGTTCAAATAGTATTTGGCCAGATTAGAAAAAGAAATAGGCAAAAGACTGAAATGTTTAAGGTCAAACAAAGGAGGTGAATTCATTTCACATGAGTTCAATAACTTTTTCATTGAAAAGGGAATCAAAAGATAGGTTTTAGCACCTAGAACTCCTGAACAAAATGGAATAGCTGAAATAAGGAACATATCTATCATGGACTGTTCAAGAACCTTAATGATTGAAAAGAGCATTGCTATCAAATTTTGGAAAGAAGCTATTAGCACTACAATTTATACCTTGAAACGAGTACAGCTAAAAAATGACTCATTCAAAACCCCCTATGAGTTATGGTATGCCTACAAACCCGATGTAAGTTACCTAAAGGTATTTGGAAGAAAATGTTACATTTTGAAAGAATCTAGAAAAGGTAAATTTGATGTGAAGGGTGATAAAAGAATATTTTTGGGATATTCTTGCAAAAGTAAAGCATATAGATGTTTATATTTTTCTACTCAAAAAGTCATAGAAAGTGCACATGTAAAAGTTGATGAGTTTGCAAAAAGAACTGAAGAAGAAAGCAAAAGGGAACTTGAAGACTATAGGAGATTTTTTTTCATTGAACCTGATACAGTGCCAGGCACACCTGTAAATTAGAAATCTTCTACTCTACAGTCTTCTATAATCGAGTTGCAGGAAGTTCAAAATAAGCTAATGCCTACCGAGTTGCAAGGACTTGAGTTGCAAATAAAAGCTATCGAATCAATAGCTACCGAGCTTGAGCAACCAAAACTAGAAGCTGAAGCTAAAGCATAGAAGGATAACAATACAAGTCATTCAAAAGGCAAGGAGCTTGTGCTAGCCAAGTATTTCAGGAAGCATCATGCACCAGATCATATCATTGGAGATAAATCTGAAGGAACAATGACAAGAAGTAAGTTGAAAGGCACTTGTTTACTTGCTGATTTTGAACTTAGAAATGTCAAAGATGCATTAAAAAATGAAAGTTGGATTGAAGCTATGAATGAAGAGATAGAACAAATAGAGAAAAACAAAACATGGACTCTTGTACCTAGGCCTAAAGATAAAAATGTGATTGGAACAAAGTGGGTATTCAAAAATAAGATAGATGAAGATGGTAAGGTGTTAAGGAACAAAGCTAGATTGGTATGCAAAGGATACTCTTAAGAAGAAGGTGTAGACTATGAAGAGAGTTTTGCTCCTATTGCAAGATTGGAAGGTGTCAGAAGCTTACTTGCATATGCTGCATACAAAAGATTCAAAGTTTATTAGATGGATGTCAAGTTAGCATTTCTCAATGATATACTAGATGAAAAGGTTTACATTGAATAGCCTAAAATTTTTGTTGATCTCGACAAGAAGGACATGGTCTGCAAATTGCATAAAGTATTGTATGGTCTGAAACAAGCCCCTAGAGAATGGTATGAAAGATTGCATAACTATCTTATTCAGATTGGTTTTCAAAGAACTAATGATAACAGTAGCTTGTACATAAAGGAAGGACTAGATAATAAGATTGTTTTGGCAGAAATATTTGTAGATGATACTTTGTTCATAGGAAATGATGATCTTTGCAAAGAATTTTTAGAACAAATGAACAAGGAATTTGAAATGTCAATGTTTGGTGAGATCAAATTCTTTGTTGGTCTTCAAATTCATCAGAGTAAGAATGGCATCTACATAACTGAATCTAAATACATCAAGGAGATACTAAAAATTTTTGGTATGGAAGACTGCAAATTAGTTGAGACTCCTATGTGTACTAGATTGAAACTTACCAATAATGATAAATCAAAGGAAGTGGATTAGACATTGTATAAATCTATGATTGGAAAGTTGCAATATGTAGTACATACAAGACCAGACTTTGCCCTTGTAGTAGAAATTGTAGCAAGATTCTCAGCAAAACCAAAAGAAAATCACATGATGGCAATCAAAAGAATCATGAGATATTTGAAAGGAACTGAAGATTACAAATTATGGTATAAACTTGGAGGAAATCTTGATTTAAAAGTATTCACTAATGTAGATTATGTAGGGAATGTTGATGACAAAAAGAGTACAAGTGGAGTAGCTTTCTTTCTTGGAAAGAGGTTGGTTTCTTGGAAAAGTAAAAAATAGAACTGTACATCCCAATCCACATCAAAGGCTGAATATGTTGCAGTAGCAGTAAACTATTTGAACATTGTGTGGTTCAAACAATTATTAGAAGGTATGAAACAAGAAATCAAAGAACCTATTGTTATGTTTTGTGACAATACAAGTGTAGTTAACATATCCAAGAATCCAATGATGCATTCAAAAACTAAGCATATTGCTATAAAGTATCACTTTGTTAGAGAATTGGTGCAAGATAAGGAAATTAGATTGGAATATGTCCATACAAAGGAACAAATTGCTGACATATTCACAAAGCCTTTACCTAAGGATGCATTCTTGTATCTAAGAGGTAAGTTAGGGGTCATTCCCCTATCTAAAGCTCACTACAATACACTTTTAGTGATGCATCAACAGAAATAGAATTGAAGATCTATCAGTTGATGCAACAAAGTAATGAAGATATTGCATATGAATCAGTACATAAGGTACATTGCTATTCATTTGGTTTATGTTGTCTTTGGCATGCTTTGTCAAAGAGGGAGAGTTTACTATCATATCTTTCTAAAATTTGCAAGAAAAAGAGAGTTTATGTAAGAGGAAGAGATTATTATGAAAGAGGGAGATTACTATATTTGAGGAGTTTTGTATAAGAGGGATAATTATTCTATCAAAAAATACTTATTTTCAAATTTCATTCTGCTGTGACATGTTGTGTTTCTATGAATGCCAAAGAGGGAAATTGTTGGATATAATTGTTCAATTGAGTGTCACAAATGTCATATCAGTCATCAGACTAAGTCTACCGAGCTCAGTTAGTCAGCAAGGAAAAAGATAGAGTCTACCAAGCTCAAAAGGTTAGCAAAGAAGGTTTACAATGTCTATAGAGCATTCTCAGGCTTCACCTTGTGCAAATAGTTGTTACTGTCCTTTCAAGGTTAGCAAAGGAAATTTAGTTGTTACCAAGCTCACTCGGTCATCAAAGGAAAATAGTGCAAGAAATAGTTCTTACTGAGCTATCATGGATAGTAAAGGAAATTTAGTTCTTACCGAGCTAACTTGGTAGCCAAAGGATTTTGCAGATTTTGCAATGTTAACCAAGTTAAGATGGTTAACTCAGGAAATTGTTTCTGGAAGTTTTTCTTAGTGAGCAAGGTTGGCCAATGTTGGATTTCATTATTTTGTGAAATAAATTTTATTTTTTGAATGTAATATTTGTAGCTAATTGATGTATGGTTTATTGGTAAATGTAATGTGTGAATGAGCTGACTTGATAATCTAAATGGTATATATAAGAGGTCAAGTTGCAAATTCTAAGTATGTGTGAATTTGATGTGATATGAATGTGAAGGAGGACTGATTATTATGAAATTTTTTTTTGAAGAATGATCAGAGAGGAGCAGCAAAGCTATATGTGATTGAGGAGGATCTAATAGTGTAGAATAGTCATCTGTAATCAACAAATTTAGTTGCATCTTATTTAGGTCAATTCATTGTTACTTTCTATCCATTGTAGTAGTGATTCCAAATCTCTTAATAGAGTTGGTTTAACAACCATTTTGTAAATCCTCTAACAAGGTGATAGTTCAATTGAATTGTTCTAAAGACATCTAGTAAGGCCACTCCTGACAGGGTGATCCAATCCTCTAACAGGGTCACACCTAACAATGTGTATTGTAGCCTTTAACAGGGTTGGCTCCTAACAAGGCTCACTTCAAAAGAGTGAAAATTGGTAGCTAGTTACTTGGTGGTTTTACCCATATTGGGTTTCCACGTTAAATCCGGGGTCTCTTATGCTCATGTTATTTACTTTTGCATGCATGCTAATAATTATGAATGTTAAAGATCAGTAACAAGTTATTTAAGACATCTAAGGGATTAGGAATTTTTTTGTGGTAACTAATTCACCGCCCCCACCCCGCCCCCAGCTCCCCCCCTGCCCCCCCTCTCTCAATTACTACATTCATAATTCCAACAATTATCAAACCTTTTCTTTGCCTTTTCAATAAGCTTTTCTTGGCCAGATGTACCCTCATTGAACTTATTGACTGCTTCTTCCAATTCTAACAAAATGTGTTATGATGAATCCACATCAACACCTATGGCTTCTGTTATTATATTCTTAGCATTTTCAATTATTGTAAACTCTCTATCTCTTTCAGCTCTTAGTTATTTCTGCCTTGCCTTCTACTCTAAAAGTTTGCTGACCAGTCTCATTTCATCAACTGTAGCAGTATCTAGATCCAACTTAGGAATTACAATTTCCTTGTCCAAATCAATGTCTACATCAATTTCCTTACCAGTAAGTAAAAGTTTTAGGGGTGTCTTTGGTTCTACTTCTGACCTTACTATCTTGGAATTAGGAATAGAAAAAATTGCAGAAATAACTAGACTTGTAGTAAAAACTTGAATGGGTTCAACTGAAGGGAAACTAAAAGAAGTGCTAACTAAAACTGACGTGCTATCCAAAATTGAAGTAACAATAGGTGGAGCAAAAACTGGAGTACTTACAATAGAGGAACTAACTAGAATGAAAGTTGGTGCTATCAAAGTTGTAGTAGACAAAACTATAAAACATGATGGTAAACTTACTGTACATATTGCTGATGAAGTTGGCACAATTGTAGAACTAGATGTTTCACACACTGTTGATGTTGTTGACTTGGGAGCTAATGAAGAAGGTTGCAACTTAGTAGATGAAGTGGTAGACACTTCCATTGTAGATACCTAGAGCTATGAGGTAGCAAATAATGATTGAATAGATGATATATTTTAGACAGTTTCAATCATACTTGCTGAGGGTAACTCCAACCCTAATGATGTAGCAGTCTTAGGTGGAGAATGAGGAAGGGAAGTTGTGACTTGTGCTACTATTCTCATTGGATCACTTTATTCATCTCGTTCCTCATCTTGCTCTTCGACTTCTTCCTCTTTCTCTTCATCATCATCCTTTAGTGCCTAATAATCTTAAACATCAAAAGTGACACATGGAGTGTTATCTTCTTCTTCATTGTCACTATCATCATCATCATCCTTGATCTCTACTAGATCTTCACTAGGCTTGTCTAGATGATAGATGTTTTCCCACATAGATGTGGAATCCTTGACCACATGCTCAATTTATTTTACCAAAATTAGACAAGTATAAAATCTCATCATCATTTTCTCTTCATTATTTTTCATAGCTGCCTTAACCTCTGCATTTGAAAGATTTCGTAGCAATTTTCTCAAGGATTTCTCAAATATTTCTTTAGTTGTTTGTTCAGCTAATTGCCACCTATCCTTGAATTTGTCTAATAAGACTGTAGGGATTTGTTAAGAAAATTGATCAAGTTAGAATTTCCATCTTCCTAGCTTGTCCATGATCAGATCTTCAACTTCCTTCTATTCTACTGGAGTCTTGGTTTCATACTTGAGTGCTTTGAAGTTATTGATTCCAACACCTACTCTCAATTGATTGAGTCTTTCTTGAAATGTGGGAGGAGGCTTAACAAGTACAACTTCATAATCTTCTTTCCTTTTAGATCTCCTTGTGAATATAGTTGTGGAGGCCTTGGGTGACTTAGTAATGATTACCCTACCCTTCTTTTTCACTAGCTCTACCTCCGTTTTAGATTCTTGCTCTTCTTATTCTTCTAATTCTTCAATATCTTCACCTTTACCCTTGGTAAGAATGAGAGGGGCACTTGCATTTTTCAACTTGGCAACCTTCCTCTTGCCTTTGCTAATTGCCTAAGGTAGTTTGATTTCAAGGTCAATTCTAGCTTTGGCCTCATCATATGTTCCAAAGATAGGTAGCTTTGGATCTACGGTCTCATTGGCTAGTGCTTCAATTATATCTTTTGTTTCATTAATGTTAACCTCATATGGAAGAGGTTTCACCCATGCAATTCTAGGTCTGACTGCCCCAATATAAACTCTATCACAGTCAACCATAAAACATACATAATCTTTGTAGTCTTCAACAAGCTTGGGAGAAATTGTGAACCTATTATTCATCTTCTCCTTGAAAACTTCAAATTAATTATCCATAATGCTATCAAAGTTTTCACCCATTTCTACAATGAACTCATTAATCTGATACAAATAGGAGTGTCTTTACTCCATACTACTGAACTTTTTGATGGGAAAAACTTTTGAACATAAAAGAAAAGACATGTTAACAAAGAACCAAATTTGCAAGGGTTATTCTTTGAAGTCCTGATGCTATCCATGTTTTTATTCAACTGTTTCAAAAATAACTCTGACAAATCAAATTCTAAATTCTTCTTTACAACCTTAGATGCCAAATCTACTACCTCATGCGACACACTATTCAAACGATTGGAGCTATAAATCTTGTGAGCAATGACATGAATACCAAACCTTAGTTCAATGTTAGAACCAATACTAATCTTTAGATCTCTATCATCCCACTCGGCTAGGGTTTTCTTTTGAAGTTCATCCTAACCTAGGGGTTTGGTAGTTTTGGGTTTTCTTAGCATAGGGAGACCCATGATCTTATGTATCAATTTCTTGGTGATCAATACAGGCTACTCTAGCCACAATTGACAATTATGCACATGATTGAGAATATACCTAATCCACTTAATCTAAAAGCTCCTTGGCATATGTGGGATATGGGTTAATCCTTTGGTTTCTAGATGCTTATGCTTGGGTTTTAGAGAGCCATCAACACACATTTCTCCTAGGGCACTATCCATCTCTAGGGTTCCAATTTCTTAAACAAAACACTTAAAATGAGTGCGAATGTTGTTAATGAGGAGTACCTTGGGAGGAATATGTGATTGAGCTCTATTAGTGTCTAGTGACTCCACAACTACTGGTACTAACTTGATGTTTGGCACTTTCCATTCCACACCTTTTATCAACATCTTAGATCCTCTTTTTGCCTTGCTATTGTTGTTGATTTCAGATGCCATGGTTGCTTAATAAATGAGAGAAATTTTTTGAACAAATTCTTCGCTACAAAATTGCTTGGATGCACCTGGAATCGCTCTACTCTATGTATTCTAAAGTCACAATGAAAAATGAAGTCAAATTCTACCCTGTTTGATGAGAATTCTCCATTAATGCGTGGTACCATAATGACATAGTGCGTGATAGACTCTCATCCACTCACTACACTTAGTAGAAGCTTGTAACTCAGCGACTAAACAAAACTTTATTACTCCTAACCTAGCTCAGTTGAGTCTATGACCAACCTTGCTTAGTATGACCTAATTTCATGTGATCCCTTTGTATCTAAAATATTGATTTGGATCTTCTACTTTCTTTCATTTGGAACTGCTCAAGATATAACTTGAATATGCAGTTCCAATTTCTCCTTTAAGAATCTAATTGGAAATGGTGGAGTCACCCACTTCTTGAGGGACATGACTATCATTTGAACTCTTTTGCTTTGTAGATATGGAAATCTACTACTATCTCATCTACTTTCTGATGTTATCAGCTTTATCTTTCTTTTCATCTTCAACTTTTCCTATGTTCATGCAGTTCTTAGCTATGTGACCATGTTTAGTGCATGTATAACATCTTACTATTCTATCCTTCTTTCTCAAATGATGCCTTGCATAATTTATGCCAATGTGTTCATATTCTCCACAATAGTGACATCTACAACAAGTATTGTAGTCCCAACCAAATATTTCCTTTACAAGTTGTTCAACTGAATTGAATGGTTTAGATCAACATTCAATTGCCTTGTGACCTTGTTTCTTGTATTTGGGGCATTTACCTTTCGTATCAACTAACCATCTATATCAACTTGATCTTTCTATTATTTTTTTGTCATATAGTAAAGAAAGTATCAAACATGGTATGTTGACATAAATGAAAAACTTAATCATGAATGTAACATATCATCATCAAACCAATTTTCCAACAATCACCCCCTTTGGTATTCATGGAAACATAGATGAAAAATATCTAGTTCCAAGAATACCAAAAAAATATTGCCCATCTTAAAATCCTCTTCATCAATTATACTCCCCCATTGATATACCTCAATGTTCTCTATACCAAACTGTTATTTGACATACTGTGCTTATTCCAAACATCTTCCTCAGCATACTGCCAAAATTTTCTTCTTAGCATAATATTTTCCTACAATATTTTTCCCCATTTAGCATAGTGTTTTTAATGCCAAACTTCTTCCCCATAGACATCAATGTCAAAGGTTTTTGCAACCAATATCTTTGCATCAAAATCTACAACAACTAATTCTTACTCAACCCGAGTGGCAAAAGAGACTATTCAAAAAAATATCACCAAGAGTACTAGATGACTCTATTCATCATAGATACTCCCCCATATAGAAAGCATCAGGATCTAGTCTAGTTAAACAAGGTGATCTATTACCCTAGAACAATGCATTCTTGCATCTTCTATTCTGATGTAGGAAGGGGCATAACCCCAAGCATACCTTGCAAATACTCAAAGGTCTATTTGGGAAGAGGCTTAGTGAATATATCTACAATCTTCTCTTTTGTGCTTAGATACTCCAATCAAACTTCTTTTTCTACAACTTACTCAAAGTCTCTTTGCGAAGAGGCTTAGTCAACATATCTACAATCTTCTCTTTTGTGCTTACATACTCCAATCTGATTTCTTTTTTTGCAAATTTTTCTCTTGACATATGATGCTTAATAGAAATGTGCTTATTCTTTGAATGCAACACTAGATTCTTAGACATATTTACCATGCTTGTGTTGTCACAATGTATAACAATAGGTTCACTAATTTCTATCCTTATGTCCTTTACCATCAGTTTCATCCAAATAACTTGATTGCAATCATTTTCTATTTCAACATACTCTACTTCTACTCTACCTTGAGATGTACAATCCTACTTCTTGGTTAACCAAGAGACCAATCTTCCTCCAAGAAATAAGGCTTCTCTACTAGTGCTCTCTCTGTCATCCATTCTACCTACCCAATCTACATTAGTATAAGCACTTAGAGTAAAGTCATTAGCTTTGTCATACCATAATCCAAATTCTAAAGTCCTTTCAGTTATCAAAATATCCTTTTTATAGTTTCATAATGTGCTTCTCTAGGATTGGCCTAGAATCTTGCAACAATTTCAACTGCATTTTCTATATTTGGCCTTGTGTGCAAAAGATATTACAAACCTCTGATCATAAATCTGTACTTCTTTTGCTCAATAGTACGTGTCTCATCCTTTGTAGATAACTTATTCTATTTACCATAGGTGTTCCAATAGGTTTACATGTTTACAAATGAAGCATTTTTAGTAAATCCTTCAAGTACTTAGTCTGAGAAATAAAGATTCCTTCTTTATTTTGTACTATCTGCAATCCTAGGAAATATTCCATTTCTCCTATCATACTCATTTCAAATTCTTTCTTCATTTCTTCTGCAAACTTCTTTCTTTCTTCATCATTACCTCCAAATATTACCAAAGTCATCAAACCATCGTCAGTTTCTTTCTAATAAAGATTACTATTTGCCATACCTTTTCTATATCTGAGCTTTGTTAAATGCTTGTCCAACCTTGCATATCAGGTTCTAGGTGCTTTCTTCAATCCATACAATGCTTTCCATAGTCTGCATACTATGTCCTTGTCATTTGTCAAAGGAAATTCTTTAGGCTACTCAATGTATACCTCTTCAAGTTCTCCATTTAGAAATGTTGACTTCACATCCATCTGATATACTTTGAATTTCTTTTGTGCTACATAGGCTAAGAATAATCATACTACTTCTATTCTAGCCACTGGAGCATAAGTCTCCTCATAATCTATTCCTTCTTGCTATGAGTAACCTTTACATACCAATCTTGCTTTGTTTCTTACAACTTATCTTTATTTATTAATTTTGTTCCTGAATACCCATTTGGTTCCTATCACATTCTTTTCTATCTCACCCAATTCCTCTTTCATGGCTTATTTCCAGTAATTATCTTTGCATGCTTCATTTGCATTTTTTTGGTTCATCTTGAGATATTAATCATAGTTCTTAATTTACTCTACTTCTTGTCATCATACCTTTGTCTTTCCTTTTGATGATCTATTCAAATGGGTGATTCTTTATAATGTTCTTTCCTAAAATAGGGGTTGCTATATCAACTCTTGGCTCTACTAAAGGTTTCAAGCTCTGTTCCTACCTTGGATCTCCTTCATTCTGAAAATCATTATTATTCTCAAGAAATATCTCATAATTTCTTGGCTTAGTAACAAAATCATCATCTAAATTATAATAAACTATTATCTCTTGTATTCTAAACTTCTCATCAATTCTCACATTTCCACTTTCCATAATAGTCTTAATTTTCTTATTATAACATCTATAAGCCTTTGTTTTCAATGAATAACCAAGAAACATATCTTCATCACTTTTAGCATCAAACTTACCAATATCAGCATCTCTCTTTATGTAACACTTACTTCCAAATATTTTGAAATACTTAACTGTAAATGAGTGACCAAACTATAGTTCATAAGGTGTCTTATTTGTTTCCTTCTTTAGTTGTACTTTTTTCATAGTGTAGACCATTGTATTCACAACTTCTCTCCAAAATGTCTTGGATATATCATTCTCTGCTAACATAGCTCTTACAACTTTTATAATAGACTTTTCCTTCTCTCTGCAATGCCATTTTCTTAAGGGGTTCTTAGAGCTAATAGTTGTCTTTTAATTCCATTTTCTTTGCAAAGCATGTTAAACTCATTTGAAGTAAATTATCATCCTCTATTTGATCTTAAACATTCTCAACTCTATTCTTGAATATCTTGAACTTGTCAAATGCCTTAGATTTATCTTTAAGAAATGCAGCCCACACCATTCTAGAAAAATCATTGACTAGAATCATAAAATACCTTTCACCATAAAATCCTCTAGTATTTGTAGGACTGCTAAGATCTATGTGTACAATATCCAACTTCGCTGTAGTGGTAAAGTTCTTGCTGGGAAAAGAAGTTCTGTTATCTTTTGCCAAAACACACTCCTTGCAAATTATGTTAGTAGGCTTTCCAATCTTTGGAAAATCTCTAACAAAAAAAATTATACTTGTTCTCACAATACTATCAAAGTTTATATGATAGAATCTCTTATTCCATAACCAATTACCATCTACCTTTGTAACTAGACATGACATTTTAGTAGGATTTAACTAAAATACATTACTTCTAGATCTGGTTCCTATTCCAATTACCTTTCCATCTTTATCTCTGATCATTCATGTCTTTGCTAAGAATTGCAACTGATAACCTTTGTCTAATAGTTTCCCAACACTCAAAATATTGTACTTTAAACAATCAATAGAATATACATCCTTAGTATTAGTTTTATCATCAAGAGTTATAGATCCAATACCTCTTACTTAACATGTTGCATTGTTTTCAAATCTGAGAATTCCTCAATCTTGACTTTTGATGTCAATAAACTTGTTCATGTCACCAGTCATATGATGTGAAAAACCAATGTCAATTATCCAATTATATTTCTTCTCAACATCTGATACTAAAGCTACCTTCTCTAGAATTTCTTCTTTAATTGCCACTTCATCATCACATCATCACTAGCTGTTAATGATTATTCATTAGAATCATAATCTTCATTTGCATACAAAACATGTCCATCTTTTCTAGGCTTATGATTTCCCTTATAATTTTTCTCCCTTTTAGGACACTTAGATGCATAATGACCATATTCATCAAAAGTCCAACATCTAAAGTTTTTGTTAGCTGCTTTTTCTCTTCTTACCAAAAGGGCTACTACTTCATCAATCATTATGTCTTCTTTATATCTTTTGATTCTAGCAAAATATCCTCTAACACTTGTGCTCCTTGATAAGTTACTTTGAATACTTAAGACACTAAAAATTGTCTCTATTCTGGTCAATTCTCTGAACTGTCTAAGTTCATTCTCAACTGCTTCAAGTCTTCCAAGCAATGTCTTCTTTGTGTAATATTTGGTGCATGATATCAACAACTATATCATCTAAATTGTTGACTTGAATGGTGTTATTAGATCCTTCAATATCTTCCTTATAACTTCATCATCATCCTTGGTTCCTCAATGAGCTTTAATACCTTGAGTAATTTATGATATCCTGCCTATATATGTCCTTATAGATTCATCTTCCATCATCTTGGCATCTTGAAATGCGCAAATTTGATTTTGTATCCTCAACTTCTTAGAGTGTTCATCACCTTCAAAACTATTTTCCAAAGCTTTCCAAATGAAATGTGAAGTAGCAAGTGACTTTACTAATTGTATTCAATTTTAGGAAATGCAATCAATAGTGCTTCTCTAGCTCTCATGTCACACATGAAAATATCTCTTTTTGCCTCAGTGCAAGTTTCTAGATCCTTTTCTTTGATGATTTTATTCACTATTTTTTTCAAGATCCAATATCTAGGACCCATACACAACAAATGTATCTTAATCTTTTCCTTCTAGCTGTCATAGTTTGTTCCATCAAACTTTCGACTATCATTGCTGAACATTTTTATGATGGATCTCCCAAAGATGTTAAAAATTTTCTTGAAGGACCTAATGCTTTGATACCAATTATTATAAATAATAGTCCACCAAGATAACTTGGCGGAGGGGGGTGAATTAGTTATCCAACAATTATAACACTTCTTTTCTTTAAAAAAACTTAACAATTCAACCAAAGTAAACAACAACTATAGAAAGATGCACATAAACAATTACATGAGATATGTTGACTAGGAAAACCCTTGATTACAGAGAAAATCCTGATGGGAATGATGCCCATAAGATGATGTACTAATATAAATATTCCTTGTTAGAAGATGGACCCTATATTATAACATTTAGTAGATAGAGTCTCTATTAGGAGACTTTGAATCCCTATTAGGAGATTCCAACCTTGTTAAGAGTTGTGCCAACCCTATTAGGAGTTGTGGTATAAAGTATGCAAGAAGAGTCCACTATCCAACAATGCAATTTCAACTACAAAAACAACTCACTAATCAAATAGGTAATTTACTATTATTTTCTTCTTTCTTTGATCTTTCCTTTGTCCTGTCAACCAAACTAATCATTGTCAGACCTTGTAGACTAGGTGACAAACCTTGGATCCAAATACCAAACCTTGGATCACTAAGTAAAATCTTGGCAATGAAGTTTTGTTCACTTTTGCAATACTCTATTCAACTTCACATTTCATACTTTCTACTGCTTTTTGAGTATTCACAATTTACATATGTCCATACCATGATAAAGTAAAATATCCTTCCTTTATACCAAGTCCATAAAATAATTTCTTGAATCGATTGGTATTCCTCATAATTAATTATTATAGGACTGCATTAAGAACATGTTACACTTAGTAATAACTTGAATAAATTTCCTTACATGCAATATTATGTTGAGAAAGCTTAGCCACATCGTCCTCAACATGTCTTCTCCATGTCATCAACCTTGATCCTCAAGATATTAACTATACAAAGAGATATACCAAGTTTACTAGAACATTCTTCTATAAAATCTATCTCAAGACATATATCACCAAAACTTTCATAACTTCCAGACTTATCTTTTTTGCTTTCAATGTTAACTGCATGTACCAAATACTCAAAAGTATCTCCCATAACCTTAGGTGATTACCATGCTCAACTATCTGTTTCTATCAACTTGATCTTTTCACTATTCTTCTTTTAGATAACATAGAAAACATCAAACATGCTTTGTTGAGATTGATGATAAACTCAATCATGAATGTAACATATCATCATCAAATCAATTTTACAATAATCTCTCTAATCTTCCAATAGTCTCATCTTCACCCAATATCTAGATTCCATCTCAATTGACCCTTGCCTCTTAGCATTGGTTTGAGGAATAGCAAGATGTTCACCTTTCTCACTCACATGATCTACATTTGGCTTTGGGTATGTTGAGGGTTTGTCCCTCTAGTGATCTTCCTTTTTCAAACTGGCTTCTTTCTACTCAAGATGTCCTACTATCTTTGTCCTTTGTGGGTGCAACTCACAGTTTAGGATGGCAACCCTCTCCTTAGCCTTTACCCAAATCTCACTGGGGATGTGAAACCCATGATGCAACTACTTTAGACCCATCTAATAAATCTAAATATGCAGCAATGGATAAGTGAGATTTAGTTCCTTTTAGCTTGTCAATTTTTTGAAATTTTGATAATTTCTTGATCATTGTTCGATTTTGGTTTTGAAGGAAATATCAGATCCAAATTGTAATCAAGAAACTTATATACCATTGATATGGTATTTTGTAAATACCAATATTTCTAATCATTTGTATTCAACAACAATTATGGGTTTTCTTATTGATTCTTTCCCAGTTGAGCTTTTGAATCAATTTTATTTTTAATATATAGATTTAGTGGCTTGTCCATTTTTGCTAAAAGAATAATAATAATTAGTGACTGCAGTAATAATTCTCACATCATATCAAAGCACTAGAGAGGGTAGAAAATTTTTTCTCTATGAAAGAAATTAAGGTTTTAGAAAATCTAGGTTGATTTCTTTAAATTTATTATTTCTTTAGTCCCTTGATATGACTTCAACTAGTTTGAGAGATCATCACATATTAGATGGTGCCTCAAATTTTGGTGTTTGGAAGGCCATAATTTCTTTATTTTTGGAAGAGAATGGAATCAAGGATTATGTTAACAATGTTTTATCTATACCTATAGATTCAACATAGCTTAATCATAGAAGAAGGATGATGCTAAGGAAAGCAGGACAATACTTTATGGTGTCAAGGATCATAATTTTCTACATATCTTGGAACTAGATATAGTGAAGAAGATGTGGGATGCAATTTTGAATTTGTATTAGAATGCTACCGCCAATAGGAAGATGATTGTGAGGGAGAAGTTGAACAAAAATTGGATGAACCAATGAGAAGATGTCACAAGTACCTGACCAGGATTATACTTGTCAACAATGAGTTAGCACCTATTGGAAATAGTCTCGGAGATGGTGAGCTAGTACAAACAGCCCTAAATGGGTTTTTTAAATATTGGAGTGTCTTTGTTCAAGTTGTTAGTGGATGAGACACCTTACCAAGTTGGGATTAACTATGCAATGATTTCACTCAAGAGGATTTTAGACTAAGTAAGGTCAATGAGGCCAACAAGAGATACAAAAATGATGTGGAACATGAGAGCATTTCCCTAGCAGGAAAATGGAAATATAAGAAGGGGTGTAGAAAAGGATAAAATTCAAAAAGTGAGAAGAAGAAGGAGGAGGAGGAGTAGGAGAAGGAGGAGGATGACCTTCCTAATTTCAACTATTTTTTTTTCAACAGTATATTCACTATGTCAGTGCTTTCCTAGAACGGAAGAACAGAAAGAAGATGGTGGCAACTTTGGCAAGTGTAGAAGAACTCTTTAGTAGAAAGGAAGATGAGTTTACATTCATATCTTGTATGGTTAGCTCAACCTCACAATTTTTTTGGTATATTGATAGTGGGGTGTCATTTCATATGATAGGAGTTAGAGAACACTTCTCCAATTATGAGGAGAACACCAATATCTAAATCTCTATGAGAAACTTATCAAAACTCAACCTAGTTTGGAATGTGATTATTCAATTTCAAAGAGATAGTGGAAAGATAATTCCACTTCATGATATGTTGTATGTTCTTGGATTACGTATAAATCTGGTTTCTATATGTTTCCTTAAGGATAAGGTGTATAATGTACCCTTTAGAGAGGCACATATGTTGATTTTGATACTCCTGAGGCACTCATGAAAAGAAGTAATCCTAGAGATCTTGGAGAGTTATTTCATAGGAGGATGGGTCATATTTATCATGGAGCACTTAAATTTCTTCTTGAGATAATGATGAGTGTTCTAGAGATGAGAACAAAGCATAATAATGTATGTAAGGGATGTGTGTTGGGAAATTTTGGGAAAGAATATATTTCAAGGAATGACACCACATCTAAGTGTGTTCTTGATCTAGCATATTTAAATGTATGTGTACCAATGCCAATGAAAGATCTCAGAGGATATGAGTACTATTTTATTGGATACAATTGTCTAATTGTGTGTTGTCTTTGATGTTACACAAATGTCATATCAGTTATCAATCAATGCTTACCAAGCTCACTTGGTTAGCAAGAAAATTTTCCTTGTCTACCGAGCATTCCTAAAGATTTCTCTACAAAGACAATTTCTACCAAGCTCTCTTAGGTATTGAAGGAATTCAAGAAAGAAATAGTGTTAATCGAGTTCACATGGTTAGCGAAGAAAAGTTGGACAAAGTCAGTATTCTCCAAGTTCATTCGATTGCCAAAGGATTTTTGTAAGTTCATAGTGTTAACCAAGCTTTTGTTGGTTAACACAAGAAATCATCTCAGAACCAATATTTACCAAGCAGGGTCAGCCAATGAAGGATTTTGTTGTTTTGGCATAAAAAGCTTAATTATTTTAAGTATTTTTTCTAGCCGACTATGGTGATGATTATTGGTTATTGTAATTTGAATTTGAGTTGACTTGACAATCTAGATGGTATAAATGAAAGGTCAAGTTCAGATTTTTAGTGTGTGTGCAAGTATACTAATTGATTTGAGAAGAAAAGAGTGAGAGTGAACTTGAAGGATAAGCAAGTATCCTTGTGGAGTAGAAAAGTGTTATTCGATCAGGAAGGATCAAGTATGAAGCAATAGAGATCTATAATAAAAAATTTAGTTGCATCACAATTACATCATTTCATTGTTACTCTTTAACCATTGTAGTAGTGATCTAAAATCTCTTAACAGAGTTGGTTTAAGAACCATTTGTAAATCCTCTAACAAGGTGACAGTTCCATTGAATTGTTTCAAGACCTCTTGCAAGGCCACTCCTCACAAAGTGATTAAATCCTCTAACAAGTTCACACCTAATAGTGTGTTTTGTAACCTTTAACCAAGTTGGCTCCTAATAGGGCTCACTTTACATGAGTGAAAATAGTAACTATTTATATTGGTGGTTTTTTCCATATTGGGTTTCCACATTAAATCCTGGTGTCTAATGTGTTCATGTTATTTCTCTTATTCTTGCAAATTAATCACAGTTAATGTTTAAGATCAGCTAAAAGTAAATCACACTCTACATTTACCGAGCTACAACATTTCTATGTGTTTATCGAGTAATAGCGGCAATCAATTTTCTTAGTTAGAGTTTTATTGTTTACATCTAAGGGATCTAGGATTTATTTTAGTTGTAACTAATTCACCCACACACCCCCATCCCCCACCCCCCCCACCCCCCCCCCCCCCCCCCCCCCAAGTTAATCCTTCCATATTTCCAACAATTGGTATCAAAGCTTTTGGTACTTGCAGGGAAGGTTTCAAGGACCTAAGCTAAACATCAGGATGTCTTATAAAAGAGAGATTCTAAAGCTAAAAAGAGACAATTTTTTAGCATGGCAAGGACTCATGAGACTTCAACTAGCCTCCATTAGTGATTTAGGCTTGAAATACCTTGATGAAGAATACACAACCCCTATTGGTACATTATCTATTGGAGATATTATTGAGAAAAAGAACCATAACATCATGATGATTGATATTGCATTTGCTCTTAGCTATGATGAATTTGATGAGATCAAAGATTAAAAAACTACTTTTGATATGTGGAACAAGCTAAGGAAATCTATGGTGGTGATGACAATGTAAGGAGAGCAAAAGGAGAAAGCCTTAGAGGAAAGTTTGATCAGATGACAATGAGAGAAGATGAAAAATGTTGCCAAGTATGTGGAAAGAATCAAAGCTACTATTAGTGCAATCAAAGTTTCTAGAGGAGAAATCAAGGATGAAACAATTGTAAGTAATTATCTCAGAATATTGCTTCATATCTATGCAATTAGAGTATCTACTATTTAGGAAAAAAGTTGTGAACCAATTCACAAGATAATTTTGGATACCTTGGTAGGAATATTGACAACTTTTGAGCTAGACAACTATGACAATAATGTTTCATCTTCCAAAAATATTGAATCTACATTTGAGTTCAAAATTTCACTCAAAGAGAAAGGCAAGAAAATAAAGTACATTCAGTCAGAAAGTGAAGAGGAATTAGAGGAAAGTGTTGATAGTGATCTTGAAGTTTTTGAAGATTTAATTATAAAGAAATATTCTAGAAGTAGAGGAAAATACCAAGATAAAGTTCCCCTAATCTATTTCTCATGTGAAGAAATTGGTCATATTGCTACCAGGTGCCCAAACAAAGAAAGCAAGGAGGAGAAGAAAATTCACAAGTATAATAGCAAGAAGGATTTCAAAAATCACAAATCATTCAAGGGAAAAGGTAAGAAGACTTGTTTTATGGCTAAATATTCTAATAATAGTGAAGATAAAATAGTATACATTGCTATCAAAGATGAATCTGATGAAGACAAAGCTAAGATGGCACTTATCTCTCATGTCCGTGAAAATGAAACATGGATCATAGACAGTGGATGTTCACATCATATGACTAGAGACAAAACAAAGTTTGAGCATTTTAAAGACTATGATGAAGGAAGTGTAAGTTTGGAAACAATGAACCTTGTCGCATAAAAGGGAAAGGTCAAATCTCATTAACCAAAGAACTTGTATGTGACAATGCCTATTGGGTTGAAGGACCAAAACATAATTTGCTGAGTGTGGCACAGCTAATCGACATTGGATTCAAGGTATAATTCATGCATGGCAAGGCAAGACTACTAGATGACAAATGGAATCTGATTGGATCAAGAAAATAGACAAGAAGTAACCTATTTTATCTTGATCTTGGTGATTGTTCATGTTTTATTGCTCAAATGGAAGAAATTTGGTTATGGCATAGAATTTTATGTCACGTAAACTTTGATAATATGGTCAAGATAAGAAAATTCAAAAAAGTAAAAGGTATTCCTAGTTTGAAGAAACCAGATGTTGGTTTATGCAAAAATTGTCAGATTGGTAAAATGGGAAAGACTAGTTTTAAGAGTAAAAACTATCAGTATGAAGTTGTCTTGGAAATTTTGCATACTGACCTATGTGGACCCATTGGAATAGAAACCTATAGTGGAGAAAAATTCTTTATTCTTTTTGTTGATGACTATTCCAGAATGATGACTATTATGTATCTTAGAGAAAAGTTAGAAGCATTTAAGAAATTCAAATGGTATCTAGCAAGAATAGAGAAGGAAATAGGGAAAAGACTAAAATGCTTAATATCAGATAGAGGTGGTGAATTCATCTCAGATGAATTCAATAACTTTTTCCTTGAAAGAGGAATTAAAAGATAGGTGTTAGCCCTTTGTACTCCTGAGCAGAATGGAATAACTAAAAGAAGAAATAGATCCATCATGGATTGTTCAAGGATTTTAATGATTGAAAACAATGTTACTATCAAATACTAGAAGGAAGCCATCAACATTGCAATTCATACTTTGAACTGAGTTTAGTTGAAGAAGGACTCATATAAAACTCCCTATGAATTATGGTATGGCTACAAACCCAATATAAGTTACCTGAATGTATTTGGAAGTAAATGTTATATCTTGGAAGAGTCTAGAAAAGAAAAGTTTGATGTCAAAGGTGATGAAGGTATATTCTTATGATATTCTTGCAGAAGTAAGGCATATAGATGTTTGAATTTTTCTACTCATAAAATATTAGAAAGTACACATGTGAGAATTGATGAGTTTGTACAAAACACTAAAGAAGAAAGCAAAAAGGAACCAGAAGATTATAGAAGATTTGTTTACTTCGAACCTGATACATTGCCAGACACATCTATCAATAAGGAGACTTCACCTCCTGAGTCTTCCTTAGTTACCGAGTTGCAAGAAGTTCAAACCGAGTCACAAGGACCCAAGTCACATTCTATAGCTAATGAGCCAATGCCTACCCAGTCTAAGCAACCTAAGCCATAAGTTGAAATTCAAATTGAAGGCAGTGCAATTCATTCAAAAGGTAAAGAACCTGTATTGATCAAGTATGTCAGAATGCATCATACACCTAATTAGTTTATCAGAGATAAATCAAAAGGTACTATGAAAAGAAGTAAGCTAAAAGGTACATGTTTACTTGCTGATTTTGAACCTAGAAGTGTTAGAGATGCATTGGAAAATGAAAGTTAGATTAAGGCTATGAATGAAGAAATAGAAAAAATGGAGAAGAACAAAACTTGGATCCTTATTCGTAGGCCTAAAGATAAAAATGTGATTGAACAAAATGGGTATTCAAAAATAAGCTAAATGAAAATGGACAAGTATCAAGAAACAAATCAAGACTGGTTTGTAAAGGCTACTCTCAAGAAGAAGGAATTGATTATGGTGAGATTTTTTCTCCTGTTGCAAGATAAGAAGGTGTTAGGACTCTTCTTGCATATGCTGCTCATAGAGGATTCAAAGTATATCAGATGGATGTTAAATCTACATTTCTCAATGGTATATTTGATGAAGAAGTCTACATTGAACAACCAGAAGGTTTTGTTGATCTAGACAAAAGGCACATGGTCTGTAAATTATACAAGGTACTATATGGTCTAAAACAAGCTCCTAGAGCATGGTATGAAAGGTTGCACACCTACCTTATATAGATTGGATTTCAAAGAACTAATGATAATAATAGTTTGTATATCAAGGAAGCACCAAATAACAAGATTGTATTGGCAAAGATATTTGTGGATGACACTCTATTTACAAGGAATGATGATCCATGCAAAGAATTTTTAAAACAAATGAACAAAGAATCTTAAATGTCCATGTTTGGTGAGTTGAAGTTCTTTTTTGGATTACAGATAAAACAATGCAAGAATGGTAGCTACATTACTCAATCTAAGTATAAAAAAGATATACTCAAGAAATTTGGAATGGAAGATTCTAAACTAGTTGGAACCCCCATGTGTAGTAGACTAAAGCTTACCAAAGATGATGATTCAAAAGAGGTAGATCAAACCTTATATAGATCAATGATTGGAAGATTATAGTAAGTAGTTCATACAAGGCCTGGTATTGCTTTAGTAGTTGGGATAGTGGCAAGATTCCTAGCTAAACCTAGAGAAAATCATATGATGGCAATCAAATTTTTTTTTGAGATATCTAAAAGGTACTAAAGACTATGGTTTATAGTAAAAACTTGGAGGAAATTTAGACCTAAAGGTATTTACTAATGCTGATTGGGTAGGAAATCTTGATGACAGAAAAAGTACAAGTGGTGGAGCATTCTTTCTTGGTAAATAGTTGGTATCTTGGACAAGCAAGAAGCAAAACTGTACATCCCAATCTATAGTATTAAATTGTTCTAACATTGTTTGGTTTAAAAAATTGCTGGAAGGAATGAAGGTTGAAATCAAAGAACCAGTTGTCATGTATTACAATAACACCAGCAGATTTAACATATCAAAGAATCCAGTGATGCATTCCAAAACTAAGGACATTCCTATAAAATATCATATTGTTAGATAATTGGTGTAGGATAAAGAAATTAGACTAGAGTATGTTCACACAAAAGAACAGATTGCAGACATATTCACCAAGCCATTACCAAAGCATGCATTCCTGTATCTAAGAGGTAAGTTAGGGGTTATTCCCCTAGCTAAAGCTCACTAGATAAATTTTTAGTGATGCATCAATAGGGACCAAGATGAAGATCAATTAGTTGATGCAACAGTCAAAGAGAGGTACATTGATACTAATTTGGTATGTGTTGTCTTTGGCATGTGTTGTCAAAGAGGGAGAAGATTACTATCATAGCTTTCTAAAATTTTCCTATATCTTTCTAAGGGAGAAGTATATTGTCATAGAAGTTGTCTAATTACTTCACAGAGGGAGATTATTGGATGAAAGAAAATAATTTTTTGGTGAAAATCTAAGAGGTAGAAACTTTCTATCAAAGAAAGTCTTGTTCTCAAATTTCATTGTGCTATGACATATTGCGTTGCCATCAATGCCAAAGAGGGAGATTGTTGGATACAATTGTCTAATTGTGTGTTGTCTTTGATGTTACAAAAATGTTATATCAGTTGTTCACTCGGTTACCAAAGGATTTTTGTAAGTTTGTAGTGTTAACCAAGCTTCTATTGGTTAACACAGGAAATTTTCTCACAACCAATATTTACTGAGTAGGGTTGGCCAATGATGGATTTTCTTGTTTTGGCATAAGAAGCTTAATTATTTTAAGTATTGTTTCTAGCCAACTATGGTGATGATTATTGGTTATTGTAATTTGAATTTGAGCCGACTTGACAATCTGGATGGTATAAATGAAAGGTCAAATTGAGATTTTTAGTGTGTGTGCAAGTGTATTGATTAATTTGAGAAGAAAAGAGTGAGAGTGAACTTGAAGGATAAGAAGGTATCCTTGTGGAGAAAAAAATTGTTATTCAATTAGGAAGGATTAAGTATGAAGAAAAATAGAGATCTATAATTAGCAATTCAGTTGCATCATAATCAAGTCATTTCATTGTTACTCTTTAACCATTGTAGAAATGATCTAAAATCTCTTAGTAGAGTTGGTTTAAGAGCCAGTTTTAAATCCTCTAACAAGGTGACAGTTCTATTGAATTGTTTTAAGACCTCTTGCAAGGCCACTCCTCATAAACTGATTAAATCCTCTAACAAGGTCACACCTAACAGTGTGTTTTGTAACCTTTAACTAGGTTGGCTTGTAATAGGGCTCACTTCTGAAGAGTCTTGCAATCTGCATATCGCATGTAACACATTTTGCTTCAAGGTCTACTATTCAATGGCACAAAACCCTTTGTTACAAGAAATCTTCCCTTCCTTGTCCCACTTGGCTTCAAAAATATCAATAGAAGTGGATTCAGCATGGGGAATCTTTTGTTTTCTAGGCATTCCTTTTTTTTTCAAGCCTCGTCTATTGAGCTCTAGAGTGTGGTTCTTGCCAGAATCAAGAAGATGCTAGAGTATTGGATTACCTAACCTCTCTCCCTTGTGGGTAAATTCTAGATTTTCTCCAAGGTGTTGGCTATCACCCATGTTTATTACTCCTCCTATTAGGCTCCTTCAAAGGCCTCCTACCTCAAGCTCGAGCATCTTTTACACAACTTCTTGTGGGTGTCAGACGCTACTCACTAGGGTTTTCATAGAGTTGCCTGGGATTTTTGTTTCCTTCCCAAAGAATCTGGTGGCTTAGGGTTGCTCTCAACCCAGAATTAAGGTACTACTTTATGTGCCAAATGGGTGATTTGAGCTCTATCTGGCAATGAGGCATAGAAGATTCTATTAAGACATTGCATTTCTTCAGGCTTTTCGATTCACTAGCTAGCCTAGAAGGGGATTGGGTTTTAAACTCTTCTTGTCACCACTAAACCAAGCTAGATTTAGGGTAATTTTGTTGCCAAGAGTGTTTGGAAAGCTTGGGAAGTGGTTAAGCCATGACTTCGTTGGGTTGACAATGGTTTCAAAGATGGGCTCTCCATGAATTAGCACAATCTTTGGTGGTTGCCTCTCTTTGCTATCCAAGGTTTTCTCCTAGCTAAAGGGCATGGGGCCAATGCTCTACATTTTTTTAAAAATGGCATACAAACCCCTAAAGATCTCTTTTCTAGAGTTAATATGAGTTTACATTCATGGGAAGACATGAAAGTGCAATTTTGGCTCTCTCATCGAGATCGCCAGACTTTTGACCTAGTTTCTATGGTGTCTCCACATTTATTACACAAAGTTGGCATTCAGTTTTCTCGCCCTTGGTGGAAAGATTGGAAGTGGTATCTAGACACCTCGGTAACTAGTTATAAACCTCAACTAGGCTACTAGTGGCTAGTTCCTCACTTGTCCATGGTTGTAGATCTTAACCAACACTAGCATTTGTAATCTTCTTAATGTACTTGGCATAATAGATTCTCCACTATCTGGTCCACCATTACTAAGCCAAAAAGTGCTCATTTCACCTAGTGTATTTTTTTTCAAGGCTTGCCTTTGGGCCCTTATTTGTGGCACTTGGGAGTTTTTTGACCCCTGATGCCCTTTCTCTGGCCAACCAAACACTTTTTTGCATATTTTTTGGTTCTATAGGTGGGCTCAGTGTGACTGGTGATGGATCCATGATATTTTTTCCCCCTTCCACCCAGAACCCTTTTCTTGGCATATGGTTGTTCTAGGTGATAATACTTTGATACCTTTCAAGTACACCCAGATTTGGCATGCTTTTAGATTGGCGATCTTATTTACTATTTGAAAATATCACAATTTAGTTATTTATACTCACAATACGCTTGATATTAATGTAACCATGTACATTAAAGCATGTATTTATAATAATGTCATTTTGCAAATTCAAGTACAAAAGATAAAGTTGCTTTGGAGGTGGCTCACCTTTAGGGGATTTTTGCTGGCACTTGGGAGTTTTTGACCCCCAATGCCCCTTCTCTGGCCAACCAAACACATTTTTGCATATTTTTTGGTTCTGTAGATGGGCTCAATGTTACTGGCGATGGATCCATGATATTCTGTGCACCTTCCTCCCAGAACCCTTTTCTTGGCATATGGTTGTTCTAGGTGATAATACTTTGATACCTTTCAAGTATGCCCAGATTTGGCATGCTTTTAGATTGGAGATCTTATTTACTATTTGGAAAGATCACAATTCAATTATTTATGCTCAAAATATGCTTGATATTAATGTAACCATGTACATTAAAGCATGTATTTATAATAATGTCATGTTGCAAATTCAAGTACAAATAGATAAATTTGCTTTGGAGGTGGCTCACCTTTAGGGGCTTTTGGCTCATTGGGGAAATGTCCTCTGTATAGTTGCTCGTTTTCCTTGGTAGTTGGCCTCTAGCGACTGTACTCCTCCTTGCAATCACCATCAAGGATGTAGTAGTTCTGCTTGCCACTCACATACACACCTTCCTCTCAACCTCACCACTCTCCCATCGGTGGTGCTTTCGGTCACTACCGCTCTTGTAAAGGTTCTGGTGCATGGCTCCACTCTGCCTCGCCTCCCTAGTGAGCTGGTTTGGGGTGGTCCCTAATGGCTCCTCCTGCTCCTCCTGCTTCTAGTTGGCCCTCTTGCATTTAGGCCCCAAGTGTGTGTTTCCCCAGCTGGACTTAGCCATTTCCCCTCCCAGGCCGAAGGGAGATCAAGGTGAAGATAATGTTGTTGCTAATGATGGTTGGGCTCCTCCTAAACTATCTACTCACTCATCCCTTGGTTGGGGTTCTGATGATAAAGATCCTCCTCCCTCCACTGGCAGCTTGAGAATTTTCGTATTTTCTATATATTTTTTTTAATGTGTAGTTGATTTCTGGCCTGTGGCCATCTGAATTGGCAGGGTGATCCTATTTCCCCTAGCCTTTTCTTGTGAATATGTAACTTTTTTGTATTTAATATAAGGAAGGGACTATTCATCAAAAAAATATTATTTTTTATTAGAAAAAAATTATAAAATATATTTTACAAATATTAGTTTGGAAAATATTAGAAAACTATGATAAAATATTTGGAAAAACATTAGAAAATACAAGAAAAGTATTAGAAAAAACATTGGAAAACATTTTGAAAAACGTTAGTCTTGAAAATTAGAAAATATTAGAAAAACATTCTAAAATATTTTTAAAAAATAGTATAGAACATTAGAAAATAAAATTTAGAAATATATTAGTCTTATTAGAAAAACATTAGTTTAATTAGAAACATTTTTTTTAGAAAAATATTAGTTTTATTATAAAAACATTAGAGAAAACATTACATTTTTAAATATTAGAGAAACATTAGAAAATATATCTAAAAATACTAGTTTGAAAAATATTAGAAAAAAATGAAAAAAAATTAGAAAAAACATTAGAAAATATTAGATAATATTTTTAAAAATATTAGTCTTCAAAATTAGAAAATATTAGAAAAATATTAAAAAAATATTAAAAAAACAACAGTGTAGAATTATTAGGAAAACAATACTAAGTGAAATATTTAAAAAATGTTGATTTCTACAATATTAAAAAAAAAAAATTAGTATTATAACATTACGAAATATTAGTATTTAACATTAAAATAAATAAATTAGCATATATAACATTAGAAAATATTAGAAAAAAACATTTTATATTAGAAAAACATTATTAAATATTTGAAAAACATTAAAAATATTAGAAAAAAACATTAAAATTTAATTATTAGAAAAACACTAGAAATGTTTTTTAAAAAATAAATTAGTGTAGAAAATTTAAAAATATTAGAACGAGCTAGATCTCCATAACCTTAAAACTAACTATAACCCTAAAAAATTCACTAACCATATGCCTAACCCTAACTCAAACTCTAAACCTAATTTCTAACCCTAACTCAAACTCTAACCCTAATTTAAAAACTCTTCGACCCTACAGTTTAATAACTGAAATGAGTTAATGTAATCTAGGTAGAACCATAACCCTAATCTAATCTAAACTAAATTTAACTAATACCCTTTGATCTCTTTTTCAAACCCTAATCTAAATCAAACCCTAATCATGAACCCTAATCTAAGATCATAAGTCTAGAAATCAAACAACAAAACCAAAACCTAATCTAACTCAAACCCTAGTCTAGAAGGTAACCCTAGAAATCAAACCCTAACCAAACCTTAAGTCAGAGATTGTAATCTAATCATAACTAAAAACTAAAACCCTTAATCTAATCCTAAATGAAAACTCAAACCCTAATCTATTTGAAACCCCAATCTAAATGAAATCCTAGAATCAAACCAAAATCTAACACAAACCCTAGAATCTAACTGTAACCCTATAAATCAAACCCTAGACCCAAATGCTAACCTAAATCAAACCCTAATCACATTTATACATACCCTAATCTTTACCTCAAACGCTATTTTCTTTTTTAATCAAATGTTAACCAAACCCTAATCTTTAACTCAAACTCTTTAATAATCTAAATTGAAAGTTCACTTTAAATCAAACCCTAACTTAAACCAATTTTAAGTTTAATGTACAACCGTAACCCCAAACAAACCCTTTAATCTAGAACTCAAACCCTAATCTAAATCATTTGAAGCCTTTAGATCAAACCCTAATCTGTAACTCAAATCCTAATCTTAATTAAACTAGATAACCCTAGAACCTAACCCTAACAATAACTGAAATCCTAATCTTTAAACCCTAACTCAAATTGAAACCCTAATCTAACTCAAGTTACCCTAACTCAAACCCTAGAATGAAATCCTAATCAAATCCAAATCTAACACAAATCCTAATCTAACCACATAAGTTCCCTATAAATCAAACCCTAACCAAACCCTTAGATAGATTTCTATTTATCAAACCCTAGAATCGCATGAGGTTATCTTTAACTTTTAGAAAACCCTTTAATCTAAACCATTTGAACCATAATCAAACCCTTTATCTAAGTAATTACCATGAGTATACTTGCTAAATCTTTTATAATGTTAACAAGTGAAGATTAGACCTCTACTAGATAGGTTGGAGCCAATGAAATCATAGTATAGTAGCACAAGAGGCACCAACATATAAATCCAACAACCATTGGAGGTAAACAACTTCTTGAGTCAACTTTTTATTCAAAATTTTTTGAATTTTATGATAATTATTTATTATTTTAGCATGATTTATGTCTAGTATGTATCAACTATATTTTTTTATAGACCCTCCAAGTGGGCCATATTAAAGGAAAATGCCACTAAATTCTTCCTATTGTGAAAGTGGCCTTTCCAATTGTTGTAGTTCAAATAAGTATTGAAAACCATCGATGAACTAGAAAATAATGGGGATGAATGTTACTTTAATTTATGTGAATCAATCAAATATATTAATTATTGATAAATTTTAAATCTCAATAAATTATTACATAACTTATTTTACATTTATTATTCATCTTTATTTACTAGCTTTTCATCACGTGATTTGTCCTAAAATTACCATATGTAATTGTTGGTGTACATAAGTATTTATTATTTACACTGATTTAAGTTTACTTAGGTTAATGCATTATTTTATTATTTATTAGTTAGCCACCTAGGAGTAAGCATACTCTTGTGAGTTGTCATGTTGACAACATAGGAGTTAGCATTCTAATTATGCACATGGTGTCTACAACATCTACACACATGAGACACCTCATCATGCTTATCCTCTTATTGTGGAGGATATGTGCTTAGTTGTCATGCTTATCTCCTTGTTCCTTCTAGACACATTCTAGATGCATCTTAGAGGCCTTTATATACATGCTCTCCTAGTGTGTATGTACATGCTTATATGCTTGAGATAATATATTATCATATTGATCATACTCTTCTTGGTCTACTATTGTGCTTGTGCTTGAGTTCCTTGATCTTGGGTGTAATTTTCTCTAAGGAAAATTCTTACACGGTATCATAGCTATACCAAATTTTTACAGTAATTCATTGCTAATACTTAAATAAGCATGGGAGAAAGGTGATATTATCGAGTGACTCCATGATCTTGAACTTATACCCTCTATTATTAAAGTTAAATTTGAATTTAAACTAGTTGGTCCATCTTATCTTCCTATCTAAAATTGACCAAAAAAAAAATAGGTATAATTTGATGCTATGTGCTACAATTTAATGACATTCAATACATGTACTCTCAATAGCCTAGAATAATTCAAAATCCTCCCATACAGAAAATGTTAGTAATCAATAGTGACACACATAGACTTAGTGATCTAAATATAGTAATGAATTTACATATACCATATTAGGAGGACTTTTTCTATATTTGAACTTTATATATATCTTTTTAGGGTAAATTTAAGATAAGTTGTTACATGTCTTCTTGTATTACATCTATAAATGTATCTAAGTTTTCATAAATATTATCATTCTAACATAATAATTAGTTACTTTGATAAAATAAGTTTTAAAAGTCTGATTCTAGCAAGACAACCTAGATATATCTCAAAAATATTGCACTTTGAGATGTTTTTGTTAAATATGTAGTAATTTTGGCCACAAGACAACTGAATACAAGATGATTTTCTTTTCAATACTCTATCTTTTAATCATCATAATGCTAGTCATAAGGAAAGAAAATATAGAAATCAAAAGAAGAAAAGTTCCAAATGGTCAATATCCAAAGTATGGTAGTAGTGAATGATTTCAAAGATGCTTATGTTGGATACAATTATCTAATTGTGTGTTGTCTTTGATGTCACACAAATGTCATATCAATTATTAGTTAGTGCTTACCAAGCTCACTTGGTTAGCAAGATAGTTTTCCTTGTCTACTAAGCATTTCTAAATATTACTCTGCAAAGATATTGTCTACTGAGCTCACTCATGCATCGAAGGAAATTATGGCAGAAAATAGTGCTAATTGAGTTGCCATGGTTAACAAAGAAAAGTTAGGTAGAGTTAGTGTTAACCAAGTTCACTTAGTCACCAAAGGATTTTTGCAAGTTCGCAATGTTAACCAAGCTTCTATTGGTTAACAAATGAAATTTTCCTAGAAGCAGTGTTTATCGAGTAGGGTCAGATAATGAAGGATTTTGGCATTTTGGCATATGAAGCTTAACTATTTCAAGTATTGGTTCTAGCTAACTATGGTAATGATTATTGGTCATTCTAATTTGTATTGAGCTAACTTAACAATTTGGATGATATAAATATAAGGTCAAGTTGTGAATTTCAAGTGTGTGCAAGTGTGTTGATTGAATTAAGAAAGAAAGAGTGTGAGCAAACTTTAAGGATAAGTATATATCCTTGTGGAGTAGAAAAGTAATAGTCAATGAAGAAGGATCAAAATTGAGCAGAATAGAGATCTAGATTCATCAATTTAGTTGCATCACAATCAAGTCATTTCATTGTTACTCTCCAACCATTGTAGTAGTTATCTAAAATCTCTTAACAGAGTTGGTTTAATAGTGAGTTGTAAATCCTCTAATAGGGTGATAGTTCCATTGAATTGTTTTAAGACCTCTCACAAGGCCACTCCTAATAGGGTGATTAAATACTCTAACAAGGTCACACCTAACAACGTGTTTTGTAACCTTTAACCTGGTTGGTTCCTAACATGGCTCACTTCAGAAGAGTGAAAATAGTAACTAATTGCATTGGTGGTTTTTCCCATATTGGGTTTCCACATTAAATGTGGTGTCTCTTGTATTCATTTATTTCTCTCATGTTTACAAGTTATTACTGTTAATATTAGATCTGCTAAAGTAATACATACTTTGCATTTACTGAGTTACATAAATTTCTGTATGTTTATCGAGCTACAATAGTAATTAGTTTTATCATTTTATTTTTTGTTGACATCTAAAGGATCTGTAGAATATTTTTGGAACAATTGATTCACCCCACTCCCCTTAATTACTCCATCTATATTTCCAACAATTGGTATCAGAGCTTTTGGTGCTTGCAAGAAGGTTTCAAGACCTAAGCTAAAGATTAGGATGTCTTATAAGAGAGAGATTTCAAGGCTTAATAGAGATAACTTTTTAGCATGGCAAGGACTCATGAGGCTTTATCTGGTTACCATCATTGATTTAGGTTGCAAATACCTTGATTCAAAATACAAAACTCCCACTGGTACATTATCTATTGAAGATCTTGAGGAGAAAAAGAACCATAACATCATGATGATTGATATTGCATCTACTCTTAGCTATGAATAATTTGATGCTATCAAAGATTGTAAAACTACTTTTGAAATGTGGAACAAACTCAAGGAAATCTATGGTGGTGATGACAATGTAAGAAGAGCCAAAGTAGAAAGCCTTAGAGGACACTTTGATCAGATGAGAATGAGAGAAGATGAAAACATTGCCAAATATGTGGAAAGAATCAAAGCCAATGTCAGTGCAATCAAAGCATCTAGAGAAGAGATCAAAGAAGAAACTGTTGTAAGTAAAATTCTCAGAAATTTCCTTCCCATCTATGTAGTCAGAGTATCTTCTATTCAATAAATTAGATGTGATCGAAATAACAAGATAGGTTTGGATTCCCTAGTAGGAGATTGACAACTTTTGAGCTAGAAAAATTTGGCAATTATGTTCCAACTTCCAAAAATATTGAGTCTATTGTTGAGGCCAAACTTTCACTCAAAGAAAAAGGAAAGAAGATAAAGGATAATTAGTTAGAAAGTAAAGAAGAAACTAAGGAAAGATCAGATAGTGATCTTGAAGTTGTCGAAGCTTTTCTTGCAAATAAATACTTTAGAAGTAGATGAAAATACAAAGGTAAAATTCCCCTAATCTACTTTTCATGTGAAGGAGTTGGTCATATTGCTGCCAGGTGTCCAAACAAAGAGAGAAAGGATGAGAAGAAGAGTCACAAGTACAAAGGTAAAAAGGATTTCAAAAGTCACAAATCATACAAGGACAAAGGTAAGAAAACTTATTTTATGGCTAAAGATTCTAATAATAGTGAGGATGAAATAGTATACATTGTTGTGAAAGATGAATCTGATGATGAAGGAGATAAGATGGAACTTATATCTCATGTTAGTAAAAATGATACATGGATCATAAATAGTGGATGTTCACACCATATGACTAGAGATAGAAAAAAGTTTGAACATTTTTAACATTATGATGGAGGTAGTGTAAGGTTTGGAAACAATGAACCTTGTTGCATCAAAGGAAAAGGTCATATCTCATTAACCAATGAACTTGTATGTGACAATGCTTATTGGGTTGAAGGAATAAAACATAATCTGTTGAGTGTGGCATAGCTAATCAACATTGGATTCAAGGTAGAATTCATGTGTTCCAAGGCAAGACTACTGGATGACAAAGGGAAACTAATTGGATTAGTCAAACAAACAAAAGGTAACCTATTTTATCTTGATCTTAGTGATTGCTCATGTCTTATTGGTCAAGTGGAAGAAAGCTGGTTATGGTACATAAAGTTATGTCATGTGAATTTTGATAACATGGTGAAAATAAGAAAATTCAAGAAAGTAAGAGGTATTCCTAGTTTGAAGAAACAAGATGTTGGTTTATGCAAGACCTGTTAAATTGGCAAAATGGAAAAGACTAGTTTTAGGAGCAAAAACTGTCAATCTAAAGATATTTTGGAAATTGTGCATACTGACTTATGTGGACCTATTGTAGTAGAAAGCTATAGTGGAGAAAAATAATTTATTCTTTATGTTGATGACTAGTCTAGAATGATGACTGTTATGTATCTAAGACAGAAGTTAGAAGCTTTTGAGAAATTCAAATGGTATTTGGAAAGAGTAGAGAAGGAAATAGGGAAAAGATTGAAATGCTTAAGATTAGACAGAGGTGGTTAATTCATCTCCAAGGAATTCAATAAATTTTGCATTGAAAGAGGAATTAAAAGACAGGTATTAACCCTTGGTACTCCTAATAGAATGGAATAGTTGAAAGAAGAAACATATCCATCATGGATTGTCCAAGGACTTTGATAATTGAAAAGAGTGTTGCTATCAAATACTAGAAGGAAGCTATCTGCACTGCAGTCCATACTTTTAACCGAGTTTGGTTGAAGAAGAATTCAAACAAGACTCCCTATAACTATGGTATGGCTACAAACCCAATGTAAGTTACCTAAAAGTATTTGGAAGTAAATGCTATATCTTGAAGGATTCTAGAAAAGGAAAGTTTGATGTAAAAGGTGATGAAGGTATATTTCTAGGATACTCTTGCAAAAGCAAGGCATATAAATGTATGAATTTGTCCACTCACAAAATCATAGAAAGTCCACATGTCAGAATTGATGAGTTTGTAGAATAGGCTGAAGAAGAAAGCAAGAAAGAACCAAAAGACTATAGAAGATTTGTCTACTTCAAATTTGACACCTTGCCAGGCATATTTGAAAATAAGGAGACTTCATCTACCAAGCACAATGTAGTTACCAAGTTGCAAGAAGTACAAAATGAGTCATAGGGGCCTAATTTATTGTTTTAAGCTACCTAATTAATGCCTACTAAGTCAGAAGGACCCAAGCTAGAAACTAAACAAACCGAGTCTTAAGTGGAAATTCAAGAACACAATGCAATTCATTCAAAAGGCAAGGGACCTGTATTGGCCAAGTATCTCAAAAGGCATCATACACATGATCAGATTATTATAGACAAATTAGAAGCTACTATGACAAGAAGTAAGAGAAAAGGTACATGTTTACTTGCTGAACTTGAACCTAGAAGTGTTAAAGATGCATTGGAAAATGAAATTTGGATTGAGTCTATGAATGAAGAAATAGAAAAAATAGAGAAGAACAAAATTTGGACTCTTTTACCTAGGCCAAAGGATAAAAATGTGATTAAAACAAAATAGGTATTTAGGAATAAGTTGAATGAAGATGGTAATGTATCAAGAAACAAAGAAAGATTGGTATGTATAGGCTACTCTCAAAAAGAAGGCATTGATTATGGTGAAAATTTTTCCCTGTTGCAAGATTGGAAGGTATTAGGACGTTACTTGCATTTGCAGCACACAAAGGATTTAAAGTATATCAAACAGATGTTAAATATACATTTCTCAATGGTATTATTGATGAAGAATTCTACATTGAACAACTAGAAGGTTTTGTTGACCCAAAAAAAAGGAACATGGTCTGCAAATTACACAAAACATTGTACAGTCTAAAACAAGCTCCTAGAGCATGGTATGAAAGGTTACATAACTACCTTATACAGATTGGTTTTTAGAGAACTAATGATAATAGTAGTTTGTATATCAAGGAATGACCAAATAACAAGATTGTATTGGTAGAGATATTTGTGGATGATACTCTATTTATAAGGAATGATGATCTATGCAAAGAATTTTTAGAGTAAATGAACAAAGAGTTTGAAATGTCCATGTTTGGTGAGATAAAAGTCTTTGTTGGATTGCAAATACATAAGAGCAAGAATGGTATCTACATTACTCAATCTAAGTACATCAAGGAGATACTCAAGAAGTTTGGAATGGAAGATTCAAAACCAATTGGAACCCCCAAGTGTATTAGACTAAAGCTTACCAAAGATGATGACTCCAAAGAGGTAGATCAAACCTTATACAGATCAATGATTAGGGAATTATAGTATGTAGTTCATATAAGACTTGATATTTCTATAGTAGATGATGGCAATCAAAAGAATTTTGAGATGTTTGAAAGACACTAAAGACTATAGTTTATGGTATAAACTTGGAGGAAATCTAGACGTAAATGTATTCATTGATGTTGATTGGGTAGGAAATCTTGATGATAGAAAAAGCACAAGTGGAGGATAATTATGTCTTGGCAAAAGGTTGGTATCTTAGACAAGCAAGAAGCAAAACTACACATCCCAATCCATGATAGAAGTAGAATATGTTGTAGCATCAGTAAATTGTTCTAACATTGTTTGGTTTAAAAAATTATTGGAAGGTATGAAGGTTGAGATCAAATAACCAGTTGTCATGTTTTGTGATAACACTAGTGCAATTAACATATCAAAGAACCTAGTGATGCATTCCTAAACTAAGCACATTGCTATAAAATATCATTTTGTCAAAGAATTAGTGTAGGACAAAGAAATCAGATTGAAATATTTCCATACAAAAGAATAGATTGTAGACATATTCACCAAGCCATTACCTAAGGATGCATTCATGTATCTAAGAGGTAAGTTAGGGGTCATTCCCCTATCTAAAGCTCACTAAATGAAGTTTTAGTGATGCATCAATAGGAATAATGTTGAATATCAATAAGTTGATGCAGAATATTCAAGAAAATATTGCAAATGAATCATTACTCAAGGTACATTAATACTAATTTGGTATGTGTTGTCTTTGGCATGTGTTGTCAAAGAGGGAGAAGTGTACTGTTAGATCTTTCTGAGGGAAAAGTATACTATCATAGATGTTATGTAATTCCTTCACTGAGGGATATTATTGCATGAAAGGAAAAACTTTTGATGTAAACTCTAAGAGGGAGGAAATTTTTGTTAGAGAAAGTCTTGTTCTCAAATTTTATTGTGCTATGACATGTTGTGTTGCCATCAATACCAAAGAGGGAGATTGTTGGATACAATAGTCTAATTATGTGTTGTCTTTGATGTCACACAAATGTCATATCAATTGTCAATTAGTGCTTACCAAGCTCACTTGGTCAGCAAGGTAGTTTTCATTGTCTACTGAGTGTTTTTGAAGATTACTCTGCAAAGACAGTGTCTACTGAGCTCACTCAAGCGTCGAAGGAAATTATGGTAGAAAACAATGTTAATCAAGTTCCCATGGGTAACAAAGAAAAGTTGGACAAAGTTAGTGTTAATCGAGTTCACTCGGTTACCAAAGGATTTTTGTAAGTTTGCAGTGTTAACTGAGCTTCTATTGGTTAACAAAGGAAATTGTCTTAGAACCAATGTTTACTGAGCAGGGTTAGCTAATGAAGTATTTTGTTATTTTGGCATATGAAGCTTAACTATTTCAAATATTGGTTCTAGCCAACTATGCTAATGATTATTGGTCATTCTAATTTGTATTGAGCTGACTTGACAACCTGGATGATATAAATATAAGGTCAAGTTGTGAATTTCAAGTGTGTGCAAGTGTGTTGATTGAATTAATAAGGAAAGAGTGTGAGTGAACTTGAAGGATAAGAAACTATCCTTGTGGAGAAGAAAAGTAATATTCAATCAGGAAGGATCAATATTGAGTAGAACAAAGATTTGGATTCAGCAATTTAGTTGCATCACAATCAGGTCATTTCATTGTTACTTCTAACCATTGTAGCAGTGATCTAAAATCTCTTAATAGAGTTGGTTTAATAGCTAGTTGTAAATCCTCTAATAGGGTAATAGTTTCATTAAACTTTTTTAAGACCTCTCACATGGACACTCCTAATAGGGAGATTAAATCCTCTAACAAGGTCACACCTAATAGTGTGTTTTGTGACCTTTAACTGGGTTGGCTCCTAATAGGGCTCACTTCAGAAGAGTAAAAAATAGTAACTAGTTACATTGGTGGTTTTTCCATATTGGGTTTCCACGTTAAATCTGGTGTCTCTTATGTTCATTTCTTTCTCTCATGTTGGCAAGGTATTACTATTAATAATAGATTTGCTAAAGTAATACGTACCTTATTCAAATAACTTATATTCGAGGAGGTATAGACAACAAGAAACTATAATTTTATACATTTTTGATAACTTTACTCTATGTCAGTTCTACATTTTTTTTAGTTGTGAGCCTTATTGTATTTCTAAGGAGTAACCACCTTGGAAGTAAAGCCTACCAAGACTACTATTGGGACTCAAAATTGAAACCCCAATTTTGAGTACCATTGAGAAATCAATGCCTTATAAATGCTTTTCTTACATATGTACTGAGTTGTTGAATTAAGACCTAAGTGGTGTTTTATGTTTCTAACATCTTGCTTTTAGCCTACATATGTGTTCTATATTGATAAATTGACATTCTAAACCATTCTGTGAAGTCCCATTTTGAGCTAGTGTCATTTTGCATTTTCTGCCTAAGTGTCAAACATGACAGAGGGAGCTCATGGTAGCAGTTGGATTTTTTTTATTCCATATGCATGAGGAGATAGTTTATTTTGATTTTTAAAAGATGCAGCACTCAAGAGTTAAATAAATTGAGTAGTCCACTTGTGGATGTGAAGGCATATGTATAGGGGCTCACTCACAGGTTGCCATGGAGTCAACAATGTTTTGACCGATCGTGTGATTAGGGGATTGGCCTTGAAGCTATGCGATCATATGATAGTTTCATATAATCATAGGTGGAAAAATAAAGGGGCTTGATCCTATGCTTGTCATAGGATTGGGGCATCAAATTTGAGAGGCTCACGATGTTACAAGGTCTACAATGTAATGAGAGGCTTCTTTTCATGTGGTCAGTAGATGCAGCAAGAAGTGATACGATATTACAATGGAGCCATTTGAAGAGTTTTTTGTATGATCATGAGGGGAATTCTCGGGGTCTCCAATGCTATGACTGGCGTAAGGTTGGGAAAGTTGAAAATGAGGAGTGCCACATGGCAACCCATCATGTGGTTAGGAAGAAAATTCCATGGGGCTGAGATACTATGATGAGTCCCCTTGCCATGATATCATATAAGGTAAGAATATTGATCTTCGGTGCTACGACAAACCCATTGCCATCAGATCACAAGGTAGAGTTCAAAGGGATGTGATGCCATGATATTGTCGATAGATTAGGGAAGGCAGGAGCAAGAGCTCTGATATTATGATTAGTCATAAGATCAGAGGAGGAATGATGAGGGCCTATAATATTACAAAAATCATAAGATTGTAAAGTGATTTTCAAGACTCAGCGATTCTATGACAGGAAGTTCATCATAACATCGAGAAGCAAAGTATTTAAAGAGGCAAGAAAGTCTGCATCAAGAGGAGCCCATGATAGCATTCAGGTTAAGACCAACGCATTCAAACCTACCAAATTAGGTGTTGTTCCTACTCCTCACCCATTAGATGAAAACATTCCAATTTCACACTTCTCACTAAAAAAATTGCCGAATTTGGAGTTTAGTTTATAAGCCTGGAAAGCTCTACTTCTAGCATAAGGAAATAAGAAGGGAGCAAAGACATTTTGCAAAGCAAAAGGAAGCTAGAGGAGACCGCTGTGTAAAAAGGAGGTCCACTATTAGAGGCCCATGGTATGGGAAATGGAGAATTCGTAGGAGCAAATGAGAAATAGAGTGGATGCCAAATAGGAAGCACAACATAAGAAAGGGCCTTCCATATGAAGATTCATCCATCGCACCATGGATGCAATTGCTTATCTATTTTATGCATTGTGACCAAGAAATTTTCAAGTGAGAATGGAAATAGTTATAAAAATTTGAAGGCATCAAACCCACTGAAAATGTTTGGGTGTGAAATGAACAAGGGAGGAATAGTAAAAAACATAGTCATGAGAACCAGAATGTGTGTTAAACATACGACAGGCACCAAAAAATAACATATCAGTTTCCCACATCCACTAGGAAGAGATATTTTAGAATTTTTAAATATAATCTCATGCACAAGATAAACTAACTCCAAGATAGCAGCCTTTTGTAAGCCGCAGGCTTGTGGTGGACCCGACCCATAGACAACTAGCTCATGCTCAGATTGGAAAATTTTAACTGAAGCAAAAATTTTACCAAAAAAGTTCCATCACCGAGAAAGTGGAGATTTCGAGTGGTCGCCATGTTGCCACTAGAAAATAGTAAGATTTTCTAGTAAGCGACATGGCAACTTGTCAAAAAATCAAATAATCTAGCCCAGAAAAGAATTTTTTTGGCAAAGTGTAAAGTGTGGCAATCAAATTGATGAAATGGTAGTGATGTGGCAAGTAGATATCTCACAATGCACAAGATGGCGACACATGGTGCATCTTATGACTATTGCCATGTCACCAAAGAAAAGATGCACATTGGTTAACATAGTGACATTATGACCCAACCAACGATTGACCCATGGCTCTGACATAGTGGTGAGATGGACAAGTCTGAAAGTGACATGTGGCAAAGGCTTTAGATGTGGTACACTTCTCAAGTTGATGATGTGGCATAGAAGTGAAATGCGTCATGAGGTCATTATGTTGCTAATGACATGGTGGAATGCTGACTAGGATAGCGACATAGTGGTTGATGATGTGACATGGTGACATGGTGTAGTGACATGGCAAAGAAGAGGACAAATAAAATGATGTCATGTGGTGCCTAGTCTGAGGGATCAGTTAATAGAGCAAAAGGTGAGCCAATCACAAGATGACATGTGGCAAGGGTGGTCAAACCAAGTTTGATGTAGATAGAAAATGAGAGAAATTTTTGAAAAGCATAAATTTTAATATTTTATTATTTTCTCATCAGAAACATGCATGGTCAGATTTTAAATAAAGGTTTAATTTCTCTATAGTTCAAACTTTATAAAAGGATAAATTTATGTAATATAGTGCTATGAATGTCATGAACGAGAGCCTAAAATTCAAAGGGGCATAACAAGCATGTTTTTTGTTCAAAATAGACACTTCAATATACCATTGGAATCAGGAAGAGATGAACTATCCATTTTTGAGGTCAGATTTTGCACAGGTGCTCACTTGTTCGAGTTATAGGAAGAAATGTAAATTTTGGGCCTTCTCAGTGAAATATGCACAAATTGAAAATACAATTACAAGAATGGTAAAAACACATGGTAAAAGGTTTTTTGGGGTAATTCTAAGAATATTATGCCATTCTGGTATTATTTGGCTCCAATTTTCAATTATGATGAATATTTAATTTTCTAGTTGGGCTGAATTTTGGGATTGAAGTTAAAGTCATGATTGAAGAATCAGATCTTTTCTGAAATTAAAGGGAAAATGAAAATATATGTAGGTTAGGATTGAATTCTTTCATCCTATATATGTAACTTCTCTCTTTCATTTAGAGGTCAGAAAATATTGGAAACTCTAGAATGAAAACATTTAGCAAAATTGGCTCTAGAATTGATGATGTTTGAATGGAAAGATTTGGGATGCGCTAGTTCTAGACCATGAAGGTTTTCTTTGGCTATGATACCCCCTTCTCATCCCATGAGTTACTCATTCCCACCATTTTCTCTCTTGTATGATAGCATATATTCATTGTATAGTCTGGTTTATTAGGTATCTTATGAGTCAATTTCATGCATTTTCATGTATTATTTCAAGGAAATCAATACAAAGTACAACAGGTGTTGAGTTTCATTTTAAAAATTGTCTCCTTTCTCAGTGAGTTGTAATGTTTTATGATCTTTGAACAAAGAGCCTAGATCATAGTTGCGGCCCCTTAAGGTTGTATCTTATTTCATTATTGCTTATAATTCAAGGAGTTATGTAAATGTTTTCGGGAAATCAACAAGGTTGCAAGTTTGTTGAGGAGGATATCAAGTAAGAATGATATTTAGATTGAACATTGATATCAATTTACAAGGTAAATGGATAGATCTAGAGTCTTAGCATAAGATGTGTGTCTTAGATATCCAAAATGCATAAGAAAGATTCATGAATTTTTCCAATGGATCAGGCATTGATCAGCTACAGGATCATTAGCTTTTTTTCTATACTTGGTTTTCATCCACTTTTCCCACACACATAAAATCAAATCAAATTCAAATCATCTTTATATTTTATGTTGAAGAGCCAAAATAGAATGCCCTCACTCAGCTTATGCATTGCATTATCTTGCATTTAGCTACTACAAATCTATGTCATTGTATGAGTTGTTAGGAGATATAAGGGTTAAATCTACTTAATACATTGAGGAATATGTTTATGTACTAGTACCATATTAATTGAATCTAAGGTTCACACACCTATGTTTTGTAGAGCCTAAAATAGAAGAAGGGTCAAGCCTTATAGTTGGCCCAGTGTTAGAAAAGATGTGTTAAGGATGGGAGTTAGCTACCCCTAGATGTGTCTTGTTCTCATCAGGGTAATTTGAAACCTATAACATTTCAAGACACCAAAAAAATAGAAACTTTTTTGGGGATCTATGAAGGAATTCATTGATAAGGAGTTGGAAATCTCTGATATATTGTGCATACTCAATTTTGTATGCAAGGTTTTGTGTTCCCTAGTAATGTTTTATCCATTTATAGTAGTAGTTTTGATGGATTGAATGCAGATTGTGTTTTTACTAAGTTTTATTTCCAAAAAAATCAACCAATTGTGGTTTTTAAAGTATTGCAGTAAATTCAGAGTCAAAATTGTTTAAAGATGGTTTCTACCTTCTAAGTGTTTAAATTTCTACAAATTCTACAAGTTGAAAATCTAGTTCAGATTTGTCATGTTATGAATCATGTTTTAAATCTTTCTCACAATTGTGAGTGGAAACTCCCAAAAAGATCTATATACCATTGTAGATTGGTCCTATATAAATGTTTTCAAGAGTTTTCAACTGAATTAGGCAGATCTAAAAGTTATGTTAAGTTTTAAGCAAGAAGAGAGATGTATAAGTTCTTGACTAATGAGTTTCAAAGTGTTGTTTGATCTACTATCATAAGAGTTTTTGAATGATAAAAATGAATCACAGAAGTGATTTCATTTAATTCTCCTCAAGGAGATGGCAGCTCTATAAGGATTCGATTGGTGGTGTGAGGAATTGAGATCAGCACTAGTGCCAAACTAGAAAATTGATGATTTCAGCATCAACGCTTGATGTATTTTATTTATCATGATGTTATTTTTATCATGAAAGAAAGTGGTATATGTGTGTGTTCTCCATCAAGTGATTTTTAGCACTAAGAGGAAGAGAATAGTTTGAAAAGTTTCATACACTTCATTGGATTGAGTTTTAGCTTGTTGTATTTAAGATTGTGAAGTGTATTTGAAGAGAGTTATTTGGTAGAAGGTTGTATAGATCTGCTGCAAATTGTAAATCTAAGATTTATTATGTGTGAATGAGTTTCAAATCTTTGAAGAATGTTAAGTTTCCTTTCATCTGGTATGTAGCCTATCAATAAAATTTCAAGATCTATTTCTACCAAGTGGTATATGCCATTAAATTTCAATGGCATTCATGGTTTCCCAAATGTCATTCCTAATGAGATTAGAAATAAATTGCTTAAGTTTCATGGGAACCATCTTGTTTCAGCTAGTCATCATGTTGAGTTGTTCAGTGATTTGATGGCTGACTATGAGATTACTCATGAGGACATTCACATGGAGTTATTTGTTCAAAATTTGGAAGGTAATGCTCGATATTGGTTTTCTTTTCTACCAACATGTTCTATTTAATCTTGGGGTGAGTTTCATTCCACCTTCTGTAAGGAAACTTGGCAATAAAGAATATAACCATTTCCACATAACCCATAATAGATCTAAAATAAACATGAAATTAAAATCCACATGCAAGAGAATAGACAACATACCCATAAAATGTGACACAAGATATACCCTGGGAAACCCTCATTGAGGGAAAAACCCAGCCTCCAAAAGCATCCATCACCATGTATTATTCAGCAAAAAATTACCATTGCCATACAACCATGGAAGCCTTCATGGCCATAGCCACAACCGAGAAAACTATGTGAACAAGCATGAATCCACACATCCCATGCCATGCTTCCAACCTTCACAAATGCTCCCTTGGCTAACCTGTCAAGCCTTGTCCCGCTCGACTCTTTCCTTTTGCTTCTCCTTGTCACTCTCTCTATCTCTACAACAACTACCCTTGTGGCTGCTTATATAGTAGCAAGTCCCACAAAACCACTAAGTGGTATTACATAAACTATGTGCTAAAACCGTGTGCTACCTAACCCACTGACCCCACATTTAATATTGGGCATTTAATTCTTTTCCCCAATATTAAATAATTACATGAAATATTTTCACAATGTTACAATACAACTCATGAAGAATATTCCATGGGAATCTTTACATGTTGCATGTCCATCTAGGCACAACAATACATAATAAAATAACAATATTATGCAATGTGTGCAACACCCATTATCTCAACAATCTCTCACTTGTTGTATATATTGCATAGGGTCAATCCGTAGCCACATAGATGAACAAGGGAACAATCCCTCCCAACACATCCACCATCCTGGTACCCATGACAAAATCAAAGTATCCAGCATCTCAAACATGAATGATCTCACCTCCTATTATGCCACTCCCACTGGACATACATAGAAGCCATCCAAAGAGAAAACCACCCAACCTGTCACATTAGAAGATCATAAAATCCTGTACCAACTAAAATTCCAAGCACAAATAACCTGATCCAAAGGTAATCACATGTATCCGTAGTTGTCAAAATATCCATAGCTGAAATAGCACCCACAACAAAGTGCCAAACCCATCCAACTATCGATACCTCAAAGGTATAACAAGTGAATCTTATATCACCGACATATCCAATCTATAAATTGCAATCACAAGCCTCAAGAGCAATACCTGCCACATATATACCAAGAAGCTCCCACTACAAAAGATAATGTCAAATCTATAACCAATCCACTCAACACATCTCAAAGAAGTGAATCCATGTAGTATCAAGGACATCCACAATACATAAACTGATATCCTGCAAGAACAACTCTCGTAACAAATCTGCAATGCTCTCCCAAGTTCACCACAACCAATAGAGGAAAGAGATAAAGGAATAACCATGTCATCTCTCACATGACATGCATGAGCAAAAACCAGTGATCACAATCTCCAACCAATCTCAAAACCAATGTAGGCAAAAAATGAACATCCAGGAAGATAACCAAGACCAAAGAAACTATGCAAATCATAACCTGTATCATTACCTTGTACACACACCTCTAGATGTAAACTGTGCAAGTATGATCTCCTCCATAAAACCCCAACAAGAAGCCTCAACAACACCCAAACCATACCATATAACTAATCATGGATGTAAGCCTCTCACAAGAAGATCAAACTCATAAAACCATTCCTAAACCAAGGAATGTGCCCAATAAAACCATCTCCCAAACTCAACCAGCATAACAACATATGCACATGGAGATAACCAATGCTAAGCCATCTCTCAAATGAACCCTCCAGAACTAACTCATGTACCATAGCTCAAGATCCATTATCCATGAAAGACAAGCATAAATATAATGCAACTGAGAGAAACAATGGGCTATACCTCTCAAGTAGCAAACCGCTAAGTAGACCAAGAGTGGGGAATGAGAATGCTCATCAAGATACCCAAGTCTCCAACCAAGACTCATCTAAGAACAATCTCCTCTCAAGTCCATATCAGGTGACTGCCCCTCGGACTTCTTGTTGAAACCATCAACCATCCCAACAAATACTTCTCTAATCCAAGAGAAAATTAGCGTCACCACCGTCTCTAAGTATCCATGAGCACCTGTAACCAATCAATCCATGCCAACTCCAAATGCAACATAGTAATATCATGAAGTATCCAGCTTATGATTAGTGTACTCAATACCAAGAAACTAAACCAAGATCAATGTCAAAGTTCCAACCATGGCCTCAGGAACATAAACATGACAACATGTTCTTACCATCTCAACTAAAGAGATAACATGCTCCATATGAACACACCATAACATGTAACAACTCTAAACGCGTATCAAGAGTATACCATGACATAATAATGAAACCATCCTCACACCAAGGATAACATGCCAAATGAAAGCATAAACCACACCTTTTCCAAGAACCCTGTGAGTCCTCAAGATGCAACCATCTCCACACACCATGAAGATAACCAAGAACTCCATGAGTCCTCAAGATCTAACCATCTTCAAACACCATGAAGATAACAAGTGCACCATGCAAATGTCAAAGACGCTTCTGCAACAATAAGATCTAAGAAAAACCTCTAACATCTGCAAACACTCAATAAATATATCAATGCCAACAACTCTCACTCAACTGTGGTACCAAGTCACCTATGGCATCATAAAATCCACCTCCTACTTGAAGATCCAAACCAAACCAGGAACTAATCCTGCACTGTCACCCCATCACTGTCACAAGCTCCCACTAAACTGTGTATCAAGGCTATCCATGACATCATGATGAAAAATCATCTTCTAACCATGAGAATCAACCAAGGCATCAAACCATCAAAGAACTCAAAGTGCACATCATGAGCTCCTCAAAAGAAAAGAAAATAACCATGATCCTCAACCAAGAAGATATACCACCATAACTGAATCAGAAATCCAAGCTAATGAACATCAAGGATGTACCTGTATAACCAATCATGTCATGCCAAAATCCATGACACCATGATCACATCCATGAATTGAGCATCTGGCTCTCAATATATCCAACCTGTCAGCATAGTCAACCACAATCCTCCACCATCACTGTACCTGGTAACAACATCTCATCCCTTCTACATGAAAAAAATAGTAAATCATGTGACTTAGGGCATAGACAACCCAAATCCAAGCCACCAATCTGAATATGCATCAATAATGAAAGATCAATGGGCAAAGACAACCCATAACCAAGCTATAAATACAACCTGTAAGTATAGACCGCTTACAACACTGCACAACTTGTAGATCCAATAAGTCATCATACATATCCAAACCAAATACTAATAACCATATCATCATGAGACAAAACTTGAGTATACAATGACATCAAATCTTAAATCTCCAATGCCATAAACTCACAACGTTACCATAGTCAAAATATACTTATAAACTGTTCAGATCAATATATCAACAAATAAATCATGTCAAACCTGCAACAAATCTGAACCAATGTGTAGAGCTCTCCAAGAGCTTTCCGTTGACTACTCAAAGTCCAAAATCCGACTCCGTATGCCCAAGTTATGCCCCAATTTGTGTTCAAAATAAACAACATCTGACTTTAGGGCTCTTAAAACCTGACAAAATCTCAAAATCATAGAACCAAACCTACACCATGTTGTAGTGCTCTAAATTAGCTTTCCAACGCCTATACGAACTCTGAAATCCAATATTTTGAGAGAAAGTTATGGCCATTTTACTAAGACAACCTTTTTACCATTTTTAGTATGATTTTTCATTTTTTATTTTTTCTGTGACGAAAATTCCGACAGGATTAAATTTGACGGCCATCATGGGCTGAAACCAAAAAAGTCTTTCATTTCCTCTTAACATGGCCAAACTAGGGCATATTATATATCGAATTTATGGAAATGTCAACCCGGATCCAATGGTGAGGTCTGTTTTTACCCAGGAGGTCATTTTTGCAAGCTACCCCCCAAAACCCTCATTTAAATGAAACATCCGAAAAAAATAATTTGTCCAACAATTACAGATGCCCAAATATTTTAACATCCCATCATAATAGCAAATCTAAAACCCTCAGATCTGCAATAAATCATTCATATATCTTGCCCTTTCTTTTATCTTCTCATGCATTCCCATGGATTCAATCTAGGGTTACAAATAATAAAACTAGGCTCTGATACCACTTGTAAGGAAACTTGGCAATAAAGAATATAACCGTTTCCACATAACTCACAATAGATCTGAAATAAACATGAAATTAAAATCCACATGCAAGAGAATAGACAACATACCCATAAAATGTGACACAAGATATACCCTGGGAAACCCTCATTGAGGGAAAAACCCAGCCTCCAAAAGCATCCATCACCATGTATTATTCAGCAAAAAATTACCATTGCCATACAACCATGGAAGCCTTCATGGCCATAGCCACAACTGAGCAAACTATGTGAACAAGCATGAATCCACACATCCCATGCCATGCTTCCAACCTTCACAAATGCTCCCTTGGCTAACCTGTCAAGCCTTGTCCCGCTCGACTCTTTCCTTTTGCTTCTCCTTGTCACTCTCTCTATCTCTACAACAACTACCCTTGTGGCTGCTTATATAGTAGCAAGTCCCACAAAACCACTAAGTGGTATTACATAAACTATGTGCTAAAACCATGTGCTACCTAACCCACTGACCCCACATTTAATATTGGGCATTTAATTATTTTCCCCAATATTAAATAATTACATGAAATATTTTCACAATGTTACAATACAACTCATCAAGAATATTCCATGGGAATCTTTACATGTTGCATGTCCATCTAGGCACAACAATACATAATAAAATAACAATATTATGCAATGTGTGCAACACCCATTATCTCAACACCTTCATGGACCAATTTGGGGAAAGAGTAACCATATCTGATTCTTATGATATGTTCTTGAAGATTCATGTTAAGTGTGATAAACTTGTGCCTCAATTCAATATCAAATTTGTAAAAGTTTTGAATAAGATCTTGAGAGTTATAGACCCAATGATAAAATATGTTTAGTTGTGTACTTTGATGCATTTGACAAGAAAATGAATTAACTACTAAGGGATAAAGAACCTAGGACATTATATCATCCTTTTATGACTGCTATAGATATTGAAAATAATTTGAAATATGGATTCACTAGAAGTCATTTTGCTAGAAATGTGTGCCGGTATAATGTGTTTGAAAGAAAGGATGAATGTGATGTTGATGCTTCAATTTCAAATCAGCTTATCAATAACCCTACTAGAATGAATAATGAGATTGAAATTTCAAATTAGAATGTCTGTATAAGGAAGGGTAGTTATATTGCAAATGAAGACACATATGTTCCTGATGTTACAGTAGTAAGATGTATTTCAGATTTTGATAGAAATGAGCAATGTGATGATATTGTAGATCAAGGATTAGCTACATCAATGAATTCTTATAGTGCTAATTGTGTACATGATGATGTTGCTAATGTTTCTAGACATGAAATTGTTGCATTTAGATCTCATTTGCATGCAAGTGAGGAGGCAGCGAGTTATGTCTCTAATGATGAATTTGATGTTGTTGATCCAACATGCCATGGAGAGATAACACAAGATGAAGAGTGTGAATCACATTTATCTCAATCAAATTTAGAAGAACATATTGCACATGTTTATAATGTTATAATAATAGATGATAAGGTAGATTCACTTGATCAATCAGATATGCACGAAATGATTTCTCTTATTCATAGATTGCATCATGTTGAGAATGTTATAAAATTTGAAGTAGAAAGATATTCATCTCAATATGAGAATGAAGAAGCTAAAAGTTGTGTTTCAAGTGATGGAAATAAAGTTGCTAATCTGATGTATTATGAAGAAGCATCATGTGAAGATAATGATGATAGTTGTTGCTCAAGTCAAGAAGAAGACAGTGGTAGTACATGTTCATCTTCACATGAATTTGATGCAAATTGGGAAGAAGAAAGCTATGAAAGAAGTGAGTGCTCTTATGCAAGTGAAGGTATGAGTTATTTTTCTAAATTTGAAACTAAAGTTCCATTTCAGAGTTGTACAAGTCAGCTTGAGGCTGAAACTTGTGAAGAAAAGTTGTCTACACAATATGAGGATAAAGAGGTTGTTTATAAGTATGGATTACCTAATTGTGTAGATAAATGTCTTGAAGATATATGTAGTAGTAACCAGCAATACACAAATGATTATGAGGTTAATGTATCAACACCTAAAGATAATTGGTTTGCAATCCATTTGAATCACCTTTATGAAGACAATGCGACTAATATTGATCTATTTTCTACATGCTTTGTTGATGGAGTTAATGGTGTGTCTTCGGATGATGATTCTGATTTTTCTTCACATGTTGAAAGTCTCCATGAAGATGAAATGGGTAGTGAGATTAAAGTGTATACTAATGCTCTATATGATGAAGATTGTGATGATGATCAGCCCATCTTTTGTCCAAATGTTCAAAAAGGATCCTTACATGGAGTTATCAATCCATTGTTTGAAGAAGACATGGAAGTTTTAGATTTAGTTGGGATAGATGCAAATAGTGATACACTGTCATACTGTTGTTGTAGACACCTAAAAACCTTTAGAAAATAAAGTATTTTTATTTTTTGAAAAATTCCTGATGACATCATCATTTATTAATTTATTTTTATGCTATTAAATCCCTTTATCTTAATTAAAAATATTTAATTAAGGAATCCCTCCCAAAAATGTTTAAATCTTATTTAAATATTATTTCTTTATTTATTAATTATTTAATTAATAAATTGACCAAAAAAACCCAAAATAAATAAAAAATTAATTTTTTGCCCAAAACTTGGCCAATTTCCTTAAGACCACTAACCTCTTTAAAAATCTTCTAATCCTTCTTTAATTTTGATTAAAGGCTAATCCCATCATTTCCTACCCCTAATCCCAACTAAAAATATTTAATTAAGATTAACTATTAATCCTCATGTTTATTAAATTTTTTTTAATAAATATCTCCTCAACCCAAACCCTTGAAATAAATAAAACTTAATTTATTTCCTAAAAATCTAATTTATCCTCATCCTAAGAAGTTCTAGACTCTTCTAGAAAGTCTTCATCCTCATCCTAGGAAATTCTAGACTATTCTAGAAAGTCTTTATCCTCATCCAAAGTCTAGACTCTTCTAGAAGATGTCTTTAAACCTAATCCTAATCCCCTCCTAACCTTGTCACATTCTCTAAACATGGGTTAAGACTTACTAACCTAAGCCAAAGTTAACAAATATCTCCTCCTTCACCCACCCTCATTAAATGCCATCCACTTGCCTATCCCTAAGCTAATCCTAAACCATCCTAATCCATTCTCTAATCATTTGCACAATCCTAAGCAAGCTTGAAACCCTCCTAATCAAGCCCAAGTCAAAATTGCTCTCATCTCCCTCAAAATATCTCAACCATAAAACTTTATGAAGCCCACAAGGTCATAAATGACTCTTCCAAGCCCTTTTATTGCTCTTACAAGCCATTATGAGGGTCTTTATGAAGATTTTATCCCTTGAGCCTCCTTTGTTGACTCATCCTTCCCCTTTCCTCCATCCTCTCACCTTGTGACATGTTTCACTCCCTGATTGGTTGTAAGGAAGCACAATCCATGTGCTCTCTTCTCATGCAATCTGAACCCTCCATGAGCTTTTTCCCATCCTTGCATCTTATCCCTCAATCCCTCAAGCCTCTTGCCTATAAATTGGATCCTTCCCCTTTGCAAAACAACACAATCTATGAAGTAAAGTCATATTGCCATTTTAAGAAGTCATTTTACATCAAAATCATACACTCACACCCAAATTCCAACTCCATTTGAAGCCCTTTTTGAAGCATAAAGCTTGAGCATACATCCTATCTATTTAGACAAGGCTACTCAACAAGAGAGCTTCTCATTGAGAGAGCCCATTAATGGCTCATATTCTCAATTGAGAGCTCATCTTAGTCTTAAAACAACACACAAAATCTCAATCTTGAATGCTCAAAAGAAAAAAACTTGAATGTTTAATCACTTGTCTTTGAATGCATGTTGCTAAAATCACTCTTGAGTGCCATGGATTAAAATCAAGTTTGTTTTTTTTATGAATGCATGATTAAAACAAAAAATCCAATCTTGAATGTCATAGATCAAATAATCATCTTTTGGGGCATTTAAAGAATCCACATTTTTTTAATCTTCTAAGTTATAAAAACTAATAAAGACGCTTTTAGTAGGCTTGTAGTTGGACTCACCCTCTTTAATCACCCATCAATTTAACCATTGGTTGCAATCTCAGTGCCATATTTGGGGATGGGTCTACCTAAGAGGGTGTTAAGTGCTCCACAAAGATCAAACTCCACTCACTTGGGTCTTTAGTGGTTTTTCTAAGTTAAAAAATTCCTTGAATGTGCATTAATCTCGCTCACACTTCATTTGGGCATAAAAATTGGACAAATCTTGACGTGGAGGGCCTTCGGGCACACACTTGACAATCAATTTTCACAAATCTTTGTTTTGGGCTTAAAACAAAATCACACCAACTCTTGAATGCTTTAAAGGAAATTAATCGATACTTGACGTGGAGGGCCTTTGGGCACGTGGGTTTACTTTTTTGTTGACCCTAACTCTTCTTCTTGTTTGCATTCTTCGATCGATTTTACTTTTGTTAATGCTTCAAGTTGGAATTGAACATTTGCATCTTAAACATGAGTGCTTGCAAAGTCTAGATCGGCACACATAAGAGTCAGTTGGAAAAGGAACAAGCATGTTTTTTAGCCCAAGGTCATCCAAGTCTTCTCTCCCCTTGTCATCTTTCGAGGCCATCTTGGGTGCATAAGATTAGGATCCAAAACCTTGTTTCTTTTTAGGAGGCCTGCTTGGGGATTTCATCACCCCTTGGATGACCTCAACTCCAGTGTTTTGGTGGAGTATAAGAATCGGGAGGTGAATCAAAACACACCTCTCTTGGAATCAAGATTTTTGTCACTCGGGCTAAGCCTCAAGGAACTTTATACCCTTGAGAAGTGAAAGAGGAGAAGTGGGTTACTGCTCCTCTCGGCTGTGTGACATCTTGTTGGTTTCATCTATGGATTTGGGCCTCACGTACCTTTGGGTATATCAAGGACTCCCTACCTAAACCAACTGTCAGCCTTGTAGACAACCATCTAGAGTGTTAATGTGTTTGAAGTGACTGATCAAAACATTTGTAAAAAATACACACTCCTCAGCGCAAGTATCACATTCTGAGAATCAAAAACTTCTATCTTGTTGTTCCTATCTATTGCTTGCTTTTTTATTTGTTGAATGAATGTTTGGCAAACTTGGTCAATCCTAGCTTAGGGTACACTTAGCATAGTCACTGCTTATTCCAAAAGTTGAACAAGTTGAAGCAAAATAACCGAGGTCTCTTAAAGCCAAGCAGATTCAAGAATTGATGTCAGAGCAACCCAAACCCAAATAGAAGCTCCACAAAGTTAAACTCAAACCATCTCAGGCATACCAAGAACTTTCAGCCAAGAGAAAGGAACTAACACCAAGTCCTTGAATTGCCAAACTCCATAAAGTAGAGGATAAAGCTATCAATGAAGCACTTCAAGAGGACTGGTTAGAGCGCACCATCAAATTTAGCCAACATCCAGGAGTTAATCCTGCTTATGCCTTACCAACTAGGCATGATTTCTATGATTAGAAACCCTTGTTTCTCCACACCCTCTTGGATAAGGTTCACCTTAGAGTCATCTTTGTAGAAAAGTCAGCCATCTTAGGTTATCCCCTTAAGAATTATTAGCTCATCCATCTCATTTAGGACCAAACCATCTAGCTAGCAATCCAAAATCTTCACATCCAAGCCTTCAAAAATTGTTGTCACCTTACTAAAAGTTTGCCATTCCTAAAATCTTTCAAAACCACCAGCCTCACCAAGGTTATCCCTTTGACAGAGCTTTGTCTAAGGTAATCTAGCTTTGTCACTTGTTATCCCTCATCACCTTGAGCTAAAAGTTGGGATCCAAAAGTGGTCAATCTTGTGTCATGCCCATAGGATCATTAGTCTATCCTTAAGTTGACACAATCTCCACCAATCCAGTGCATAGGAAAGAAAAACTCTCACTTTTTGACAGCATGCCCTTGAACTCTTCCGTCCACAGGAAAGCCAAAAATCTCTAGCCAATCCTCCTTAGGTCTGTCATACAGCTTTGACTCTCCCTAGGAAATCCTTCATCAGCCAATCCAAAATTTGCGCTTAACCCAAATCCAACCATGAGCTTTCATGTTCATCCATATGCAAGACCCCATCCCCATCTGACTCATCATCAAAACATGAAATCCCAAACCTATCATGATGTGTTCGGTCATATTGTCCTTGCTCCAGCAACCTCCTATTCCAATGATGATGAAAATCTTGTTGACTATGATGAGTATATTGAAAGCCTTAGAAACATTCCCCCAAGCATCCCCCAAAATCCAAGAGTTATTCCAAACTATCTAGTCATGCCATCTGATATCCCAGCTTCTCCTCCATCACCCAATCAACCAAGCTTCCAATCTTCCACCCTCATCACACCAGCTATTCCTATCAATCCACCACCTCCACCTCTGACACACAAGTCTCCAAGGAATCTCCTAGAGGAAATAAAAGAAAAGCCACCTCTAGCAATCGATAAGCCATGTCATCTAATCCAACCATGTGAAGTAGTTAGTGATGAAGCTTCCCCATCTATAATATCACCCCCATCTCCCATAGCTATCATCCCCATACCATCCATCAAGTTGCTTAAAATCCTTCCACTTCCTATAAGCATCAAATTCCCACCATCCATCGAATCGCTCCAAATCCCATCCACATCTCCTCCTCCAAGAATTATCCAAATCCCATATAATGATCCTCATGCATCCACTCCCATCCATTCCTGTCAAGATCTTGTCCAAAAGCATGTTGAAATATCCTCCGACAGAACAACAGATCTCGTCATCCCACTTATTCCCCTACATGATCCACTTTTACCATCCTCTCCATATCTAAATCCTACCATCTTACTTACTCCATCTCAAGATCCCTTTCCCTCAACCCACCCAACTCAAGATCCTATTCTCCCATCTCCTCTGCTTCATGATCATACATCTCCCATAATCCATGATGATAGATCCATTGAAAAAAAACTAATTATCATATCCAAAGCTCCAACTCCTTCAGCAAGTAATGGACTCACATCTTGTGTTCCAAATAATGAGCATCATATTGAAAAAAGAAATGAAAATGTATTTCTAGATGTTGGTATCCCCGCTATTCCTACATGGTCCCAAGTCCTTCCATCTCCGCCCCAAAGTTCCCATCCATCTTATTCCGCATCTATTTTGGGCCCTCATCCTACTCCTTATCTCCAACCATCCATTTTGGGTCCATATATCCCTTATCTAAATCCCACACCCTTTCCATCCATTTTGGGTCCTTATATACCTAATATGAATCCTTTATCCCCTCCATCTATTTTGGGACCTACACCTTCCCCGTTTCCATCTATTTTGGGCCCATATCCTTCCTTCCCTCCATCCATTTTGGGCAATTATATCCATCCATATCCTATGTTCCAATCTATCCTTCCATCCCCTCAAATCCACTAGCTAGATCATCACAGGCACTCACCCTTGAATCCCTTCCAACCTTTAAACCCTATCACTCCATCAATTATCCCTCCATCTCCTCCATGCTCTTGTTCCCATCCCATGGCTAATAGAAGCATATTGGATGCCAAAATACAAAAGCATAAATCCAAAAATCCACAAAAATCCAAGTCTCAACATGTGCCTTCTAAAATACATGTTCAAAACAAGAAACATTTAATCCCAATCAAAGAAAAAGTCAAGAGGCCACAAAACCCCAAGCTAAAAAAGTCAAAAATCATGTGGATATCCAAGATGCTCATAAAAGAAATGCATCTGAAAGAAAAATCTCAATTGGCATCCATTCATGCTACTCAAAAAGCCTCATCCATCCATCCTTCACCCAAATCCCCATCTAAGAATCCTTCATCCCCCCAATCCACTTTTAGTCCATATGCTTCTTATCCTAAATTTCCCATCCTCCATCTTCCAACTCTACTTTTAGTCCTTATCTTTCTCTTCCTCCATTTTCTCCTCAACCTCGCTCAAAACCATCTTTCCCACTAGTTTATCACCTCTCAAGGTGTGTGCCAATGATGATCTTTCCATTTTCCTCATCCATTTACCCACAAGCCTTATGTCTTCGCATCCATTATCTGTCAAGCTCCCACCCACCATTCCACTTGTTCAATCCAATCCTTTTTCATCCATCCTACCAACATCTATGAGCCAAAAATAGCTGAAAAAAGCCAAAATCATTCCAGCTAAGTCGAAAGTCAAAAAGTCAAAAAATAAAAAAATAAATAAAGCATCCACTGGTGAAAACTTGGCAATTCAAGTGCCTTGGACAAGTACCATGATGAAAACTTGGCAAACAAGCGTCATGCGTAATCCAGCCATCCCCAGCTTAGCCTATCATCCTCATGTTTTTGGTAACATCTTGCCATCCAGCTCCATCTTCCAATTTATCCACCTATCTTTCATCTTCCAGCTTTTATCTATCACTATCCACTGATCTTCTATAGCTTTAGCCAATCATCCCAGCTATCATCCATCTCCCTAGCGCCTTTTTCTTTTTCATCCTAGCTTGAATCCTATCACATCCATCGTAAGAACTCCTTCCACATGTCATCTCTTGATTGGGGGCACTATATTCCTTGGAGGTCTTGTCTTGTCCATCCTCCCTTGTCATTGGTATCTAGCTCTAGGCTATCCTCATGCAAACCCAATGTCATCTCTTTATATCCATCATAATCCTAGCTATCTACCATCCTATCCAACCATCTCATCCTAATCCTCTAGCTATCCTTGGTCACAAAATCTCTCATCATCATTGGATGCATCCTGCCAAATCCATATCTTTCGCTATCACCCCACCCTTAGCTTCTGCATCTTGCACCAACATCGAACCATCCCGCTATCTATCATCCTAAGCTTTTGCCTACTTGTAACTATTTTGGTTAGCTTCAACTTGTAAATATCTTGGTCCGTCAGCTTGTACATCCTCTTAAGCTTAGTACCATTGTATCTATCCATCTTTTGTGTTAGTTCATCCTTGATCAACATCTTGCACACATTGCACAACCCTTGGTTAGCTATTCCAATGCATCCTTTAACTAGATCTCCTATCACCAAAGTGTTATCCTTCTTAGTTCAGCTTTCCAGACGCATCACTCATCTAGATCCATCAGTTTAGGTGCTCTCCGATAGATCCTTGCAGGATATAGCTTTCCTCATGTCTGATCTTGGTCCATTAGTACCTTGTCCTACCCATCTCATTGGCAAAAAGTTCTCTTTTGGATTTTCACTTTCTTTCGATTTGGAATCTTCCCTTTTGGGTCTTGAAGTATCTTTCCAAACAATCTTTTTGTTCCCTCCTCAAAGTTGCCACGATCTTCCATATCATGGTATACTGCGAATGGGGCAATTTGGGCGTAAGTTCTTGATCAAGTCTTTTGTTTGTTTTTATTTTTTTCTTGTGGGTTACCCAGTGTCAGTTCCACACTGCTTCCTCTAGGATTCATGTGTGATGCTGGGGCAATCCTTGTGTGTTTGTTTCGAGTCAATCCGTCAGTCCTCTGGATGTTTGGTGAAAAGGCCTTGATGTTCTTGGTAACCTTGGCAATTAACCAACATTCCTATAGCAAATCTAGTGCTCAACTACATGGTGGTACTTCTCTTTGAAGTATCCCCTCGCTCAAAAAGCTTCAATGGTTTTCCTTCATCTCCATTATCCCCCATCCATATCCAGATTTTGTCTCTCGTACCCTAGCTTATGCATCAGTATCTCTTTGAATCACTCCTCACCTTTAGCTTTAGGGATCCACAATCCTAGTCTTAGGGATCCACCAAGCCTCATCTTTCGAGATCCACAATCCTAGTCCTAGGGATCTCCGAAACCCATCTTCCGCCAATCTGACTCTTTGAAATCTTGTTGCATTAGCTCTATATTCCCCTCATCCATCTCCCCATCTTGGATTCCTTTTATAGCACTTCGCTCCTTCATCCTCTGCAATCCATGAGATCTCAAGCTTGCTTCCTCTTTTGCCTCTGATTCTCCCTTTATCATTCTCCCGTAGTGAGAGTTTGAGCTAACTAAACCTCTTCTCTTAAGCCAATCTAATTCTTCTTGCTCATCTCAAATCCTTGTACTTTTTAAGAAGTCGCCGAACCTTGCTTTCTCTCCTCGCTGCCTTCTTGAGGGGGCATCTCACAGTCCATTCTCTCCTCTTCTGCTCTAGCCTTGGGCATCTTATTTTCTTATCTTTGATGTCATGCCACTTGCAGCATCACATCAAAGAGGGGCAAAATGTAGACACCTAAAAACCTTTAGAAAATAAAGTATTTTTATTTTCTGAAATTTTTTTGATGACATCATCATTAATTAATTAATTAATTAATTAATTATTTAATTAATTTATTTATTTTTATGCCATTAAATCCCTTTATCTTAATTAAAAATATTTAATTAAGGAATCCCTCCCAAAAATGTTTAAATCTTATTTAAACATTATTTCCTTATTTATTAATTATTTAATTAATAAATTTACCAAAAAACCCAAAATAAATAAATTTTTTATTTTTTGCCCAAAACTTGGCCAATTTCCTTAAGACCACTAACCTCTTTCAAAATCTTCTAATCCTTCTTTAATTTTGATTAAAGGCTAATCCCATCATTTCCTACCCCTAATCCCAACTAAAAATATTTAATTAAGATTAAATATTAATCCTCATGTTTATTAGAAAAGTTTTAATAAATATCTCCTCAACCCAAACCCTTGAAATAAATAAAAATTTATTTATTTCCTAAAAATCTAATTTATCCTCATCCTAAGAAGTTCTAGACTCTTCTAGAAAGTCTTCATCCTCATCCTAGGAAATTCTAGACTATTCTAGAAAGTCTTTATCCTCATCCAAAGTCTAGACTCTTCTAGAAGATGTCTTTAAACCTAATCCTAATCCCCTCCTAACCTTGTCACATTCTCTAAACATGGGTTAAGACTTACTAACCTAAGCCAAAGTTAACAAATATCTCCTCCTTCACCCACCCTCATTAAATGCCATCCACTTGCCTATCCCTAAGCTAATCCTAAACCATCCTAATCCATCCTCTAATCATTTGCACAATCCTAAGAAAGTTTAAAACCCTCCTAATCAAGCCCAAGTCGAAATTGGTCTCATCTCCCTCAAAATATCTCAACCATAAAAATTTATGAAGCCCACAAGGTCATAAATGACTCTTTCAAGCCCTTTTATTTCTCTTACAAGCCATTATGAGGGTCTTTATGAAGATTTTTTCCCTTGAGCCTCCTTTGTTGACTCATCCTTCCCCTTTCCTCCATCCTCTCACTGTGTGACATGTTTCACTCCCTGATTGGCTGTAAGGAAGCACAATCCATGTGCTCTCTTCTCATGCAATCTGAGCCCTCCATGAGCTTTTTCCCATCCTTGCATCTTAGCCCTGAATCCCTCAAGCCTCTTGCCTATAAATTGGATCCTTCCCCTTTGCAAAACAACATAATCCATGAAGTAAATTCATAATGCCATTTTAAGAAGCCATTTTACATCAAAACCATACACTCACGCCCAAATTCCAACTCCATTTGAAGCCCTTTTTGAAGCATAAAGCTTGAGCATACATCCTATCTATTTAGACAAATCTACTCAAAAAGAGAGCTTCTCATTGAGAGAGCCCATTAATGGCTCATATTCTCAATTGAGAGCTCATCTTAGTCTATCTTAAAGTTTATGAATTTTGTTTAGTTTGTAGAAGCTTTATTTAAATTTGGTTTCTATTAGCATACTAACATTGCTCATATACAGTTGTAACAAATCAAAATATTGTTCTTCCATATGTAATATTGAATTTTCTAATAATGTTGCATTTTGTGAGCTTGAAGATGAGGTGTTTGATGGAGTTGTCTTTGAAGAGAAGATGCCACTTCATAGTAAGTTTTTTGATGACTCATATGAGGTAAAAACTAATCAGCATTTCAATTGTGAAGATACATTGGGAGGTTATGGAGTGATTTTAGATTTTGATGATGATGTTATGTGTGAATATAAATCTGATTACTCATTTGAAATTCAACTTGCAACATTTGAGGATGTACAAAGTCAAGGTATGAGTGATATGTATAACTCATTTGATGAAGTTGAATATAAGGCCTTTGTATTCTCAATTGATGATGTTCATGAATTAGTTTATAAAGATTAGTTATAGTTTGATGTTGGTATTCATGAGCATGCTAATGTTCTTTTTCATAGTGAGAAAGAGGTTGAAGTTATGCCAAGTTCTTACATGCACTATGAAAGTAATGGTGATGATTTTGTCTTGCCAATTGAAGAAATTGAAGATGTGTGTCAAATTGGTGAAAATGATATGAATGATATTTCTAGCTTACCTCATGCATGTTCAGATGAAAATTAGGTATATGATAGAGGCAAAAGTTTTTGTTAAAATTTGGTGGCCTGGGGCCATTGTTTGTACATAGTAGGAATAGTTTTCCTGTTTTCAATAAAGCTATGCAAGAGGAAGGTTTTTGTTGTCAGGTGTGTGGTCTACTTCTCCCAGAGATTTGAATCCTTGCCATGCCCACAAGGGATATGCATCCCCAGATAGAGCCACTTTTGGGACTCAAAATTGAAATCCCAATTTTGAGTACCATTGACAAATCAATTCCTTATAAATGCTTTTCTTACATATATACTTGGCTGTTGAATTAAGGCCTAAGTGGTGTTTTATGTTTCTAACACCTCACTTTCAGCCTACATGTGTGTTCTATATTCATAAATTGACATTCCAAACCATTCTGCGAAGTCCCGTTTTGAGCTAGAGTCATTGTGCATTCTCTACCTAATTGAGCTAGTGTCATTGTGCATTCTCTGCCTAAGTGTCAAACATGATAGAGGGAGCTCATGGTAGAAGTTGGATTTTTTTTTATCCCATATGCACAAGGAGATATTTTATTTTGGTTTTTAAAACATGGGGCATTCAAGAGTTAAATAAACTAAGCAGTCTACTTATGGACATGAAGGAACGTGTATAGGGGCCTACCCATAGCTTGCTATGGAGTCAACAATGTTTTGACCAATCGTGTGATTGAGGGGACTGGCCTTGAAGTTGTGCAATCATACGATAGTTTCATAGAATTGAAGGTGGAAAAATAGATAGGCCCGATCCTATGATTGTTGTAGGATTTGGGCATAAATTTTTAGAGGCTCCCGATGTTACGAGATCTATGATGTCACAACAAGCCTCTTATCATGTGGTCGAAAGATGCAACAAGAAGTGATACAATATTATGATGGGGCCTTTTGAAGAGTTTTTCATATGATCATGATGATAATTCTCGAGGTCTACGATGCTACGATTGGCTTAAGGTCAAGAAAGTTGAAAATGAGGAGTGCCATGTGGCAACCCATCATGTGGTTGGGAAGTGAATTCCATAAGGCTAAGATACTATGATGAGTCCACTTGCCATGATAATGTATAAGGTAAGAATATTGATCTTTGATGCTACAACAAACCCATTGTCGTCAGATCGCAAGGTGGAGTTCAAAGGGATGCGATGCCATGATATTGTTGAGAGATCAACGAAGGTAGGAGCAAGAGCTCTAATATTACAATCAGTCATAAGATTAGAGGAGGAATGATGAGGGCCTATGATCTTACAAAAATTGTAAGATCATAAAGTGATTTTCAGGACTCACTGATGCTACAAAAGGATGTTCATCGTATCATCAGGAAGCCAAGTATGTAAATAGGCAAGAAAGCCCATGTCAAGAGGAGTCCATGATAGCATTTAGGTTAAGACTGGTGAATTTAGACCTACCGAATTAAGCGTTGTTCCTACTCCTCGCCCATTGGACTTCAACATTGCAATTTCACATTTATTGCTAAAGGAACTACCAAATTTGGAGTTTATTTAACTAAGCCAGAAAAGCCCTACTTCCAGCATAAGGCACTAAGAAGGGAGCAAAGACATTTTGCAAAGAAAAAGGAAGCTAGAGTAGACCGCTATGTAAAAAGGAGGTCCAAGATTAGAGGCTCATGGTATGGGCAATGGAGAATCTACAGGAGCAAAGTAGAAATGGAGTGGACACCAAGCAGGAAGCATAACATAAAAAGGGGTCATCCACATTAAGATTCATCCACCGCACCCTAGATGCAATTTCTTATCTATTTTATGCATTGTGACCAAGAAATTTTCAAGTGAGAAAGGAAATAGTTATCAAAATTTGAAGGTGTCAAAGCCACTAAAAATGTCCAGGTGTGAAATAAATAGGGGAAGAATAGTAAAAACATAGCCGTGAGAAGTAGAAGGGGTGTTAAACATAGAGCAGGCACCAAAAAATAACATATCAGTATCTCACATCCTTTGGGAAGAGATATTTTACAATGTTTAAATATAATCTCATGCATAAGATAAGTTTTCTTCAAGACAATAGCCTTTTGTAAGTTATAGGCTTGTGGTGGACCTGACCCATAGATAGCTAGCTCGTGCCCAAACCAAAAAAATTTAACCGAAGCAAAGAAGTTCCCCAAAAAAGTTGCATCACCAGGAAAGTCACCAAAAAAGTGGAGATTTCTGGTGGTCACCATGTCACCATTGGAAAACAGTGAGATTTTCTAGCAAGTGACATGGTGACTTGCTAGAAAATCAAATAATTCAGCCTAGAAAAGCAAAATTTTGGCAAATTTTGAAGTGTGATGATCAGGCTTCTGAAATGGCAGTGACGTGGCAAGTAGATATCTCACAATGCATAGGATGGTGATACGTGGTGCATCTGACATATGTCACCATGTGGCCAAAGCAACGATGAATGCCAGTTAACATAGCAACATGGCAACCCAATCGAAGATTGACATGTGGTGCTTATGCGAGGGTGAGGTGGATGAATCTGATAGTGACATGTGATGGAGGCTCTAGATGTGGTGCACTTCTCAAGGTGATTATGTGGCATAGAAGTGACACATGTCGTGAGGTCATTATGTCATTGATGATGTGGTAGAATGTTGACTATGATAGTGACATAGCGACTGATGATGTTGCATGGTGACATGGCACAGTGATGTGGCAAAGCAAAGGATGAATGAAATGATGCCACATGGCACCCAATTGGAGGCATTAGTTGACATAGCAAAAGGTGAGCCAATCAAAAGATGACATGTGGCGAGGGTGGTCAAACCAAGTTTAACCTAGATATAAAATGAGAGAAATTTTAGAAAAGCATAAATTTTAATATTTTATTATTTTCTCCTTGAAAATGTGCAGGGTTAGATTTTAAATAAAGTTTGAATTTCTCTATAGTTCAAACTTTATAAAAGGATAAATTTATGCAATATAGTGCTATGAAGGTCATGAACAAGAGCCTAAATTTCAAAGGGGCATAACAGGCATTTTTTTTGCTCAAAATATAGACTTCAATATACTGTTGGAATCAAGAAGAGAGGAACTATCCATTTTTGAGGTCAGATTTTGAACAAGTGCTCACTTGTTTGAGTTAAAGGCAGAAATGTAAATTTTGGGCCTTCTTAGTGAAATTGGTAAAAATTGAAAATGAAATTATAGGAATGGTAAAAACATATGGTAAAAGGTCTGTTAGGGTAATTTTGAGAATATGATGCCGTTCTGGTATCGTTTGGCTCCAATTTTTAGTTATGATGGATATTTGATTTTCCAGTTGGGCTGAATTTCAGGATCAAAGTTGAATTCATGATTGAAGAATCATATCTTTTGTGAAATGAAAAGGAAAATGAAAATATCTGTAGGTTAGGATTGAATTCTTTCATCCTATATCTGTAACTTATCTCTTTCATTTAAAGGTCAAAAAATATTGGAAACTCTAGAATGAAAACATTAAGCAGAATTGGCTCTAGAATTGATCAAGTTTGAATGGAAAGATCTAGGATGTGTTGGTTCTAGACCATGAAGCTTTTCTTTGGCTATGATACCCCCTTCTCATCCCATCAGTTTATCATTCCTGCCATTTTGTCTCTTGTATGACAGCATATATTCATTGTATAGTCTGTTTTATTAGGTATCTTATGAGTCAATTTTATGCATTTTCATGTATTATTGGAAGGAAATCAATACAAAAAACAATAGGTGTCGAGTTTCATTTTAAATTGTGTCTCCTTTCTCAATGAATTGTAATGTTTTAAGATGTTTGAACAAAGAACCTAGATCATAGTTGCAGTCCCTTAAGGTTGTATGTTGTTTCATTGTTGCTTATAATTCAAGGAGTTATGTAAATGCTTCTAGGAAATCAATAGGGTTGCAAGTTTATTGAGGAGGATATCAGGTAGGAATGAGATTTAGATTGAACATTGATATCAATTTATAAGGTAAATGGATAGATCTGTAGTCTTGGCATAAGATATGTGTCTTAGATATCCAAAATGCATGAGAAAGATTCATGAATTTGCCCAATGGATCAGGCATTGATCAGCTATAGGATCATTAGCTTTATGTCTATACTTGGTTTTCATCCATTTTCCCCACCCACATAAAAATCAATTCAAATTCAAATCATCTTTATATTTTATGTTGAAGAGCCAAAATAGAATTCCCTCACTTAGCTTATGCATTGCATTATCCTGCATTTAGTTGTTGCAGATCTATGTCATTTTATGAGTTATTAGGAGATATAAGTTTTAAATCTTCTTAATATTTTGAGGAATATGTTTTTGCACTGGTACCATATTAATTGAATCTGAGGTTCACCCGTCTATTTTTGCAAAGCTTGAAGTAGAAGAAGGGTCAAGCCTTAGAGTTTGCCCGGTGTCTGAAAAGATGTGTTAAGGATAGGAGTTAGTTGCCCCTAGATGTGTCTTGTTCACATCAGGGTAATTTGAAACTTGTAACATTTAAAAACACCAACAACTACCTCATCATGTGTTGTAGTGAGCATTATCAAAATCTATTTGTATAGGGTGTTGGGCCCCCTTCAAAGCCTATTTTACCTTATTCAAAGGAAATAGTAAAATAAAAATATAAAGGCACATTATGTGAATAAGAGAGTATTATTTTAATGTGTGTGGGGTTAAAACTACACTTTAAAAATTAGTTTATTATCAAAATGGTGTCGTAGACCTTTGATTGCATCCTTTGATAGAGTTGTATACAATCTAAGGAAAATGACATTTTGGCATCACATCCATGTCTATTTTATTCTAATATATTTTGAATTTTGTGCCATTCCAAATTTATATAAGTATTCTCATTTTTAATTTTCATTTGCAAAGTAAGAAGTACATTTGTCTAAATTATCAATCACTAATTATTTTTCATTTAAGTAGGCTAGTCTATGCTTACTTGCATGTATTTTATATAAATAAGCTAGGATAGCCTTACAAAGTTCATATTTTGTATTTCAAATAGATATTAAAGATCAATAAAAAGAAAACTTGAGAAAAAAAACTAAAGTAGCTATTAAAAAGAAAAAAAATTATGAAAATTTTTTTTTAGAGGCCTCATAACTGAAAACTCAAATCCTAATTTTTATAAAGTTCAAGCATGAACCAGGTAATGTTTAAATCAAACCCTAATTTCTAGAATTGTAGTTCCCTAGATCTAAATCAAACCTTAACCAAACCAGGTAATCTAAATCAAACCTTAACTCAAACCTCAAGTAATTTGTACAACCATAACCCTAACCAAACCCTTTAATGATCTAGAACTCTAATAGTCTAAATCATTTTCAAACCTTAATTTATTATATCCTAACTTCAAACTCAAACCATAATCTAAGTTCTCAAACTTGATCTAATGTTACAATCCTAACTGAAAACTCAAACCCTTAGATCTAGAAATGGCAACCTTTAATCTAACTCAAACTCTAATGTAAGATTTTAGGTAATTGAAAACTCAAACCCTAATTTCTTTAACTCAAATTCTAATGTAATCCAAAACTAAAAACTCAAACCCTTTTTAATCTAAATGAAATCATAATCAAACCCTAATCTAAGTCATCGAACCCTTTAAGTCAAACCTAGGTACTAATCTTTAATTTTTAAAGTTCAAAAAACTCAAGTTACCTTTAACTCTAACTATAACTCTCATACATGTGATCATATAAATTTTATTGATATGTATGTTATAGATTATCTAGACATATGGTGTATGTGATTAAATATATCTTTTAATTTAAATAAAAAATTGTGTGTACTAGACTTAGAGAGATGTGTACATGTTATATGTATGTATTATATACAATTTATGAATTTTATAGAAATTAGCTCCATCAAATGTTGTACAGATATTACTTCACAAGATATGCTTGCTCATCATCCTAAGGGCATTGATTTGGTTCTTGCTGAGGCACCGACTATGACACCTAATGTGGTTCCTATTGTGACATCTAATGCAATTCCTATTTTGGCTCCTCATGTAGTTCATCATGTTGCTCATAGTGGGGCTCATGTTGTGGTTCGTGGTGGAGCTCATGCTATGCTTCATTGTAGGGCTCATCGTGGGGCTCATGTTGTGGCTCCAGGTGGTGTAGTTCCTGGCATGGCTCCTGGTGTGGCTCTTGTTGGAGGTCCTGCACCTACATCTCCTACTAAAGGTCCTACTGCACCACCTCCACACATTGATATTGATGCATTATTTGCATTTTCAAAGTAGGAGGTTTCTAGATTAGAGTAGTCTATATTGTCCTCTGATGATGGTCTATATAGAGACATATGTGCTACTATATGTAGGAGTTTACAAGATTTGACTACTAGATTTAGAGCTCACCATTCATTTACCCCTGACATATTAGCTTCCATAGCTAGGGAGCTTAGGGATGAGATTTTAGGAGATGCATCTTTTGATTATGTTAAAGAGGGTGGCCCTTAAAGACATCATCAAACGAGATCTGCTTCCATCATATGAGGGTACATAGGGTAGGGTGAGAGGCTACTAAGTCACACAATGCAAAGATCCTATTATTGCTAGCATGATCTATCCTCATTTTTTAGTCGCACATGGTCATTATCCTAATAATTAATAGATACCTCTTTATTTTTCAAAACATTTGTATGCTGAGTTTCACATAGGGTTCAACATCAACTACTTAGACATTCCAGATTATTGCAGACAAGGGTGTGGTCAGATCGTAGATCATGACCAGTATTACAATGCACAGTGTCTATCACATCTAGATGTGAGATAGTTCATTGGATAGAGATTGTCTCCTCTAGCTCCAACACTAGTGCCTATTGTAGATAGAGTTGTCATTGATTTCCAGAGGGGAGCAATTAATAGTATTAGACACATTGCATTTACGGCTGCTAGTATCACATCTTATCCTCTTGGTCATTATATTCATAGTTGATAGAGTCATCCAGCTCGACCCTCTTCAAAGACATCTAGTAGCACTTTAGGCACCTCCTCTAATGAGAGATATAAAGCTGCTAGACTACCAGTACTAGGAAATGTTCGTGCACTTTCAAGACAACACATGCATATGGATTTAGCACTATATTATTTGGAGGATCTATTGTAGAGTATCAATTATATTTCTAATACACAAGGGATGCCAGTTCACTTAGCGATAGATGCCATTAGAGTTACATAGGCACAATCCACACCAAGGATTGTTGATACACCTATTCATAGCTCACAGCATTCTGCACTAGGCTCATGACACTATACAGATGACTAGGGCATATGAGTTGGAGAAGTTAGGATCACAGCTGAGGACCTTGATTTTTGTGAGAAATTACAAGGGCTATCTGAGATTGATACTAGTCTGAGCATGGGATTTTCATCATACATGGACATGTTATTCTGGCCCAACACTGATTCTACACCATTACCCAACTAGTTACATAGTCCACTTCAATCATCATTACTAGCAGTTGGAGATTGTGGTGTTGAGGGTGGTTTAGTAGGTGTTAGAGTTTTAGGAGATGATGTTGGAGTATTAGGAGACACTGATGTTTCAAATAGTATAGGTGCATTGATAGATGATACAATGGAGTTTGATGATCATCCTCCACCTTCAGAGACCCAAGTACACACACACACACACACACACACACACACACACACACACACACATATATCTATGTACATATATATCTATGTACATATATATATATATATATATGTATATATATGTATGTATGTATGTATGTATATATGAAATTTAAAAATTCAATTTAGATAGATATTTAATTTAAGAATTATAATAAATCATGAAGGCACAGGTCACCGAGCACATGATTACATCTAGAGTTGGGTTAGGGCATGTACATCAGAGAGATGATTCTATTGAGGCACTTACTAGTGCTCAAGTAAAAGTTTTAAATAGTTTGTAAAGTTATTTATGTTTCAAACTAGATATATCTACTCATATTTAATTTGAATGTAAACACATGTATATATGTTTAGATAGTTCTAATGTGTTTATATGTGTGTGTGTGTGTGTGTGTGTGTGTGTGTGTGTGTGTGTGTGTGTGTGTGTGTATTTGCAGGGCTCAGTTGATGCGCCTCAGCCACAGGATGTACAGGAGATTTGACGAGAGGGTCATTCTATTCATATGCATCTTGAGGGGTCCCTCTAGTAGTAGTAGATTTATATATTTTTTGATGCATTAATATATTGGAGACTTTGTATTTATTCTAGAGACTTACATACACATACATGTATTTTAGTACCTTGATGACATGTATGTATGTTTCACTAGATTTATTTTACTATTTAGTACTTTACTAGTTAGATGGTCACATGTATATATGAATTTTTATATTTTGCTACATACATGTTTATTTGAGACCTACAATTTGCATATGTGTGCATTTTAGTAGAATATATTAGATGTAGATGCTTATTCTTGAGATGTGTACATGTATGTGTTATTTTTTTTGTATTATAGTAGAACATTCTTCACGAATTAGATTACAAATTTTAAAACTTAGATTTTATTGTGATCATTATAAAATAATCAAATTAACTTCTCTTTACATACTTCAATAGTTAAATATTCAACGAAGTTCCAAATTGATCTATGAACCTAATTTATAATTTTGAAAAATAATAATAATTTATAGGGTGATTGAATTGAATTAACCTAAATGATTTAGATTACAAATTTAAAACATAATATTTATTTGTAATCAATATAAAATAAACAATTAGTAGGACTAAAGATACATAATTGGTAAATCAATTAGTAGGAATAAAGATACAAATTTGTTCAATCAATTAGTAGGAAGTTATAAAGATACACATTTGTTAAATTATCAAGTAGTAGAATTAAAGACATTATTTTAAAAAACTTTTGCCAAATATAATATTTAAAAACACATTAATAAACTAATTTAAACGAAGAGTATGACCCTACAATAGACTAACATTAATATATAGTTTTTTAATAAACTATTGATAACTAAGAATTTATGATCGTACAATTTTGAAAACACATGTAATTCAAGATGAAATTCAATAGTTTGAAAAGAAGTTGATAAAAGAATTTTAAAAACATATTAAATTATCTTTGATACATATCTATCTAATGATTGTGTAAGTTTGGACTAATTTACATAGATCAAGCCTATTTATATCAAGTTATTATTAAATTCATCGATGGTACAATTAATATTATTTATTTATTTAGTTTTTTAATAAACTAATGATAACTAAGAGTATGATCATACAATTAAAAACACATTTAATTCAAGATGAAATTCAATAGTTCAAAGAAAAAAAAGTTGATATTTAAGAATTCTAACATATTAAATTATCTTTGATACATTTCTATCTAATGATTGTGTAAGTTCCAACTAACTTGTATTGCCTATTTATATCAAATTGTTATTATTAAATTCATCCATGGTACAACTAATGTTATTCATTTATATAGTTTAAAAATAAACTAATGATAACTAAGAGTATGATTGCACAATTAAACACATTTAATTCAAGATGAAATTCAATAGTTTGAAAAGAAGTTGATATTTAAGAATTCTAACATATTAAATTATCTTTGATACATATCTAGATCTAATGATTGAGTAATTTCTAGCTAACTTATATTGACTGTTTATATCAAGTTGTTATTATTAAATTCATCCATGGTACAATTAATATTATTAATTTATATATTTTTTAATAAACTAATTATAACTAAGAGTATGATTGTACAATTAAAAACACAATTAATTCAAGATGAAATTCAATAGTTTGAAAAGAAATTGATATTTAAGAATTCTAACATATTAAATTATCTTTGATATATATCTATCTAATGATTGTGTAAGTTCCAACTAACTTGTACTGCCTATTTATATCAAGTTGTTATTATTAAATTCATCCATGGTACAATTAATATTATTAATATATATAGTTTTTAATAAACTAATGATAACTAAGAGTATGATCGTACAATTAAAAACACATTTAATTCAAGATGAAATTCAATAGTTTGAAAAGAAATTGATAATTAAGAATTCTAACATATTGAATTATCTTTGATACATATTTATCTAATGATTATGTAAGTTCCAACTAACTTATATTGCCTATTTATATTAAGTTATTATTATTAAATTCATCCATGGTAATTAATATTATTAAAATGTATGTACATTTAAAAAGGCATTAATAAACTAATAAACTAAGAGTTATGACCCTGTATAGTAAACTAACAACTTTAAATTAATTCAAATTATTATAAAATATATCTCAAAGGTCAGTTCGACCATGATGTACACTTATAACATATAATATCTTCTCATGAGCTTCATTGTCTAGTCTCCATTGCGATGTACACACTTAAGTTTGACTGGATGTAGACAAAGCCCAGTAGCAACAACCAGGTGGTTGTATTGTAAAACCTTGTTGTCAGGTTGATAATCAACAAAGTGTATTCCATGTTGGATTATTTTTACTTTCTTCAAATATGTTCCCTCTATCACAATAGAACTTGTACCACAATTTAAATATTTTAAAATTTGATAGATATAAAGTTACCTAGATATATATTTTTTCATATATGTACGTGCACACATGTATGTATAATACCTATGGGGAGTAACATTCCATCACTTTCTTCAGGATCATATAACTTTGTCCTCTCTATAGTACATCACAATAAATAATAACTAACACCTTCATGATTTTCAGGCTCAACAATCACTGCAAAGACATCTCCCACATAACAAGTATACATACATGTGTACATTATATATAAGATAGTTCAAATTGATAATTAAATAACAAGTTGAGATTAAATTTTATGATACTTAACCACTTTTACCAATCCAAAGATATGATTATAATCATCCGAAATCAACGGAATATCATCAAAATTTTCATCATCTTTATCAAATGTATCGGTAACATCAAGTGGTACCAAAATTTGTGCACCTGTATATCCACATGTTTGATTGATGCATTCTTGATAGTCTTCATCATTGCAACTATCACAAAAAATATGAGTATTGTAATGCCCCGCCAAGGGATCCAAAGAATTATCCTAGAATTTCACTAAGTTTAGAAACAAATTTTTCTTTTTTTTTTCCATGATAGTAAACATCACATATAACTTATGCACAATAACGGGAGCAATAGCATTGTCCATCTGAAAGTAAACATAACATAAATAACAGATTACATTCTTTAAGATCCCTTAACGTTGAATTACATACATGAATGCATCTAGTACAACATCCTCATGAAATGATAAGTCCAATGTTTATACATTACATTTCAAATGCTCATTCATCCACTGTACATGTCACAGGGAATGACAAGCTCAAAAAATATACATACACAGAATAAGGTACATCATCCTATTCTAATCCATGATACATCAAAGTAGAGATAATCACATGATACAACATCATAGAGAACATATAAATCCATCATAAAGATAAAACATAATAAACTAAGTGCACCGTTCCTCCCAACCGTCAATAGCATCATTAGAACATCGTGGATCCTAGCCATCCCTCCGTGCGTAACATTCCAAATCACCGAAGAGATCATCGATATTACATAGTAGGAATGTCACTCCTAATAAATACAACATCATATGTAGAAGTAATCTAACATGCAAATAAAACCATAAGATAACATCATCTAACATATGCTAATCATCAATGAAAAAGGATACATATCCACCATCATGAAGGATGCACTAGCCACGATGTCTCAATAAATTTCAAAATGATAAGAGTGGAAAATACACTACCACCTGACTGCGTGGTACCTAAGTGGTCCACTCCCACCGTGCTAAGGAGATAATCTCAAGTCCCAAACAGGCTATCAAAATCACATAGGACATATCTCTATAAGTCAAGGAATCCTAAAAGTATACTAACTCAAAGGTTCCAAACACAAAATTTGACATCTAATCCCAGAGGCACACAATGACATGTAGGAACCTACTATGCAAGCAGGAAAGTGTCATCGCAATTATCACGTACAAGTTACCCTGGCAGTTAGCTAAACTCCATGGGTCCATACTGATTTCATGCAGCCACTAGTATCCTCTCATACTGACGAGGCATACTACGAAATGCAAGGTCGCAACCATGCATCTCACTACTCCCATCCTAGCATGTACAAGCACTCAAGGCATGGGCAAGAACAAAACACTTATCTTTTTAGGTTCATTTAGTTAGTATTAGGTGTGAATGTTATCACTTATTAATCCAACTTACAATGAGTTACCTTGGAAACCTCTTAGGGCCCTGGCCCCCATTGTAATCCACTTCTCGTTACTACATGCAGATATCCTACCCTAATGCTCATGGACTCATAAATCTCAAAATTACAAAAGATAATCCATAAAATAATCAAATATGCATAAAAGCATCAAATCTCCATGAGCTAACATCCATAGAAAATCATGAACACAACAGCTCTCTATTGGCAACTAAAGTATCACTAATAATCAAATATCCAATGGTTCTCAATAACCTATATATATATATATATATATATATATATATATATATATATATATATATATATATATATATATATATATATATATATATATATATATATATATATATATATATATATATATATATATATATATATATATCATACTGATCGAAGACTCCAAAAATGGTTGAGTCAAACATGTCACATCATGACATAATCAAAATAAATCCACATAATAGTCCCATCATGGCGACTAGAAAAATAACCAAGGATAACTGATCGATGACCAAAATAATGGTTAAGTCAAGTGTCTCATACATAAGAATCTCAACTATAACAATCAGTAATCACAACCAATACATAGAGCATTCCATCACATAACCATGGTTGGATTTATAAAGATTGAGATTAAAACATCATCATGTCACCACAATCACATAACCCCCAAGCCTCTGGTAGACATCCTATACTGGTCAACACTAGTCAACCCAAAACCCAAAACAATAGCATAAAGAATACACAATGTAGACATGTTTTGGTTTTACAACTTGAATGTAGATATCTCAGTTTAAGTTTCCAAGTCTGAAGAATGAATGGAGGAACACATATATTGTTTTGGATAAATAAAATTTTTCCTTATTAGAACTAAAAATCCATTTTCCAATTTATAATATTTGTTTGATACATTCCCCACCAACTATCAATCCTTTATTTAATAATTTGAAACAATTAAATTATTAAATAGTTGAAAATTATTAAAGAGTCACCTTTATGAAAATAAACCATCAATATAAGTCATTAATCAAATAATAACTTAAATTTATAAATAACATATTTACATATTACATATATATATATATATATATATATATATATATATATATATATATATATATATGTATATATATACATATATATATATACATATATATATATATGTATATATATATATACATATATATACATATATATATATGTATATATATACATATATATACATATACATATACATGTATATATATACATATATATATATATATATATGTATATATATACATGTATATATATATGTATAGATATACATGTATATATATACATATACATATACATGTATATATATACATATATATATATATACATACATACATACATACATATGTAAAAACGTTTTCATAAAATTGATTTAACAATTTCGATTGACACCATATGAGAATCGATTGTATATAAATGTTTTAACATAAACAATATTTTTTCGCATAACATTAACATCAATTAACCCTCCCAACTCTTGCTGCGGTACGTAGTACCTGCGGTAGCAGGCACTGCACCGACAGCTGGTACGTAGTACCCCTGTCGCCGCAGACTGGCGACGGCAGGTCTCTGCCTTCCGCCGGTGTGGGGTACGAATCGTGTCCACGACATATAATATATAAACTTTGTTTCATGTGATATGAATCGCGATGCGAATTAATAAATTTTCCATTGCGATTTTATTAATCGCTCAATTCGGTGCATTATATATAAATATACATAGGTATATATATATATCAGTATATATATATATATATATATATATATATATATATATATATATATATATATATATATGTATGTATGTATGTATATATATATATATTCAAATTTTATAATAGATCCATAATAAATGTATACATATGCATATATATATTTATATATATGTATATGTATGCAGATCTGAATATATAACCATGTATGTTTTTTTTTTCCCACAAAGATTATATCTACAATTAAGAATAAGATATTTGCATTATAGAATGCATATAAAATTCTCCAATTAAATTAATCTACCCACATTGAGAATGCATATAAATATGAAACTTCTCAAAAGACATATGGAAGACACGAAGAAGACAGGGAATGCATGATGCGAAAATAGCATAAGTAAAATCACAAAAATCTACCCAGATTTTAATGCTAAGTCACTCTTCCTCAAAAAAATCCTTAGAGCAAGCTCCTCCCTTCTTCAGGATTCTCAAGTCCTCCAATGCTCCAATTGCTCTCCCAACGCTATGTCTAAGCTTCTATGAATGCCTAAATATAAAGAGCTTTTAGGAAACATCTAGAATGCTTCTAGAAATAGCTGGAAGGTGTCACCAACTAAGCATGGGTCTTTTCCAACCTTCAAGATGAGCCTTAGGGTTGTAGACACCATGTGCTTAATTGATGCACTAACCCCCGTGTTGTTGACACATGAGAAATAGAGAAGTGTGTTAATTCCCATGCAAGCTTATAACTCCAATTCATTTTTTATATAATTTTTATTTAAATATTTATAACTTTCATTTTAACTTTATAACTTTTATTATTATTATTTATTTATTACTTTATTATTATTTTATTATTATTATTAATTTTAATTTCTAATTTTCTTTTATTTAATTTTTTTTTCTCAATAATCCACATTTAATTAATTACAATCAAAATATCAAATAACATGATATTTTATATTAATTTTCTCAAATAATTAATTTATTAATTAAATCCATTTATTAAGACTTAATTAAGAGAAAATTCACCATAGACCTCCAAGATAAAATATGAAAACCCATCATAGAGCAAATCACTCAAAATCAGTCTAAAGGGTTAGAAATCACAAATCATGTCATCCGACACATTCGGTGGGTAAAATATCCAGGTACTTTTCCTACCTCACTAGGAAAATTGGTTTAAGGTTTTGGGATTTGGACTTGAGAATTTATCTCCCTACTCTTATCATTGAGACAGTATAATAGGGTACGCTCATCCTGGCAATTCAGGGAAGTCGATACTTTGTACCTACAACCTGCAGGAAAAAACCATGCATGTACATACAATATATATAATGCTAAGTGAAATAGACAATGGCAGGAAGTGATGCATCGTGTAGATCCTGACTAAGCAAGTGACTACGACTCCCTTCCTTAACCACATCATAAATGCCATACAATAAGAAAACACGCACACCATACACATGTAAGTATGGGGTAAGTATCCATAATAAAACACATAAGATAATAAACCATCCATCTAATCATCAATAATAACTGAAAATAATATAATGATCATCATGTATGCATGAAATGTAAAATCTAAATGATCTCATCATATAACCACTGAATCAATAACATAATGTCTGATAGTTTCAAAACAATACCACTAATCCATCAACATAAAACTAGTCTATCATAGTCTGATGATAATAACAATGTCCAGAAAAGATGTGAACAAGGGTAGGCACTACATCCACCCCCCCTTGGGTTAGGCTTACTCCTGGAAGCCTACAAACAAGTAAGGATATAACTCCCTCAATCTAGTTGCATCCTCCCAAGTAGCTAAAGAATCATCAGTAGGGTCCCATTGGACCCTTACCTGCTCGATGGTTTGACCCCTAAGGGTCAACTTTCGCTGCTCCAAAATATGAACCAGCTCCAAAGCCAACTACCCATCCTCTACCTACAATGCATTCCAATCAAGAACATGTAAAATATCAAGAATATACTGCCAAAGCACTGAAACATGGAAAACATCAAGAATGCGAGCTAGGTTGGGTGGTAGAGCAAGGTGGTAAGAAACTAGGCCAATCCTCTCTAGAATCTCGAATGGTCCCACAAAGCGAGGTGCTAGCTTAGAACCCTTTCCATATCGGATCAGACTCTTTTGCGGTCGCACTCTCAAGAAAACTTTATCACCCACAACAAACTGCTTATCAATCCTATGAGCATCGGCATACTTCTTCTGCCTATCCTGTGCCGTAGTCAAGTGCTCACAGATATGCACTACTTGTTGCTCCATATCACGAAGCATCTCAAGACCCAACAGGATACGATCCTCAAGACTGTCCCAACTCAATGGTGTATGAAAAGGACGCCCATATAATGCCTGAAATGGTGCCATACCAATAGAACTATGATACCCATTGTTATAAGTAAACTCCACTAGGTAGAGATAATCCTCACAATGTGTCTGCCTATCCATCACATACATCTGTAACATATCCTCCAAAACCTGATTCACCCTCTCTGTCTAACCATCAGTCTCTGGATGATATGCCAAACTGAAGTTTAACTGCGCTCCAAGCTCATGTTGCAGCAATGTCCAGAATGCAGATGTGAATACAGGATCCCTGTCAGAAATTATCTTTCTAGGAATGCCATGTAATCTCACAATATCACGCATAAAGACATTAGCTACAGAAGCTACTGTGTAGGAAGACCTAATCATTGAAAAATGCACCACCTTAGTCAACCGATCAACGGTGACCATGATAGTATCATGACGTTGAACTGTCATAGGCAATCTCACAATGAAATCCATGGAGATGATATCCCACTTCCAAGAAGGAATAAGATTAGGCTGCAAAAGTCCAGCCAAGTGCTGATGTTCTACCTTAACTCTCTAACACTCAAGGCACCTAGCCACAAAATTAGCAATATCTTGCTTCATCCCAGACCAAAAGAAAAAATGTCTAAAATCAGCATGCATCTTCTTGACACTTGGATGTGCTGAGTAAGGTGTACGATGGGCTTCTGCTAGTATCAAGGTGCAAAGTTCATTCGAAAATGGCACATAAATCCTCCCCAAATGTCTCAAAAGACCATCTGACTCTCAAACATAACCTACAAACTTACCTTCCAAAGATCTTCCTGAATCAATCTCTCTGCACACTTCCTGATACCAAGGATCCGTAGGAAGTGCCTAAAGAATCCGACTCCTCAAATCCACACTAAGAGTCATCGATGATAACACATGTCTCCTGCGACTCAAAGCATCTGCCACCACATTCTCCTTACCCTGAATGTACTTAACCTCAAAATCATACTCACATAGAAACTCCATCTATCGCCTCTAGCGAGAATTCAAATTAGGCTGAGTAAAAATGTACTAAGACTACGATGATCACTATGTAGTTGAAATCTGTGCCCCGACAAGAAATGTCTCCACCTTGTCAAAGAATGAACTACTGCTGCTAACTCAAGATCATGTGTAGGATAATTTAACTCATGATCCTTGAGCTTGCATGATTCATACGTAATCACCCGTCCATTCTGCATCAATACTGCCCCAATCCCTTCAAGAGAAGCATCTATACATACCATGAAATCACCTTCTAGATCAGGTACAACTAGTATCAGTGCACTGGTCAAAAGCTCCTTGAGCTTCTGAAAATCTTACTCACATTTCTCTGTCCATACAAACTTCTTTCCTTTCTTTTGAAGAGAAGTGATAGGATGTGCTATCCTAGAGAAGTTCTGGACAAATCTGCGATAATAACTAGCTAAACCCATGAAACTAAGAATCTCTAACACATTAGTCGGTGTCGGCCAATCTATTATTGCCTGAATCTTTGCAGGATCAACTAAAATACTATCACCTGAAATAACATACCCTAAATACTGAATCTCCAATTTGAAGAATTCACACTTAGCTGCATTCGCATAAAGTTGATTGTCCCTTAAACACTGCAATACCAACTGCAAGTGTTCCTCATGCTCCTTCTGAGTCTTAGAATATATCAATATGTCATCAAGAAACATGAGTACAAACCTATCCAGATAAGATCAAAACACACTATTCATCAAGCTCATGAAAATCGATGGAGCATTAGTCAATCCAAAAGGTACCACTGTGAACTCATAATGCCCATAACGAGTTCAAAAAGTAGTCTTATGAATATCTGCTTCCTTAATGCGAAGATGGTGGTATCCTGACTTAAGGTCAATCTTGGAGAATACTATAGCTCCCTTGATCTGATCAAATAAGTTATCAATCCTAGGTAAAGGATACCTGTTCTTAATAGTCACCTTATTCAACTATCTATAGTCAATACAAAGGCGCAAAGAACCATCTTTCTTCTTCACAAAGAGCACTGGAGATCCCCATGGTGATACACTAGGTCGAATGCTCCCTTTGGCCAGAAGTTCTTCTAGCTGAAGATGTAGCTTACCCAATTCCTGAGTAGTCATGTGATAAGGAGCTTTAGAAATAGGCTCTGCTCCAAGAATCAGATCAATGCTAAAGTCAATGTCCCTCTTAGGAGGCATGCCTAGAATCTCACTTGGAAAAACATCTGCGTACTCCTGCAAAATTGGGTGATCCAAAGTCTTCCTCATGGAATCTTCCTCATCAAGATCATTTACCATAACAAAAAATATCTAACATCCCTTACGGAAACTTCGCTTCAATTGCATAGCATAAATCATCCGTAGAGATATAGGCCTCGGTATCCCAACTATCTGCACATCATTCCCTTGGTCATCTTGGCACATAATAATCTTCTTCCTGCAATCTATACTGGCTCTATGAGATCCAAGCCAGTCAATGCCTAAAACCACATCATAGGAACCAAGGGGTATGACTCAAAGATCCACTGCCGTATCAAAGCTTCCTAAGCTAAGCCCACACCTATGAACTACAGAATCTATGGAAACCTTAATGCATGAGGCTAGTTCCACTTGCCAACCACGATCTTGCTTCACCGCATCCAGCTTACACTTAGAAACTATAGATGGTGAAATAAATGAATCTATAGCTCCTGAGTCAAAAAATACTGAAAGAGATATACCTCTAATAGCACCTGTGGTCTCAACCACTATTCCTTGATGATATGCCTGACGCTGATCAATTGCTGCAAAAACTCTATGTGTTCTACCTGCATCACCCATTGTAGGCTCTGAAACTGTAGCTCTAGGTCCTAAAAATTGAGGTGCTCGCTGAGGACACTAAGTTGCATAATGTCCAATCTAACCACATGAAAAGCATTTTGTATTTCTGCCAGAACCTCTTCCCATAGGTGGTACATTTGATTGCTGACGATTGTTCCTGCTCACAAAGGACTAGCTACTCTGAGCTGGCTGATTGGACTGATTCTATTTATTGTGTTGAGCATTGTGGTTGTTCTTGGTGTTAGAACCTTTGCCACTGCCTTGAGCTTGAGAATTTGAGCCCTTCTGTTGTTGTGTCTACTGAGACTATTGTTGATACTGTTTCCCCTTAGAGAGAGAAAACTTCTTGTTACCACCTAAATTGTAGTTTCTTTTAGATCCTGATGCTGTTGGCACTCCTACAAAACCACCTTGACCAAGGTTGACACTTTTCTCAACAAGGATAGCTCAATGCACCGCATCCTTGAGGGTTTTTGGCTCAAATACCTTAACTCCCCCAATAATATGATTATTCAAACCCCTAATAAAAAGTTGTGTCAATTGAGCTGAATTTTCACTGAACCTGAAAAAGGCATGAGCTCATAAAACTTACACTCATACTCAATCACTGACAAAGTGTACGATCTGAGATTATGAAATTTATCAGCCCTTTGTTGTTTCCATTCCTCTGGTAGGAATCGTTCACAGAAACTCTCTAGGAATAACTCCCATGTAACACTGCTCATATCGATTCCCAACTTCTTCTCCTCTATCGTCCACCAAGTGGCCCCAAAATTCTCTAGATTAGTGATCGCAAACCTTGCCTTAACATTGCTATCAAACTCCTGCATGGAAAAAATCCTATCAAGAGAAATAAGCCACTGCTCGACCACATAACCAGAACCTTTCCCATTGAAAGGCTTAACCTTGGATCTTGAAAGATCCTTCATTTGAGTGGACACAATGGACCTCTGACGTTCCTTCTGAGGACTTCTAGATCTGGGTCTATGTTCTTGTTCTGTCTGATGCACTTTAGGTTGTTCTTGAATAGGAGGTAGATGTTCTAGAATAGTCTGCATCATCTGCCTCAAACTGACCTCTTCAAACTCAGCTTGGTCCTCTCTAGGGCTCTCTTCCTACTGCCTACTAGAGTGTTCTTCCCTACTCTCTACATGAGTTGATCCCTCATGGGCAGACTCATGGACACTGATAGTTCTACCACGACCACGGCCTCTACCATGGCCTCTAATAGAAGACCTAGTCCCAGATACCATCCTACAATAGTACAAGGTACTAAGTTTAGCTCTATGTCTAGGTTTAAGAAAAATTTCTAGTTTTGAAACTAAGTGTTGAAGTATGAAAAATACTCAAGTAACAATTTGAGTCCTGTTTCAATTCACCTAGATCAAGTTTGGAAAGTTATACTTAATAGTTCATAGTCCTAGTTGTTCCAAAATACCCAGAGCTCCCAATGTAGAAACTCGGGCTTTGACACCAAATGTAATGCCCCACCAAGGGATCCAAAGAATTAACCTAGAATTTCACTAAGTTTAGAATTTTTTTTTTTTTTTTTTTTCATGATAGTAAACATCACATATAACTTATGCACAATAACGGAAGCAATAGCATTGTCCATCTGAAAGTAAACATAACATAAATAATAGATTACATTCTTTAAGATCCCTTAACATTGAATTACATACATGAATCCATCTAGTACAACATCCTCATGAAATGATAAGTCCAATGTTTATACATTACATTTCAAATGCTCATTCATCCATTGTACATGTCATAGGGTATGACAAACTCAAAAAATATACATACATAGAATAAGGTACATCATCCTATTCTAATCCATGATACATCAAAGTAGAGATAATCACATGATACAACATCATAGAGAGCATATACATCCATCATAAAGATCAAACATAATAAACTAAGTGCACGGTTCCTCCCAAATGTCAATAGCATCATTAGACCATCGTGGATCACAGCCATCCCTCCATGCATAATATTCCAAATCACCGAAGAGATCATTGGTATTACATAGTAGGAATGTCACCCCTAATAAATACAACATCATATGTAGAAGTAATCTAACATGCTAATAAAAGCATAAGATAACATCATCTAACATATGCTAATCATCAATGAAAAAGGATACATATCCACCATCATGAAGGACGCATTAGCCACAATGTCTCAATAGATCTCAAAATGATAAGAGTGGAAAATACACTACCACCCGACTGCATGGTACCTAAGTGGTCCACTCCCACCATGCTAAGGAGATAATCTCAAATCCCAAACAGGCTATCAAAATCACATAGCACATATCTCTATAAGTCCAAGAATCCTAAAAGTATACTAACTCAAAGGTTCCAAACACAAAATCTGACATCTAATCCCAGAGGCACACAATGACATGTAGGAACCTACTATGCAAGCAGAAAAGTGTCATCGCAATTATCACGTACAAGTTACCTTAGTAGTTAGCTAAACTCCACGGGTCCATATTGATTTCATGTGGCCACTAGTATCCTCTCATACTGACAAGGCATACTATGTAATGCAAGGTCACAACCATGCATCTCACTACTCCCATCCTAGCCTATACAAGCACTCAAGGCATGGGCGAGAACAAAACACTTATCTTTTTAGGTTCATTCAGTTAGTATTAGGTGTGAATGTTATCACTTATTAATCCAACTTATAATGAGTTACCATGGCAGCCTCTTAGGGCCCTAGCCCCCATTGCAAGCCACTTCCCATCACTACATGCAGATATCCTACCCTAATTCTCATGGAATCATAAATCTCAAAATTAAAAAAGATAATCCATAAAATCATCAAATATACATAAAAGCATCAAATCTCCATGAGCTAACATCCATAGAAAATCATGAACACAACAACTCTCTATTGGCAACTGAAGTATCACTGATAATCAAATATCCAATGGTTCTCAATAACCAAAAAATATATATATATCTCAATCATACTGATCGAAGACTCCAAAAATGGTTGAGTCAAACATGTCACATCATGACATCATCAAAATAAATCCACATAACAGTCTCATCATGGCGACTAGAAAAATAACCAAGGATAACTGATCGATGACCAAAATAATGGTTAAGTCAAGTGTCTCATACATAAAAATCTCAACTATAACAATCAGTAATCACAACCAATACATAAAGCATTCCATCACATAACCATGATTCGATTTATAAAGATCGAGATTAAAACATCATCATGTCACCACAATCACATAACCCCCAAGCCTTTGGTAGATGTCCTATACTAGTCAACACTAGTCAACCCAAAACCTAAAACAATAGCATAAAGAATACATAATGTAGACACATGTTTTGGTTTTACAACTTGAATGTAGAGATCTTAGTTTAAGTTTCCAAGTCTGAAGAATGAATGGAGGAACACATATATTGTTTTGGATAAATAAAAGTTTTTCTTATTAGAACTAAAAATCCATTTTCCAATTTATAATATTTGTTTGATACATTCCCCACCAACTATCAATCCTTTATTTAATAATTTGAAACAATTAAATTATTAAATAGTTGAAAATTATTAAAGAGTCACCTTTATGAAAATAAACCATCAATATAAGTCATTGATCAAATAATAACTTAAATTTATAAATAAAATATTTACATATTACATATATATATATATATATATATATATATATATATATATATATATATATATATATATATATATATATATATATATATATATATATATATATATATATATATATATATATATATATATATATATATATATATATATATATATATATATATACATACATTCATATGTAAATACGTTTTCATAAAATTGATTTAACAATTTTGATTGACACCATATGAGAATCGATTGTATATAAACGTTTTAACATAAACATTATTTTTTCGCATAACATTAACATCAATTAAGCCCCCCAACTCTTGCTCCAGTACGCAGTACCTGTGGTCACAGGCACTGCTGCGACGGCAGGTCTCTGCCTTCCACCGGCGCGGGGTACAAATCGTGCCCACGGCATATAATATATAAAATTTGTTGCATGCGATATGAATCGCGATGCGAATTAATAAAATTTCCACTGCGATTTCATCAATCGCTCAATTCGGTGCATTATATATAAATATACATAGGTATATATATATATATATATTCGAATTTTATAATAGATCCATAATAAATGTATACATATGCATATATATATTTATATATATGTATATGTATGCAGATCTGAATATATAACCATGTATGTTTTTTTTTTCCCACAAAGATTATATCTACAATTAAGAATAAGATATTTGCATTATAGAATGCATATAAAATCACAAGAATCTACCCGGATTTTAATGCTAAGTCGCTCTTCCTCAAAAAAATCTGCAGAGCATGCTCCTCCCTTCTTCAGGATTCGCAAGTCCTCCAATGCTCCAATTGCTCTCCCAATGCTATGTCTAAGCTTCTATCAATGCCTAAATATAAAGAGCTTTTAGGAAACATCTAGAATGCTTCTAGAAATAGCTGGAAGGTGTCACCAACTAAGCATGGGTCTTTTCCAACCTTCAAGATGAGCCTTAGGGTTGTAGACACCATGTGCTTAATTGATGCACTAACCCCCGTGTTGTTGACACATGAGAAATAGAGAAGTGTGTTAATTCCCATGCAAGCTTATAACTCCAATTCACTTTTTATATAATTTTTATTTAAATATTTATAACTTTCATTTTAACTTTATAACTTTTATTATTATTATTTATTTATTACTTTATTATTATTTTATTATTATTATTAATTTTAATTTCTAATTTTCTTTTATTTAATTTTTTTTTCCTCAACAATCCACATTTAATTAATTACAATCAAAATATCAAATAACATGATATTTTATATTAATTTTCTCAAATAATTAATTTATTAATTAAATCCATTTATTAAGACTTAATTAATAGAAAATTCACCATAGACCTCCAAGATAAAATATGAAAACCCATCATAGAGCAAATCACTCAAAATTAGTCTAAAGGGTTAGAAATCACGAATCATGTCATCTGACACATTCAGTGGGTAAAATATCTAGGTACTTTTCCTACCTCACTAGGACAATTGGTTTAAGGGTTTGGAATTTGGACTTGAGAATTTATCTCCCTTCTCTTATCATTGAGATAGTATAATAGGGTACACTCATCCTGGCAATTCAGGGAAGTCGATACCTAGTACCTGCAACCTGCAGAAAAAAACCATGCATGTACATACAATATATATAATGCTAAGCTAAACAGATAATGGCAAGAAGTGGTGCATCGTGTAGATCTTGACTAAGCAAGTGACTATGACTCCCTTCCTTAACCACATCAGAAACGCCATACAATAAAAAAACACGCACACCATACACATGCAAGTAAGGGGTAAGTATCCATAATAAAACACATAAGATAATAAACCATCCATCTAATCATCAATAATAATTGAAAACAGTATAATGATCATCATGTATGCATGAAATTCAAAATCTAAATGATCTCATCATATAACCACTGAATCCATAACATAATGTCTGATAGTGTCAAAATAATACCACTAATCCATCAACATAAAACTAGTTTGTCATAGTCTGATGAAAATAACAATGTCCAGAAAAGATGTGAACGAGGGTAGGCACTAAAAGTATTCTCTTTTCTTCAGTGTCCAATTGGAATTATTTGTACTCATGACTGAATGTAAAGAACATGTCTTTTCTATCCTCTTGCAACCATGCATGTTTTTTCTATTAACACCTAAAAGTTCATTAAATTGAAAATATGGACAAATTAAATTTAAACTTCAATGAATTGAAAGATAAAAATTAACAATAAAATTTTATAACTTAATTGCATAAAATTTAAATAGATGTACACAACCATACTTGTTATCTCCCAACAAAATCTATATGGTACCTTTTTGACTCATTTTTTATGATGTCCTAACCTCGTATAATGCAAAATGTGTCTTACACCATTCAACAACATCATGTGCATCATTTACATAAACTTCCTGATAATTCATTTGATACTTTCATAGAGCTCATTTAATGCAAGCTCCAGCACCATCATGTTCACCTTTTCCATGGCAACTCTCAAAGAAATTCTCTAGATGATTTGAACTATGTGGCACATCTATTAGACCAAACATAATGTTTATCAACATTTATGTCTTTTTATTTTAAATAAGAAAAGAACATATTGAAACAATGTTCTACATAGTGAATATCATGTTCTTTATCATCACTTATATAAAAATGATATTCCTTTTTAATTACTCGTGCTTGAACTGTACTCTAAACACCATCCAAATCTAACTGTGCATGTCTATAACAAACATGTACCATAATAGTGACCTACTTAGAAAAGAAATAATATGATTGAATTGCTTTCTGATGAACAAAGGAATAGTTCTCTGCAAAATCAACAATTGATACAATTGTTCAAAGTGGGAAATTATCTCTCAAAATCTAAAACTACTGTGCTTGCTACTTTGCAAAAAATGTGTGATGAATATAAGGTTGAATCAAATTCTTAAATATGCCCATAAATGTTAGAATATGTAGCTCTTCTTTAACATATTCCAACATTTTTGTCTCTTTCCCCAACTTTGTTTCATTCTTCACATACTTGTAACTTTTGCAATTCAAACTTTTTTTTTACATCAATATTTTCAATTTTCAAAAGAAATAGATCCAATTCACCACATGTTTTACATAATCCTTTGATGCAATTTATTTGACCAACTAGATCATCTATTTTGTCACATAGAATGGATGATATAAACTCACTTCTCCTACTAGGAGGAGCAACATGAAAACCATATGTGCCTTCTACAAACTTTTGAAATACCTAATAGTGGAGATCAAACACAATATGATGATGACAAAAACATGTTTCAAACACTCTGTTTGACTTCACAAAGTATGGCTTCAATTTTTCAAACAACATTTGCCCAACTTTTACATTAGGATGTTCACTACAAAATGACACATATAACTCATGTTGTGTTGTGTCCAACCAATGTTTTGTATGATGTTCATATTGCCCAGATGCAATCCTATGTCTGATAACATCTCTACTATTTGATGAAGGAAAATTTTTATGAATAAAAAATGATATGACTAAAATTTTTAATAACTCTTCAATCCTATCAGAATGAGGTGCTCTACACATGATTTCCCATTTGCCCTCCATAGTAATGTCATCCACAATTAATCTTCTCTTAACATACTCTCTCATTGTTTTCCTACTAAAACCCATTTCAGGTGAAGATGAAGATATTTTTCTATTTTGGGTCTTATTGTAATTTACAATAGACATCAACATCACTTTTCTTGCCACAGACTTATCTTTAGTTCGAGAGTGTTTTTTTCTCAAACCTTGTTTAACATTTTCAATCACATCAATTTGCATGTTACAAAATCATCTCTTCTTTGATGTTGTGTCTACACCTACCAATTTCAATGCCTCTTGTAACTTCTTTTGCATAAGCAAAAGTGAAAGCAACCGAGCTTGTTCAAGTGTTTCAATGTTATCAAATTTAGTCATAATTTATCTTATCTTTTTATTCATTGACCTTTTCTTAGACAAACTTAAGGGTTGAATAGTAGCTACAAGTCTTCTCAATTTATCCACATCCATTTTAAGTAAATGATCTAATTTTTTGTGAGAAATACCATTCTTTACATATTAGGCAATATTTAGAAGTTTTTCCATACCAGTTTCTGCACCTGATTCTAACCCTTCTCTAACTTCTGTTACTAGAATTTCTACAGTGAATGATCTTGAGCCTTCTCCAACATTCATTGTTTTCGATTCTATAGGGAAAGATTTTGACCCTTCTCTGACTTCTGTTATTTGAATCTTTATAGGGAGCATTGTATCTTGAACCTTCTTCAACATTCATTCATTGAGATTCCATAGGGAGTGTTCCTAACCTTTCTCCCATATGCACTTCTTCTAATTCAATTGAGCCTTCTTCAACATTTCCTTCACTTTGTTGATGTTTTGAAACAAATTTATAAATAAATTAAATTAGATTAAAAAATAAGATTGAAACATAATTAAATTCAAGACTATAAAAAAAATTTGATATATATATAATTACATACCATGTTTAATTCGATGATAACATGCCACAATCTTTTGAAGATTTCTTTGTTTTGCTTCATCAAATCTCTTCCTTGCATATTTTTTTTTCCTTCCTTTCTTGTTTCCCATTATAAAATCATTTTAAAAACAATTTAACCCTTGCCTCAAGATAAATTTTGTGCAATAACTATATAAATATGTTGCAGTGCAACTTCGCAGTAATGCTTCACTATTTTAAAATTGACCTGTTTGTAGGTGACGTTAGCATGTTTTTTGTTTTTTGCATGTTCGTGCAAACATCAATAATTTAACATGTTTGGGCAAACATGTCAAATTAAATTTTTGGCTATCAAAAAACCTAATTTAAAATGTTTGGGTGATCAAGTGTTTGTGTGAACACCTTTTGTATGTTCACAGGAACACCATGTTTGTGCAAACATGGGAAATTACAAATTTATGACCCTCTTTTCTAAAAAAAGAAATTGGCTTCTTTGACACCCAAAATTGAAAATGAATGATCTCATACTATAAAATAAAAAATACCAATTTGTGTTGCTTGGAGCAAGCTTTCTAATGATTAAAATTGTAATATACATTATATTCATTAAGACTTTCAAATATTATTTTAACTCATTATAGGTTCATTACCAATTGAACATCAACCGAATTCAACACTTCAAGAAAATTCATAAATTAGGTCTTTTTTTTTGAAAAATATCTAGGAAATAGGTTATTGAGATAGCTTTCTATTCAAAAATAATAATTTAGATTTATGATAAATTGAGTTCAAGTTATCTGTGTCAAAATGAACATATGTTTGAATTATGATTAGTGTCACTTCAAAACTCCATAAACTATGTAATATTCAACAAAATTGAATCAAACCAAATGAATCCTCTAGATATTGATGTTACAAATCCAATGCTAAAAGAATTACCTCATTATCTTTTCTAGAAAAAAAATTGTGTGTCAAGCAAACTGTCACTCTTTAAAAATATTGAATTTTAATATGTACCACTTTTTGGAGGAGAAGAAAAAATTGATATTAATATTTTTTTTAATTAAAAAATATGGTTAAAAAGTAGGAATAGAGTACTAGAAATCACTAGTTTATGTTATCTTGAAATTATTCATATTTTTTAGAGATATAGTCACTCGAACGTGAGGTTTGTTTCAAAAATATTGATTTTAGTGTCAAAATTGGTCAAAAAGTGGAACCCATTATTGTGGGATCACCCAAGGATGAGGTTTTTATTCACTTCCAAGAGTTCAAGGCTCATGTAGAGAACTTGTTGAGAAGGAAGATAAAGGTTCTTCAGTTAGACAATGTAGGCCTATACAAAGAAAATGACTTCTAGGAGTTTTGCATAGAGAAGGAATCAAGAGAGTGGATTACTCCTTACAATCCACAATAGAATGAAGTTGTAGAGAGTAAGAATCATTCTATATTAGAGGCACCAAGGGCTATACTACATGATTAGGACATGCCTCACTACTTATGGGTGGAGGCATGTAGTAAAATAGTTTTCATTCATAATAGGGTTTCACGCAAGGTTCTAGAGAAGAAGCTAGATGTTGGTCACTTTAGGATATTTGGGAGTTTAGCATATTGTCATATTCAATATAATACACATATTAAATAAGATTAGAATATAGAGAGAGGATACTTCATTGGGTATAATTAAACCTCAAAGTCATGTATGGGACAAAAGGTATTATTGTCAAACACAATGTCAAGTTTATGGAGGATATGGCACTTCAAAGGTTCACAGATTTTCCAAAAATGATCAGAGTGAGAAACCAACAAAAGCTCCAAGACCAAGTCTAGGTTAGAAAAGGTTAAGTAAAAATTTAACATTACAAGTGTACACTTAGGTGGTAAAGATTTACATAATATGGAGAAACTAGTACAAGAGGAAATGTATCTACAAGACATAGATGTTGATAGTTTTTCCAATATAGCTAAGTATGATAATTTAGAGTTTTCATTTATGATGAGATATGATGAAGATCAAAATGAAGATAGGATGTGAAATATGATATTGGATGTTGAGCATATGGATTTACGAAAACCATCTAATGAAGAAATTTATAAAATAATTGTTGAAATGGTAGCCCAAGTTCATAGTACTCAGAATCTTAGAAATAGAAAAGTGAACAATAATGGTGGAAAAGCATATGGAATTTTCATCAAAGATATAGCTCATAAAATGGATGATAGAAATAAAGAGGAAAATCTTGTATAGTCAAGATCAAAAAAAATAAGAATAAGAAGTGAGAACAAAAAAAGAAAGTTTGGTTCCAAGGTGCAAAGTTAGTCAAGCTTAATGTACAAAAAAAGAAAAGAAATCCTGATGTCATCAAAAAAATGGAAGACCCTAGTATTCAAGCACAAGAAATCAGAGCTAATTCTTTCAACCCTATTATATATGATCTTATAAACATGATTTCCATGTTGTCACAAATCACTGCTAAAGTTACACTATTTGAAATGTTTAGGATGGAAGAACACAAAAATAAATCCCTCTCCTGGTTAGGAGGAATAAGGAGTAGTGATGTTATTGAAAATAAATCATTAGTAAGGAAGGTGGTAACACTTGTAATGAAATAAAAAGAAGAAAAAGGAGTCATGTCCTAAATACCTCAAATGTATTTGGATAATTCATCTATAGCATATATAGAAAATATTGACTCTTTCTTCCTTAGTCTAATCATAAATGGTAAAACCTTGAAGAATTGCATGATTGATTTTGGAGCATCATATGTTGTCATGGCATTCAAAATCATGGAAGCCCTTGGTTTTAAAGTAGATACCAAATAGTTTAGGTGTAGAGCTATGGATGCAAGAGAGGTCCCTATCATAGGAATAATCAATTCATTTTATTTTAGATTAGCTACATACCCTGATGTTAACTTAATTATGAATATTTTAGTAGTTGATATTCCTCAACAGTATGGAATGTTTCTCTCAATAAAATGGAGTGATTCAATGGGAGTTAACCTAAAAAGTGATTTGTCTTATGCTACGTAGCCTATAATATGATTTTTCTTATGCTACATTTCACATATGAGAAAAATCCATCAAGGTTGATAGAGAACCAAGAGTTACCAACATGATTTAAGACAATATTGATAGAGATTCTACATGTTTTCTAGATGATGTGGTGAATTCTTTCACAGGTGAAATCACCATTCAAAAAATTGAGAAGCTCATCCCACTGATTTCACAAGAAGCAACAAAATGTCTAGACTATCCAAATCTTTGGACTATGTATTTTGATGGGGCTAATTCTAAAGATGGCTCAGAAGCTAGGTTAGTTTTCATATCTCCAAAGAAGAATACTTTTAGGTATTTATTAACCCTAAATTTTACATCTACCAATAACATTGCAGAGTATGAGACACTTTTTCTTGAGTTAAAAGTGTCAACAAATCATGGTATCAAAAAATTACATGTCATTGGTGATTCATAATTGGCTATGTCTCAAATTAAGGAGACACTTGCTTCCATGAATAAGAGATTAAAGCATTATATAAATGTTGTTTAGGATCAAATTGAAGTATTTTATGCCTTTGTTATTTCTTCGATGGACAGGAGTAACAATACGATGGTTGATCTATTGGCCAATGTGGCAATCAAACCTAATGATATATCATGTCCTGATGTATCCAAGATTGAGATGAAGAATAGACCATCCATTGCCAAAAACATAGAGCATTGGTAGGTATGTGAGGATGATAAGGATATTTTGAATTTTCTTCTCAATGAGGATAAATACCATGTGCAAGAAATGGACTCTAGTACTTTGGTTGTAATAGTAGATGGACAGGAAACCATTTTTGGTCAAGAAATTATGAAACTAAAAAAAAAAAAGGTACCTAAAGGTTTAGTGGTATTGGAAAGTGTTTTTGACAATCAAGACAAAGTGCATTTAAATTTTAATGAAAAAATCAACCTAGACACAATCAAATCACGTAAAAAGGTATACATTGGTAAGATATTGTCCCATAAAATTAGAAAATCCTTAATTAATTTGCTAAGGAAATTTAGGCATATTTTTGCATGGTCAAAAGATGACATTTAGGGTTATAGGGAGAACCCTTTCCAACATGTAATTGTTGGAAATATAAGGTAGGAAAGGTTATTGTGTGGGGAGGAGTGAATCAGGAACCAATAAAACTTTATCTTACTTCTCCAATTAATCCTTCATATAATGTTCTACTTTAACTGCATGCATGAAAGTATGAAAGAAAATAAATATTTATAACGCTTTCGCACAAGATATGGTGACCTAGAAACCTTCTAATTAGAATGTAAACCTAGGGTGGTGATGATTCCCACAAGCTTTAGTGCTGCAATATAAATTTAATCTATTAAGGCTTACAATTGGCCACTTCTAGTGATCTACCCTGTTAGGAGCAATAAGGACTATGAGGTTCACCTTTTTAAAGTATTTACAACCATATAATGAAGTATGCGATCAGTTAGGAGAGTTAGAAAAGACTGTTAATACTACCCTATTAACGGATATGATTGATACACCTATTAGGATGAACCTATGGCTATTCTTTGATCTACAACTCTAATTTGTTGGTCGAGATTCCTTAAATTAAAATGATCATCAGACTATGATAGATAAATCTCCATTGTCCCTTATATTGCTTGTTGCCTTCTTTTATTCACACTTCTTCTCATTATGTCCTCTTCACATTTTTACATGGATATGATATATTTCATTACATGTATACCAATCCAAATCATAACTTATTGAAGTCAACTACAATACCAATTTCATCATAATCACAAAGTTGGTCCAATTGTTGTAACTTTGGTTCTAAAGACAAACACAATGATGTACTAATACACAGAAAACAAGGTCAACCCTCAAAAATCTTTGGTACTCTATTGAACTTGAAGCTCGATCCATACTAATCACTTTCAAGAAGCTTGAACTTGGTTAGCACTATGTGACTCAGTGAACTCTGAGAAACTCAATAGAAATTGGATCACTAGGTTCACAATGAATGACTTGGTCAACACTAGATCCACTTCTTTAATCCTATGAGCTCAGTAGACACTATTGAACTTGGTTAACACTGAAGAGCTCTATTAACACTATGATCTTCTTCACTTTTACCGCCTAGCTCAATAGCCTCTACTACATTCATTTTGCACTCAACTTTGCCTCTAAAGTTTGGTAAACATTGTATGGCTTAGAAAATAGAGAAAATAGACTCAGATTCTCAGTAAACATTGTATTTTGACTACTTAGCTCAAGACCAAATGAATTACTTGGTTAACACTACAAAATGAATGATAAGCTTGGTAGCCTTTATAGAGGTCATTAGCAATGTATCCAATTAACCAAGTGTTGAGTCACTGATAGAAAAATTGAACTTAATGTCAATAATCTCCCCCTTTGGCATTAGTGATAAAAACAATTATAAAAAAAAATCGGATCATACAAAACTATAAGTCAAAAATTCCTTTTCCATCATTCTATCTTTTCAACTTGATTTTGACTTTTATTTGTTGTGGCTCAGTAACATACTCTATTTTTTTTATTTTTCAAATTTTCTTCTATAAAGGGATTTTCCACTTATCTATACTATACTATACAACTCCCATATATATATATATATATATATATATATATATATAGACACACACACACACACACACACACACACACACACATGCAAATGGAGTATAGTATACTTCTCTCCCTTTAAAAATTACTTCTCCACCATTATTATTCATATAATATACACTTCTCCCCCTTTTTGACATAAATTCCACAAGTCTATAATATATATGTTAATACCAAAATGTGACAAAAATTCATAATGTACCTTTAGAATAAGTACCATTGTCTTGTCTGCATGCAAGGCAATCTAAACTTCTATTGGTAACTCCATCATGTGATCAACTATGGAGAAGTTATTATCATGGATGAGTGTCTTTGCATGTGCAATATAAGTGTGTCCTTGATCCTAGCTTCTTCCTTAAATATTTTTTTCTATAGATTTGTTAGATATTTGATCTTTGAATAATGTGTAGGACTATGGCTTAGGTCAAGTGATAGCTGGTGTGGACTTCCCTTCATGTTTCTTCATCCTATCTTGGACAATTATCCTTAATCTCCTTTGTAAAGAAAGATGTGTCATTTAACATGACAAATAGTGAAACAACATTATTAACACAAGTTTCTAGTGAACCAAGAATAGTAGTTAAATCTACTTGGTCTATTGCAATTCTTTGTGCAACTTGTTCTAACACTCTATTATAAACTTTCCTTTCTATTCTTTGAAGTAAATTCTCCTATCCCTTCAAGTCTTTATTGAGTTTGTGGACAATTTCTACTAATTGATCAAGAATAGGTTGAGTACTATCAACCTCAATACTTAGAGCATCAACAAATATGCTCTTTATGTCTTCAGAAAACATCATTTTCTTTCTTTTTCACTTCTCTAAGATTTTTGTTCTTAGCTCTCTTCTTCAGTAACTCACCCATAGTATTCATTTGATTAGGGATGAGGGTAGAGATATCCTAGTTTGGTATAACTATATCCTCATCTAGATCAATAGCTTCATTTTCTTTGTCCTTTTCCTCCAAAATGGTGGAAACAATTTGTTTTCCCCAATCTAGTACTTTAATACTTGGTCGAGTTTGGTTCTCAACTATCATTGTACAATTTTGGAAACTAATGGAATAGAAAAAAATGTTGAAACAACACTAATAACAAAAATACCTCTTTATTTCTCAAGCAAGCCTAATGATGGAGAACCTTGTTGCTCAGTAGATGAAGTGTTAGGCACTTCATTCATTCTAAATTTTTTTTGAACATATTATGATCTTTTTTGGGCACTTGGTATAGAAGTGGTATGCACAACCAACTCGGTAGAAGCTATCTCTAAGCTAGACTGTACTAAGGTTGTGCTTGGAGAGTGAGGAAATGAGGCCATGACTTCTACTACAATTTTCTCTACATTAGTTTCCTCAATACCTTGTATCTCTAGAAGACTTCCTCTAGTAGCTTCATTTTCTTTCTCCTCATCATCTAGATTGACATCATATAGTTCATCATCTTTTATTTCTATATCTTCTTCTTCGTCTTCATTATTCTTGTCATCAGCATGAACAACAAAGTCACTGGGTTGATTCAACTGACATATGTTCTTCCATGTAGTTGTAGCTTCCTTCACTACATACTCAATGTTCTATAGTATCATATATGTGTTCATATTGAGAGTGAACTTCTTCTCATTTTAGTTCAAGGATTCTTTTACCTCCTTTTCACTAAAATTAGGCATGATTTTCTTCAAGGTATGCTCAAAGATGTCCTTGGAAGTCTTATTTGTAGTTTCCCATCTAGGAATTGTTGCTTGCTTAAGTTCATTAGGAATTTTCTGTACAAGCTCATCTGGTGAGTACTTCCATCTACCTCTCTCTATGATAACAACATCCTCACTCTTCCTTTTCTCTTCCTCATTCCTTATCTCATACTTAATAAATTTGAAAATTCTCATGCTAGCTCCTTCTTCTATCTTCTTTAATATTTCCTGAAGTGAAGGTGTAGATCTCTTGAAGATTATCTACTCGGCTTCATCCTCACCTAACTTCAATTTCTTCATTGAATTGGCTTCCCTTCTAGTGAATATAACAAGGGATGACTTGGTAGTTCTAGTTATGATAATGTTTCCTTTCTTCCTTAGAGGCTCTTATTCCTCAAATTTGGTTTCTTCTTCTTCATCCTCTACATCTTCATCTTTAATATCATTACCTTTTCCCTCAGTAAGCATTAGAGGGGAACCTTCTTGTTTTATGCCTTTTAGTAGCTTCTTTATTATTTTCCTTCCTTTATTTATTTCTTAAGGTAGCTTAATCTAAAGCTCTATTCTTTCCTTAGCTCCATCATATGTTCCAAAGTATGTAGCTTCAAGATCCACAGGCTTGTTCAGTAGAGCCTCTATGATATCCTTGGTGTCATCAATGTTAACCTCATACTCTAGAGGCTTAACCCATGCCACTCTAGGTTTGATTGCTTGAATATATACTTTGTCATAGTCTACCACAAAAAAAATATCATCCTTGTAATCTTTGACAAGCTTCTTAGGGATCCTAAATCTATAATTCATCTTGTTTGTGAATTTTTTAAAGCACTTATCCATGATGCTATCAATTTTTTTACCCATCTCTACTATATACTCATTAATCTGATATAAAATAGGAACATCTTTCCTCCATACTATTGTACCTTTGGAAGGGAAGAATTTCTAAACAAAGAAGAATAAACACATTAAAAGAGATATGAACTTACATGACTATTCTTTGATACTCTAATCCTCTCCCTATTCTTGTTGAATTGATTCAATAGTAACTCAACCATGTCAAAGGATAGGTTATTCTTGACAACCTTTTATGCAAGATCAATAGATTCACACATGTTGTTTAATCTTCTAGAACTGTAAATCTTGTGTGCAATAATATGAATTTTGAACATCAGCTCCATGTCTATTACACCACTAATCTTCCTACCTCTTCTGTCCTACTCAAAAAGAGTTTGCTTTTCCATTTTAACCTAATGTAGTGTTTGGTTGAATTTTCTTTATTTAGCATCATGAGCCCAGTGATTCTATGAATCATTTTCTTCATTATCTAAATAGGTTGTTCTAACCATAATTTCTCATTGTATACATGACTCAAAATATATCTCATCAACTTGACTTGAATGTCTCTTGGCATATGAGAGATATACATCAAGCCCTTGGTTTTCAAATGCTGATGTTCAAGTTTCAATGCATCATCCACACACATTTCATTGAATTCTCATTCATCTTTATGGTTACAAGTTCTTGTACTAAACAGTGATAAAAAGAATAGATGTCATGCACAAGTAATACCTTAGGTAGATTTTGAGATTGTGCACTAGCTAGGTTGAGCACCTCTATAATTATTGGACTCAATTTGACATTTGGTGCCTTGCAATCAACTCTACAAACCAACATTTAAGATCCTTTCTTTTCTTTGTTTCTTGAAGATGCCATGCTCGATAGGGTTTCCCACAACTTCAAGAATTCTTCAACAAAAAACACTTAAGTCACTCAGGGGCTCTGAATTTTCTCTTCACAAGTAGCTTTGGAAATTCATGGTAACAATGCCTTTGATTTATTCCTTTTAACAAATTTCCTCCTTTCAATTTCCATTAATGCTTTGTTCTCACTTAGTGATAGGATGTCCTCCACTTGGCTTGTTCTTTAATGCTCAGAAGACATCTACAACTCAGTAGAGTCACCATCACTTGGTAGGAAGTACCAACTTGAATCTGCAACAATATGTAACCAACCTTGTTCAGTGAGGTCTTGCTACCCGACCTTTCTTAGTAAGGTCTCCTTCCTTCCATCATGCTTTGTGATCCTTGTACATCTTAAATGCTAATTGGATGATTCTTCATACTAGCTAGGACTGGTGTTAGATTACTTCTTCTAAATCATAGTTCTAGTAATCTCCATGAGGAACTTAGTTGAAATGTTTGAACCATCCAGTTCACTAACTTGGGTGTCAATCACTTCATGATCTTGCTTTGCATTCTCCAGAGATTTTGGTACCCATTGCATCCTCATTTTCTTTCTAATATTGTTAGCTTTGGCTTTCTTTTCATCTTCAATTCTACTTGTGTTCATATAGTTCTTCGAAAGATGTCCAAGTTCTATACAAATAAAACACCTTTTTTTAGTATCTCTTTTTTGTCATACAATGTTTCACATAGTTTTCTCTAATGTGCCCAAATTCCCTATAGTAGTGACAATTACACCATGTATTGTAATCTCATCCAAATATTTCTTTCACAATTTGTTCTACTAGGTTCCACTACTTGGTGTTGCACTCTGAAGATTTGTGTCCTTGTTTCTTCCAATTGTGACATTTACCTTTAAACTGAGGTTTATCTTTACATTCACTTGCTCTATGACCATGCTTATTGCAATTATAACACTTTCCATTAAATTTTCCTTTACCATTACTCTAGCATTTGTTTGATGTATGACCTATCTTACCATAATGATTACAAGTAGGTCTTTAACTCTTTTGAGCTCCTTGCTAAGATGATTCACCTTACTTTGTTTATCCTATTCTAGTTTTACCAATGTATCTATACTGATTTTGTTCATTTAATTGATTCACACTTTCCTAAGATTTCATCATTCTTTCATAGGTTTTTTCTCAATGTTGAGATCATTTTGCAGTCTTTCATTCTCTGATCTTAGATTCATAAACTCTTCATTTGCATTAGTTAGTTGATCAATGAAGTATTCTTGTTGAAGAGATAGTTACTGGATTTCATTGTTCATTTCTTTTATCTCTTCTCTGGCTATCTTTTTCTTCCATGACTTCACATAATCTGACTGATTGGATTTCTTGTTTTCTTTTCAACTTTCTAACTTCTTCTTGAAGATTGGAATTCTTTTCCAATAGATCTTTGAGTACTTCATTAACTTCATTCGAATTTCTTTCAGGATAAATATCTTCAATTCTTTTTTTAGTGTAAAGATTTTCATTCATTTGTACCACAAGATCTTTCCTTCTTTTCAATGATTGAGAGAGTTTCTCCTTGTCTTTCTTTATCTTCCCAATAGCCAATTCAAAATCCAAATTTTCATTTTCAATAGCCTTATCTAGCGTGTATACCTCCATTGCCTTGGATCTTTTCTCAAGTTCTTAAACTTATGATGTGAGAACCAAAAAGATCTGATATCGATTGTTTGAAATATAAGGTAAGAAAAATTACTAAGAGGGGATAGGTGAATTAGGAACCAATTAAAATTTATCTCACTTCTCCAATTAATCCTTCATATAATATTTTGATCTAATTGCATGCATCAAAGAAGGACAGAAAATAAACATTTATAATGCTTTGACACGAGGCATGGTGACCCAGAAACCTTCCAATTATAAAGTAAAACTAGGGTATGGATGATATCCACAAGCTTTAGAACTATAGTATAAAGTTAACCTGTTAAGGCTTACAATTGACCACTTTCGGTGATCTTCCCTATTAGGAGAAATAAAGGTTGTGAGGTCCACCTTGTTAAAGGAAATTTACAAACATACAATGAAGCATGCACTCTATTAGTAGATTTAGCAAAGACCATTAAGTCTACCCTATTAAAGGATTTGATTGATGCACTTGTTAGGATGAACCAGAGGCTGATCTCTAATCTAGAACTCTAATTTTCTATATGAAATTTCTTGTATTATAATGATCACCTGACTGTGATAGATAAATCTTTGTTGTCACTTATACTTCTTGTAGCCTTCTTTAATTTTCACTTTTGCTCATTATATTCTCTTCACATTCTTACTTAGATATGATAAAATGCATTACATAAACACCAATCCAAATCATAACTTACTAAAGTTGGTAACAATACCAATTTCATCATAATTCACAAATTTAGTCAAACTATTGTAACTTGGGTTCTGAAGACAAACTTGGTGATGTTCTAGTACATGACAAACATTGTGAGTGCTTGACAATCTTTGAAATTTTATTGAACATGAAGCTTGGTCCATACTAATTACTTCTAAGTAGCTTGAACTTGGTTAGTACTATGTGACTTAGTGAACTCTAATAAAATTGGTAGCAATTAGATCACTAGGTTGACACTATATGACTCGTTCAAAATTAAACCCACTTTGTTAACTCTATGAGCTCGGTATATACTATTGAACTTGGTTAACACTAAAGGGCTTGGTTAACACTATGATATTATTCACTTCCACTAACTATCTCGGTAGCCTTTGATATGCTCAGTTTGTAGTCAACTTTGCCTTTGAAGCTCGACAAACATTGTATAGACCAACAAATACTAGTAATTGACTTAGGTGCCTAGTAGCACTATATTCTAACTACTTAGCTTGGGAACAACTGAATCAATTTTTTAACACTACAAACTGAATGCAAAGTCCTATCAATCCTAGACTACTCCCTAAATTCTAAGAAGAACTTATGAAACTAAGGGATGGAGGGATAATCAAACCTATTAGACATTGTTCATGAGTATCCATTATAGTCCCTATCATAAATACAAAAGGTGACATTATGTTGTGTGTTAGCTTCAGGAATCTGAATATAGCTTCCCTAAAGATAACTATGGCTTTCCAAATATGGAGACTATGTTGTAGTAGGTAATTGGGTCTGAATTAATGTCCATGATGGATTTTTTCTCTAGATACAATGAAGTTCTAGTTGATGAAGAAGATTAGTTTAAGACAACCTTTTATAACTCCTTGGGGAACATATATGTATTCCCAGATGCCTTTTGGTTTGATAAACGTTGGAGCTACATTCTAGAGAGCCATGGATGTTGCATTCAAGGAATAGATTAATAAGTTCATGGTTGTTTATTATGATTATTTGACAGCCTATTCAATAATGTATGAGGACCATTGTAAGCACATAGAAATTTTTTTGTAAAGGATTTAGAATATGGGGTTTCATTAAATCCAAAGAAGTGCACTTTTGGAGTGATGGAAGGAAAGTTGCTAGGTCATATAGTGTACAAAAATGGAGTGAAGATTGACCTTGAAAGGGTTGCGACGATAGATAAAGTCCCAAAATGTAGAAAGGTCAAAGGAATTCAATATTTCTTTGGCAAAGTTAACTTCATGAGGAGATTGCTATAAAAAAATTGAGATCAGTAGACCTCTTTCAAAGATGCTCAAGAAAGGAGCTACAATTAGCTAGGAAGGTGAGCCAACTTTATCTTTTCAAGAAATTTAAAATGCCATAAAAAATGTTGGAAACATGAATGTTGATGATACTTCTATGGGAAGTATTGTAGAAACATGACTCGATTGTTATCATGATGATATGTTACATTCATGATTGTGTTTGTCATTGATGTAAACATAGCAGTTTTCTGTGGTATCTGACACAAGAAAAAAGGTAAAGAACAAGTTGGTAAGAAGAAATAGTTGAGAATTTTCACTGAGAGAGGTTAAGGGGATACAATACTAAGTGCCTAGTATATGAAACTAACCTCAAAATCATAAGATATTAATTATTGAAGAAGCTATGCAAGTTTCGGTGAAGACTATTCTGAGATAGAGTTTAGAGATCATGTTCTGGTGAACTTGTTATATCTTGTAGCAAAGTTCTTATTCTAAGAACCTAGAGTTAAATATGTGAAGAAGACATTATGGAGATGAAACAACTAAGCTCGCTTAGCACAATGTTACATGTATTAAATTTTATTCAAGTTACAAGGAAAAATATTAATGTTATTGCTAAGTGTAATGTGTTCTTAATAAGGTCCTATAATAATTAATTGAGAAGGTATAATAGCCAACTTAGGGAATTATTTTATGGGTTTGGTATGAAGGAAGGAAATTTTCCTTTATCATGTATGGAATGGGTGAATGATTGCAAGAAGCATAAAGAGAAAAATGTGAAGATAAGAGGAGCAGAGTGAAGGTAAAGAAAACTTCATTTATGAGGTTTTACTATGAGATCCTAAGTTTGATATTTGGATTTGAGGTTTGTGACCTAGTCTAAAAGGTATGAAAGTGATTGATCTGGTTGATAGGATAGAGGAAAGGAGTTAAAGAACAATATAGACAATTATTCTAGAAGGAATACTTGAAAGATTAGTTAGACAATGAGTTCAGTGGCCTTGCCCTAGAAGCTATTTGGATAGTGGTTCCTTCTACCTTCTCCAACTCCTAACAGGGTTGGAATCTCCCAATAGGGATTCATATGTACTAAATGTTGTAATAAGCTGCTAACTGTGTCCATCCTCTAACAAGGAAAATTTATATTAGTACATTATCTTGTGGGCATCATTCCCACTAGGGTTTTCCCTTTTATGAATGGTTTCCTTGTTAGAAATAGGAATTATTGAGAAGGGGCATAAATCATTAATTTAAAAACTTTAGTCAGCAACTGGATACTATTAGTTACTTTAAGTCATACATAATGAAGTAATAAAGTAATAAATTAGTTTCATATTCATACCATGATTAAATACTAGCTCCATACCCTTGTTCATATATTCACTCCTAATAGATTCAAACTTACTGGTAAGATAACTTCCTACATCTTCCAAATGAACTACATTGTTCAAAGTAATGGATGATATTGAATTAGGGTTTCTTTCTATAGATTTCAGAGAAACAACCTTCAATTTTAGTCACTCCTCATTCTCAACATTGTGAACTACTAACATATCCATGCTTCTATAAAATATAATCCTTTTATTAAAATAAATTATGTGGAAAATGATAAAATATCTTTTTCAATAATAGGGTTTACTTCGAAATTGCCTTATCAAGTTGCTTATGTGTTCTCTATGCTTCTAATGTAATTACAATGAAGTGAAAATCAAGTTTGTAGTCCATTTATTCCTAAAAATCAAACTTGCATTATTTATGTACTTTGTAAACACAAAAAAGTTGTCAATTACATTTTGAAATTAAATAACTACACAAGATCTTCTATTTGATCTTCAGATGCCACTTGAGGTTTACTATTGTCTCCTCTCATCATGGCAATGCTCCACAAAACTTTGCTTCATGAAATTTTCTACAAAAATATAGTTTTCATCTTCTGCTACAGAATTAAATTTCTCTATAATATCAATAACTCTTAATTCCTTTGTAACTAGTTTAGATAAGCTCCAAATTACAAGTGACCTTAGATATAGTCTAAACTTATCTCGATACACCTTTTCCCAACTTTGCTACCTCTAGTTTGGTCTCTAGATGAAGTTTCAAATTCTGGTGTTGTAACAGGGTTAATTCAATTTATTTGAATCAAACTCAATAAATAACTTTGATCTTCCCATCTCATCATCTTCTAACTTTTCTTTTGAGATGTCTAATCCTCTTACAAATGCCTCATTGAGTTCTTCTAGAAGTTTACTAACTATATTTCTTTGTTCCTCATTGTCTTTCTTAGTTATACAGTTCTTCTCATGGTTTCTTATGTCATTTCTAATGTTTCTTCCATCATTCCTTCTATTTCTGAAGTTTCTTCCATTGTTCCTTCTATCTCCAAAGTCTTTGTCCATTCTACAATAATTTACTATATTTCTGAATTTTTTACATAACTAACATACTCGTGTTCTACTTCTAGGATTTTGCTGATAATTAGGTGCATGAAAATTCTGATCTATGTATCCAAATTTGTTACACTTATATCACACGATCTGTCTTCTTTCCTCATAAGGTCTTTGTTCTCCTAATGTCCTTTCATTAGATCTTCTTCTATCTCTAGGGTTAGTATTCCTAGACATTCTACTATTCTTTCTATTATTATGATATTTAGGTTTACTACAATCAATTTATTTATGACCCATACCATGACAATTATGACAATAAAAGTCCTTAACATGATTAAGTGATTTATTTGTATAATATCCTTTTATATGACCTATTTCATTACATGAAAAATACTTACCTCTAAATTCATACCTGGTTTTCTTAAGAGATTCCACTTGCTTAATTTGGTTTATCCAAAATCTCAACTTTCTTGTCTTGTCCAACTTCTTTAGGTTTATCAAAAGATTACTAGATTCAACTGTATCATCAAATTTATCTTTTTCTTTTAGATCTGATGTAATCTCAGGTTTTTTTGTAGACATGGTAAATAGGTAACCAAGGGCATTCTTATTATAAGTAGGTCTCTGTATTGACATTGAATCATCAAGTTTTTCTCTGCTAGAATAAAGCTTCTCAAGTTCTTTCTTGCATTGAGTTAGTTCACCTTTCACAACAGTTTTGTACTTATGAAGTTCTTCATTAACTTCTTTCAATTTTTCAAATTTAGATGTCTTCTTTGCTAGACTTGCTCTAAGATTTGCATTCTTAGTCTTTCAATTAGTTTCAATATTGCTAGGATCAATCCGCAAAGTTAATTTTAGATTCATAATCTTCAATTCATGCTTCAAGATCTTGTACTCTTTCTTCAACTTGGAATAATCATCATTACTAGTTTTAGATTTAGTAGATTTTGGCTTAGATTTGAGATGTTCCATCTTTTCCTTCAATTGTCTAGAGTATACTTTGGATTCTTCATATTTTTCCTTTAGCTTATCTCTTTCTTTAGTAAGGAGTTCAATTTGTTCAAGTGCTTCTTCAACGTTCTTCTTAGGATCACGGGTCCCAAAGCCCCCACCCCACAACCTTCGCCTAGTGTGTCCCCTATTGAATCGAAGCCTACCCCCTTGAGGAAAAGAGGGAGATAGGATAAAGGGAAAGACAAGGAATTCGAGGAGTCAAAGGAGGAGGGGAGATGGGTTAGGAGGTCGACGAGGTTAGCTAAGTCAAATGCTAAGAGCAAAATGAAAGAGGGGGTGTCGCAAGAGGAGGAGACAGATTTGGAAGATATGGGCCACCCCAAACGGAGGATGAAAGTGAAGGCATCAAATTTTGAGGTGGGAGGAACAGAAGAGGAGATCTCAAACTCTTCACGGTCTGGCTTTGGATAGGGGATGAAGGAGAATAAGGAAGTGTCACATGTTTCGGCAACTATCAAGTTGGGGTGTGTGGACTTAATGAGGGACCACTTCCTTGATACGGTGGATAGGGTGCCCTCCACCATAATGATTTCCTCCCCTGTTAAGGCTTTTTCCAATGAAAATGCTAATCCCCCAATTGTGTAGGAAGTTACTATGATACAGGCAGATGGTTTTCCTAGCGACATATACGAGGTCAATGTGATAATCACGAAGAAGGCTAGCAATGAGGTGTGGGAAATAATTCATGTGTTGGAGGAAAGAATGTGCCTATTGACAAAGTTGATTGTCAAAGTGACACATGTAGCCACTACCACATTGAACCTGTTAAAGGACTTGGAAGGAGATCTTCCAAGGAAGGATTCAAAGATGTTGTTTGATTTCCTTGCAGAAGATTGGAAAAATATCCTCTTGGGAGGAAGGAGGTTAAGAAGCCTTAATGGTTCCCTCCTTTTTTTTTCATGTTGTTAATTTGCTAGTTGCTGGACTTGGAGGGGTGTAAGGTTTTTATGCCTTTGTTTATAAATTTCTATAGTTTTTCTAGTTTAAAAATAGGCAATATGTATGTCAGGCCTATTGATAGTCTTTTAATTATGGTTTCGAACCTTTATTTTATTTTATTAAGTGGTAGGGATAGTTTTGTTTGATGGTTATCTGCTGGTAGTTGACTAGTTTGACTGTTAAAGGGCTAGCCCCTAATTTTGGCTGCTTATAATTCAAAAATAGGGCATTTTATAATTTGGATTTTATGTTTATGAATGATTATTTAATTTTGTTATGTTTTATTGTCTTTCTCTCTTTGCTATATTACTTAAGGGATGCTAGCTTCACCTTTCCCACCTTTTTTTCCTATGAGAAAAACATATGAAGGTAAGTGAAACTAAACTAATGCAAATATATTTCAAGTGGTGGTGAACTTGCTTACTTCGCAGGAACTTGAGGATGTTAGTTGGCAACTACCTACTATTGTTAATCAGACTCTTCTCTTTTATGCCTCTCTTGATTTTATTAGGTTTACTTACATTCCTCACAAATGGAACATACCTATTGTTTGTTTGGCTAAATGGGCTTCTATTCACACCAAATTATGCACCGGGTTAGAATATTATGGATAGGGGGCAGTTTGATGAGCTTGTTGATCAAGACAATGCTCATTGTTGTTGATCCTTGTTGTAATCCTTTCTATGTAAAAGTTTCAATTTTCTTGAGCTCATTCTTTGTTTTTAAGATTTTAGGGCATAATTTTTTAAGTAGGATTTCATTTTAAAATCGAATATTATGATTGTTTTTCAAAGACTAACTATGCAGACTAAAAAGATTTGGTAATATTCCATTAGTAGTGTATATTCTGACATGGTTCATAGAATTCAGTTGGTGAGGCCAGTGCAAATGTTTCAAGAGATTTGAGACTTTTCTTGCACTCACATGATATTCTACGTGGTCATGATAAAAAAATTTCACTTGCCTTTCTAGCCTGCAGCTTCATACAAGGATTAAACACTTAATTTTATTCAACCTTGTCTCAAGAAGAGATTAACCATTCTTCCCACAATATGCTCAACATTTTTAAGTGTCTGGAAAGCTAAGACAACAAAATAATATTTGATAAATAAGCATAGATGCCTTTAAACAAAAGTAATGTACTTCTAAGCAAGACACCCAATTGAAAACTTCAAATTTTTTGAACTGTCTGTAGAAATATTAAAATCCTTTCAAATTAAAATATTAAAGATGTTATAAGAAGGTAATAAAATGGCAGATGAATTGACAAACAGATGTTATAGAATAGATAAACCATAGCATTCAAAACTAATCTTATAATGTTATTAGAAATTTATTAAAAAGGTTTAATATAACTTAATAAATACTAAATAGTTAGAAATTTAATATAGATAATCCTTTTAAACAAATTACAATCACTCTCAAATTTATACAAGATAATTTGAATAAGTATATTCATGATGATTTTATATACTACTACTAACATTTCTTCCAAATGAAAATTTCTTGAATCTTAAATGAGAATTTTAATTACACTCAAAATGGAATCAGTTTTGTACCTATCCAGGCTTGAAATAGATTCTTCTGATAAATGCACTCCCTCCTATCCGGCTGAGACATTTAAAATATTCAACTTCATCAAATTGGCTTAACATCTAAAGGGCTCAGGCGGTTCCCTTATCCAAATAATAAAATAAGGAGTAGTCTACTTCTCGATTTTTTTATTATAAAGAAGCAACTATCCATGATTATTAAAATAGCCACTAATCCACAGTTTTCTTTTACGCATCTAACTCATTAATATTCTAGAAAAAAGAGCTTTGATTTGATATATTACGTTCTCTTGATCCTTCTGTGGCACCGAAGTAAATGAGGTGCAGTTTCTCAACTTTCTGCAAAAGAATATGAGACATCAAGCTGTAACTGATTATAAGTAGAAGAAAATATTTCTACATATGCCCAAGTAATAGATTGTGGAAACCATAAAGCACTAACTGATTTGTTCTTTAAATAAATATGAACTTAATTCATTCTCCAAAGTGTGGATTATGTATGTATAAAGAAAGAGCTTAAGATGTACAGATAATATAGTTTACACTTTGAAACCCAACAATTATTTAATGAGAAAAATGATCTTTTGACAATCTATGATCTATTATAAACTTCAATAAAATCTAAAATGGAACCATAATTATATCAATTTATATAACACATTTTTCATTTGGAATAATCTAATCATAAATATATAAATCCTTCAAAGCAAACCACTATTGCCAATTCACATAATATTACACCCAATGACAAATCTCCCCCGCTACCAATCATAATACGAATATTATATCTCTGCATTTTCACTATAAGGCCAACCAAACAATCTCAAAAAAAAATTGTGTATTTTCTAAGATTAGTTTTGAATGTCGCAGATCATTTTTTAAAAATAGGGGCTAACCAGGGCTGTGGAATTGCTCTAATCCCTGCGAAGTGGGAGCTCATTTAGTAGCTTTTTTATGTTAGGTATCTTAGCTCGCTATAGTAATGACGGTTTTTGTTTATATTATGAAGATTTAAGAAGGGTTGTTTTCCCAAGTATCCTACATACTGAAGAGTCTGCACACTCAGGCTGAGCTTCATCACGTTTTTATGTTGTGTGAATTCTGGGTCACATCGGTTATTGTTTTAGTTTGCACAAATTTCTGTTTAAACTATTCTGAAATGAAAAACCATAAATAGATGTGTGGAAATGGCAAAAAGGAACACACCTGTTTCTTTCATGTTGTCCGTAGTCTAATCATCTCTTTGCAAAAGCACAAACAAACCCCCCATGCGCACAATGCTTGCAAAGGAGATTTTACCCTCCAGAAAAATCCAGAGAAAAGATTCTTCAACAATCCTCTATTTAGCCCAAACCACAAATCGAGGTCTATCGATCTCCTACTGAGTGAACTACCTCCCCTTCTATCTCATTTCTATATGGGCCCGGGCATCCATTCGCTTGAACTGCTTGTTCAATGGCTGCAAAATCATAAGCTGTAAAGAAATTGATAACAACTAAATTACCAATTCATATATGTCTACAAAAGTCCCTACCAGCACGTTCTCTTTCCAATTCCGACCATTCTATGAAACGCTGGATTCCCCATTAATCCGTCAATAACACTGCTAAATCCAATTCACCAAATAAATTCCAGTGTACTAACAAGACAATTCTTTATGAAAAAAATTTAAATCAGTAAAACAAAATTTTAAAATAAACTACATAACACAAAAACAATTTTAAAAACACAATAAAAGGTATGAACCTAGCACTTACCTGATTGCTGCATTTTGGTACATTTCATCTTTTGTCATTAACAGACCGTGCTGCAGAAAATGAAGGGCATGGAGGAAATTGAAGGTGCAATTGCAGAAACTAAACAATTTGGGGCTTACTTCCCTTGGTTTCCAACTTAATAGAAAAATTCTATTTGGGGCTTACTTCCCTTGGTTTCCAACTTAATAGAAAAATTCTAAGGGTGGGGTTTCAAGATGAACGATTCATGCCTATGTCGGTCTCAACTTTTACAGCCGTTGGATCTTTCTCCGCCAATTTTTCATCATTTGTTTCTACTCATACTTATCGGCCCTCCTCTACACACATTTTTATCTTCTTCTCTGCTCATGCTTTTCTCGCCACTTCTGCTACTGTAAGTTTCACGGAAAATATATGTTTTTTAAAAAAAAGAGAACAATATGCATTGTGGTTTAGGAATCTTTTTCTCACTAACATAGCATATTGTCTCTTTCAAAAAACCTTTGGCATAGATTTACATGGTGGATAATGAAAAGACATTACTTTTAGGGTCTGTTTGGTGGCGGGCATAGGAATGGAGAATAGGCATGTAATATTGGGAATAGGAATGACTATTCCAATAACAGGTATTTTTTGGAATGGGTATAAGCTCATTTTAGAGGCAAAATGGGAATCTGTATTCCTATTCCCTATTCAAGTGATGAACCAAATAAAAAATGGAAAATGTATTCCAACTTTTCTATTCATATTCCAGCAACCAAACGGACCCTTAAAGAATATTATTTACCAAACCATGCTTTGCACTTTGATGTAAAATTTTGAGTTATGTTAATTAATTTTTGTAATTTGTAAAGAGTGGTGTGAGTTATATATTAAATATGTAGTACATTAATATTATATATTTTTTTGTTAGAAATAGATAATAGAGGCGGAGACAGGGGAAGAGGGGGTTGAATTAATATTCTACAAACTTTTTCTTACATACTGAATAGTAAATATAACCATATACAGAGAGAACTAGGGAAACCTGGACAAGGAAAAACCCCGGTGGCGATGATATCCACAAGATGATCCACTAAATAAAAGAGTCATATTAATGATATTGACCCTATTAGAAGAAGTCTATGAAATACATATAGTATCTCGAGTCCTTGTTAGAGGACTAGGCCTTGTTAAAAGCCTCAACCCTATTAGGAGTTGCTTCAACATTGTAAGGAGTTGGTAGAGCAATTACAATGAATGAAAAAAGAGCCCACTACCCTAACATGCAATATACAAATAAATTTCTTCACAAGAATAGATATCCATAAAATTCTTGTCTCATTGTTGTATCTCGCACTTATTCTAATCATACATTAGATTTTGTGTCACATAAGGCTTGTATATCTCTTGTACTTTCTTCATAGTAGCTTGCATCGCATGCATACTTACACATATTGCACAAGATATGATTCTTACTTATACCTTGTAGATTATCAAAACTATGCATAGTCGGCCTTAATGTTTTCACATGCTTGACTAATTATAACTTAGCATGTCAGCTCATCATGATTAAGTAATTATTTCATTACAAAAATAATTCCTTAAGATGTACAATTCAATTTACTAACATGCTCTGATATGTTTTATTAATTACTTGTACTGGTAATTCCTTTGTAATGTGTGTCAAATAGTCCATACGGATCTGCACATTAACATACGTCATCATGATACTGTCAATTATCCATCCTCAACTGTGCAAGTGTTAACTCAAAGTTTGTCATCCATACATACCATAATTGTCTTTGTGTTGGTGCAAACTATCCAACACTTAGACAATTTTCTAACATTCATTACATATGTTGTCATAAATGACAACACTCATTCATCTATCTAGTCATATTGCCAACAATTTTACATTAAATTTATTGATTTCTATCTTATAAAGAATGATTTGTATAGAGCACCATATTTTGTTTATTAAAATTTTTTACTAGTAAATATTATTAACAATGTAAAATATTTTAGAATTATTTAAAAAAATTATGGAGTGTTGGGAGGATAGTAAGGTTACCATGAGTGGTACTTTTTTTATATTGGTGTCATAAACTCTTTTGGTTGTCAACTAGTCAAGTGTAAAGGATACTAAAATCCTTAGCAACCAAAGTGTCTTTCAAAGATGATTTCTCATTATTTTTTAATAATGTGAAGAAAACCCTAAGATGATAGAGTGGTTCTAATTGGGAGCCATTAATGGTTAACTGGAAAGTGGTGATCACTATTCTCATCAAGTCTATCACTTTGGAAGGAAGGTAAAAGCACTTCCATTCCCATCTATTTTCAATGCTTAATCATTTTAGAAGGAATGTGAAGTTTTGTTTCCCCTTTTAGACTTTCTCATCTCTATCATTATTTATTGAAAAAGCTAGGGTTAAGGATGGATCCCCTCACCACCAAAACTTACTCTTCTTTTTTTACAAGTTCCATCATGCACTGACTCCACAAGCTGACCCTTCCCCCAAATTTCACCCAAGCTCAATAATTTAGTCTTTACCCCTATCTCTTCCTAAGCTAAGAATTTATAGGCTGCCTAGACCCCAAAAAATGTGCCTTTTGTTTCGTGTATGAGGGTTATGCAAAATCACCAAGACAAGGATATGAAGGTTTCTCAATAGGAGCAACTTGAGGAAACTACAAATATTTTAGATCACTTGACTTCTTTTGCTTCCCTTTCTACAAAGTTGACTGGGACCTCTGATAATTTCACTCCTTATTTTTTTACCAATACACCATCTAACTCCTTCCTTCCCTCCCAAAAGTATCATCTCATATACCTAGATGATCCCCATATCCATTGGTCTACTTCTCTTAACTTTCTTCTTGGAATTGTTGATGGAGGCATTGACCTTGAATCCCTAGTCCTTATGTCAAATGATATGTGCACTTTCCATAATACACTCAACTGGTACAAATTGGTTTCTCAATCAACTCCAGATTTACAAAAGAAAGATAAGAAAAGTAGAGGTTCTTGCAAAAGCTAAAAGAAGGGTGGAGGATTGGACTTAAGGTATAAGGAACAAGAATTTGTGGAATGTAGCTAGAAATTTTAGACAAAAAAATTTATAATTGAGAAATAATTGAGGAGAAAATATAACAATTTTTTTCCCTTATTCCTTCAGAGGAGGACAAGAATGAGATCGTCACTACCCTATCATCAATGAATGAGTCCCCTAAGATCAAATTGGCATCCAAATCAGGGAGCTTGCATCCTAATAGAGAGCCACCTCACATAGAGTGGATAAGGCCATTGATAGAATTCAAGGGGAGTTGGAGGTGATGAATCTTAAGAGAAAAATTAGGGTGGAAATCCTTGGTAAATAGGAGGGTGTTTAGAATGTCACTAAGAAGGAAGTTGGACTAGGGGATATATGTAGAGGACTTTTTGGATTCTTTCATCAAGTCTAGGTAATCAATTTTGGGTAAAAGTACAAAGTCATGTCACCTTATAGGCTAACTTATCAAAACGACTGAATTTGAGTATTTCTATCTAAAATTCAATCTTGTTCATACATATGTTGTAGATAAATTTATTCTAGTTAAGTTATATACATTCTCACACATTTCTAATTGGAAATGTCCATTATATGCATGTTTTATACTGCTTTGTGTCCAATTACTAAGGACATAAAATTATTTCACAAAACTAATGTTTCAAAAACTCTTACTCTTACTAGTTTTATGTCATTGAAGTTTAATAGTTATACTTTTGTTAACCTTTTCTTTTATAAAAGGGTGATACAAGTTTGTGCTTTTACCCTTTTAGGGCTCCCAACCCAATACAATAAAGGAAATAAGGTCTTTCCAAGACTATCTTTAAACTTTCCTACACCTTCCCAAGGTTCCCTAAAGGAAATCTTACACTTGCTCGCTTTTTGGGAAACTTTCTTGCATGACCAAACATAATGGCCCAAACCAACTATCACATCCACAAGTACCCTACCTATGGGATCTTGCTTCCCTCATTGATGCTCCAAACTAATTTGATTATATTTTATTAAAATAAAGAATTAATGGGTCATAAACAATCATGTCACTTTTTGCAACCACAAACCTAGAATAAGGCTAGTGGGTGAACCCATAATATTGGGTACCACTTTTGTGGCATGAAGGAAATTGTTAAATGATGAAAAATTCTCATATTCAATTTTACATATGTTCACACAAACTTATTAATGATGCTCGCATGAACATAAAAGAATTGCATGTTTGTGCAAACATATTTAGTTCAAATAAGGGATGTTTGCACGAACATCCCTTATTAATATGTTCATGCAAACATATTTTTGTGACAATTTTGAGATGAAAACCCCATTTTTCCATTTCCCATTTAGGCTTGTATGTTCACACGAACATACTGTTTGTGCGAACATGTTAATTTATAACATTTTGGTGCTCTTTTTCGAAAAAAAATGAAATTATCTCTTTTGACCCCCAAAATTGAGATTGAATGATCTCCTACTATAAAATAAAAAATGTCAATTTGTGGTTCTTGGAGCAAGCTTTCCAACAACTATAATTGTAATACATATTATATTCATTAAGACTTTCAAATATGATTTCAACTCATTATATGTTCATTACCGATTGAACATTAACTAACTTTGACACTTTGGGAAAATTTGTAAATTAGGTCAATTTTCTTTTGAAAAACATATAGGAAATAGGTTGTTGAGATAGCTTTCTATTAAAAAAAATAAAATTAGATTTATGATAAATTGGATTCAAATTATCTATGTCAAAACGAATGTATGTCTAAATTACAATTGATGTCACTTCAAAACTCCATAAATTATACAATATTCAACCAAATTGAATTAAACCAAATGCATCCTCTAGATATTGAATTAAAAAATATGGTTACAAAGTAGGAATAGAGTACTAGAAATCACTAGTTTACTTCATCTTGAAATTATTCATAGTTTTAGAGATATAGTCACTCAAATGTGAGGTTTGTTTCAAACATATTGATTTTAGTGTCAAAATTGGTCAAAAAGTGGAACCCATTATTATGGGATCACCCTACTACTAGAATTAGTTATCTTTTTAAGGAAAATTGAGTTTTACTCCCAAATTGGTCGAACAACAATGGAATATTTTTATAGATTTGAGTACCCTTTTGGTTCATTCAAACAATATCAAAGAACTAGATCTAGATTTTTGATTCAACACCTAAAACATTATTTGTGCAATTATTACACTTGTAGACCTTTGCCAAACATTTTTCTCCAAACACTTTACTGAACTTCATTCTTCGGTCTTGGAAAATTCCAAAAACTTGTATAAGGTCATCAAGAGAATCAAAAACTTTATCCAATCACAAGATTCACTCCTACACCTATTTTCCAATTGCTAGCAACAAGTTTGTAACAACCTCATAGCCTGCAACATCAATGGTTTGTCACAAAATCGATGAAGACAAGAAAAAATTAGTAAAAGGAACTATAAACATTTCATCAACATTCCACCAAGCCATAAGATATTCCAACTGTGTAATGTCAATCCTTTCTCAATGTAAAATTCAAAACCATAGTTTTTATAGTTTAAAGTGCTTGATTTTCAAATACATGACTATTGAAAACTAGAGCACCTTAGGAACTTTAAAAAAAAAAGTAAAAAAGAAAGAATAATAATTGAACTTTATTCTGAAATCACTAAGAAATTAAAAAGTTACAATGTACTACTTCTAAGAAAGTAATGTTGATATTTAGATCAATTTTTCTATTAGTGACTCAATACATAGTCAAATGGTTACATTACTACTATGCTATATAGTTGCTACTGATCTTATCATTCATCATACAATGTTAGCCAAGTTTTTCAGTTTCTTCTAAGTCAAGTAGTCAGAATGCAGTGTCTACCAAGCACCTAAGTTAGTTTACAATCTTTTCTAATGCACACAATATTTATCGAGCTTTAAAGACTATGTACAGTGAAAACCAAGGATAGCAGAGGCTACTAAGCTATTCAATAGAAGTGAAGAAGATTGTAGAGTTTATTGAGCTTTGGTATGTTAGTTACCAAGTTCTACTATATCTACTAAGCTCATAGTTTTAACAATGTGAATCTAGTGTTCACTGAGTCATCTAGTGTCAATCGAGTCATTCAATAGCTATCGAGTTTCTCAGTGTTCACCGAGTCACAGAGTGCTGACCTAGTTAATGTTGGAATGTCTTAATGGGAAGAGTGCTTCTAAGAGGGGGGTGAATCAGAAGTACTAGCGTTTTAACCACTTTTATACCCTTAATAACATATAACTGAAATTAACATGCATGCATATAAAGATTAAACAATCATGAGAAACAAACATGCATCACCACATAACACTTGAGATTTTGGTGACCCATAAACCCTCTAGGAATAAGAAGGTAAAACTAGGGTGGGGATGATACCCACAAAATTACTACAGCAATTGATTTCAACCACTTTTGATGGTTGGCCCTATTCAAAGCCTGCCCTGTTAAAGGCTACAACACACTATTAAATGTGACCCTGTTAAAGGATTTCAACACCCTGTTAGGAGTGTGCCTTGTTAGCGGACTTAAGAACACTCAACTTAGAATACTACCCTATTAAAGAATTTACATAAGGCTGTTAAACCCACCTAACTCAATAGGATTTTCAAATTCCTAATACAATTATGAGAGAGTATTAGAATAATACACCTGATCTAATGCGATCTCTTATGCTGATCTCAGGCTCTTGATCTGCTCTTTTATCTCTGATCTTTGCTAGATCTAATCTACTTATTGTGTTCCTTGTTCTGTTCTGATCAACTAGATGTGTAAATTTTCCATCCTTTCCACTAAATATTTGACACCAATGTTCTACAATGACCTTAACAATAGGCTCTGCTTTTCCTTCTTCTTTCGACTCCTCTTCTTACTCTTGCATTGTTCAATGGCGTCAGGACTCCCTTATAAAGATTAGTGGTTCGTTATGCATCCTTGGATAAAATGTTCTCGCTCAAATCCTTGAAATTTACCCATTGGTTGTATGCAATCTCCAATTTTTTGATTGGCTGCATGAGGATCGCATAGGTGGATGGGAGGATTTGATCCTATCTCCTTATCCTACTATGAGTCGTGCATAGCCATTTTACATCTTTGTTTATGATTACACAAACTTTCATAATGATCTTGTATTGCTTGACACATGAAGTAATATTGATGTTCGACATCATCTATTTTGGATTGCTCGACATCCACTATGTTTCCTGCATTAATCAGCTCCTATAGAATTACTGTGTTACTTGGCACCTGTTAGTTTTCTATATTGCTTAGCTTTTGATGATTCTTGAATCACTCGGCTCCTATTAACATTGCAATGCTTGACTCCTATTGGATCCTGAGTTACTCGACACATATTGGTCTCATCTGCTCGACACCTACTATGACTTTCTTAGCACATACTGTCTTCTGGTCTACTCAGTACTATCTGTAACTTAGCATGTGTTAGAGTTCTAGCTTGGCTTCCATTGTATACTCGACATGTATAGTGAAAATGGTTAAGTGTGTTGACACTCATTTTTCAATCTTACTTATTTGATTAACAATCTCCCTCTTTGACATGAGTGTCAAAAACACTTAATTGATCATTCATGATCTAAACCTTATGTGTCCATTCTTCACTTACAAAATTTCAAAAAGATATTGTGAACAATAATATACCTTATGACTCCCCTTGAGTTGATCATGTCATGAATTCTAATGTCTTGCGCTATTGCGCCTAATGTTTTCTATTTCTAACTTGTTCTTAACTTTTGAACCTGTTATCTCCTTATCTTCTTGCTATATGCATTTCTCTTCCTTTAATATATCTCCCCCTTCTAGAATATTATCTCCCCCTTTTTATACTTATGTCAAAGGGTCCTAAATGGTAATTCCATTCTTGGCCAAAAATGTTTTATTTACCTCAAGGAGTATTTTGAGAGTTGCAATATCCAATGACATGTGTTGGACTGCAAGCTCTGCTGCTAGATCAACAAGTCCTTCATGTGTAGAAATATTTGGATCCTTCTTTAGGACTGTTTCTACATACATTTTCTCCTTATGTAATATCTCCAAGTGAGGAGTGATTGACTCTTGTATTTGCATTAGTTTTTCTTTAATAGTGGCCTCTTCTACTGATAATGCAGCTAATTCCCTCTGAGTGTGAAATGTTTGAGAAAATTGCTTCTCACTACGTGTAGGATTTGAGGGTAGTTGCATACTAGAGAGCTTAAGTTTTCTCTCAAGGTTCATAATTTTTTGATTTATTTCTTGTGTGAACCTGAAAAAATTATACAATTTGCTATAAAGGGAAAAGATGTTCCCTAGTACAACCTTTACCTTATCCAATTTATTGGCTAGGTCAACCTGTCCCAAAATAATGTTGTTGGCTATCTTTTGGTTGACTTTGCCTACAAATTTTTTTTCTAACCATTCTATGAGTTTTACATTTGTATCATGGTCTTCATTATTTATTTGGTCAACTATATCATATAGTTGCTCAAGGATTGACTTGTTTGAATCTGGAGGTTATAGGCTGAATGCATCCATGAATATATCTTTGATCTCATTCATTTCTTGCTTTTATTTGTAGTCTTTCCTCAATGTCTCTTGCCTCCTTCTTTTATCGAATGCACTTTTTATTTCATTCATCTTTTCTTTAGTTAAAGTGCTTGAATCATAATAGGGTATTTTAATTTCTTCATTAAGCTCAGGAATACCATAATGAATGGTCCTAGCTACCCTAGTAGAACTTAAGCTTGGTGTACTAACTTGTAAGGTCAACTTTTCAGTACTCAGCTACTGAACAGGTTTGGTAGGAGTTCCTAATTTTGGCAATTCAACCAAATTTTGTATTGAAAACTCCTCCTTATCCTATGTTTCTTCTTTATCCTCTTCTTGTGTCACTATTGCTAGGGGTGTACTTGTTATCTGTACTGGTGTACTTGTGACTTGACCTACTATTGTGCTCGGCTCTTGATGAGCTTGCATGGAAATTCTTAGTAGTAATGGAGGTAGTAGAAATGGAAGTCCAATAGTTTAAGTGATTTGAGGTGGTTCTTGTGGTGACACCTTGGCTTCTTTGAGTTTATCTACTAACTTTTGGAGCTCATCTAGACTGACCAATATAGGATTTGCACACAATTGTGCTTGAAGAGTTGGTTGGTCAAGGATCTTAGTGTGATCCTCTTCAGTTAGTGGATTAATGTTTTTACTTGAGATGTCAACAACATCCTTAATCTTTATGATTTCTTTATGTGTGATAGTAGAGTGAGGAGGACTAGGAGGTGGAAGTTGTGTGTCTTACACACTTGGCTTCTCATCAGTACCCCTATCTTCATCTTTTCCTTCCTCCTCTTCAACCTTTTTCTCTACTTTTGTCTTCTCTTCTCTCCTCTTTATTTTTTCTTCTGGCTTAGCAGTAGCTTCTTCTTTGTACTCCTCTTCAAGGAAATCTTCAATTTTCTTATATAAATGTTTCCACGCTTTTGTGGTTCTCCGTACAACTTCTTCAATTTTTTTTTGGAGAATGGAGAATGCCCTATACTTAGGTGTAAACCTAGTGTTATGCTTTTTGACTACTTTAGTTATCTATTCCCTTGTCAAATCAGGCAGTATGCTTGCTAGGGTTGATTCCCTCATCTCCTTCTCCATTTTAAAATAGAAATGCCATCTGTCTTCTACAATTTTAGACAATTCCTTTGGCAACTATCCATCTAGTTCAAGAGGTGTATACTTAAATTGTGCCATCATTAAATAGACCAATTCTTCTATTCTATTCTGTTCCTCTTTAGTGAACTTATTGAAATCAATCTTTTTCATTTCACTTAAGTCTCCATTCCTAATCTTTTCACATAATGTATCAACTGAAGACTTAGGAGGATGACTTACCTTTTCAGTCTGATCTTCCTCATCAGTATCAGGTTGAGCCACATATCTTCTACTTTTCCTTGGCTCTTCCTATGCCTTTCTAGTTGTCTTCTTCTTCTTTGTAGCTTCATCTTTGGCCTTTTGTGTAATGGCCCTTGTTGTAGCTCTGGTTGTTGGCTTCTTAGGAATTGGCATGGCAACTTTCTTTGGTTTAGGCTAAGAAGCAAGAGGTACCATTTCCTTCCTTCTGATAGGTGCTTCCTTGGCTTCTTCTTCCTCAACACTCTCATCTTCGTCTTCACCTTGGCCTTGTGATGATTCAAGTGGCCCTTGCTATGGCTCATCTTCTTCTTTCTCATCATCACCTTCTTTGTCTCCTTCACCAATCTCCTCTACTTCGCCTGTTGCACTTGCTTCTTCAACACCAAATTTCTTCCTTATCTAAATTTCACCAACTTGTCCTTCTTCTTCATTGCTATAGTTATTTTGAGTTCTGCAACAACTCTTGATTTGATAGTGTCATAAGTTCCAAATGCCTTGGCAGATTTATCCATTTCCTCTGCAAGTAATGTTGTAATAGCTACAGAAACTTGATCAGCATCAAGCTCATATCCCAATGGTCTGAGCCATCTTGTTCTCAGAAGGAATGCTTGGATATAAGTATAGTCAATGTTAACAAGAAAACATATATCATTTACATGCTTTTCCACCAGTGAAACATGTATCCTCATTCTTTTCTTAATTTCATTCTTGAAGTCATCAAAATAGATAGACATTTGATCATCAAAGCTATCTCCCATTTGTGCAATAAAATCATTTATTTGATTAACAATTATTTTGTTCTGACTCCAGTTGACTTTGTCAAATGAAGGGAATTCCTTCATCACATAGAAGAACATACAAACTAGTACTATCCCACATTTACATTGTGCTCCCTTGGACTTTCTAATAGCTCCAAGATTTTCATTAATCTGCTGCAACATGAGCTCTGCAAGGTCATAGGTGTGGTCTTTCTTTACAAGCTTAAATGCCACATCCACTACTATGCAGGGTACACTATTCAACCTACTGGATTGATAAAACTTATGTGATATGATCCTTATAGTAAAGTCTAGAAGGGGATCAATTATGGTGTCTATGGTCATGCCTCTGTTATTCCACTTTGCTCCTATGTTCTTCTCAATTGTTTCCTTCTTTTCACTTCTCAATGTCTTGGGCCGATCTAAGGTTGGAAATCCTGTAACCCTACGAACCATCTTCTTGGTAATTTTAACTGGTCCTTGCTGTAACTAGAATGATCCATCATGAATTCTGCTAAGTATAATGCATTTCCACTCAGTTTTGAATACTATTGGAAAAACTAGGGCTTTGGTTAAACCCTTCTTCTATATGATTGAAAATTCATCCTTCAATATGCCATTATCACAGAGTTTGTCAAAGGTGTTAAATATTTCCAAGTCTCCTATGGCTCCTATTTTGTAGTTATAACACTTTCGCACATCTTGAACCATAAAAAATTTTGCAAGGATGATGGATAGGGCATCAACGGGTTCATTTTTATATGCAACTTCTGGGATTGGCCTGAATTCAAGTTGCTTAACCTCGTTACTAACAAGCTGAATTTCATGGCTCTCTTTCCCTTTGGTGGACTTTGAACTAGATGAAATTTTTAACTAAACTAGGGTTTGATGCTTTTTAAAATAAACTTCACAAACTTGGCACCTGAAGGAAATACCTGGTTAAATGCTTAAATCGCTTGGGTAGATGCTGAATCACTGCAAATCGTTGATTGAATGCTTGAAAATTGCTCAATCATGCTTTTGGTAATTGGTCTTCATTTGAATGGCTCAAAATGAATCGATTTTCACCTTTAAGCAACTCAAAAGCCTTGCATTTAATGCATTTTTGTACTTTCACCTATCACTTAGCTTCTTAAGGTTTTTCAACTCTGCATCCACTCAGCAATTATTCTCACTCGACATCTACTCACTTTATTGATAACTTGACCACCACTGTAGTTTTTACTTGGCTTCCACTTGACTTCTTGACTCGGCATCCAAAGTAGTTTCACTCAGCAACCAAAGATAGCTCGACATCATCATTCAAACTTTTTCATTGCATCTCATCTCATGCAAATTTATACTTTGCAATGATTCATCTCTGTTTAGGGCCGATGTATGATACTTCCTTATATGTATCAGCCCCGTAGGCTCATCTTGTGATTAGTTAAATGAGGTATGATCACTTGACCTGTTGGGTGAAGTGACCCTTCCATTGGATGTACTTGATCCATCCTTTTTCTGCCATGTCTTCTTTATGTCTGTTCTGATATGTGCCTCCTCATTAACCTTTTCTTTGCCCTTATTTACTTCAGTCTTGGGTGCCTTGGCCTTTGTTGGACAATTCCTACTGACATGTTTAGTTTTCAAGCAACTAAAGCAAGTAGTTTGGTTCAACCATCTTTTATAGCTCCCCTTGAAGTGTGTTCTTATGCAGTTCTAGGGTATATGTCCATACTCTTTACAATAATGAAAACTTTGCCTTGTATTGTAGTCCCAATTGTAATGGTGTACATAGTTGTCCCTTCTTACATGCTGATTTGGTGTCCACATAGGCTTTGATCTGCATTCAAAGGCTCTATGTCCATACTTTTTGCAATTGTGGTAGTGTCCATCAAATCTTTGTGTCCTTGTGACTTTAGAGCTGCAGTATTGTGTCATGTGTCCTTACTTATTACACTTGTGACATTAACCCTTGCTTTTGGGTGTGTTTGGCTAATTGATCCTTCTACTCCTGCAAACATTAGTAGTATGCCCCTTTTTATTAAAGTAATGACAAGTGATTTTAGAATCCTTATCTTTTTCACTTCTTTTCTCAAAACTCTTTGATAATCCTCCAACTTCAGTGCTGATGTATCCAAGTCCTGATGTATCATGAGCTGATCGTGGGGATTTTAGCAACTGTTCAAACTACTTGATAGCTTCACTTGACTTGTTGAGATTCTCTGTTGTTTCTCTTTCTCTCTTCAATTCATTTTATAGTTGTTCATTCTACATCCTCAAATTAGAGATATCAATATCTTTCATATTGAGTTCATGATGAAAATTCATCAGTTGGGCAAGTGTATCCATCTGCATGTTTGAGATCCTTGTTAATTCAATACATTTTTCTTCAAGTCTTTTTACAAGATTTCTTTTGTCATCTTCCATCATGACTCTATCCTCAATTGCTCTTTTCTTTTGTTCAGTGATTTCACATAGCATCATGGCCTGTGATTCATGCTCTATCTTAAGAGTTCTTATCTCTTCTACTTGAACTCTATTTTTCTCTGTCAATCCTAATATTGTTGCATCAAATTCTTTGGAATATCCTTTGGCAAATACTTGTGTGGTGTCAATCTCCTTGTATTGAATATCATTTTTGGCTATAGCTATTTCCTTCCTTCTTTTTAAGGATTTTCTTAATTCCTCTCTAGCTTCCTCTACCTTGTGTAGAGCGAGATGCACATCTGTCACCTGGTTCTCAATGATCTTCCCAAGTTTGAAGACTTCCATCTTTAGATCTTTTCATCCAAGCTGTTAGGCTTCTTCTTGAGAGAACTTGGCTTTGATACCAATTGTTGGAATGTCTTAATGGGAAGAGTGCTTCTGAGAGAGAGGGTGAATCAGAAGTACTAGCCTTTTAACCACTTTTATACCCTTAATAACATATAACTGAAATTAACATGCATGCATATAAACATTAAACAATTATGAGAAACAAACATGCATCACCACATAACACTTGAGATTTTGGTGACCTAGAAACCCTCCAGGAATAAGAAGGTAAAACTGGGGTGGGGATGATACCCACAAAATTACTGCAGCAATTGATTTCAACCACTTTTGATGGTTTTCCCTATTCAAGGCCTGCCCTATTAAAGGCTACAACACACTATTAAATGTGACCTTGTTAAAGGATTTTAACACCCTGTTAGGAGTGTGCCTTGTTAGAGGACTTAAGAACATTCAACTTAGAATGCTACCCTATTAAAGGATTTACATAAGGCTGTTAAACCCACCTAACTCAATAGGATTTTCGAATTCCTAATACAATTGTGAGAGAGTATTAGAATAATACACCTGATCTAATGCAATCTCTTATGTTGATCTCAGGCTCTTGATCTAGTCTTTTATCACTGATCTCTGCTAGATCTGATTTGCTGATTGTGTTCCTTGTTCTATTATGATCGACTAGATGTGTAAATTTGTTATCCTTTCCACTAAATCTTTGACACCAATGTTCTGCAATGACCTTAACAATAGGCTCTGCTTTTCCTTCTTCTTTCAACTCCTCTTCTTACTCTCGCATTGTTCAATGGTGTTAGAACACCCTTATAAAGATTAGTGGTTCGTTATTCATCCTTGGATAAAATGTTCTCACTCAAATCCTTGAAATTCGCCCATTGGATGCATGCAATCTCCAATTTTTTGATTGGCTGCATGAGGATCGAATAGGTGGATGGGAGGATTTGATCTTATCTCCTTATCCTACAATGAGTCATGCATAACCATTTTACATCTTTGTTTGTGATTGCACAAACTTTCATGTTGATCCTATATTGCTGGGCACATGAAGTAATATTGATGCTCGTCGTCATCTATTCTAGATTTCTCGGCAACCACTGTGTTTCTTGTGTTACTAGGCTCCTATAGAATTACTGTGTTACTTGACACCTATTAGTTTTTTGCATTGCTCGGCTTTTTCTGATTCTTGAATCACTCGGCTCTTATTAACTTCGTAATGCTTGGCTCGTATTGGATCCTGAGTTACTCAGCACATATTGGTCTCATCTGCTTGGTACCTACTACGACTTTCTTGGCACATACTGTCTTCTGGTGTACTCAGCACTATCTGTAACTCAACATGTGTTAGAGTTCTAGCTTGACTTCCATTGTATACTTAGCATGTATAGTGAAAATGGTTAAGTGTGTTGACACTGATTTTTCAATCTTACTTATTTGATCAATAGATAGAGCTACTTGAAACTGATTAGCATAGACTGAACTTCAAGTTCATCTGAGTGCCAAAGTTTTCCAAGTGTTGATAATTTCTATTGTGTATCATAACATTATGGAGTTTTTCTTCAAAACCTAAGTTACAACAATTGTGTTGATTGATGGACCTTAAAATTTAATCTCCATTATTGACCATGATAATTGAAATGTGAGATTTTATAGAAATAGTCCCTTTAGAAAGTTGTGTTGCCTTTAAGAAAGGCATGACAATACAGTCACAGATTGAAAATGACAAGGTTTCCCCAGCATGGACAAGAAAAGATGTAATAAATATAGGATTTGTGAGGGAACCTTTTGGACCTAGAAGGTGTGAGAGTTATTGGATGTGTCTACTAGTATATAATATTTTTTATAATTAAAGAAATTAAATCTGTGTACAATAACGAAGAGTGCTAGTGTTTATTGAGTCAAGTGTTGAGTTTCAATGAAAAATAATAACAAAAGTATAAGACTCAGATCAGTGGTGTATTAGAAATAAATACTTTTTGTCATCATAGAGTCCATGAGACCTTCACATATATATACAATGTCGGCTATATCTAGGAGTAATCAAATTCTTATGAGGAATGATGTTCTCAAAAAAAGTAAAACACAACATACCATATGAAATAGAATCATTAGTTATTTAGTAAAATTTTGGAATGATACACTACCTTATTATGGATATCAACAATATTAAAAAGAAACAAATGCTTCTATAAAATTGGATACATCAATATATATATAGCATTAGTTGTTCACATAACCCTGTCCATTAGTTTTAATAAATTGAAATAAAATATTTTAACCATAGACATCAATGCTTATAGGGAGACCTGGTCAATAAGGTGTTAAAATAGGATATCAATGTAAAGCTTATTGCAATATGAGTAATATCACATAAATGACCCAAAAATTTATAGCATTTAGACAAATCGAAGCTACATGTACCATAATGGAGATATGCAAAGGTAGAGATACTTTCATTACTTTGACAGGGATTGAAGATTGAAAATATGTAGTTATATTTATAAGACATGGCATCCAAATCAAAGTATTTTCTAATTGCAGAATAAGACACATGGATGATTAACAAAGGGGAAACATTTGTTCTTTTCTTAACAAGAGAAAACTGATATTAGGTGATACTGATAACTAATGAAACATGGAAGAGGAGGAACTTCATCGATTAATTATTAAACAAAAAGCATTACCCATTATATTTAACTCTGTAGCCTCATATATTATGAGTGTAGGGAAGGACAATATTGTGTGTGTGTGTGTGTGTGTGTGTGTGTGTGTGTGTATGGAAATAATGTGTGCATGAACCAAGTAAGATTAAGAAGTATTTCAAAGAAAGCCTCAACAAGTTTTGTAGAGGAATCCAACTTCATAGATGTTGAAGCAAAAGATAGGGATGATTTCCTATGTGGAACAATTTTTGAAGTAGTTTACAAATTATAATTATAAAGTCTATGGTACTGATATGATTAAAGAGTGATGATCATTAAACCATACGATTATTAACCATCTAAAAGATGCAACCATTCATATTCATTCTTTTCAACCCATGTATAAGTATATGATGTAAACAATAACATATTCATCATTAAAAATTCAATATTTAGACATTCAGATATATATTCTCTTAGGAGAAAGTATTTCATATTTTTATTGTATGGAGGGATAAGAAGCAATAATATGACTTTGTAATATAAATCCTATTATTTTATTTTTTTAAATAAAATAAAAAGTCTTTTATTTATTTTTTAAATGGCATGGAGATTTAAAACTGCATGCAAATTGTCCTTTGTAATTATTTTTAATTTTGTATAGAATTTAAATGTTGGACATGGTCATTTAGCATTTAAATTTGATCATCACAGATAGTGTTAAATATTTAATTGTTTCCACAACTGTGTCTAGTTTGTATCCCTACTAGAGGAGTTAAAATTCAATCTGGACTAATGTAAGATTGCATAAATATTTGATTTGTGGCATCTTGATTATTTAATTTTGGGTAGTAAAGTGTGTAAAACATTATAAAGTTGTACATGGGAATTCACTAAAGTTGACTCTATTGCCTGGATGAGCAAAGGCACTGGTCTTTTTGTTTTTGAAGTCAAAAAACCTATATATTCCTCCTAGAAGTATCAAATTTATTATTAGAAAAATTTATACAAAAAATTCAATTATCAAGTACTCAGCATCTAGTTTCATTTTGATCAAGTTCAAGGATCTTGCCTGCCAGAGAACTCCAAAAGTTCAAATTTACTACAAAAAAAGCCTTGAACTAGATAGTCAGTGTTGGAGGTGATGGTTTACCTACTTGGGTGTAGTGAAGCCTAAAGTGCAGGGAAATTGAGAATTATTCCCATTTGTTGGCCAGAAATGATTGAGAAGTCCTAACAAAAAATTGGTAGGCTCTTGGATTTCCAATCTATAGTTTTGAGAACCAATAGATTGGTGACTCCACGAGGGAGAGTTGCTCACAATAGATCATTGTGAAGTTACCCAAACTTTCAAATTTAATAGATTAGAATTTAAAAATAGTTGTATTAGCTTTTTTGGAAGTGTACTCTATTGGAAGTAAGAACTTGGAAGATCAATACATTCCTTGAAAGAGGTGGTGACTCTATTCAATAAAATTTTAGTTGGTAACTTTGCTGAGGGAGAAGACTTAGAAGGACATAATTTGATCATGTACTATGGAGAATATCTATGATCAAGAAGTGGATCTATGTTATATACCATGTAGGAAGAATGCATACTCTCCCTACATGTGTTTTTCAATTTGGAATGATATTAAGGTGAGACATCAACACATTTTTTTATAAGGATGGTGGATATTTTTTAGGAAGTACCTTTAGACATCATGCCTTCACGTAAGGAATTGATAAGAAAGTTTCATGAGTTAGGAATCTCACCAAAAGATCTTGATTTGATGCTTCTCTTCCAAATATTGGATGAAAGTCCAAGTTATATATATCTTTTGGATGCATATTTGAATTTAGAAAAGCAAGAAGATGATTCTGCAACACAATTCTTTATAAGGATGTTTAATGTCTATAAAGAAGTACCTTTAGAATACAAAGCTCCATCATCTAATATTCTCTACAGGATGCAGGAATTAGGACTCTTATATGATCATCAGTTTCTTAACTTTCTTGAACATATGGATAATAAACTATTTGCTGAGGAGGATGAATTCATGACTGAGATGACAAATAAATGAACTAAAGTTTTAGATTTGAATAGAGATAAAAATTTTGAACATTCTAAAGGAGAATCAGCCCATGATGATACTTATATTCTTATAGATGACAGTGAATTTGATAATGAGGAAGAGGGTTCTCTGAGTGTAGAAAAAAATTCAGCCTTCTTATATTTGGAATATTAGAAACATATTGAAAGAAATAGCCTAAATCTTTTCTCAAAATGGGGTCACCCGATTTCACCTTGCATCATGTTAAGCATGGATGCTCAATTCACTTCTCTAGAGATAGTTAGAATCTCATTATGTCCATAAGGGACATATGTCCTTAGAAAAAGCCATTGATGGAGCTTAAAATTGAATCTCCATTATTGACCATGATAATTAAAACATGAGGTTTTATAGAGATAGTCCCTTTAGAAGGGTATGTGCAGGATCATGATCAACCAAACTATGCTCTTAAGTGGCAATAAAAAATTAAAAAATTAGGGTTATGTCAACTTAACATGCAATTTTCTACTTGTTATTAACTTTATATCAAAAAGTTGAGAGAAAAAGAATCTCTACCAAATTGAATCTAGTTTCTAAACTACTAGGACTTATCTCAAAAAAAATAAAAATTGACTGGTCAAAATTTTGAATTTTATTGCAATATTACAAAAATTTTTAAACAAAAATAAGAAGTAGATGTATGTCTAACCACCTTAATCAAAATCAAATGATAATATTTTTTAATAATATTGTAGATATAAGTAGTAGACTCATGCTTGGATGTGACACATATTTTTGGGTATTTTTATTCTAAATAAATAATTGATACTTAATTTTTGACTTTAGTATTTTTGGAATAAAAAAACTCTTGTGTCTAACCACCTTAACTAATTCAAAACTCTGCAAAATTAATTTTTTCATTTTTTTCATTATAGTAGAAGAAACATAGAATGTGATGCATCTTTTGGATTTAAAAAATGTTGTACCATTTAAAATTTATAGTTATTTTTCAAGTAGTGTGTTAGTTAGCACTTTATACATAACTCCATTAGAAAATAAGTAAAAATTACTTACTAAACTCATAATTTGACAAACCTTACATTTATGGAAAGATAAGAAAATTCTTAAGAAACCCTTTTTATTTCATCAAATTTTGGTGAGAAAAAAGTCATCAGCTACATGTTTGAAGTGAAAATCACAAAAAAATAAGCCAAAAGCACATTTTAAGGATTTTTTTAAGTTGACCATATAGGTTTTGTATCAAAAGATATAGTAGACCTTATAAAGATATTAATTTTTTTCATTTAGTATCAAGGCGGGTGGGAAAAAAGTTGGAATATATTTTGAAATGGTTTGAGATATTTTAGAACTACAAATTTTTCAGATCGCCACTTTTTGGCACACCATGATCCTGCACATACCTAGAAAGTCATGTTACCTTTAAAAAAGACATGCATATATACTCATAGATTGAAAATGAGAAGGAAGTTTCCCCCAGCATGGACTGGAAAAGATGTAAAAAATATAGGATGTGAGAGGGAACCTTTGTGGACCTAGAAGGCATCAGAGTCATTGGATGTGTGTATCAGTATATAGAATTTGTTATAATTAAAGAAACTAAATTTGTGCACAATAAGATATATTGCTAGTGTTTGTTGATTCAAGTCTTGAGTTTCAACGGCAAATAAAAAGAAAAGTATAAGATTCAAATCAATGGTGTATTAGAAATAAACACTTTGTGTCATCACAGACTCTATGGTAACTTCACATATATATACAGTGCTGGCTATGCCCATGAGTAATCAAATTCTTATGAGGAACAATATTCTTAGCAAAAGTAAAACACAACATACTATATCAAACAAAACCATTAGTTATTTAGCAAAATTTTGGAATGACACCATGCCTCATTATGTATATCAATAATATTAAAAAGAAACAAATACTTCTATAAAAATGGATATATATATACCTTTAGTTGTTCACATAACCCTATCCATCAATTTTTAACAAATTGAAATTAAATATTTGAAGCATAGATGTCAGTACTTATTGGGAGACTTGGTCAATAAGGTGTTAATAAAGGATTTCAATATTAGGCTTATTGTAGTACAAGTAATATCATATAAATGAACCTTAAATTTATAGTAGTCAGACAAATCGAAGACATATATATGCGAAGGCAGAGATACCTTCATTACTTTGATAGGGATTAATGATTGAAAATGTGAAGTTATATTTATAAGACACTGTGTCCAAATCAGAGCATTTTGTAATTGAGGAATAAGATGCGTGGATGATTATCAAGGGAAAAAATTTCTTCTTTTCTTAATGAGAGAAAGCTGATATTCAATGATGTGAAGAACTAGTGAAACATGGAAGAATAGGAACTTCATTGATTGATTATTAAACAAAAAAGATTACCCATGGTATTCAACTCTACAGTCTCAGATATTGTGAATGTAGGGAAGGGTGATATTGTTAGGTGTATATATATATCATAACATCTATGGAAATAATGTGTGCATGAACCAAGTAAGATTAAGGATTATTTCAAAGATAGCCTTGACAAGTTTTGTAGGGGAATACAAATTCATAGATGTCAAAGCAAAAGACAGGGATGATTTCCTAAGCAGAACAATTTTTGCAGTAATTTACAAATTATAATTGCAAAGTCTATGGTCCTGATATGATTAAAGAATAATGATGATTAAACCATAAAATTATTAACCATCTAAAAGATGCAATCATTCATATTCGTGCTTTTCCACCCATGTATAAGTATATGATATACAAATCACAACATATTCATGATTGAAAATTCAATATTCAAACATTCAAATATATATTCTCTTAGGAGAAAGTATTTCATATTTTTATTGTATGGAGGGATAAGGAGCAATAATATGACTTTGTAATAAAAATCCTATTATTTTATCTTTAAAATAAAAAAAAAAGTCTTTTGTTTATTTTTAAAATGGCATGAAGATTTTAAACTGTAGGTAAATTCTCCTTTGTAATTTTTTTTTAATTATGTATATAATTTAAATGTTAGATGAGTGGACATGGTCATTTAATATTTAAATTCAATCATCATAGATAGTGTGAAACATTTTTTTTTTTCCATATCTATGTAAAGTTTGTCTCCTACCAGCATAGTTAAAATTCAATCTAGACTAATTTAAGATTGCATAGATATTTGATCTGTCACATCTTGGTTTTTAAAATATTGGCAGTAAAGTGTGTAAAATATTATAAAGTTGTCTGAAGTTGACTCTATTACTAAGATGAGTAGACACACTAGTCTTTTTATTTTTGAAGTCAAAAAATCTATATGTTCCTTCTACAAGCATCAAATTCATTATTAACAAACTTTAGACAAAGCATTCAATTGTCAAGTACTCAACATCCAATTTCATTTTGAACAAGTTTGAGGATCTTTCTAGCCAGAGAACTCTAGAAGTTTAAATTCACTATAAAAAATACTTGAACTAGATAATTAGTGTTGGAGGTGAAGGTTTATCTGCCTGGGTGTAGTAGAGCTTGAAGTGCACAAGAATCAAGAAGTATTCCAATTTGTGGGATAGAACTAATTGAGAAGTCCTATTGGAGAATTGGTAGGCTCTTAGATTTCCAATCTATGGTTTTGAGAACTAACACTGACTTTGTGAATTATGATGAAATTGCTATTATAGCAGACTTTAGTAAGTTGCTATTTAGATTGGTATATATGTAATGCATTTCATCATATCCAAACATGTCATTAGAGAATAATATGAGGTGCATGAGTGTGTGTTGAAGAAGGCTATGAGTAGTAAAAGGAACATCAAAGATTCATCTATCATAGTCGGATGATCATTGTAATTCAAATAATCTCATTCAAAAAATTAGAGTTGCAAATTAGATATTAGCCACTAATTCATCCTAAGAGGTGCATCAATCAAATCCTTTAACAAGGTAGACTTAATAGTCTCTTGCTAAATCTATTAATTAAGTACATACTTCATTGTATGTTTATAAATCCTTTAATAAGGTGGGCCTCACAATCCTTATTACTTCTGATAGAGAAGATCACTAGAAGTGGTCAACTGTAAGAATTAAAAGGATAACTTTATACTGTAGTACTAAAGCTTATGGGTATCAACCCCATCCTAGTTTTACTTTCTATTTGGAAGGTTTATGGGTCACTATATCTTGTGTAAAATTGTCATGAATGTTTTATTTCTTTCGTTCTTCCATTCATGAAATTATATCAGAACATTATATGAAAGATTAATTTATGAAGTAAGATAAAGTTTTATTGGTTCATAATTCACCCCTCCCCTCTCAGTAACCTTGCCTACCTTATATTTCCAACAATTAGTATTAGAGCTATAGGTTCTCAAAAAAAAATTTTAACTCAAGATAAGATTAGAGGCAATGGAGGTATATAGGCTAGATAAGATTGTTAAGAATGAAAATTTGTATCTAGAATTGGCCATTGGATAACTAATGAAAGAAAAGGAGCAACTCTCTCAATCATTTAAAACAAGGATAGATCGTGCAATACAAATGGATGACAATCTCTACACTAAAATAATAATTGAAGACTTATGTATAGAAAGAAATTTAGATGAAGGTAATGCAACAAACAAAGACTTATTGGCGAAAAATTACAATCTTCAAAAAGAAGTCAAAAATTTGAAAAGAGAACAAAAAATACAATCAGTTAGAATGTGTGAGGTCATGGAAAAAAAGAAAAAGCCAAAGAAGTGATAGAAGAAAAGGACAATGAAATTCAATAACTATCCCTTCAATAAGAAGACTTTATTGATCAACTCAATCATGCAAATCAAGAGCTTACCAATCTATGGAAAGAGAATGAAAGACTACAAGATGATCTTAGCATTGAAAAAAATCAATGAATGAATGATGTAATCTTAGGAAAGATTGTATCAATTGAATGAAAAATGTTAATATAGACACAAAGAAAAATTTGGATTAGGATATATTGAAGAAGGTGAATCATCTCAGCAAAGATCTCAAAAGAAAAAAAGGCCTACTTAAAATCATTGTGGTAAGATAGATCATACATCAAAAAAATGTTGCAGTATTAGTAAATAAAAACTCAATGGAAAGTGTTACAATTACAACAAGCATGGTCATAAAGCAAGTGAATGCACAAAGAAACCTAAGTTTGAAGGAAAGTGTCACAATTGCAAGAAACAAGGACACAAATCTTTAGAGTGCAAAACCAAGAAGTGATCTATAAACTAAGATTTACAAGTTTTATAACTTAATCCAAAATATAGATTTAAATTCCTGATCCTTGTAGTAAGTGTGTTGTTATATGTCTTAAACCATTGAAATTACAAGGAGATTTATGCATTAATCACTTAAAATTAACATGTTTAATAATATAGAATAAAGAACATAACTAAAAATGAAATGAGTGAAATAAGAAAGATATAGAAGAGACAAAAATAATTTGATAATGAAGTTCATCCGATTAGGATTACGTCTTTAGGTCTGCTTCTCAATTTGGGGACCACATTATTAATGTCACCAGGAAAAACATGCCTTCTTACAACATCCAAGCTTCAACCTTTACAGTCTCTCTCTTTTGCACTTGAAGATAATAACTTTTTTCTTAGAATAATCTCTCACCTATAAGCTCTCTCAAGAATTACAAAATTTCTCCCCAAGAATTTACAAAAACTCTCTAATACTCATTGTCCTTATAAGAGAGAAATAACTCCCTTTTATACAAGATTATTTTCCTATTATGGTTAAAACCATAGTATTTGAAAAATCTCCCATTTTTACATAAGAATCCCTCTGTTACAACAAAATCTTACAAAATAATAAATTTCCCAAAAATGAATGATCTATAATTTAAATATTATTTGGCTCTCCTTATAAATAGCATTACTATTTGCATCCTTAATTATAGGGAAGATATATTTTTGAGAGATCTTGCTATTTTGTAGGGGTTTAGTCAAGAGCCTTTAGTAAATGACATATGTTTTGTTTTTTGTTTTTTAATAGTTTTGTGGCTATTTTGTTAGAAAATATGAACCCACAAAAATAGGGGTGCTTGAAAATAGGGAGCTCCTTTTTCTTAGGTAAAAGTAATTCTGCAATATCTTCCACATTTTATCTCGAGTTTTGATGAAATAAACACTATTGGAAAGCTCTTAAAAAATTCTTCACAATGATACCAATATTGACCATTTTTCATGACTTTATTTTTTACCTTTTTCTGAGCCCTTTGATTTGTCAATTTCACCCAACCTTTGGCTAAGCATAACTTCTTCATATGAGATTCTTTTGACTCCATCCAAGTTATGTCGAGTCTAATTTTTTGAGATCTTTGGAATGATGTTGAATTTGAGGGATTATGAGACTATGAAAATTTTAGTCTTGCTAGATCCACCTAGATCATTCCTCCCCACTGAGAAGCTTTTGGACCTCCAAAAGTCTATTTTTACATAGAATGAAAGTGAGGGCATGTTTGCCTCACTTTTCCAGTATCACTTATACAACCTATATAGGAATTTTGAATATTTGACTAATCACAAACATAATTAAAAATGAGATAATATTGTTGACACAGTTAACCATACATCCACTAAGATTCATTGTTGCATTTGTCACCTATATAGTACCAACTTGTAGAAAAAGAAGCAACAACACTGAAATAAACTGATGAAAAATGAAAAGTTTCAACTCTTTGGATCCCTTGCATAGGAACATCATTAGAAAATGAATCATCCAAACCCACTTTTACCATCACTAGTTTAAGACTTGATTCTACTTGCATTTGATCCTCACTTGCTGTTGTAGACATGAGATTTAGTCTACTGCTTGCATTTACAATCATTTTCAAATGCCCTATATTTACACTTGATCCTTCATTCTTCATGTGATGAGCCTTTACAATGTATTCAATTCCATCCTTAAATAAATGATACTTGTTATTATCCCTATAGAAGATAACTTTTCTATCATATAAGTATGGGCTACCCAACAATCACATAGATGTCAAGTGGAACCACATCAAAGTCAACCTCATCTATGTATTTGGATGTAATTGCAAATTTTAACCTACATTGCTTAGTTATTTGCAATCTATTATCATTGCACATCCAATCTAAAGGATAAGATCTCTTATCTGGCTTAGTTTCCAATCCCAATTGTTTAACAACTTCCTCTAAAATTAAATTAACTTGGGATCCACTATCTATCAATATGTCAATTTTAGTGTTCTTTTAAATCACCCTTATATGAAATAATCCACTTCTTTTACTATCTTTAGGAACATCATGACTTTTGGAAGTAGAACATGAAACATTAGTTGAAGAATGAGCAAAAGCTTTACCTTTTAAACCTACAATTGATATCTTTGTTTCATCATTAGAATTTGATCCAAGATCTTGAAAAATAGCTATAATCTTTTGTTTTCCTTTGTTATTATTCTTAAACCACTTTGGTTTTAACTTAGGATGCAGTTTTTGACACTTTGCATCTGCATGCCCTTTGTTTTGACAATGTGAACAAGTAGGCTTTTCACCTTCCACTTTCTTCACTGTGACTACTTTCTTTCCCTTCTTGTTGCTTTTAGGAGGAAAAAATCCCTTATTTGAACTAAAATTTGTGTTTCCTTCACCTGCTTCAATATGAGTTTCTTGAACACATACTTCATCAAAGTTAGAAGGACTAAAGATCAATATTATATGCTTTAAATATGAATGCATTCCACTTATATACTTTAACAAAGTATCTTGTGTGTAAAGAGGAATTCCAAGAGTAAGTGCCTTCTTTCTAAACACCTATGTATGCTCTTGCACAGACTGCCCTCTTTATCTTGCCTAAGATTTTTCCAATCCATAATGGCTTGTTGCAAATAACCCAAAGGATAAAATTATTTCTTCAAAGCAGAAGTAAATTCATACCAAGATGAAATGATTTTACCATGTGTAGCAAGATCATCCTAGATCTTTATCTCCCACTAGAATAATGTAGTACCTCCCATCTTGAGTGTAGCTAACTAGATTTTGGAAGAATCATCCAAAATATTTTGAACTTTGCAGTACACTTAAATCTTCTTAAGCCAATTATCTAATTTTTAAGCATCTAATTCACCATTATATACAGGTAAATCAAACTTTACATCAAGATTTAACAAGGGTGTCTTCATAGAATGTTTCTTCTTAGAAGAAATATATAGAGAAGAAGAATATGAAGAATATGGGGATAAAGGTTTAGGAGGGCCACTACCTCCTCCTACTCCTTTTCCTTTTCCATCTTTTGCTAAGGATTTAGCTTCTTCTTTTTTCCTAGACTTATCTCTCTTTCTTAATTATCATTCATGTCTCTCTTTCAGAAGAATGTCCACCAAAGCCTTTAACTCCACAAATGCTCTCTAGAAGGCTTCTACATCAAACTTAGAAAGATTATGTTCAGATTCCATGACTCATGAAAAACTTCTTCTTTTTCTTGAACTCTGGAAATTCACCTTCTCCTTGTTTCAACTTCAACTTGATTAACATTCACCACCTACAATTTCTCTACAAAAATGGGCTCTAATACCAAACTTGATTTGTAAACTAGGATTTACATGTTTTATAACTTAATCCAAAATATAGATTTAAATTCCCAATCCTTGCAGTAAATGTGTGGTTATATATCTTAAACCATTGAAATTACAAGGAGATTTATGCATTAAACACTTAAAATTAACAATGTGTTTAATAACATAAAATAAATAACATAACTAAAAATGAAATGAGAGAAATAAGAAAGGGATAGAAGAGACACAAAAAATTTGATAACAAAGTTCATCCGGTTAAGACTATGTCTCTGGGTTCACTTCTCAATTCAAGGATTGCTTTATTAATATTGCTAGGAAAAACACGCCTTCTTACAACATCCAAGCTTCAACCTTTATAGTCTCTCTCTTTTTCACTTGAAGATAATAACTTTGTGCTTAGAATAATCCCTCACTTACAAGCTCTATCAAGAATTACAAAATTTCTCCCCAAGAATTTACAAAAATTCTCTAATACTCATTGTCCTTACAAGAGAGAAATAAACCCCTTTTATACAAGCTTATTTACCTATTATGGTTAAAACCGTAATATTTGGAAAATCTCCCATTTTTACATAAGAATCCCTCCATTACAACAAAATCTTACAAAATAATATATTTCCCAAAAATGAATGATCGATAATTTTAATATTATTTGGTTCTCCTTATAAATAACATTAGTATTTGCATCCTTAATTATAGGGAATATATATTTTGAGAGATCTTGCTATTTCATAGGGGATTATTCATAAGCCTTTAGTAAACAAAAATTGTTTTTCTTTTCATTTTTTAATAATTTTGTGGCTATTTTGTTAGAAAATATGAACCCACAAAAATAGGGGAGCTCCTTTTTCTTAGGTAAAAGTAATTCTGCAATATCTTCCACATTTTCTCTCAAATTTTGATGAAATAAACACCATTGGAAAGCTCTTAAAAAAATCTTCGCAATGATACCAATATTGACCATTTTTCATGACTTTATTTTTAAAACCTTTTTCTAAGCCTTCTGATTTGCAAATTTCACCAAACCTTTGACTGAACATAACTTCTGCATATGAGTTCCTTTTGACTCCATCCAAGTTATGTCAGGTCTAATTTTTTGAGATCTTTGAAATGATGTTGAATTTGAGAGATTCTGAGACTATGAAAATTTTATTCTTGCTTGATCCACCTAGATCAAGAAGTGGAGCCAAAAAAATTCATGAAAGAAATATTTGGATGGGATTACAAACACATGGTGTAGATGTCACTATTATGGTGAATTTGTGAACATTGGAGCAAACTGTGTGAAACATCATATGATAAAATTAGATAGTACAAAAAGATACTTTATTTGTATAGAAGTTGGACATCTTTCCAAGAACTATATGTACACAAGAATAATTAAAGATGAAAAGAAAGCCAAAGATGAAAATATTACAAAACAAAGGAGGTAGCAATGGGTACCAAAACTTGTAGAGAATTTAAGCCACAATCATCAAGTGAATGACACCCAAGTTAATGAGTTGGGTAGCATAATCATTTCAACTTAGTACCCTATGGAGATTATAGGAAATGTGATTCAGAAGAAGTCATCTAGCATCAACTCTAGCTAACAAGTAGATTGATCTAATCAACATTCAAGATGTACAAGGATCACTAAGTGATGATGACAAATTCAAGACCTTATCAAGCTAGGTTAGGTTACAAGACCTTACCAAGAAAGATCAAGATACACTAAAACACTTGATGAAAATGCTAAGTTGTTGGTGACTCTACCGAGCTATGAGGTTCTCCTGAGCATTAAAATTGAAATTGAGTAGAGGAAATCCTATCATGGAGAAAGTACATGTATGAAGAATTAATGGTTATTAAAAAGAGGAAATTCATTAAAAGAAAGTGTAAGTTATGTGGAGATGAAGCCAAACATATTATCTTTAAAAGATTTGCACCTACACTCTAAGAAAGATTGAAGAGGATGGAAGAAGGAACTAACATGACATGTTTTAAAATTCTCAAGGATGAGACAAGTAATAAAGAAGAGAAAAGGTAGATTAAGAATACTCTTGTGACTAAATTGGGCAAATGGAAGTATTCACCATATGAACTTTCACAAAAAATTCATAATGAACTTAGGAAGCTAGTAAAACCTAGATGGAAAAATGTAAATAAGAATTTCAAGGGCATCTTTGAACAAAATTTGAAGCAACTCATGTTGAGACTCAGTGAGAAGGAAGTGAAGGAATCCTTTAAGGAAAAATGAGAAGTTCACTCTCAAGTTAAACACATGTATGATATTCCTTAAGGATATTGAATCTTTAGTAAAGCTAACTACTACTAGATTGTAAAATATCTATGGGTTGCACAAACCCAATGACTTTGTTGTGCATCTTGATAAAAAACATGGTGAAGATGAGGAAGGCTTCCAGAGATACAAAGCACTAAGGAAATAGATGCACAAAAAATTGTAGTAGTAGTCATGGCTTAATATGCTTACTCCTCGAGCAAAGCCTTGGTACAATTAGGCTTAAAGAAATCTTCTACCAAGTTGGTTATGACTATTATACCAAGTACCCAACTGAGATCTGGATTTGTTCTACCAAGTATTACATTCACTAAAGTACCCAACACTTCATATGTCAAGCAACAAGTTCCTCTATCATTAGGCTTGACCAAGCAACAACAAGGTATTCCTATTTTTAGTACCATTTCTACATTTATTGATATTCCATCTATTTCTACAATTGTTTCTATTCCAAGTATATCCATAGCTAGTGCAATGATAGCTGAGAATTAGTCTCAACTGAGAAATAAAGTTTTAAATAAGGGTAAAGAAATTATTTCTACCATTCTAAGAGAAAATGGTAATGAAGAGGAATAAATTGATTTGGATGAGGACATTGTTATTCCAAATTGGAATATCTCTCTCTTCACTCTTGATAAAATGGATACCCTTCAAGAATTATTGAAGAAGAGATCCAAGAAATAAAAGCTTAGAGAAGAAAAGAAGAAGAAAAATCAAGTCCTTGAGGACATAAAGTGCATATTTATTGATGCTATGAGTATTGAGATTAATAGTACACAACCTATTCTTGATCAGAAAACTTAAATTGTCCACAAATTCAATGAAGGTCTGAATGGATAGGAATAACTATTGCAAAGATCTAAAAGAAAATTTGAGAATAGAGTATTGGAGCAAGTTACACATAAAATTACAATAGATCAAGTAGATTTATCTACTATTCTTGTTTCACTAGAAACATATGTAAGCGATGTTATTTTACTATTTTTCAAATTAAGTGACACATCTATATTCACAAAAAATATCAGGGATCAATTGTCCAAGATAAACAAAGATATGAAGATGAGTGCACACAGGATGTCACTTGACCCAAATTATAGTTCTGTAAAACTCACAAAGATTAGATATCTAACAAATCTGTAGGCATAATTATTAAAGGAAGAAGCTAGAATTAGGGCCACACTTGCAAAAAATAAGGGCATGATTCTTCCAAACATGGATGCATTGTAGAAACACATTGCACATGCAAACACTCTCATCCATGAAAACTTCTCCATATCTTACCATGTGATGGAATTTATCAACATAATTTCAGATTGCCTTAGATACAAGTAACGTATTACAAGGGAATTGGGACAAGACTATGATACTAATTTTTAAAGTACATTATGATTTATTGTCACATTTTAGTATTAACATATAGATATTATACACCTTTGGCATTTATGTCAAAAACAGTGAGAATATATTGTATATTGTATTATTTCATAAAGAGGAAGAAGATATTGACAAAGGGAGAACATATTACTATACTCTAGATGTATGTATATAGGAGAGATATATGTATGAGGGAGTAGTATAGTATTATGCAAATACGTGTACAGATAAGCAAAAAATATCTTTACAAAAGAAATTTTAAAAAATTGAGTATGCTACCTAGCTATAGTAGCAAGAAGTTAAAACTAAGTTTAAGACTCAAAATAACAATAAAGGAAGTTTATTGACTTATAGTTCTAAATTCTCATTTTTTTTTTGATAAGTTTTTTTGTCACTAATGTGAAAGGGGGAGATTGTTGACATTTAGGTCACTCTTTCTATCAGTGACTCAAAACTTAGTCAACTGGTCACATTGGTACTGAGCTCATAGTTTCTATCGATCTTATCATTTATCCTACAGTTTTGACCAAGCTTTTTAGTTGCTCCTAATTCAAGTAGTCAGAATGTAGTGTCTATTGAGCACCTAATTCAATTTATAGTATCTCCCAAGATACATAATGTTTACCAAGCTTCAAAGATTATGTACATTACAAACTGAGTGCAATAGAGGCTACAAGTTATTTACCAAGCTTCAAACATTATGTACAGTAAAAACTGAGCTCTAGTATGTTAACCAAGTTATAATATATCTATTGAGCTCATAGTGTTAAAAATGTAAATCTAGTGCTAACCGAGTCATGTAGTGTGAGCTAAGTGATTCAAAAGCTATCAAGTTTCTCAATTTTTGCTAAGTCACATAGTGTTGATTGAGTTCAAGCTACTTGGAAGTGATCAGTATGGACTCAGCTTCAAGTTCAATCTTGTGCCAATTTTTTTCAAGCATTGATAGAATTTTTTGTGTATTAGAACATCATCAAGTTTGTCTTCAAAACCAGAGTTACAATAGTTGGGTGATGGAGGCACAACCAAAGACTAGAATGAACACACACAAAAAGGAAAATATTATTATCAATGAAAAATGCCCTATGGTCTTACAATAGTATGATTCTAGAGAAAGAAATCCTCCACATAGTACCTTCTCTCTAACTCCACTAAGAACTGCCTTTACAATGCCAGAAATGTTCTTAAATAGACCCTGATTTGTTTAGGGTTAGGAATACATTCTAGAATATGCTAGTTAGCATCCACTACCAGAACATAAAGTTACAAGACTCATGTTAGAATTTGGTGCAAAATTAGAAGAATCCAGAAATGGAAGTCCAACTTCTAGGAGGCATAACTTTTAAACTGGAACTTCGATTGACAAACCATTTATATTTCTAGAAAGATCTTGAAGTGCCCTATAGCCCTATGGACCAAATTTACTCATCGCCCATTTTTTGGGTCCATACAAGCCCATTTATTGCCTCAAACTTGACTTTGAAGTGCTCTTAGGAGGTCTCCAAGAAACTTAAAGTAGCAATAACTTTCTAACCATAAAGTATTTTAACCTAATTCTTTTTCGAGAGAACTTTAAATTACAGGTATAATCATCCCTCCAAATTAAACCCTCTAACTCATCATAATTTTTTCTCTATTACAAAATAACCCATTTTTTTCATTTACACATATCCCAAGGTGCTTAAAAAATCTAACCCAGAAAACTAAGAGTGGAACTGTGAGAGTTGGAACCTTTATTCGACCCAAATGGGTATCCAAAAATAAAAACACATTAAACATAAACTATCTCTAAGAATATTTTTGGGTGATATAGGATTGCGCTTACACCACTGGATGGTCCTGCATCATTGGGTCAACTTTGTGATTTATGATGAAATTGGTATTGTAGTTGACTCCAAAAAGTTGTTATTTATATTTTTATATGTGTAATGTATTGTATCATATCAAAACATGTCATTAAAGAAGAATATAAAGTGCATGAGTGTGAATTGAAGAAGATAACAACTAGTATAAGGGACAACAAAGATTTATCTATCACGATAAGGTGATCATTGTAATACAGGCAATCTCATTTAGAAAATTAGAGTTATCGATCAAATATTAGCTATTGATTCATCCTAAGAGATTCATTAGTCAAATTCTTTAGTAGGGTAGACTTAACAATCTTTTGCTAAATCTCTTAACTGAGTGCATACTTCATTGTATGTTTGTAAATCCTTCAACAAGGTGGACCTCATAATCCTTATTACTCCTAACAAAGAAGATCATTAGAAGTGGTCAATTGTGCGCATTAACAAGTTAACTTTATATTGTAGTACTAAAGCTTATGGTTATCATTCCTACCCCATTTTTGCTTTGTATTTGGAAGGTTTTTGGGTCACCATATCTTGTGTAAAAGTGTTATGAATATTTTATTACTTTCATTATTTCATGCATGAAATTAGATCAAAATACTATATGACGGAATAATTAGTGAATTAATATAAAGTTTTATTGGTTCCTAATTCACCCTTCCCCTCTTAGTAACCTTGCCTACACTATATTTCCAACAACTAACCACACAAACTAGTAACAACAAAATAAAGACTAAAATTTCCTCTCAATATCCAAAATTGGTCCAATTGATCTCCAACCTCTTACAACTTAGTTATCCAAGGATTTTATATACTCTTGAATTAGTTAAATTTTTTTCCCAAGTGATCTTTGAATCCATCATTCATTTCTAGCAAAATTCCATAAAATGTTACACAGTTGCAACTTTTGCAAATTTAACATTTTCCTAGTGTAACTTGATTTCAAAATTTTCCACAAGGATCCAAACTTTCCTAATAATATTTCCATCGAGGACCACATCTCCTATCATCTAATTTCCAAGTGTTAAAATTTTGAGCTTCTAGATGTAAAAGTTTCTCAAATACAACTAGGAGAAATGGTCACCACACATGGACTTCCTAAGACTCAATTTGGCAAGATTTGTTGCTTGAGAGTTTTATTAAATCCCAGATTTCCTAATAATATAAAAATAAAATTACATAGGTTTTGATGCCCCAAGAGTCTGGGGCATAAATGATCTCAAGTTCCTTGTATTTTCAAATATTCTATTGTTTTACCATGATTGCGACTTCTACGTCTAGTAGATCAAACCACTTTATTAGTTATTCCTTGTAAACACACTTCCTAGTCTTTTTGATCACCTTACTTTTGATAGTGTAGTCCAACTAACAATGGTTGACAATCTATCATGGGGTAGCTACCTCATACCCATTATCCTAGAACTTATGAACAATATTTAGATGTCTAATATTCTTTATGATTAATTTATTTGGTTTTCCTATAGGCAATCTCTATTTCATCAAATAGGCCATGACTAAATTTCCTACCTTAAACTTAAGTTCTCTGCTTGACATCTTTGCATGTGCTTTATATTTTCCTACACATTGTTGCAGTAACTTCTTAAATTTCTCATGAATTTATTTTTCATTCTTTGCAAAATTTTCTTATAGAATATTCTTTTTATACATAGTGTGTATGTCTTTGAGATCCATGATTCCTCTTGGATTGTATCTATACACAATTTCAAATGGACTCTTAATTGTACTCTTATTTACTGAGTCATCATAGGCATACTTTTTCCATCCAATCCAAAATATCAAGGTTGACCATGTTGTTTAGTTAGGAATCTTAATAAAATCCCCAAGGAAATCTTATCAACTTTAGTTTGACAATTAGACTGCGGATGGTTGACAAATAAGAATGATAAGTTGGTGCCTAATTTCTTCCAAAGAGCTCTTTAAAAGAGTCCCAAAAATTTGGAATTCCAATTACTCACTATACATCCTTAGTAACCTTCAAATTTGTTGCATAAATTACCATTTGGATAGAAATTGAACACCTGTTGGTCATATATTGAAGTTGTACAATGCAACACAAACATATTGTTAGTGAAAGACATTTCAATTTGTCTCTTGTGAACTTTGTAAAGTGTCATATGAAAATGAATTGGCAAGATAATATGAAAACAAGTTTGAAACTTACCATCCCCAAAACCAAAACATGGGATTAAGTTGTCCTCATCAAAAGAAGACAAGGGTCATCCAATAATCAAAATTTCTTCTTCATAAGGATTTGGATTATCTCCAAGATGGCTTAAGTTTTTTTGGTTAAAAGACTTTGTACCTAACATCCATAACAATAGTTTTATTTCTACTAAAACAAAGAGAAGAAATCTCGCAAATCTACCAACTAAAACCAAGGAAAAATGGGAATTCTATACAACTTCACATGAAACATTTCTAAAACCAATGAAAAAATTAAATCATTGACAGGGTAGAGGAAAACCTATCCACTCATTGCTTTTTGTAAAATAAAAAACCACAATCAAGTTGGATGATTCATGGCCAGCTTGTGTAAGAGCCTCGGTCACCTACAATAAATATAGAAGCATTAAAAAGTCATATTTTTGTGCAACAAGGTTTTACATATTCATTTTTAAAGATAGTAAATTTTTAAGAATATAGAAAACTTCTAAATTGTAAAATGTTGCAACATTGCAAATAAAACACCAAGTTTATATAGATTCAAGTATCATAAATAAAAATGAAAAATAAAATACTTAACATATGCCAATTTCATTCCAAAAATTATAAGGTTTCAATATAAAAAATCAACCACTTTTGAGAGTTTTTAAATTTAGTTCATTTACATTTTATTAGTTTCAAATGTTGAGCATGGATTATAATCTAGTGTAAAAGCCAAAAAATATTAATGAAAACCATGTAACGCCTCGACAAGGGATCCAAAAGAATTAACCTAAAGTTTTACTAAGTTTGCCAAGAATTTGTTTTTTAAGAACAAGAAAGATAAATCATACACATCAAACACATAGTAGTAGAAGCAATAACATACAATCAAGTATAAGCATACATAACATGCTACATTCCTTAAGGATCCCAAGACATTGAGTCACATTTAAATTTAATTAATTCTAAGTCTAACAAATACCATATCCATATGAAAGAATAATTATAAATTCCAAAGTCCATTTAAATAATACACATTTGTTCTGAATGCCTCTTGGAAAATGAAATTTGAAATGCTCAGTCATCCACTGTACATGTCACAGGGTATGAAAGGCTTAAAAGAATATACATATGTAGAAATAAAAATACATCATCCTCCTTGGATCTATGATACAAAGTACAATAAAATAAATGAAACCATCTACCATACATGATACATAGAAATAATGAAAGTAAATGTAGACAAGGAAGCTCTAGCCATAGTGACTACAAACGAATTTCAATGGTAAGAATAAAAAGCACTACCACCTGACCACGTGGAACCTAAATGGCCCACTCCCACTATGCTAAGGAGATAGTCTCAAGTCCTAAATAGGATATCAAATCACATAACACAAATACTCTCTAATTCTAGAAAATCCTAAAAGTATACTAAATCAAAGGTTCCAAAATAGATCAACATCTAGACCCAAAGGCACACAAGACACGTAGGAAACCTACTATGTAAGGAGGCAAGTGTCATTACATGAATCATGCTAGAGTTACCTTGGTACTCACTTAGGACCCTAGGCCCTTATTGATCCATATGCAACCACTAGTATCCTCTCATAATGACAAGGAATAGTATAGATCCAAGGTCAGAACCAAGCATTCTCTCTACTCCCACCCTAGTCTGTCCTAGCACTTGAGGCACGGGAGAGTACATACAAAGACTCTTATTAGGTTTATTTTGTTCCCATTTAGTGTAATGTTTTCACTTATTAAACAACTTACAATGGGTTTCCATGGGAACCACTTAGGGCCCTGGCCTCCATTACAAGCCACTTCCTGACATTACATGTAGATTACCTACCCTAAGCTCATGAAATCATAAATCAAAGAATCATAGTAAAATCACCTCAGTCCTATACAAGAGATTAGAAAGCATCAAAAAATACTTCACAATAATCACATCAGTTCTCTACGAGCAACAGGAAAGCATCCCAAAAGTACTGATGGAAGACTCAAATGGTTAAGTCCAAATATGTCATAGTATGAGATCACCAAAAAAAAGCAAACAATTTAGTCCTATCAAAGTGACTAGAAAGCAACCCAAGTATAACTGATCAAGGACACAAAAATGGTTAAGTCAAGAAAGTCATATATTTCACCTCAGTTTTACAAGAGAACACTAGAAAACAATAATGAACATTAAATACAAACTCATCATAGAGCACACCATCACATTACCATGGTTGTGTTTAACAAGATCGAGGTCAAAAAATCATAACATCACAAACGTAGAACTCCCAAGCCTCTGGTAGATGTCTTAAAACTAGTCAACACTCTAGTTAACCTAAACCTAAAAATCCCAACACCAGTAAATCACACATCACATAAAACACATACAAAAGTCTATTCCATAATTCATTAGGTTTTGAAACCCCTAAAGTTTAATATTTACTAAAAGTTTTTAGATTAAATAATAGACAATTCTATAATGGAAATTCATTTTCTCAAACAAGAGTTTTAACCCAAAGAACTTCTAAAAATAGAAACACAACAGACATGAAGAAGACAAGAATTTCAACAACAAGCAAATATTGCACAAGCCCACAAGATCCTACATGGATTTGATGCTAAAAAAATGAATGCACAAACATGCAAGAATCTTCTTTTTCCTTTGAAAACCCTCTTTTCAAAAATTGGCTTCTCCAAACCTGTGTATCTAGAAATGAGCTCTAATTTCCTTAATAAAGAGTTTTTCCCCTAAATCAAGGCTTTGATCATGTAATCATGTGAAAACTCTTTGTCTTTAATTATTATATTTTAATTTTGATACATACACTTTATGCAATTTAATTAAAATAAACTTTATTAAATTAAATCTTTCTCTCTCTTATTAAATCATGTGTCGCTTTTAATATATATTTATTAATTCAACTAATAATATTATTTAGAGTTTATTATTTAAATAAATCTCATAAACAATAATAATAAAATTAAATAAATATAAATATGACAAAAATAGAACTTTAATATAATATTTTAAATTTAATTCTTTTAGTTAACTAATTTCTTAATTAATACAATTAAATATTAAATTTTCTATATACAATTCTCATGCAATAACTTTATTAGAATATCTTTATTTGAATTCACTCCACTTATATTTTTAAATTAATTTTCTTAATTGTAATCTCATGCATGCATCATTCGAACTTAAATTTTTTATATTAAATTAACATCTTTTCACTTTTTAATTTATTTTTGAAGCATAATTGATAAAATATTTGTTAATAATAATATTATTTAGAATTTATTTAAAAATACACTCTAAATATATTATTATTAAATTAAATAAATATTATCACGTTCTAAATTTATTTTTATAACTTTTATTTCCAAATTTAATTCTTTTCATTTAATTAATTTCTTAATTAACTAAATATAATTAAATATTAAAATATCATAATAATTTTCCATTAAATTAAATCATTAATTTAATCTTTTAATAAGACTTAATTAATAGAAAATTTACCAAAGACTCATAAAATAAAATACAAAAAGCCATCATAGCAAAATACATACAAAATCAAACTAAATGACGCATTCAGAGGGTACACAACTCGGATACTTGTCCTAATTTTCTAGGAAAAATGGCTTAAAGGTTTAGGATTTGGACTTAAGAATTCATCTCCCCTCTCTTACCATTGAGATAATGCAATAGGGTACACTCATCCTGGTAATTCAGGGAAGTTGATACCTAGTATGTACAACCTATATAAAATTCATGCATGTACAAACACAATATTCTAAACTAAATAGGCAATGGTAGGAAGTAGTGCATCATGTAGATCCCAACTAGTAGGTGACTATGACTCCCTTGCTTAACCACATCAGAAATGTCATACATAAAGGAAAGAAACATGCACACCATACACATGCAGTATGGGGTATCTATCCATAAGAAAATACATATGATAATCCATCTATTAACTAATCATCATCAATAACTTGAAAATACTGTATTAATCATCATGCATACATGAAGGATAGAATTCTAAGTAATCTCATCGTAAAATCAACTAAATCTAAAACTATATATGATAATCTCAAAATAATGTTACTAACTATCAAGCATAAAACTGGCCTAAAAGAGTTTGACAATAATAACAAAATGTAAACTAGGGTAGGCACTACAAATCATCATTATGAAAAAATCTATTTATCATTTTAGTTAAATGATATATTGGTCTTAGATCTCAGTCCTCACCACTACTATACCATGGGTGTGAGTTAGTATTGGCAAACACCATTTTTTTATAACCTATTTAGGCTCAGGTCTAAGTTAGTAATCTTCCCATGGGAAAACTTTAATTCACTTGTAGATTTGCATCAATAAAAGGGTATCATGTCTAGGATTTCTTATTATAGTATCTTCTCTCTTATAGACTCAACACTATATCAATATTTGGAAAACCTCAATAGACAATGGTGATCAACTTGTCAACTTTAGTACAGTGTCAAAATGTATTTTACAAGTTTATAAATACCAACATCGGGTGTGAAATATAGTTAGAACTCATTTTTTGTAAAATAGTTATGGTACAATGGAAATTTGATCTATGTAGAAATTAGCATCATGGGTAGGATATGAAAGGTTAGAGACTTGACAAAATTGTTATGTCCCTAGTTATCTTTCATGCTTCCTTCTATCATGTGTAATGTATTATTATTGTATGAAGTTCCCTGATCTCTATTTGTCCTATATAACCTCATCAATAGTCCTTTTATTAAAATTTCTCTAATTGTTGGTTTTATTCCTCACTATGAATCCCTCTTTCTCATTAACCTGTTGATTTTATCGATTCATTATGCTGAGTGGGCTATCAAATATGTTGATTTTGGTCATAGTCCACTTGTCCTTAAACGTGTCATGTAACACAATTGGACTTATTTCTCAGTCAAACATTTTCATCCAAAAACATCAAAGGTTTATATTATTGGTGACTCTATTTATGAAGAATACTATAGGTGAACCTATGCTAGTTAAAGTTACAACCAACTTGCATAACTACAATGTACACTAGAAGGCCACTATTTAGAGTGAGCCTACTTGTTAAATCTTCCATCATTAGTATATGTAGGATAAGATACGTATAAATCACCATGGATAGGTATTATAGATGATGAGTACAATCCCCTAACATGACACAAATATTATAATAGTGATTTAAATATTATAAATATTAAGATACAACTAATAACATTACACTTACATTGATCATTATAGTTATAAAGCATACTATTACAATTGTCATTGGTACTTTGCATCCAAAAGTCATATCCTATGATAACAAATGTAGCAAAAAGAAGTGTCAAGAGGTAGGTTTCATGAATGGTAGTATATGCAACACTTATCTAAGTTACTGTATGATGAATCTTATCTATATTAATATTGACTATAGTAAATACAACACTTAATCCCCAAAACTAGGAGTTGTTGGAAACTTTGAGAAGCTTCTTCCAAATGATGACCATTTAGATGACAAGATATTGGAAAACTAGAATTTTAAATGTATTTCATGCCTAGATTTTAAAAATTAGAATTATTTCACTTTAATTGTGAGAGATGCGATGTGTTACCCTACTTTTTGTGTAGTATGCAGTATTGTATTCCAATTTCCTTTTGTTTTTGAAGTTGAAGCTGAACTTAAACCTCTAAACAAGCTTCAAATTAAAGTTTGTGTCCACCTTCTCTCTTTCACTCATCAAGCACTTTACCCATCAACTCGAGTCAAGCCTTTTGAAGTTGAAGTTGAAGTCAGAGTTGTTCCAAACATACATCAACATCAACCTCAACTTCATGATGTTCTACCATTTCCTTATTTTCTCAGAAGTGATGTATTAAAAAAGATAAATACCATTTTGAAGGAAGAAAATGGGTCCCACCTAGGAACAATCTTGAAGTGAAAAGTAAATAAGTGTGATAGCTAATAAAACTCATGCCAAAGTATGGGTAGCTTTATTGGAAATGGTGGAGTCAAGATTTCTAATATCATGAGATGTAGGCCTGCATGCAGATTTGATGGGCATTAATTGCAATAACTTTGCAAGTCATGTAAAATATAAGTATCATGCCTATTGTAATTGCTTTCACTCACTTGTATATGTCCTAATATTTTCAAGAAATCATTCCTTAAATTACCCTTTTGGCTAGTAATTTCTCATTTGTTCATTCTGGCTTTTTTGACATTGATTGGTAAGCTATTCAGGTGGAGGATTAAGCTTTGTCAAGAATTGTAAGTGCATTATACCTCTCTCAATTTTTTTGTGCCTAGTTTTGGATTTAAGTGTTTTAGTTTATCTCTATAAATCTTCCTTTAACCCAAATTATGACTCTTTTTCACCCTAAAATGCCTACATTCAAAAAGTTTTCCCTATTAAGCTCCCTCCCAGAAATTCATGACACCTTTTCAGAAAATAAACATCTAGCTGATGTAGTAGAGTAGGAAAAAAATTCTCAGTTTAGTCCCATATACCAAAAATTGGCTAGTAGTGGGTTACTCAAAGTTGCCACCTTTCCATTAGCTAGTGGGCATCCAAAGCTAGTCATCGTGTGTGCAAATCATTATGACCCTAACACTAGGTGCACTAGGAAAATCTCTAGAGAAGTATTAGTTAAGATAAATAGGGTTAGTACCAGTTCAACTCTAAGAATTCCTCACAAATATCCTTATGAGCCTTGGACATTTGAGGATGTAGAACATCTATATGGAGTGAGAAAGAAAGATTATGACTCTATAGTTACTCAAACCTGGCTTTTGAAACTAGTCAAAGAAGGCTTTAGACTGCCAAAACCCTTGACTATAGAGAATTTCATTAAAGAAATTGCTAATATTATGCTTCATTTGAATAGAATTAAGGGCAATGACCATGCTTTCAATTGGGAAATCTGGATGTACTTCTTTATTCAGAAGATTGTTGAAGGTGAAAAGTTCATTGATTGGGACAATTTGATTCCTAAAAATTTGCATAAAGGTCTGGTAGTCATGAGTAGTTTTAGCTGATTCTTTCTGTCTTCTTTCTTAACCTAAATTTTAGCTCAATCAAAGGAGTAGGAAGGTCTTCCACACTTTCCCTAGACTAATGAAATGATCATTTATCAATATTACAAGGATCTCTAAGCAAGTGAACTCTACAAAGAGTTTAGAAGGGTAAATGATGTTTCCCTTGGAAGCTTAGTCTTTGTATTCCAAGGACATGAAAATCAAAGGTTGTCTAAAGAGTTAATGCAAGACATCAAAATTTATGGTTATTTCTACATTTAGTTTCCCATGTTCACATACCTCAGAGTTGGGGGTTTTTCTAGTGAACCTCTCAGCTTAACACATTATTGTTTAGATAACATCATCCTATCTAAGATATGTAGACAACTTTTTATATAATAAAATTTCCTAAAAATTCTAAAATATCATATTCTTTCATATTTCCCATAGATATTGGCCATTATAGATGCTCAAATCTCATACAAGCTATGTTGGAATTAGAGGAATTGTCCAACTTATGCCTCAAGTCATACTCACCCAGAGAAGATTTTGATTGTACTAGTTTTTCCAGAGATAATTTTAAACACGACTCTTCACTTGTCCATGTTCCACATCTAGAAGATAATTGGGCCAATTATCTAGATGAATTTGAAGTTAGAAAAAGGCTATGGTCGAGGTTGATAGTAAACCAAATTAATATGTTTGAAGTTGACCTCTACACTAACGAGATAAAAGAAGATGAAAATGAAGAAGTGATTAACCCATTTTATGTCAATTAGATTGAATGCATGCCAATTCCTAAAATTGACCAGACTAGAAGAGAGCAAGATGATTTTCTTTCCTGTACCTTAGAAATCTTAAAAAGAACTAAAAATTGGTTGAAATATAAGATTGTTAAACTAGTTTTCCCTAGTGCCTTACAAAAACACCCACAAGAAAAATATAAAGGGACACGGTCAAAGCCTAAGGTTTCCACTAACCCCAATATTGATGATCCTATTGAAATTTCACAAGAAGTTGAAGCTAAATTAACTCAATAGCCACTTCAACTTCAAGTTTGTGAAGAGGCACCAAATTTTAAAAGGGTAACCTACTGGAGCACTAAAAAGGAAACATCAAGAAAAGGAAAAGATAGAGTGACTGTCAATCTAGATCTTGTAGAGACAAAGCCAATTCTAGAGCAACATCCTAGTCCCACAATGGTAGATAGTATGTTGGATCCTCAAAAGTTGCCTAAGAAAGTGGATACTCAATCAAGTATCATTGTTTTAACTAATGTGTCTCCCTCAACTGTCAAAGATCCTATTACACCCAAATTGTTGGAGACTTCTATTAAAAAGAAGAGAAGTATGGTGCCCCTATCTATGCCTACTGATGACTTGGTTAGTAGGTGCCTGGGAAAGTCTCTAAAAAACCAAAAGGCAAGGTTGAATCCAGAATAAAATTTGATAAAAATTTAGGGCATTGGTTAGTAGAGATTTCCAAGCTACCCAAAGGTAGTCTACAAGAGGATCTCACTCCTCGGGATTGTCAAGTGTCAAGAATTTACTTGGGAAAAGGAACTCCTACACCTAGAGCCTAAGCCTTTGAGTGAGATGTTTGCCATTGTGGATGTAACATCTTCAACCAATCAGCAATTTCTTGACAATTTGCAAAAATGCAAGGCTATTACGAAGACATCTAAAGAATGGTTACAGTATGTTCTGAGTAAAATCACAAAATAGATAAATCTGTTAGATAAAGCTTCAAAAAAAACCACCACCATCATCAAAAAGGTAGATTCTAATAATGAGGGATATGAAAAAGAAAGGAATAACTGGGTAAAAGTAGTACTCTTGATAGAAGAGATTCAAGGGTTTAGGTTGTAAAGATTTCAAGCCAAAAGTCATGTGGAAGGCCTTGATGTTAAGACTTTGTATGTGATTAAAGATTGCATTGAGTGGTAGAATGAGGCACTAGTTTAGGAAATTACTAATACCAAGGAAATTCTAGATGTGCTTAAACTGGTAGATGAAATAATTTAGGAGACATAAAATGGTTTAGTAAGCATTGTGCAGGTAGGGAAAATGACTTCATAGCTCAAGTGGAGGAAATAGTAAGTAAAGTATAGAAGAAGTTTTAGGAAATCCAACAGAAGAGAATGCCATAGAGGTAAGACTTTTTAAATGTCACCCACATTGAAGCCATGTTGATAATAAATGAGAAAAATTTATAAATGCATGAGGGAAAGGTAACAAAGTTGAAGAGGGAGAAAGAGGTCTGAAAGTAGAGAATTTCTTATATCAGCCTACCTCATCAGTAAGTTATTTCTACTTTTACCACTGCTTATGAAACATGGAAAGCTGCAATAATTGCAGCTTGTGCAAAAAGTTCTTCCTAAGGTGGTGTGTGATCATTAGATAATTGTTTTTTGTTTTCTTCTATTTATTTACTTTATGCATTTTAGTTAACATGGGTGTGTTAACTAAAAGGACAATTTAATCCTAGTAAGGTAATATTGGATAACTATCTAGCCCTATGCCTTTTAAATATGTAATATTTTATATCTAATAGTGGTTCATCTCTTTGCAAACTGAGACAAAAATACTTTTGTTTTAAAGTTCTATAGTTTAAATTTTAAGTATAATATTTCTTGGATTAGCGATAATTCAAGTAAAATTTTAAAATTTTATGTGCTAAAGCTTTCTGAAGTAGATACTATTGTCAGTTGTATGATAATTTGCATTCTTGAGGATGTATATTACATGTAAATGTTAAGTTTCATGTGTTATGTATTCCACAGTTGTTTGCTTTAAATCTTGAAGAGTGTGGGAGGTGTAATTTACATAATTTCATATTATATTCTTATTTTAGTATTCAAATCATGTGGATGATACTAATTGTTAAAATCAAGTAGTTTTTTCACTATTCAAATTTATCTTGTATTCATGAGATAGTCTAAAGCTTTTCAATATTTTCAGTATAACACTCTTTGGGAAGATTTTCCCTCAATAGAGGATTCAATGAGTATCTTTTCATAAAAGGTTAGACGCACCTTTTGTAAAACAAAGAAAATCTAAACTAGAGGATTCCTCATTTGCAATTAGGAATTCAATTTGTTAGTTTACAAAATTTTTTTCTTACTCAAAGTGTTTAAAATGTTTGGGAAAAAATTGTTTACTAATAGCTTTTGGTGACTCCACTGCAGATCTAGAAAGATAGAGTCTTTCTTTTTAGAGTTCCTATAAGTTTCATGGTTATGGGAAATAGTGCTTCCTAATAACAATCAGTTGCCTATTCTATAACCTAACCTAGGGTTTCAAGATGCACAAAAAGATATTATCGTTGACCTTAACACATGTGCTTGGAATAGCCAAGTCAGTAATGAACAATATCTCTAAGTATAATTAGTACTAGAAAGAGAAGAATAAATAGATGAAAGGATTAGAGGTATTCGAATAGTGGAAGAAGAATTTGTGGTGTAAAGGGTTGCCCATGCAAAAAACTGATTAGGTCAAGTTGAAATATCACCTTGGCTACAAAAGACTAATAGATTTTTAGGCCTAGTAGATGATGATTTTGAAGACTTAGCTAGAATTGACTTCAAGCTTGATCTTTCTTTGAAATGATACAAAGCTAAAAATATCAGTAGACTATCATCGCCTCCCAAAGGTGGTAGTCCCATTACTTCTTTGCAATCCCTAGTCATCCCTAGAACTTTGATTCCTTCTACTATCACAATCCTCCCAATCATTTATATATTACCAAGAATGGATCATAATCAACCCTGGGGTGCCATGATAGGACCTCTACAACTTGTAAGAAATTTTGGAAGATTACCTAAAGGGGCATGAGAAATTCTCCCTAGATTTAGTGTAGATGGAAAGAAGTCAGCTAAAGAGCATTTCAATGCTTTTAATAGAGCATGTAGAGTTTGGTTATAGCAATAGAGGATGTTGCTGTAAATTTTTTCATTCAAACCTTGATAGATTTAGTAGCTTATTGGTTTCATCATCTACCAAATGTATCTATCACCTTTGAGGCCAAATTTAAAGTGGTTGAAGATGAAAATTGTCTGCTCATGCAATTAAGCCAAATGAAAAAGGAAATAAATGTAACCATGTGGGAGTATGTGACCCGATTCCATAAAGCATTACATCAAATACCTATAGCTAGCATACCAAATGGTGAAAATTAGAAAGGTTTCTTTTTAAATGCAATGCCTCTGAGCATTGCTTTCACATTGAAAAGAGCTAATCCTCAAATGCTTGTAGCATCTCAAACCCTTGCTATAGAGTTAGAATATGATCTTATTATATTTGGAAAGTAGAAGAAGGAGGTGCAAATCCAAAATTCTCAAGCCTCTACATCATCATCTTTTGATGATGCATCTGTCTAGAAGTTGGCTAATGACCTCTTAGCATTAAATAAGAAACTCCCCAAGGTTTCATTTCCCCATCAAGATATTCCAAGAAAATATCCTAATCAGAATTCTACTTCCCAAGGGAGACAATTTACCCTACCACCTAGCCAACAAAGATTGCAGATTGAGGCTCCTCCTAACAAAACCAACATGTGTGTTTTTCACCTCACTAATGATCATGAAGGGACTATGTGTCTTGAGAATGTGATACATGAGAAGCTTGAAGCTGAAAAAATATTGGTAGCAAACATAATAATTGAGGAAGAACCTTTTTGAAGGACCTAATGACTCCATAAATTTCTACCTTGCGTATGTTGGAAATGAGAATAGAGTAACTGAGAGAGGGAGGGGGTGAATCAGTTACTACAAAACTTTCCACAGTCCCTAAGATGTCTAAATATACCCTTGATCTGATTAATATAAAATGATGAAACTTGATAATGCAGCAAATGATAAATATTAAGAACTGATATGTTATCATGCACAAAGCAATTCAGCAATTAAGAACACAAGAGACACTAGTTTTAACTTGGAAACCCAATATGGAAAAAACCACCAATGTAACTAGATACTATTTTTGACTCTTCTAAAGTGAGCCATGTTAGGAGCCAACCCTGTTAAATGTTACAAAAACACACTGTTAGGTGTCACCCTATTAAAGGATTTAATCACCCTATTAGGAGTGGCCTTGCTAGAGGTCTTTGGAACAATTCAACTTAACTGTCACCTTGTTAGAGGATTTATTGAATGGTTGTTAAACCAACTCTGTTAAGAGATTTTGAATTCACTATTACAATGGTTAGAAAGAAACAATGAAGTGACCTAATATAATGTACAACTTATCTTTGCTGATTACAGATCTCTGTTATGCTTGACTGGATCCTTACTGATCAAATGCAACTTTATAGCTCCTTCAACACATCTGATCCTTCATCAAACTTTTCTCATCATTCACCTTTTCATTTCATACTATAATTTGCATTCATAACTTCTTTCTCACAATCACACACACACTTTAATTCATAACTTGAATGACCATATATACCTTTCAGATTATCGTAGCCGGCTCAAATCACTGACTACACAAACAATTACAACAATTGGCTAGAAGTAATTAATTTGCAAATCCCTATACTGGTCGACCTTACATGGTGAACTTTGTTTAGAAAATAATTCTTGTGTTAACTGACTGAGCTCGGTTAATACAACAAACTTCGTGACAATCCTTCAATCGCTGAGAGAACTCGGTAAGTACTGAGTTTCCAGAGATAACCAAGTGAGCTCGATGGAAACTACACTTTGGAGATTGAGTGAAGCTCAGTTAACACTGACTTCTCCATGATTCCTTTGATGACCGAGTGAGCTTGGTGGAAACTACCCTTTGGAGACCGAGTGAAGCTCGGTTAACACTAACTTCCATATTTCCTTCATTGAACGAGTGAGCTCGGTGAACACTGTCTTTCACCTTTTTTTTTTGACCGAGTTAGCTCGGTTAACATTGTCTTTCACATTTCCTTTGATGACCGAGTGAGCTCGGTTGGCACTGTAGATTGCATTGCAGACTGTCTGAGCTCGGTGAACTTGAGACTAATGACTGATATGACATTTGTGTGACATCAAGGACAACATTATCCAACAGTGTATGAATATAACTCTAATAGAGGTGGTGACATTCTTTTAACTTTGGAAGAAGCCTCATGTTCAATATTAACTAGAGTGCATAAGATGGAAAATGCTGATTTTTAGTCCAAAAATGCTACAAGCCCTACCCAAGAAATGAATTCTAAAACTAGAGGAGAAGGCAAGAGTAAGTCATCACATTCATAGCCTCATATTTGTCAAATTATGAAAAGGTATGATCCTGACTCTACATTTGATATAGTTGAATTTTGTAAAACATCTAGAATTCAAATATCTCCTGCCGAGTATTTGAGAATGAATCCTAGTGAGCTTAATAAGCTGATTGAATATGTTCACCAACCTTCACTTAATGTATATGCTAAATAGACAATTAAAGTCTCTTTCAATGAGGAAACCAAAACTCATAATCCTTTCATCCAAGAGTTATCTTGTTGGGAAATGACGGATCCCTTTTATGTATCCCTTTACCTTCATGGCATTAAATTAAGAAATTGTATCATAAACTTTGGTTCTTTTGACAATATAATACTAGCCACAGTAGCAAAAGCCCTTGATCTTCCTCTAAGACTTTTTCCAAGTGTTTTATATTATGGATTCTAAGTAGGTACCCTTAGGAGGTCAAATCGAAGATGCCCAAGTTTCTTCAGTCACTTTCCTAGAAAAGAAAATAAAGCTTACTATTCTAGTAGCTAACATTCCTACTAGTTATGGAATGCTCCTTAGCCAAAATGTTTGCTAAGATTTGGGAGGAGAAGTCAATTTGGGATAGGTTCTACATCCATCCTTGCTATATCTGCACTTGTTCTTTTCAATAGTGTTGAAAGGGATGCCTATTAGCATCAACACAAGGACAATTGAGAAGGTTTTAGAGATACCATTCATCTTCATGATTCTTTCTACACATTGGGGAAACATCTCACATGTAGCTCTATCATTGTTTCTTCCAAAGGGGTGGAACATTATTCAGTGCTCATGGATTAACTTCTACATTAGAAAAGCTATCACTAATCGACATTCTACATTTGGGGGGGAACTACTTTGTCTCCTTTCTCCTTCTTCTATTTTATTGGGGGGACTTTTTCCTTTTATGAGGTTTTTTCCCTCTCATACTTCTATCTTGATATATGTCATAATGAGGGGGTCTTGATTACTCCATCCATCCATCCATCTTTTTTTCATCTCTCTTTTTGGGGGAGGGTTTTTTCCATGAGGTTTTCCCTCTTTCTTCACTTTATGAGAGATTGCATTTCATTTTTTACATGGGTACCTAACATGGCCTAGTAGCTATGACCCATCATGCATTTCATCCTAGCTTTTGTGAGTTTAAGTGCATTCCCCTAAGTTGCACTTAAGGGGGGTTGTTGGTGTAAATACATATTTACTATTTACACTTTACATAAGTTTACTTAGGTTAATGCATTATTATTAATGCATTATTTTATTATTTATTAGTTTGACAACTAGTAGTATGCATACTCTTGTGAGTTGTCTTATTAACAACTTAGGAGTTAGCACTCTAATTAAGCACATGGTCTTGACAACATCTCTACATTACATAAACCTTTTCATACATATCCTCTCATCTACAGTGGAGAATAATCCACTTCTAGTGGATGTGTCCTTAGTTGTCATGCTTATTTGCTTGCTCATTCTAGAAGAATTCTAGATGCATCTTAGAGGCCTTTATATGTAGGAACTTCTAGTGTGAACATAACATGACAATAGATCAATTCATTTGGATATTATTATTCTAATCATACCTTGTTTGTATATTCTTGTGCTTATGCTTGACTACCTTGATCTCGGGTGATTTTTCCCTAAGGCAAATTCTTACAATATCAAACATAGTTCTTCATCGATTCTACTTCTTGTCATCACACCTTTATCTCTACTTCTGATGATTTTCTCAGGTGGGTGATTCTTTGTCATATTCTTTCCAAAAGTAGGAGTTTTTATCTCAACTCTTATCTCTACTAAAGGTTTTGAGCTTTGTTCTTGCCTTGGATCTCCTTCACTGTGCAAATGATTGTTAGTCTGAAGGAATACTTCATCATTCCTTGGTTTAGTAACAACATCATCATCTAGATTGTAGTAATCAACTATTAGTTCTTTTATCCTAAATTTATCATCAAATCTCACATTTGAACTTTCCATAATAGTCTTAGTTCTCTAATTATAACATCTATAAGCCTTTCATAAAATCAATAAGAAACATAACTTCATCACTTCTAGCATTAAACTTACCAGTATCATCATCTCTTTTGATATAACACTTACTGCCAAAAATTCTAAAATACCTAATTGTAGGTGAGTGACAAAACCACAGTTCATAAGGGGTATTATTTGTATCTTTCTTGACCTGTACTATGTTTAGAGTGTAGACTATTGTATTCACAACTTCTGTCAAGAAAATCTTGGATACATCATTCTCAACTAACATACCTCTTGTTGCTTCTGTTATTGATCTATTTTTCTCTCTATTATACTATTTTGTTCAGGGGTTCTTAGAGTTGATAACTATCATTTGATTCCATTAGCTTTATTAAAGTTGTTAAACTCATTTTAAGTAAGCTCTCCTCCTCTACCTAATCTTAAACATTTAATCTTCACGCCTAATTCATTCTAAACTATATTGTTGAATATCTTGAACTTATTAAATTCCTCAAATTTTTCTTTAAGAAATGCAACCCACACCATTCTAGAAATGTCATCAACTAAAATCATGAAATAACTTTCACCATACAATCCTTCAATCTTCATAGTACCATTGAGATCTGTGTGTACAATCTCTAATTTTTCTGTACTAGTAAAATACTTATAGGGGAAATAAGTTCTATTATGCTTTGCCAAAACACACTCCTTGCAAATTTTGTTAGTAGATTTTGTAATCTTAGGAAAATCTCTTACTACAAACATACTACTAGTCTCCACAATGCTATCAAAGTTTATATGAAAAAATCCTCTTATGCCATAACCAACTATCATCTACCTTTGCAACCAAACATGTCATTTGAGTAGGATTCAATTGAAATACATTACCTCTAGATCTAGTTCCTATTCCATTTACCTTTCCATCTTTGTCTTTGATCATGTATGTATTTTCTATGAACTGCAACTAATAACCTTTATCCACTAGTTTTTCTATGAATGCATAGAAAAACCTCCTTTGTGATCATTCTTTTGAAAAACATTTTTCTTGTATAAATGCTTGCTTCAAATGAATACATGCAAAGAAGATATATAAACCACTTGGACTTCTAGAAACATGACTAATATTTGAAATGAAACTCATTTTACCTTGTTTATAAATACTATGATAAATCTATTTTCCATATCAATACAACTAAATAAAAAACATTGAATCTTTCCATGCTAATGATAATAACCAAATCCTCTCATAAATCCATATTCACAATAATGTACATGACATAACGATCTTCCTTATGCAAGAAAATAAATTAAAATGGGGATTTTGACTTAGAAAATACAATGCTCAACACAGGGAGGAAGATTTCACTCTTCCAAATACATCTCATACATAGTACATCCTTCCATTCTTCCTCAATGCAACGAAAAATTCCTAACTTCTTGCTTGGATCCAAAAGCACAAAACCTATAAAACATTTACACAAGAACCATGGAGGCTCACCTCCCATCTAAGGATTCTATGAAGCCACTCACTGAGTAGGGTAAACAAGGCTCAAACAGGTTGCACTCAAACATTTCACAATGCATGTAAATACAAAATCACAAGACATTTACAACCCTCCAAGGTTCAACACAATGATTCACCATTGGAATCATGAAATAATGGGTGAATGTGGGATCTCCAAAGAGGAGAATGCCATATCCATATACTCATATGCATCTTCAATTGTGTAACTCCTTGTCAAGGCCATCAAAATAAATCCTCCTCATCACATCAATACATTTATTCCTACCATAACAAAAAACAAAATATATGGCTTCAATGGATCCCATACTCCATGAACAACAAAACCCTCTCCTAGAGGAAAATCTCTCAACTTCAATGTTGAGCCCAACTAACCTCTTCACCCAAGATAGCTCTTCCCTCCCAAGGGTGAGTGAATCCTTCACAACCATTAACAATCAATAATAAATAAATAAAGAACAAAGAAAGAAATCTAAAGAAAGTAAATTCATCACACTCTACAATTATTTCATCACATTACAAAATTGATTTCACTCTACAATCACTTCAACACAATACAAAGTATGATTTCACCAACAATAGTTTAACAAGATTACAACATCATTATTCAAGTACAAAAGAAGGTCATGGCATGGAAACCAACCTTGGTCCAAGCTAAGGCAATGAAAGTTAATAGAGAGCTCCCTTCTCCTTCCAAAAACCTAGTTGTCTCTAAACTTAGAGAGTGGACGAACACCCCATTAGTTTGTAGATTCTCCCACTACCTCCTTTTGGAAAAAACACCAAGCCACTATCTCTTATAACATTTTCCCTACCAAATTTTTTACTTTTCACTAAGAGAAAAGATGGCATTGAACTGATGGGACAACTCAATTTTCGAATTTGTGGAAGAATACATTTCTTAAGGGGTCCCCTAGGCTAACTAAGCAAAAAACATGGTCATTTTTAGGCTCCTAGAATGTTATGATAACGTATGGGTAGCTTATTTTCACAAAAATGACACTTTGGGACCACCTATTGACCATCTCAAATCCTTATCAAGTTTGAATTCGAATTCCCCTTTATAGTGACCCATCCTATCCTTTCTCCAAGTGGATTTACTTAACCATATGAAGGATAATTAGCTTAAGGTTAAGTATAACCATGACCAAAACCCTAGGTGATATGTCATCAACATGTAAACAACTACAAGTTTCAAGTGATACATTAAAACACAACACATCACAATGACATGTCCCTACTTATGAATTTGAACTCACTACACATGTGTGAGCTTGCATTTACAAAATAAAACACATCAAAATGAGGCTTTTGAATCTTCCAAGATTTGGCTTGGCTAAATTGTTTTTAGATAAGTTTGGACCTTGTTTCCCCCAAATAATTCCATGATTTAATTTCTTACACACTAACTCAAACATCAGTAACCCAATGAAAAAAAATCATATAAAATGCATGCATATAAGTGCATGACAATTTCATATTGAATAATTCACCTTAACATTATAATCAATTTTCATTTTCTAATCATTTTTGTATAAAGCATTAAAATATCTGAATCTACATATGAACATTAATATCTAATCAAATGATCAACTAACATTCTAAACCACATCATAATCCATTTTCTATCATAATGATGAATTTTTTAATCTATATTGTTAAGTCATTCAACATGAAAATTAGTTTTGACCACATATTTTAGGTCAAAATTATCAAAATGTAAACATCACAACTAATATCCTTTTATTCACTTAAATATAGTTTGATTGCTAGTATGTCATTATCATTATGAGATAATACATTATAAGGTGTATCAATTTTGTTAGGTAAATAAGATGATTGCATAGTCATGTCTCATAGTTTCAAAATCCATCATAGAATAAATCCATTACATTTTATTGGGCTACAAAATCTATCCTTATGAATATCAACATATCAACCTAATACTACTTGCATAATAATTGGATTATTGCATTACATCATACTGATCTCTACCATGTAGACCCTATCTAATTTTGATAACAATTTCCATCTGTGATTATTAGAAATGTTCACGGGAGTGCAAGTTGATTTATTTTCCCAAAATTCAATTATCCCAATAGCCCATACTATATCATGAAACCATCAGCACAGTTTCTCTAGGTTATGACATCTTGAGCCTTTATTCCATAGGTCTTAGCTTATAAACCTAATGTAATTCTAAATATAATACTTAGCACAATAGATACTAAATTGTACATTATTCCTAGTAAGATCTTAGGTTCGTATTGATAAGGGAAATGCCAATCATGGAATACTTCAATCCTAGAACCTACTTACCATTGTTCTATCATGAGGCATATGATTACAGTATAAAATTTAAATTCTATACACAAGAGGAAGAAACATGACATTTCATCTTTTGACTCTTCCTATATGTAATCATATTTGTGTTATTAGGATTTAAAATAGGGTACTAGGGAAGGGGCCTTACAATGATGTTACTCCTCCACCTACAACACATGATTGAGGTGCAACTGAGAATGTAGAGCAAGCAAAGGATAGGACTAAAGTGCTAGGTTTGACTACAAAACCTAAGGAGCAACAAGCAATACAAATACTAGTGATTTTTCTAGAAATAACTAATCCTCCAAGTCAAGCTCTTCATAGGCTAAGTATAGAAGCTATACATTTACAATCATCAAGGCCAAGTCCAAGCATATCCAAGGTAGATGAAGTTACATCATTTGGTGATGTGAACTTAGATGAAGTGATTGAGTTACAAAGTTTGGTCTTGAAACCATCACTCTTCAACATATGGACACACTACATGATGCTCTTGCAAAGAATGAAAACCAAGATCTATTTAGAAGGGAGCATAGGCAAAAGAAATCTTTGCTAGATATCAATAAAAAAATTCTTGATGTATTTAGGCTACCAAAACTAGAAGAAACAAAGCCTATCGTAGAGTAGTTAACAAACTTAGTTGAGAAGGTTAATGACACAAATCTACATATAAATGTGTAATTACTTGAATGGTCTAAGAGAAAGTTTGAAATTAAGGTTAATGAATTTATATATCAAGTGCTATTGCACTATTATAGGCTGTCCTAGCAACCAAAGTTGACAATGTGAAGAAGGTGTTAGGGAATATTTTCTCTTTATACACCAAATTATGAAATCCAATACTTTGCACATAGGAAGTCAAAAGCCACATAATAGATTTGGAGAGTCATATATAGTCAATTGGCATAACTCTACCAAGCTTTCCAAACCAAAGTGATAAACATCTCAGGAATCTCCTGAACTCCCAGAGTTAGTTAGCAGTGCTACATGCAGATGAAGTAAATATAAAGGCTAAACTAATCACCATATAGTCTACTAACTCCACATATGGAGATATTTAAGAAGGCACTAGCCTTTGTTGAAACACTCATGAAGACATATATGCATCTTTCTACTCATGAAGCCTTAGTAAAACTTGGTACTAAGCTGGCCATCCAAATTAAATCATTGGAGGTAGCTTGTGATAATTGGGATTCTGCTTTGAAAATTATGCTTTAGGTCCATAATTATTTTTTGGAAAAACACAATATAAGTGTATAACCCTTTGACATAAGTATAAAAAAGGTGGAGAAACAAGATAAATAAGGAAGAATGAAGTATAAAGGAGATAATATTTTGGGGGAGCTACTATTTTTTGGTAAGGGGGAGTCAATGACAAAAAAAGAGTACATAAATCAACTTATGCCAATCTATTTAGCAAGAGGAATGATTTTTGTTAAGATACAACACAACACAATTAACTCAGGGGGTTTTATTGAATTTTGAGGTATGAATGATAGTCATAAGTTTTTGCATAATTTTGAAGTTCTAAATTTTGTATGTAAGTGGATATTTTCTAAGTTATACTTGAAAGGCTTAAGGTTATTTATGCATGACTAGGTATATTTTCACTCATGTCAAAGGGGGAGATTGTTAATCTCAAATTGGTTTTGACATATGAGTGAAAACATACTTAAGTCATTTACTTAGTTCATGTTGAACAAGTAATATATCCCAAGCATAAGTTGTTAAATAGTATATGCCAAGCGAGATATGTCTATTTTGTGCCAAGTAACTAGTAATTTCTAAGTCACTCAAGTGTCAAGTGGATAGTATATGCCAAGCTATTTAGATGTTGAGTGATCAATAAATTCTGAGTCATTTAGAGGTTGAGTTATAACAATAAATTTGTAGTTGATGTCAAGCATTAGGGACTTTAGATGTTGAGTTATACAGTTTTGAGATAGTTATTTGTAATGGTACAAACTACTATGTAAACCATTTTTGAGCTGACTTAAGGATTTTTTGTTATCTTAGATAATAAGGATGAATCTTTGTTGAGAATCCCTATGAATTACATGAAGCCAATAAAAAAAGGAAGGATTAAGTGACAATATGGGTAAATCAAAATCATGTTTTCATACCTAACCCTAAGTCACCTAGGTCTTCTTAAGGTAGATAAACCTTAAACATTTTATGAATGTGAAAGGAGAAAAGAAAAAAGTTTGCATGTGTAAATAAAGCATTCATGATGACTAAGGAGTTGATATACATTGTAGAATTAGTTAGAGGAGAAAAGAGGAAAGGAATTAGAAGACATCAAAGATACATCTGATTAGAAAGGATCAAGTGCACATCAGTAGAGAGGTGATTTTTCATCAAGCAATAGAGTGCTAAATGAAGGATCATTTTTGAAACATTCTAATAAGTGAATCAGTTAAATATCTTAATAGAGTAGTCTTAATAGGCTTTTATAAGTCCTTTAATAGCATGCTTACTTCGTTGTAAGTTAAATTCCTTTTACTGGACACACTTCTAACAAGGTGTTGAAATCCTTTAAGAGGGTAAGATCTAAAATTATTGTAACCCTTTAATAGGGTAGACCTTTAACTAGGTAGATCATGTTTCATGATCAAAAAACTGTAACCTTCATTGGATACATTTTATTACTATAGTATTGGAGATTTATGGGTGTCATCTCCACCCATTTGGAGGGTTTTTGGGTAACCAAATATCTTGGGGCATACATGGGTTGAATGTTTTTACTTTCATGCTATGTATGTATATGCTTGATTTGGTATTTCAATTTACATATATAAATTGTGAGATGGATGTTGCGGTGAAATATTTTAAAGTTGAAGTTTTAAGTGATAATTCATAGCCCCCCTCTTAGAGTTTAATTTCCCTATTGTATTTCCAACATTTAACACTTCGTTTCCTTCATAACGGGTTCACATCTCCAACACTTACTTATCCAAAAGCATCCTTTGAGAATCTTTGTAGGATATTTGTATCTTAGGGTAACTTGATTTTTTGTTCTCAAAGCATCTAGATAAGTGATCTTTTTCATTTCCTTGGGGAGGAAATCTCCTTTCTCAACAACATTTTCCAAATTGAAGCACAAAAAATAGAATTCAACTTTTCCTTTGATATTATGGCCTTTAAGTTAGATGTCGAGCATGCATTAGTAGTTATGAACCTTTAAATGGTTCTTTCAACATTATGCTCACACTATTTGATCATTTGAACCAAGATAGACTTCATTTCCATGATGTAGTAGAAAGAAAAAAGACCTATATTCCTTAGTAGTACTTGAATTTATCTCTATAGTTGCCCTAGCATCAATCTACAACTTCGCAGGCCTTTGGATGTAGAAAATATCATAATCATAATCTATTACTCACTATTACAACTTCATTTATCATATTTTCACTTGATATAGTTTGCACAAGGGGAAAGTCAATTTGAAAGCTTGGAATCTATGAGATATGAAATGATAAGGAAAGATAGTTGAGAATAAAATATAGAACACTTACTTCTCATTGGGTGAATGCAATATCACATCCAAACCATGCCTAAATCACCTAATCTCCATGCACATCAAAAAATACGAAGCCCACTTAGAAAGACTAGGTAAGCTTATTGCAAAGGGAGACCTAGAAATCAAAGTAAGTAGAACACTCAGAAAAGATGAGAAGTAAGTGACCTAAAACATACTTAGTCACGTCTTAATTATACACATATATACATCTACCAATGACCTCAAGATTTAATGGGGTAAGACTAAAACTTGGAAACACAACTTTGACTCAGTTATGACAAGTTATTTTGAGGACTCTAAGAAGTCCATGAAGAAAAGATTAAGAATTCCTCTATCACTAGTTGAACAACATTATAATGATGTATTTTCTAGTTGATGTTGACTACACCTATGTATAGGTAGCTATTTAAAGGGTTAATTGGTTGAAACCCTTACCATATGAAATAAATATAACTACACTATTGGTAGAGGAAAGTGACAAGGATGCAACATCTCTTGGAAACTATGAAGAGGAAAAGGAGAAGAAGAAGGAGGTCTAGGTGAGGATTTGGATGCACATGAAGAGGATGTTGAGAAAGAACCAAAAGAAGTTGGAAAGACATTTAGATCATTTAGAATGAACATAAGGTCAAGGTGATGTTTAGGATTCAAATGAAGAGGATGTCAATCAAGAACCAAAAGAAACTAGCAAGAAGAGGAAAGTATGCCAGAATTTAGTACCCAAGCCTAGGAAAGTAGGAAAGAAAAGTAAAAAGAATCTAGCTATACCTTTTATAATATCAAGAAGAAGAAGAAGAAGAAGAAGAAGAAGGTCTAGGTGAGGATCAAGATGCAGATGAAGAGGATGTTAAGAAAGAACCAAAAGAAATTGGCATGACATGTATAATGAACATAAGGTCTAGGTGATGATTAGGATGCAAATGAAGAGGATGCTATGAAAGAATCAAAAGAAATGGGTAGAAGAGGAAAGTACACTAGAAATCAGTACCCAAGCCTAGGAAAGTAGGAAAGAAAACTAAAAAGAAACTAACTTCACCTTTTACCAAGTCAAGCACAAGGGTTACTACTACATAAGCCAAAGATGACAACTCTAAAAGAAAAAGAGAGGATGTGATAGAAGAGTTGAGTGAACTTGCTAAGAAGCCATGAAGAATATACAAGCCACATGATGAATTCGATGAGGAGAAGACAAAGTTAGATGACTTGAGTCAATTTCAAGTGTTAAGCCAAAAAATTTCATCTAACATTGATAACTTATGTGAAAATATAAAACCAATGCTGATTTATCTATTTTTTCACATATTGATTTTGATAAATTAGGAATTCTGGATAGGAATAACACAAAAGAAGATATTTATAATATGACAGCCTGTTGACAATTGGATAATAATGATATGTTGACAATTGGATAATAATGATATGTAATTGTTGTAAATAATGGAAACACATGATGTAAATGTTGACAAGAAACCTCAAAAATAAAGATACTTAGTGTTCGGTAATCTGAAAATTGTCTAAATATAGAATTTGGTTTACATCAATATTTTTTTTTTGTTAATAACATGTTGCAAACATTATATTATGACAAGCAAAGTTATATGAAGATAACATACATGTTGGTGATGCCATGTATAACCTCAAAAGTTTGTACGAACTATATAGAATTGAGTTAGTCACACTTTGATGAAGCAAGACAATGAAATTGAAGGAGATAATTGTTTTGTTTACAAAATAATTACTTGTCCAATTAGAGATAACATCCTAGATGTTAAATCTACCTTGGAAAAGTGAATTATGGCCTTAGCCAATGCAGCAATAATTTTTGTAAAGGCATGGTATTTGTGCAAAGGACTTGTTGTGATAAGAAGTGTGCTATCTTGATGTATTATCTAAGCAAAGTGCAAGTGTGAATTGTGAATTGTGACTATATGTGAAAGGAACATATGCAATGCTTTATATGAGCTATTTTGTGATCTAAGATCAAGTTGAAGATCAAATATTAGATAAGGAAGGAAAATAATAGTAAATTACTTGATTGAGTAGTGAGCTCTTCTTGTAGTTGAAATTGCATGTTTGGGTACTGGACTCTTCTTGCATACATTATACTACAACTTCTAATAGGATTGGTACAACTCCTAATAGAGTTAGAATATCCTAATAGAGATTTAAAGTCTCCTAACATGGACTGCTTATACTAAATTTTCTCATTGATTCCTAACAAGGTCCATCCTCTAACAAGGAACATATATATCAATATATTATCTGCTGGGTATCATCCCCACCATGGTTTTCCCTTGGCTAGGATTTCCTTAGTTAAAAAATAGGGTGTTATGTTTTATCTTTGTACATTGTTACTAGTATTGTTTAGTATTACTTTATTGCTCTATTATGCATGTTTTAAAGTAAGTAATAATATCTAGTTGGTGACTAAAGTTTGTAGATTACTAATTCACCACCTGTAGGGCCCATTTGCCATTGCACCAAAAGCCATGACTGTTAGTGAACATGGAACACCACATAATTAACCACCTGTGGGCAGGGGAGCGCATCGCATCACCCAACAATCTCCCCCTTGACGTGCATACTAGGTGCTTACGCGGGTCGGGAAGGCACTGAGGAGATTTGAACCCATGACCAAGCCAAAACCAGGCTCTGATACCAATTGTAGGGCCCATTTTCCGTTGCACCAAAAGCCATGACTGTTAGTGAACATGGAACACCACATAATTAACCACCTATGGGCAGGGAAGCACGTCACATCACCCAACACCACCCCCCAATAATCCCTATTTATAACAATTGGTATTAGAGTATAGTTTCTTTGAGGAGGCTTAATAGCTTAAGTAAGATCCCTATGGATATGGAATTGTTGATGAAGAACTTGGAAGAAGCTCTTGAACAAATTCATCTCATTATTGAAGAAAGAGATAAGATGAAGGATAGATATGAAGATTCTAAAGTATACATTGGTCAATTGAAGGAAAAGATTGAACATCTAAAATCAAAGCCTAAATCTACTAAATCTAGAACTACTAATGATGACTATTCAAAGTTGAAGATTACAAATCTAAAGTTGAATCTGATTTGAAGATTGAAAATGCAGATATGAGAGAAAGTCTAGCAAAGAAAACATTTGAGTTTGAAGTATTAAAAGAAGATCATGAAGAACTCCTTAAGTACAATACTATTTTGAAAGGTGACTTTACATAGTGTAAACAATAGCTTGAGAAGCTTTATTCTAGCAAAGAAAAGTTTGATGATTCAATGTCTATATCGAGACCTTCTTATGATAAAACTAGTCTTGGTTATCTAATTAACATGTCTATGAAGAAACCTAAGATTAGATCAAATTTGAAAGAAAAATACAAATCTGATGATATGATTGAATCTAGTTAATCTAATGAGAAACCTAAAGAAGTTGAGAAAAATAAGGAAGCTAAAATCTTGGATGAACCAAAGCAAGTGGAGACTCCCAAGGAAACTAGATATGAATTTAGAGGTAAGTTCATTTTGTATAATAAAATAGGTTGTATGAAAAGAGATTGTACAAATAAGTCATTTAATCATGTTAAGGACTTCTATTGTCATAATTTTCATAGTATGGGCATAACACAATTGATTGTAGGAAACCTCAGTATGATAGTGATAGGAGAAATAGTAGAATGTCTAGATATACTAACCTTATAGGTACAAGAAGATTTAATAAAAGAACATCTAGTAAAGGAAGATCTTATGAAGATAGAAGATAGATTGTATGTTATAAGTGTAACAACTTAGGGTGCATTTCTCAAAATTTTCATACACCTAATGATCAAAAGAATCCTAGAAGCATAGCCCTCATATGTCAGTTATGCAAAAACTTTGGACACATAGTGAAGTACTGTAGAATGGATTGAAACTTCAGAGACAAGAGGAACAATGGAGGAAACTTTGGAAATAGAAGGAATGATAGAAGGAACCATGAAAGGAAGTCTAGAAATAATGATGAACAATAAAGAAACATTGTGAGTGAACTTTGAGAAAAAATTAATGAAGCATTCAAGCAAGGAATAAATATTTCAAAAGAAAAGTTAGATGATGATGAGATAATAATATCAAAGTTAGTTGTTGAGTTTGATTCAATTAAGTCGATTTAAGCTTGTTCACAACATTAGAATTTGAGAACTTTAGTCAGAGACTAAATTAGAGGTAGTGATGTTGGGAAAATGTGTATCTAGTTAAGTGTAGATGGGACCAAAGCTCTATTGTGATTTGTAGCTCATCTAAAAAAGTTATGAAGGAATTTAGACCTATTGGTATTATAGTAAAGGTTGATTCTATAATAGAAGATGAAAAGTATGTTTTTGCAAATAATTTTGAGATGCAAAGTCTTGAGGATGTTTTTCATAATCAATGGATAGTATAGTAAACCTCGAGTGACATTTGAAGATTAGATAGATGAGTTTGAGTATTTATCTGATTATAGAACATAATTAATAGTTGTTTCATATTTGCAAAGTATGCAATTAATGCAAGTTGAATTTGATGAATAAATGGAGCACAAAATTAACTTTTACTTCATTGTGAACACATTCAAAGTGAAGAGCATTTTAGAAGAGACTTGTTAGAGAAATTTTGAAGCAAACCCTATTTTTGGAAAGAGACGTTTTATCATTTTTCAACAAATTTGTTTGATAAAATATCATAGTGCACAGTGTTGAGAACATAGATAGACCTAAGTTTAATATAGTTTTTGTAAAACCTAATGAAGGAAACCCTAACTCTACACTGTCTGTCACTCCTAACAATGTAGTTTACCTTAAAGATGTAGAAAGTTATTTGAATTAGAAGTTTGAGTCAATTGGTAGTTAATATATGAATAAAGATATGGAATTGGTCTTTAACCATGACATGACTATAAAGACTAGATTTGAACATCTAATGGAATTAGACTTGTTTAAGTATCATTTCTATCATGAGTTAGATACAAATGAATGGATTGAAATTATACTAAGTTGGATACATGATGGGAAGTTATGGATCCAAGATAATGTAGTAGACATTTCTGCCAATCTTATTCATGAGGTAACTAGTCTTAGTTAACAAGGCAGTGTACCTATAGGTGAGAAGATGGTAAAGAAGAAAGTAAAAAGTTACACTAAAGTAGTATACAATGGTAAGGCTATGGTGATCAGCACCATCAAGCAAGATGATGTGAGATTTCTAAGCAGAATTATTGCTTATTTAGTTTGTGCAGATTCAAAAATTGACAAACTTTCAGTAGGATTTATTTATACAACTTATAAGGTATGTGTAATATTGAGAATGCAACTCTTGGAAAACTTGAAAAAATTAAGAGAACAAAGAATGTTGTGTTTAGGCTCCAATCATTGATAAATCACATATTCTTCCATGCACTAAAGAGATAGTGATAGATGCACAATGGAGAAGATATCAGAGGTATGTAGAAGACACCCTACAGATAGGATATTGGATAGTGGAAACATAATAATGAGAACATTCAAGAATTAGATGAAATAGAGATTTAGGGTTTTACCCGCAATTGTGGATAGATTTAAGAATTACATTTTTATATTAGTTGATATAGATCACACTTATATTCAAGCAATGGAACCTCAAGAGATGTTTCTTCATCCCTTGAGCTATGAATTGAATGATGATGTTGCAATTCATTACATTGATTTGTTGTTTTATTTAGATAAAGATAAAATTGAATAAAGATTTGGTATGTATGATGAGATCACATAGCATGCTCATCAAGCAACCTTAGAGAAGGCATCACATAAGAAGTTTGAATCAATAATGAAGAAGGAACTATCAGAGCCTAGAATGATAGAGAGTGAATCTAAGGCTATGAGACAGACAATGAAACAATGTATACTAAATATACAACCCTTGTTAGTATAAGTTGTTGAGACATCTTCATAATAGAGCATTCCATATGAGGTAGTCCCTGATGTTTGACCCAGTGAATAGAAAAGAAAATTAGAGAGATTGGTTAAAGCAGTGTCTACAAAGATAAAGAGATTCAAACAGCTAGCTACTAGACAAGGGAAGAGACAATTTTTTTTTGACAATTGAGTTAAGTGATGAAGAAGATGAGGAATAGGAAACTAAACAAGAAAAAAAGGTGACTTCACCTAAACAAGTAGCATGTAAAGCTCAACAACCTTGGAAGCTTGAGATTGATTAGATAAATACAATGATTTCCAATGAAGGTAACTTTGTTTAGATGATCCTTAATTATTATTTATATAATGATTTTGAGAATGATCAAATTGATATATCTACTATTGGATATATCATAGCAAACGATATAAGTTTGAAACATATTAAAAAAGTAGTGAACTAGAAAGTCTATGAGAGACTTATAAATATGAAGAATCCTACAAGAGAAGAAGACTTGAACTTTAGAAGTCTATGTTGAGGACTATCTGCAAGACTAATGATGAAGCTGAAATAAAATGATTGTTGAATAACCTAGCACCATACTTAAGAAATAAGTTGAGACCATTTCTATTCATGGTTGGTGAAAAGGATAAGTTGAGAAAGGAGACTATAGTAGCTAACAGTAAGATTTTAATAGAGTCACACAACAACATCTCCTAGAACCTCAAAAGAGTTAGTAAGTGGTGACACTATGCAGATTGATCAAATCAATTAAACCCTTAACATTGATGATACCAATCCATTTGGTGGTTCCAAGCCAAATAAACTAGACATTGAAGATATTGAGGAAAAGTTGAAATAAAATGAGGAAGAGAAGAGGCTACTAGGAGTCAAAAAGAAGAAAATGGAAGAATCTAAGCAATAATTGATTGAAGAAGATAGGAAAAGAAAGGAAGATGAAGACAAGGAAAAAATTGTAGAAGAAGAGAAGAAAAGATCTAAAGAGAAGAGAGAAAGAGAGGAAAAGAGAAAGAAAGGGAGGAAGAGAGAAGAACTAAAGAAGAAACAAAGAAATTAAGGGAGGATGAGACTAAACCATCTAGTTCATCTACTCTACTCTCTCTTGCTAGTTTGGCTATTGATGATGATGATCAAATAGATCTGATCTCACCCCTATACAAACTCATATAGACAAACAAAACTATGAAAAGTTTGCAGAAAACTTTAATGGAAGAAACAGATAGACTGCAAAACACTTTGATGGTACAACATACTGAGTTAAATCCAAAATAGAGAGAACAAGCAATTCTAAAGACTTTTGATGAACAGTTTACAAACCTATTAAATGTTACAGAGGCAAAGGCTCAAATTTCTCATGATGCTAACTTGTTTAGCACTATTTGTTAGAATATGAAGAATGACTTAGTAAACATTGATACTTGTATAAAAGAACTTTGGAAATGTCAGAAAGAAGGGAAAAATTTGTATGTTAAGTATACCTTATCATACAAGCTAACTAAAGACATGGATAGTTAGATAGAGACAATAATGAGTGAGCTAAAGGGTTTATCTAGCTAGATCTAGAATCTGTCTAGCAAAGAAGCTGATTTTGAAAGTCAAGCTGAAAGTATTCACAATAATATCAAGAAATTGGAACTTTGCAAAGAACATATTTTGAAGAGAATATTTGATTTCAATGAATATATTTCTCTAAAGCTATCTTTTGTTGAGAAGAAGCTAAAGGAATGTATCAAGGCTAAGGACACATATTCAAACTTTTCGTATTCATATATTAATATAGTTGAGACTGCATCATATGCTTTATGTGCAATTATCACATAAGTTGAATCTACCAAAGATACATAGAACAAAGGTATGAACAATATGAAGACTATTTTTAATGATTGTATGAAGATAATTTCAGCATAAGGAAGGATAACAATTTTGACAGTTTTGGGATAGTATCTTGACATTTTGACCTTTTTCATTGATGTCAAAGGGGGAGAGATACATGTGAAAATTGTATACATGTTGTTGGGACTCAAAATTGAAGGCCCAATTTTGAGTACCATTGAGAAATAAAGCCCCATAAGCCCTCTTTAATGCATATGTACCCGGCTGCCCATTTGAGGCCCATGGGGTGTTTAATGTTACTAACACCATGCATTCAATACATCTACTCATCCCATGATGATAAATTTCCATTCTGAGTCATTCTATGAAGTCTCATTTTGAGCATTTGTCAAATTTGCATTTTTGCTTAAGTGTCAAATAGTGATAGGTAAGTGTCAAATAGTGATAGGAGGCCATGTAGATGTGTTAGATTTTCAAAATGATTTTCAAGGGGTTTTCTATAGGTGAATATAGGCATATTATATATCATTAGAATCACGAGAAGATGAACTTTTTGATTATGAGGTTAGTTTTTACACATGAATTCACTGGTTTGAGTTATAGGTAGAAATGTAAAATTTGGGGCCTTCTCAGTGAAATGGGCAAAAAGTAAAAATACAGTTATAGGCTTGGTAAAACATGGTAAAAAGGAAATTGGGGTCAAATTTAGTCACTTTTAAATAAGTTAAACCACAATTCCTTTAGCATCCTTGATGCATATCAGATATTTTGTTTGCATAAAGGTTGTCATCATTCAGTAGAGATATTTAAATTCAGTTATAGAATAATAATTAAAACAATATCAGATCAGATGGGTAGAAAGAGAAAAAGGGTTTTGAAACAACAAAGGATGGAATTTCAAGTGGACACATGTCATCTTCAGATCAAATGTAGGAATTTACTCCTTGTCTATATCTTTCTTTGTTTCATCCATTATAAGGGTTGGTAGTTTTTTCTATGATGCCAACAAGGCTCCAGTTTTCACTATGAAACCAAGGTTGTTTTTTGCTTCCTATCTATTGAGCTAAGCTCTAGTAGTGAAGGCCACACAACCACTCTATGCAGATTTCATTTTCATTTCATGTCTTGTTATTCTAAGATAAGTAGAAATTGATGCTAGATCATGTGAAGTATTTTGAGTTTCATTTAGTGTTACCAGTTTATGTATTCAGTCTTTTTGAGGATGAATACAAAAGGGGATTTACAATGAATTATCTGGGTTTTCTAATTCTATCTCCTGATTCTTCATATGTTATTAACTTTTTAGTTGAGTGAATAATGTTTATTTGATTTAAGGAAGCTTAGATGAGTTGTGTATCAGATCTATCGCTACTTTTGACTCAAGGAGTTAAGTAAATGCTTCAATGTTCTGATAGGGCTTTTGGGTGTATGGAGGGGATATTTTATAAGAATGGAATTTGGGGATTTTAGTTGACAAACTTAATTATAATAGGTCATCCTACTAGTATTGACTCTACATTTCAATGGATAAGGCATTGATCACTAAATTAGATGCAGGCTGAGGTGAAAGTTATTTGCTCAAATCATCTTAATTAAATAAATTTAGTATTTCACATTTTGTAGTGGGATGAAAGGAATTAACCCTCACTTAGCTTATGGTTTCATAGGTTATGATTTCTAGCTATTTCATGCCTTTGTCATTGCATAAGTATCAGAAGATAAAAGGGTTGCATCTGCTATTAATAGGTTCAGATTATATGTTTAATTGCACTAGTACCATATATTAGAACCTCAAGGTTAACCCACCTAGGTCTCACAGAGTCTAACATGAAGAAGGAGTTGTACCTTATAGTTGGCCCAAGATTGGAGTCAAGTGCATCCGTCATAGGAATTTGCTAGCCTTTGATGCATTGGTCTGGTTTCTTGGTTATTTTTAGAACTATTAAATTAGGAGCCAACAAGATGGTGACTTTGCTGGGGAATGTACTAAATTTGAATGATAGACAAACCTTGAGAATTTAAAAGAAGAGAATTAATACAATAGAAGAAGTGCATAAAAGTTGCACCGGTAAGTTTTTTGATATTTTTCTAGTCTTCTTATACAAAAAATAATGCAACTAGTTAAGTTTTATTCATGGATAGAGTATGTCATAAGATTGGATGTAAATTGTGTTTTATGACTATTATAAGTTTATTTTCAATGAGTTCAATTTTTACATATTCTATTGAGAAAAGTTTAGAGTCAAGAGTCGATTTATCAAGTGTAGTTTCATTTTCAAGTTGTTAGTGATCTGCAAGTTTTTCCATATTGAAAGTTTGGTTCAGAAGTTACCAGTGGTAAAAAATTTCAAATCTTTTCTCATTAAGTGAGAGTGGAAACACTAGTCTAAATCTCTATGCTAGTGCATGGTTTATTTTAAATATCAAAGGCTTTCAATATTTGTGGGCAAATCTAGTTTTTTGGGGAAATGAGAAGTATCAGTTTCTTGATTAATAATTTATTGGGTTGTTTGTATCTGATGATGTAGTTGACTTCAAAAGGTGAATTACTAATGTGATTTCATTTTCCTCTTCAAGGAGGTTACAACTCTATAAGGATTTTATCTATGTTGTGAAGGTTTTAATGTTTACACAGTGCCAATCAGCAGATCAAATGTTTAATACAACAACACATAAAGGTATTTACTGTTGGAATTATGATATATTTTCATTAGTGCAAACACTTATTCAATTTTGAATGATTATCTAGCTCATCACTTAGTCTACAATGTATACTGAGAATTTAGTGGTTACCTTGTAAGTTCAACAAGTAAACAGTTCTCACTGAGCATTCTAGAGGATCTTGAGTGAATGAGAAGTCCAACAGTGTTTACCAAGTGAAAAAGGTAAACGAAGTACTCAGTGTTTACCAAGTGAAAAAGGTAAACAAAGGACTCAATTTTTACCGAGTGAAGAAGATAAATGAATGACTCAGTGTTTACTAAGTAAAGCAAGGTAAACCAAGAAGTTAGTTTCTACCGAGTGACACTATATCTACCAAGTCACCAATGGTTACCGAGTTCCAAGCAATGTTGTGTGGCTAGTATAAATCGAGCCTCTACTCCTACCAAGTGCATGACAATGTCGAGTAACATAGTGGATGTCATGTATCAGAAGGTCACCAAGTCAACTTAGGGAACCCGAGTTTTCTACTATCTGGCTAACTCTGTGATATTTTGTTCACTTAGTTTTGGCCGAGCTTGCAATTGTAAATATTGGAATGGTATATATGTAATGTATGATATCATTTGTAGAATGGATGAATATGAAGAAAAAAAGGAGAGTGATGTTTGCATGTGAAGAAGGTATTGCTATATTTTGAGAATAGTTAAAGTGAATCGGCAGTGGAGTAAAAGGAATACAACAAGGTCAACATAGGAGCAAAAAAGTTATATCTATCACATCAGGTGATCAATGCAAAAAGGGATCTTATCAAAAAATAGTTGTAAGCAGATCCATTGCTTCATCATAAGAGGTGAATTAGTTTATAAATCCTTTAACATGGTAGACTTAACAGTCTTTTTGTAAATCTCCTAACAGAGTGCATACTTTACTGTATGTTTATAAATCCTCTAACAATGTGGATCTAGTAGTCCTACTTGCTCCTAACAGGTCAGATCATCAGAAGTGATCATTGTAAGCCTTAACATGCCAACTTTATGCCGTAGTATTGAAGTTTTGTGGGCATCATCCCCACCCCAATTTTACTTTCTAATTGGAAGGTTTTTGGGTCACCAAATCATTGTGTTCATGTGTTATGAATGGTTATCTTTCCATGCATATAGTAAATTAAATAAATAAATGGTCAATTCTTTTAGGGCTGAATTGATTTAAAGTTTTTTACTAATTCACCCCTCCTCTCTCAGTAACTTACTTAGTCTTTGATTATTTCCAACAATTTACAACTTTCATGTATTTTTCCTTCATGAAATTTGAATGAACAAAATGTTTTCCTCCATCTAGGTGTTTCAACATGAAGAAAATAGAGGTAGGTGTTTAATAGTTTATAAGATGGATTCAAATTCTAGGTCTAAAAGTGATGTGTCAACTCTTGAAAGTTTTTGTAGAAATATTGTTAAGTTGAAAAGAAAGATTCATGATAAGACTGCCATAATGATAAGAAATACAATTGGTGGTATTAAGGGTCTTAGTAGGTTTCAAATTTACATGAAGTTTAAATTTCTTGATGAGTTTTTCAAACCTAAGGAGTCTTCATCACTAATGGTACTCTTAGAATTCTTTATGCCACATTCAATTGATTGGTCACCAAAGCCAAGGTTAGATAAGATTTTTGAATTCCAAGATTTTATCATGGAGATTGAATGTGCTTTGAATTCTAATGAATCTAAAGTTAATGAATGCAATGAATTTATTGAAAATGATATTGAAAATGAAGAGTCTTAGTTTTATGAATTAGAGGATAGTAATCAGCAATTTGATGACATGAATAATGTGGATTGATCTTGTTATGATGATGATTCTAAAGAACAGGAAAAGTATAATAGCAACAAGAGTTTCTCTTCTAGTGATAAATGTGAATATGTCAAGATACCAGTTGTTAAGGTATTGTTTAAAGAATAAAATGAATGTGATAATCAGAATTATGATTTTTTAGAATATTTCACTAATAAGTCTTCTATTATAAATGTATCAAGCTATCTAGATAATAATCACAGCCAAGGAAAACAAACTAGTGATGAAGTCTTGTTAAGTGCTGATGAGATTACAGATTTGTTGGCTCATGATTTTGAAAGGTATGAAAATTTATCCAAGGATGTTTGTACTTTGCCACAATTTGCATTTCCATATGGTTAAGTTATTTCCCCTAAACTTGATGTTGAAGAAGATCTAGTTTCAGAATATGCTCTATCAAGTTTTGGAGGTGTATGTGATGGTAAGTTCGTACATCAATACACATGATGACTTCTATGTTGAGAAGAATGATATAGAGATAAGGTCTATTGTTGGTTCATTGTCTTCTTGTTTTCATAAGGCTAAGCTACATTCAGATTGCTCATGTGATGAGGAAAGTAATACTAATGAAATGGTTTACACTAATGAAATGGTTTACTCTAATGAGTTATTTGAGGAAAACATTGATATGGATCAGCATATTGTGAAAATGAAATTTCATGATGATTCTTGTGATTTGGTATCTAATCATTTGTTGGAATGTGAGAAAATTGTAGTGAATGTTCAATTTGATTTATGGAGTACTGATATTATAAACAAGGAGAAGTCCAGATGCACAAGGTGAGTTACAATTTGATTCATGTAACTCATTGAATGAAGTAGAGTACCAAACTTTTCTATTTTTGGTTGAAGGTTCCCATGAGTCAGTTAGTGATGATCTGTCTTAGTTTGATATTAGTAATTATGTTCAAGCTAATTCATATTTTCATAGTGAGCAAGATGAAGAAAGTATGCTTAATTTTTATATGCACTATGAAAGTGATTGAAAGTGTTGATCTGTTTCATGAAACAAAGGAGAATGTGATTTTTAGTTTACCTCAAGAATATGTCAATAAGAATTAGGATTACGATAGAGGTAAGGAGTCTTCAAAAAATTTCGGTGGCCTGTGGCCATCGTTTGTACATAGTAGGAGTAGTTTCCCTATTTTTAATAAAGTTGTTCAAGAGAAGTTTTTGTGAATGGTCTAATTCTTCCAGAGACCTGAATACTTTCCATGCCCATAAGGGATATTCATCCCAAGATAGAGCCACTATGGGGACTCAAAATTGAAGGCTTGATTCTAAGTACCATTAAGAAGTTAAGCCCCATAAGTGCTCTTTAATGCATATGTACCTAGCTACCCATTTGAGGCCCATGATGTGTTTAATGTTTCTAACACCATGCATTTAGTATGTCTACTTGTCTCATGATGATAAATTTCCATTCAAAGTCATTCTGTGAAGTTTCATTTTGATCATTTGTCAAATTTGCATTTTTTTCTTAAGTGTCAAACAATGATAGGAGGCCATGTTTGCAATTTAATTTCTCCTACCTATTAATGTTTCATGAAACACAATATTGGGAGTCTTTAGTTTCCATACTAGAGAGCCTATGTTTGGAATTCGAGTCATTTTGAATCCCTCAAAGTTGGTCATTTATTTCTGTCATGTTGATGTGAATTGTTCCAAATTCTGGCAAGCCCTATTTGACTTGTTATAATTTTTACCTAGTTGATTGAAATGAGAAATTTACTTTTGTGTTTCATTGTAGAGGTTAGACTTTATATGTTTCAATTTTGAGCTTATGATGAATCTCTTTGATCAGTTTTCAAATGCAATTCCAAATGTAATTTCTAACTTTTTACTAGTGTTAAGTAGTACAGATTTGTCAGTACCCCTATTTGTGATGTCATATCTTGAAATCCATGAGAGGTGAGATTGAATGGATTGTACCATTATGTTTTCCTCAAAAAATATTTCAAGTGTGTTAATTTTCAAGTCTTGAAAAATCCATCTGCACACTTTCCTAGGTCAATTCCATTTGTAAAAAATGCTTTTCTATTAGTGTTTCCAATCTGCAAATTTTGAGTAGCCCACTTTGACCACTTTCCAGTTGTGTCCTATTATTTTTCATAAGCCCAAATCATATATTTATACTCTCCTTGTGAAAATGAACTAATGTCCCAATTTTTGTGCCCCCAAGTGTTAGTTTACCTAGTTTTTGAAGTGAAATTCGAACATAATTTTATGGTTTTCTGGCATGTTTTCTTGTAGGTAGTTCTGAGAGGGTAACTTTGACAGTCAAAATATTTTGACTAAGATTTTTTCATGAGATGAGATTTGATAGGGTAAGAGTATGCAAAACAATGAATTAATGTGTTTGATTTCACAGCTTGATCAAGTGTTTTTGTCAGTTTTCAAAGTTAGTCAAAGGACTTGACACCAAATTGACAAGTTGCAGAAAGAGGTGAAATAAGTTTTAGAAAGTTAAAAAGGTGATGAAAACTGACTGATTCTTCATCAAGTTAGTATCAGATGTTCTATAGATCAATTTGAGGATTTAGTTGTTCGAAAACAAAAAAAAATTAGCCAAACCCACTCTAGGGACTGACTAATTGGATCAGACTAATAGGATATGGGGAATGAAGTTTTTTTTTAGTGATTATAAGAAGATTCTTTGAAAGGATAGTCATTCATGTTATTACAAATAAGAAGATGTTTGCACTAATGCATGCCTGGTTTTCTTTTCATCCTCTTCCTCTAGTAATTAATCAAGTAAAAGGTCTTCATCAATTTAAATGAATGCCAAAAGACAACATCATTTTTTTGAATGCCATGATGAAGGACCATGAAATTTAAAGAAATTATCATCATGAAAATGTCAATGGAACAAGTGTGAGTCCCATTTTCATGGGAGCTAAACTTGAAGCACAAAGTCTTGAATACTTCTCAATAATGAACCATATCCACATATATCTCCCAGAGCTTTTCCCAGACTTTCTGAAGATGGTTTTTTTGGATGATGATGTAGTTCCAAAGTTAGAAAAGGATGTTCTTGAATGAGCTATGTGTGTCACTAGCAATCAAATTCTAGTAAGTCACTTAAGTGATGTTAAGTATGGTCTCCAAGTACAAGACATGCACTCTGGCAAGTTGATTCATAATTTGCAAGTGATATTGGGTCAGTTAGTGGAGTTTTTGGAAGGCGTAAATATGATGAGATATTTGTTGATTTTATAAGATTTCTCACACCTGGTATTATTTATCAACGCAACTTAAATAATGAAAAATGAAATCTCGTAGTATTCAGAGGAGACCATAGAGACATGGAGGAATCCCATGTAGTCAAAGAGGTAGGAGAACCCATGTGAAAGGAAGTGATCCATGCTTTTTTCATGAATGCTATAGAGGTGGTAGGGGAAGCATTTGCATGAGGAGAATATGATTGGAGGAGTACTCCACTACATCACTAGTGACATGTAAAAGGAGAAAAAAATTGTTGGAAAAGTAACCCATAGCAAGGAGGTAACTTGCAAAGAAGAGGAATCAGTGAACCAAGTAAGGGAGCTACCTTCAGAGCCTCCTTTGAGAGAGGTCACTACATGAAAAGGGAAGGCTTTGGCAAAGAATGCTAGTAGAAGGAGACATTCTTGAAGTTGATGTTTGAAGTGTAGGCTAGAAAGGGACAGAGCTAGGGAACAAGTGGAGAAAAGGGTGATGCTAAAGACCAAGCCACTTGAGGAGGGAAGTAGCCCATGTAAGAGGACCATGAAAACAAAGGGAGAAGGTGGCATATAGAAAACCATGGGTAGCTTGCATTTTCATTCAGATGATACTCTGGATCTTACTCCAAATGCATGTTGAATTTATGCCAATTGATTAAATTTATTTGCCACAAAACAATGGTATGCTTGAATTAGTGTAGTCGACATTGGAGCAAATTCATCTTGTAAGCTTCATGTAGAATATCAAGCATTACTAACCCTTTTGTTCCTCAATACTACCTGACTATTGTGTTGTAGCAAGAGACAAAGTTTTTTGTTGTAGAATGTCATTCCATTAGTTGCTTGCATAGAGAAGATCCCTGTAAGAGACCTTTGCAATAGGAATACAAAGGCAATATCTTGGCATCTACTTTGGAGTCAAAAAAAGCATTGCAGGATAGTCTTTTTCATTCTCTTATTGGTACAATGGGCAATCACATTATATAATTTATAGAGGAACTAAAAAATATTATGAAGGCATTAAAGTGAGTAGAAAATGACAAAGCTTGGGCTCTTGAAGAAGCAATTGAGTGGAAAAATAAATATTAGCTTGAGAAACAATGAAACTCATGCTAAGGAAGGAAGCTAGTAAAATTGTCAAATTGGTCATCCACAATGTGCATTGAAAGGCCATGGTAGAGGGAGGCACCATAAAAGGAGAATAGAGTAGGGCTATAAGATTTTATCTCACATTGAGTAGGAGCTTTCTATAAACTATGTTTAAATATGCCAATACACAATAGGCTTGATGTGTTAAAAACACATGATTTTGGGAAGCTGCTAGGCTTGTGTGGTGGAGCCCACCTATGGCTAGCTAGATAATGACGTCAAATAAATTTTAAACAAATGTGGAAACCTTCCAGTGAACATGATGCTAACATGGGGAGATCAAGGCGAAGTCACTAGATGATGACACATGGCCAGAATCTACAATTGGCACATTCCCACATTATGAAGATGTGCAAAAGTTAGATAAAGTAGGGAAGCACTTGGGTGCCATGTGGCAATGGGCTTAGGTTGGGTGTTGAAGTGGTAGTCGACTCAGTGTTGAGGTGGACCAATTGGGTCCTGCCACATGGTAGCTTGGTCAAACCAGGTTTAATATAAATTTGAACGGTGAGAAAATAAAATAAAATTTAAATATCAATTTTAAAATATTTTCTAAAAAAATGTACATATAGGAAATTTTAAATGCAAAAGAGGCATTTTCTAAAGTTTATACTTTGGAAATCTTGAATTTTTTTAAAAATTTCAAAGTTGCAAACCAGAGGCCATATAAAAGGGGTAGATTTTCAAAATGAATTTTAGGGGGTTTTCTATAGGTGAATATAGCAATATTATATATCATCAGAATTAGGAGAAGATGAACTTTCTGATTATGAGGTTAGTTTTTGTATAGGAATTCATAGGTTTGAGTTACAGGTAGGAATGTAAAATTTGGAGCCTTCTTAGTGAAATGGGTAAAAAGTGAAAATATAGTTATAGGCTTGGTAAAACATGGTAAAAAGGTAGCTGGGGTCAAATTTAGTCACTTTCAAATTAGTTAGACCTCAATTCCTTCAATATGCTTGTTGCATATTAGATATTTTGGTTGCATAAAGGTTTTTATCATTCAACAAAGATATTTAAAGTCAGTTATAGAATAATGATGAAAACTATATTAGATCAAATAGGCAGAAGGAGAAAAGGGGTTCTACAACAAAAATGAGAGAATTTCAAGTGGACACATGTTGTCTTTGGATTAGATCTGAGAATTTACTCCTTGTCTATATCTTTTTTTCTTTGTTTCATCCATTGTAAGGGTTGGAAATTTTCTCTATGATACCAAGAGGGTTCCAATTTTCACTATGAAACCAAGGTTTTTGTTGGCTTTGCTTCTTGTCTATTAAGATGAGCTCTAGTAGTGAAGGCCACATAGCCACTCTTGTGCAGGTTTCATTTTCATTTCACATCTTGTTATTCTGAGATAAATGGAAATTGATGTTAGATCATGTGAAGTATTTTGAGTTTCATTTAGTGTTACCAGTTTATGTATTCAATCTTTCCAAGGATGAATATAAAAGGGGATTTACAATGAATTATCATGGCTTTCTTATTCTATCTCTTGATTCTTCATGTGTTGTTAACTTTGCAGTTGAGTGAATAAGGTTCATTTGATTTAAGGCAACTTGGATGAATTGTGTATCAAATTTGTTGTTGCTTTTGACTCAAGGAATTAAGTAAATGCTTCAATGTTCTAATAGAGCTTCTGGGTGTATGGAGGGGATATTTCATAAAAATGGAATTTGGAGATTTTGGTTGACAAATTTAATTGTAATGCAATCAAGTTAGGTCATCCTGCTAGTAATGACTCTATGTTTCAATGGAAAAGGCATTGATCACTAAATCAAATGCAAGATAAGGTGAAATTTTTTTGTACAGATCATTTTAATCAAATAAATTTAGTATTTCACATTTTGTAGTGGGCTAAAAGGAATTAACCCTCACTTAGCTTATGGGTTCATAGGTTATGTTATGTAGTTATTCCATTCCTATGTCATTACATAAGTATCAGAAGATAAAATGGTTGCATCTATTGTTAGTAGGTTCATATTATATTTCTAATTGCACTACTACCATATAATAGAACCTCAAGGTTAACCTACTTAGGTCTTGTAGAGCCTGAAGTGAAGAAGGAGTTATACCTTATAGTTGGCCCAAGATTAGAGTCGGGTGCTTTCGTCATAGGAATTTGCTAGCCATAGATGCATTGGTTAGGTTTCTTGTTTATTTTCAAAATTGTTAAATTAGGATTCAAAACATGTAATCATTGGGAGAGATACATGTGAAGATTGTTAAACTATAAAGTATAGTGTAAGGGGGAGCATATACATAAAGTTGAACAAGTTGTAATAGATGTAACATTTATTTTGATATTTTGTTTTTGTCACTTAGCCAATTTTCCCTATTTTGATGCCATCAATGCCAAAGGGGGATATTTTTGACAATTGGCTAACAGCGATATGTAATTTTTGACATTAATGGAAAGACATGATGTACATGCTGACAAAAAACCTTAGAAATAAAGATACTTAGTGTTTGGTAATCAAGAAATTGTATAAATAAAAAATTTGGTTTACAACAGTATATTGTTTTGTTTATAACATGTTGCAAACGTCATATTATGACAAGAAAAGTTACAAGGAGATAGTATACATGTTGGTGATGATGCATATAAGCTCAAAAGTTTGTACAAACTATACAAAACTATGCTAATTGTATTTTGATGAAGTAGTACAACAGAATTAAAGGGGAGAATTGTTTTGTTTACAAAATAATTACTTGTCCAATTAGGGCCAACATCTTAGATGTTTACTCTAACTTAGAAAATTGAATTATGGTCTTAACTGACCTAGTGGCAATTTTTTTTAAGGCATGGTATTTATGCAAAGGAATTCTTTCAATAAGTAGTGTGCTATCTTGGTGTATTATGTAAGTGAAGTGCAAGTGTGAATTGCAAATTGTGACTATATGTGAAAGAGACATATGTGAAGTTTTATATGAGCTATTTGGTGATATGAGATCAAGTCAAAGATCAAAGATCAAACAAGGATGGAGAATAATGGTAAATTAATTGGTCAAGCAGTGAGCTCTTCTTGTAGTTGAAATTGCATGTTTGGGTAGTGGGCTCTTCTTGCATACATTATACTACAACTCCTAACAGGGATTTAAAGTCTCCTAATAGGGACTTGTTGTACAAAATTTTATCATTGACTCCTAATAGGGTCAATCCTCTAACAAGGAACATATATATCAGTATATTATCTAGTTTATATCATCCCCAATGGGGTTTTCCCTTGGCTAGGGTTTCCCTAGTTAAAAATATTGTGTTATGAGTTATCTTTGTGCATTGTTATTGTTATTTTTTAACATTACTTTATTGCTTTGTTATGCATGGTTTAAAGAAAGTAATAATATGTAGTTGGTGACTAAATTTTGTATATTAATGATTCACCTCCTCTTAGTAATCCCTATTTCTAATAGAGCATATACGATAGAGTTGAGAAAAGGTGGAAATTCAATTTGACAATAGAAAAATAGATTAGAGAGCCTACTCTGGCTCAAGTTAATCCTATTTTGGATAAAAAAATGATAGATAAAGTTATGGAAAATTATAAAGGGGATTTTCTACTAAAAACAAAGCATTTCACAATTTATAGAAACAAGTTGAAGAGATGGTAACCCAATGCACTTTAATGTGGAAATATATCTATGGGTTGACCAAAATACTTGTGGAAAACAAAGATGAACAAGATAAGGATGAAACAATAAGGAAGGAATAGTGGAGGAATAAGAATATTAGTAGATGATGACACACAAGGTGCACAAGATGATCAATTATCAAGCAGTCCACATGGAGAGAAAGAGAGTTAACAAGACTTAGTAACTATAATAAATCCATTGAGTGATGATGATAATTAGAAGTTGCAGCAATTATCCACCAACAAAAGAATGCCATACTCAAATCCTATATTGGTGAGAGTTGAGGAGATTCAAAAGGCAAAGATTAAATATATAGAGGAAAAACAAGACACATTCAATGTGCCCCCATCTACACACTATAGAAGTTAAAGATAAGGAATCTCATGATCTACAAATGGATCAAAGTGTAAACCTAGAAAATAAGGATGCACCTACAAAGTTACTAGATTCAATGCCTACAATAGTCATTCAAATGAAAGAGAAAAGACTATAAAATGAGTTTCATAACATCCAAGTCTACACACTCTAGATTTACCAATATTTTTATAATAGAAAAAGGAGTGTAATGAAGAGAACAAGGGTAAGGAAGCTAGTCTTGTACCTACTCCACCATCAAAAGGTGAAGAACTAAAAGAGGGTGAGAAGAAAGAAGAGGGTAAGATGACTACTAGACCTGAGGAATAAATTTCCATATATACACTGGTTTCTTTACCAGTCTCTACACCCCCTCCTAGTAGCTAGAATCTTCATTTACAAAATACTCATGCCACAACTTTGCAAATATCAAGGTCGAGTTCTAGCACACCCAAGGGTGATGAAACTACATCATTTGAGGATGTAAGTTTAGATGAGGTGATTGTACTTCCAAAGTATGATCTAACAAAAATCACACTCGAAGAAATGAATGTTCTTAAAGAGGCTCTATAGGGGAAAAAGAGGCAATAAATCTTAAGGATAGAGCATAAAAAAAAGCAAGTTTTACATGAAATCAAATAAATTTTTGTTTGGATGCTTTTAGTCTCCCAGATTAAAATACAAATAAGCCTATTATAGAGAAAATTGTACTCATAAGTGATGAAAGGATGAAAAACAAGAGAGTAATGTAAAATTATTAGAATGGTCTGAGAGAAAACTTCAAACAAAGATCATGGAAAAGATATCTAGTGCCATTGCACTAAGACAATTTTATTTACCAACCAAGATGGTGAATGTGAAGAAGGTGTTAGAGAAAATTTTCTCTCTATACACCAAGTTGAGCAACATTGATATTTTAACCAAATAGTCTCAATGGGCTATTGACTAGCTGCAAGGAGATTTACAACTCATAGGTACTACATTGAAACAATCTCCTCACACTATTTAAGTACATTTTTATAGGTTACTGATGACACAAAGTAGGCTTGATGAGTTGCAAGAAAAAGATGTAAATATCAAATCCACTTTAATCAATATGCAACCCATGTTGGCACCTCATATGGATGTTTTGCAAAAGGAACTAGCCTATGCTAAGACATTGATTAAGAAAGATTCCCATATTTCTACTCATGAAAGCTTAGTTGATCTGGCAAGACAACTAGAAATCCAAGTTCAATCTCTAGATGTAGGCATAGATAATTGGGATTCAATGTTAAAGATCATTATGGAATTACACAAGATATTTTTGGATAAATACACTTTAGATGTAGCACTGAAATGATGCAACTATCCAAAAAAGGGATTAAATATAAATATTGAAAATTTTCAAAAGCATATCAAGGAAGATATATGCTTAGAAGGAGTCAGAGAGTAGAAGTGAAGCATTTACTTAGGGGGAGTAAAATATCAAGGAAACATCAAAATTTTTGCAAATTTTGAGATTTTGAAGATTTTGTATAGAAGTTGAGCATAGAAGCTACATTATTTAACTTATGCATGAAAGAATGTACATGCCATGAAAAAATGGGTTTTCCACTCATGTCAAAGAGGGATATTTTTAATCTCATTATGGTTTCAACATTATAGTGACAAAACACTTAGTCATTTTCTAGCAAAGAACAATGCAAACTGATTGCATAGTGCATGTGTAGTGAATAGGGAAAGGCAAGTAATTAGTACAAGCTAAGTAATCAAATCATGCCAAGCATAAGTTCTAGATAGTAAATGCCAAGTAATATGATAGTATGTGTCAAGCATTCAATGTGCATTGAGTCACTCAAGGGCATATGAAAAAGAAACTTTTCTATGAAATCAAAGACATTTTTATTTATGCTTTCAGTCTTCTAGATTCAAAAATAGATTATCCTATTGTAGAGAAACTTGTACACATAGTGGACAAGATAAATGATGAAGAACCAAAGAATAATATCATATTGTTAGAATGGTTTGACAAAAAATTTCAAATAGAGGTCATGGACAATATATCTAGTGTCATTGCACTACGACAAGTTGATTTAGCAACTAAGAAAGAGAACATGAAGAAGGTGTTAGAGAAAATTTTCTCTCTATACACCAAGTTATGCAATGTTGATATTTTAATCATATAGTTTCGATGGGCTATTGACTAGCTATAAGGATATTTAAAACTCATAGGTACTACATTGAAACAATCTCCTCACACTAGTCAAGTACATTTTTAGAGGTTATTGATGACACAAAGTAGGCTTGCCAAGTTACAAGAAAAAGATGCAAAATATCATATCCGCTTTGATTAGTATATAGTCCATGATGACACCTTACATGGAAGCTTTGCAAAAGGAACTAGCCTATGCTAAGATATTTATGAAGAAAGATTCCCATCTTTCTAGTCACAAAGGCTTAGTTGATCTGGCAACATAGCTAGAAATCTAAGTTCAATCTCTAGATGTAGCAATATATAATTGAGATTCAATGTTAAAGACCATTATGGAGTTACACAAGACATTTTTGGATCAATACACTTTAAGTTTACCACCCAAATGACATTATTGTCAAAAAAGGGGGATTATATAGAAATTTTGAAAATTTTGAAAAGTTTTCCAAGGTAGATAGCTACTTAGAAGGAGTTAGAGAATAGAAGTGAGTCATAAATACTTAGAGGGAGTAAAATATCAAGGTAACTTCAGCATTTTTGTAAATTTTGAGATTTTGAAAATTTTGTATAGAAGTTGAGCATAGAAGCTACATTGTCTGAATTGTGCATGAAGAAATGTATATTCCATAACAACATTTTTTTTCCACTCATGTCAATGAGGGAGATTGTTAATATCATTGTGGTTTTGACATTATAGTGACAAAACACTTAGTCAATATCTAGCAAAGAATAATGCAAATTGAGTGCATAGTGCATATTGAGTAAATAGAGTGAGCTAAGTAATAAGTGTGAGCTAAGTGATAAAATCATGTCAACCATATGTTAAGCATAAGTTTTAGACAATACATGTTGATTAATATGATAGTATGTTCTAAGCACTAGTAGGTGTTGAGCAGTTAGTGTGTGTTGAATCACTTAGCTATTGAGCCAACAGAAGGTGTTGAGTAAACAACTGAGTGTTTTAGATATCAATCAACAATAGGTTTTGAGTTATTTAGAAGTTAAGTATCAGCATAAAGAGCACAATGAAGGTTGAGCATCAGAGCCTATTGATGTTGAGTAATTAGTCAATGACATAGTTGTTTGTAATGGCACAAACTAATATGTAAATCATTTTTGGCCAACATGAACTTGAATTTTTTTATTATAAGAGACAAGGATTGAGTCATATTACACATCCCAATGAAATGCATGTAACCAATCAAACTAAGGGACCCTTAAGGCAATAATAAGGATCAACCACAACTATTGATCTTGACCTATCTCATCTCCATAATGCCAATTAAGAAGGAAAACCCTAAAGGGAATGGTGTGAGTGGCTAAATGCGTGAAGGAGATGAATTCTAATATTACTAAGGGAATTCATGGTGGTAGAGATGTCTTTGATAGAGGTATGAAATGAAAAATCAGTTTGAGAAGAATAGAGGCTGACAATGAAAGGTTAGAGAAGATAGATCTGATCAGAACAACATGAGACAACTAGTAAAGAGGAGATCTGACATCAAGAAGAAAGTTTCTAACTCAAGGACCAAGTATTGGATCATTCTAATAGGTGATACAAAATAAATCTCTTAATAAAGTATTCCTAACAAGCTAATGTAAATTTCCTAACTGGTTGCTTACTTAATTGTGAGTTTAAATCCTTTAGCAAGGTGAGACATAACAATATTTGTAAGTCACTAATAGGATAGACCTCTCATACGGTATATCATAACTTATAATCAAAACATTGTAGTCATAGTTGGCTACACTTTATTTCTTCAGTAGTCAGTATTTGTTGGTGTCATCCCCACCCTCATTTTACCTTCTCAATGGAGGGTTTTTGGGTCATCAACTTATTGTGTTATGTGTTGATTTTCTTTATATTATATATGTGATGCATGCTTACTTATTTCAGTTTATATGTTAAGTTAAGAGATGGATGAAGGTGATATGTTTTAGAGGTAAAAGTTTTAAGTGTTGATTCATCACCATGCCCAGCCCCCCTCAAAACTTACTTTCCTATTGTTACTTCTAACACCACTTCTGATCATAGATCAAAATTTGTACCATATATTTATCACATAACTTTGAAATATGTTTCAATGTAATATTTAGCACATTTTCATATTACATGTGTTTTCACACAACTTTACATGCCTTGATCTTTTACTTATGCATTTTATTTTATATAACTTTCCCACTTGACCTTCAAGAACTCATCCAATTGGAATAAGACAAAATTAATTCTTGCTAACTTAGGGTTAACATCTAGGATGATGTCCTTAATTAGTTAAGTAATTAATTTATCAGCAAACTAATGAACCTTAATCTATAAATACCAAATTACTAATATGCTTTGTTCTACTCTATTTGGTGTCTTTACTAATGAAATGGTTATATCTAATGTTTTATTGTCCATACAATACTTCTCTCTTACACATATCATCATAACACTCTATACTATTTATTTCCAAGCACACACATTCTGAAAATGACCCTATATACTATGCATACTAAAATTATCTATGTACTACCAATAAGACTATATCATACATAGACAATTTTTTGCATCTGATTGCGAGACCTTTATGTATTGTTAGAAATAGATAATAGAGAGGGGGGATGAATTAGTATTTTCAATATTTTTAACCACAACTAAATATTATTAATCACTTCACCACATGTATAAGAAAGTAAACCAATAATTTTGAATAGTATAAACAACTACACACAAAGAGAGATCATAATACCTTATTTTGTCAACTAGGGAAACCCTGGCTAAGGTAAAAATTTGGTGGAGATGGAACCCAAGATATGATTCACTATATTAAGGATATTGACCTTGTTAGGAGTCTATAAAGCATGTATAGTGTCTCGACTCCCTATTAGGAGACTAGGACTTGTTAGAATCCTCAACCCTATTAGGAGTTAGTAAATCATGTACAAATGTGTGCAAGAAGAGCCCACTGACATAACATGCAACTATATAGTAAGTTCTTCAAGAAATAAGTATACATACAATACTAAGATACTTGTACTTTTCAAATCTTCTGGTTGATAATTCTTTACACAAGAGTGACTATGAAAATATCTATCTACACCATATCTCGCATAAAAATGCTTCACATCATATATCAAACTATCACATTCACTTGTTACTAACATTTTACAAGATCATATAAACTTTGCAATTACTAATCACACATTATCATCATCATATATGCCACCTTTTAACTTCACAAATGAAGGTCTTTACTTATACCAAACATATGGTTATATTCTTCCTCACATAACATCATTAGATTTGGCTTATTAAGAAATTGTAAATCAAAACAATAAAACAAGTTGTTTAACACAATTTGCTAGCATGCTCTATTCTGTGTTGTATCATCACTACATTATTAATTCCTTCATAACTCAAACTCAGTTGATCATACAAACATGCACATTGGTATACATCATCAGTATGATGTCCTACATCTCTAGTTAATTGCACAAGAGAATATTCAAAGGGATTTTTCTACTATCATCAAATCTATTATGTTTTTGTAACACTATCTGGCACTTAGAAAATTTTTCTTTATAGATGAGCATGACTGATCTACAAAAAAATAAGTTTCCATAAAGGACAACCATGACTTACCTTATCTGAATAATTAGACATATTGCCAGCAATATCCCCCTTTGGCATTGATGGCAACATTTTAGGAAAATTGGGTAATCCCAAACATGCTATCATACCAATAAAAAAAAAAATAACCATAACATAGTAAAAAAATTGTATTCATGTTATGAAAAGGATACATCCCTTATAACTCATATTACAACTTATTTCTCCCCTTTACAATTACAATTGCAATTTTCCATATATTTCCCCCTTTGACATCAATGATAAAGGTATCAAAAAGAGACTATCAAAATCTAGTAGCTACATCAAAACATGGGAAAGAAATCACTAAAGTTGGTTTTTAACTATGCAAAGTGTTTCTTCCAACTTTCTTTTAGTGCATCACATACACTAATTAGCTCACATAGGGCATATGTGTCTCACTCTATTGCATTCAATTCTTTCGCCACAAACTTTTCATATGAAGATTTTTCTAACAAACATTCCTCCAATTGTTTCTCGAGAAATGTTACTTGTGTGAACAAGTGTTCTCTTAGGAGAGTAAATCTCTTCAGAGCTTTTTCTTTTTCTACTTGCATACTCCTTATACTATCATGAAGTGTCTACATAGTGTGTGCTCAATGGTATCTATCTTTTAATTTTGCTTTAGAAAGTTGTTAGTGAGTATTTGAAGCTTATTTACCTTTTCTTTGATTTGATCATCAAATTCTTTAAGAAGAATGTATGCCAAGTTGCACTTAGCATAAGCCTATTTTCCTTCCTCTATACACTATCTAAATGCCTTAATCCATATATTCAAAGTTTGTATGCCATTCCTCATATTAGTGCACATGGTATTATGGAGTTTACCATCATGCTCTATTTGTGCTTGAATTGAAGCCACATTTGTGAGTGTTGTGAACTCATCATCAAAAGCTTTGCACAAAATTGTTGTGTGCTATTGAATATCTACAAGGGTATCAACATAGCTTACCTCTTTCTCCATTCTATTCTGAACTAAAGTTAAAAAAAATTCAATTGACTTGACTAATTTCTCTTCTCAATAAATTTTCTCAAAGAAGATATGAAGTTAAATTTATTCACTTCATCTTCCTCATCTGATTGAACTCATACTACTTGGGTAGGTGGTGTGGAAGGTATTACTATTACTACTGTCAAGGGTACACTCAAAGTATCTACTTCATTGCTAGATTCAAATTTCTTCACATAAGGTGCATCTTCTTCCTTTGGCTCTTGATTTTTTTTTATTCACCAGAACTACTATAGTCCACAATACTGCCAACAATGTTGGCACCAGAATGCTTGAATGGGTCCTCAATTTTGTCAACTATCACATTGGTGTTATCTACTTGCATAGATTCACTACCAATGGTGATATGTGGTGAACTACTTGAACTTGGTGTAGCTATTGGTTCAATATTGTGAGGAGGACAACATGCTGTAGGACTAACTTCTTGTGTTTATGCATGCTCCTTAGATTCTTTTGGCACAAGACTTTCCTTCTCTATCTACACACTTTTCTATGCCATAGAGCTTTCTTTCTCTAGTTTTGTACTCTTTTCTACCATTGGGCTTTCCTTTTCTTGTTGCACACTCTTTTCTACCATTGGGCTTATCTTTTCTAGTTGCACACTCTCTTTAGGCATAGTAGACATAAATATGAAAATAGACTCTTGAGTTTCCTTATTAAATCCTTCATAATTTCCTCCCATAAGGATAATGAATCTCTTTTTATTCCTTAAAAAAGGTGTTATACATTTCAGAATAACTGTTATTTCTTCCTCATTATTTATGGAACATGACTTTCTCACTATATTCATTATTATTTGTTTGTCTTCCTCTACAACTCTACTTTTTCTATTTGTCAATCTATTATAAAAATCTTCAGGTATCTAACCTCTTATATTGTCAAATCTTTTATCTTCTAGAATCATATTCCTAACTACAACATTTTATAGCTATCTCCTATCCATATTATTATACAAATCATAGTATTTATTCAATTGTACAAAATTATTGTCCTTAATGATTTTCATGTTAAGAATTTCTACCTTTGGCTTCCATGCTTTTTGCCCTACTGATGTCTTAGCTTTTTAATTAGCTACATCTACTAGTCTATCACTAGTTTCCTCCTCAGATTTAGATGAGCTAATCTACAAGGTTCTTCTCTTTCTACTTAGACCACTTATAGTCTAGTTAACTCTATTCTTAGGAGGAGTTTTGGTCTATTCAAGCCTTGTAGACATCCTTGTAGTTGATGCTTCTTTAGTCTTTACTAGATTCCTTAGAGGTTGGTGCTATTCAACTACTACATAAGGCACAATAGGTGTTTGCACACTTGTCTGGGCAACTGTGACCTCTTCAGTAGGTCCTGCCACTACAATGGGTGTAGTTGTAAACAATAGCTCAAATTAACCAATAACCTTCATTTCCATGGCTATCCCTTTCACCTCATCAAATTATTTTCTAGGCATTCCTAATTCCTTCAAAATATAATCAATCACCTTTTTCTTGGAATCCTTTAGTATCTGGCTTGTCTTAACTTCTCTCATCTTCTCAACTTATGTGTCCCATCTAGGAGAATTAGAACCAACTTTAAAATGAAGTATTATCCATGCATATCCTTCAATTAATTCCTCACTCATCTTATATGCAATAGGTTCATTGAACTTTACCCAAGGAACTATAGCTTCCATGCAAGTGAAATCTATCTCAACCATAAAAAACAATTCATCCTTTTATTTTTTCTACTTGTGCAGGAGGTATCCTATATCTTTACTTCATCTCTACTTGGAAAGACTTGATTATTCTAACAATTTCATTATCTCTGACTGCTTTAGGTGTTGGTCTATATGTGTCATTGATTAACCACATTGCACACTCAGTTTCATTCCAATTTGTGATGTCAGAAAAATTCTTAGTGGTATAGAAAAATATATGTGTCAATAGGGATTCAAACCTAAAGACCAAACTCCTTGATTTCTTGATTCTAGAAATGTTATCCAACATCTATGTTGGGATAATGTCACACATATTAGCCTCTTCATCTTTTACTACCAAGTAAGTTGCATGAAAAAATCCTACAATGATTGAATCTATCCTAGATCTATGATTGTACTTATATCCCAAAATCTTACAAATGAGTCTCACTCCATCATCTTGAATGGTGTTGACTTTCATGTTTCTACCATCAAAATATGTATAAGATTTGCTTCAACTATCTTGTGCACATTCTTGAAATTCACAGGGTTACTTCTTTCATTGCTTAGACATGTGACCTTGTTAATTAGGTCATTATTGATACATATGATAGAATCTCCCAACCAAAGAGAATCATCATGTACTCTACTTAGAATTATCCTCTTCCATTCATTATTGTCAAAATCTATGTAGAACATATGCTTAACTAGGTTAAGTCATTCTAGGTATCTATGTTCATGTTTTAATGACAAGTCATTGCTACACATTTTCTCCAATTCCTTATGAATCTTTGAATCACCTATGCTTTCAATCTTTCAATGAATACATCCTCTTATATCCTAAACATGAACAACATTTTATGGAACTTGCAAAAATGCTCCAATAGGGTCATTAAGCAAAGAAACATATGGGTGTTTCTTGAAATTGTATCTAGGTCTATTGCTTACATTATAAACTTGTTGTCTTGCCATTTATGAAAGATTATGCTAAAATTTTTTAGAAAATACCTTAATTTTGTGTATTAGGATTTCTAATGGCTTTGCATATCTATGGACTTCTTTAATTCCGTAACTCTTGCTTCAATCTCACATTTGGACTTTGTACAAACAAATGATGTATGCAAATCAACTTGCATCCTTTAGATCTTTCACAATCTTTACTTTGCATTAAATGCATATTTGCTACTAATTTAGTATATTTTCTTTGTGCAACAAAGAGGTTATTCTTCTTACATATCCTTATCCTAATCATATTAGGCAATTTGTACTTTTTTGTAGACTTCTCTCAATGTCCAGTACATACTATCATTTGTGAAACCTTTGATACTCTGTTTCACTGAGAATGCTTAATTCTAGTAGGAAGAGTCACAAAAAATAAGTGACTTCATTATCTTGTTAGGTACATCTTCTATAATGGTATGAGATATTTTTTATTCCTTTGCCTTTACAAATAATTCCTTTAATTCATTTGTCTGCTCCTATATTTCTTTCTTCAAACTATAATCATTTCTTCTATTGTTCCTTCTATAATTTTGATTCCTATTTAGGTCCCTTCTATCCATTCTGCAAAACTTCGTTATGTGTCCAAAGTAATTACATAGATGACATATAGGTACATTTTTTTCTATTTATTATGCTAGTCATTAGGTGCTCTACAATTCCTTGCAATGTGTCCATGATTGTTGCATCTATATCAAACAATTTGTCTTATTTCTACACTTTCATTAGTGTGAGATATTCTTTTATTTCCTAGATGGTTAGTGATGAAGACACAAAAAAAGACCAGAATGAACACATAGGAAAAGGTAAAATATTATTATAAATGAAAAATTCAATATGGGCTTACAACAATATGATTCTAGAGAAAGAAATCCTCCACACAATACCTTCTCTCTAACTCCACTAAGTGATGCCTTTGCAATGCCATAAATGTTCTTAAATAAGCCCCAAATGGTTTAGGGTTAGAAATAAATTCTAGATTATGCTAGTTGGCATCCACCACCAAAATAGAAGGTTCTAGAAATCACGTTTGAAGTTGGTGTAAAATTAGAAGAATCTAGAAATAGTAGTCAAACTTTCAGGAGGCATAACTTTTGAATCGTAGCTCCAATTGATGAACTGTTTACATTTTTGGAAAGATCTTGAAGCACTCTACAGCCTCATTAACAAGCTTTGCTTGTGACCCATTTTTTGGCCCTATACAAGGTCGTTTAGTGCCCCATATCTGATTTTGAAGCAATCTTAGCAAGTCTCTAGGAACTGAAAAATTCCAATAACTTTCTAACCATGAAGCCTTTTGACTTGATTCATTTTTTGTAGTGTTCTAAATTAAAAATATAACCATCCCTCCAATTTTCACCCTCTAACTCACCATAATTATGGCTTGATTACATAGTCCTATTTTTTTGGCATTTATACGTATCCAGAGTGCTTAAAAACTCTAACCCAGAACACTAATAGTGGAACTATAAGAGTTGGAACCTTTATTTGACCCAAAAGTGTATCAAGAAATGAAAACACATTCAATAGAAACCATTTCTAAGAATATTTTTGGGTGATACGAGATTGCCCTTACACCACTGGATCCTCCTGCATCAGACACCTAGGGTAGATTGAAAAGTGACCTTGTCACTTTATGGTAGAGGAAAACCCAAATTGGCAACCTCCACTGCTGATATCCAAGTTGAGACCTCCATTGGTCATCCTTTAAACTTCATCAAGTACTCCTTATATTGCCTATTTCTTGTTCTCCTACCCACACAACTATCCAAAATCTCTTCTATCTTGTCCTTCTTAGAACTGGGTATTGGACTTGGTTCCAGCATCAAACCCTCATCTATGCCACCATCATGATATTTTGTTAAGTCTACAATGTTGAAGATAGGAGAAATACGAATCCCATCTAGAAACTCCACCTCATATGCATTTCCTGAGTCATGTTTCTTCAAAATTTTACAAGGGCCAAATTTCTTCATCTTCAGCTTGTTGTAAGTACACATTAGAAACTGTTCCTTTTGTAAGTGTACCATAACCATATCCCCTACTTGAAACTCCTTATATCTCCTCCTTTGATCAGCCCTAGCTTTATATTGTCAATTCATCTTGGTAATGTGTGCATGGACCTCCTCATGTAGGCTCTTGATATGTTCAAAAAATTCTTCTACCTCGAAAATTGTCCTCTCACCTTGCTCCATCTTATTCAATTCTGGTGTAGTCCTTGGGCTACTTCCATACACAATTTGGAATGGTGATCTACTAGTACTCCTATTTACAGAGTTATTATAAGAAAATGTTGCTTGTGGTAGAATCAAATCCCACCCCTTGGGCTTATCTCCCACTAAACACCTCAGAAAATTGCCCAAAATTCTATTTACCACTTAAGTCTATCCATCAAACTACAGATGATGTGTGGAACTAAACTTCAATTCTATCCTCAACTTTTCCATAAAGTTCTCTAGAAATACCCTAGAAATTTAGTATCTCTGTAGGAAACAATACTCTTTGGGAGACCATGTAATCTCACCACCTCTCTGAAAAACAAATCTACAATATATACAACATCATGAGTCTTGTGGCATGGGATGAAATGTGTCGTCTTGGAGAACCTATCAACCACCACAAATACTGAGTCATTACCCTTTTGTGTCCTTGGCAATCTAAGAACAAAATCCATACTTATGTCCTCCCAAGGCTTTGATGGAACATGCAATGGCTGATAAAGTCCAATATTGTGACTAAATCCTTTCATTGCTTGACACACTTGACAACTTTGCACAAATTTCTGCACATCTTGTGATAATTGAGGCCAAAAATAATGTTCTCTAACAATGGCAATAGTCTTATCTTGACCAAAGTGTCTTGCCATTCCCCACTATGTCTCTCTTTAATTAGGTTTCCCCTCATTGAAATCCTTGGAATGCATAATTGACTACCCTTGATCAACATACCATCCTAAATCAAATAGTCTAGCCACCTGGCTCTATCTATAGTAATAGGTTCTTTACAAGCCTTCCATGCTTCAGCAAAATCAGGATCCTCAAGGTACAGATACTTGAGTTCATCAAACCCAACCACTTCAACTTGCATTACTATAAGCAAAAACTATCTCCTACTTAATGCATCTACAACCCTATTCAACTTTCCACTTCTATGTTTCAACACAAATGTATAGCTCTACAAGAACTCTACCCACTTCATATGTCTCTAGTTCAATTTACCTTGGCTATTTAGGTACTGCAATTCCATATCATTAGTATACAAGACAAATTCTTTTGGCAATAAATAGTGCCTCCATTTCTTTAGGGCTTGAACTATTGCATAGAACTCTTGGTAATAAACAAAATACTTCATCTTTGCATCATTCAATTTTTCACTAAAATATGCAATAGGGTTGCCTTCCTGGCTCAATACAGCCCCAACAACACTGCCACTAGCATCACAATCTACCTAGAACACTTTACTAAAATCTAGAAGTCCCAACATAGGTTGCTCCATCACCTTCTTCTTCAACAATTCAAAACTCCTTGCAACTATTGTAGTCCATTTCAACTCTTTTCTGTCTCCCCTTATTATTTTTTAATTAGGGGTGCATATATGCCACTGAAATTCTTAATGAATTTTCTATAAAAACTAACCAGACCATGAAATGATCTTACCTCAGTAGTAGACCTTGGAGTAGGCCACTCCAAGATGGCCTTTACCTTTTTTGGATCCATTTTGAGACACTTAGATGATACATCAAACCCCAAGTAGACTAACTCCTTTCTTACAAAGCTACACTTCTTCAAATTAATCAACATTTTGTCTTCCCTCAACCTTTCAAGGAAACTACAAATGTGCAATAAATGTTCATCCAATGTCTTTTTGAAAATTAAAATATCATCCAAATAGACAATAATAATTTTTTCCAAGAATTTCTTTAGTACCTCATTCATAAGCCACATGAAGGTGCTTGGCACATTGGTTAGTCCAAAAGGCATGACTAACCACTCATATAGACCCTCCTTGGTCTTGAATGCAGTCTTCGACTCATCTCCTTCTTGGATCTATATTTGGTGATAGCCACTCTTGAGATCTATCTTTGTGATGTACTGAACTCCACTCAAGCAACCCATAAGATCATCCATTCTTTGCAAAGGAAATTGATACTTGATGGTTATCCTGTTTATAGCTTGAGAGTCAGTGCACATTCTCCACTCTTAATCCTTCTTTGGTGGTAGTACTGTAGGTATAGTACATGGACTTAGGCTCTCCTAAATCAAACCCTTCCTCAATAGCTCCTAAACCTATCTATTTAGCTCCTCAGTTTTAGTAGAGGTCATCCTATGAGTAGCCTTGTTAGGAATACTAGCTCCAGGGATTAAATCTATCTGATGTGATCTACCTTACTGGTGGCATCCCTTCTAGAACATTATTAGAGATGACATCTCCATACTCACTTAAGAGGCCTAAAACTTTAGGTTGAATTTTACTACTAGCTTCCTTATCTCTTCTAGGAATCAAAGTATAACACATATATTGATGTTTCATACCATCCAAAAAATTTCTTCCATAAAAAAAACATAACCTAGCACTACTGCATACCTTTTCACCCTCCTTTATCATGGGTTTTAATTTGTGGCAAACTCCATCCTTGGTTAGAGTGTATGCATTTGCATGACCATCATGTACAACATGTCTATCAAGTTTCCACAGTCTTCCCAACAATAAATGGTAGACATCCATTGGAATAATGTCACAGAGAACTTGATCATGGTAACTCCCAATCTTGAACTTCACCAAGCATTGTTCATTGACTCAAACCTTATGATCATCCCTCACCCAAGCAATATGATAGGGTTGGTGGTGTTTCTTCCTTTTGAGCTTTAGCTTAGAGAATACCTCTTTAGACACCAAGTTGTTAGTGTTGCCACCATCAATAATCACATCACAACACTTATCCTCGTACTTGCACCTGGTATGAAACAAACTCCTCCTTTGTCCAGGTTTAGTCTCACCACTTAGTAAGACCCTTTCATTTAGGAGAACCTCTCCTCTTTCTACATCCTCAGAATGCAATGACTATGAATCTTCATCCACATGAGCAACCCTTGCTTGACCATTAGACCTCCTATCTATCCTTCCTTGTTATTGAGGGCATTGAGAGGCATGATGTCCTTCTTCATTGCTTTTAAAACAAGTACCATGGAAGCCTCCTCTTCTTGATCATTTTCCACTTCCTCTACCTCTTCATCTCTAACCTCCAAAGTTTTGATCATGGGAGTAGTTGAAAACCTCATTACTCTAGTTTCTGCTAGTACCCACATCTTCATTTTTCTTTTGGGTCTCATTTCATCCTCCAAATGACCTACTGCCACCCCTTCCTCCTTGATTAGACCCTCTTTGACTTCCTTCAAACCTTTTTATTTAGCTTTTGTTCAACTCGTAGGGAAAACTGGTATGCCTCTTCAATGCTAGTCATTCTAACCAGACAAAACTCCTCTTGTATGCTAGGTCATAACCTATTGAGGTAATGAGCAACCTTCTCCTTATTAGCTTCTAAATGTTGTGCTCTAATAAGAAGTCGATAAAATTCCTCTATATATTCCTAGATAGATTTTCCTACTTGTTTTAACCCTTGCATTTTCTTGAACAAATCAAGCTCATAATCAACAGGAATGAGCTACTTCTTTAGTTTTTCCACCATGCGATCCCACCTTTTGATTTTATCCTTTCCTCTTCTATTCCTTTCTAGTTAAACCTCTTGCCACCAAATTTTGGGATGACCTTTCATTTTGGCCTTTGCAAATTTAACCCTCTCAAGGTCTTTGATATCCTCATACTCAACATACTCCTCTAGTTCATTGATCCAATCGATTAACTCATTCAGGTTTAGGGTTCTCAAAAACATACCCACATCAATTTTAGGTCTTTTTGCAAGCTTAGAAATGGCCCAAAAAGCCTCTCCTCTACCTAATTTAGGACTTCCCCTTCATGTTCCCCTTCCTATCTAATTTCTTCTTCTTCATTTTCTTCCTCACTTTTGTTTCCTACGGCAACATTCAATCCTCTATGGATCTCCTCTTGTGATGCTTGAATCTACCTTTGGAATGCTCTAACCTCCTCAAGATTAATAGCTCAGGCTCTTCCACCATGCTCTCTTCATGGAGGCATCCTCTTGACTCAAACCCATGAGCACACAGTCCTAGTGTAAACTGCCTCACAGTCAGTGCTCTGTCTACACACTCAGGAAAAATTGCTCTAATACCAGTGGATGGAGACACAACCAAAGACCAAAATGAACACATAGGAAAAAGAAAAATATTATTATTAATGAAAAATACCCTATGGGCTTACAACAATATGATTCTAGAGAAAGAAATCCTCCACATAATACCTTCTCTATAACTCCACTAAATGTTGCCTTTATAATGCCAAAAATGTTCATAAATAAGCCCCAAATGGTTTAGGGTTAGGAATTCATTCTAGAATATACCAATTGGCTGTCAAAACATAAGGTTCCAAAAATCACATTAGAATTTAGTGTAAAATTAGAAGAATCCAAAAATGGTAGTCAAACTTCTGGAGGCATAAGTTTTGAACCATAGCTCTGATTGACAAACTGTTTACATTTTTGGAAATCTCTCGAAGCACTCTATAGCCCTATGAACAAGCTATGCTTGTCCCCTATTTTTTTAGCCTTGTACAAGGACATTTAGTACCCAATATCTGACTTTGAAGTGCTCTTAAGAGGTCTCAAGGAATAGAAATTTTTTAATAACTTTCTAACCGTGAGACCTTTTGACTTGATTCTTATGCTGGAGTGTTCCAAATTAGAAATATAACTAGCCCTCCAATTTACACCCTCTAACTCACTATAATTATGGTTCAATTACATAGTCCTATTTTTTTTGGCATTTATACATTTCCTAAGGTGCTTAAAAACTCTAACACAGAACACTAATAGTGGAAATGTTTGAGTTGGAACTTTTATTTGACCCAAATGGGTATCAAAAAATGAAAATACATTAAATAGAAATTATTTCTAAGAATATTTTTGGGTGATATAGGATTGCCCTTACACCACTGGATGCTCCTACATTAGACACCTAGGGTAGATTGAAAAGTGACTCTATCACTTTATGGTAGAGGAAAACCCAAATGGGCAACCTCCACTGCTGATATCCAAGTTTAGTCACCTATTGGTCATCTTTTCTAGTACACTAGGTACTCCTCATATTGCCTATTTCTAGTACTTCTGCCCACATGACTATCCAAAATCTCTTCTATCTCTTCCTTCTTAGAACTAAGAATTGGAAATGGTTCCAGCATCAAACCCTCATCTGCACCATCATCATGATATTTTGTTAAGTCTATAATGTTGAAGATAGGAGAAATATGAATCCCATCTAGCAACTCTAGCTCATATGCATTTCCTGAGTCATGTTTCTTCAAAATTTTATAGGGGTCAAATTTCTTTATCTTCAGCTTGTTGTAAGTATCATTCCTTCTGTAAGTGTACCATAACCATATCCCCTACTTGAAACTCCTTATGTCTCCTCCTTTGATCAGCCCTAGCTTTATATTGTTGATTCATCTTAGTAATGTGTGCATGGACCACCTTATGTAGGCTCTTGATATTTTCCACAAATTCTTCTACCTTGACACTTGTCCTCTCACCTTGCTCCATCTTCTTCAATTTTGATGTAGTCCTTGGGCTACTTCCATACACAATTTGGAATGGTGATCTACTAGTACTCCTATTTACAAATTTATTGTAAGAAAATTCTTCTTGTGGTAGAATCAAATCCTACCCCTTGGGCTTATCTCCCACTAAACACCTCAGCAAATTGCCCAAAATTTAATTTACCACTTCGGTCTATCCATCAAACTATGGATGATGTGTAGAACTAAACCTCAATTTTGTCCTCAACTTTTTCCATGAAGTCCTCTAGAAATACCCCAAAAATTTAGTATCTCTGTCGGAAACAATACTCTATGGGAGACCATCTAGTCTCACCACCTCTTTGGAAAATAAATCTACAATATGTACAACATCATGAGTCTTGTGGCCTGGGATGAAATGTGCCATCTTGGAGAACCTATCAATCACCACAAAAACTAAGTAATAACCCCTTTGTGTCCTCTACAATCTAAGAACAAAATCCATACTTATGTCCTCCCAAGGCTTTGATGGAATAGGCAATGGCTGATAAAGTCCAATATTGTGACTAAATCCTTTGACTACTTGACACACTTGACAATCTACTCAAATTTTGTCACATCTTGTGACAATTGAGGCCAAAAATAATGTTCTCTAAGAATGGTAGTGGTCTTATCTTAACCAAAGTGTCCTACCATTCCCCTATTGTGTTTCTCTTTAATCAAGTTTTCCGTCATGGAACTCCTTGGAATGCATAACTGACTACACTTGACCAACATACCATCTTGAATCAAATAGTCTAGCCACCTGGTTCTATCTATAGTAACAAGTTTTGTACAAGCCTTCCATGCTTTACCAAAATCAAGATCCTCAGGGTAGAAATTCTTGAGTTCATCAAACCCAACCACTTCAACCAACATTATTGTAAGCAACATCTATCTCCTACTTAATGCATTTGCAACCCTATTAGACTTTCCAATTCTATGTTTCAACACAAATGTATAGCTCTACAAGAACTCTACCCACTTCATATGTCTTTGGTTTAATTTACCTTGGCTATTTAGGTACTACAATGTCTGGTGATTAGTATACAAGATAAATTCTTTTGGCAATAAATAGTGCCTCCATTTCTTTAAGGCTTAAACTATTGCATAGAACTCTTGGTCATAAACATAATACTTCTTCTTTACATCATTCAATTTTTCACTGAAATATGCAATATGCTTACCTTCTTGACTGAATATAGCCCCAATAGCACTGCCACTAGCATCACAATCTACTTGGAACACTTTACTAAAATCTAGAATTGCCAACATAGGTTTCTCTATCACCTTCTTTTTCAAAAATTCAAAACTCCTTGTAGCTCTTGTAGTCCATTTGAACTCTTTTCTATCTCCCCTTATTATTTTAGATAGGGGTGCACATATGCCACTGAAATTCTTAATGAATTTTTTGTAAAAACTAACTAGACCATGAAATGATCTTACCTTAGTAGAAGACCTTGGAGTAGGCCATTCCAAGATTTCCTTTACCTTTTCTAAATCCATTTTGAGACCTTCAGATGATACAACAAACCTTAGGTATTCTAACTCCTTTTTTACAAAGCTACACTTCTTCAAATTAATCAACATTTTCTCTTCCCTCAACCTTTCAAGAACACTACAAATGTGTGATAAATGTTCATCCAAAGTCTTGCTGAAAATTAAAATATCATCAAAACAGACAATAACAAATTTTCTCAAGAATTTTTTTAGTAATTCATTCATAAGCCACATGAAGGTGCTTGGCATGCTGGTTAGTCCAAAAGGCATGACTAACCACTCTTATAGACCCTCCTTGGCCTTGAATCTAGTCTTCCACTCATCTCCTTCTCGGATCCATATCTAGTGATAGTCATTCTTGAGATCTATCTTTATGAATTACTAAGCTCCACTCAAGTAGTCCATAAGATCATCCATTCTTGGCAAAGGAAACCAATACTTGATGGTTATCCTATTTGTAGCTCAAGAGTTAGTGCACATTCTCCACTCTCCATCCTTCTTTGGTGCCAGTACTACAGGTACTACACATGGAATCAGGATCTCCCAAATCAAACCCTTCCTTAATAGCTCGTGAACCCATCTATTTAGCTCCTCAGTTTTATTAGGAGTCATGTTATGAGCAGCCTTGTTAGGAAAACTAGCTCTAAGGATTAAATCTATTTGATGACTAATCTTCCTTACTATTGGCAACGCTTTTGGAACATTATCAGAGATGGCATCTCCATACTCACTTAAGAGGCCTAAAAATTTATGTGGAATTTCACTACTACCTTCCTTATCTCTTCTTGGAATCAAAGCATAACACATAGGCTGATGTTTCATACCTTCCATAAAAATTCTTCCATCAAAAAGACATATCCTAGCACTACTGGATAGCTTTTCACCCTCCTTTATCATGGGTTTCAGTTTGTGGCTAATTCCATCCTTGGTTAGAGAGTATGTATTTGCATGACCATCATGTACAACATGCCTATCAAATTTCCATAGTCTTCCCAACAATAAATGGTAGACAACCATTGGAATAATGTCATAAAGAATGTCATCATGGTAGCTCCCAATCTTTAACTTCACCAAACACTATTCACTGAATAGGACATTATGATCATCCTTCACCCAAGCAATCCAATAAGGTAAGGGGTGTTTCTACCTTTTGAGCTTTAGCTTAGAGACCATCTCTTCATACACCAAGTTGTCAGTGTTGCCACCATCAATAATCACATCACAACACTTATCCTCGCACTTGCACCTAGTACGAAACAAACTTCTCCTTTATCTAGGTTTAGTATCACCACTTAGTAAGACCTTTTCATTTATGAGAACCTCTCCTCTTTTTGCATCCTAAAAATGCAATGACTATGCATCTTCATCCACATGAACAACCCCATCTTGACCATCAACCCTCCTATTTGTCCTTCCTTGTCATTGGGGGAATTCAAAGGTATGATGTCCTTCTTCATTGCAATGAAAATAGGTACCAAAAAAATCCTCCTCTTCCTAATCCTTGTCCACATCCTCTACCTCTTCCTCTCTTATCTCCAATGTTTTGATCAAAGGAGCGATTGAAACCCTCATTACTCTGGTTTCTATTGGTACCCACATCTTCATTTTTCTTTTAGGTCTCATTTTAGCCTCCAAATGACCTACTGCCACCCCTTTCTCCTTGACTATGCCCTCTTTTCCTTTCCTCAAAAATTTTATTTAGCTTCTCTTCAACTCATAGGGTAGACTGGTATGCCTCTTCAATGCTAGTCATTTTAACTAGACTTAACTCCTCCTGTATGCTAGGTCATAACCTACTAAGGTAATGGGAAAAATTCTCCTTATTATCTTTTGCATGCCCCACCCTAATAAGAAATCAATAAAATTCCTCTATATATTCTTGGATGAATTTTCTTGCTTGTTTTATCCCTGGCATTTTCTTGAAAAAAATTAAGCTCGTAATCAACAGGAATGAACTGCTTCTTTAGTTTGTCCACTATGCCATCCTGCCTTGTGATTTTCTCCTTTCCTCTTCTATTCCTTTCCAACTGAACCTCTTGCCACCATATTTTGGCATGGCCTTTCATTTTGGCCTTCGCAAATTTAATCCTCATACTCAAAATACTCATCTAGTTCATTGATCCAATCGATCAACTCATCTAGGTTTAGGGTTCTCAAAAACATACCCACATCAATTTTAGGTCTTTTCCAAGCTTAGAAATGGCCCTAAAAAGTTCTCCTTTGCCTTCCCCTTCCTGTCCAATTTTTTCTTCTTCATTTTCTTCCTCACTTTTGTTGCCTGTAGCAACATTCAGTCCTCTATCAATCTTCTCCTACAATGCTTGAACTTGCCTCTGGAAGACTTTGACCTCCTTAGGATTAATAGCTTTGGCCCTTTGACCATGCTCTCTTTGTGGAGGCATCTTCTTCACTCAAACCCATAACCACACAGTACTAGTGCAAACTACTTCATAGTCGATGCTCTATCTACACACTCAGGAGAACCTACTCTGATACCACTTGATGGTGACATAACCAAAGACTAGAATGAACACATAGAAAAAGGGAAAATATTATTATTAAGTAAAATCTCCCTATGGGTTTACAAAAATATGATTATGTAGAAAGAAATCCTCCACAAAGTACCTTCTCTCTAACTCCACTAAGTGATGCCTTTACAATGCCAGAAATGTTCTTAAATAAGCCCCAAATGGTTTAGAGTTAGGAATACATTCTAGAGTATGACATTTGGCATCCACTACCAAAATAAAAGGTTCCCAAAATCACATTAGAAGTTGGTGTAAAATTAGAAGAATAAAAAATAGTAGTCAAACTTTCAGAAGGCATAACTTTTGAACCGTAACTTTGATTGACAAACCATTTACATTTCTAAAAAGCTCTTGAAGCACTCTATAGCCTTGCTTGTTGCCTTTTTTTGGCCATATATGAGGTCACTTAGTGCCTCATATCTAACTTTGAAGAACTCTTAGGAGGTCTCAAGGAACTAAAAAATTGCAATAACATTCTAACCATGAGGCCTTTTGACCTAACCTATTTCTGGAGTGTTCTAAATTACAAATATAACCATCCCTCCAATTTACACCCTCTAACTCACTATAATTATGGCTCAATTATATAGTCCTATTTTTTTGGCATTTATATGTATCCCAAGGTGCTTAAAAACTCTAATGCAGAACACTAATAGTGGAAATGTGAGAGTTGGAACCTTTATTTGACCCAAATGGGTATCCAAAAATAAAAACACATTAAACATAAACTATTTCTAAGCATGTTTTTGGGTGATAGAAGATTTCCCTTACACCACTAGATGCTCCTTCATCAGACGCCCAGGGTAGATTGAAAAGTTACCCTATCACTTTATGGTAGAGGAAAACCCAAATGGGCAACCTCCACTGCAAATATCCAAGTTTAGTCCTCTATTGGTCATCCTTTCCACTTCACTAGGTACTCCTCATACTGCCTATTTTTGGTACTCTTGCCCACACGACTATCTAGAATCTCTTCCATCTCCTCTTTCTTAGAACTATGAATTGGACATGGTCGTCGCATCAACCCCTCATCTATGCCATCATCATGATATTCTATTAAGTCTACAATGTTGAAGTTATTAGAAATATGAATCCCATCTAGCAAATCCACCTCATATGCATTTCTTGAGTCATGTTTCTTCAAAATTTTATAGTGGCCAAATTTCTTCATCTTACACTTGTTGTAAGTACCCACTGGAAATTGTTCCTTTTGTAAGTGTACTATAACTATATCCCCTACTTGAAAATCCTTATGTCTAATCCTTTCATCAGCCCTAGCTTTATACTGTTGGTTCATATTGGTAATGTGTGCATGGACCTAATCATGTAGGCTGTTGATATATTCAGCAAATTCGTCTACCTCAGCATCTGTCCTCTCTCCTTGCTCCATATTTGTCAATTTCAGTGTAGTCCTTGGGCTACTTCCATACACGATTTTGAATTGTGATCTACTAGTACTCCTATCTATAGGGTTATTGTAAGAAAGTTCTACTTGTGGTAGAATCAAATCCCACCCCCTAGGCTTATCTCCCACTAAACACCTCAGCAAATTGTGTAAACTTTTATTTACCACTTTGGTCTTTCTATCAAACTATAGATGATGTGTGGAACTAAACCTCAATTATGTCCTTCACTTCTTCCATAAAGTCCTCCAAAAATACCCCAAAAATTTAGTATCTCTTTTGGAAACAATACTCTTTGGGAGACCATGTAGTCTCACCACCTCTCTGAAAAACAAATCTGCAATATGTATAGCATCATGAGTCTTGTGGCATGGGACGAAATGTGCCATCTTTGAACCTATCAACCACCACAAATACTGAGTCATTATCCCTTTGTGTCCTCATCAATCCAAGAACAAAATCCATACTTATGTCCTCCGAATGCTTTGATGGAATAGGCAATAGCTGATAAAGTCCAGTATTGTGACTAAATCCTTTCACTACTTGACACACTTGACAACTCTGCTCAAATTTCATCAAATCTTCTGAGAATTGAAACCAAAAATAATGTTCTCTAAGAATGGCAATGTTCTTATCTTGAATAAAGTGTCCTACCATTCCCTCATTGTGTTTCTCTTTAATTAGGTTTTCCCTCATGGAACTCCTTGGAATGCATAATTGACTACCCTTGAAAAACATATAATACTTAATCAAATAGTCTAGCCACTTGGTTCTATCTACAGTAATAGGTTCTCTACAAGTCTTCCATGCTTCACCAAAATTAGGATCCTCAGGGTATAGATGCTTGAGTTCATCAAACCCAACCACTTCAACTAGCATTACTGTAAGCAACAACTATCTCCTACTTAATGCATCTGTGACCCTATTAGGCTTTCCACTTCATGTTTTAACATAGATGTATAGATTTGCAAGAAATCTACCCACTTTATATGTCTCTGGTTTAATTTACCTTGGTTGTTTAGGTACTGCAATGTCTGGTGATCAGTATAGAAGACAAATTATTTTGGCAATAAATAGTGCCCCCATTTCCTTAAGGCCTGAACTATGGCATAGGATTCCTAGTCATAAACATAAAACTTCTTCTTTACATCATTCAATTTTTCACTAAAATATGCAATAGGCTTACCTTCTTGGCTCAATACAGTGCCAATAGCACTACCACTAGCATCGCAATCTACTTGAAACACTTTACTAAAATCTTGAAGTGCCAACATAGTTTTCTCTATCACCTTCTTTTTCAACAATTCAAAACTCCTTGGAGATGTTGTAGTTCATTTGAACTCTTTTCTATCTCCCCTTATTGTTTCAGTTAGAGGTGCACATCTGCCACTAAAATTCTTAATGATTTTTTTGTAAAAACTAACTAGACCATGAAATCATCTTACCTCAGTAATAGACCTTGGAGTAGGCCATTCCAAGATGTCCTTTACCTTTTTCTAGATCCATTTTGAGACCCTTAGATGATACAACAAACCCCAAGTAGACTAACTCCTTTTTTACAAAGCTACACTTCTTCAAATTAATCAAAATTTCCTCTTCCCTCAACCTTTCAAGTACTAAAAATTAAAATATCATCCAAATAGACAATAAAAACTTTTCCTAAGAATTTTTTTAGTAACTCATTCATAAGCCGCATGAAGGTGCTTGGCACATTGGTCAGTCCAAAAGGCATGACTAACCACTCATAGACCCTCCTTTGTCTTGAATGTAGTCTTCCACTCATATCCTTCTCAGATCCATATCTAGTGATAGCCAGTCTTGAGATCTATCTTTGTGAAGTACTAAGCTCCACTCAAGCAATCCATAAGATCATCCATTCTTGGTAGAAAAAATTGATGCTTTATGGTTATCCTATTTGTAGCTTGAGAGTCAATACACATTCTCCACTTTCCATCCTTGTTTGGTGCTAGTACTATAGGTACTACACATGGACTCAAGTTCTCATGAATCAAAACCTTTCTCAATAGCTCCAAAACATGTCTATTTAGCTCCTAAGTTTTAGCAGGAGTCATCTTATGAGTAGCCTCATTAGGGAAACTAGCTCCAAAGATTAAATCTATTTGATAACTAATCTACATTACTTGTGGCAACCCTTCTGGAACATTATTAGAGATGACATCTCCATACTCACTTAAGAGGTCTAAAACTTTAGGTGGAATTTTACTACTATCTTCCTTATCTCTTCTATGAATCGAAGCATAACACATATGTTGATGTTTCATTCCATCCAAAAATTTCTTCCATCAATAAGACATATCCTAGCACTACTGCATACCTTTTCACCTTCTTTTATCATGGGTTTAAATTTTTGGAAAACTCCATACTTGGTTAGAGAGTATGTATTTTCATGAGCATCATGTACAACATGTCTATCAAATTGCCAAGGTCTTCCCAATAATAAATGACAGACATACACTGGAATAATGTCACAGAGAACTTCATCATGGTAACTCCCAATCTTGAACTTCACCAAAAACTATTCACTGAATAGGACCTTATGATCATCCTTCACCCAAGAAATCTGATAGGGTAGGGGGTGTTTCTCCCTTTTGAGCTTTAGCTTAGAGACAATCTCTTTAGAAACCAAGTTGTCAGTGTTTCCACCATCAATAATCACATCACAACACTTATACTTGCACTTGCATCTGGTATGAAGAAAAATCCTCCTTTTTTGAGGTTCAATCTCACCACTTTGTAAGACCCTTTCATTTATGAGAACCTGTCCTCTTTTTGCATCCTCAGAATGTGATGAGTATGCATCCTCGTCCATATGAGCAACTCTTGCTTGACCATCAACCCTCCTATCTATCCTTCCTTGTCATTGAGGGAATTCAAAGGCATAATGTCCTTCTTCATTGCAATGAAAAAAAGTACCACAAAAGCCTCCTCTTCCTGATACTTGTCTACATCCTTTGCCTCTTCTTCTCTGATCTCCAAAGTTTTTATCACAAGAACGGTTAAAACTCTCATTACTCTGGTTTCTGCTAGTACCCATATCTTCATTTTTCTTTTGGGTCTCATTTTTGCCTCTAGATGACCTACTACCACCCCTTCCTCCTTGACCACACCCTCTTTTCCTTCCTTCAAACCTTTTATTTAGCTTCTCTTCAACTTGTAGGGAAAACTGATATGCCTCTTCAATGCTAGTCATTCTAACCAGACTTAACTCCTCCTATATGCTAGGTCGTAACCCACTAAAGTAAAGAGAAACCTTCTCCTTATTAGCTTGTACCAAATTCGATAAAATTCCTCTCTATATTTTTGGATAGATTTTCTTGCTTGTTTTAACCCTTGCATTTTCTTGAACAAATCAAGCTTGTAATCAAAAGGAGTGAACTACTTCTTTAGTTTGTCCACCATGCAATCCCACCTTGTGATTTTCACCTTTCCTCTTCTATTCCTTTCCAACTAAACATCTTTCCACCAAATTTGGCATGCCCTTTCATTTTTGCCTTCACAAATTTAACCCTCTCAGGGTGTTTGTTATCCTCATAGTCAAAATACTCCTCTAGTTCATTGATCCAATCAATTAACTCATATGGGTTTAGGGTTCCTAAAAACCCACCCTCATCAATTTTAGGTCTTTTTCCAATCTTGGAAATGAACCTAAAAAGGCCTCTTCTCTACCTAATTTAGGACTTCCCTTCTAGCTTCCCCTTCCTATCCAATTTCATCTTCTTCATTTTCTTCCTCACTTTCGTTTCCTGTGGCAACATTTAGTCCTCTATGGATCTCCTCTTGCAATGCTTGGACTTGCCTCTAGAGGGCTCTAACCTCCTTAGGATTAATAGCTCCAGACCTTCCACCATGCTCTCTTCATGGAGGCATCTTCTTGACTCAAACTCATTACCACACAGTCCTTGTGCAAACTACTTCACAGCCAACCCTCTATCTACGCACTCATGAAAACTTGCTCTAATACCACTTGATAGAGACACAACCAAAGACTAGAATGAACACACAAGAAAAGGGAAAATAGTATTATCAATGAAAAATTCCCTATGGGCTTACAAAAATATGATTCTAGAGAAAGAAATCCTCCACACAATGCCTTCTCTCTAACTCCACTAAGTGTTGCCTTTACATTGCCAGAAATGTTCTTTAATAAGCCCCGGATGGTTTAGGGTTAGGAATACATTCTATAATATGCTAGTTGGCATCCACCTCCAAAATAGAAGGTTCCAAAAATCAAGTTATAAGTTGGTGTAAAATTAGAAGAGTCCAGAGACGATAATTGAACTTCTGGGAGGCATAACTTTTGGACCTTAGCTCTGATTCAAGAACCATTTAAATTTTTAGAAAGCTCTCAAAGCTCTCTATAGCCCTATGGACCATATTCACTTGTTCCTCATTTTTTGGCCTTTTACAGGCCCATTTAGTGCCCCATATCTGACTTTGAAGTGCTCTTAGGAGGTCTCCAAGAATCAAAAAATTGTAATAACTTTCTAATCATGAAGCCTTTTGACCTGATTCTTTTCCTAGAGTGCTCTAAATTAAAAATATAACCTTCCCTCCAATTTACACCCTCTAATTCACCATAATTATGGCTCAATTACATAGTCCTTTTTTTGACATTTACACATAACCTAGGGTGCTTAAAAACTCTGACCCAAGACACTAATAGTGGAACTATGAGAGTTGGAACCTTTATTTGACCTAAATGGGTATCCAAAAATGAAAACACATTAAATAGAAATTATTTCTAAGCATATTTTTTGGTGATACAAGATTTCCCTTACACCACTAGATGCTCCTGCATCAGTTAGTGTTCCTATATATATCCTACTATTTGCATTATTGCTATCAAATTTTGGTTTCTTACAATCTATTACATAATGACCATATCACTAGTTTTCTTACTAGATCCTTTTTTCTTTAGGTCATCTATTTTGTCCTTTAATTCACCAATGTAGGCTTTTGCATCTTTGTATCTATCTTTAAGGCCATCTCTTTCATCAATAAGTTGTTCAATCTATTCAAGTGCTTCTCCAAGATTCTTCTTCAATTGGTCCATATCCATAGGGATCTTATTCAAGCTTTTAATGCTCTTCTGAATAACCAAGCTCTGATACCAATTGTTAGAAATAGACAATACTGAGGTGTGGTAGTGAATCAATATTTTCAATATTTTTAACCACAACTAAATATTATTAATCACCCTACCACATGCATAAGAAAGTAAACCAATAATGTTGAATAGAATAAATAACCACACTCAAAGAGAGATCATAACACCATATTTTGTTAACTAGGGAAACCATGGCCAAGAGAAAACACTATATAAAGGATTTGGTTAAGGATATTGACATTGTTAGTAGTCTATAAAGCATGTATAGTGTCTTGAGTCCCTATTTTGATTCTAGGCCTTGTTAGAATCCTCAACCTTGTTAGGAGTTGCTTCAACCTTGTTAGGAGTTGGTAAATCATATACAAATGTGTGCAAGAAGAGACCACTATCCTAGCATGCAACTATTTCTTAACAAAAGAGATATTGCACACTTATTTATCTACACCTTATCTCACATAGTAATGCTTTACATCATATACAAAGTATTACATTCACTTGTTACTTGCATTTCACAAGATCATATCAACTTTGCACTTACTAATCACACATTATCATCATCATATATTTCACTTTTTAACTTTGAAAATGAAGTTCATTAATTATACCAAAAATATTGGCAAATTCTTCCTTATTCAACTCACATAACATCAGTAGAGTTAGCTTATTAAGAAATTATAATTCAAAACAATAAAAAAATTCATTTAAAACAATTTGTTGACATGCTCTATTATATGTTGTATCATCACTGTGTTATTGTTTCCTTCATAACTCGAACTTGATTGATCATATGGACATGAACACTAGTATACATCATTAGTATGATGTCCTACATCTCTGCTATCATCAAATATGTTATGCTACTGTAACAATGTCTAACACTTAGACAATTTTCCTTTATATATGAGCATGACTAATCTGCAAAAAAAAAATATGTTGCCATAAATGACAACCATAACTCACCTTATCCAATTGATTAGACATATTGCCAACATGTATAACCTTTTCCTTTTATTTATGAGATATATATTTTAATAAATAACAATTATAACTTGTCCTACTTAGCCATATTTTCAACATATACTATAGAAATATATTAAACCATCATGTAAGTAGCTTTTAGCATTGACCAAAGGATTGGATCATTTAGAAAAAAATTCCACTACACCTTTTTAAGGAAACATGAAATGTACATACATGTTAGATGATTAACAATCATGTTGTCTTAATATATTGTTCGAAAAGGAGTGATATGAAATGGAGCTCAAAATAATTAAGGCAAATCTACTTTTGTAGATTAATATGCACCATGAGAGGAGCATGTGGAAAAAATGTCATTTGATGTCCATAAAGAACTTGGTGAGATGAATGGTAGAGAAAACTTGCATAAATCATGGTGAAGAAAAATATTTAATCAAATTTAATCTTAGAGTAATTAGTTGTTTTAGAATTAAGATAATAAGTAATGTTCATAGACTTTGATCTAGAGGACTAGAAAATATAGGATCATCCTAGGTTGGATTATAACCCTACTCATTTATTTATTCTAGGAATTTCACCAAGTTTCAATAGAGTTAATTGAATTCTAGTAGTGGACTAAGTTCTAGCAATTTTAATGGTGTTCCTCTAGTGTTAACTGAGTTCCAATTGTGTTAACCATGTTCTAGTGTTGACCAAGTGTTCCCTCATCTACTAAGTGAACCTAATGTTTTTTGATACTCAGTTCCTTCTTTGGACAATTTTTTTTGTGATAGGTTCTTAGTTTTCTCTGACTTATGTATTTAATTTGGATTGTGCATTTAATGATAGGATCTTATCTTGGGATGAGTGTAGACCATTTTAAGGTTGACCTTTCTAATATGTCATGATCTAGAATATTCTATAAGTAGTTTTGATAAGTATAAGTAGGGGTTTATTAGTTTGGGTAAGGGAAGAATTAGAGACTTTAGAGAGATTTTTATAGAAAAAATGAATTTTAAGCTAGATCATTAATTCTAAATTTTTATTTTTTATCTTGTCATAACCCAAAAGACCTTAAATAGTTGGGCATGTACATTGATAACTTGATGAATCAATAAAAAATTATTGTTCTTTCTCTCCTTGGTGTTGTTCTCTATTTTTTTCTTCCATTGTGTTACTCAATGAGGTTGTGGGATAGGAAAGCCTCAAGCCCAAGCTATTCACATTCTTCCTTGAATTAGGTGGCATTAGAGCTTGAAGTTTATTGGATCATGTAGAATGCTAAGTTGAATTTGGTTGTAGGGTGGCAAATCTGCAGATTTGACCTATAACTTGCAAAGGGTTATAATCTTGAAGTAATATATTTGTAAAGATGGTTTGGGGCAAAGGAAATGATAACAAAGCAATTATAGATAATTTAGCTAGATTTTATATTTTGGATAGAGCTTAATAGAGAGGAGGGCATCTTGATGATGAAGTAATGGAACCAAACCTTAATTTTGAACCTAAGGAAGATCAAGATGAAGAAAGATTATTGAGAGAATTATCTAGGGAACATTAAAATTCTACTATAGAATTTTTTTTTTATGATGAAAATTTGGATACCAATATTGTGTTGAATTGTATCTCTAATATGGATAAGTTATTTGATTTTGAAACCATTCCTGATAATAGGAAGGTGAAAATTGTAGTCACTAGGTTGAATGGTCACACCTTACTTTGGTTGGAGCATTTGCAAATTGATGGACAAAGGAAAGGCAATGATAAGATCAAGACTTGGATGAAAATGGTGAACAAAGTGAAGAAGAAGTTCCTTCCTATTTATTACCAATTTATCTTGTTGAGGAAGATGCAAAATTTTAGACAAAAAGAGCTGATTGTGAAAGCGTATACTAAGGAATTCTATAGATTGGACATCAGATTTGGACATGTGGATGATGCAGTTGAGAAAGTTGTGAGGTATCTAAATGGACTAAGATTTAGAATTAAAGATGAGATAATTTTTGTGAAATTTTAAAGTGTGGAAAAAGCATACTAATATTCCTTAAAATCTGAGAATATCTTGAAAATGAAGCATGACCAAAGATAAAGAGGTAGAGGTGGTAGATTCTAGAGAGGTAGGTAAACCATATGTAGGAGGTGGAAGATCTAACAATTTCATGCTTGATAAGGGTAACCATGGATGGAAAAATGATTATAAAGGAAAGACAAAATGGAAAGGTGGCAATTCTTACCAAGGAGGTATTAGTTCCTATTGAGGGAGATGTAATTGTTATTCTAGAGGTGGTTTTCATGGTAATTATTTCACATGTAGAAAAGAAGGGCATAAATCCTTTGAATGTAAATATTTTTGTGAGAATGAAAAAGGTAATATAAATTTTGTGATTCAAAGAGACCAAGTGTACCTAAGGTTGGAGAAAATATGATGGTGAGAAGAAATTTGTGTAACAAGGGAACTGATGAGGAACTTATTCTAAGGAGAAGTCTTTTCAAGACTAGATGTAAGATGGATGGAAAATGTTGCAAAGTGATCATTAACAATGTAAGTTCAAAAAATTTGGCATAAAAAGAGTTGGATAAAAATATGCAATTGTAGAGGCTGAATCATCCTAAACCCTATCATGTTTCATGGATTAGCAATGAGCACAAGATATTGGTAAGTGAATAATGTGTTGTGAAGTTCAAGATTGGAAATTACTTTGATGAAGTTCTATGTGGTATTATACCTATGGATTATTGTCATATTTTTTTGGTAGACCTTGGTAATATGAAAGATATGTTGCACATGATTAAATATTGAAACAATATACTCTTTGGGTGAATGAAAGAAAAAAAGTGTTCTTGCCTTTAATTGAGTCTCATGATGAGATAAATTGGACCGCTATGAAAATTTGAATGTTCAATCAAAAGAAATTTGAAATAGAAATGAATAAGAACTAAATCTATTATTCCATAATTACTTGAAGATGGAGTTGTGATAGTAATAACTGACTAAAAGAAAATAGTGATGATCGAGTGATAGGTAGTAGTAACCAAATGACTGTAGAAGCTAAAATCTTCCTGACTGAGTATAATGAAATTTTTGCAAAGGATATACCTAATGGCTTAACACCAATACAAATTATAAGTCATTATATGAACCTAATTTATGTGACTAGTTCTATGAATAAAGAACCATACAAATTGACACCTATAAAGAATGAAGAACCTAAGAGACAATAAAGGAAAAGGTGTAGAAAGGTTTTATTTGAGAAAGTTTTATTCCATATCTTGTACCTATTATATTATCACCTAAGTGCTGGTGTTTGAAAACGTTACCCATTTTGAATTATCCCCATGAGAATATGACACATCTAGGGGCAGCTAACTCCCATTATCAACATATCATTTTAGACACAGGGCCAACTATAAGACATGACCCTTCTTCTACTTCAGGCTCTACAAAACCTAGGCGGGTACACTTGTAGATTCTTTATATGGTACCAATTGTCAAAGCATACACCGAATCTAACATGAAGCAGATAAAACCCTTATTTCTCCTAATAACTCATGAAATAACATCAATCTACAGTAGCTAAATGCAGATCTAGGGATCTCATAAGTTGAGTGAGGGCATTCTGTTATAGCTCTTCAACATGAAAGGGAAAAGCATTGATTATTGATGTTGATATCAACAAGACCCAAATATGAGCAACAAAATCTAGTGATCCTATTTATGATTAGTGCCTTATCTATTAGGAAATTGAATGAATTATAACCATACATATTTTGGAAATTTGAGACACATTACTATATCTAGATCCCTGATCTATCCTTCACCTTGTGAACAGACATCTGCTTCAGATTTGAATCTCATACTCAAATTATCCCACCATGAAATCTGCAAAACCCTATGATAAATACCAAGCAATTACATGGCTCTTTGATCCATATGCAAGACATTTTAACCACATACATTCCAAAATGAGATGCAACCTAATCTATGATCCTTGATCACAAACTAGAAAGATTACAGATCCATAAACAAGAGACAAGACTCAAATTGAATTTGGCAACCCTTTGCTGCACTTTATTTGTTTTCCTTGAAATCAAATACATGAAATATATATAGAAAATAACTCATAGATCACCTAATAGAATAGAACTATCTACATAAAACTTAAAATGTTGCTCCATACAATAGAGAAATGCTGGGTGTGGTTTCACAGTATGGGAACACATCAAAACTGGATCCAAAACCTGTTATCATAGTAGTGAGTGGTTTTTTTTAAAGACTAAAACCGCTTTAATGGAAGAAAGAAAGAAAGATATAGAAGATAAAGAATTCCCAAATTTTTTCTAAAGACGACAAGTGTCCACTTGAAATTCAATCCTGTGCAACTGAGTAACCTCTTTCTTCTTTCATCCCATCTGATCTAATTTTGTTTCATCATTATCTGCAACTGATTGGAAAGTATCTTTGTTCAAATGATGAAAGCTTTTTGAATCACCAAAATATCTGATTGCCCCATGAAAAAGCCAGTGAAAATGAGTGTTTACTAAGTAAATCTAAACAAATTCGACCCTAACTACATTTTGATTGCCTTCTACTAATATTCAGGTCATTATCTTGACAAAAAATTAAAACTGAACTTCCTGGTCTGAATATGGTTGCAATTCAAATACTTGAGACAAATCCTCTTGTAGCTCAAATAGACTAATACCTATACAAAAACTAACTCCATAATCAAAAATTTTGTCTTCTCCCAATTCCGACGATGTATAACATTGCATACCTGGCCTCTTGGAAACCTCCTAAAAGTCTATTTGAAAAATAGTCTTCTGCTATGGAATTCTGGCTTGCAACTTTCTTGAATTTAAAATTTTAAAAATTAAAACCTTCTAAAGTTTTAACTTTGGATTTAAGCCTTTTTAAATTTAAAAAAGCTGTGACCCTATTTGATTTGAAATGAAACTAACAAGCATAAAAAATTATTATTTTTTATTACTTTCAATTCTTTTACTGCCTTTTGAATCCATGGTCAACTCTATGTTTGACCTGTGCCATGTGGCGCTCCATGATTGGACACTTGATCTGCATCATCCACCATGTGTCATCTCCTTGCTACTTCACCATGCTTAACCAGTGAGCAACTTCAGTTAACGAGGTAATGCGAACCGTCAGATCTGCCACATGGTCCAATCTGGTGCACTCCTAACATTTTCTCACCACATCATTACCGAGTCACTCTATCATTGCCACTTGTCAACATCTAATTCGTTGTTGTCTCTAGGTGAGACCCACATTGCATTCTGACTCTTGCCAAATTTTCAAAATTGTTCGGCAAGTCGCTACCTTGCTGGTCAGATTTTTTGAAATTTTTCGACTAGCAAAGTAGCACAGTGCCGAATTTTTTGACATTTTCGGTCGCCACTTCAAATTACGTGCTTGTTTAAAAATTTACATTACCTCCACATTGGTCAGATGAGGGGGTCCACCTGCGTATGGCTTTACCTTTTACAAAAGCCTCTTCCTTTTACACATTAAGTGTTTAGCGTGGAATTGTATTTAGTCTATAAAATTCTTGCCACTTAGGAAATGTGGGATATCAATCCTTTGTGCTACTCGTGTGTCTACTCCTCATGGCATCAACCTCCCTTCCTTTTCACTTCTTCTACTGATGACACCTCTCCTGCTAAATATGTTGTGAGTGGCTCTTTTTTAAGCTTTGATTGGCGTGAGACCTTTTCATAATGGCACGGATGGCTCCTTGTTTGCATAAGTAGAGCTCCTTGTCTTCTTCAGCTACTCACTATGACAGCTATGTTTTGAAATGAGCGGCTTCTCTAATTCTCTGAAAATCTATGTTTTTGTCCCTTATACAAGCATAAACACTGCTGATTTCTCATGGATTCTACCTTTTATTTGACTGTTGCATGGTCTTCCTCTCCCCTGTGGCTTTCTTTTAGCTTTTCATCTTTGCCGGCTACTTTACACGGGTATCCCTACTTGCTGCTTGGAGTTGGCGTGGGCAGAGCTCCCTTAAGAATCTGCGGGTTTTGCCTTTTGAAATTCGCAAACTTCCTTATTGGTTTTTTTAAAACTTGAGGCTGATCAGATTCCTTTAAAAGCATGAATAAGCCTTCTTACAAAGCTATGGCTCCACCTTTTTTATGGGGCTCCTACCATTTGCGTTGGCTTGTCTATGGACTCTTGCTATATATTAAAAAAAATCATCCAATAGAAAGGGCTTATTATTGTATACATTGAATGTTTATTTATCATAAACATTAGCACATTTTTAAATAAAATCATTTATCCAAATGATTTATTATTCTTGAAACATATAACGTTTTGTTTAAAATGAAAATGTCATTTCCTCAAAGCATTTCATACCAAACCATATGAGAGCTCAATCACCACCTATTTCTCTTTGTTGCAGATGTATCAAAATAGAAAGAGGATTGTACTTCATTCTCATAATATCTTTTTTAATCCACAAACTGGAGACTTATGATTGGCAAGAAAACACTTTTGTTGAATAAGACATTCGCCATGACCAATTTTAGTCAATTTTGCAAATTGTGAATTTGCATTTGGAGAATCGCCAGGTGGCCTTAAAAATTGATTCAATCAGGTAACTAGGCGATGAAAATTGGCATGAGTGTTCAATCTTGCATACTCTATCACACTGCAAATTTTTGGCCCATGATGAATTCCCAGTCAAGAGATTTTAATTGCCGACCATCCATACTTCAATTACCCTGGGGCAAATAATGTTAAAAAAACATAAACTAGGCTTGGGTTCGGCATTATAAACTGAGTTATTGATCACTCAGGGTTATGAAAACTAGGATATAAGTTCTTTGCCATGAAGAGAAAATAATTCCATGTTTTGGGCTCATGAAAAATCATAGGGAACATTTGGCAAATTTTCGAAAACAAGCACTTGGAAATTTTGACTGAGAAATGTGTCAAAAAGTAATTTTTGGCAAATGTGCGGACATATGAAACTATGCAAATGGATTTTTCATGACTTGGGAACTGGCATACTTCAAGGATTTTTAGGAGACAACACAATGATATAATCCATATAGGCTCACGAATCATGGGCTAAAAGTTATAAGATGCCGAACAGGGGCATGGATCAATTTGAATACCTTAGCCATAACAAAACAATGTAAACTGGGTTTTTAATCATGTTAGCAAACTGACCAAATGGATTCAAAATGATCTCAAAATTGGAACATATAAAGTGTCTGACCCTTGGGAACATAATGCAAAAAGAATTTTTTCATTTGGGTCAACTAGGTCAAAGATTTGTTTGGTCGAACAGGGCTTCCGAGAATTATGAACAACTAGTCAAATGCACAAAACAGTAAATGACCAACTTTGGGGGGTGCAAAACCTAGTCAAACAGATTTGAAATGACTTGAAAATTGAAACATAGGCTCTTTATTATGCATACTAAACATCCCCAAAGTGGCTAGTCATGACACATTCTTGGGTAAAAGATATTTAGATGCAAACTAGGGAAAATGGGACTTCGCAGAATGGTTTAGGATGGCAAAATAACATTGTGAATCACATGTACATGTCAAAAGGAAGGTGTTAAGACACTTAAACACCATTTAGGCCTCAAACTAACAAATAACCACATATACATAAAAGGCACTTTAGGGCATGATTTTTTTTAACGGTGCTCAAAATTAGGGCTACAATTTTTAGCGCTAACAGTGGCTCTGTCTGGGGATGCATGCCCCTTGTAGGCATGGCAAGGATTCAGATCTCTAGGAGAAGCAGACCACACACTTGACAGAAAAAAATTCTCGAACAACTTTATTGAAAATAGGAAAACTACTCTTAACTATGTACAAGAGATGGCCCCAAGCCACTAAAAAATTTTAGAACTTTTTACCTCTGTCATATACCTTATTTTCATTCACATTCTCCTGAGGCAAACTGAAAATTTCATTCTTCCTTGTCTTACCCAACACATCATTATTCACAATCAACTCAATAGGTAAAACAAAACTATCATCATCTTCATAGTGTGAATAAAAATTAGACATACTTTATTCATCTTGCCCACTATGAAAAAATCAATCAGCATGACCATAACAATTGATATCAAGCTGAAATTGATCACTTCTAACTTAATCATGGATTCCTTTAACCGAAAACACAAAATCTTGGTACTCTATTTCATTCAATAAGTTACATGAATCGATTTGTAACTCACCTTGTGCCTCAGGGTGTGAAGAGTATGTAGAATATGATTTCTGCCTACTTGCAACCATGTTACTCATCAAGTCAGATTTATCATTTGCTGAAACCTCTTCACATTCTTCAAACAACTGATTAGTCACCAAAATTGAAAACTCATTCTGAAAGTGCTGATCTAAACTATGTTGATCACTATCATTTTCTTTGTCAAACTGAATGTCAGATACACCTTGAACTCATCTTTACAAGACTTATTAGCCAATGAAGAAAATCTATAATATGATTGACAACCTTCACTATTTTCCTCCTCATCATATGAAAAATCAAAACAATGTTCAGCAAGATTAACATGAAAAGAACCTGAAACAACATTAACCTTCCCTTCATCAACATTCTCTACATCCAACAAATCATCATGTGAAAAGACATTTGAGGTACTGTCATCTAGACCTCCAAAATCTAACAAAGATTGTTAAGATTCTACCTCCTTTTCCACATTAAATTTTGGAGAATTGATTTGACTGAATGAGAAAGTATTGTGAGAGAACATACAAAGATCCTTAGAAATACTTATGTGCTTTTCAAAATCACAAGCCAACAAAATAGAGATTTCATCAGAACTCAAGAAGACTACCTCACAAATCTTCTCCTGGCTATGATTGTCATCTAGACAACATGAAAAACTTACAATAGCAGGATCCTTAGTGTAACAATATGGAAAATCAACATTATTACAACATTCTTTCTTATCATGGAAATAATTCCCCTTACTACTGTTACAACTTTCTTCAACTTCATATGTACTATAACTTAATTTATCTTCTCTTTTATATCCATCCTTTTCATGCTGATTGATATTACCTGATTCATTAACATTTGAATCCACCTCTTCACAATTGGAAGACAGATTATCTTGCTCTATGGACTCATTGTATTCATTACTACCTTGGCTTTCAGCACACTCATTATCATTAGGAGATATTTCATGAAATCTATAATCACCACTTTCCATCTCCTCAATGAATTTTTCAATTTGCAAAATTATTTGTAACCTTATAGGTTCTGGCCAATTGACTAAATCAAGTACTAGAACATCAAAAAAAACACTAGGTAGTGAAGATTCCTCAGGTCTACAATGAAAAGGCATCTTACTGATTACTGACTTAAGCCTTAAATAACATTATTTGACACTTAGACCTTGAGTACTACCTACTTCAGTTCTTATAATATTGACAATCTTTTTGTAAATCAGTCTATTCAACATAGCAATGTTATTATTCACGATTTCCAAACTGTCAGAATTTGGTAAACTAATCTCAGATCTGAGATCTGACTCCATTATAAAACAAAATTTCTACCTCTTCTTTCTAGTGCTGAAAATCACTGAATAGAGGAAACTTTTTTAAGCACTTGACTTCCATGAAAAGAAGCGTGAAAATCAAAATACCTCTAGTGTTGATGTTGAACTTCGATCTGCTAATTTGGCACAGGTGCAAGACTAGAATTTTTTTACAACACTGATCAAACTTTTTAGAGTCACCACCTCCCTTCAAGAGGATAAAGAGATCACTACTATGATCTACTTTTAACATTTCAATTTCTTTATAACAGCAGATTCCAAACAGCACTTTAAAACTTATCAAGGATTTAGAATTCCTTTCCAAGAGACATCAATAGTTTCAGATTTTCCCATACAATTGAAAGTCCTTCAAAAATTTGCAATGAAATCAACTAGGAACAAACTTGTACAGAGATTTGAGAGTCGCCACTCACACTTGGTGAGAAACAAAACATAATTTGTCACTTGACAAATCTGAACCAGACCTTCAATGTAGGAGAAACTTGCAGATCACTGACATCCTGAAAAGAATTTACACTTTATAAATGAATTCTTAACTCTGAAACTTTCTCAACAGTATTTGCAAATTGGATTGATTGAAGATAGACCTATGACAGTCATAGAAAACAATTTTCATCTAGTTTCAACATATTGCTGATAATGAATAAAGCTTAACTGGGGAACATGAAACTTTAGCAAGGTAAAGGGAACACATCTTGCTCTAGATTTGCTATATCCAATCTGTTTCATGGCAGAGACTTTGGTTCTTTCTGAATGCAACTCCCCAGTAGAGTCGCCATTTTGTTGGTGTTTGAAAATGTTACCCGTTTCAATTATCCCCATGAGAATATGACACATCTAGGGGTAGCTAACTCCCATTATCAACATATCATTTTAGACACATGGCCAACTATATGGCATGAACCTTCTTCTACTTCAGGCTCTGTAAAACCTAGGTGGGTAGACCTGTAGATTCTTTATATGGTACCAGTTGTCAAAGCATACACCGAATCTAACATGAAGTAGATAAAACCCTTATTTCTCCTAATAACTCATGAAATAACATCAATCTACAATAGCTAAATGTAGATCTAGGAATCTCATAAGCTGAGTGAGGGCATTCTATTATAGCTCTTCAACATGAAAGGGAAAAGTGTTGATTATTGATGTTGATATCAGCAAGACCCAAATATGAACAACAAAATCTAGTGATCCTATTTCTGATCAGTGCCTTATTTATTGGGAAATTAAATGAATTATAACCATACATATTTTGGAAATCTAAGACACATTACTACATCTAGATCCTTGATCTATCCTTCACCTTATGAACAGACATCTGCTTCAGATTTGAATCTCATACTCAAATTATCCCACCATGAAATTTGCAAAACCCTGTGATAAATACCAAGAAATTACATGGCTCTTTGATCCATATGCAAGACATTTTAAACACATACATTCCAAAATGAGATGCAACCTAATCTATGATCCTTGATCACAAACTAGAAAGATTATAGATCCATAAACATGAGACAAGACTCAAATTGAATTTGGAAACCCTTTGCTGCACTTTATTTGTTTTCCTTGAAATCAAATACATGAAAGACATACAAAAAATAACTCATAGATCACCTAACAGAATAGAACTATCTGCATAAAACTTAAAATGCTGCTCCATACAACAAAGAAATGCTAGGTGTGGTTTCACAGTATGGGAACACATCAAAACTGGATCCAAAACCTGATATTACAGTAGTGAGTGTTTTTTTCTAAAGACTGGAACCCCTTCAATGGAAGAAAGAAAGAAAGATATAGAAGAGAAAGAATTCTCGAATCTGTTCTGAAAATGACAAGTGTCCACTTGAAATTCAATCATGTGCAATTGAGTAACCTCTTTCTTCTTTCATCCCATCTGATCTGATTTTGTTTCATCATTATCTACAACTGATTGGAAAATATCTCTGTTCAAATGATGAAAGCTTTTTGAATCACCAAAATATTTGATTGTCCCATGAAAAAGCCAGTGAAAATGAGTTTTTATTGAGTAAATCTGAACAAATTCGACCCTAACTGCATTTTGATTGCCTTCTACTGATATTTAGGTCATTATCTTGACAAAAAAATTAAAATTGAACTTCCTGGTCTGAATATGGTTGCAATTCAGATACCTGAGACAAATCCTCCTGTAGCTCAAATAGACTAATCCCTGTGCAAAAACTAACTCCAAAATTGAAAAGTTCATCTTCTCCCAATTCTGGTGATATATAACATCGCCTATCTAGCCTCTTGGAAACCTCCTGAAAGTCTTTTGAAAAATAGTCCTCTACTATGGCATTCTGGCTTGCAACTTTCTTGAATTTAAAATTTTAAAAATTAAAACCTTCTAAAGTTTTAACTTTGGATTTAAGCCTTTTTAAATTTAAAAAAGTCGTGACCCTATTTGATTTGAAATGAAACTAACAAGCATAAAAAATTATTATTTTTTATTACTTTCAATTCTTTCACTGCCTTTTGAATCCGTGGTCAACTCTATGTTTGACTAGTGCCACATGGCACTCCATGATTGGACACTTGATCTGCATCATCCACCACGTGTCATCTCCTCGCTACTTTTCCATGCTTAACCGGTGAGCAACTTCGGTTAGTGAGGTAATGCGAATCGTCAGATCTACCATGTGGCGCAATCTGGTGCGCTCCTGACATTTGCTCACCACATCATTACATAGTCACTCTGTCACTACCACTTTTCAACATCCTATTTGTTGTTGTCTCTAGGTGGGACCCACATTGCATTCTGACTCTTGCTAGATTTTCAAAATTTTTTGACAAGTCGCTACCTTGCTAGCCAAATTTTTTTAAATTTTTTGGCTAGCGAAGTAGCGCAGCACTAAATTATTTTACTTGTCCAATCGCCACTTCAAATTACGTGCTTTTAAAAAAATTTACCTTACCTCCACATTGGTCGAATGAGGAGGTCCACCTGCGTATGGCTTTACCTTTTACAAAAGCCTCTTCCTTTTAGACACTAAGTGTTTAGCGTGGAATTGTATTTAGACTATAAAATTCTTGCCACTTAGGAAATGTGGGATATCAATCCTTTGTGCTAGTTGTGTGTCTTCTCTTCATGGCATCGACCCCCCTTCCTTTTTGATTCTTCTGCTGATGACGCCTCTCCTGCTAAATATACAGTGAGTGGCTCTTTGTTAAACTTTGATTGGCATGAGACCTTTTCATAATGGCACGACGGCTCCTTGTTTGCATAGGCAGAGCTCCTTGTCTTCTTCAGCTACTCACTATGACAGTTATGTTTTGAAATGAGCGGCTTCTCTAATTCTCTGAAAATCTATGTTTTTGTCCCTTATACAAGCATAAACACTGCTAATTTCTCATGGATTCTACCTTTTATTTGACTGTTGCTTGGTCTTCCTCTCCCCTACGACTTTCTTTCAACTTTTCATCTTTGCTGGCTACTTCACGTGGGTATCCCTGCTTGCTGCTTGGAGTTGGCGTGGGCTGAGCTCCCTTAAAAATTTGCGGGTTTTTCCTTTTGAAATTTGCAGACTTCCTTACTAGTTTTTTTAAAACTTGAGGCTGATCATATTCCTTTAAAAGCATGAATAAGCCTTCTTAGAAAGCTATGGCTCTGCCTCTATTATAGGGCTCCTACCATTTGCATTGGCTTGTCTATGGACTCTTGCTATATATTAAAAGAAATCATCCAATTCAAAGGGCTTATTATTGTATACATTGAATTTTTATTTATCATAAACATTAGCACATTTTTAAATAAAATCATTTATCCAAATGATTTATTATTCTTGAAACATACAACGTGCTATTTAAAATGAAAATGCCATTTCCTCAAAGCATTTCATACCAAACCATATGAGAGCTCAATCACCACCTATTTCTCTTTGTTGCAAATGTATCAAAATAGGAAGAGGATTTTACTTCATTCTCATAATATCTTTCTTAATCCACAAATTGGAGACTTATGACTGGCAAGAAAACACTTTTTCTGAATAAGACATTCGCCATGACCAATTTTAGTCAATTTTGCAAATTGTGAATTTGCATCTAGAGACTCGCCAAGTGGCCTTAAAAATTGATTCCATCAGGTAACCAGGCCACAAAAATTGGCATGAGTGTTCAATCCTGCATACTCTATCACACTGCAAATTTTTGGCCCATGATGAATTCCCAGTCAAGAGATTTTAATTGCCGAACATCTATACTTCAATTACCCTACAGGCAAACAATGTTAAAAAAACATAAATTGGGCTCAGGTTCGGCATTATAAATTGAGTTATTGATCACTTGGGGTTCTAAAAAATAGGATATAAGTTCTTTGCCATGAAGAGAATATAATTCCATGTTTTGGGCTCATGATGAATCATAGGGCACATTTGGAAAATTTTTGAAAACAGGCACTTGGAAATTTTGACTGAGAAATGTGTCAAAAAGTAATTTTTGGCAAATGTGCGAACATATCAAACTATGCAAATGGATTTTTCATGACTTGGGAACTAGCATACTTCAAGGATTTTTAGGAGACAACACAATGATATAATCGATATAGGATCACCAATCACAGTGTTGGTGTTTGAAAACGTTACCCATTTCCAATTACCCTGATGAGAACAAGTTGCATCTAGGGGAAGCTAACTCCCATTATCAACACATCCATTCAGACACCAGGCCAACTATAAGGCCATACTCCTTCTGCACTCCAAGCTTTGCAAAACCTAGGTGAGTGAACCTCTTTAGATTTGACTATGTGACCAATGCAATAACCATATTCAGGATCTATAAAAGCAGATGAAACCCCTAATTTTTCTACACTCAACCAGGAATCACAAACATGAAATAGCTAAGAACATAACTCATGAAACTGGCAAGCTAAGTGCGGGTTAACATTGAATAGCTTTCAACATAAAATGGAAAAGTGATTTAATGATATCAGAAAGACCCAAGTATGAGCAACAGAACTTAATGATCCTATCTCTGACCAGTGCCTTATCCATTAGGCAATTAAATGAATCATAACCATACATCTCCTGGGATCCTCAGACGTATCTCTACATCAAGATCCCTGATCTATCTTTCACCTTGTGAATAGACATCTGCTACAGAATGAATCTCATACTTAGAAAATCCTATCATGAAATCTGCAAACCCTGTGACAAATAACAAGCAATTACATGGTTCTTTATTCCATAAGCAAGACATTTTAACCACATACATTTCAAAATGTAATGCAACCTAATTCATACTCTTTGATCACAAATTAGAAGAAATAACAGAGCCATAATCAGGAGACAAGATTCAAACTGAACTTCAAACTTTTGTTGCACTTTATTTGTTTTCCTTGAAATCAAATACATGAAATGTACAGAAAATAACTCATAGATCACCTAACAGAAAAGAACTATCTACAAAACTTAAAATGCTGTTCAATACAAGAAGAAATGCAGAAGAATGGTTTCTCAGTGTAAAAACTGGAACCCTTACAAATGAAGAAAGAAAGAAAGATATAGCAAGAAATGAATTCCCGGATCTAATATGCAATTGCCAGGTGTCCACTTGAAATCCAATCCTCTGTAACTAAAAAACCTCTTTCTTCTTTCATCCCTTCTGATCTAATTTTGTTTCATCATTAATCTGTAAAAAACTTGCAAAATATCCTTGCCTAATGATGAAAACCCTTTACTTTCCAAAATATCTGATTGCCCTATGAAAAAGCCAGTGAAAATGAGTTTTTACTAAGTAAATCAGAACAAATTCGACCCTAACTGCATTTCCATTGCCTTCCACTGATATCCAGGTCATTATCTTGACAAAAAACAAATCTGAACTTCCTGGTATGAATATGGTTGCACTTTAGGTACCTGATAGAAAACCTCATGTAGCTCAAACTAACTAATACCTGTGCAAAATCCGACTCCAGAAACAGAAAGTTCATTTCTTCCCGGTTCTGGCGATATATAATATCACATATCTAGCCTCCCAGAAACCCGTTTAATCTCGATCTGAAAAATGACTCCCTCACCTAAAAAAAGCTCAGGTCTGCACACTTTGTTTTTAAACTTTTGAACGATTTAAAATTACTTCTAAAGTCAAAACTTTAGAATATGCCCTTTTTCAATTTTAAAAAAAAAAACTTGAACGTGATTTGAAAATTGAGAAATAATAAAAAATTATTATTTTATTTGCCTTCATATTTCCCTCTCCTTCCATCCGGGTCAACCATCTTCTGCCACGTGGCATCTTTTGATTCGCCCAAGCTATGTCGCTATGGTAACCTCCTTGCACCTTCTCCATGGCGACATAGCGACGATCGTCAAATTGTCCATGTGTCACGATCTCACACTTTCCTTCCACATCAGCACATGTACAATCTGGTTCAAAATTGTGCATCATGCGACTCCGCTGACGTCAAACCTCCAAGTGGCATCCACTGACGCATGGGCCCACGCACATGAGCGCTGCCCTTCTAAAGAGCGCTGTCTTAAAGACAACTAACGACTAGTGGGAAAAAGTATTTAAAGTGCCTACTATTTCAATACCCACTCAATGTGGGATAAAATGATTCACGTTTTCTACTTTCTTTATGCCATGTGAACAGCTTTCACCATTACTACGATTGCTTCTCATCTCATGCGCGAGTTCTGCTCCTCCTAAAGATGTGGATCCTTTTGCAACGTGTGCTTTCCTTCTGCGGTTTGGTTGAGACGTCCTCTATGTTTCTTTTATGATGGTGCATTCCTTTAAAAAAAATAGTGGGTTCTCTAGTTTCTTGGTGCGGCTTCCTTACTAAAAACTCTCGCTTGCTACGTTGAATGCAAATCGATTGCAGCTTCCTCCTTACTTCTGCAAGTCATGGATGTCCTCCCTGCAGATGTTGAAGCATCTGCCTCCATCCACAACTGCGGCCTCCCCTTCACAAAAAATGTGAGTTTCCACTATAGAAGGTGCAAATCTTCGAAAAACATGGGCTACTGCTAGAAAACATGATGTCCTCTTTCTAACTTCCCATGGTCTCTTTGTTCTTGCATGGGTTGAAAGTTCAAAAACCAATTAATGCTGCTCTTTATTCCTTGCTGCTAATTTCAACGCGCATCTATCCTGAAGCTGCGGGTTCTCTTTTTTCTTGGCGTTGCCTCTTCTAATGAAGATGGGTTTTCATTTGTGAATGGGCTCGTCCTCCATCGATTTCTATTTTAATACGCTCTGGCTTTCATTTAGCAAATTGCCGATTGCTTATGCTCCTTTTTACCTGCATTTTCTGCTTGTGAATGCTTGAATGATGGTTTCTTATATATGTGTGGGGTGTTTTTTTTACTTGGTGTATATCATTTTTTCTGAAGTGACTAAGTATCTTGACCAAAGCTTCCAATACCTTGGCCATGGAAGCACCAGAGAAGAAGGTTGTTTATGATTTGAAAAATGGGCCGTCTCCTTTTGCCTCCAAGCTTTCTACTCTTGGCATTGTTGTGTGAGACTCTAGCCCATGGCTATTGGAAATAACTTCCTTCATTCTAAAAGCCCATTATTCTCTTAATAGGAAAACAAGCTTCTTCTAAAAAATGATGACAAGATTGAAAAAGTGTAAATTGGAGGAGAACTCTTATGTTCCATCATCTCCTTTGCATCTGAACTCTTCATTGAAACAGTAATACTTACATCATCAAAAGGCATTCTCTGAATCCATGCATGATCTACCTTTAATAACAAGAGCAATTACTACTTCAGAATTTCTTAGCTCATGCTCCACATTCTCAAAATTTAGGCTTTCATATCCACATGTTTCTTTCATAAATCATTTTCACTTTATAACTCACAGTGCCTTTAAGATCCTAAGACATCCAATCAAGCACTAACTGATTCTTTAAAAACTCATTTTATCATTTATTTGTAACTTTTCAATCCTACGCCAGGAGGTCTGTTGACTACCTTTGAAAACTGATCCAAACACCTGATCGGGCTCTGGAAAATGGCCCACTGAATTTTTGCTCCGCATTCTTGCAAACAGTTGAATCTCATCTCATGAGGAATTCCCAATCAGAAGATACTCACTGTCAAAGTTGCCTTCTCAGAATCACCTGTAAGTAAACATGTCATAAAACAATAAATTGGGTTCGGATTTGGCTTGGAAAATTGGGCAAATGGACACTTGAGGTTCTGAAAATAGGGAGACTAAAACTTTTCCATGAGGACTGTATGATTCCACAATTTTGACTCATGACGAATAACTAGGCGCAAATGGCGGACGTTCAAAGTATGCTACTTGGATTTTTGCAGATTAAAAGCACTGACATAAAACACATTTTGCGAATGGAAATGACTCGAAAAAGTGTGCAAATGGATTCGTCAAGACTTAAAAATTTAAACATAAGAAGTCTCTGACGTCTACCATGCAACACAAAAAAAAATTTAACATTTTAGTCAGCTGGATCAAAGTTATAGCACGTCAAACAAGGCTTCCCATAAATGTGTGCAAAGTACAAAAGCATGAAAACAGTAACTGACCAACTTTGAGGGATTCAAAACCTAGTCAAACGAACTCGAAATGACTCGAAATCTAAAACATAGGTTCTTGGGTATGGACACAAGATAATCTCATAGTAGTAAGTCATGACACAATTCTGGGAAAAAGATATTCGAGTTCAAACACAGCCTCCTGTCGCTGTTTGACACTTTGGTGAAAATGCAAAATTGATACTAGCTCAAAACAGAACTTTGCCAAATGACTCAGAAACTCAATCTAACTTCACAAAACACTTAGGCATGCTGAATGAAAAGTGCTAGAAGCATAAAACACCTCATATGGTTCAAAGGTACAGTCGGGTACAATCTCATTTAAACATTTATAGGGCTAATTTTTCTCAACAGGGCTCAAAATTGACCATGCAATTTTTAGCGCCAACACATAGGATGAAAGTAATAAGATGCCAAACAGGGGCATGGATCAATCTGAATACCTTAGCCATAACAAAACAATGTAAACTGGGGTTTTAGTCATGTTAACAAACTGACCAAATGGATTCGACATGATCTCAAAATTGGAACATATGAAGCGTTTGACCCTTGGAACAAAATGCAAAAACAATTTTTTCGTTTGGGTCAACTGGGTCAAAGATATGATTGGTCAAACAGGGCTTCCCAGTATTGTGAACAACTAGTCAAATGCACAAAATAGTAAATGACCAACTTTGGGGGCTGCAAAATGTAGTCAAACAGATTTGAAATGACTTGAAAATTAAAACATAGGTTCTTTATTATGCATACTAAACATCCCCAAAGTTGCTAATCATGAAACATTCCTGGGTAAAAGATATTCAGATGCAAACTGGGCCTCTGATTGCTATTTGACACGGGCAGAATTGCAAATTTTGACACTAGCTCAAAATGGGACTTCGCAGAATGGTTTAGGATGGCAAAATAACATTGTGAATCACATGTACATGTCAAAAGGAAGGTTTTAAGCTACTTAAATACCATTTAGGCCTCAAACTGACAACTAACCACATATACATAAAAGGCACTTTAGGACATGATTTCTTTTAATGGTGCTCAAAATTAGGGCTACAATTTTGAGCGCTAACACTAAGAACAATGGAGAATCAAGAATGTGTTCCAATTCTAGAGTTTTTAGCGAGATGACAGTGAAATATAGGTTTCCTATGCAAGTGATGGATGATATAATGGATTATTTGAATGGAGAAAAGTATTTTAGCAAGATTGATTTGAAGAGTGGTTATTAGAGGATCAAAATTATAGAAGGTGATGAATTGAAGACTTTGTTCAAGGAAAAAGATGGTTTGTATGAATGATTAGTAATGCCTTTTGGGTTGACTATTGTACCTAGTAATTTCATGAGCTTGATAAGTGAAATTCTCAAGAGATTTTGGGTAAGTTTGTGATTGTTTATTTGGATGATATTCTAATATTCATTAAGACTAGGTAAGAACATCTTGAGTATGTTAGATAGGTATCTCAAAAATTGAAAGATGAGAAGTTGTTGATTAACTTGAAAATTTATTCCTTTATGCAAAAAGAGATTGTGTATTTGATATTTGTGATTTCAAGTGATAGTTTGAGAATGAATTCAAATATGGTTAAAGAAATTTGGGAATGGTCTACACATTAGAATCTGGGTGAGGTAAGATAATTTCATGGTTCAGCTATTTTCAACAAAAAAAATAATAAAAAATTTTGGTTCTATTTGTAATGCTATGACTGAGACAATGAAATGGGATAAAAATGATTTTAAGTGGACACATGGAGCTAATAAGAGTTTTGATACTTTGAAAAAAACATTTTTGAGTTACCTATTTTTCTTTTTCTTAATTTATTAGGGTATTTTAAGTTGAATGTGATGCAAGTGGTTGTGCAATAGGAGCTTTGTTGAGTCAAAAAGGAAAAAATATTTCTTTATTTAGTGAGAAGTTAAATGATGATAGAAGAAGGTATTTTGTGAATGATAAATATTTTTTTGCTATTTTCAAAACCTTGAAGAAGTAGACACATTATTTTATTGCTAAGGAGTTTTTTTTTGTATACTGTTCATAAAGCTTTATAGTATTTGGAAAGTCAACATAAGTTGAATCAGAGACATATGAAGTGGGTTGAGTATTTGTATAATTTTAACATTTGTGATCAATTATAATAGTGGACTTACTAACCAAGTTGTAGGTGCATTGAGAAGAAGACATTCATCTTGGACTTACTAACCAAGTTGTAGGTGCATTGAGAAGAAGACATTCTTTTTTAACTAATATGAAGGTTGAAGTTCTTGGTTTTGATGAACTCAAGGAATCGTATGATATTAACCTTGATTTTTATAAGGTGTGGAGATAGTGTAGAACACCAACTTTATCAAGTCAAGTGAGTAAGTTTGATGAGTACTTCATTCAAAAAGGTATGTTGTTCAAAATAATTTAGTTGTGTATACCAAGAATTTATTTGAGAGTAATTACTTAGCTTATCCTTTTGAGATTGGTTCTAGAATGGAGTTTAAAGGTATATAAGATTTGAGGAATATTTCTAGTGAAGAGAAGATAAGTTCTCAAGAAAAAGAATTTTCTTGTTTTATGAAGCCATTGCATGAGAAAGTGAAGTTGAAGTTGGAATAAAGTAATCAGAAGTATAAGGAGAATATTGATAAGTCTAGAAGACATCATGATTTTGAATTTTTTGATGATGTAATGGTTCATATAAAGAAAGGTAGATTTTCTATTGGAACATACAGTAAGTTGAAGATGAATAAGTTTGGACCTTGTAAGATCTCGAGCAAATTCGAAATGGTAATGCATTTAAAGTTGAGTTATCTAATTACATGGATATATATCCCATATTTAATATCACTAATTTATATGAGTATCATGAGTCAGATGATGATGTTTCTGTATCTGATGATTATTCTAAGAGAAAAATTGAAGAGGTAGAATAGATATTAGATCAAAGAGTTGGTAAAAGCACATGAGGGAAATATTACTATAAATACTTGGTGAAGTGGAGGAATAGATCAATTGAAGATGTAAAATGAAATTCTCAATCTTAGTTGGATACTTCTTAGGTTATGACATCTAAATGATTCAGGAGAATTACTTCTTTCAAACCTATTTTTTCATATAGGAGGATCTAGGGTTTCCTTGTAATCCTTCTCATTTCTTTAGTTTAGTAGTTTTTAGTAGGTTCCAGTAGTGTTAATAAAGTTCTATAAGTGTTAACTGAGTTCCAATAGTTTTAAGTAAGTTTAAGCATTGTTGATTGAGGTACAATGATATTAACTAAGTTTTTGTGTTGACCAAGTGTTCCCTCATATGCTGAGTGGACGTGATATTTGTTGATGCTCAATTCCTTCTTTGATTGAGTTTGTTTGTGACTTGTTCTTAGTTTGAGATAACTTATTTATTTGATTTGACCATAAAATTAATGATAGGATCTTGTCTTAGGATGTGTGCATACTATTTTAAGATAGGCCTTTCTAATATGTGATGATCTAGAATCTTTTGTAATCCATTTTGTCAAGTTTAATTAAGGTATTTTGATTTAGATAAGAGGTAACCTAGAGAGTTTAGATAGATGTTTGTAGAAAAGAGAATTATTAATTTTAGATTGGTTTTGAAAAGTGAGTATCTATACACTTAAGTCATTTACTTGGTTCATGCCAAATAAGTAACATGTGAGTTAGTACATGCCTAGTAAATAATGAGTGCCAAGTCACTCATGTTCTAAGTCACTCAAGTGCCAAGAAAATAGTATATATCGAGTGATTTAGGAGCCAAGAAATTAGTGCATGTTGAGTGATTTAGATTCCAAATGATAGCATTGAAGTCACAATATGTGTTGAGTGCTAGGGACTTTAGATAATGAGTAACATAGTTTTGTCATAGTTGTTTGTATTGGCACAAACTACTATGTAAACCATTTTTTAGCAGACTAAAGGACTAAATTACAATTTTTGGTGATAAGGAAAAATCTTAAGTTGGAATACCTATGTATTACATGCACCCAATCAAGTAAAGGGAAGGTTTAAGTGGCAATATGGATGAATCACAACTATTGATTCATACATAACCCTAAGTCACCTAGATCTTCTTAAGGAGGACAAACCCTAAACCTGTTTACAATTGAGAAAGGAACTGAATGAATGACGAATGAGAGTTTTGCATGTGAAAATTAGGACATTCATGGTGACCAAGGTATTATGATTTAAATTATATTGTAGAATCAATTTAAAAGAGAATAGAGGAAGGAAATAGTTAACAACAAATGTTCATCTTATCAAAAAGGATCAAGCACACAACATAATAGAGTTGATATTTCATCAAGCATCAGAATGCTAACTGCAAGATCATTGATGATACATTATAATAGGTGAATCACTTAAATCTCTTACCAAAGTAGTCCTAAAAGGATGTATTGAAATCCTCTAACAAGGTGCTTACTTAGTTTTGGGTTAAAGTCCTTTAATCAAAAAAACTTTTAATAGTGTGTTGAAATCCTTTAATAGGGTAAGACCTAATAATATTTGTAAGCCTTTAACATGGTATACATTGTATATGAGCAATGTTAGTATGCTAATAGAAACTAAATTTAAATAAAGCTTCTACAAACTAAACAAAATTCATAAACTTCAAGATAGACTAAGATGAGCTCTCAATTGAAAATATGAGCCATCAATGGGCTCTCTCAATAAGAAGCTCTCTTGTTGAGTGGCTTTGTCTAAATAGATAGGATGTATGCTCAAGCTTATGCTTCAAAAAGGGCTTCAAATGTAGTTGGAATTTGGGTGTGAGTGTATGGTTTTGATGTAAAATGGCCTCTTAAAATGGCATTATGACTTTACTTCATGGATTGTGTTTTTTTGCAAAGGGGAAGGATCTAATTTATAGGCAAGAGGCTTGAGGGATTGAGAGCTAAGATGCAAGGATGGGAAAAAGCTCATGGAGGGCTAGATTGCATGAAAGGAGAGCACATGGGTTGTGCTTCCTTACAACCAATCAGGGAGTGACACATGTCACAGGGTGAGAGGATAGAGGAAAGGGGAAGGATGAGTCAACAAAGGAGGTTCAAGGGATAAAATCTTCATAAAGACCCTCATAATGGCTTGTAAGAGCAATGAAAGGGCTTGGAAGAGTCATTTATGGCCTAGTGGGCTTCATAAAATTTTATGGTTGGGATATTTTGAGGGAGATGAGAGGAATTTCGACTTGGGCTTGATTAGGAAGGTTTTAAGCTTGATTAGGATTGTGCAAATGATTAGAGGATGGATTAGGATGGTTTAGGATTAGCTTAGGGATAGGCAAGTGGATGGCATTTAATGAGGGTGGGTGAAGGAGGAGATATTTGTTAACTTTAGCTTGGGTTAGTAAGTCTTAATCCATGTTTAGGGAATGTGACAAGGTTAGGAGGGGATTAGGATTAGGTTTAAAGAAATCTTCTAGAAGAGTCTAGACTTTGGATGAGGATAAAGACTTTCTAGAATAGTCTAGAACTTCCTTGGATGAGGATGAAGACTTTCTGAAGAGTCTACAACTTCTTAGGATGAGGATAAATTAGTTTTTAGGAAATAAATAAAGGTTTATTTATTTCAAGGGTTTGGGTTGAGGAGATATTTATTAAAACTTTTTTAATAAACATGAGGATTAATGTTTAATCTTAATTAAATATTTTGAGTTGGGATTAGGGGTAAGAAATGATGGGATTAGCCTTTAATCAAAATTAAAGAAGGATTAGAAGATTTTGGAAGAGGTTAGTGGTCTTAAGGAAATTGGCCAAGTTTTGGGCAAAAAATAATTTATTTATTTATTTTGGGTTTTTTGGTCAATTTATTAATTAAATAATTAATAAATAAGGAAATAATGTTGAAATAAGATTTAAACATTTTTGGGTGGGATTCCTTAATTAAATATTTTTAATAAGAAAAAGGGTTTTAATGGCATAAAAATAAATAAATTAATTAAATTAATAAATAATTAATAAATGATGATGTCATCAAAAAAAATTTCAAGAAATAAAAATACTTTATTTTCTAAAGGATTTAAGTGTCTACATTTTGTCCCTCTTTGATGTGATGCCGCAAGTGGCATGGCATCAAAGATAAGAAAATAAGATGCCCAAGGCTAGAGCAGAAGAGGAGAGAATGGACTGCAAGATGCCCCCTGAAGAAGGCGGTGGGGAGAGAATGATAAAGGGAGAATCAGAGGCACAAGAGGAAGCAAGCTTAAGATCTTAGGGATTGCAGAGGATGAAGGAGCGGAGCACTATAAAAAGGAATCTAGGATAGGGAGATGGATGATGGGATGATAAAGCTGATGCAATAGGATTTCAAAGAGTTAGATTGGTGGAAGATGGGTTTCAAAGATCCCTAGGACTAGGATTGTGAAGCTCAAAAGATGAGGCTTGGTGGATTGATTGGATTGGTGGATCCCTAAGACTAGGATTATACATCCCTAAAGCTAAAAGTGAAGATTGATTCAAAGAGATACTAATGCATAAGCTGGGGTAGGAGAGACATATGCTGGATATGGATGGGGCATAATGGAGATGAAGGGAAACCATTGAATCTTTAATGAGCAGGCAGATACTTCAAAGAGAAGTACCACCATGTAGTTGAGCACTAGATTTTCTATAAGACTATTGGTTAATTGCCAAGGTTACCAAGAACATCAAGGCCTTTTCACCAACTATCCAGAGGACTGACGGACTGACTCAAAACAAACACACAAGGATTGCCCCAGCATCACACATGATTCCCGGAGGAAGAAGTGTGGAACCAACACTGGGTAACCCACAAGAAGAAAAGAAAAATAAATAAAAGACCTGATCAAAACCTTATGCTTAGATTTCCCCATTCACAGTATACCATGACATGGAAGATCGTGGCAACCTTGAGGAGGGAACAAAATGATTTCTTGGAAAAGATAACTCAAAACCCAAAGGGAAGATTCCAAATCAAAAGAAAGCAAAAATCCAAAAGAGAAATGTTTGCCAACAAGATGGGTAGGACGAGGTACTAATAGACCAAGATCAGACATGAGGAAAGCTATATCCTACAAGGATCTATAGGAGAGTACCTAAGCTAATGGATTTTGGATGAGTGATGCATCTGGCAAGCTGAACTAAGAAGGATAACACTTTGGTGACAGGAGATCTAGCTAAAGAATGCATTGGAATAGCTAACCAAGGGTTGTGCAATGTGTGCAAGATGCTAATCAAGGAGGAACTAACATGAAAGTTGGATAGATACAATGGCACTAAGCTAAAGAGGATGTACAACCTGACAGACCAAGATATGTTACAAATGTACAAGGTTGTTCATGTTTGTGAGATGGAAATGTTAGTGAAGGGTGGGATGTCTATAATAGTTGATAGGCAGATAGGTAGATGGTTTGCAAAAAGCTTAAGTGAAAATGGGGTTCTTTGTGTGCATGTGATAGGATATAAGCTAGGATACAAGATTATTTACAAGCTGGAATATGGTACAAGCTTTGGACAAGATTTGGATATACAGGCTATGATACAAGGGATGATACAAGATTTACAAGTTGAGGTAAAAGATTTACAAGCTGTACAAGGAGGTATTTATAAGCTTCATTGGATTTTAGATATTTGGTTGGAACACCAAGGGAACAAGTAGGTGTTTTATGGGATGGTGGGTGGATGGATGAGGGATAGGATAGTGATAGAAATGGATTAGACTTAGTACACAAGGTGCCTAAATTACCAGGTTTTCACCAAGGTACCTATCTAAGGTGCTTGAATTGCCAAGTTTTCACCATTGGATGCTTATTTCTCTTTACTATTTTTTTTTTGTATTTTTCAAAAGCTGGGTATACCAAGAATCTTCAAGCATAGAACTTCTTGAGATGAATGATGTTAGTAGGATCATTCAAGAGTTCTCCTTCTATTGTAGATAGCTGATAGGCTCTGGAGCCAAAAGATGCAGTGACAACATAAGGACCAAGCCATGTAGGTTCAAACTTGCTTTTCTTTTTTCGATCAGCTTGGACTTTCATATTCTCTTTGAGGACCATGTCGCCTGGCTGAAAGGGTCATGGGAGCACCTTCTTGCTGATATTCCTTTTGAGACAAGTTTGATAGATCGTAAGATTGTCATAGTCTTGTTGTCGCTTCTCGTCTAAGAGATCTAGTTGGGTGAGTCTAGCTACTCTGTATTCTTCATCTGATATTTTCCCTTGCAAAGATATGTGGAAGGAGGGAAGTTCAACCTCTGTGCGTAGTACCACTTCAGTGCCATAGACTAAGGAGTATGGAGTTGTGCCTGTGGATGTAGAAAAGGAAGTTTGATAGGCTCATAGGGCTAGATTTATTTGTAGGTGCCAATCACGGCCGGAATCATTGACAACTTTCTTTAGGATTTTGAGGAGGGTTTTGTTAGTTACCTCTGCCTGGTTGTTTCCTTGTGGGAAATATGGGCTAGAAAAGAGGTGATGGATGTGGAGAAAAGTGCATAATTCTTCCATGTTGATATTTTCAAAGATACTTTCGTGGTCGGTGAAGATAGTGGATGGGATGCCGAAGCGGCAAAAAATGTGGTACAAGATGAACTTGGAGATCTGAACTCCTATAGCTAAGACTAGGGGGACTGCTTCCACCCACTTAGTGAGATATTTTGCAGTTTTTATTATCCATTTATGTCCATCAGATGAGAGAGGTGTGATAGTTCCAACTAGATCAAGGCCCCAACAAGCAAAAGGCCAAGGTGGTGCAATAGGCTATAGATCCTGTGCTGGAGCATGCACAAGATTTGCATGCTGCTGACATGGGAGACACTTTCTGACAAAGTCATAGGAGTCTTCTTCAATGGTAGGCCAATAGTAGCCTACTCTAATGATTTTTCATGCTAGGATAATACCACTCATGTGGGCACCGCAAAGTCCAAAATGTACTTCTTTTAATGCCATAGCGGCCTCATTTTTATCTAAACATTAAGAGAGAGTATCATGATAACCTCAATGATATAGGGTATTAGCTATGATAAAATAGCGGGATGATTTTTGGATGAGGTTCTGGCATTGGGTATGTGTGAGGCGAGGGATATGATATGATCATTAAGGTAAGCATGAATCTCATAGTACCAAGGGGATTGGAGACCAACCAATATACAAACATGGTTTGAATCCTCATTCGCATAGGCGGGTGTGAGGAGCTCTTCGACTAAAAACTCATACTGTGTAGCTACTTGGGGAATTTTCAAGAGTGAACCAATAGTAGCCATATCATCTGCTGCTTTATTCTGCATTCAAGGTACTTGTGTCAACTAAAGCTTTGTAAAATGTTCTGTTAGCTGATCAACTAGCTCTTTGTAGGGTAATAGCTTTTCATCTTTGCTTTGATATTCATTTAGGGCTTGCTTGATGATGAGCTAAGAATCACCAAATATTTGTAACTCAGTGATATTCCATTCTATAGCTATCTTTAATCCTGCTATGAGAGCCTCATATTCAGCTATATTGTTGGTGCTAGGGAATTATAGCTTGAAGGCTTTTGGAATGTAATCTCCTTGAGGTGTGACCAACAATATTCCTACCCTTGATCCATGAGATGTATATGAGCCATCAAAATAAAGTTTCCATGGGGGTTGTTCTTCAATTAGATAGATATGTTCATCTAAAAAATTTGTGATCAAAGGATATGCATCTATTAGAGGTGCATCAGCGAGGTGATCTGCTATAGCTTGCCCTTTGATTGCCTTTCTGTCCACATACTGGATGTCAAATTTGCTAAGGAGCATAACCCATTTGGCCAAATGGCCTGTAAGTGTTGTTCTAGAGAGCATATACTTGAGAGGGTCAATCTTGGAGACTAGTTGGATGGTATGACTTAGCATGTAGTGGCAAAGCTTTTGAGTTGAGAAAAAATTTGCCAAACAAGCTTTTTCCATAGGAGTATAATTGAGTTTGTAACCAACTAGGGTTCTACTGATGTAGTAGATGGCTCTTTCTCTATCATAGTCATCAAGCTATGCTAAAAGTGCCCCTAGAGTAGTAGGTGTTGTTGATATGTACAAGATCAAGGGACGACTAGGAACTGGTGGAACCAAGATAGGGGGATTGGTGAGATACTGCTTGAGCTAATTGAAGCTGTGCTGACATAAAGGATCCCACTTGAAGTTTTCATCCTTCTTCGGTAAATGTGCAAATGGTGTACACTTATCTACAAGCTGGGAGATGAAGCGGTGAATAGATTGAAGCTTTCTCAGAAGAGAGTGAAGCTATCATAGTGTTTGGGGAGGAGCCATGTCTAAGATAGCCTTGACCTTCTTGGGGTCAATCTCTATACCTTGTTTAGAAACTATAAAGCCTAGAAGCTTGCCAGATGTGACCCCAAAAACACATTTCTTGGGATTTAGCATGAGATGATATTTGGCTAACCTATCAAAGACTTTCTCTAGGTGAGCAAGATGATCCATGAAGGTGTGAGATTTAACCAAGATATCATCCACATAATCCTCCAAAATGCTATGAATGAGATCATGAAAAATGGTTGTCATAGCTCTTTGATAGGTAGCCCTAGCATTCTTTAGGCCAAAAGGCATCATATTGTAACAAAAGGTTCCCGAAGGGGTAGTGAATTTTGCCTTATGTTGATCCTTTGCTATAATCTTGATTTGATTGTACCTAGAAAATCCATCCATGAGGGACAAAATTTCATGTCTAGTTATAGGATCTACAATCATATCTATGTTGGGCAAGGGAAAATCATCTTTTGGACAAGCTGTGTTAAGATCTCTGAAATCAGTGCAGATTATAATGTCTGAGTAGTCAATAGGTCGGATAACCTTAGCAACTAACATTCTTGCTAATTCATCTTTGACCACTAATGCCACCTTGGGGTGCATTTTTTCTAAGCTTTTGTCTGACGAGTTTGATCTTTGGATCGACTACAAGATGATGAACTACAAGCTTTGGATCTAGCCCTGGCATGTCTTGATATGACCATGAAAATTAGGCAATGTTCTCTCTTAAGACCTCAAAGAGGAGATCAGCTTGGTCTTGTGATAGGGATGCAACATTGTGAACAAGTCTGGGGATCTCTGAAGAACCAATGTTGACTTCTCTAGTATCCTCAATTAGAATAGAAGACACCTCTGGTCAATTATCTTGAGGAGGCAATGCTAAATCCTCATGTTCTACTTGTGACCCTGGATTTTCTTGTTGAGGGGCTCTCTTTGCTACCTTAGCTAGTCTCAGATTTACCCTAGTTCCAATTTTGGGTGTATTAGAACTAGGTTGGGGATTTTCTCCGAAATACCCCTTGGGATCTAGCTTATAGATATATGCTAAGTTTGGCTTTGTTTTTTTGTGAGGTGTTTCAGCTCCCATGAATCTCAGAATTGCTTCCTTTGATGTGAACTCATCAATGTGTGTGACACTTGGTTGGTCCCAATCTATGAGTTGTGGATGGGTGAGTGGTAGGTCAATGAAATGGATGGATAGTTCTTGGAGAAAAGAGTCTCTGAGGGAGATTTGGTCAAGGATATCATCGTAGGCTCTCTTTTCAACTTCCTTAGGAATGTCTTCAATTTTGACAAGGTCATGGTGAATGTTTGAAAAAGCATGACCATTTTCATTGGTGCCCCCAGTTGTGGGTATGCCAAAGCCAAGACCTAACTTTGTTTCCCACTGGTGTGCTTCGATGGGGAACTACATGCCTCTTTATTTTGGTCCTAGACCACTACCTTGATAGTTCCATTTGTCAGTGATGAGCTTATGTTCTTGGGGATACTTTTGGCTGAAGTGATCAAGGAATGCTTGATTTCTTGGAGGTGCATCCTTATGTAACCAATTATTGATATCTGGAGTGAGCTCCTCATGAAGAGGGATTTTCAAGGATACAAAGGTTGTTGGGCCAAACTATTTGTAATGAGGAGGTGGAATCTCCTTAGCTTTGTGATATGTCGGTCACTCATGAGGATGTGGATCAAGTGGGAGTGCCTCGACAACAAATGCATCTGATAGACTATACTCTCCATAGCCTTTGTTATTGATCTTCACGATAGATAGGGTGGAGGCGAGGATGGTTTATGGGTCATTACAGGTTTGGGATGAGTTGTCAATGATTGTACTGATATCAATTCTAGAGCAATTGTTTGTATATGAGGCTTCAACTGCATTGTAGTAAGCAAAGGGTTTTGGATCGGCATGGATGGTTACCCCAGTGCCCTGATGCAGAAATTTGATGCACTGATGGTATGTCGATGGAATGGCTTTCATGGCATGAATCCATGGGCAAACAAGGAGGATGTTAAATGGTAGGTTTAGATCAATAACATGGTAGAGTGTTTCTTGGATGACTGGCCCAACCTTGATTGGCAGCAAAATAGTTCCTTCTATGGTTCTTTCGAAGTTGTCATAAGCTTTGATGGTGATAACCTTACAAATAATATCTGCCTCAGTATACCCAACTTGTTTTATGAATTTTAGGGTGCAAATATTCAAGGATGATCCATTATCTATCATTACTCTTTTTATGGAAAAATTGGATACCATAATGGCTATGCGAAGTGGAAGGGTGTGATCGTGCTCGACCATGGGTATGTCAGTGGGTTTAAAAGATAGGGCACATGAGGAGGATAGGTGTCCAATGAGATTATAAAAATTAGTAGCATTGATATCTGAAAGGACATGGGATTCTATGAGATCATTGTCAAGGATGTTTTTTTTACATAGGAATAGTGCGGAGAAGGTCTAAAATGGAGATTTGGGCTGGCATGTTCCCAAGGTGTTCCAAGATATTGTACTAGCTTTTTGATGGAGCTGATGGTGCTGATGAAACAAGTGGGCTTGCAATGTTAAATCATTCTCTTCGAGTGGTGACTACACACTCATTTTTTGGTCCTTGGATATTGATAACATTGACAGAAGGATCTTTCTTAGATATACAACCTATGAGGCTACCATAGTCTATATAGGATGAAGTGTGGTCATTGTTCTTCCCATGCTATTGGTTTGATTGGTGGTTGTTGGTGTTGTTGTTGTTGGTTTGGATAGGTGCTTTTCCAAGATTTTGGTTGTTGTGAGGAGGAAAAGCATTGTGATAGATCTGTAAGCCTGCATTGGGAGAGGTTTGGGCACCAACGATGATTTCTTTCTGATCAATGAGGTCTTGCACATAATCTTTCAATTTCATGCATTTGAGGGTAGTGTGACCTTTTACCCTATGAAATTTGCAGTACTCATTATCTTTGTACCATGCAGCTTTGGATTGGCTTGGGTCAATTTTCTAGGTAGGAGGAAATTTGATGAGGTTTTCCTTAGTCAATTTCTCAAAAATGACATCCAATGGCTCACCAAGGGGTGTATAATTTTGAGGTATAGGTTGGAATCTAGGCTTTTGCCCTGTAGCTACATTGATAGCATTAGCTCGATTGCTAGAACCTTGGATGTTGGGTCCTGGATTGTGGTTTTGATAGCTTTGGTTATTCTGCTATTGGTAGTTGATAGCTTGTTGATTGTTTGGTTGATGTGGTGGGTTGGACTAGTTTTGAGAAGGACCAACAATATTCACATGTCTGGTGTTAGTGATGCCATCTGTTGCAATGTGCTTGTTTTTGGTCCAATACCTAGACTTGTCATTTGAATGTGTTTGATTTTGGTTGGCTTCCTTGTAAATCTTGACCACACCATCTTTAATGAGTCCTTGCTCAAGGATCATTCTTTTCTCTTTGATATCTTTGTAGGTCTGCAAGCAGTTCATGGTCATGTGGTGAGCCAAGCTGGGATGAGCATTATGAATAAACATTTTCACCAAATGGCTCTCTGGTAAGGTGCAAGCTATGTGGGTGGTAAGGGTTTGCCATCTTTGTAGATATTTGAGAAGGCTTTCTCCACCTTTTTGCTTAGTGTGGACAAGATCAACTACTAATAGCTTTGTTTCAACAAGATGAGCATATTGGGCTACAAATGCTTCAGACAATTCAGCAAAGTTTTTAATTGTGCCATATGGTATTCTATAAAACCATTCAAGAGCTAGTCCAGCCAAGCTTTTGGGAAAGAGGTGCAAGAGGAAGACATCATCGTATGCCACTTCTTGGCAGTGCATGTAAAATTCTTTGATATGTGTGACAGGGTCTCCTTTTCCTCTAAATTTTTCAAACTTTGGTGTCTCAAAATGCTTGGGGAATGGAGTCATAGTAATGGCTCTGTCAAATGGGTAAGGACACACATTCTAAAACTTGAAGGTTTTTGGATCATTTTCCTCTTGGATGTTCTTCAAAGCTGTCTTCATGGCTTCCCATTCTGAATTAATGGATGATGGCTGAGGTGCCCCCAATGTAGGAGTGTCCTAAGGTAGGTATGTGCTAGATGGGGCAATGGAATATGGATGGCTTTGAGGTATGGGCTGGTAGGGATTGTACATGGCTTGGGCAACTAAATGGTGGATGGTGGGTTACTGAGGTGGAGGTGGCACATATTGCTGCACGTGTTGCGAGGCTTGCTGTTGATATTGGATTTGAGGTTGGGATTGAGAAACATAAGCTTGCTATGGGATAAATGGATTGCTTTGTGGAGGTAAGGTATAAGATGGTTGTGAAGCTTGGGGGAAGGATCGGGGAGCTTGTGGAACTTGACTTTGGATTTGAGGAGTTTGACCAATATATGTGGGTTGTGCCCCCAGTTGGGAAGGTATCTACATGGCAAAGGAGGCCAAGTAATTGGTGGTTGGTGGTGGTGGATTTCCTCCTAGAAGTGGCATAGAAAAATAGTTGGTGATAGGAGGTAATGGATTAGTTGGTGGTGGAGGTGGTGGGAATGGAACTGATGGGGTTTGATAGCTTGGTGGCTAGATTTGAAAGCTTGGTAGAGTGGTGGAAGGAGCTTGGATCACTTGAGAGCTTGGCAGAACATTGGTAGTACCTTGTGGGGTTTGATAGCTTTGTGGAGTGAGGGTAGTAGCTTGTGGATTTGTGGTTGATGCCACTGAGCTCCAAGGACCTAGTGGAAATGATGAAATTGTGTTCTGTGCTGAGGTAAACAAGCTGGGGGTGATGAAGGGTTGATTACTTGGCCCCATGGGTGGCATCCCTATTGTATATTGCTGAGTTTGGCCAAATATACTAGCACTGATTTGGAAGATGGGTGGATTTGGAAGGTTGGGTTGGGGAGTAGTAGTAGCAATAGTGAAGGGAGTTAATGGTGAGGTGTTTTGGGCAAAGGGGGTTTAGGATGGAGTGGTATGGACCAATGGTGGAGTGGTGGTGGCTAGATTGTCTTATGGAAGGGAGATTTCAACTTGAGTGGCGACTAGTATGTTTGGGTGAGTTGGATCATAAGGACTAGTTTGAGGCTCTTCTTTTAGCTCATATTGAGGATAATTTGAATCATAAGAGCCTATTGGGAGTGGTAGTTGCCCAAACAATGGGTGAGATGGTTCTGATAAGGGAGGAGGTCTTCCAAAGTTGAAGACTCCTATGTTGTCCCTTCAAAAGTTAGCCATGATTGTTTCTTTGTTTTTGTCTATAATGATGTTCACCAATATTGCATTTTCTGGTTGCTTCATGAAAGCTTCGATGTTAGTAGGTGATGGTATAGTGTTCTTTGGGCTGAAGGATGGCTGATTGCTCAAGGGGAGTTAAGCTGTTTGATCCAAATGATAGGGCTCCATTGTTTCCTTCTTCTTCTTGCCTAAGTGAGTGACGGGTGGCATGAAAATGCAGAATGTTTCCTAGGGATGAGATGTAACAATGCTGATGGATGCAAAAGAGGAAGGCTTTTCTATGCAAATGGTTTCCTAGCTTGAGGCAAAGCTATATGACAAAACCTAAGGAGGATTGGGTTGGGGATTCTAACTTCAAAGATATGTTACCAAATTATGAAAGGTCTGCTTTCCTATGTATAGGCTTGGTGGTGATTGTGTCAACTTAAGGATAGATTGATGATCCTTTAGGAAGAACACGAGATTGACCACTTGTGGATCCCAACCTTTAGCTCAAGGTGATGAGGGATAACAAGTGAAAAAGATAGATTACCCTAGAAAAAGCTCTATCAAAGGGATAACCTTGGTGAGATTGGTGGATTTGGAAGATGTTAGGAATGGCAAACTTTTGGCAAAGTGACAACAATTTTGAAGGCTTGGATGTGAAGATTTTGGATTGCTGGCTAGATGGTTTGGTTCTAAATGAGATGGATGAGCTAAAATGCTTAATAGGAGGACTAAAGATGGTTGGCTTACCTACAAGGATGACTCTAAAGTGAAGCTTATGCAAGAAGATGTGGAGAAAAAAGGCGGTCTAATCATGGAAATCATGCCTAGTTGGTAATGCATAAGCAGGGTTAACTCTTGGATGTTGGTTAAGTTGGATAGTGTGATCTAACTAGGTGTCTTGAAGGGCTTCATCGACAACTTTGTCCTCTGCTTTGTGGAGTTTGAAATTCAAGGGCTTGGTGTTATTTCTTTTCTCTTGGCTGAAAGTTCTCGGTATGCCTGAGATGGCTTGAGTTTGACTTTGTGAAACTTCTGTTTGGGTTTGGGTTGCTCTGACATAAATTCTTGAATGTGCTTGGCTTAGAGAGATTTTAGTTTTTTTCTTCAACTCGTTCAACTTCTAGAATAGGTAGTGACTACGCTAAGTGTGCCCTAAGCTAGGATTGACCAAGTTTGGCAAACATTCATTCAACAAGTAAAAAATCAAGCAATAGATAGGAACAACCAGATAGAAGTTTATGATTCTCAGAATGTGATACTTGTGCAATGGAGTGTGTATATTTTACAAATGTTTTGATCAGTCACTTTAAACACATTAACACCCTAGATGGTTGTCTACAAGGCTGATAGTTGGTTTAGCTAGGGAGTCCTCGATATACCCAAGGTACATGAGGCCCAAATCAATAAGTGAAAACAAAAAGATGTCACACAGCCAAGAGGAGTGGTAACCCACTTCTCCTCTGTCACTTCTCAAGGGTATAAAATTCCTTAAGGCTTAGCCCAAGTGACAAAATTTTGATTCCAAGAGAGGTTTCTTTGGATTCACCTCTTGATCTTTATACTCTGCCGGAATGCTGGAGTTATGGTCATCCAAGGGGTGATGAAATCCCCAAGCAGGCCTCCTAAAAAGAGAAACAAGGTTTTGTATCCTAGTCTTCTGCACCCAAGATAGCCTCGAAAGATGACAAGGGGAGAGAATATTTGGATGAACTTGGGCTAAAAGACAAAGTTCTTTTCCAACTGATGCTTAAGTTTTTTGATCTAGCCCTTCCAAACACACACGTTTAGGATGCAAATGTTCAATTCTAACTTGAAGCGTTAACAAAAGTAATATCGATCAAAGAATGCAAACAAGAAGAAGAGTTAGGGTCAACAAGAAAGTAAACCTACATGCTCGGAGGCCCTCCATATCAAGTATCAATTAATTGTAGGGCCCATTTGTCGTTGCACCAAAAGCAATGACTGTTAGTGAACATGGAACACTAGATAATTAACCACCTATGGGCAGGGGAGCGCGTCGGATCACCCAACAATCTCCCCCTCGATGCGCATACTAGGTGCTTACACAGTTCAGGAAGGCACCGGGGAGATTTGAACCCATGACTAGGCCAAAACCAGGCTCTGATACCAATTGTGGTGCCCATTTTCCATTGCACCAAAAGCCATGACTGTTAGTGAACATGGAACACCACATAATTAACCACCTGTTGGCAGGGAAGCACGTCGCATCACCCAAAATTAATTTCCTTTAAGGCATTCAAGATTGACTGTGAGTTTATTTTAATTCCAAAAAGAAAGATGTGTAAAACTCGGATTCAAGTGCATGCCCGGAGGCCCTCCACGTCAAGAGTTGTTTCAATTTTAATGTCTAAATGAAGTGTTAGAAAGCCTAATTTGCATTCAAGGAATTTTCTAAGTTAGAAAAACTAATAAAAATACAAGTAAGTGAAGTTTGATCTTTGTGGAGCACTTAACACCCTCTTAGATGGACCCATCCCCATAGGTGGTGTTGAGATTGCAACCAATGGTTAAATTGATGCATGATTAAAGAGGGTGAGTCCAACAACAAATTCATTCAAAATGTCTTTATTTATTTTTATAACTTAGAAAGTTTATAAAATGTAGATTCTTTTTATGCCCCAAAACATGAAGTGTGAGATATTGTAATGATTAATTGACCTTTTGCATTCAAGACTGGATTTGTTATTTTAATCATGCATTCAGGAAAAAAAAAAAAACTTGATTTTAATTTATGGCACTCAAGAGTGATTTTAGCAACATGCATTCAAAGACAAGTGATTAAAAATTCAAGTTTTTTCCTTTGAGCATTCAAGATAGAAATTTTGTGTGTTGTTTTAAGAACTTTGAAGTGCTTTTTTTTAACCTTAGATCATTCAAGATTGTTTTGGACTCAAAAGTGAAAATGACTCTTTGGACTTTGGTTTTCATTCAAGATTTTGTGTTCTAGTTTGCATGTTTTAAGCTCAAAAATGATATTCCGAGATTGTTTTGATGCATGAAAAACCTAAGAAACATTCAAGATTTCGCAACAAGACATTTGTTTGGAACAAATAACAAAGCTTTTAGGATAATTTTGGCAACCATTTAGGACTCTTATTTTTCATGAGATTTTTAAAAAAACTTTAAAATATTTGTAAATGAGGTTCATTTTATCCTTGATTGATGCTTTGAGTTTGATTTAGATTTTAGTGTGCACTTAGTGTTGATTTTGAACCTTTTGAAATGGAAACTTGAAGTTCTTTTTAAATTCTCAAAAATGAAGTGTTCCTAACTTTGCATGAATGCATCTAAAACCTTGATGTTTCAAGGATGCAAATGATTGGATTGGTTTAGTTTCACTTGTTAAAAGATTTTTTTTTTTGCAAATTTTTAGTTTTTAATGGATTTAAGGATGGGGGTTCATTTTAAGCACTAAAAAGAAGTGTGTATGATTTTTCTTCCTTAAAAAAAAAAAAGCCAAGATCTCCCACAAGAAGAAGAAGAAGAAGAAGTAGATGCAATAAAAAGAATATAGACAAGAAGAGGAAGAAGAATTCCAAGTGCTTTGTCCACCTATAAGCTTGAAAAATCTGCAAACACTATGAGATAGACTATGAGTTCCTTTGTCTTCTTCATGCTCATGTGGACCTACAAAACCAATTTATACAATCCTACCAATCACAAAAAAAAAAAAAAAATAGCCAAAATTAGCAAATGACATACAAAACTTGACTAAAAAAGCTAATGAATATTACCCATGCGGGGTCCCACCGGGCGTGCCAAAATGTATATGAGCAATGTTAGTATGCTAATAGAAACTAAATTTAAATAAAGCTTCTACAAACTAAACAAAATTCATAAACTTCAAGATAGACTAAGATGAGCTCTCAATTGAGTATATGAGCCATTAGTGGGCTCTCTCAATAAGAAGCTCTCTTCTTGAGTGGCTTTGTCTAAATAGATAGGATGTATGCTCAAGCTTATGCTTCAAAAAGGGCTTCAAATGGAGTTGGAATTTGGGTGTGAGTGTATGGTTTTGATGTAAAATGGCTTCTTAAAATAGCATTATGACTTTACTTCATGAATTGTGTTATTTTTCAAAGGGGAAGGATCCAATTTATAGGCAAGAGGCTTGAGCGATTGAGGGCTAAGATGCAAGGATGGGGAAAAGCTCATGGAGGGCTCAGATTGCATGAGAGGAGAGCACATGGATTGTGCTTCTTTAGCACCAATAAGAGAGTGACACATGTCACAGGGTGAGAGGATGGAGGAAAGGGGAAGGATGAGTCAACAAAGGAGGTTCAAGGGATAAAATCTTATAAAGACCCTCATAATGGCTTGTAAGAGCAATGAAAGGGCTTGGAAGAGTCATTTATGGCCTAGTGGGCTTCATAAAATTTTATGGTTGGGATATTTTGAGGGAGATGAGAGGAATTTCGACTTGGGCTTGATTAGGAAGGTTTTAAGCTTGCTTAGGATTGTGCAAATGATTAGAGGATGGATTAGGATGGTTTAAGATTAGCTTAGGGATAGGCAAGTGGATGGCATTTAATGATGGTGGGTGAAGGAGGAGATATTTGTTAACTTTGGCTTGGGTTAGTAAGTCTTAACCCATGTTTAGGGAATGTGACAAGGTTAGGAGGGGATTAGGATTAGGTTTAAAGAAATCTTCTAGAAGAGTCTAGACTTTGGATGAGGATAAAGACTTTCTAGAATAGTCTAGAACTTCCTAGGATGAGGATGAAGACTTTCTAGAAGAGTCTAAAACTTCTTAGGATGAGGATAAATTAGATTTTAGGAAATAAATAAAGTTTTATTTACTTCAAGGGTTTGGGCTGAGGATATATTTATTAAAACTTTTTTAATAAACATGAGGATTAATATTCAATCTTAATTAAATATTATGAGTTGGGATTAGGGGTAAGAAATGATGGGATTAGCCTTTAATCAAAATTAAAGAAGGATTAGAAGATTTTGGAAGAGGTTAGTGGTCTTAAGGAAATTGGCCAAGTTTTGGGCAAAAAGTAAATTTTTTATTTATTTTGAGTTTTTTGGTCAATTTATTTATTAAATAATTAATAAATAAGGAAATAATGTTGAAATAAGATTTAAACATTTTTGGGTGGGATTCCTTAATTAAATATTTTTAATTAAGATAAAGGGATTTAATGGCATAAAAATTAGTTAATTAATTAAATAAATAATTAATTAATAAATGATGATGTCATCAGGAATTTTTTTAGAAAATAAAAATACTTTGTTTTCTAAAGGATTTAGGTGTCTATAGACATTTCACAAGGTAGATCATGGTTCATCATCAAACATTGTAACCTTCATTGGATACACTTTATTTTCTATAGTAGTGAAGATTTGTTGGAGCCATCCCCACCAAAGTTTTACCTTCTCCTTGGAGGGTATTTTGGTAATCATATCTTGTTGCATATATGTACGAATGCTTGCTTGTTTAAATTCTTTAGATGGATATGCTATACATGGTATTTTCAGTTTACTTGTTAAATATGTGAGATGGATGTGTAGTGAATGTTTTAATGGGTCAAAGTTTGAAGGAATGATTCACCCCCCTCCCCGACCTTAGAAGTTTACCTTTCTTATTTGTAATTCCAACAATTGGTATTAGAGAAAGGTTCTCTAAAAGTGAATCTTTGCAACTTTGAGGAAAGATCTTGGAAATGGAAATCTACAAGTTGCAAAAGATCATTGAGAACCAAGGAATTGAAATACAACTCATTCTACATCAATTGAATGAAGCAAGAGATGATCTAAAGAAATCATTTAAGAGAAGGAAGGAATTTTCCATTGAGGAGAATAACAAACAATATGATGCAGGAGCATCCAGAGGTATAAGGCAATCATATGTCACCCAAAAAAAAAATACCTAGACATAGTTTTTGTTTCATGTTTTTTCATTTCTAGATACCCATTTGGGTCAAATAAAGGTTCCAACTCTCACAGTTCCACTATCAGTGTTCTGGGTTAGAGTTTTTAAGCACCTTGGGATACTTGTAAATGTCAAAAACAAAAGGACTGTGTAATTGAGCCATAATTATGGTGAGTTAGAAGGTTTAAATTGGAGGAATAATTAAAATTTTAATTTAGAACATTCCAGAAAAAGAATCAGGTCAAAAGGCTGCATAGTTTGAAAGTTATCACAATTTTTTGATTTCTGGAGATCTCCTAAGAATGCTTCAAAGTCAAGTTCGAGGTACTAAATGACCTCATATGGGCCTGAAAAATAGGGGATGAGAAAAGCTCATCCATGGAGCTATAGAGCACTTTGAGAGCTTTTTGGAAATGTAAACGATTCATCAATTAGAGCTACGGTTTAAAAGTTATGCCTCCCAAAAGTTTGGCTACCATTTATGGATTCTTCTAATTTTGCACCAACTTCCAAAGCGACTTTTGGAGCCTTCCATTTTTGAAGTTGATGCCAACTAGCACTTTCTAGAATGTATTCCTAATCGTTAACCCTTTGGGGTCTATTAAAGAACATTTCTAGCATTGTAAAAAGCAGTTCAGAGTGGAGTTTGAGAGAAGGTATTGGGAGAAGAAATTATCTCTAGATTTATAGTATTGTAAGCCCATAGGACATTTTTTGGAGTTTATTTACTCTACACTAAGTGTATTAGCATATTTCCATAGTTAATAAAGTTTCTCTTTCCTATTGTGTCCATTCTATACTTGGGTTGTGTCTCTATCACAATACAAAGATATGGACACTAATAAGCTATTCACAAATGGAAACTGAAATGAATTTGATGTAGTAGGTGTAGATCTAATAGAAAAGAATAGAACCCTAGTTGAAGAGATTAGAAATCTCAAGATAGAACAAGAATCAAAATCCATATTACTATGTGAGGTGACTATACAAAAAAGAAAGCTATAGAATACAAAGTCATGATTAAAGATGACAAAAGAGTTTTGACTAGTAGACTAGAAGAGAAATCATCAGAGGTAAATAGGATTGCTAATATGCATTTAGAAACTTAGAGTCAAATGATGAATGCCAACCATGAATTGAATGCCAAGGACATTGAGATAACAACACTAAAGTTGTAGAATGAACTTGAGCAATGACCTAAAAAGGGAAAATGAGTTTTCTAAAATATTCAATAAACCAAATGAAGCTATCAAATATTTTGAGGAGTTGATGAGATCTCCTAGATCTAATAATAACACATCTACACTAGGAAACACAAGTATTAAAGAAGGACAATCATCCAAAGGTGTTGAAGAAATAAGTAATAGAGGTAATAATTCAAAACCTACTTGTCATAATTATGGGAAGAAAGGGCATACTACTAATGTGTTTAGGAGAAAGACTGTAAATTAGAATATTAAGTAGAAGAACATGGGTCACTACCATACATGCAACAAACAAGGCCATCAAGCACATGAATTCAGAAGTAAGACCATGCACATTCAAAGGTTTGAAGGATATTGTTATAATTATTAGAAGTATGGATATAAAAATTTTGAGTGCAAATCCAAACCCATGTGGTCGTCAAACAAGCAAACAAAGGTAAAGAATAATGACAACTCTTATAATTGGGACTATAATACAAGGTATAGTTGTCACTACTGTCAAGAGTATGGACATATTCTAGAGAAATGTATTAGAGCACACTTTACAAGTGACTACAAAAGGTGGTTGAGTCAAACCTCATGTTTTAGCTATTGGAAGATTGGTCACACTAGCCAATATTGTCCAACAAGGTCAAAGGACCCAAGTTGTGGTTTTAACAAAGGAAAAGGAAAAGTAGAAATGGAAAATTTTAGAGATGAGTTGAAAAAGACATGAAAGAGAAAGGAGGATTGCAGCACATCAAGTGTAGATGGGATCATTTCACCTAATGGGTCAGGTGATCACACCTCATTAAACTAAGCAATCAAGAGGCATGTGGGACTGATATTTAAAAGTTATACAATACATCAATTCCAAGGATTAAGTTCCTAAAAGATGATATATGCATGAATAAAGATGCAAAGTGTTATTGCAAATAAAAAAATCTCTAATGTTTTGTCAGCTTTTCACATTACTATCGATCATGAAAAGTGCCCTATGATTGTCGAGTGAAATAATAGTGGATGTCAAGCTAGTGAAATTAGTTAGTTGAGGCTGAGATTGTAATGTTTTCCAAGAAAATGGAAAGACATGTGGATACCAAGTGAGCTAGAAATTAATTGATGCCAAACTTACAGGTATGTAAGCACTTCATATTAATTGCATTGTTTTAAGGGCTATTTGATCAATTTATGCTCATTTAACATCATTCAAAATCAAGAAAGAAGATAAAGAGATAAAGGCAATATGGAAAAAATTATTTGAGCATTTGAAATAGATTTGAATGGCTATTCAATACCATTTCATTAGGATTTTTAAGTTATTTATCATGAGTTGAGTTACATAGTTTCAAAATTTGTAAACCATAGATTTATGTGATGGTGTCTAGTTCTTCAAAAGTGAAAGGTGTAGAGGGAAAATAAATCTTAAATGTTTAGTTAATTAGTAACAAGATTAAACAAGCTATTTTCAAGGCTATTCTAGACATAACATATAAGTCTTAATGAGTCTTAATGTTACAAGATGTTAGGAATTGTTATAATTGCAAGATTGGTAGCATTGGTGACATGGAAATTAGAGAAGCATATGGAAAACTATGTGAAAATGGAGCATTGAGAGAATAATTCATCATTGGTAAGAATAAAGGGTTAGTTCCCTAGATTTTTTGAATGTCTTCAAAATTGAGTGGATAAGGATTGTCTTGAGGAGAATACATGACAACTTAGTATAGTTAGATAATGGGCTAGTTAAAATCACCAAGAAAATTATCCATAGGGTAATAGGTTATCCAACCCTAGATCAGCCGAAGACTATGAGAAGTGATTCTAACAAAACTATTGAAAAGAACACAAGGTCTATAAGGAACAAAAGGGGTATGACCATTGATACAATCACATATCCCATGATAGCTTTTGGATTGAGTGTAATTGCAAATAAGTTTTATCAATCAAGTAGATTAAGTAGTGTACCTTGTAATGCAATGGATGTGGGCTATAAAATTGTGAAGAAATATCATATCTATGATATTTTAGAGTTACATTTGTAGCAATTGAGTGAAAACCTAGGAGCAATAAAGAAAATAAATGGTGCTCATTGCAAATTTGGATCTATTTTGGTATGTATTTTCTTCTATGTACAAAATAAATTTCCTACTTTTGGAAAGGTTGCATGGAAGACAAATAGATCAATTATAGTATAGATAGGAGAGTTCATTGAACAATTAAGAAATAATTTGAGTCAATAATGACTAGTTATTTTGAAGATTTCAAAGAATCCATGAAGAAGAGACAAGGATATCAGTCTCACTAGTGGAAAAACATTATGATGATGTTTTCTTCCTAGTTGATACTGATAATACATATGTACAAGAATCAATTCCTAGAGTAAAATGGCTAAGGGAATTAGGTTATGAGATTAATATAGATGAGGCTTCTATAGCAAGCATAACATTACTTTCAGAAGGAGTGGATAAAGAAGCCAAAGCATTTGGTAACTATGAATTGGCCAAATCTAAAATTATTATGGGTTTGAAGATTGCCTTTGTAATCAATAAGAAGAATAAATTGGTGAATAATCTAAAAGAAAAATTGGTGAAGGAGTCGAAAAAGATGAAGAAGAAGAAGAAAAAGAAACACAGCCTTAAGCATGACTAGCTCTAATACAAGGACAAGGAGAGGATAAAAAAGAATAGGAGATATAAATTGCAGAAGGTGTTGAGGAAGAAGAAGGTGAGGAAGCATCTACACACTCATGAAAGGAAAAGAAAGGAAAATAAATCTATAGTGACAAGAGAAAAGAAGGTTGTAAAAAGTATCTAGCCTAAAGAAAAAACACCTACCACAAGGGCTAGCACAAGAGTCACTACACAAAAGGCTAAAGAGCTAGCCCAGCCTACTGAATAGGAAGGTGGAGAACAAAAAATAGTATGAAGAAAGTAGGTTTCTTAGGATGAATATGATGAAGAGAAGATTGAATCTAATGACATTATACAATTCCAAGTGGTGAGTCATAGTCCCTCCTTAGATCAAGATAATTTATGTAAGAACATTAGTAATAATATTGATTTATTAGGATTCTCTAACATTGAATTTTTTCAACTTAGAAAGATTGAGAAGAATCAAGTAGAGGAAGCAATATATACCACGATGGCTACATTCAAGAAGTCTCCTCTAGAAATTGTCAAATCAATACCTAAAAGTCTATATGATAGAGTTGAGCAAAAATGACATTATTGTTCGAAATTGGAAAGGAAAATTAGGGAGATATTCCTCACTGAAGTTATCCTAGAACTCGACAAGGCTGAAATGAAAAAATCCATAAACAAATATGTTGTGAGATTTATACTTGAGTATAGGGCATTCATCATATTACATAACAACATAGAGAATGTTGTAAAGAAGTCCAAACAATTATGGAAAATTACTTATGGACTAGCCATAGCCAAAGATGATGATCAAGAAACTATTGAGGTAGAAGATGAGATAGAGGATACAAATGAAGAAGGTACAATTAAGGGAGGTAGTGAAATGAACATTGATGATCAGGCAATAGTTGAGGCAGAGTAGCAACTAGATCAAGGTGTATAAGATACACAAATATTGAGCACCAACCCTCCACAGATAATAAGTGTAACTACTGAAACTATTATAGTAAAGGATGTTCCTAAGCCTACTACTCAGAATATCAATCCTGTAATAGAGGTAGACTTGAAAAAGATACTTGACTAATTCACACTATAGGCCAACTTATGTAACAACCTTGTATTGGTAATTATTGATGAAATTCAAAAGTTAGAGGAAGTGAAAAAAAACACACCTACAATCACTTCTCAAGTCATAAGTGTACAACCTACACCACACTTAGTTGTATATAAAAGGAAGGAGATCATAGGATGCACTATTAGTACACCCAAGGAAAGCACTCCACTCTCACAAAATGATCAAGAACCTAAAAATGACAAGGTTCAAACAATTGGAGAAGATAAGGTGGAAACACTAGTTAATGTTAAGACACCAAGTCAAATAGGTTAGGTAGATGTACTTGCCCTTGTAGAAAAAGTTCAAGGTGCAACTAGAATCAAAAGGTAGAAAAGAAGAAGCCTAAAGAGACAACTTTGACACTTGCGTCAAAGGAGTGAGAAGAAATTAAAGCATTGATAACATTACCAGAAACAAGAACTCCTTCAAGTCAAACTCTTTAGAGGCTGAGCATAGATACAACACCTTTGAAATTCTCAGTACCAAGTCCTAGCTCATCAAAGGTAGAAGAGGTAGTCACTTATGGAGATGTTAGCCTAGATGAAGAAATTATTTTTCCTAAGTTAGACTTTGTAGCAATAACAATTGAGTAGATGGGTATACTTCAAGTGGCCCTAGCATGAAAGAAACATCAAGAACTACTTAGAAGGGAGAATAGGTAGAAGAAAGCTTTGATAGAGATTAAAGAAATTTTCTTAGATGCATTCAATCTACCTAATCTAGATGAAACAAAGAAAATCATTGAACAACTAAGGAACATAGTGGACATAGTAATTGATACAGACTTGGATACTAATGCAAAACTATTAGAATGTTTTGAGAAGAATTTTCAACATAAAGTGAATGAGAAGATATCTAGTGATATAGAACTAACATAAGTTGCACTTGAAACTAAGATAAAAAGTGTGAAGAAGGTACTAGAGAACATTTTCTTTTTGTACACCAAATTTTGTAATCCTAAAATCTTCACATAGGAGACAAGGAATCACATCTTGAGCTTGGAAAGTCAAATGCAATCATCTGCAAAATTTTCCATGACCCCAGCTCAAAGTGAGAAACATTTTAGAACCCTCTTGCAAACCCAAAGTCAGTTAGGCACACTACAAGAAAATGAAGCCAACATGAGAGCTAAATTGATCAACCTCCAATCAAAATTAATTCCTCACATAGAGATTCTATACAAGGAACTAGGCTAGGTAGAAACACTTATAAATAAATACCCCAATCTTCATACATTGGATGGCTTAGGACACCTTGCTACAAAGCTAGCCATCCAAATCAAGTCTTTGGAGGTAGCATGTGATAATTGGGATGCAACTTTTAAGATTATTCTTGAGGTCATTAAATCCTTTTTGAACAAATACACTATTAGTATATAACCCATTGACATTAGTGTCAAAAAGGGGGAGTAAAAGCTATGGAGGATAAGAGAAATGGAGAGCGAGAATGGGAGAATAAGAGAAATATGGGAAGTAAGAGCATTCAATCAAAAACAGATAGAGTAAAAGAAAAAAATGTGAAAGAGTATTAGTTGAGGCAAATCTACTCAAGAGAATAAATATTTTAATATAGAATAAAGTACAAAATATATCAAACAAGTTTGGGGGAGTTATAAGATTTTTAGGTATAAGTCATGTTGCAAAATTTTAATATTTTGAAGCCATTTAAGAGTTTATATTATGCTTGTAAAAATAAGAATATTAATGTATGACCAAGTGTTTTTGATGCTCATGTCAAAGGGGGAGATTTTTAATCTTAGATTGGTTTTGACAAGTGAGTGTCTATAAACTTAAGTCATTTACTTAGTTCATGCCAAATAAGTAACATATGTTGAACACAACATGTAAGTTAGTACATGCTGAGTAAATAGTGAGTCCCAAGTCACTTAAGAGCCAAGTAGATAGTATATACTGAGTGATTCCAAATTCAAGCAAGTAGTTCATGTCAAGTCATTTAGATGTTGAGTGACAACATTGAAGTTACAATATGTGTTGAGCACTAGAGACTTTAGATGTCGACAAAACACAATTTTGTCATAGTTGTTTGTATTGGCATAAAATACTATGTAAACCATTTTTGAGTTGACTTAAGGATTGAATCGAGATTTTGGGTGATAAGGATGAATTTTAAGTTGGAATCCTATGTATTATATGCACCCAATAAGTTAAAGGGAAGGTTTAAGTGGCAATATAGATGAATCACAACCATTGATTCATTTGTAAACCTAAGTCACTTAGGTCTTCTTATATAGAACAAACCCTAAATCTATTTTTGACTGAGAAAGGGAATCAATGAATGATGAAGGAGAGTTTTGCATGCACAAAATAGGAAATTCATGGTGACCAAGGCATTATGATCTAAATTGTATTGCAATATTAATTAAAGGAGAAAGGAGGAAGGAAACAATAAACAACAAAGGGTCATATGATCAAGAAGGATCAAGTACATAATAGAATAGAGGTGCTAACCATTTATCATAGAGGCGTCATCTATCATCAAGCTTTAGAGTGCTAACCATAGGATCATTGTTGAGACATTATAGTAGGTGAATTAGTTCAATCTCTTAACAAAGTATTCCTAAGAGGTTATATTGAAATACTATAACAAGGTGCTTACTTAATTGTGAGTCAAAGTACTTTAATCAAGCACACTTTAAACATGGTGTTAAAATCCTTTAATAGGGTAAGACCTAATAGTCTTTGTAAGCCTTTAATAGGGTAGACCTTTCAAAGGGTAGATCATGGATCATGATCAAACACTATAACCTTCATTTGATACAGTTTATTACTATAGTAGTGAAGATTTGTGGGTGTCATCCCCACCCCAATTTTACCTTCTCATTGGAGGGTTTATGGGTAATCATATCTTGTGTCATATATGTGTGAATGCTTACTTGTTTACATGTTTTAGATGTTTATAGTTTAAATGGTATTTCAATTTACTTATTAAATATGTGAGATGGATGTATTGTGAATATTTTAATGAATCAAAGTTTGAAGCATTGATTCACTCCCCCCAGAAGTTTACCTTTCCTATTTGTAATTTCAACAAGAATTTAAAGATGGATCATGAATCTTGAAGTTGTATTTTGTATCTTGTCATAACTTAGAAAACCTTAAAATTGGGAATGTATGCTAATAACTTGATGAATCGATAAAGCATCATTGTTCTTTCTCTCCTAGGTGTTTTTCTTAGTGTTATTTTTTTGTTGTGTTACCTAGTGAGGTAGTAGTATAGTTAGGAAATCCTTTGTCCCTAGCTATTCACACTCTTCCTTGCATCACAGTAATTATAGATAACTCCAAGAATAATGAAGTGCATGAGATATGGGCCCAAAGTGTAGTAGTTTCATACTACCCAATTATAATAAGTGTTAATGGATATCAAGAAGAAGAGTCTCTTCTCAAAAGAGTATTCTAAAGAAGAATCAGATCATTCCCCCTGATATATTCCATAGATGAAAGAATGCCTCCTTTCCCTAAAAAGAAAAGAGGTGTCTAAAGAAAAATCAGATCATTCAACCTTATTTATTTTGATGATTAATGGATGCCTCCTTTCACTTATGAAAATGTTTATCAAAGAATTTTAAGGGTAACTTATAAAGCTATCATATTTAGTTGGTATTGTAGTGCTCATTATTATTGTAGTTTTAGAGTGTGTAACTATATCTTCTAATAATATTTCATTAACTTTTTTCACAAGAATATAGTGAGAGTTTTTATAATATAAATTTTTATAATATAATTAAAAACTCATGAGAGGGGTTAGACAACATTTCTAGATTTGAAGGGATGTATTGGAATTTATTTGCAAAAACCAATGACATGGATTTTATAATATAAAGATTATAAAAATCACACACTATTTTTTAAAAATTATAAATCATTTGTATGTCATCTAGGGGAACTATATTATAAATATAATAATGTTGAGAAATTAAAAGATTCAAAATTACAAATTAAGCTAAGTTCTCACTATACTTTAGCATATTTTATTGGTGCATAGATGGGAAGATTCAAGAGGAGTTAATCCAACTCAAACTAGAGAACATCCCCTTCTTATAATTACACATGGTATCAACATAAAAATTAAATAAACAATAGAGAAATAGAGACTAGATTCTATGTAACCATATAGATATAATTAGAAAATGAATCAAAACATGTCTGGCTGTGAGGCCTTCTGGGTTAAGGTCATATAAAAAGAATTATGAATTCAATTCCAATCTCATATTTTTCCTTCTTCTATAGGATCTTCTCTTTATCTATATCCTAACTCATCTCATAATAATCTCCTCATCTCCTAATGACTTCCTATATTAGTCCAAGCTACTTATATAGTTAGCTAAGCCACAAGTCAACTAGTCAAGCATTTTATTTCATTATGGGTCTACCTTGGCAGAGTACACCAAAACCATCACAAATATGAATGAAACTCAATACCAAGAAATAAATAGGTCCACACATGACCCAATCACATGATCCTATCTTAAAATTATCCCATTTCCTCATACAAACCTGTGCAAGATGAAAACTTCACACGCTTCCATGAAAACTATCCAAAAATTGATGTCCAAGGAAAATGGTGATATCTCCTAGCTATGATTGAATTAGAACTTGTTATTTGAATTGAAGGTATTAATTTAGGTCCAATAAAATAACTTATGTGGAAAAATGCTGATTCATTTAGGATAATTGTGCATCCATCTTGAAATTCATGCATAGAAACCAATTGCAAAAACTTGTAGAAAATTGACGTGTTAGCAAAATGGTCATATTTCCCAAATCATGAAGATCTAGGAATTTATCCTTTAATTATAGATATTAATCTAGGGTTTATTCAATCCCTAAAATTTTCATCCCCTAAAATCATTGTGTAAAATTAGTTACAATGCTTACAATAGGCACACAAAATATAGAAAAATGCAATTCTAGCAGCAATGCTACTTTACAAATAGAGAGACGTCTTGAAAAGATTTATGTCTTTTTTTCTAATCCATCCTTTCCATATATACTAGAATAATATTATTCAAGTTATCTTTGAATTCTTGATGTAGTTTCTTCATAAAATTAGAAAATTCTTTAGCCTCAGTACTCTTATGTGTTTCCATCCTCAAGTCTCTCAATTCTATAGCTTTCTTAGGATGAAATCAAGTAATAATCTTAAGTGGTTTTTTCTTAGCACTTCTATTCATAGAGTTACTATATGAAAAATCTACTTGTGCCAAAAGAAAATCCCAATTAGAATGCTTATCCCCAACCAAACATCTCAACGAGTTACCCAAATTTATATTTTTAGCTTCATTTTATCCATCTATCTGAGGGTGAAATGTAAAACTAAATTTCAAATTTTCATTTAGCATCTTCCAAATTTTCTTCCAAAAATAACTAGTAAACTTAGTATCTCTATTTGAAACAATAGATTTAGGAAAATCATGAAATATTATGACTTCATTGAAGAATAATTTAGCAACATTTAATGTATCAGATGTTTTCTTACAAGGTATGAAATGAGCCAACTTTGAAAATATTTGAACCACAACAAATATAGAATCATTACCCCACTAATTTTTAGGTAAAACAAGAACAAATTCCATATTAATATCTTCCCAAGGCTTATCAGGTACTGGAAAAGGTGAATACAATCCCAATTTACGACTAGTTTCTTTTATCTTTTGTAAATTTTGCAATGTATTACCATTCTTTGCACATCGTTATAAATCTATGGCCAAAAGTATCTCTTTGAAATTAGTTTTACTATCTTATCACTCCCAAAATGTCTAGCAAGTCCACCACTATATTTCTCCTTCATTATGTTTTCTCTCATAGATCCTCTAGGTATACATAGTTGAATTTCTTTAAATAACATGTCTTCCTGAATGAAATAATAAGCCCACTTATCACATACTATTTGCTCTTTACAAACTTTCCAAGGTTCTACAAAATCAAGATCAGTCTCATATAAATTATTCAAATCATCAAAACCAAGTACCTCAACTCTCATCTCAATCAACAAATCTCTTCCTTGGCTCAAGGCATCAATAAATTTATTCAACTATCCACCTTTAGGCTTCAATAAAAAGGAAAAAGTATTAAAAAAGGTCAACCCAATTCATATATCACTGATTCAACTTATGTTGACCTTCAAAATACTACAAGGCTTAATGGTTAGTATAAAATACACAATCTTTAGGCATCAAATAATGTCTCCATTTCTTCAAAGCTTCATTCATAAATTTCATGTAAGTACTAGGTGCATTAGTCAAACCAAAAGGCATAACCAACCATTCATACAATCCTTCATTAGTATTAAAGGTAGTTTTCCATTCATCTCCTTCTTTGATTCTCATATGATGATAAACACTTTTAAAATCAATCTTTCTAAAATACTTTTCTCCACTCAAACTATCCATTATGTCATCAATCTGTAGAAGCATAAAATGGGCTAATATCTAGCATACTATGAGGAAATCATATGCTCAATAAACATAAATTGATACGCTCCAATCAACCATGAAATCCAAATAAACAAAGAAAGAAACATAAAGTTAAAACCCCCCTATTTCATTTGTAGCTCCCATGTCCTTCTTTCTTCTCCACGTGATGTAGCTCCAATTGCCTATAATGTACACAATTAGGAAGCAAAAGACTATGAAAATGATATGAGACTACTAAACACCTTGCATGTGTGGCATGGCAAAAGATTCCTTTGAAAATCCATAACACATATGACACAAGATGCCAAATATAGGAGTATATGATGCTTGGAAGTCAACCATGGATATAAATAACATGTCATGTGTCACCTCAAACCCACTTAAAGTCAAGAATCTATGAGAATGGAAGCCAAATATAGACATGTATAGAGGAATGAGAATATATGGATTAAGACATATCCTAGCCAAGTGTAAATGGACAATTCATGATGTGTCATGCCCATGTTTCATGATGATGTCAAGATTATGTGGAATATTTGAAATAAAAATTGATATATCCACACAAATAGAAATTAGAAATTTTGAAAATATGAGTGAAAAATGGGACTTAGGAAATTGTGAATTTCCATTGTTTGTGAATGATGAATCGATTAACTAATAAAATTAAATAATTGAAAAGGTTAGTTAGGAAGAATAAATAGTCAAATGACATAGGATTGATATTATGGGTTATTTAATCCTATAGAGAAAATTAGTAGATGATTGGCCAATTTGATTAAATAAGTGTGATAGTATCCTATAATAAAAAAGTGAAGGGTAGACCAAATTAATGGTCAAATTGATTGATTTATTAGAATTGATAACATGCCAAGGAAACATGACATGAATTAAGGACACATAACATTTAACTAATATCGTAAATGCTATAGGATCGAGATTGATTGATATGGTTGATCATAATAACATTGTTAGATGCTATCAATGGGTAAAAGCACAAACCTATGTTTCCGTTTATGATACCAAAACCTATTTTAGTCAAATCTCATTTCTTTATCAAAACTCAAAAAATTTCAACAATTAAATACCCTTTTATAGATCTGAGATTCAATATCATAATTATATAAATTTTTTAATATTTTAATTAGTTATAATATGTTATAATCTCAAAATATTATAAGTCAATATTTTAGCATTTTAGAAGATGCTCCCTCAAAAAAGGAAAAAATAGTAAATCATATCAAAAAAAATTTAAAAAAATATTTATCTCTAGAGGAGAGAATCCTCCTCAAGAATATGTAATTATTTTTCAAGAAGGTATAGATTTGATAGGAGGAAAAACTGTTGGGTTCTAATAAGGTTGAACTTGAGTACTTATAACAAAGAAAATATACATCAAAAATAATTATTTCTTTTTTTCTTCCCTAACTATACATGTCATCTATAAGATATTTTCAAATTAGAACAAAAAAAGATGATTTGCATATACATGTTTGACAGGAACTACACCTTATATTGTTTAAATTTTAAAAAGGGACTTCAAAATAAAAGAAAATGAATAAATTCTTACTCAAAAAATTTATAAAAATTATAAGCATAAAATTCATTCAATTCTACACATTTCATTAGTTTACATCATCTTAAGATTCTAAACACAGATACCATTTTTTTGTCATTAATGTTGAACTATAGCATTCTAATATCCCATTTCTTTATAAAAGGTTACATAGGTTTGTGCTTTTACCCCAATGTTATTAAAATGGTTTGATGATGTCATGATCTGACACTAAGAGACTCAAAAATGTCAATGATTGAATGACAAGAATGATAGTTTGACCTAGCACTGAGAGCCATGATAGTGCTAAGGTTAGATTGATAAGTTTGATAGATTGATAGGTTTTCGAGGCACTGAAAGCCACAAAACTACCTAGGATTGGACAAATAAGGATAGATTTGGGGTTCTTCTAGGTTGAATTGATATGATTTTGAGTTGATTTGATATGATTTTTGATGATGTTGAAATGGTTCTAGAATGATGTGCAATTAACATGAAAGAGGATATGAATGATGACAGGTACTGTTGAGATATGATCAAGTTGGCCAAAAGATCAGAGTTAGTAGAATGATAAAATGGGATGAATTAGTATGAAAATGTGATGAAACCATAGACAAACCATTTTTGAGTACCTACATTTTTACCCTCTTTGATACAATGTGATTTAGAGTGTTGTGTCAAAGAATAACTAATGAGAAAGCCACAACAACATGCCCTAGTAGGGGTGATATATATCGATGCCCCCTTGAGGAATTGACTGATATAAGAATGTAATAGGTTAATTTTTCAACAACAATATTACAAAGCTATAGCAACTAATGGATTGCAAATTAGACCTAAAATGTTAAAGTTATGAGTGTTGGAAACAATCAAGACTAGCTAGGTTACAAAGAGGGGAGGGGTGAATTAGTAACCTCAAAAATTTTAACAAATTCAACACATAATAAACATAATCCATTCACTATTAATTCATCTAATCTATTGCATGTATGAGAAACTAAAATATAAACATTCATGGCACATGAACACAATATTTGGTAACCCATAAACCTTTCAATAAGAAAGTAATCTTGGGGTAGGGATGGTACCCATAAAAATTCAATACTGCAGTATAACGTTAGCCTATTAAAGCTTATATGAAGTATGCACTTGGTTAAGAGATTCAAAGAAAATATTGTTAAGTCTACCCTATTAAAGGATTTGAATCTAATTCACCTATTAGGATGAAATAATATATCTAACTTACAACTTAATTGCTGATTAGATCGTTGAATTTTTTATCACCTCTTGTGATAGATAAAACTTTACTAAACTTGATTTGACCTTGTTGTCTTCCTTTCTTTGCTACTAATTTACATTCACATTCCTTCTTCTCAAAACATTACTTCCTCATCATTTCATTTCCTTACTTGGGTATGACACAATATATTACATATATACCATCCCATTTCTAATAATTTACAAGGTTGTCTAAAACATAAGTTAACACAAATATTGCTAAGTCAAACCAAATGTAAAACCTCGAGTTCTATTAGCTAACTAGGTGACCTTCTGATCCTTAGTGTCCACTGCATTACTCGACATTGTCATGCATTCAATAGAATAGAGGATCAATCTATACTAATCACTCAATGTAGCTTTGAACTCAGTGAAAATTGGAGACTCAATAGATATAGTGTCACTCAGTAGAAATTAAATACCATGGTTACCTTGCTTGCACTCAGTAAACACTACTCATCCTATCACTCAGTTAACACTGGGTTCACATTACAAGACCTAATGACTCAATAGAAACTATGAAGCTCAATAACCATTGACTACTCAGTAATAACTGCTAGACTTCACACTACTTGTTTTCACTCGATAACCTCTAGAATGCTCAGTGTGAATTGTTAAACTATTGAATTCACTTAGCAACCACTGAATGCTTGGTAAACACTGGAGACTGAATGATGAACTCAGTAATCATACAAAATTATGAATAAGTGTTATCACTAACGAAAAACATAAATTAATGCCAACAATCTCCCCCTTTGGCATTAGTGACAAAAAAACTTATTAGCCAAAACTTTTGTATTGTGTCATGCTAATTTTTATTTTTGATTTTTCAAAATTTGTATTTGTAATTCTTCTATATATGCATTTACACATATCTCCCCCATTCAATGTACATAATATAACATAATATCATACAAATATCTCTCCTTATTTACAAGTCTGTCCCTTTTTTTTTTATGTATTGTACATATGTCTCCACAAATATCTCTTTCTCCCTCTTTTTGACAATAATGCCAAACATTTATACACACTTATATAGAGAGACTAGAATATGAGAGAAATTCATAATGTACCTTGAGAATAAGAGCTAATGTCTTATCCCAGTTAACTTGCAACATTTTGTAGGTTTGAAGTGCCACTTGAGCTTTTGCTAAGAGTTCAATTATATGATCTACAATTGAAAAATTGTTATCATGGATCAATGTTTTTTAATAAGCAATGTGCTTCTACATTGTGTCCATGATTGGAAGGATCATGTTTTGGATGTCCATAAGTGTAGACCTAATCCTTGCTTCCTCTCTCAACAATTTAGTCTACATGTTAGATAGAAATTTGACCCTTATATGATGTGTTGAGCTTGAGCTAGGGTTAAGCTGGAACTTTTGTGCACTAGCCTTTAGATCTATATCTATTTTATTTAGTTTTCCTTTTATCTCCTTTGTATACTCGGTAACATCACATAGTTTAGCAAAAAGAGATGTTACACTTTTAAAAGAATTTTCAAGATTAGCCAAAATCGAGGAAAGTTCTACCTGATGAATAGAAATATGCTAAGCAATGTGCTCAAGCACCTTATTGTCAAACTTTTTCTCATCTTTTTCTATCAACTTTTCTTCACCAGTAGAGTCCTCATTTAATATATTTATTGCTTCCTCTAACTATAACAAAATATTTTGAGATGAATCAACATTCACATCTATAGCCCTTGTCAAGATATTCTTTGCACTTTCTATAATTTGATATTCTCTATCCCTTTCTTCTCTTAACTACTTCTGTCTAGCTTTCAGTTCCAGAAGTTGGCTAACCAATCTCATTTGTTCCATAGTGGCATTGTCAAAATCCAACTTAGGAATTTTAATTTCCTTGTCCAAGTCACCCAATTTCTTTTCTAGTAATTAGAATTTTAAGTGGTATCCTTGGTTCAACTTCAGATATTACTGCTTTGGACTTTGAGATACAAACAATGGTAGAAATAGTAGGGCTTGCTATGAAAACTTGAATGGGGCCTACTAATGGAATACTGACTAGAGCACTAGAGGAATCCAAAACCGATGTGCTACCCAAAATTGATGTAATTATAGGAGGAACACTGATAGAAATATTTACAAACAAAATACGTATAGGAGCATGCAAAATTGAAGTAGACAAAATTGTAGAACTGAATGTTGTGCATACTACTAATGTTCCTCATTCAGGAGATGATAAAGAGGAGGGCTACAAATCAGTGGATGGAGTGGTAAATTCTTCAATTAGTGATATCTATAGTTGAGAGGGACCAAATGGTGATTGGTGAGATGATGTATCTATTGTGGTCACAATCACACTTTCTAAAGCTATCTCCATGCTAGATGATGTAGTAGTTTTTGGTTGAGAGTGAGGAAGGGAGGCAATAACTTCTGATGCTATCCTAATTGGATCACTCTCTTCTTCTCCTTCTTCTTCCTTATCTTCCTCGTTAGCTTCTTCCTCTTTCTCTTCTTCATCATCCTTCATCAACTCTTGATAATCCTCAACATCAATAGTGACACAAGGATTGTATCCTTATTACTATCATCATTGAATTCCATTGGATCCTCACTTGGTTTACGCATATGATAAAAAAAATTCCACATGGATGAAGCATCCTTGACTATATTCTCAATATCTTTCACCAAAATCAAACAAGTATGAAATCCCATCAAAATCTTATATTTATTTTTCTTCATTGCTTCCTTAACCTCTACGTTAGTAAGACTCGATAGAAACTGTCTCAAAGATTGCTAAAATATGTCCTTGATAGTTTGAGTAGTTGATTCCCATCTTGGCTTCAACCTTTCTAATATTTCACTAGAAATCTATTGGGCAATTTTATTAGGGGAATATTTCATTTTCTCATCTTTGTCAACACTAACTCCTCAATCTATATCTTTTCTACATCTTTTCTGGTTTCAGATGTTAATGCCTTGAAGTTTACAATACTAGCACCTTCTTCTATTTTCTTCAATCTTTCTTGGAACATGAGATGGGGCTTTTTAAACACAACTTCATTGCCTCCTTTCTTCTCAAATCTTTTGGTAAACATAGCTATAGAGGCCTTGGGTGGCTTGGTGATAATCATCCTACCTTTCTTTTTCATAGGCTCTTCCTCCTTTTCTAATTCCTACTCTTCATCCTTAGATTCTTCTTCATCTTCTCATTTTCCCTTAATAAGCATAAGAGGAGCATTTGACATTTTCGACTTTGTTATCTTCTTCTTGCTTTTACTTAGTGCTTTTGGTAGCTTGATCTCAAGCTCTATTCTAGCCTTTGCTTCATCATAAGTTCCAAAAATGGGTACCTTTGGATCTATAGGCTCATTTACTATGGCTTTGATTATCTCTTTTGTTTCATCAATATTAACCTCATAGGGAAGAGGTTTCACCCATACAATTCTAGGCCTAGTTGCCTGAATGTACACTCTATCACAATCAACCATGAAAAAAACATCATCCTTGTAATCTTCAACTAATTTTGGTGGAATTTGGAACCTATTATTCATCTTCTCCTTAAAAACTTCAAAATAGTTGTCCATTATACTGTCAAAATTCTCACCCATTTTTGCAATAAACTCATTAATTTGGTACAAAACTGTAGTGTCCTTTCTCCATACCACTAATCCTTTGGAGGGGAAAAAATTTTGAACATAAAAGAATAAACAAGTTAACAAAGATTACATGGATTATTCTTTGAGGTCATTATACTTTCCATGTTCTTGTTTAACTATTTCAACATTAAGTCTGTGAAATCAAATTACAAATTCTTCTTTACTACCTTGTAAGCTAGGTCCATAGCCTCACATGGCAAACTATTCAATCGACTATAGTTGTATATCTTATGCGCAGCGACATGAATACCAAACCTAAGTTTGTTATTAGATACATTGTTAATCTTTAATCCTCTACCATCCCACTTGGCTAGGGTTTGCTTCTGTAGCTCATCTTGACCTTGGGTTTTGGTAACCTTGGCCTTATTAAGCATAAGGAGACCCTTGATTCTATGAATCATCTTCTTCATTATCAAGACTAGCTATTCTAACCAAAATTGACCATTATGCACATGACTCAAAATATATCTAATCCATTTGATTTTGAAGTTTCTTAGCAGGTGTAGGATGTGTGTCAAGCCTTTCTCCTCTAGATGTTTATGCTTGGGCTTAAGGTTTCTAACCACACACAGTTCTCCCAAGGCACTGTCCATTTCTAATGTTCCAATTTCTTGTACAACACATTTGAAATGAGTATGAGTATCATTTATAAGGAGTACCTTGTGTGGAATTTGTGACTAAGCTCCATTAGGGTCAAGTGATTTTGCAATTACTGGTACCAGTTTGAAATTCAAGGCCTTTCATTTGACACCTCGTACCAACATCTCTGAACCTTTCTTCAACTTGTTGCTATTGTTGGTGGATGCCATGATCACTCGGTAAGATGAGAAAAAATTCTTTCAAAATTTTGCTGCAAACTCATTTGAATGCTCAGCAAATAGCTCTACTCTAGATATATTGAATTCACGATAAAAATAAAGTCAAAAATTTTCCTTTTTGATAAATTTTTTCCATTAATGATTGGTATGATGAGAGCCATAATGACATAGTGCTTGACAAGCTGCAATCCACTATCTATACAGATAACTTGGTAGAACCTTGTAACTTGGCAACCCAACAAAACTTTGTTACTCCCAACCTCGCTTGGTGAATACTGATGCTAAACTTTAGTGATCCCTCTGTATCTAAAATAATGATTTGGATATTTTGCTTCCTTCGATCAGAAATTCTTGAGATGTGAATTGAAAATATAGTTCCAGTTCTTCCTTAAGAACTTAATTGGAAATGGTGGAGCCACCCACTTCTTGAGTGACATGACCATCATCACTTGAATTGGCTTGCTTGGTAGATTTGGGAATCCACTATTGTCTCATCTACTTCATGATGTGATCAGCTTTAGCTTTCTTTTCATCTTCAACTCTACCTATACTCATGTGATTCTTAGCTATGTGACCAAGTTTAGTGCATGTGTAACATCTTATTGTACTATCCTTTCTTCTCAAGTGATGCCTTGCATAGTTTATGCCAATGTGTCCATATTCTACATTGTAATGACATCTACACCAAGTATTGTAGTCCCAACCAAATATTGCCTTTACAAATTGTTTAGCTGTATTGAATGATTTTGATCTGCATTCAGATGCCTTGTGACCTTGTTTCTTGCATTTGTTTCATTTGCCTTAAAATTTTGGTTTTTACTTACATTCATTAGCTCTATGACCATGTTGACTACAATTGTAGCTTTTTCTATTGAATTTTACTTTTTGATTGCTCCAAAATTTGGTAGATGTATGATCTATCTTACCATAGTGATTGGAAGTAAGTCTTTGATTCCTTTGTGTTGGAGTTGATGAAATCCAACTCTAAAGATGCCCAAGATCGCCTGCATGTGAATAACCTATCAAAGGGAAGCCAAGGAAGGAAGAGTGTGAAGCAAGGGAAAAAATCCTAAACAGACATGAGAGAGAAAATATGCAAACACAAGAAAAAATGTATTTACAATGAGAATGTGATGATATAAAATGAGAGAGAGGATATTGATAAAGGCCTCATGGAAGCTTGTAGAACAATTTGGAAGGTGGTAGAAGATAAGGTTGACAACCAAGCACTTTTCCACAAAAAGGTGGAACATGCTAGAAAGGAACAAACTCTTGTACTGTCAACAACTCATCACTACAACTATTAACTACTAAATATTAAATAAATGCATTAACCTAAGTAAGCTTAAGTAACTAGAATAAATAATAAATAATTAATTAATTATTTACTCTAACACCCCCCTTAATTGCAACTTAGGAAAATGCCTTAAGCTCACAAAACTAAGAAATGTAGAAATGGGTCCTGACAACAAGGCCATGTTAGGTACCCATGTACAAATGCAAAAGATGCAACCTCTAAAATTGGGGAAAGAAAGAAAATCATGTGAGAAAACCCTCCCCCAAAAAGAGGTAAACCTAGTGAAGAATTGAAAAAGCCTCCAACTAGGGGAATGTCCCCACAAATAGGAACAAGGAGTGATCATGAAGAGCATTACTGAAGTATGAAGAAGCCACAAATCTTCCATCAAAAATAATTTTTCTAATTTGAAGAACCTCCATGGAAGAAGAAGGTATGACCTGAGCATGTCTATGTGGTAGATGATCCATCTCACCAAAATGCATAGGTAGCTAGCCACTGTAATCGCCTTGTGTATAGGATCAACCACTGAATACATAGTTCACACTTATCAATCCATCAAACCAAGGATGCATTAGAACAACAACATAACCCCCCCTTAATGCAGATGGGGTGAGATGATAGGAAACTAAGAAGGTTGGTTAAAAGTCTCCTACATATGAACTAAGAACGACGAGAGAGGAAGAGGTAGAAACACCTATAAAGACACAGTCACAACAACACTGCATTGGGCTAATGTTGTGTAAGGGATACTCACTTGGAAAAGGGAGAAGGCCTAAAATAGCACACAACTATCCCCCCATGGTGCTTTATAAAAATAGTGCATGTACAACTCACTCAAAAACAATGTTCATGAACCTGAAATGTAAAAGGGAAACTTTATCTCAATGTGTATACAAAAATTCTTACAAATGATGTCTACAATGATCAAAATAGGAAAAAAGCTGACACAAAAGATAGGACAACCCAAAACAAAAGAAACCATGCTAGGAAAATGATCCTTAGACCTAAAACACCCAAGATATCCACCATAGAGAAAAAATGCCAAAAATATGATAGAAAGAGCATGGGCAAAAATCTAAGGAAAAGGACTACATTTTTGAAAAGATGATAAAACTAGCTTTCTAAAAATATAACGTTTTCAAAAAATTGACATGGGACGCAAAAGATATGCATGCCCAAATGAAAAATAAAACTTCAAACTCCAACTAAAAAAATGGGCAATAAAACTACATCAAAACCTAAAAATACATACACCAATGTCTCTGTCTTGGAACTAGCATTTTAGTGCTTCTTTCAAATCGGAAAAATACCTTTGTATGCTCAAGTTGTGGCCAAAAAATTGAAGGTAGGTCCAAAATGACCTTGAAGGAGAGGTACAAGAAGTGGATGATGTAGTGCTAATGTCATGCTGATGTCAGCAAAACACTAGCTTAAAATTGATGGCCTACAAAAAATCATGCTGATGTCAATGCAAAAAAAAGCCATGTGGCTACCACATGACTACCATGTGGTGGATAAGATGATGTGGCAGGGTCCGCATGGAAAAGTGCCTCGTCGCACCTGAGCCACGTGTCACTTGCAAGTTTGTTGTGACTAGACAGAAAAGCTACACATGTGTTGATTGAGTAGGAGGGGTAGATGAGTGTTGAACCTAGGCAGAGCGGCAAGAAAAGGTGTTGCTACTAGCGGGTGGAACTAGTGGCGGGTGGCGTAGAACCTGCGGAGGAGATGGGTTGGTACCGGCTGAGCCGAAGCTGAAAAAGGGTCAAGCTGCTGGCACTGTAGAGGCACTGGCAGGGTGCGGGTGGCCTCGTGATGACCACTAGGTGGTGCTATGGTGGTGCACTTTGTGACCCTTTTTAAAAATTTTTTTATGCCAAATCATTCATACGACCGTATAGAAAGCCCTGCAAGTAAAAAAAATTTGCCTTTTGGAGCCCTATCTCCAAAATTGACAAATTTTACATGAATCCTGACTACAAACAACCTTCTGGATCCAATGGCAGTGTCTACTTTGGTCCAAAGTGCTCCAAAAATTCACTCTACCCCTAATTTGAAGAAAAATGCACAAACAAACTAGGGTTTGTGACTCCAAATCATGGCTTGAAAAAACCTTCAACAAAGCAACATTAGGAAGGCTCTGATACCATGTTGGAGTCGATGAAATCCAACTACAAAGATGTCCAAGATGAGCTGCATGCAAATAACCTATCAAAGGGAAGCCAAGGAAGGAAGAGCATGGAGCAAGGGAAAAAAACTCTAAATGGACATGAGAGAGAAAATATGCAAATACAAAAATAAATGTATTTACAATGAGAATGTGATGAAATACAATGAGAGAGAGGCTCCTTGTAAAGGCCTCATGGAAGCTTTTAGAATAAGGTAGAAGGTGGTAGAAGATAAGGTTGACAACCAAGCACTCTTCCGCAAAAAGGTGGAACATGCTAGAAGGGAACAAACTCCTGTGTTGTCAACAACTCATCACTACAACTATTAACTACTAAATATCAAATAAATGCATTAACCTAAGTAAGCTTAAGTAACTAGAATAAATAACAATAAATAAATAAATTATTTACTCTAACACTTTGAGTACCTTGTTTGGAGGATTCACCTTCTTCTTTGTATCCAAGTCTTGCTTTACCCTTTGTCTATAAAGATTCTGCTCAATTTGTTGATTCAATTGATCCATGTCTTCTTGGAATTTCATTATCCTTTCATTGAGTTGCTTCTCAAAATTTAGATCAACCTTCAACTTTCATTGATTTTCCTTTCAATACTTAAATCATTCCTTAACCTTTCATTTCAAATCTCAAATTCATGATTTCCTCATTTGCATTGGAGAGCTAATTTATAAGGCTTTCTTGCTAAAGGGATTGATTTTGAGTTTCATTGTTTCTTGTCTCCAAGTCTTCACTTGTCTTATTCCTTTGCTCCAAGATTTCACACAATCTTATTGACTAAATTATTCTCTTTTCAATTTTCTTAACTCTTCTTGCATGGAGCAATTCTTTTCTAGGAGTTCTTTGATTGCATCATTTGCTTCATTTGAACTACTTGAAGGGAAAAAGTCTTCAATATTTTCTTCAACATACTAGTGGTCATTCATATATTTTGGAAGTTCCTTCCTTCTTTTTAGGGATTGGGAAAGATGCTCTTTCACTTCCTTGAGTTGAGCTATGGCCATCTATAGATCTAGCTTCTCATTGTTAGTAACTTTGTCAATTTTGAATATCTCCATTATCCTTGATCTTTGCTCAAGCTATCAAACTTTATTTTGACAACCACAATGCTCTAATACCAATTGTTGGAAATAATCAAGACTAGCTAGGTTACTAAGAGGGGATGGGTAAATCGGTAACCTTAATTTTTTTTAACAAATTCAACACTTAATCAACATAATCCATTCACCATTAATTCATGTAATCTATTGCATGCATGAGAAACTAAAAGATAAACATTCATGGCACATGAACACAATATTTGGTGACCCATAAACCTTCCAATAAGAAAGTAAAAATCGATTGGGGATGATACCTACAAAACTTCAATACTATAGTATAAAGTTAGCCTGTTAAAGCTTACAATGATCACTTCCAATGATCTACCCTATTAGGAGCAATTAAGACCGCTAAGTCCACCTTGTTAGATGTTTTACAAACATACAATGAAGTATGCACTCGGTTAAGAGATTCAAAGAAAAGACTGTTAAGTCTACCTTGTTAAAGGATTTGAATCCGATTCACATGTTGGGATGAAACTATAGATCTGACTTACCACTTAATTGCTGATCACATCTTGTGATAGATAAAAATTTACTGCACCTGATTTGACCTTGATGTCTACCTTTCTCTATTGTTGATTTACATTCCCATTCCTTCTTCTCAATACATTACTTCCTCATCATTTCATTTCCTTACTTCGGTATGACATAATATATTACATATATACCATCCCAATTCTCATAATTTATGAGGTCAACTAAAACATAAGTAAGCACAAATATTATTAAGTCGACCCAAATGTAGAAAATTAGGTTCTATAAGCTAACTAGCTGACCTTTTGATACTCAGTGTCCACTACATTACTCAACATCATCATGCATTTGGTAGAAGTAGAGGCTTGGTCCACACTAGTCACTGAAAATAGCTTTGAACTTGGTGAATATTGGAGACTTGGTAGATATAGTGTCACTTGGTAGAAACTGAATACCATGTTTACCTTGGTTGCACTCAGTAAACATTACTCATCCCATCACTTGGTTAACACTAGGTTCACATCACAAGACCTAATGACTCGGTAAACACTATGTAGCTTAGTAACCACTGACTGCTCAGTGATAACTACTAGACTTCACACTGCTTGTTTTCACTCGGTAACCTTTAGAATGCTTTTTGTGACTACTAAACTACTAAATTCACTTGGCAACCACTAAATGCTTGGTAAACACTGGAAACTAAATGATGAACTCAATAATCATACAAAATTATGAGTAAGTGTCATCACTAATGACAAACATAACTTAATGCCAACAATGAGATCTAGAGTGTAGAATGGAGATTGATCAGGGGCCTTACTACTCAAGATAGTGAAAAAATAATGAAAATGATAGCTCTGTTTGTTCACAATGAATATATGAATCCAACGCAATTGATGTATTGCAAATTGGAGTTGAAAATCAAAAGTTAAGGGCTCTGGAGTGCAACATAGGGGCTGTGGGAGTAGTTTTAGGCATCTAACTACCCCAAGCATGCCCAAAATTCACCCAAGTGCACCTAGGGTGCACTTTGTAAGCCCAAGTGCACTATGACAGTACCAAGTGCACCTTGGGTTCACTTGGGAAGCCCAATTGCACTCTAAAAGTGTAAAGTATGCCCCAGAAGGCGTCGAGGGCCAAAATCAGCCTAACTAGACTCAAAATGACCTAAAAATTTATGTGCATGCTACAAATGATAGTAAAAGGTCATAACATGGGCAAAATGAGTCAAACATGGTCAAATTTGGTCAAATTTATTCAAAAAAAGGTCAAAATAAGGCTAGACTAGGTGGAAAGCCAGAGAAGGTTGATAGATAGTTTAGGTTGATGTAGGAATACAAGAATTCAAGATGAAGATGATTTGGTGTATCATAAAAAAAAATCATGGTGTTGGATGAAGAGATGAATGATAGAAGATTAAGGAGATGAGATGAGGACCAATTAGAATGTGGTGAAGAAATTTTCTTTCAGAAAGTGCACTATATGTCTAATAGAGCTTTATTTTGATATGGCAAATAGAATGTAATGCATCATGGCCTAAAGGCTAGAGTGAAAACGAAAACCTTTTGGATAAACAAGAAAGATGTAGATAGAAAATGAGCTTGTCCTTCCTGAGGCATATATACATGCTCCAGACACTCAAAGGTACATTTTAATAGATAGAAACTAAAAGATTACCATAAACCATCCCAACCACTCTCATAGATCAGTTTATATCATTAAGTAGCATAGGAACATGATCAAAGAAAAAGAAAGAAAAATAAATAAATCACTTAACAATGTGAGCCAACATCTATTATTATCCATTACTACTTTCCTTTTAGTATTTTAGGTCTTCAAGATGGTGTTTGATAGGTTAATCATCTAATAGTTCTGTTTGTGGAATCAATTTATAAGTTCATAGTGACATGTTGTATTGATTTTTGGCTAAGTTTTCTCAAAAGGTGTGATTGTGATTGAAGTGTTGTGCTTTGAGTTTCGGCTTGAAAAACTGTGAGTGTTTATGCAAAAGGAGTGATAATCTACAGTGATTATTTACAAGGTTTATTACAAATTTCTAAATGGGTTTTGTGGTTTTAGAATACTTGATATTTTTTTGTCTCTAGTTTCTTTAGGACATTTTACAATTTTTAGAATTTACTTTAGGATGTTTTATGATGTTTAGGGATTTTTAAAGCACATTTTATGATTTTTAATGATTATTTTAGGACTTTTTATGATTTTTATAGACATTTTCAAGACATTTTATGATTTTTAAGATTTCTTTCAGGTCATTATTTGAATATTTATGATTTTTCAGGATCATATCTAATTTTTTTAGGATTGTATTTGAATTTTAAAGATTTTTTTCAGGATCATATTTGAATTTTTAGGATCTTTTAGGATTGTAAAAACATACATAAATGTTAGCTCTAATTCGATATGCAATAATTCTGATGGATAAAAAGTGCTTAGGGCTATGCCCCCAGTTGAATTTGAAACTCATGCACTATGTAAGTAATATTCCCCTAGACAATATGCGAACTGTGTACAAAGGCCAACAACAGAGAATGTATAGACTGGTGATGCTTGGGTAAGATAATAAGGGACATTAACTAGTTCATGGGTCATGATAAAGGACTAGGGATTTCTTGCAATATGTAGGATGTGATAAGGGAATGATAGAAGGGTTAAAAACTAGATAGAATCTTAATAATAGATGGAGGAGCATAATTGATAATACATGGCACCTATTTGCTAGGTTTTCACCTTGGTAATTGCCCAAAGCACCTGTTTGATAGGTTTTCACTTGTGAATGGAAATTTTCTCTTGACTCAAATTTTCATGCCATTGATTGCTAGGTTTCGATCAAGGCATCCATTTTTTCATGACATTTTTTACTATTTTTACTATTTTTTTCAAGACTTTTAACCATTTTTTGATATTTTTTTGAGACTTTTAGATAGAATCAAGAATGTTGCTGATGAATACTAAGAAGAAATCTATTGTTGGTATTTTTAGCTAATAATCTCTAGATCCATGACTGGCCATAACTACACTAGATTCATTCTAAGTCTGTGGCTAAAATCACTACCTAATATACCATTGTGTATCATATCTAAGATAGTGTCTACCTCTTGCAGATCAAGGCATCTAAGGATCAATGGGTCAAAGGATTCTTTGTATGGTATGTCACTAATGATGAAATATGCAAAGTAGTATTGGATAAATATTTGATCTTGGGTGTTAGGAAAGTTAGGTAGCTAGATTTGGGGATAAACAATTGGAAATAAGAGAGAATTGGGAGGATTGAGACTAATGACTTCCCACATGAAGGTTGATTGAGAGAGCTCCAAAAGACTTTGTTCCATGTTGAACATTGGAATCGTAATATTCATGGGATCATCTTTTTTCATTTTGTATCCTTCTAAGCTTCTAAGATTTTTATTTTTGATGGTATAATGTGTTCGTAGACATATTTTTTGTTTATTGATTCTAACTCTTAAATGCCCAAATTATGACAAATATCTAATTACAAATAGTTGAAAAACCACATCTGAAAAGACTAGCTTTTCTCTAAATTAATAGGTACAACTCCCTATGGTGGATTTGTAATGAATTATTTTTTATTCCTAAAACTAATATGGGGGTGTGCTTGTGATTTGAAAATAGGAGAGGCAAAACTGAGTTAGACCTAAATAGGATCTAACTTAGGCAAAAAATGATTTCTGAAGAATTGATTAAGTTCCTAAACCCACACATCTTATGGACTCATGAAGCTTAATGACTTAAGATAGGATAATAATTGCTACTAAACTAATTCATCTAGAATCTATGCTATAGGAAAGGAAAGGTTAATTGAAGGAAAAAAAATCTAAGAGATTTCTCTTTGAATGTGGAATGAGGCTACTTATCACATTCATTCACTACCTTGAAATAGGGGAATGAAACTCGATTCTTTCCTTCTTTCTGTTGGTCTAATTTTTCACAATACACAAAGTTTGGAAAAATTTAGTGAAAAATAATTTGAGTCTTTGTATCTTGCAAATTAGGGTTTTGTTCCTTGTATTTTTCAAATCCTTAGATTGCCCTAGTTCATAAACTAGTCTCTGTGTCATTGAAATTCTATTAAATTCTCAATGTTTGTCTTCAGAGAAGTTTTTGGAAGCCCTAGTGCCCTATTATTTTATTTTACCCTAGTTTTGAAAACCTCAAAAAATAACTTTTCAGAAAAATGATTTTTAAGGCATATCATTTTATCCTAAGGTTGGGCTTACGCGAGCATGATTTTATTAAAAGCTCATTTTAAAAACTTATTGACCATATTTTGTTTGACTTAAATATTTTATTGAAAAATGCCGAGTGTGCTATGCATTTGGTGTGACTATTGATCTTGTTTAGATCAACAGGTATCACATTCCCACAATGTTAAGATGCAAGGTTTTTGAATAAAGTGGGCAAGCAATTTTTGGACACGTAGCAAGGTGGGGTTAGGAATACTAAGCATGTGTTGGGGTATTCCAAGCTGTAAAGAAATTGCTAACATGTGCTGCCAGCTATGCCATTGAAGATGTTTATCTACTAGTTATGATTGAAATCTTGTCTACCGTAGATCCTTCAGATATCAAGGGCTGGCACAAGCCCGCAATAACAAACTACTTGATCAATAAGGAAAGTAGGAATGCACCATCTTGACACATGGAAAGAATAACATCAAGTACTGATTCACTCAAAAGGTGATATGGGACCCACTTGCATGGAGGTTTTCAGAAGGCACAAACTAATTTGGAGATTTCCTATTGGTTAAAATGGCTGACTAGGCCTTATTTAGCTATAAATTTGTGTAGTCATTGATCTGGCCTTGATCAATGGATGACACTTACCTGCAATTTTAGGATGCAAGAAATTTAAGGAATGTGGTTAAGTGGTAATGCAACATTTGGCCCCACTTGTAAGGACATAAAGCTTGTTACTTTTTTGAATTAAAGCCATCCGATCTAGTGAAATCAATGGATAAGATTTGAAATTCTGATTAAACTTGAGAAAAAATGGCTACTAGAAGTTAATATGGTTTAGAGCTCATTCATGTGATTTCAATGCTCGAATATTTTCCATGATCTTACCATTTATTGAACCATAGAGTTGCAAAAGGTTATTAGAACACTAAAAAATTCCAGAGCTAGGGAACATAATTTCATGGAGAAATTTAGTGAGTTGCAATGAAGAATTTCATAAGAGTGAAGTAGAGTTTTGTGGGTAAGTGCTCTTAAACTTCTGAGTAGTAAGAATTTGGTAAGATAGAAATTTTAAAATCTCAAAATGCCTCCACAAAAAGAGTTTACTAGACAAACTGATTATCTGAAGCGCTCTATGCATGATGATTTTCTAGAACAATTTCCTTTATCTATACATGAAATAACTAAGGGGAGAGAGTTGATTCCTAAACACCATAGGGTGGTCATTATAGAGGGTTTTTATGACAAGGCTAAGTGGGTATGACCTACCTAGGTCTCCATGAGAGATCTAGAGCTATTTAGAAAATGGTTTTCATGAGAATTGGACACTCCCATGAGCAATGTATGGGAGGTTGACAATGGTAAATTAACAATCCCCACAATTTTCTTTGATAGTGATTTTTTGATGGATTTGGCCAAGAAATATGATCCAATTACAGGGTGGGTAAAGAACCATGCTAGAGTAAATTCTTTTAGTGTTTTCCCTAAATTAATTAGAGAGGTTTGCAATCTCAACCCTAACCATTTTGTGCATGAAATCATTGATATGGATGACTTTTAAGCAAGGTATGATGCACAAAGGATTTACCTAAGAATAGGGCCATTGTAGGAGCATGCTACTAAAATTAGTAGTTTGCCTATGATTATAGCGCCTAGCACCCCCGATCCATTACTAAGAAGGCATTTTAACTTTAGGGCCTAGACATTTAATTTTTCTCTTTGCATAATTTTTTGAATGGATGAAGCCAAGCAAATCCCAGGCTCAATTGTCCTCGTAATGGCTCAAACTCTTCAAATTGGGATGAGCACTATTCTAGATTTTTCTACTTTTCTGGTAAAAGAGATTCACAATGGCTTGGTGGGGATAGCATGAGGAAAAGTGGATAAAATTTTCTATTGGTATTCATTACTCATGTATGTATGCTTGTACAAGGGATTTTCCTTCTTCTCCAAAGGTATGGAGATGGAAACAACTAGGGATGGAGAGAGGAATCTAGTTCAATTATGGAGTGTGGATATGAACTCAAAAGCTACAGATGCCAATTATGTGAGGTTCAATAGACACTTTGCATCAAATCTTAGGTTACTCTTGAGTGGAGATAGCCCTAGGATTCCACAAGCACTACTAGAATTGGTTAGACCTAAGGACCATGCAAAAAGGCTACTGGATAGTCATAATTGGGGAGATATAATCCCTTACAATGTTTGACCAGTAATAATAGTATATGGCTTCTTGGGAAAGCCTCATGTTTTACCTTTCCATGTGCCTTTGAAAATAGGGATAGTAGAATTGTTATGGCAGATAGGCATTATTGACGAAAGTGATTTTCCAAAGAAGGGTACATTCTTTCCAATTGTTACCGTGGTGCATGATTTTGTTTTTGTGAAGAAAGGATGGAAACATCTTAACTTGTTCCTTGATAGATACAACATGGCAGAGTCTCATGCCAGATTGATTTATCCTAAAGGTTTATATGATCTCTTAAGAGAGAGGACAAAAGCTGCTCATATGGTGCACTAGGTATATTATCCTGAGGATATTATTAGGCATGTTTTTTCTTTGCAAGAGCAGGAATTGAGAAAAGAGAAATGGATAGTGTTCAGTAGGACTTTAGAATTCATCAATGCTTTTGACTCTAGTTATGACCCATTGAAACATAAGAAATATTGGGGAGCCAAGATGCAAGCATTAATGAACAATTTTGTTGTAATGATCCAAACCATGAATGAGAAGAAAGCCACATATGTTGAGACATATCCAGAAAAGGTTGCAAAGGTGCAAAGAAGGATAAACACTAGAAATGTGGTTGCTCTTGGCTAGTATACCTTGCAGAGAAGGGAAGGTTATGTGATAGTTCAAAGTGTGCAACAATCACCCCTTCATCAGAGGCCAAGGCCAAAAATTCCATCTACATCCAATGCTCCAAAAGGCAAAAGTTAGAGCAGGGGTCTTCTTCTTCTCAAGTAGAAAAATACTCCCCAATCTAGTCCCCAATCTAGATAGATGATGAATCATCTTAAGGGAGCAACTTAGACAAATTGGTGGAGAAGGGGATGTTATTGTTACCTCCATAGATTTGGATATTGGAGAACCACAAGAACCTCCTACACCTTGGGTTTAACTATTGCTGATTACCAAGGCAAGGAAATTAATCCAATAGTTGCCCAAGCCTCTGAGCAATTTATTAATGATGAAAATTTTGTGAAGTCTAGGGCATTTGCACAATTTTTGTAGAGGCTAAACATAGGAAATTTTGAGAAAACTTGCTAAAAAATAAAAGCAAAACAACTTGATAAATCGGATTCTGCTATTAAGGAGGAGGTAAAGTCTAATTTTTTTAATGATTTTGCTCAATTTACCCCTAAGGACGAAAGACAAATAATTAGACAGTCAGGAGTCCTTATTTTTCCAGAATGGGATATAGTGAATTCCATGGTTTTTGATTCAGCAAGGAAGCAAAAGGATGTCCAATTTAAAACCAAAGAAGAGGTATTACAGGCTCATAGAGGAGTCAAATTTAGTGATGATCATCAGGCCCTTGTTATTTTGTCTATTGAAAAAAGTGATAAGACCAAGATGTAGGAAATTTCCACTACAGAGCATACTAGTGCACTGACAGTGTTCAGAGCTAGTGAGGTAGGTAGTAAACAAATAATGGGGACGGCGTCAAAAATGTTAAAATTTGGTGGTATTGTATCTGGTTAGGAAGAAGAAATATTTTGTCAACTCAATGCTAGGTTTCAAGAAGTTTTGAAAGTATATGAGGAGAGGGATATGCAAATACAGTCATTAGAAAATAAAGTATCTCAAATGGAGAAGGTACTTGGGAATTGAAAAGTAGAAGAAACTAGTAGATCAAGGATTGTATACCCTCGACAACTGCCTATTGTGCCTTTCAAACCAACTCCAATTATTGATGTACCAAACACCCAAGAAATGCCACAGTTCTACACCATAGAGGATTTTAAGGAAGAGAAGAATAAATTGTATGCACTGCATGTAGAACTAAATAATCAATTTGACGAGAAATTGATGCAAGGTATAATGTATCTAGTGGACATGATAGAATGGCCCACATTTTTTTATCAATGAGCAAGGATTTCAACTGTCAGGGATGAATTGAAATGAAATGAAGTTGTATTCAGACCCATTGTACAAAAATGGACAAAGAGAAATGAACATATCATTGCTATTTGTATATTTGATATTCAGCTAACATATCATCAGATAGAAAAAATCTTTGATTCATTAAATAAGTTGCAGGGTTTTGATGATAAGCAAGATTCTTTCCAAAAAAGCTTAACTATTTGTTTTTCCAAGTATTTTGTAGAACAATTTGATTTATTCCCTTGTGCTTAAAAAACAATTGATAAAATAAAGGAAAAGGAAGAATGGAAGAAGGAGCTAGATGAAGTCTTTTGTGAAAGAATAAATAAAGTTACAAATGAAATGGGCCACTTGTTGTGGGCAATGACAAACGAGGAGTTGGTCAAAGGAAAGTCATTCTATAATACTATCAGGAAAGATTTTGTTGATTTAGAGGAAATTGCAAATTCTTTAGTAGCTATACAAAGAGAAGTTCTAAATTTTGATTGGCCAGAGGACACTACCTACAATGAGTGGAAAGAAAAACTTATGTCTATAGAATAGATAGTAGGAGATGATGAGGTGGAGGATGATGAGGAAGAAGAAGGTACAAAAATAGAAGTCACCTTTACCGTTGATGATAAAGACAAAAAGAATCCTTAGGTAGCAGGAGATGACTAATCACTGTCACATTTGACGGCCACCTACCCCAAGGATCTAGAATGCTAAAAGAGTTCGATCATAGTATTTTTCTCTTCCCAAGGGAAATAAAAAAAGTGGACCCACAAAAGGATTTTCAATGTACCAGTCTTTTTGTTATTCATAGTTTTGTCTTGTTGTGATAGGTGTATGTAAAAATCTTTTGAAGGAAACTTGTCAATCACATTTGCCCTTTTCTTGTTGCAACTCATGCCTTTATAAATGAGTTTTCAAGGCAATGTGATGGTCCAAAAAACTTGTATAATTATTTTTTTTTTCTCAAGAAAAATATAGACAGTTGGTCCAATAGCATGTATTTGTTTGGTTTTGAGTTTGCTTCCAATTGTACTCCCTAAGGATATATTGGAATGACAGAATTAGCAAGATTTTCTAGGCTTTTCTTTGAGTTCTATTACTTATTGTATTAGTCAAATTCAAAAGGATAATACAAAGGGGCATTTACAATATATTTGTGTCACGAATTTCTATCTCCATTTTATGTGTTTGTTTACTTTGAAGTCATTTAAATAAGGCTTAAATTGGCTGAATGCAATCTATATAGATTGTATGTTGGTTTCATTGTTGATTTTAATTCAATGAATTATAGAAATGCTTTAGTAATCTAGTGAGGTTTGTGAGTTTATAAAATGGATTTTCATAAGAACGGAAATGGGTGATTACAATTGATTAATTAATTTACAAGTTATTTGAATTAGATCACTTGCCAATAGCCTATTCTCTACTGAATGGATAAGGTACTAGTCATATAAATTAGAGATGATTGAAAGTAGATTCTACTTCTACATGTCAAAACAATTATAATTTTAGAGTCATTTTTTTTCTATTTTATTCAAGGTTGTAATGCTGGTCACCACTTGTTTACATTCAATTTTATGGGCCTTAAATAGCCGCTATTTCCATGAACACTTGTGAACTCAAAGAGAATTAAGACTATATCTACTTATATGGGATGCATATATATTTAAGAGCTTTAAAGAAAATTGACAAACTGTGTATGTGCTTGAGGGTAAAAGATGAGAATCAGAATGAAACTAAAATAATTTCATACCATAGTTTGTAAATAGAATCATCCCTAGGTATAATTGCCTTGGTTTAGCAGGGCCTACAGAGTAGGAAACCATCCTTGGTTTCATTGAAGTTGGGTCTAGATGATCTACTTGTGTCATTGATTATAGGAATTGGCTAATCTTTAGATTATGTGAGTATTTTCATTCTGGTATTTTGCATTTTGTTGCTCAATAGTTTCAAACACCAACACCTTCAATTTAGATAAAAGAGAAAACATATAAATAAAAAATTAACAGAAATGGAACAAAAAATAGTTGATACAATATACCATTCATTCAACTCTACAACATCAAGTACTTCACACCAAAAATTTGCCAACCTTTTATTAATCTTTCAATTTCATACATATAGGATTCTAAGATGATCATTACAATAGAAGTTCAATCGGTTCATCTTCTCAAAAGAATAACAAATGGCAAGACATCAATTTTTCATATTACAATGATTACATAATATAATGAAAAGGGGATAGAATATGAATCACTTCACCTTTTTTCGTTTGTCCATTTTTTCTCTATAGGCTTTAGTAGCAACTATGATTGGGATCAGCTCTTCATGCCTAGGCACATGTATGTTGGTGTATCTCAAGAGCCACTTAGAGTTCTCCTTGGCCAACTCCTTCAAAACATTCAATTGATCTAGAAATTCCTCCATGGTCACATGTATACATCCACTGAGCTTTAGATTTTTGCAACTCTATTTTGATTGCTAGGGGATATATCTATTAGACTATCTATAAATTTAGTGAAATTCACCTTCATGATGATTATTCCAATGAGTTCTTTCTGTTGGCTACTAGTCTATGATTTTGTATGTAGTCCCTTCATGAGCTCAAAACCTCTATCTTGGACCTTCTTCACTTTATTTTTTGTCTCCTTAATTAATTTTTCTGCTAACAAGATCATTTCTAATTGGAATTGCATGCTCTAAAGCCATTCAAACAAAGGATCGTCTCCCTTTGGCAAGATCTTTGTGTCAATAGCTTTGTTTGCCTCCATTTGAATAATCATCTTTAGAAGAGAGATAAAATCATCACTCTTCACTCTTTCTCTAGCCAAAGTATTGCTATTTTCCAAGATGTTATCTTTCTCTACTTCTAATCTTATGATAACATTACCAATTTTCCCTATAATAGAGATTCCCTCAGATTTGAGCTTCCCAGTCTAGTCTTTACCAATTTGGCCAAAATGCTTGTCTTCCTAAAGTTGAGAGATAAGGGTTTGAAGTTCAACAGTAGTAGGATTTCTTGTTACTGACATTCTAGAGATAAATCTATTTAGCTCTTGTATCTTAGCCTTCATCCTAACCTTTGATAATTTGAGGTTTTCTAATTGTTCCTCAATTACTTCATTGGTTGACTTCCACAAGCCAACCTTGGTGTCATCTCTAGCTTCTTGAAGATCCACCGAGTGTAGAGTGAAATCATCTATGATCATATCTTCCATTTTTCCATCCTTGGTAAGATTCACAATCTACATTGTTAGGTACCTAGTTTTAGGATCTTGTCTAAGGATAGACAAGGTATTTTTCTTACTAACCTTACTTAAAGCAGACCCAGAGTGAACTACAAGAGATTAGGAATCCTTGTTTGGAGCACTTTCATCTTTCCTCATTCTCTTCTTCTCCAAAGTATCCTCTAACTAGGAATCTATGCCTATCTCCTTGGAGGCCATGCCAAGTGAGTCTATGCTAAAGATCTTCTTCTTGACTTGAGTAATTGCTATCACAATTGAAGAGAAATGATTCTTTAGGGCTTGAGAAATGAGTAGGCCTTTCTCTACCTCTGAGGTTCTTTTATTTACCTTATCATTGCTACTACTCTTTCCATCTCCCAAATCCACTATTTGCACTAGAGAGCTACTTGGTTGCAGAAGTGTAGCGCTTACTAATGGAACCAGGCTATGATGAGGTGAGGAGACTGTGGTAACATGAGGAGAAGGAACTCAAATAACATGGGGAGATGGAACTAGTGTAACAACACTATCCTTTGGTTCCTCTGTCTTCTTCCTCTTAGTATCAATATGGGTTCCAATAACTAGGAGGGAACCATCATGAAAATTCTTTTCCATGGGGATGTTCTTGTCTAGAGGTTGGTCACCTCCTCTTCATGGCTAGGCCAGTCCTTGAGTAATGGCTCAGGTTACACCTATTGTATCACATTGAGAGGAGGAGGGAGCTATAGTTGCTAGAGAAGCTTGAGTTGATGTGCTTTTACTTCTACTCCTCTTTGCAATAGTCCATTTGACCCACTTTCTAGTTCTTTTGATGATTTGAGCCATCATGCTATCGAAGTTCTCTTTAGAATCCTCATAAGGCTCCAAACTAATAGGAGTGTTTCTAAACTTAGTTAGATATGTATTAATATAAATATGTTTCCCATCATCCTGCAATGCTTCAACATCAAGATTGATATCATATGTTTTTATTTTCTCCATAGTGAGCTTGGAAAAAGCACAATCTCAACTTTCAAATTCATCTCTATAATCTACCCAATAATCCTCAATAGTGGTAATGTGTTTGATCATACTCTCAATCTACAAAACATCTCTAGAATATCTATTTAGATCAAACATAGGTCTCAAGATGTCATACATCTCTAATTTTTACCTCATATCGAACACTTTAAGAATATTCTTTACATCAGATTGGGACTCACAACTAAAAGCTCCTACTTTCATAGGGAACTCATATCCCTTCTTCTTCAAACTCCTACTTAGCACATTCACCTAGATTTCCTACCTCTCGATCTCTATTAGCACAATCATGTAACACAGATACTTGTGTAGCTTTAAGGAAAATCCATCAAAAGTTGCAAGGTGCAAATACAAGAAAGATGAGAATTGGATAAAATAATTTCTGAACTAGCTAATAGCTACCATCACTTATGGGTTGAATCTCCTCTTCGGGATCCTTGGAGCTCCCTACAAATTTTCATAGTGAATGTGTCATTAACTTTGACATACTCTACAGAACTATTTTGCAATTACAAACATGGATAGAACTCATAACATTTCACATCATCAAGAAAAATTTATATTCTTGGGAGGCTCACCCATAACTATAGGGATGCTAGCATGTAAATAAGAAAGGAATACATATAGAAAGTATTGTAGAACTTTGTGGCTTTGAGAGAATTGGAAAGATTTTCACTTACCTCATAAGCCTAGTCAATGTATTGTGTATCTAAAAAAATAACTTGTACCAAAAAGAAATATTTCTCAACCAAATTTAGAGCTTCTACTTCATCTTTCAGCCTATGTATGAGAACTAGAATGTCTATGATCTCAAGTTTGAGATCAGTACCAAATAGAGTTTTGGGGACCTTACTCTTGGGGCTTAGAAGCTTTATAAACTAGGACTACATAATCTCCTTCCTCCAAACCATCTTCTTTGTAGATAACTCAAAGACTACTCCTCCCACTATAAAATCCAAAAACTCCTCCCATTTTGGAACTCAGAGGCAATTCACCACAATTTTCCTAGTAATAGTAATCAATACTATATCATCTAGTAACACAATTAGTTTGGTATCTGGATTGTAGTAGTTTATGGATTCATAAATCAACTTTGGAGCTTGGACTACTGCCGAGAAACTTGCTACTTCCACTAGTCCTCATCCTCAAAGATTTTTAGTTATGGGATGAATTAGCTCTAATTTTAGCCTCTTTTGGAAATCTTTCATATCATAAAAATGGAGTGAAGTATCCATGAAATTTTGCAATGTGGACTTGACTCCACTTAGACCATCAAAACCTATAAACCTAGTTGCCATTCTATCTGAGAATAACATGAATTGAAATTTTGAATCTAGGAGAAGAATAAGATATTGAATTTAGAAATGTAGACTATTTGAAAAAATTGTGTAATTTTAATAGAATAATAGTTCAAGAAAAAGTAGTAGTTTGAATAACTATTATGTTTCCATCTATATAGGAGTCTCAATCCATCTATTGACCTTTAGGATCTGCACCACATGAATGAATTAAAGGATGAATCCATTGAAACAATAAATGTGGGATCTCTAATGGATATTTTAATGTCTTTTCACTATTTCCATTGGCCCAATGGTAACTTTCCATTATTTCATACTTACCTCCCATTTACCATTAAGTTTCAGAGAATTATGAACATAGTACCCTATAAGGAAATATCCACCTAATCAATTTCTACTTAGTATACCTTTCCCACAATGTTTAGATTATTTCCAATATCATCTTAATATTTTTGTGTATAATTTTTGGGTCCAATCCGCTTATAAAGTTGATTTTGTTTTGAATGCAAAAAATTGTCCTCATGGGTTGAAAACCCACTGAGGAGAAGATGATTTTCATTGCTCCACCCAGACTTCCCTTTAAACTTTATCTTTTTAGTTAACATTTCTTTTGGGTTTAGAGAAGTTTAAAAAGACTGTGAAAGTTGAAAGGGACCCACTTCCTTGTTTCTTTTCCTTTACAATTGTGTTTGGCAGAAAATAGACTTCATGGGTTGAAAACTTGTCAAGGAGACATCAGTTTTGAGTTTTTTGCTTAAGATGATTTTGATCATTCTGATGAATCCTAAATATTTCCCAAAGTAGTATATCATAGTGAAAAAAGGAATCTTCAATAAGATATCTCATTATCTTCTTACATAGATCCATGAGCATCATTTGTTACTCTTTGCAGGGAATCACCTTCATGGGTTGAAAACTTGCTGATGAGAAGGCAATATTCAATTTTCTATAAGCTTCCTCTTTTCATTGAAAATATGATAAGCTATGAGCAAGATAAGCTTTATGAATAATTTTTGCATGTTGCAAGAATCTACATTAGATTAGGTACTAAGCTACTTGCAAGACTCACAACATAAAGGAAAACCACTTGGTTATGAAATGTGGGGGAAGAGAAAGATGAAAAATTTGATGAAGACTCTTGTCACCTAAGGGAACCTAAAAATTGACATAGACATACCTAGGCTTAACTAAGACACAAAATTCTTCACTTTTGCAAAATGATTATAGGATGAAAAGTGAGGCAATAGCTAGCTTTGACTAGGGACTTGGGTACACTATACCCAAGCAAGGAACTCAAAATCTCTGGTTTCACAAAAATAAAAGGTGCAACATAACAAAATTAAAGTAGGGAAAAATAAGGGAGCAAAGGCAAGAAAGGAAAACTAAATAGGAAAACATGGAAAGGAACAAAATGTAACTATAATACAATACAAGGGTTATCTACTCTTAGTTTGAAATTTTATAAAGCTTTAGATCCTAATGATTATAGGTTAGGGGTAACACTTCACCATCCTAGTAAGCTAGTTTGAAAGAATTATTCTCAAATGCCTAATGAATTATGAATGGACCTTTCCATAAGGTATCAAACTTATTATGCATACTCTTTGGAACTCTTCACTTATCCCATAGTAACACACTGTCTCCTATCATGAATTTCCATGGTCTTGCCCTCTTATTGAACTAATTCTTCATTTTCATTCGGTGTTGTGTGATGTGATCCACAATTTTTTCTCTTTCTTCTTCAAGCTTGCTCAAGTACAAAATCCTCTTTTCTAAGCCATCTTTATAGACATTGTCTTCAATTGTTGTTCTAATTTTGTTTGTATCCAATTCCAAAGTCAATGGGATATTAGCCTCAGTTCCATAGACTAATTCAAAAGGAGATATACCAATTTCCCTCTTAGTTCTTACCCTATCTACCCATAGTGCCTCATGAATTTTTTTGTGCCAAGTTTTCTGATTGTCCAACACCAATTTTTGACAATATTTATCAAATTCTTGTTATTGGACTTGGCTTGACTATTTCCCTATGGAAAATAATTAGATGAATGAATGACTATGATCCCATACTCAAAGAAAAAATAGGTCATGTTGTCCATCACCAATTTGATGGGAACACACAACCTAACTAGTATGCTTTCCTTGATGAATTCACATACTACTTTAGAAGTAGTTTTATTGGTTGCTTTGGCTTCCACCCACTTAGTGAAATAATTAGTCTTAGTTATCACATATTGGTGACTAGCACTAGATGTTGGGTTCATAGGTCTGATACAATTGAGACCCTATTGTTGTAAAGGCCCTTCAATGATGATAGGCTTGAGAGGAAAAGTAGCTAATTGGTGACATCCAACAAACATCCTACATTTCTCATAGTTTGCCACCAAGGAATAAGAATCTTTAAACATTGTTGGCCAGTAGTAACACTATCTTAATATCTTGAAAGCAATGAATAAGGATGAGAAATGTCCCCCACAGGCTTCATCGTGAAATGTTCTCAACAATTTTTCTTGCTGCTATTTGTCCACGCGCCTAAAAAAAGTATCATCTATGGCCTTTTAAAATAGCTTATTATCCCAAATTACATATTTAGCTACTATTAGTTTAAGATATTTTCTTTGTCTTGCTATTAAGCCATCAGGACATTCTCTGTAAGTCAATAAGTAAGAAATATTCTCGAACCAGGAATCTTGCATGCTTACTACTAATACTAGTTGTTTTCCTCCTGATTCTTTTGTTTCTTCAGCAATTCTATTCTCAATGATTGCTTTGCATAGGGCATTGCCTCTCACTAACTTAGAGGGCTTAATTTTGATACCATGCCCTTGTTTTTTTTCTATCCACATTCCTCTGGCATTACACCCTACATCTTGTTGTGTTAACACACTTTTTACTACTACATTTAGGACATGAACCATAGAATGTTAATGCAAGATGTAAAATCAAATTTTTTTAAGTGCTCTAACTATTGCAAAAACATGTTTCTAAATTTGTGAGTACTTTAACTCATGATTTTTTAGGGGTATACTCATGAACTTGTATCCATTCATTATTATCTTGCATGAGTATTGCCAATAAAGTGGTTTAGATGCATAATAGTAAATGATGAAATCTCACTTATAGTTTAGGCGGCATTATGTTGGAGCATTAGAAATAGCAGTTTTTATATTCTAAAAGGCTTCTTTCCTTCTTCATTCCATTTAAAATTTTAATTTCCTTTCATCATGTCCATGATAGGCTTAGTGGTCTCTACAAAATTTGGTACAAATCTTGTAGGGAAATTTACCTACCCAAAGAATGATTTAACTCCTATTTTATTTGATGGTAGGCTTAATCTTTGAATGACTTTGACTTGTTTAGGATCAATTCTAATACCCTCTTGAGAAACTATATGACCAAGGAGCTTTCTCGCTATTACACAAAAAATGGATTTTTTGGGATTAAGTGAGATTCCACGCTCTCAACACCTTTGCAATACCTTCTTCAAATTTTCTATGTGATTTTTTCTCTTATTTGAAAACATAGTGAGGTTATCTAGATATATAACTATAATCTGGTCCTTTTGATCAGCAAACATTTTACTCATACACCTTTGAAATGTAGAACCAACATTAATGAGCCCAAAGGGCATTCTATGATATGAAAATGTATGCCAAAGAGTGGTGAAGATTGTCTTATGCTAATCCTTTTCTTCCACTTCAACTTGATTGTAACCTAAGAACTCGTCAAGCATGGACATCATTTTAGATCCATCCACTATTTGTAGTAAGTAATCCATACTGGGAAGAGCAAAATTATCCTTAAGAGATACCTTGTTCAAATTCTTGAAATTAACACAGATCCTTATTTCTTTGTTCTTCTTTGTGACTGATGCAGAGCCACACCTTGGAAAACTCAAGAGGAATCAATCACTCAACTGAGTTGCTTCAAGGGGCATCCACAACCTTCAGGATCACACACTAAAATCAGATTCAATTAAGCAAAACTTTGTAAATAAAACTCCCCAAAATATCTTCTTGCTATCTCTAGATAGGCCTACACTTAGACATGAATAACTCTTGAACTAGATCAAAACTCTTCAATCGCTTTGGTGAAGATGGGCATAATTAGGCCTATAATAACATATCCAAAGCTCATGAAAATCCAACAGCGCATTTGGGAGATATTACCCATGCACTGAGACTAATTTTCTAAAAACATACCGAATTTGACCCAAAACTAAAACTTTTTAATCTTCTGCAAACTATCAACTTGTTTCCAATGAGAAGATAAGAAAAATCCATTCAAAACTCAAACCATCGAAAACTTGCACAAAGACAAAAAATGAAAAAAACATTCCATATCTCTCCAAATTTGATTCATGTCTTCCATAGCCGACTGGCCCACCCTTTTTCCTATTAAAGGATGTGAAACGTTTTCTTCTTATTTTAGAAAAGAAGAATGTCTTCTATCCAAAAAAAGGATAAGAATCTGAAACGTGTTTTCTACCAATATTAGACAGTCATTTTCTAAGTCAGGAATATTCCAAAAACTGCCTACTACCTATTATTGGATTCTAAAAATCATTAAACACTCCACCTACGAACTAACAAAAACTATTCTAATTTAAGATCCACAAACCTAGTCATAGGTGGCTATATCTGGAGAACTTATCGAACTGCTACTCTAGGTATGCCACCACATGTAGGATGTTATTAAAAAATTCAAAAACTAAAAGAAAATTTAAAACATAACATTAAATTCTCTATTACATTTTCAACAATGTTGCCTCCTATAGTGTTTCTCTTCTCTGCCACTGCAGCACAATCCAGGTGGAGTGATGGATAGGATAGATGATTTTTTCCTTCAACATCTTTTCAACTTCCCAAAATATAGTATCTAATACCTTAGGATTATAATTCCTTTGTTTTTGCTAGAAAAGGACCACATCAAGTTTTAGGAGAATCTGGTGTTTTATCTTCCCACCTCTATACCTTTTCAACTCTTCAAAACTCTAGGAAAATAAATCCTAGTATTCTTTGAAGAGTTTTTTTGTAGCTTTCTTCTCTTCAAGAGAACAATATTTTCCAATATTTATTATTTTAGGATTGTGAGTATCCCCAATATTCACTCCTTCATACTCACCAGTAGTAGGAAACTTTTCTATCCTCTTTCATTTTATGTAAGCATCATGCTTGTTCAAATTTTTTTCTAAAGATACAAAATATGGGGGAATGATATTACCTCATAGTTGAACTTCATCATTTTGATTCTCTTTTCTCTTGACATCAGAGTTTTCATGACTATTATTGTTGAATTTGTGTCCAGAACTAGGTTTTTCTTTTTCTAGGAATAGCTGCAAACTTCTATCATCTTCAAAAACTTGCCAAGACTCTGCATTATCAAGGAAAAAGGCTTGGTATATGATTTCTACCTAATACCTCGTCTTTGAATTCTAGATGAGGAATTAATAAGGAAGTGGAAACTACTAACAATTATGCTTTGGAATTCACTTCTCTTGCTGTTGATTTGATAGAAAAGGCATCAAGACCTTCTATTTTATCCCAAACTATGTTTCTATAATTCTTCAACTTGTGATTCTTCACAGATTATTGCCCTTTAACTTGTCTTACAATGAGCTCTACATCACCTAGAGCTTTCACGATCTTTTTTATTTTTTCTTTCACAACCACTATCCCTAGAAGTAGGACTTCATACTTAGTAGTGTTATTTGTACTCCCAAACTCCAACTTGAAAGCCATGGGTTTGAGTTCTCCTTCAAGGGGTATTAAAACTACACTTGCACCAGACCCTGATGAGGAACAACTTCGATTGAACTCCAATGTCCAAATAGATGATGACTCTTTCTCTTCACTTTGAGCTTTCATTTTTGAGCCTTCAATTTCTTTCTCATTCAGAATGTCTTCAGTAAATAACATGTAATTGCCAAACTCTAGCTCTTGGTAGAGGATCTAAGCTTTAGGATCATCTGACTTCAACACAATGAATTTTCCTTTTTCTTTAGGTTCCAGTTTAAATTTCTTATATCCTATGGGTATTACTACTTGGGACTAGTCTAGTTTTATTTCTCCTCCTAAGTCTCAAAAAAAGCTCCTACTTAAGAGAAGTCCATAGTTTGTTGGAATATTTGCCACTAGAATAGCCAGTAAGAGTTTCTTTTCTAGATGAGAAGCTAGGGGTACTTGAGCATCTTTAATCTATCCAAGCAAGGGAACTTGTTTGGCATCCATAGAGTGACATCTCCCATGAACTTTAGTAAGATTGAGATCTAGGGATTTGGCTATAGAATAAGGCATTTACATTATCTAATACACCTAAATCTATTATGCAATTTCTCAATTTGCATCCATTGATGTATAGTGAAATATAGAATGGGTCAAGTTTTTATCTAGGAGAGGTTGTTAGGATAGCAGAATCTTCTTGATCAAATAGGTTAGATGTCAAAGTTTCATTTCTTTCTTCAGAGGTTACATTGTGATTTAAATCTAAAGTATTCCCTTTACAATGATCTACCAATCTTTTAAACTCAGAGGAATGGGACTTCAAATAATCAATGGAAGAAATTTAGGTTTTTGATTCTTTACAGAATTGAATGAAATCAAAGGACATTTTGTCCTTACCTATTTAAAAAGTGGATAATCCTTGATCAACATGAATATTATTTTCTAAAGGATTGTGATCATTCTTGTGAATATGACTAGAGGAATAATTCTTTTTCCTTTGACCTCAAGTCAAAATTGTGTATGAAGTTCCATCAATAGTTGCATAGCATTCACCGTTTAGTTCAAAATCTGACACATACTCAAAAAATAAATTTCTAGAGTCATCATTTATGTATGAATCTGACTCAAAAATAGGAGTTGTAGTGTTTAACTGATTAGTGGATAACAACTACATCGTACAAGCAATTTTTGGATGGCTCTCACTATGATAATTTGTTGTCAAATGAAACACACACATGTTTCCTTTCTTTGGTGTCACTTCAATTTCCAACTTGGGTTGTGAGCCTATTGGCTACAGGAATTTTCCATCATTTTTCCTTCTCAGTGAATTTTGATAGTTCCATTGGTAAGAATTATTGAATCTAGGTAATTGCCTCTTTACTATTATTAGCTCATTGATAGTTTTTGAATCATTTCATCAGATGATATGGTCTTACTAGAACATTTTTTAGTTTGAAGTTATCGTTTCCATTTTCTCATGGAAATCAAGTCATCTCCAAATTTGATTGCCTTCTTTTGTGCATCTACTAAATCTATGGGATGCGCCTTTCTCAAGTCATAAAATATATCCGAGGGCATCACATTATGAAGAAGGTTTTCAGATTACTAGTAGTGGGTCTATCTATAGTTGGAATTCTACTAGTAATCCTATTGAAAGTAGCAACAAAATCCCTCATACTCATGGTAAGTTTCCTTTTAATAGATGTCAACTATGTTAATAAGACATGTTAATCTTCCATAGTTTCAAATCTTATCTCAAAGGCTATTCTCATTGTATCCCAATCAGTGATTGAGCCATCATCTAGATGATAGAACCAGTCTATTACACTTTTTGTCAAGGTTTCAAAAAATAATCTTATGGAAACATCCACATGTGTAACTCCTAGGATGTGAGTAGCTGCAAAGAAGGCCTTAATGTGTTCATCTATGGTAACCTTCCCATCACCTAAAAATTTAGGGAAATTCTTCCTTAAACTAGCTGGGAGTGGGTGATAAGCAATTACTAGTAATGGTCCTATTGTTGTAGCCCATGGAGCAACCATAATTGTTCAAGCAAAGTATGGTGGAAAATTGACAGCTAGGGGAGTAGTGATTCCATGTAGGGCCAATACCTAGTAGGTACTATGTGAAATTATTTGATTCCTAATAGGGGAAGGTGGTCTACTTTGGCTCTTCTTTTCACATTTCCATTTCAGAATGTCTAGGATGGAAAAAAATTTTTTTGCAAGTTTGTCAAAAATAGGGTCTTGCCCACCCTATTCTTTGGTACTTCTAAGGAACCTTGTTTGTTCTAGAGTGCTAGGTTAGTTTGATATTTGAGCTTCATGTCTCAATTGTATTTTTTCTCTTTGAATGTCTCTCCTCTAAGTAGCCCTTTCTAAAGCTTTGGGTCTTGATTCTTCCTCTTCCAATACTTGGCTAGCATTCCTATAATGTTCAATATTCCTCCTATTTCTCCAAACAAATATATTAAGGGATGAAATTATGTCCTCTTGGTCATCTTGGAAACCAAGGTTAGGTTTGAGCACTAAAAAAATGTTCTCACAATGTAGTACTTTTAGAGTAAATAATTATTTATTTACTATTTACATTAGTACTTACGTTTACTTAGGTTAAATGCATTAGACATTAGTTGTCACCTAGGATTTAGCATAGTTTTACATGTTTTCTTGTTGAAAGCATAGAATTTTATGTATGTGTTATCAACAACTTGTCATATATCATTTCACCTACTTGGAGGGTAATCAACTTTTAGTGGATGTATTCTTAGTTGTCATGCTTATCTCCTAGAATCTTCTTGGTTGTTCTAGAAGATTCCTTGATTCCTTTATATTTAAGCTCTCTCATTGTATTTCATAACATATTGGAATTGAGAATATTGTATAGCAAATTCTTTGTTGGAATATTTTTCTCTCAAGTCCATTTAGTTTATCCAAGCTCTTTCTCCTTCCTCCTTTGGTTTCTCTTTGACAATTTATCTGCATGTAGATGATCTTGGTGCATTGTGAACTTGGATTTCATCAAATTCTTCATTGTATCAAAGCCTCCTTGTTACTTCCTGGTTGAAGGATTTTTGAAGCCCCAATTCAGAGACACAAACCCTAGTTTCTTTGTGATTTTTCTTTAATAAAGGTGAAGAGAAATCTTTTGGGAAACTTTAGGCCTAAATAGATGCTTCCATTCAGTTTAGAAGACCCATTACAATAAGAATCAATATAAAATTTGCCCATGTTGGAAAAAGTTTCTCTAGGAGGCAAAGTTTTTTTGTCTAGAGGCCATACGGACCCAAAGCGATGCATTTATTGCATTTAAAAAAAAAAAATTCACATAGCCGCAGGGTTGACTGGTGGCCACTACCACACCACTGTGGCCCCACATGTGCATGAGTCAAGCACCACTACCATTGGTAGTGCAACTATGACAAGGTTGAAACTGAGTCACCACTCCATTACCCCCACCGCTTGACCAACCCACCGCCCTCCTGATGGTAGCCACTCTAGTGGCCACTACCACCAACAATCCTCTCTCTATTGCGGCCCACCTATGACCTACTCAACTATCGGCACTTGGCACTTTTTGTGGGTGCCATGTGGCACAAGTGCCATGTTAGCACTCTCATGTGGCCCATTTCATGTCACCTACCATGTCAGCACTATTAGACCATACTACCACATGGTAGTCATTGTTTTCCACAATGGCCGACAGGCTGTGAATTTTTACCCAGTAAAATTTTGACATCAGCATGATGTTAGCACTACATCATCACACTAAAATCCCTTTAAGGTCCTCTTTGACCTACTTGTAGTTTTTTGGCCATAACATGAGCATACAGAGGTATTTTTCTGATCCAAAAGAAGTGCCAATCTGAGACAGAGACATTGGTGCAAATATTTTTCAATTTTGTTGCAGTTTAGTTGCCTATTTCTACAATTGAAATTGGATGTTCTATTTTTTACTCTAGCAAGCATATCTTGTGTGTCCCGTATCTATTTTTTGAAATTGTTATATGTTTGAAAAGTTGGTTTTGTCTACCTTTTAGAAATGCTATCATTTACTTTAAATTCTTCCACATGCTCTTTTTTTATCATCCTTTTGGCATTTTTACTCTATGGTGGATATCTTGGGTGTTCTAGGTCTAAGGATCATATTCATTACATGTGATTCTTTCTTTTAGGCTATACTATCTATTGTATCATCTTTTCTTCTTTTCTAATCATTATTGATATAATTTGTAAACATCTTTATGCAAACACATTGAAATCTAATGCCACTCTTTCATTTCAAGTTCATGAATGTTGTTGTGAGATAGTTGTACTTGCACTATTTTATAAAGTGCCATAGGGGGGATAGTTGTATGCCACTTTTGTACCCTCTACCTTTTTGCCCCATGATGTGTTGGTGATGCATGCCTTTATAGGTGTTCGTACCTCTTACTCTCTCTTGTTGTTCTTAGTTCTTTCTATAAAGCCCACTTTCTTTGTTTCCTGTCACCTTGCTCCATTTGCATTAAATGGGGTTATTCTTTTGTTTCTAATGCTTCCTTGGTTTGATGGTTTATTAAATTGAGCTATGTATTTAGTATCTAATCCTATATACCAGGCGATTGTAGTTGCTAGTTACTTATGTATTTTGGTGAGATGGATCATCTACCATATAGACACTCTCAATTCGGGCCTTCTTTCTTCCATGGAGGTTCTTTAGATCAACAACTTCATTTTGATAGAGTTTACAACTTCTTCATGCTTTAGTGATTTTCTTCACAATCTTCTTGTTCCTATTTGTTGGGACATTCCTCTAGTTGGAGGCTTCTTTAGTCCTTCACTAGGTTTTCAACTATCTCTTTTTGGAGAGGGGTTTTTCACACTGGGTTTTCTCCTTTATCTCTGCATTGCATTTCTTATGCACTTGTTCATGGGTACCTAACATAGGTTTTTTGTCAGGACCCATTCTATATTTCACCTTAGCTTTTGTGAGCTTAAGTGCATTCCCCTATGTTTCACTTAAAGAGGGGTGTTAGATTAAATAATTATTTATTTATTATTTACACAATTACTTAAGTTTACTTAGGTTAAATGCATTAGACATTAGTTATCACCTAGGAGTTAGCATAGTTTTATGTGTTGACTTGTTGACAATACATAAGTCTGTGTATGTTTTGTCAACAACTTCTCATACTTATCGTTTCACCTACTTGGAGGGTAATCCACTTTTAGTGGTTGTATTCTTAGTTGTCATGCTTATGTCCTAGCATCTTCTAGCTTGTTCTAGAAGATTCCTTGAGGCCTTTATTTGGGCTCTCTCATTTTATTTCATAACATATTAGCATTGAAAATACTGTAGAGAAAACTTTTTGTTGGAATATTTTTTTGTCAAGCTTTTTTAGTTTCTCCAAGCTCTTTCTCCTTCCTCTTTTGGTTTCTCTTTGACATGTTATTTGCATGTAGTTGATCTTGGTGCACTGTGAAGTTGGCTTTCATTAACTTCTATAGTACCATCTTCCCTCATGATATAGCGTTATTAGTCAAGTGACTATTCATATTTTCTAGTAGAGTCACCAAAAATCTGTTGGTAAACATATTTATTCTTTATTGATTCTAAATCTTAAATGCCCAAATTATGAATAATAACTAGTTACAAACAGTTGAAAAGCCACTTTTGAAAAGACTAGCTTTTCTCTGAATTAAAAGATAAAACTCCCTATTGTTGATTTTCAATGAATTATGTTTTATTCCTAAAACTAATATGGGGGTTTTTTTCTTGAACCAAGAATAGGAGAGGTGAAACTGAGTCAGACCTAAATAGGATCTAACTCAGGTGAAAAGTAATTTCTGAAGAATTGATTAAGTTCTTGAATCCACACATCTTATGGACTCAAAAATCTTAATGACTTAAAATAGGATAATAACTACTACTAAACTAATTCATCTAGAATCTAAGCCGCAGGGAAGGAAAGGTTAATTGAAGGGAAAAACATCTAAGAGATTTCTCTTTGAGCATGCAATGACGCTACTTATCACATCTGTTCACTACCTCAAAATAGGGGAATGAAACTTTGTTCTTTCCTTGCTCCAATTTAGATAAAAGAGAAATCATATAATTAACAACTTAATAGAAATGGAACAAAAAATAGTTGATACAAAATACCATTCAATTGACTCTGCAACATTAAGTACTTTGTTGACCTAGGTTTTTGTATGTGCCTTATCACTACACCATAAAAAAAAGTAACTAGGGCCCTTTTGTTGACCTAATGATCCTTAATAAAAACCCTAGTTAAAATTCATAAAGGGTAAGTTAAAGCACTCATTTTGTGCCCTAGTTTTCAAAAGGGTTGGTATTTTCAAAATATCATGAGAGTACATTTTACCCTAAGTTTTTATTTTTTCATAAATGATGACTTTATTTTTATTTTCTATGATTAAGCCTTTTATTTTCTAAAGCTTACCTTGATCATGATCATGTTTCCTATGTTTAAAAGGAAGGTTTTTTGTTAGCCATTGATCTAAAGTAAGATCAATGAATAGTTCTTACTTGAATTATGGAAATACATGAGTTTTAGATAAAGTGGGGAAGCATTGTTGCAACACGTGTCCCTTGGTGATGCATAACCTTGTTCAAGCAACAGAGTCTTGACATCTTCCACTTATTTTCTTTCTCATTGGTTTTTCTTTGCAATGTGGGTCTTTCTTTTCATAATTTTTTCTGCACCATTGATCTATACTAGATAAAAAATCAACGCTTTCTCACTTGGTGAAGTTGATTAGAGTTTCAACAATGCAGGCAAGCATTGTGTTGACAGCTATCCAAGATGATGACAAGTGAAGTACCATGATTGGCCTAATGACACTAATTTCAACAAGTGGAAAGAATAATTTATGTTTTTAGAAGAGATGGTAGAAAATGATGGGGTAGAGGAAGATGTAGAAGTAACTATTACTTTAACAATTAATGATAAAGACAATGAGAACCCTCAAGTTGAGGTGATCTTGTAGGTAACAAAATAGGTCACATCACTCTAAACCCTAATAGCCATGTACTTAAAAGAATTAGAATAACATGAGTACAAATAATTGATTTCACAATTTTGATGTATAATATAAAGTAGCCTGCCTAAAAGGAATATTATGATGTAAAAACTTTCCTGTTAAACAAATTTATTGTCCTTTTATGGTTGTTAGCAAAATGTAAATATCTTGTGTAAAAAGGATAGCTATTAGTTCTCTATGCCTGAAGCTTGTTGCATCTCACACTATATAAGTGAGATTCCAAGGCTAGAGAAAGGGTTTGATTTCATTGTTAATTTTAGTCTATACTGGATACGGCTCAGTCTAATTTACTAGTGCAAAATTAGGATGTATCTTTCTAAACATACTGGGAAATATATTGATGTTACCGGGGTCTAAAGTTTTTTCTAGAGCTATTCTAAGTTTTAATACAATTGTATCCAATTTTCAAAGAATATTAAAAAAAAGTTGAATCGTCCCTTTATCTGTTCTTGTTAGATTTTGTCTCCTTTGTTATTACCTAGTCATTCTAAAGTTGTGTGAGTAAAGTTTGTCCAATTGAATGCAATTCACTTAGATTGTATGTCAATTCATTATTGGTAGTGATTTAATGAATTAAGTAAATGCTCTAGTGAATTTGATAATATTGCTAAGGTAATAGGAAGGATGTCTATAAGGATGAATTCTAGTAAGAATTGCTAATAATATTGGTTGCAATGCAAACAACTAGATCTATAAATTGAAGTAGACTTTGAATCACGATGGGTAAGGAAATAATCCAATTAATCCAATCTATAGATAGAGAGATTATGAATAAGCACCAGTTATAAAATAAAAATCAATTTTATTTTATCATTTGAAGAGTTTCAAAGAGGGTCAGTACTTGTTTGCATCTAATCTATGTCTCTTAGCTACTATTGCCAAGAAATATTTACAAACTAAGGATAATAGTGACCAAATATACTTATAAGGGATGTATATCACATGAAAATTTCAAGGAATGGATAAACTATATAGATTCTAGAGATTGAAGATGAGAATCAAAATGAAACTAATAGGATTCTCATACAAAAACATTAATTTGAATCATCCCCTAGGTATACCCACCTTGGTTCTGCAGAGCCTAAAGAGTAGAAAACCAATCTTGGTTTTGTTGAAGTTGGTTCCAAGTAGTTTACACACATAATAGTTAATGGGAAGTAGCTAATTCATAGATTTGTGAGTATTATTATCTTGGTATTGAGCTTTTTTTTTTAGTAGTTTTAAATACCAACAAAATGGTGACTTTGCTAGGGAGTTGTACAACATATTCATGAGAAATACTACAGTTTCTTTGGTCATGTTGTGTGCATGTTTGTCAAAAAAGTTCATTACTATTTGTGGTTATGGTAGAAATTTTTCAGTGACAAACCTTGAGAACTTAAAAGAAAAGGAAAGCCAAATGCCACATGTGTACACTAAAGTATACAACCCTTTCATGTGTCTTATCTATCAAGCTAGTGTTGCAGTCTTATCATTCTTGTGATTGGTCCCTCTATGTGTCATATATATTTATATTATCTTGTGTCCTTTCCCTAAAGCTAGGAGATATTTTATTGTTACTTTTCCCTAAGAATAGTGTAGTCACTTAGTCAAGATTTTGAAGCTAGTGCTAATTTGATAAATAGTAAATATGGCTAACAAAAGGAAAAACACAAGAGTCAATTTTGATGTACCAATGTCTACTAATTTACCTTAAGGTGATAGGAAGAACCTAAATAAGAAAAAGGTAGACCCAAACCCCACATGGAAACCAAGAGGTAGTGTATTAGTTAATTCTCAATAACAACTAGTGGTAGGGAGAGAGTCTTCTTCACTCAGCTCTAAATTAGAAACCACAAAACTTTTAAGAGGAATATTTTGTACCCCATTACTAGATGAAAGAAACTACCAGGACAAGAATATGTCACCAGTAGGTAATGTATCCCCTAGGCCATATCTGATAGCTAAGATGAATCATAGGCTAGGATCTAGGAGCGTATTTGAAGATCCTTTTAATCCTAGAGCAGTCCCATACATGGAAACTAATCTTATAGATTTAGATGACCCTGTAGATTCAAAAGACACTTCTATAGATCCTAAAGAGATAAAATCAAAGATATGAGTATTGAAGAAATGGATCACTGAGGAGGAAGATAAATGTGCTAATCTAGAAAAGGAAAGAGAGCAAGCTACCCTAAATGCCATAGTTGAAAGAGATAATTTTATTATAAGGATGGCTACCTTAAAATAACAAAATAAGAAGTTAGAAGAAAGAACTTCAATCCTTCATGCTGATATCTTTGGAGATATAGATAGTTTGAGAACCAAAGAAAAGCTTCTAAGCCAAAGACAAGAACCTGTTATCTACCAAGTTCAACCCTACAAGCCTATCCAAAATAACTAGGTAGAACCTACTACCAAATAGATAGATAAAGGAAAAAAGAAAGCTGTAGTAATCTAGATAAATGAGCCTTAGATAGCAGCTAGAAAATCTATAAGCCCTGCTATGTCAAAATTAGATTTAGATCTAGAAAAGGCTAGGAAAGAGAAAGAAGATATTGCAAAGGAACTTGAAAAGGTTGAGAATGAAGCCCAGGCTACAGAACCTAGAAAATAGTTTAGTTCATAAAGTCTAATTTTGCATTGGCTTCATGGCTAAATTTTTATACTTTGGCTACAACTTTTGTACCTACTTTTGGACTAGTAATTTCAAATCAAGGAATATCTCAATCTACCCCTACCTCATTATCCACCATTAGTATTCAAGCCCTTGTCATCCAACCTCAACAATCTCAAAGTGTTGTTCTTAGCCAAGCCAATATAGTAAGCACCTCAAATGTTGTTGGTTTTAGAAGAAGCCTATCTACATGGAAAAATATAGAAAAATGTCATTTATATGTATTCCTAGGGCTTCACACCTTATATCTTTTGATTTAAGAGATAAAGTTGTGAAGTTCTCCAAAAATAATGTTGTTACTAGTGAAGAGCATTTGAGAATTTTCATAGATATGCTAAATGACTTTTAAGTTGAACATGAGGATGTGGTGATGAAGTTATTTGTTCATTCACTGACTGAAGATGCAAGGGATAGGTTTAGAAGATTACCTGATGATAGTATTAACTCATGGAGTGATTTGGAAAAATTGTTTAAAGAAAAATATGGAGATAATACTAATGCTAGTTTTATGTTGAATGATTTCAATAACATCAAGAAGAACCCTAATGAGTCAACATTTTATTTCAATGTGAGATTCCAAAAAGGGATACACAAATTGTTTCAGGTCATGAGGTTGAATGAGGATGTTTGTCTTACAACCTATTTTAATACCTTTGATAGCAAAATGAATTACCAGTTAAGGGATAAAGACCCTACAACTTTGAGAGATTCTTATAATATTGGAGTAAATATGAAAAATAATAGAAAAGCATCTGGCAATCTTGGTAGGAGAGATGACCCAAAGTTGTTAAATCCCAAGAATAACAATAAGAAGGAGGCTGATAGAACTCATGCAAGTAAGTAGCCTAAAGAACCTAGAATAGGTTAGGTATTGGATTTGTTGAAAAAGATAAACCCAATTACTTTTACTACACATAAGCCTAATGTTGGTGACAAAGCCCCAATAAAAAATAATAATTTGAATAGACAACCCAGAATGCAGAGCTATCCTTACACCACTCAATAGAAGGATGGTAAACCAATTCCTAAGTAGGCCCAAAATGTAAAAGATAATGGTACACCAGATCCTCTACAAAGAAGCTCTATTAATATGAATGATGATGTGCCATGGTGTATTATATGTCAATCACCTCACTCTTTAGAGTATTGTGTAGTTGCTCAATCATTTTCTCTAGGTCAAGATGCACAAAATGAGGAAGAGGAAGAAGAAAAAATCCATGATGATGTAAGTTGCAATATGGCCAGCATGCGTGATGATTGTATGGATTTTGATTTGGGAAAAAATTGAGAGTGATCTTGCAAATAAGAGAGTTTCCTATCAGTTACATCATCAACAAGTGTTCTCAAATGATGAAGGTTGTGATAAAGATTAGGTATGTGTTACATCTTTTGAATTTGGTCATATAAACTTAAGAATGCCCTCTAAAGAGGAGATTGATAGGATCACTATAGCAATGATTTCCCAAGTGCATATAAATTACAATTTGAGAAATTGAATAGTTAATAATGATGTTGGGAAGCCTTCTAGTATATTTATAAAGATGTTACACACAAGATGAAAGATGAAAACAAGAAGGCTAATGAAGAGATAGTTAAAGTTAAAGACATCAAAACCAAGAAGTGGGAACCCAAGAAGAAGGTTCAATTCAAAATAATAAGACAACAAAAGCAATTGTGCAAGAAAAGAAATCAAGATTTGATACTATCAAGCAAATAGTAGTTCCAACTGTTCACTCCTACTTCGAGTATGATTGTGAAACCCACTATATCTAAACCTATTGATATGATATCCATGTTCTAACAAATTAATATTAGAGTACCCTTATCTAAGCTATTTAGAATTGAAGAGCATAAAAGAAAAGCCTTATCATGGTTGGGAGGGATAGGAGATAATGACAATATTATAGAACAAAATGTCATTTAGCAAAACCCATTAGTAGTAGAAGATAGTGGTACGATATGTCAAATTCCCCAAATTTTCTTGGATGATTCATCTATAGCACATATAGAAGATATTGACCCCTTCTTTCCTAGTCTAATTATAAAGAGAAAAACCCTAAAAAGTTGCATGATAGATTTAGGAACTTCTAACACCATTATGCACTTCAAAGTAATGGAAGCCCTAGCCTTGAAAGTAGACACTAAGCAAGGTAGATGTAGAGGTATGGATGCTAGAGAAGTTCTAGTTATAGGCACCATTAATGTTCTACCATTTAACCTAGCTACATACCCTAAAGTAGAATTGACTATGCCAGTCCTTGTAGTTGATATTCCTCCACATTATGGAATGTTGCTCTCTAGAAAATGGAGTGCTCCTATGGGAGGTAGCCTATAGTGTGACCGAACCTATGCAACTTTTCACATAGGAGATAAGGATGTTAAAGTAGATAGAGAGCCAAGGGTCAATCATATTTTGGGGGATTATCCAAGAAGTTGAGAAGTTGCCTGCTGTGATTAAGCATGAAGTTGAGTGTTGTATGGATTCACTAGTATTATGTGCTAGCATTAAGTTATATTTGTCATTAATGACAACACTTACTCATAATTCTATATGGTTGCTAGGTTCATTATTTAGTCTCTAGTGTTTACTAAGCATTCAACAGTTGCCAAGTGAGTTCACCAGTTTAGCAGTTGACACCAAGCATTCTAGAGGTTACTAAGTGAAAACAAGTAGTGTGAAGTCTAGTAGTTATCACTAAGTAGTCAGTGGTTACCAAGCTTCATAGTGTCTATTAAGTCATCAGATCTTGTGATGTGAATCCAGTGTTAATCGAGTGATGGGATGAGTAGTGTTTACCGAGTGCAAGCAAGGTAAACATGTAATTCAGCTTCTATAGAGTGACACTATATCTACCATGTCTCCAATTTCATCAAGTTCAAAAGATATGTGGAGTGATTAGTATGGATTGAGCCTCTACTTCTACCAAATACATGATGATGCTAAGTAATGTAGTGGATACTAAGTATCAGAAGGTCACCAAGTTAGCTTTTAGAACCCAAGTTTCTACATTTGAGCCAACTCAGTAATATTTATGTTAACTTCTATTTTAGATGACCTTGTAATTATGGGAATTGGGATGGTATATATGTAATACATTGTTTCATACCCAAGCATGAAATAATGAAGAAGAAAAAGGTGATGTTTTGAGAAGAGTGAATGTGAATATGAATCAACAGCAGAGAAAGGTAGACAACAAGGTCAAAGGAAGAGAAGTATAGTTTTATCTATTACAAGAGGTGATTAGAATTTCAAGGATCTAATTAGCAATTAAGTTGTAAGTCAAATCTACTGTTTCATACTAATAGGTGAATAAGATTCAAATCCTTTAGAAAGGTAGACTTAATAGTCTTTTCTTTGAATCTCTTAATCAAGTACATAATTCATTATATCTTTGTAAAACCTCTAACAGGGTGGTCCTAGTAGTCCTAATTTTTCCTAAAAAGGAAGATCAATAGAAGTGATCATTGTAAGCCTTAAAAGGCCAACATTATACTATATTATTGAAGTTTTGTGGGTATCATCTTCACCCCAATTTTACTTTCTATTTGGAAGGTTTCTGGGTCACCAAATATTGTGTTCATGTGCCATGAATGTTTTTCTTTCAATTTCTCATACATGCAGTAGATTAGATCAATTAATGATGAATGTATTATGTTGAGTAAGTGCTGAATTTGTTAAAAGTTTTGGGGTTACTGATTCAGCCCTCCCCTCATAGTAACCTAGCTAGTCTTGATTATTTTCAACAATTGGTATCAGAGCTTTGTGGTTCTTAGAATAAAGTTTGATAGCTTGAAGAAAGATCAAGGACTATGGAGATATTTAGACTTGAAAAAGCTATTGACACTAACAAGCTAGATCTGGAGATGGCCATAGCTCAACTCAAGGAAGAGAAAGAGCATCTTTCCCAATCCCTAAAAATAAGGAAGGAACTTGCAAAATAGATGAATAACCACCATTATGTTGAAGAAAAGATTGAAGACTTTTCTCCATCAAGTAGTTCAAATGAAGAAAATGGGGCAATCAAAGAACTCCAAGAAAATAATGGCTCCCTACAAGAAGAGGTAAGAAAATTAAAAAAAAGAACAAGAAATTCAGTTAATAAAATTGTGTGAAATCTTGGAACAAAGGAATAAGGAAAATGAAGACTCGGAGACAAGAAAAAATGAAACTCAAAATCAATCCCTTCAGTAAGAAAGTCTTATCAATCAACTCTCCAATGCAAATAAAGAAATCATGAATTTGAGATCTAAAAATTGAAGGTTAAGGAATGATTTAAGCACTATAAGGAAAATCAATGAAATATTGAAGGTTGATCTAAATTTTGAGAAGCAACTCAATGAAAGGATAATGAAATCCCAAGCAAACATAGATCAATTGAATTAGCATAGTGAGTAGAATTTTTATAGGAAAAAGGATAAAGTAGGACTTGGATACAAAGGTGAATCCTCCAAACAAGGTACTCAAAGGAATCAAAGACCTACTTGAAATTATTGTGGTAAGATAGGTCATCATCAAACAAATGTTGGAGCAATAGAAAGACAAAATTCAACAAAAAATGCTACAACTACATTCAACATTGTCATAGAGCTAATGAATGCAAAGAAAATCCAAAGTTTGAAGGTAAATGCCACAAATGAAAGAAACAAGGTCACAAAGCATTTGAATGTAGATCAAAACCATTCAATCTAGCTAAACAAAATGTAAAGGCAATATTTGGTTGAGACTATAATACCTAGTGTAGATGTCATTACTATGGAGAATATGGAAACATTGGCATAAACTATGCAAGGGATCACTTGAGAAGAAAGGATACTACAATAAGATGTTTCACATGTACTGAACTTGGTCATATAGCTTAGAATTGCATGAATATAGGTAGAGTTGAGGATGGAAAGAAAGGAAAAACTAATAACATTAGGAAGCAGATGAAATAGTAGTGGATTCCCAAATATACTGAGCAAGCTAGTTCAAGTGATGATGGTCATGTCACTCAAGAAGTGGGGGACTCCATCATTTCCAATTAAGTTCTTAAGGAAGAAATGGAACCATATTTTCAAGTCATATCTCAAGAAGTTCCAATAGAAGGAAGAAAAAGCTCCAAATCAATATTTCAGATACAAAGGGATCACTAAAGTTTAGCATTAGTATTCACTAAGCAAGGCTAGATCATACCGAGCAAGGTTGGGAGTAACAAATTTTTTTTTGGTCATAGAGTTACAAGGTTCTACCAAGTTATCTTCACAAATAGTGGATGATAGCATGTCAAGAACTATGTCATTAATGGAAAATTTTCATCAAAAAGGAAAATTTTTAACTTCATTTCCATTGCAAATTTTGTATATCTAGAGCAGAACAATTTGTAGAGCATTCAAGTGATCTTGTGCAAAGTTTGTATCAAAATTTTTGAAGAATATTTTATCATTTTATCAAAAAATCATGGCATCCACCAGTAGTAGTAGCAAGGCAAAGGAAGGATCAGTCATACGTAGAAAGGGCACTTTAGTTTTGTACCAAATTAATGAATTCATTGTAGAAATGGGTGAGAATTTTGACAGTATAATGGACAATTATTTTGAAGTTTTTAAGGAGAAGATGAATAATAGGTTCCAGATTCCACCAAAATTAGTTGAATACTACAAGGATGATATTTATTTCATGGTTGAGTGTGACATAGTATACATTCAGGAAATTAGAATAGTATGGGTGAAACCTCTTCCTTATGAGATTAATATTGATGAAATAAAAGAGATACTTGAAACCCTAGTGAATGAGCCTAAAGATCCAAAGGTACCCATCTTTGGAACTTATGATGAAGCAAAGGCTAGAATAGAGCTTGAGATCAAGCTACCACAGGTAGTAAGTAAAGGACAATGAAGATATTCAAACTTGACAAAGCTATTGACAATGAGAAGCTAGATCTAGAGATGGCCATAACTCAACTCAAGGAAGAGAAAGAGCATCTTTCCCAATCCCTAAAAAGAAGGAAGGAACTTGAAAAATAGATGAATAACTACCAGTATGTTAAAGAAAAGATTGAAGACTTTTCTCCATCAAGTATTTTAGATGAAGCAAATGAGGCAATCAAAGAACTCCAAGAAAAGAATGGATCCCTACAAGAAGAGGTAAGAAAATTAAAAAAAGAATAGGAAATTCAGTTAATAAAATTGTGTGAAATCTTGGAACAAAGGAATAAGGAAAATGAAGACTTGGAGACAAGAAATAATGCAATTCAAAATCAATCCCTTCAATAAGAAAGTCTTATCAATCAACTCTCCAATGCAAATAAAGAAATCATGAATTTGAGATCTAAAAATGAAAGATTAAGGAATGATTTAAGCACTGAAAGGAACATCAATGAAATATTGAAGGTTGATCTAAATTTTGAGAAGCAACTCAATGAAAGGATAATTAAATCCCAAGAAAACATGGATCAATTGAATCAAAAAAGTGAATAGAATCTTTATATGCAAAGGGGGAAAGCAAGACTTGGATACAAAGAAGGTGAATCCTCCAAACAAGGTACTCAAAATAATCAAAGACCTACTTGAAATTATTGTGGTAAGATAGGCCATGCATCAAAAAAATGTTAGAGCAATGGAAAGGCAAAATTCAATAGAAAATGCTACAACTGCAATCATCATCATCATAGAGCTAATGAATGCAAAGAAAATCCAAAGTTTGAAGGTAAATGTTACAAATGCAAGAAACAAGGTCAGAATGCATTTGAATGTAGATCAAAACCATTCAATCCAGCTGAACAAAATGTAAATGAAATATTTGGTTGGAACTATAATACCTAGTGTAGATGTCATTACTATGGAGAATATGGACACATTGGCATAAACTATGCAAGGCATCACTTGTGAAGAAATGATACTACAATAAGATGTTTCACATGTATTGAACTTGGTCATATAGCTCATAATTACATGAATATAGGCAGATTTGAAGATGAAAAGAAAGAAAAAGTTGATAACATTAGGAAGCAGATGAAATAGTTGTGGATTCCCAAATCTACTGAGAAAGCTAGTTCAAGTGATGATGGTCATGTCACTCAAGAAATGGGTGACTCCATCATTTCCAATTAAGTTCTTAAGGAAGAAATGGAGCTATATTTTTAAGTCACATCTCAAGCAGTTCCAATAGAAGGAAGTAAAAGGTCCAAATCAGTATTTCAGATACAAAGGGATCACTGAAGTTTAGCAACAGTATTCACATAGCAAGGCTAGATCATACTAAGTAAGGTTGGGAGTAACAAAGTTTTGTTTGGTCATAGAGTTACAAGGTTCTACCAAGTTATCTTCACAAATAGCGGATGATAGCCTATCAAGCACTATGTCATTATGGACCTCATCATACCAAGCATTAATGGAAAATTTTCATCAAAAAAGCAGAATTTCAACTTCATTTCCACCGCAAATTTTGAATACCCAGAGTAGAACAATTTGCAGAGCATTCAAGTGATCTGGTATAGAGTTTGTAGCAAAATTTTTGAAGAATATTTTATCATCTTATCAAAAAATCATGGCATCCACTAGTAGTAGTAGCAAGGAAAAGGAAGGATCAGTCATATGGAGAAAGGGCACTTTAGTTTTGTACCAAATTAATGAATTCATTGTAGAAATGGGTGAGAATTTTGATAGTATAATGGAAAATTATTTTGAAGTTTTTAAGGAGAAGATGAATAAAAAGTTCCAAATTCCACCAAAATTAGTTGAAGACTACAAGGATGATGTTTATTTCATGGTTGACTATGACATAGTATACATTCAGGAAGTTAGAATAGTATGGGTGAAACCTCTTCCTTATGAGGTTAATATTGATGAAACAAAAGAGATACTTGAAGCCCTAGTGAATGAGCCTCTAGATCCAAAGTTTCCCATCTTTGGAACTTATGAAGAATTAAAGGCTAGAATAGAGCTTGAGATCAAACTATCACAGGTAGTAAGTAAAGGCAAGAGGAAGATAACAAAGCTGAAAATAGAAAATGCTCCTCTTATGCACATCGAGGGAAAAGGAGAAGATGAAGAAGAATTTGAGGATGAAGAGGAGGAATCAGAAAAGAAGGAAGAGCCTATGAAAAAGAGAGGCAGGGTAATTATCACCAAGCCACCCAAGGCCTCTATAACTGTGTTTACTAGAAGATCTAAGAAGAAAGGAGGTAGTGAAGTTGTGTTTAATAAACCCCCTCTCACCTTCCAAGAAAGATTGAAGTAGATGGAAGAAGGTACTAGTATTTTAAACTTCAAGGCATTAAATTTTGAAACCAAAAAAAATGTAGAGAAGATGTTGATTGAGGAACTAGTGTTGACAAAAATGGGAAAATGCAAATATTCCACTGATCAAATTGCCCCATAGATTTCCACTAAGTTATCAGCAAGGTTGAATCCAAGATGGGAATCAGCTACTCAAACTGTCAAGGGCATCTATGAGCAATTTTTGAGATATTTGTTGCCAAGTCTCACTAATATAGAGGTTAATGAAGCAATGAAGAAAAAAGAAGATAAGATGATGATGAGATTTCATACTTGTTTGATTTTGGTGAAAGATATTGAGCATGTAGTCAAGCATCCTTCATCCATGTGGAAAATTTTTTATCATATGCATAAACCAAGTAAGGATCTAGTTGAAATCAGTGATGATGATGATGATAGTGATAAGGATAAATAAGATAAAACCCCTTCTATCACTATTGATGCTCAGGATTATCAAGAATTTATGAAGGATGATGAAGAAGAGAAAAGAGAGTGATCTAGTCAGGATAGCAAAATAAGTCATTGCCTTCCTTCCTCACTCTCCGCCCAAAGCATTAGTAGCATTAGGCATGGAGAAAGCTTCAACAAGTTTGATTGTGACCACAATAGATACATCATTTGCCCAATTATTGTGTTCTCCCTCTTAGCTCCAGGTATCACTAATGGAATTTTTTACCACTTCATCCATCGAGCTATAGCCCTCCTCTTCATCAACTCCCAAATCAAGAACATTAGTAGTATGCACAACATCTAGTTCAAAAATATTGTCTACTTCAATTTTGCATGCTCCTATAAGTACTTCATTTGTAAATACTTCTATCAATGTTCCTCTTGTAATTACATCAATTTTGGGTAGCACATCAGTTTTGGATTCCACAAGTGCTCTACTCAGTATTCCATCAGTAGGCCCCATTCAAGCTTTCATAGCAAGCCCTACTATTTCTACCATTATTTTTATTTCGAAGTCCAAAGCAGTAATATCAGAAGTTGAACCAAGGACACCACTTAAACTTCTAATTACTTAGAAATAAATTGAGGAAGATATTGACTTGGACAAGGAAATTGAGATTCCTAAGTTGGATTTTGACAATGCCACTATAGGACAAATGAGATTGGTCAACCAACTTCTAGAATAGAAGGCTAGATAGAAGTAGTTAAGAGAAGAAAGGGACAAAGAATACTAAATTATAGAAAGTGCAAAGAATATCTTGATAGAGGCTATAAGCATGAATGTTGATTCATCTCAACATATTTTGTTACAATTAGAGGAAGTGGTAAATAAATTCAATGAGGACTCTACTAGTTAAGAAAGGTTGATAGAAAAAGAAAAGAAAAACTTTGAAAATAAAGTGCTTGAGCACATTTCTTAGCACATTGCTATTCATTAAGTAGAGCTTTCCTCAATTTTGGCTAATCTTGAAAATTCCTTTACGAATGTAACATCTATTTTTTCTAAAATATGTGATGTTACAGAGTATACAAAGGAGATAAAAGGAAAATTGAATAAGATAGATGAAGATTTGAAGGCCAGTGCACAAATGTTGTAGCTTGACCCTAGCTCAAGCTCAGCGCATCACGTAAGGGTTAGATTCCTATCTAATATGTAGGCTGAATTGTTGAGAGAGAAAGCAAGGAACAGGTCTACACTTATAGACATCCAAAACATGATCCTTCCAATCATGGATACAATGCAGAAGCATATTGCCTACACAAAAACATTGATCCATGATAAAAAAAATTCAATTGTAGATCATATGATTGAACTCTTAGCAGAAGTTCAAGTGGCACTTCAAACCTACAAAATTTTGCAAGATAACTAGGATAAGACATTAGCTCTTATTCTTAAGGTACATTATGAATTTCTCTCATATTTTAGTGTCTCTATATAAGTATGTATAAATGTTTGGCATTACTATCAAAAAGGGGGAGAAAGAGATATTTGTGGAGAGACATATATACAGTACTGAATAAAAAGGGAGAGACTTGTAAAGAAGAAGAGATATTTGTATATACACTCTGCATGATATTATGTTATGTTATGTACATTGAATGGGGAAGATATGTGTAAATGTATATATAGCAGAATTACAAGGACAAATTTTAAAAAATCAAAAATCAAAATCAGCATGATACTATACATAAGTTTTGGCTAATAAGTGTTTTTTTCACTAATGCCAAAGGGGGAAATTGTTTGCATTAACTTATGTTTGTTATTAGTGACAACACTTATTCATAATTCTGTATGGTTACTGAGTTCTTCATCATTCAATCTCTAGTGTTTACTGAGCATTTTGTGGTTGGCAAGTGAGTTTAGTAGTTCAACAGTTCACACTGAGTGTTCTAGAGGTTACCAAGTGAAAATAAGTAGTGTGAAGTCTAGTAGTTATCATTGAGTGGTCATTGGTTATTGAGCTTCATAGTGTCTACTGAGTCATCAGATCTTGTGATGTGAAGCCAATGTTAATCGAGTGATGGGATGAGTAGTGTTTACCAAGTGCAAGAAACATAAACATGGAATTTTGTTTCTACTGAGTGACACTATATCTACCAAGTCTCCAATGTTCATTGAGTTAAAAAGATACATTGAGTGATTAGTATGGATCAATCCTCTATTTCTATCTAATGCATGATAATGTTGAGTATGTAGTGGATGCCAAGTATCAGAAGGTCACCAACTTAGCTTTTAGAACTCAAGTTTCCACATTTGGGCCAACTCAGTAATATTTTTGTTAACTTATGTTTTAGCAAACCTTTTAATTATGAGAATTGGGATGGTATATATGTAATGTATTGTGTCATACCTAAGCATGAAATAATGAAGAAGCATGAAATAATGAAGAAGAAAATGTGGTGTTTTGAGAAGAGTGAATGTGAATGTGAATCAACAGCAAAGAAAGGAAGATAGCAAGGTCAAATCAAGAGAAGTAAAGTTTTATCTATCACAAGAGGTTATTAACATTTCAAGGATCTAATCAAAAATTAAGTTGTAAGTCAGATCTACTATTTCATCCTAATAGGTGAAATAGATTCAAATCCTTTAATAGAGTAGACTTAATAGTCTTTTCTTTGAATCTCTTAATTGAGTGCATACTTCATTGTATTTTTGTAAAATCTCTCGCAAGGTAGACCTAGTATTCCTAATTGCTTCTAATAGGGTAGATCATTAGAAGTGATCATTGTAAGCCTTAACAGGCCAAATTTATACTATAGTATTCAAGTTTTGTGGGTATCATCCCCACCCTAGTTTTACTTTCTATTTGTAAGGTTTCTAGATCACCAAATATTGTTTTCATGTACCATGAATGTTTATTTTTCAATTTCTCATACATGCAATAGATTAGATCAATTAATGATGAATGGATTATGTTGATTAAGTGTTGAAATTGTTGAAAATTTTGAGGTTACTGATTCACCCATCCCTTCTCAATAACCTAGCTAGTCTTGATTATTTCCAACATTATGGACCATTTTTCTTGATGGGGCTAGCTCTAAAGAAGGTTTAGGGGCAGGGGTGGTTTTTGTTTCTCCTAAAAAGAATACTTTTAGATACTCCTTCACCCTAAAATTTTCATGCACCAACAATATAGTTGAATATGACACTCTATTGCTAGGATTGAAAGTTGCTACCCACCATAGAATTAAAAAGTTTTATGTGATAGGTGATTCTAAATTAATTTTCTCATAGATAAGGGAGACATATGCTTCTAAAAATAAAATATTGAAATAGTATATAAATGTTATCTAGGATTAGATAGAATTTTTTGATGCATTCATTTTTTTATGGAGAGATAGAACTTAGAATAAGATGGCTAACTTGTTAGCAAATATAGAAATTAAACCACAAGAGGTATCATTTGCATGAATTTATTGAATTAAGGTTTGGAATAGACCCTCAATACTTGAAAATATTGAACATTGGAAAGTATTTGAGGATGACAAAGACATTGTGAATTTCTTGTTGAATGAAGATAAATACCATGGTCAAGAATTGGACTGTAGTGATTTGGTTGAGACTATAGATGGTAAGGAAATTATTTTTTGGTCAAGAGGTCATACAATTTAAGACAAATAAAATACTTAAGTGTCTGGTTGTTTTGGAGAACAAGTTTGACAACCAAGATAGGGAAAGACCTAGGGCTATAGATTATAAACATCAAGAGCTAGAAGAGATAAACCTTGGAGCTAATGGGGTCCCCAAGAAAGTTAATATTGGTCAAAATTTATTAGCTATATTCATAAATCCTTTGATTGACCTACTAAGAAAATATAGACATGATTTTGCATGGTCATATGATAACCTAAAAGCTTATAGAGAAGATCTTTTTTAGCATGTCATACCACTAAAAGAAAATGTAAAACATTTTAGGTAGAAGCAGAGATTGGTGAATCCCACCTTAGCACCCAAAATGCAAGAAGAATTGATAAAATTAAGAGAGGGAGGGATAATTAAACCTATTAGACATTCCAATCTAGTACCTATCAAGAAAAAGAATGGAGACATCAGACTATATGTGGATTTCAGAAATCTGAACATTGCTTCCCTAAAAGATAATTATTGGTTGCCAAACATGGAAGCTATGTTGTAGCAAGTAATTGGTTCTAAAATTATGTCAATGATGGATGAGTTCTCATGGTATAACCATGTTAGAAGTTGTAATCTTTGCTTGGTGTGTTTATAAACCAAGGTTAGATCCCCTTTCTTTATTGTTGTAATATATTAGGATATAAGCCAAGGTATCCTAATATATTTCTTTTTTTGTCCTTTTTTCACTACATCTTATTTTGTCATCTAGTGGAATATGTGAGGACAAATATATATTGTAATTTCTAATTTTAGATTATCCCTCCTTAAGAGGAATCTCACACTTGGCCTCACACACTTATGAATGGTGGCATTCATAGACATGGGAGTTACATTCTAACTCCTCTCTCTCATCTCTATTTAAGAGATGACCCTCTTCTCTCATTCAACAATGAGGTTTCTTCCTCTTCTCAATTATTGTATGAGCATTGCTCTCAATCTCTCTCTCTCTCTCTCTCTTCTTAGGCTTTCCATGCCTCATTCATAATGTCACAAGGGGTTTTCTTTGCTTTCCCCTTTCCAAATATCTTGTCTCATGGTGTTGGAGCTTGAAGCTTTCTCTCTCCTATTTTATGGTAATATCTTTTCATGCATTTACTCACTTAGATTCTTTCTTGGTATTGCTTGTTTACAGATTTCTTTTTCCATTTCTAACATGGTATCAGAGCAGTTTAATCTTTGTTTTGAGTATTTGCATGAAGCTACGATTCAAAGGAGGCTCTTGAAGATTTCACTAATTTCTTCTTTAATCTTCTTAAGATGGAAGAAATTGAATTTTTTTTGGATTTGGCTGGTTTACCGCCAAACTCGATTAACTGTTTGCTCTAATGTGTGCAGGTTACTTCTTATTTTATATTAGTTTTCATCTAACCCCCTTTGGAAGGCTTGCCGCCAAAGGATTTTCCTTTTAAACCACTCTATGCTCTCTTGATATCTGTCTTGTCTATCCTTTTTTTTTGTATGAGGATGGCATTTGTATGTGCAATTTTTTTTTACAATTTTTCATGGCTTCTTTGTTTGCCATTTTCTCCATCTTATGCTTTTCGTTATCCTACCTGAAAAAAAGAGTTTTATTGACGCTCGTGCTAAGCTTTCATCTGGGTTCTCCGCTTTAGGTTCATTCTCTCTATATCGAGTTAATGCTCTCACCAGTATGATTAAAAATTTGTCAAAGATGTCAAATAAAAGCACGGAGAATGGGGTATTCGATGAGGATTGGGCATCACTGGACAACGAAATCCCAATTGACGATGAGTACGTTCACATGTTAGTGAACAGACCCAATCTACAAGATTGATTATATTTGTAGGTCCTATTTATAAACATTATTTCTTCTGTTCAGATTTTTAATCTTTTCTTCTCAAGAAATTTATTCTCCTCCGATAACCACGTAGCTATGTGTTGCCCATGCTCGACATTGAAGACTTTGAATTGTGACTATTGTGCTTTGAAATGCAATGATACCATATGTGCATGTGTGTGTTCAGCCTCGGATCTCTCAAAGTAAAATGAAGAAGTTCCACATCTTTTAAAGTTTTCTGAACACTCTATTTTTCCGCATCATCCCCGCCTCTGATCGGTACCTTTTCTTCATAGACTCAATTTTGTTCTTGCACTAGGTCTGTGTCTTTGTTGTTTTACCCCCTTCGGCCCTTGTCAAAACCATGGTAGCTCAGAAGACTCTGCAACAGAACATATATCACCAACTTGGATTGAAAATTGTAGCTCGCTGGCAGCTCTGTATATTCTTACATTTGATTTTGTCTATAAGTATCAAGTCTGCACGGCTAAACGTTGAAGATGTTCGACAAACACTTGCAAGCTTACATCATCTGTAAATATTATGTCTGCTCCAGGAGGAGCTTCATTAGCCAAGTTATATGTTGCTGAAGGATTTAGCTTAGCAAATAAAAAGGATGCCCACAATTTCAGCAATCTGTCCCAAAATTTCTTCTACTCGATTATATTTATTTTCTCTGACAAATAAGGATGCCTGAAGCAATTGCTTACTTTTATTGCTTCACGCAAATAAGTTAGATCAGGCTCGAGAACTTGTATCTGCCTTGCTCAGCTTTTTCCAGCTTTATTCCTCTCTCCATACACAGGCCGGGCTATTCCATACAGAGTTGCCATCAGATGCAGTGTTTTGGCCACGTTCAGGCCACGGCCTTACTCTTCTCCACACTCAGTCTCGAGCCTTTGGCCATCTCCTTGCTGTGCAAGTCCCCTCTTCCTGCGAATCCCATTTGGGATCCCCCATCCGTGTCTTCTCAGCTCACAACCCTTCCTTTGAGTGTTGTCGCTGCCTTTAAGGATCCCGGCATCTGAAGAGGCCCTACAGGGTTCCAGTGCGTATAGTAGGCTTGATCTATATGTTTGCAGTGCCCTAATTTGGGGTCGCCATGCCAACTGTCCCTTTCTGTCCAAGAAACAATGCAAGTGCTCTTATGGCTTTCTCTGTCCATTTACTCACTCAATACTAGTTATTGTTACTCCTTATACTCGTGGGTACTTGTGATTTGCCCATTTTTTTACTTCATCTCAGATTGGGAGGTGCCCCAGGCCTAAGTTGGTTTGGGCTTTGATCATACCGGGGATCATTCCTTTTCCGTTTTCCCCCGTGTCCAAAGAACTGATTCTAACATTGATACTATGCGTTATGATTATATGTATATGTATTAATAGCTCTGTGCAGATGCTTAGGCTCTGAGACGTGCCCTGCAACACTTTTCCAATTAGAGATTCTTTGTCTGGTAATTTTTTTTTAACCTAACATGTCTTACATGTCAGGACGTGGTTTGGCCCATTAGCCTCCTCATAATTTTTTTGACTTTTATTAGTATCAGCTACCCATCTTATTAGTAATGCCTCCTCATCATTTTAAATCATCTCGTTCTGGCATTCTGTCAAAAAATTGCATGCCATTTCCATGTTCTCTTTTTTAGGCATTCACAGCAGTCATTGCATTCCAGGATTCATCATTTCGTTCCAGCATTTTATAGAACAGTTGGCATATAAATGCATATTTATTTTACAGGAGTCATTGCATATTTATAGTATCATCTCCAAAATGTTTGGGGGATGAAGGCAGTAGGAAAGTGTAGAGGATAGCATGAACTAGGCACAAATATCACTCATGCTAAACAAATTCAGATTCAACAGGCCCTCCATAGCTTTCCATTGCTACCGAACCCACAGCTTAGCTCTCCCAATCCAAGCTAAAATCGAAGCCAGAATCCATATTTTTGGCCACAGTTTTTTCCATAAACTACAATCGCATCTATACTATAGCATCCCCTGATGCCAAGAAAATGGAACAGTGCATACCCTATATAAGCATGGTAAATTTAGTGCAGCACTCAAGCAACATGTCGAGATGATGGAAAATTTACTTATATATACTATGATATTATATAAATGTAAAATATTTGAACTCTCAATACTATAAAACTAACATTTTAATGTACTGAAATATATGTCAATGAAGAAAAAGATGTGCTTTAGAATTATACGGATGACATATAGTCTGCATTTTTTTTTTGTACCTATTTAATTGTTGTTCTCTCTCCTCTAGATTTATTGTGACTTATAGGTTTGTACTTAGATGCTTTTGGTTTGGTCTGGCTTGGATTCTAGGTTTGGATTGTGAGTTACAGTCTCTCTACCAAAACCCTTCTGTTAGCATTCTTTTATCTCTTGACTTGTTGCTCAGCTTGGCATGATTTTCAATATCATGAATAAGGGATTTTTACATGGTTATTCACTCATTACTGTATGCATGATTATCAACCATGCTCTCAGTGGGATTGCAGTATCTATGGTAATGAAATATGCAGATAATATCATCAAGGTTTATATCAATGATTCTTTTTGGATTTCACTTGTCTCTTCCCTTTATTCTTGGTCCAATGGTAGTGTCTGTATTAGTATATTTGCATTCTAAAGGAAAAGTGCCAAGATGATATTTAACTGTTGAGTGAAGGGATAAATATTTCCAAGAGTTAGCAAAATGTTTTTCTCTTAAGGTTATCTTGCAAGTGAGAGTAGCTCTAAAACTTGGTAACTCCTATGGATAGACCTCCATCATCATAATGCACCAAAGTAGCGGAGCTTTGTTCCCTTTTGATTCAATGATGGTGTGCCCATTTAACATTTTAGATATTACTTCGCTATTTAAGTTGTTCTCCAAGCCTAGCCCAAGCAGAAGAGCTTCATCGTCATTGAGTTGATAGTCATATCAAGTATGGCCAATTGAGGAGTCTTACAAATTATTTGGGCCTTGTACACGTATTATAGTTAATATTATTTGATTCAATTAACCTGCTAAAAAATTGTGCGGTTCATTTGCCGTTGCACCAAAAGCAAATGAGCTGCCAGCAAATATTATCAAAAATAATATTTGCACTTTTATCAAAAATTACTCTTTAAGACATTTTGTCTTTATTCACAATATTCATTCTACTTGAGATATATCCTCTCAATGCTTTTTATTAAAGGAAAATATTGTGAATTGTCATATATTTATTTAAGTATAAATGGGTGCACACATATATACTTAGATAAATATATAATTTTATTTATGACTATTATGATTCTTTAATTGATACTTACCTTCACAAAATGAATTAAGTACTCCTGTTTACCTTCAATGGGGTTGTCTACCTGATATCTAATAATTTATGCTTATTGCTCTTCCAAATACTTCTTTTTATCTCAATTATTCAGGTTTATGAGTATCTTACACTATTGCCTTCATTATTTAATGATTTGAGTTAATTGATCTATCTGCACATGGTTGCAGTTTTATGCTTTTATAGCCTCATTCCATGCCCATGTTGGCACTTTATGGTTTTATACCATTGATTTATATGATATTTTTTGTAAGTTGCATCAAGAGCCAATTTATCAAGGTTAACTATGGTGGACCCAACAGTTTTACACTGACTCATAGTTGCCTTATCCGACCCGTGGAGTATCCCTCCAACCTATAATTAGTGTGCACTTACTTCAATGGAGTTTCCCTCCATTTGTTCTACTTTGTTCCTCAATGCGAGGATGATATTTTATGGGGATTTCCCATTTCAATCTCTTTTTCTCCTTGGTGTATGCTCCTAGTTTTGATTTAGTCATGGTATGACTTCCAACACTTTGCTCATTTTTGAGTGTATAAGTGACGAGGCTACCATCTCTTGGAGCACTCCAATATTGGAGACTCTATTTGCGAAGTTTTTTTTTGTTGACCCATGATCTGTTGGTTCCACTTTGAAAGGTTGATATTTATGGAGTTTCCCTCCATGTTGTTCCATCTTGTTCCTCAATTAAGAGGATGCTATTATTGGAGTTTTCCCTCCAAATTTAGATGATTTGATCCAATTTTGAAGGCAATATGTTGTTATGCCCTCATAATCCATTCGTTTGAGTATCCTAGCAAATCATGATAATACTAATTTGATCAGCATGTCTCTCTTTTACATTATTTTCATATATTAATGTGATAATGATCTGCATACATTATTGCTTAGATCATGAGTCATGCATGTTATGGAGGGACGCCCCCATTAGCTTGCAGTGGGATGATTCATTAAGTGGACTGTCTATGTCCACATGATTGATGCAATATTGATGCAAGTATCATTAGTTGGCCTTGTCTGTGGTCATTTGTGCATTAGTATAATATTCTTTTCATGAGAGCATTGATCAAGCTTTTTACTCAATTTGTCCTTGTTGACAATTTTTTGAGCATATACTTTATCTTGATATCAGGTTATCTCCATTGTTTTGTGGTAACATGTTTTATTTTCCTCTATGTCTCTATGAAAATTTTATTATCCTTATTCAAAAGGATTTCTAATTTGAATATAAGATGAAATTCTACTTGTGGATAGTTGTCTTGTTTTTGTTCTGTTTTTCAGGTGATCCATCAAGGAACCTTCTCGAAGATGTGTCTATGCTTCCACTTGATCAAATTCAAAGGACTCATGTACTTCTCTTGGATCTAAAAATGTTCCATATGGCTTGAAGACAATCAAATTACTTCATCTTGAAGATTAAGTTGCAGATTTTTCTAAATTATGGGTTTAATACCCTTTGATGTATTTACCCCAAGTAAAGATTAAAGGGGGGTGTTAGAAGTTGTAATCTTTCCTTGGTGTGTTTATAAACCAAGTTTAGATCTCCTTTCTTTATTGTTGTAATATATTAGGATATAAGCCAAGGTATCCTAATATATTTCTTTTTTTGTCCTTTTTTCACTACATCTTATTTTGTCATCTAGTGGAATATGTGAGGACAAATATATATTGTAATTTCTAATTTTATATTATCCCTCCTTAAGAGGAATCTCACACTTGGCATCACACACTTATGAATGGTGGCATTCATAGATATGGGAGTTACATTCTAACTCCTCTCTCTCATCTCTATTTAAGAGATGACCCTCTTCTCTCATTCAACAATGAGGTTTCTTCCTCTTCTCAATTATTGTATGAGCATTGCTCTCAATCTCTCTCTCTCTCTCTCTCTTCTTAGGCTTTCCATGCCTCATTCATAATGTCACAAGGGGTTTTCTTTGCTTTCCCCTTTCCAAATATCTTGTCTCATGGTGTTGGAGCTTGAAGCTTTCTCTCTCCTATTTTATGTTAATATCTTTTCATGCATTTACTCACTTAGATTCTTTCTTGGTATTGCTTGTTTACAGATTTCTTTTTCCATTTCTAACAAACCAAGTCCTAGTAAAAGAAGAAGAGAAGTTTAAGACAAAATTTACAACCCCATGGGGAACTTATGTATATGTGAGAATGCCATTTGGATTCATTAATGTTGGTGTAACTTTTCAAATGGCCATGGATGTAGCTTTCCATGAGTACATAAATAATTTTATGGTTGTATACCAAGATGATGTTAAATCTTACTCCAAAAGGGTTGAAGACCATTATAGATGTTTGGAGAATATTTTTATCAAATTATTGGAATATGGAGAGCCATTAAACCCTAAGAAATGTACATTTGGGGTAACTGAAGGCAAACTATTGGGACATATAGTATCAAAGGATGGAGTAAAGATAGATCTTGAGAGTGTGGAAGCCATTGGTAAGGTGCCTAAGCCAAAGAATTTGAAGGGAATACAATCTTTCTTTGGGCAAGTTAACTTTCTAAGGAGGTTTGTTACTAATTTTGTTGAGATTAGCATACCTATCTCAAAAATCCTGAAGAAAAGAGCTACTATCAACTAGAATGGTGAATCTTCATAGGCATTTCAGGAAATTAAGACTACCATAAAGAATGTTCCAATCCTTAGGACTCTAGACTACACAAAACCAATGCACATTTTCTCTTTTGCATCTTTTCATATTGTAGTTGCAATCTTGTTGCAGGAAAATGAGGAAGTGACGTAGAACGACTCTACTACCACTGACAAAGGTATGCTCTGATACCACTGATGACGGGCAACACCACTCATACCAACACACAAGCAAAAATGCAACAATATGGAGATAGAGAGATGACCAAAATGCTTCATAAAGCATCCATTAATACTTGAAATTCATTACAATATCCTCCAAATGAAAGGACTCCAAATTCTTACAATATAAGAGATATTTTCAAATATTAAATACATGATTCAAGGAACTTTCCATAAACTTCTAAATTGCCACCTATACACCTCGATTAATGGAATGACATCTATTTTTATTATTTTTCTTTTTATGCCACCTATGCACCTTGAAAATAGAAATTCCTCTTTTCTCCTTTTTTCCTATTTTATTTTTTTATTATTTTTCCTTCTATTTTCGTCACTTTCTCTCTCCTCCACAATTTTTTTTTTTCTCTTTTTTTTTCCTCCTCTTTTTTTTTTAAATTTTAATTTTCCCATGCAAGATGCTCTGGCATCAGACTCCCTTGGTAGATAGAAAAGTGTGTCCCACACTTTGATGCCAAAAGAAAGATATACCACCATCTTCATCTTCACCACAAGCTTCCACCTCAATAGGGACAAGAAAACCAACATGCAATTCTTCCACATTTTATTTTTTATTTTCTTTTGCTAATGCATGATGCTCCTATATCCGACTCCCATGGTAGGAAAAATTTTGTGAGTATGGATTCACAAAATGAAGTAGCCACTATTGACATTTTTTTTTTCTTCCTCCAACACATAGCTGGAACAAGTATCTGATGCCGATATATTTCCTTCTTTCTTCTCTTCCAACACCTAGTCAGAACAAGTGTCTGTTGTTGAAATTTCTCCTTTACAATGAACTTTGTCTCAGTATAAATCTCATCCTCATTCAATCTTGTTGAATTAATCACACCTGTAATAAATCCAGCAACACCATACCAATCTTTCTTTGCATACCACACATCACTAATAAGATCCTCATGCAAACCATCATCAATATCTTTTAAATTCATATCAAAGACAAGATCCCATGATTCATAGAAATTTACCTCTTTGACATTTTAATCTTTGCTTGCCTCTTTCATGTCGTCAATAATGCATGTAACTACTTCACTTGCTTGATCTCTAATGAAGGCACTATACTTTCCCTCCATTGTTGCAATCTTCAAATCATCTTGATCTACTTCAAGTTCATAAATCTTTTCATCTTCATGCTTTTCCTCTTCTCATTCATCTTCTTCAACTTTAGGTTCGCAAATAATTTCCTCTGCATCCTCTTGCTCTTCCACTGGATCATTTTTTCTTTTCCACATCCAAAGAATTATCAACATCTCTTTTCTGGTGACATGCTCTTCATTTTCACAACTCAGCTTCTAATTCATTCACCCTCTTCTACAAATCAACTAGCAATGACTGTTGATTTCTTGCTCTAAATTTCTCAAGTCGAGGAATCCTTAAAATCCATCCAATCACAAAAGTCATCTTCTTCTTTCTCTTCTCCATAATCAAGTCTTCAGAAGACAAATCTCATCCAAAACAAGAACCTCGTGCAAACTGCCTCACAGTCAGTGCTCTGTCTACACAATCAAGAACTTCTTCACAAACTTCACCCAACTCAAGGTCCTGGTGTAAACTGCCTCACGTTCGGCGATTTATCCGCATGCTCAAGAACTCCTACTTTGATAAACTTCACCCAACCAAGGTCATGCTACAAACTGCCTCACACTTCGGCGATCTGCTTGTACACTCAGGAACAACCTGCTCTGATAAACTTCACCCAACCAAGGTCCTGGTACAAACTGCCTCACACTTCAGTGATTTTCTTGTACACTCAGGAACAACTAGGCTCTGATACCACTGATGTAGGGCCGACTCTACTACCACTGACAAAGGTATGCTCTGATACCACTGATGATGGGCAACACCACCCGTACCAACTCACAACCAAAAATGCAACAATATGGAGATAGAGAGATGACCAAAATGCTTCATAAAGCATCCATTAAACTTGAAATTCATTACAATATCCTCCAAATGAAAGGACTCCAAATTCTTACAATATAAGAGATATTTTCTCTCTAAGAGCTTCTACAAGAAATTACATCCAAAGAGCTTCTAGTTGAAGAGATTAGACTTGAAGAGCTTCACTTGAAGAGCTTCTACTCGAAGAGCTTGTCTTGAAGAGCTTACAAATCAAGAACTTCCTTTAGAAGAGCTTCTATTTCTTGAACTTGATTACAAATGATAATAAGCCTTGCTTAAATAGGCACTTCTAACCCAAGACATTACAAACACAACCAATATGGGATAAAAGGTAAATACAACTACCTTTAAATAAATATTAAATTCCCACCCCAAATACAACTAAGCACCCAAAAAATATTAAATACATGATTCAAGGAACTTTCCACAAACTTCTAAATTGCCACCTATACACCTCGATTAATGTCCTGACAACTATTTTTATTATTTTTCTTTTTATGCCACCTATGCACCTTGAAAATAGAAATTCCTCTTTTCTCCTTTTTTCCTATTTTATTTTTTAAATTATTTTTCCTTCTATTTTCATCACTTTCTCTCTCCTCCATAATTTTTTTTTCTCTTATTTTTTTTTTCCTCTTTTTTTTTTTTTTTTTTTTTTTTAAATTTTAAAAATTTTAATTTTCCCATGCAAGATGCTCCTGCATCAGAATGCATCAGGAAGGATACAAATAGACAATTGCATTATTCAGAAAATTATTACAACCTACTAAATTGAAATATGAGATTAATGAGAAAAAAACTTATGCCTTAGTAAAAGTTGTTAAGGCTTTTACGTGCTACTTAACAGGTGCCATTGTCATTGCATTTATACCTAGTGTTATTGTAAAAGACATATTTTCTCAACAAGAAGTGTTAGGTAGAAGATGCAAGTGGATCAACAGGATCCAAGAGTTTGACATTGAAATAGAAATAACAAAAGTTGGTGAGAGGCTATGGATTAGCTAAGTTTATGGCTCAAACTAACTTAGATGCTAATAGGGTTAATATAGTGACAGATGATTTGAAGTCAAGCCTATGTGATATGGACCAATGTCAATGGTACACCAATGTCATCTATTATCTACAACATATTGAAGTCCCTCCTCATTTGAATGAAAATGAAAAAAGAAGTACCAAGTTACAAGCCACTAGGTACATTATTGTCTAGAATGATTTATGGTGGAGGAACTTTGAGGGAGTGCTATTAAAATGTGTTGATCAAGAATGATCAAGAGAAATATTAGTGGAAATGCATTCTGGAGTTTGTGGAGGAGATTACATGGCCAAGACCACTACGCATAAAGTAATGAGAACTAGATTTTGGTGTCCATCCAATTTTAAAGACACTTAGGTATTGGTTAGAAAATGCGATGCCTATTAAAGGTTTGTAGGTAAATTAAAATTTTCAGGGAATACTTCACTAAAGCCAGTTGAAGTTTAAGCACCATTTCAGCAATGTGGAATCGATTTTATAGGAAATTTTTTTTCCAAGTTTAGTAGTGGTTACTCTTGGATATTAGTTGATATTGATTACTTTACAAAGTGGGTGGAGGCAATCCCTACAAGAAATGAAACTAGTAAGGTTGTCAACAATTTTTTGATAAATAATGTTATATCTAGATTTGATTGCCCATAGAGAATTGTGATAGACAATGCAATGTGCTTTAGATCTAAAGAATTTGTAAAATTTTGTGATAAGTATGGGATAACAAGATCAAAATCTTCTCCTTACTATCCACAAGGAAATGGACAAGCTAAATCTACCAACAAAAGCTTGTTAAAAGTTATTAAGAGAACCCTAGATGATAACAAGAAAGCATAGGATTCTAAATTGTAACTCAATGTATAGGCTGATAGTGTGACTATGAAGAAAGCCATTCGTGTAGCACCTTTTTATATTGTGTACAAAATTCAGGCAAGGATTCCTTAGAATAACTTGGTAGGGCTCTATAGTTACATCCAGTTGTATGATGAAGATATTACTAATGATATGCAAGAAAGGTTGGATGAGCTTGTAGGACTAGCAAAAACTAGGAGAGAAGTATCTCTCAGGAACCAAAAGTTACAACTATAGGTCAAGACATTATATGGTAGAATGATAGTGAGTAAGAAGTTTTAATCTAAAGACTTGGATCTCATGTGGAATGCCAGAATTGAAGAAAAGGGAAAAAATGACAAATTTGACCCTATATGGTTGGGTCCCTATCTAATTGAAGCTACATGGGGAGAGGACTCTTATTTACTTAAAGATCTATTAGGAAACATTCTTTAGTTGCTAGTTCATGGATAGTTTTTGAAGAGGTATTTTTGCTGAAATACTTATTTTATCCATGAGCAATAGTTTTATGTTTTTTGTACATATTTATATCCTTTGATCTTTGTATAGTTTCTTGTGCATAGTTTTGTCCCTATTGCTTTTTCTCTCTCAGAAGTTGTCAATTTTAAGGAAATTTTGTTCAGTGGTTTACTTCTCCCAAAAAATTTGAGCTTTCATTTTGAATCCAATATTTTCAATGTCCCCAAATAAAGCCACTATTGACATGGTTTTTTGTATGTGCCTTATCACTACCCCATAAAAAAAAATTAACTAGGGCCCTTTTGTTGACCAAATGATCCTTAATAAAAACCCTAGTTAAAATTCATAAAGGGTAAGTTAAAGCCCTCATTTTGTGTCCTAGTTTTCAAAAGGGTTGGTATTTTCAAAATAGCATAGGGGTACATTTTATCCTAAGTTTTTCATTTTCATAAAAGATGACTTTATTTTTTATTTTTCATGATTATGCCTTTTATTTTTTAAATCTTAGCTTGATCATGGTCATGTTTCCTATGTTTAAAAGGAAGGTTTTTTTGTTAGCTATTTATCTAAAGTAAGATCAACAAACAACACTTACCTGCATTATGGAAATACATGGTTTTAAGATAAAGAAAGGAAGCACTATTGGGACACATATCCCTTGGTGATGCATAACCTTGTTCACATTATAGAGTCCTAATTGCAACATGGGCATTTCTTTTCATAAGATTTGTTGCACTATTGATCTATGCTAGATCAATGATCAACACTTTCCCACTTGGTGAAGTTGATCAAAGTTTAAACAATGCAGGCAAGCACTGTGTTGACACCTGTTTGAGATGATGATGGGTGAAGTACCACAAGCATATCTTAATGTTTTTTCTATCCACCATAGATCTAAAGGAAGAGCCACGGGTGATGCTTTCCTGCTTGATCAAGATGCAAAGGTTTTAAGAAATGCAGGGAAGTGCCTTGTGGACACATATCCATGTTGATGTTAGTGCCACACTTTGTGAAATGAACCATCAATGCTGACAGTTGTTCCCTTTCCATACCATAGGTGTTATACTATCATTAGCTAAGAATTCTAATATGGTCCTCCATAATATCTTTTGCTCCACTAATTATTTTTAATCAATCAACAGATAGCACTTTCCCATTGGATGAAGGTGCATGAGTTTTTAACAAAGTGGGGAAGTGACTTAGCGACATGTGTCTATGCTCATGTCATTACTTCTATTTCATACTATCAAAAAGGTTTGGATTTTTCCACTGTTGATCTTTGAAAGATCAATGGCTAGCACGTACCCACATTGTGAAGATGATTGACAGTTAGATAAAGTGAGAAAGTGCTTATCTAACGTGTGGTAAAGGATGACATTATGGACCCACCTTTTAGAAGGTAACAAGGAAGTTGCTTGTGTGGTAGTTTCCAAAATATACTATTTTATGAGGAGATTTTCTATTGGCTGGAGAAGCTGATTGGGTTTTATAACAATACAAATTTGTGTCTCTCTTGATCTAACCAAGATCAAAGGCTAGTGCTTTCCCACATTATCAAGTTGTAAGAATTTTAAGCAATGTGGGGAAGTGCTAATTTGACATGTGGCAAAGTGGGACAAACTACAATGAAGGTGTGCTAACCTGTGATAGGCTAGAAATAGATGATGAGTTATTATGCTAGTTGGATTTCACTTTTGAAGATGTTATTGCAAAGGTGTTATATTTCTCATGATCATAGATTTAGGGGGAGATTGATGGCTAGTTCTTTCTCGCATTGTCAAGATGCAAAACCTTTACGTAATGTGAGGAAGTACCTATTTGACACATGGCCATAATTTTAAAGCCATAGAGTAGTTTTGTTTTTTGAAATAGAGTCATCCGATATTATGAGATCAACAGATAAGATTCAAATTTGAACATGAAATGGAAATAATGGCTAATGAAAGTTAATGTCACTCAGAGATCATTCATGTGATCATAATACCTGTGTATAATGTGTGATTCTTCCATTATTGAATCACAAAATCATGAAAGGTTATTAGAGTGCAAGGATTTTCCAAAGTTAGGGCACATAATTTTACTAGGTTCTTAGTGAATTACAAAAAAAATCTATAGAAAAGAAGCATAATTCAGTGGGTAAGTTCTTTGCAACCTCTGAAAATCAAGGAATTGGTGCAATGTGAAGTTTAAAGTTTTCAAAAAATGCCTCCATGAAAGGAATTCTCTAGATACACTGACTATCTCAAGGAGTCTGTCCATGATGATTTTCTTGAGAAATTTCCCCCATTTATGCATGAAATAACAATAGGTAAGGATCTCATTCCAAAGAACCCTAGGTTAGTGGTTGTTGATGGTTTCTATGATAAAGAAAATTATTTGAGAGATGCCCAGATATTCATGGGAGGGTTAGAATTTTTTAGAAAATGGTTAGTTGAAAGAAACCTAGATACCCCTTTGAGTAATGTCTAGGAGTTCGATATTGGAAAATTAGTAGTCCCTACAATTTTCTTTGATTGTGATCTACTAGTTGACCTAGCTAAGAAATATGATCAAATTATTAGGTTCATGAAGAATTATACTAATGATAATTCATTTGGGGTTTCTCCTGAATTGATTCATAAGGTTTTCAACCTCAAGCCTAACCATGTTGTGCATGAGATTATTAACATGGATGACCTTCAAGAAAGGTATGATGCATAGAGAGTGTATCTAAGAGCAAGGCCTCTACAAAAATATTTTACCAGAATTTGTACATTTCCTTTAGTTACACCCACTACCTCAGAGCCACTAATGAGGAAATTTTTCAATCCTAGGGCTCAAGCTTTGTACTTTTCCCTCTGCCAAATCTTTGGGATGGATGAAGGGGAATACATCCCAGTTTCTATTGTTCTTATTATGGCTCAAACAATATAGTTTGGAAAGAGTAGTGTTTTGGATTTTCCCTCTTTCCTAGTAGAAGAAATTCATAATTTTTTGGTAGGAATATCAAAAGGAAAGGTAAACAGACCCTTTTTCTAGTACTCCCTGCTCATGCATATATGTCTTTTTAAGGGAGTTACCTTTTTCTATAAATATATGGAATTGGAATTAAAAAGGGATGGTAAAAAGCTACTAGTCCAATTGTGGAGTGTTGATATGACTTGGGAGGCCAGGAATGCTAGTTATCTAAGATTTGATAGGTATTTTGTATCCAATCTTAGATTATTTTTGAGAGGGGATAGCCCTAGAATCCCACAATCACTATTAGAATTGATCAAATTAAATACCATGCAAAAGGACTCTTGGTTAGTCACAATTGGGGGGATATAATACCATATAATGTTTCTATAGTGATTAGAGTATATGGTTTTTTGGAAAAGCCTCATGTTCTACCTTTCCATATGGCATTGAAGATAGGGATAGTAGAATTGTTGTGCAAAATTGAAACCATTGAGGAAATAGGTATGATTGGTAAGGGTAAGGGCACTTTCTTTTGAGTTGTCACTCTGGTACATGATTTTTCTTTTGTGAGGAAGGGATGGAGACATCTCAATTTATTTTTGAATAAATACAATATGGTAGAATTCCATGCAAGGTATATTGACCTAGAGGGATTTTATGATCTTCTAAGGGAAAGGAAAAAAGCCAAAGGTATCACATAGTAAGTGTATCTCCCTAAACATATTGTTAGGAACATCTTCTCCTTATAGGAACAAGAGGTGACAAAAGAGAAATGGATAGTATTCAATAAATTTTTGGAATTCATTAATGCATTTGACTTTGATTATGATCCTTTAAAAGACAAAACATATTGGGGAGCCAGAATGCATGTATTGATGAATAATTTTGCTATAATAATGCAAACTATGAACAAGAAAAATGCTACATATGTTAAATTCTATCCTAATAGAGTAGTGGAGGTGGAGAGAGAAATAAATAGTAGAATGATAGTTTCTCTAGGCCAGTATATATTGTAGAAGAGGTTAGGGTACATAGTAGTTCAGAACATACAATAGGTTCCCCTTTTAGAAGACCAAGGCTAGAGAGCACACCTATAGCTAGTGCTCCAAAAAGGAAGAAATTGGAACAAGGATCCTCTTCTCATGTAGAAGAGTATTTCCCAACCCAAACTCTAATTAGAATAGAGGGTAAAGCATCCTTAAGAGAGAAACTAAGAAAAAGGGGTGAAGAAGGGGATGTAATTGTCACTTCTATAGACATGGAAAGAGAAGTGCCTCAAGATCCTCATGTGCCCTCCTTGGACCTCATAGTTGCTGATTATTAATCTAAGGATATTGAACCAATCATTTCTCAAGCTTCATAGAAGTTCATAAATGATGAAAATTTTGTTAAATCTAGGGCTTTTGCACAATTTTTATCGAGAAAGATTATAGGAAATTTTGAGAAGGTATGTAATAAAATAAAAGTAGAACAACCCAGCAAACCAAACTCTGATATAGAGGAAGATATAAAATCTAAATTTTTAAGTGATTTTTCCTAGTTAACACCTAAGGTTGGAGGCAATTAGTTAAGGAGTTAGGGGTTCTAATTTTTCCTGAGTGGGACATGGCTAATGCTATGATCTTTGATTCAATTAGAAAAGAGAAAAATGTGCAATATAAGATAGAGGAAGAAATAATACAAGGACATAGAGGAGTCAAATTTAGTGATGATCATCAAGCCTTGGTAATTTGATCAATTGAAAAAAGAGGTAAAACTAGAATGCAAGAAATTTTTAGTGTAGAACATATTGGTACTTGTACAATATATAAGGGTGATGAAGTGAGTAGGCAACAATTTTTTGGAATGACTACATAAATGTTAAAATTTGGGGATGTGTTGTTTGGAAAAGAACAAAGTAAGTTCTTAGAACTTAATACTAAATTTGAAAAAGTTCTGAAGGCCTTTGAGGAAAGTAGAAAATAGATACAATTACTAGAAAATTAGGTATCTTAAATGGACAAGCAACTTAGGAAGAGAAAGATTGGAGAATCCAGCAAGTCAAGAATTGTATACCGCTAGCCACCAGTTGAACCATTCAAGTCAACCCCAATTATTGAAATACCAAACACCCTATAGAGGCTTGAGTTCTATACTATAGAGGAATATGAAGAGGAAATGGATAAATTATGAGAAATGCATATAGAACTGAATAATCAGTATGAAGAAAAACTTAGGAAAGCTATTATGTACTTGGTAGATAGAATTGGGTGGCCAACATTTTATGATCAATTGGCAAGGATTGTAGCTATTTGGGATGAAATAAAAGGAGATGAAGATAAATTGAAACCCATTTTAGAGAAGTGGAGTGAAAGGAATAATGACATTACTACTATGTGAATATCTCTCATCCAGTTACCATGTCACCAAATAGAAAAGATTTTTGATCTATTTAATAGGCTGGAGGATTTTGATAATAAACAAGTTTCTTTTCAAAAAAGAATAACAATCTGCCTCTCTAAGTACATAGCTAAGAATTTTGACCATTTTCCTAGTGCTCTCATAAAAGTAGATAAAATAAAAGAAAAGAAAGAGTGGAAAAAGGAGTTAGATGAGATACTATGCGAAAAGAATGAACAATGTTGTAAATGAAAAGGGGCATATAATATGGGCAATAACCATCAAAGAGCTAGTCAAAGTGCAATTATTTTACAATACTATTAGAAGTGACCTTGTTGAAATAGAAGCAGTAGGAAATTTTGTGATAAAAGTGCAAAGGAAAATTCTAAATTTTGATTGGCCTAATGACACTACTTTCAATGAGTGAAAAGAACAATTAATGTCTATAGAGTAGATGGGGTAGAGGGAGATGCAGAAGTGATTTTTACTTTAACAATTAATGATGAAGACAATGAGAAACCTCGAGTTGAGGTGAGCTTGCAAGTAACAGAATAGGACACATCACTTTCAAGCCTAATGGCCACATACTCAGAAGAATTAGAATAACATGAATACAAATCATTGATTTCATAGTTTTGATGTATAAAAAAAAGTAGCCCACCTAAAAGGAATATTATGATGTAAAAAAAAAATTGTTACACAATTTTTTTGTCCTTTTATGGTTGTTTGCAAAATGTAAATATCTTGTGTAAAAAGGACAGTTGCTAGTTCTCTATGCTTGAAGCTTGTTGCATCTCACACTATATAAGTGAGATTCTGAGGCTAGAGAAAGGATTTGATTTCATTGTTAATCTTAGTCTATATTGAATATGGCTCGGTCTAGTTTATTAGTGCAAACTTAGGATGTATCTTTCTAAACATATCGGGAAATATATTGATGTTACAGGGGTCTAATATTTTTTTCTAGAGTTATTCTGAGTTTTATTACAATTGTATCCAATTTTTAGAGAAGACTAATACAAAGTTGAATTGTCCTCATCTATGTTCTTGTTGAATTTTGTCTCCTTTGTTATTACCTAGTCATTCTAAAGTTGTGTGGGTAAAGCTTGTCCAATTGAATACAATTTACTTCAATTGTACGTCAATTCATTATTGTTATTGATTAAATGAATTAAGTAAATTTTCTAGTGAATTTGATAGGGTTGCTAAGGTAATAGGAAGGATGTCTATAAGGATGAATTCTAGTAAGAATTGCTAATAATATTTATTTCAATGCAATCAATTAGATATATAAGTTGAAGTAGATTCTAAATCCCAATGGATAAGGCACTGATCCAATTAATCTAGTCTATAGATAGAGAGATCATGAATAAGCACTAGTTATAAAATCAAAATCAATTTTATTTTGTCATTTGAAGAGTTTTAAAGAGGGTTAGTACTTAAGATATATTTGCAAACCTAAGGAGAATTGTGACCAAATTTGCTTATAAGGGATGTATATCACTCAAAAATGTCAACAAATGGATAAACTATATAGATGCTAGAGATAGAAGATGAGAATCAAAATGAAACTAATAGGATTCTCATACAACAACATTCATTTGAATCATCCTCTAGGTACACCCACCTTGGTTCTGCAGAGCCTTAAGAGTAGAAAATCAATCTTGGTTTTGTTGAAGTTGGTTCCAAGTAGTATGCACACATAATAGTTCATGGGAAGTAGGTAATCCCTAGATTTGTGAGTATTATTATCTTGGTATTGAGCTTTTCTTATTTAGTTGTTTTAAACACCAGCATACTTCACACCAAAAATTTTCTGACCTTTTATTAATCTTTCAATTTCACACATATAGGATTCTAAGATGACCGATACAATAGAAGAGTCAGTTCATCTCCTCAAATGAATGTTAAATGGCAAGAAACTAGTTCATTGTATTACAATGATTACATAAGAAAATGAATATGGGGGGAATATGAATAAATTTCCCTCCTTTCCTTTTTCCATTTTTTCTCTATAGGCTTTAGTAGCAACTATGATTGGGATCAATTCTTCATGCCTAGGCATGTGTATGCTGGTGTATCTCAAGAGCCACTTAGAATGCTCCCTAGCCAAATCCTTCACAACATTCAATTGATTTGGAAATTCATCTATGGCCACATGTATACATTTGTTGAGCTTTTGGAGTTTTTCAACTCTATTTTGATCACTAGAGGATATATTTGTCAGACTATCTATGAATTTGGAGAAATTCTCCTACATGATGATTATTCCAATGAGTTATTTCCCTTGGCTGCAAGTTTGTGAATCTGTATGCAGTCCCCTGATGAGATAAAAACCTCTATCTTGGACCTTATTCAATTTATCCTCTGTCTCCTTAAGTCCCTTTTCTACTAACAATATCATTTCTAATTTGAACTGCATGCTTTGAAGTGATTCCAACAAAGGTTCATCTCCCTTTGGCAATATCTTTGCATCAAAAATGTCCTTTGCCTTCGACATTTGAATAATCATCTTTAGAAGAGAGATACAATCATCATTGTTCACTCTTTCACTAACAAAAGTACTGATATTTGCCAAGATGTTATCCTTCTCTATTTCTAATCTTAAGATAACATTACCAATTTTCCCTATAATAGAGACTCCCTCGGATTTGAGCTTCCCAATCTAGTCTTTATGAATTTGGCGAATATGCTTATCTTCTTAAAGTTGAGAGATAAGGGCTTGAGCTTTGGTAGTAGTAGGATTCTTGTTACTGATTTTCTAGAGGTAGTTGCCAATGGAGTGACCAATTGTATAATAAATCTATTCAGCTCTTCTATCTCAACCTTCATCCTAACCTTTGAAAATTTGAGGTTTTTGAATTGTCCCTCAATTACATCATTGGTTGACTTCTACAAGTCAACCTTGGTGTCATTTCTAGCCTCTCCAAGATCCACCAAGTGTAGTGTGAAATCATTTGTGGTCATATCTTCCATTTTTACATCCTTGGTGGGCTTTGTAATCTCTATTGTTAGGTGCCCAGTTTCAAGATCTTGTCCAAGGATAGACAAGGTCATTTTCTTCTTGACCTTACTCAAAGAAGACCCAGAGTAAGCTGTAAGAGATAAGGCATCCTTGTTTGGAGCACTTTCATCCTTCCTCTTTCTCTTCTTCTCCAAAGTATCCTCCAACTATGAATCTGTGCCTATTACCTTGGAGGCCATGATGAGTGAGTCTATGCTAAACATCTTCTTCTTAACTAGAGTAATTTTTTTCATAGTTAAAGAGAAATGATTCTTTAGTGTATGAGAAATGAGCTAGCCTTTCTCTACCTTTGAGGTTCCTTACTTTCTTGCCTCATTAGATTTAGTAGATTCAGTGCTACTACTCTTTCCATCTCTCAAATGCACTATCTACACTAGAGAGCTACTTGGTTGTAGAAGTGTAGCACTTGCTTGTGGAATTAGGCTATGATGAGGTGAGGAGAGTGGGGTGACATGAGGAGAAGGAACTTGGGTAACATGGGGAGAGGGAACTAGTGTAATAGCACAATCCTTTGGTTCCTTCATCTTCTTCTCAGTATTAGTTTGGGTTCCACTATCTAGGATGGAACCATCATGACAAGTCTTCACCATGGGGATGTTCTTTTCTGGAGGTTGGTCAGCTCCTCCTAATGGCTAGGCTAGTCCTTAAGTAATGGCCAAGGTTACACCTGTTGTGTCACCTTGAGAGGAGGAGGGAGCTATAGTTGCCAAAGAAGCTTGAGCTGATGTGCTTTTGCTTCTACTCTTCTTTATAGTAGTCCATTCAACCTACTTTCTAGTTCTTTTGATGATTCATTCCATCATGATATCTAAGTTCTCTTCAATATCCTAATAAGACTCTAAACTGATAGGAGTGTTTCTCAACTTAGTCAAATATGTATTACTATATATATATGTGTGTGTGTGTGTGTGTGTTTCCCATCATCCTCCGATCCTTCAACATCAAGATTGATATCATATGTTTTTATTTGCTCCACTATGAGCCTAGAGAAGACACGATCTCAACTTTTGAATTCATCTCTATAATCAGCCCAATAATCCTCAATAGTAGCAATGTTTTTTTATCACACTTCCAATCTGCAACACATCCCTAGCATATCTATTTAGATCAAACATAGGTCTCAAGACCTCATACATCTCCAATTTGTACTTCATCTCAAACACTTTAACCATATTATTTGCATCAGATCAAGACTTGTAACTGAAAGATCCTACTTTCATAGGGAGCTCAAATCCCTTCTTCTTCAAGCTCCCACTCAACACTTCACTTGGATTTCCTGCCTTACAATCTCTATCAACATAATCATGTCACTCAGATACCTAGGTAGCTTCAATGGTAATCCATCAAAAGCTACAAGGCACAAATATGAGAAAGATGAGAACTAGATAAAATAACTTCCCAACTAGCTAATAGCTACCATTACTTCTAGACTAAATCTCCTCTCTGGGCATCCCTAGAGCTCCTTGCAAATTCTCATAGTGAATGCATCATTAACTTTGACATACTCCACATAACTATTTTACAATTGCAAATATGGATAGAAATTATAATACTTTACATCATCAGGAAAATTTTCTATTCTTAAGATGCCTGGCCATAACTATAGGGATGCTAGCATGTGAATTAGAAAGGAAGACATATAGAAAGTGTTGTATAACTTCATGATGCTGAGAGCATTGGAAATTTTTTCACTTACCTCATGACCCTAGTCAATATATTGCATATCTAAAAAAATAACTTATACCAAAAAGAAGTATTGCTCAACAAAATTTAGAGCTTCTACCTCACCTTTCAACCTTTGCAAGAGAACTAGAATGTCTATGATCTTGGGTTTGAGATTAGTACTAAATAGAGTTTTAGGGACCTTACTCTTGGTGCTCTATAGCTTTTGAAACCAAGACTGCATAATCTCCTTCCTCCAAACCATATTCTTTCTAGAGAACTTAGAGACTGGTCCTCCCACTATCAAACTAGAAGAATCCTCCTATTTTGGAACTCAAAGGTAATTCAATACAATTTTCCTATTAATGGAGATCAATACTATATCATCTATAACAAAATCTATTTGTTATCCAGATTGTAGTGATTTATGCATTCATAAATCAACTTTGGAGCTTGGATTGCCATAAGGAAACTAGTTGCTTCCACTAGTCCACATCCTTGAAGCTTTTCAATTATGGGATGAATTGGCTATGATTTTAGCCTCTTTTGGAAATCTTGTATATCATAAAAATGGAGTGAAGTATCCATGAAATTCTACAATGTTGACTTGAATCCACTTAGACCATCAAAACCCACAAACCTAGTTGCCATTTTGTTTGAGAATGAAACGAATTGAAATTTTGAATCTAGGAGAAGAATAGGATAATGAATTCACAAATGTAGGCTATTTGAAAAGGTTGTTCAATTTTAATAGAATAATGGTTCAAGAAAAAGTGGTAGTTTGAATAAGTGTTATGTTTCCATCTATATAGGAGTCTTAATCTATCCATTGATCTTCAGAATCTATGCCACATGAATGAATTAAAGAATGAATCCATTGAAACATTAAATGTAGGATATCTAATGGATATTTTTGTGTCTTTTTACTATTTCCATTGTTCAAACTATAACTTTCCATTCTTTCATACTTACCTCTCATTTCCCATTAAGTTTCAGAGAATTATGAATGGAGTACCCTGTAAGGAAGTATCTACCTAATCAATTTCTGCTCAGTATACCTTTCTGACAATGGTTAGATTATTTCCAATATCATCTTAAGATGTTTTGTGTATGATTTTTGGGTCCAATATACTTACAAAGTTTATTTTCTTTTGAATGTGGAAAATCATCCTCATGGGTTGAAAACCCACCAAGGAGAAGATAATTTTCATTTCTCTACCCAAGCTTCCCTTTAAATGTTATCTTTTGAGTTAACATTTCTTTTGGGTTCAGATAAGTTTAAAAAGACTATGAAAGTCAAAAGGGACCCACTTCCTTTTTTCTTTTCCTTTACAATTGCCTTTGGTAGAAAAAAAACTTCATGGGTTGAAAACCTATCGAGGAGAAGTCAGTTTTGAGTTTTTTGCTTAAGATGATTCTGAGCATTGTGATGAATCCTAAATATTTCCCAAAGTAGTATAACATAGTGAAAATAGGAATATTCAATAAAATATCACATTATCTTCTTACATAGATCCATGTGCATCATTTTTTACTCTTTGCAGGGAATCACCTTCATGGGTTTAAAACTTGTCAAGCAAAAGGCAATTTTCAATTTGTTGCAAGGTTCCTATTTTCATTAAAAATATAATAAGCCATGAAAAAGCTCAGCTTTATGAATAATTTTTGCATGTTACAAGAATCTCCATCAGAATAGGTACTAAGCTATCTATAAGACTCACAACATAAATGAAAACCACCTGGCCATGAAATGTGGGGTAAGGGAAAGAAGAAAAATTTGATGAAGACTCGTCACCTAAGGGAAATTAAAACTAGAGATAGACATACCTAATCTTAACTAAGATACAAAATTCTTCACTTTTGCAAAATGATTATAGGATGAAAAGTGAGGCAACATAATGGCACCTTTCATTTTTTACCAAGAGGCCTACCTTTGTCATTTTTTTCTCCTTTTTTCTTTTCAACTAGAAGGTGGAGCTAGCTCCTCAAAATATGCCAATGTTTTCACTTTAGGAGAAATTTATTCTTTATGATCACCAATTTTAATGCCTTCTTAGATTTCAAAGCCTGTTGTAAGAGCATCATCATTTTCAAATTGATCAAAAATCAGTGGTCCACATGGTCCCAATCCACCAGTTTAGGATAACTTGAGGGAATGTCATCACTAGTGTTGAAAGGGCTCTAGATATAGGATTTATTTATATTATTGGGATCATCAAAGATATGGTAAAGTGTATAAGGATTATTTATTTTAGGTTGGGTGTCCTCAGATGCCATTTCATTGTTCAAAACATTCATAATCTAAAACATAGGTACCTTAATACTAAGAGGACCTATTTGCAATGGTTCAAATCCAAACCCCAAACTAGGAGGTTGTCCTTTTGTAGTGATAGGTTCAATTATTCCTTGTTTCTAATATCAAGGACAACTATAGCCACCATAGCCTTGTTTCTATATGATAATAAGCCCAAGTCCATACTTGTTAGGAGATATCAAAGTGGTTTCTTGTTCTATTGTTTCTTTCTCAATAAAGATTGATGTATTCTCATAGATATGTTCTTCAAGAAGGTCACTTTTGCTAATGAAATTGATGGAAGTATAAGTTGTGTACTAATTTTAGAATGTTATTCTTGCAATAGTTGTGATTTACCATAATATCAAGGAGAAGGTGGTGATTCCCTAATGTGGAATACTTGAGACATAAAGTACTCTCCACACCCATTGTCTTCAAACATCATCTTTTCCTTGGCCTTACTGAGAAGTATATTTGCATCCACATATTTAGAATTATCTATTGGTTGTGCTTCATTATTTTTTGGGACTTGCTATATAGTAACATTCTCAGATTAGTACAAAAATGGAAAAGGTTTGGATCTCTAGGGATGGTAATGTCCACATTGTTATAGGAAAACTTTAGACATTGATGATATGTAGAGGGCACTACTTTCATAGCATGAAGCTAGGGGAATCCTAGTATCATAGTACAATTCATTTCTATATCTAGGATGTAGAATAATATATTCTGAGTAGCTAGACCAACTCTAATGGGTAATATGATGATACCCTTGGAGAAGCATTCACCATCATCATAGGCCTTTATGGTTATTCTACAAGAGGGATCCACATCTTCTTCAGAGTAACCCAAACCCTTGAAATTTTTTAAGGTACAAATGTTCAATCCTACTCCACTGTCTATCAAGACATGTATAACCTTGACCTTATGTATGAAGACTTTGAGATGAAGGGGATCATTATGGTTGGGTTTGTCTATGGGAATATCTTGGTGGGAAACAATGATATGTCATGATGTGGATAGGTTCCCAGGACTATTAACTCTTTGAGGGCTCAATCCAAAATCTCCTGATGTTGGGGAGATGCACGCAGTAGGTCCAAGATGGATATTTGTGCAAGGGTATTTTTGAGTTGTTCAACAAGGCTATAATTAGAAGAAGTGGGATCAATAGGTTTACTATGGGCCATAGGTTTAGGAGAGATTTTAGGTTTAAATAGGGCCATAGTTCTAGAAGGAGCTCAAAGTAGAGTGATCTTTGTATGTCACATAGTGACAACACAACAAGGGTCCTCAACCTGTAAGGTGAATGTGGATATGTGGGAGTCAGACTAATTGAAGCAATTGATGGTGTAGTCATATACAATGCATGCATAATTCATGTTAACTTGTGATTTTGAGTTTGAATTAGAGGCCTTTTCTTTGTCATGATTACCCAAAGGATCTTTAAAATAGTGTGATCTGAGTTGGATGCTAGCAGTGATGGATTGACTTTGACCACACCATCATGAATAAGGTCTTGTACTGCATGTTTTAGCTAGGAACATGATGAGGTAATATGTCCTTTGGTGTGGTGGTAATCATAGAGTTTTTTATCATCCCACCAAGAAGATTTAGTTAGTGGTTTTCCTTTGATCAGGGGTAATTGTTGGAAGTTATTATTGAGTAATTGTTGAAGTTCAATCTAAGAGGTATCTGCAAGGGTGAATTTTCTATCTTTGGTTCTAGGATGTCTTTGAGGTCCATCCTTTGGGGAAGTCTCAATTGATGTAGAGCCACACCTTGGAAAAGTCAAGAGGAATTAGACACTCAACTGAGTTGCTTCAAGGGGCATCTACAACCTCTAGGATCACACACTAAAATCAGATTCAAAACAAAACTTTGAAAATAAATCCCCCAAAATATCTTCTTGCTGCCTCCGGATAGACCTGCACTCAGACATGAATAACTTTCGAACCAAAAAAGATTTACTCAATCCAACCATTAAGATTTGGCATAACTAGGTTTCAAACAACATATTAAAATTTGAGAGAAATCCAACGATTCAAACTTAAAATATTGACCATGCATCAAAGTACATTTTTCTGCAAAACATTGCTTCTTGCTGTCTCTAGATAGACTAGTGAAAAAACATGTATAACTTTTGAACCAGACCATATTTTCTCAATCCAACCATTGATATTTTGTGTAACTAGGTTTCAAACAACATATAAAATTTTTAGAGAAATCCAACAGTGCATTTGGGAGATATTACCCATGCACTGAGACTAATTTTCTGCAAACATACCAAATTCGACCCAAAACTAAAACTTTTTAATCTTTTGCAAACTATCAACTTGTTTCCAGTGAGAAGATAAGAAAAATCCATTCAAAACTCAGACCATCAAAAACTTGCACAAAGACAAAATAAAAAAAACATTCCATATCTCTCCAAATTCGATTTGTGTCTTACATAGCCGACTGGATCACATTTTAAAACTGACTTTCTTTTCCTAATTAAAGGATGTGAAACATTTTTTTCTTATTTAGAAAAGAAGAACGTCTTCTATCCAAAAAAAGGATAAGAATCTGAAACATTTTTTCTACCAATATTAGACATTCATTTTCTAAATCAGAAATATTCCAAAAATTGCCTACTACCTATTATTGGATTCTAAAAATCATTAAACACTCCACCTACAAACTAAAAAAACTATTCTAATTTAAGATCCACACACCTGGTCCTAGGTGGCTATATCTGGAGAGCTTATCGAACTGCTACTCTAGGTATGCCACCACATGTAGGACATTATTACAAACTTCAAAAACTAAAAGCATTTAAAACATAACATTAAATTTTCTATTACATTTTCAACAATGTTGCCTCCTATAGCGTTTCTCTTCTCTGCCACTGCAGCCTACTCCCCTGTAGAATGAATCTCAAGTCCTCTTGAGATGATGTGTTGTAGAAATGAATCTTATTATTCTTTTGAACTTTCCAATTTATTTGAACTAGGATGAGCATATCTACAAGAAAAAAAAAATAATATCCAACTTCTCCACATTGTAGCTTTGATTCTTTAATGCTGTAAATGTCACAGAAAATTCTCTAGCATGATTCACTATACATGAAATCTGCATCCCTGCATAAACATTATTAGAAGAAAACATATCATCAGCATTAAGATTATTTGAGTTCTCTTTTTGAATATGAGCTTCCTTATACACCATGTAATGTGTATCATATCTATCTTCATCAATAGTAACCATAAACTTATTTGCTTCTTGACTATCAACCAGTTTCACATCTTGAATCTTAAGAATCGTATTTATCTCTTCTTCCTTTATTAAACATTTATCATCATCTTGATCTTTTGTAGTAATCTCACTTTCAAATATCTCTTTCTTATTACAACTTTGCTCAAGAACAATAATAGTATTGCACTCTTTCCTTTCTTCTTCAAGCTGAGTTTCCATACTACCACCATGCCTTTTACATTCTCCCACAATGGCTACAAATTTTTTCCATAAATCAAATTCTTCTTCAGAACTTGCTGTTACACATTCCTTAGCTTCATCTTCATGCCATTCCTCTTGAAATTTTTCTTCATTATGCATATTTAAGGCTTCATCAGTTGCCTCCAAAATATTTTCCATAGGAGTACCTTCCAACATTGTACTCTTCTCTATTTTCAAAGGACATGTTACTGTTCCAACCACAAATTGTTCACACTCAAATCCCATAGGACTTTCCTCTTTATTCTTCTCATCAACATTTACTTGCTGCAATTTATCTTCTTTCTGCTCTTCAGGTTCTTTCCCTTCCAAAGGACAACTTACATCTATCATTGTTGAGATTTTTGTACCAACTTCACATACATCTACACTCTTTATGGCTTCCTTCTTTGTAGTTTCATTTGCCTCTACCAAAACTTCTTTCACTTCCTCTTTCACTTCATCATTCATTGGAAATGCTATCCTATCAATAAGACCTATACTTCTTGATTCCTTCCATGTTGTATCATCCTTCAATGGAAGAAAAACCATCTTCTTCCCATTCTTGTTGACAGTATATGTGATCTCTCTACAATCATATATGGTTGACCTGTCATATTGCCATGCTCTTCCAAAAATCAAGTGACAATCTTTTAAAGGCATAATATCACATTCAATGGTATCAAAATATGGTCCAATGTTAAAAGAAACATATGACCTTTCGAAGAAATCAATCCACTGTTCATCTCCTAACCCATAAGCTCTGTAAGGTAAATCATGAGGTACTCTTGGAAGATTCAGTTTCTCAACCATTTCTACTGAGATTATATTTTCAAAGGAACCACTGTCAACTATAACTTTGCATACCTTATTCTTGCACTTGCACTTTGTTCAGAATATAGAATGTCTTTGGCTATAGCTTTGTCCTTTTGCTTCTTCTACTTCCATTATGATGCAGAGCTACACTTTGGAAACCTGTCGTGGATATACTCAACTCGAAGGGTTGCTTCAAAGGCTCAAACTCATCAATCTGGAAACCTTCACAAAGGCTTTGATACCAAAAATGATGCAGACCCACACCTTGGAAAACTCAAGAGGAATCAGACACTCAACTGAGTTGCTTCAAGAGGCATCTACAACCTTCAGGATCACACACACTAAAATCAGATTCAAAACAAAACTTTGAAAATAAATCCCCCAAAATATCTTCTTGCTACCTCCAGATAGACCTGCACTCAGACATGAATAACTTTTGAACCACAAAATATTTACTCAATCTAACCATTGATATTTGGCGTAACTAGGTTTCAAACAACATATAAAACTTTGAGAGAAATCCAACGGTTCAAACCCGAGATATTGACCACGCATCAGATTACATTTTTCTGCAAAACATTGCTTGTTGCTGTCTCTAGATAGACCTGTGAATAGACATGTATAACTTTTGAACTAGACAATATTTTCTCAATCCAATCATTGATATTTTGTGTAACTAGGTTTCAAACAACATATAAAAATTTGAGAGAAATCCAACAGTGCATTTGGGATATATTACCCATGCACTGAGATTAATTTTCTGCAAACATACCAAATTCGACCCAAAACTAAAACTTTTTAATCTTCTGCAAACTATCAACTTGTTTCCAGTGAGAAGATAAGAAAAATTCGTTCAAAACTCAGACCATCAAAAACTTGTAGAAAGACAAAATAAAAAAAACATTCCATATCTCTCCAAATTCAATTCATGTCTTACATAGCTGACTGGCTCACATTTTAAAACTGACTTTCTTTTCCTAATTAAAGGATGTGAAACGTTTTCTTCTTATTTAGAAAAGAAGAACATTTTCTATCCAAAAAAAGGATAAGAATCTGAAACATTTTTTCTACCAATATTAGACAGTCATTTTCTAAATCAGAAATATTCCAAAAACTGCCTACTACCTATTATTGGATTCTAAAAATCATTAAACACTCCACCTACAAACTAAAAAAAACTATTCTAATTTAAGATCCACGCACCTGGTCCTAGGTGGCTATATCTGGAGAGCTTATCGAACTGCTACTCTAGGTATGCCACCACATGTAGGATGTTATTACAAACTTCAAAAACTAAAAGCATTTAAAACATAACATTAAATTTCCTATTACATTTTCAACAATGTTGCCTCCTATAGCGTTTCTCTTCTTTGCCATTGCAGCATCAATTTTATAATATGGACTTAGTTTTTGATTGAGAGTTTGTGAATTTGTAGGCTTTGCACCCTTCAAAGCTAGTTGATGTTACGCAATGTTATTTATTCATACATCCACAATACCATCATTGGTCACATTCTTGTTTTTGGAGAAAAAAATCACCTTGTCATTAGACAATTTGGTGTTTTTATTTTCCTTATTCATCTCTAGGATTCCCTTATAGATAAGAGTATCTTCAATACTATCCCCTTTCTTTGGCATCTTGGAAATTGTGCTTGGAATTTTGATCTTAAGTCTATACATTAAGTTGGGGACTAGGTGTTCAGTTAACTTGTTTATCTTCAAGAATGTTTCATGAGCATTGAATGACTAATTAACTTCAGCATAATAAGAATGTGATAAATGGTTCTCCTATCTTCTTTTTAGTTGAGCACAAATCATAAAGTTTCACCTCATTTGTAATGTTGAAGGAGAAATGGGAGATTAACTTGTCTATTTGTTCTAACCAAGATTTTATTAGTATCAAAAAGTTTGGAGTACCATTCGAGTGCAAGCCCACCCAGAGAACAAGGAAGCAACCTCATAAGGTAGGTGGGATCATCATTGATTTTAGTACAAGGGGTACAAAATTTACTAATGTAATCAATGAGATTACCTTTAACTTAGTATTTTTCAAATCTCAGAGCTTCAAAGTTTTTTGGGAATGGAGGCATATAAAAACTTTTATCAAACAAATTAGGATATAAGTCCATTTCTATATATAGAGCCTATTTCTTCTAGACTCCTAGTGCCTCAACTTGTTTGAAAATTTGTTTGAATTGTTGTAGTAACTCTTCATTAGGGTTTTGCATGATAGCCTTCTCTTCAAGTCTTTTGTGTCTATGAGTAGATATTTTTCTATGGCGAGAACTATATCTACTTGGTTCTAACATTTATGTGTCTGAAGAGTTTGTTGATGTGTCACTAGGTAGTGTAGGTATGTTCCTACCTCAAAGACAAAAGGGTCTTTGTTGTGCTATATGTTGGGGTACTTGTTGTGGTATTTATTGTGGTATTGATTACAATTGTTGTACCATGTGTTGTTGTTGCATCACTTGTTGTAGTAGTTGTTGTGCCATTTGTTGTGGTTGTTGTTGAGATGCCTCGGTTGGTTGCATATGAGACCCTATATGTTACTATTCTTGTAGAGGTATCTATTGAGTTTGTTGTGGCATATGTTGTTGTTGTAACAAGTGTTGTTGATAGGAAACTTTTTTCTCTAGGAGTCTTTGGTATTCCAACTATTGTTTGAGTTTCTCTTGTTTAGCAAACATGGATTGTTGTTGGAATTGTTGTTGGTATATTGCATGCAATTCATCTAAATTTACATCGAATTGGGTATTAGGAATGTTGGATGCTTACACTACTTGAGGTTGTTGTTTTTGTGATTGATGTGGTTGTTGATATGTTGAATGTATGTTGAGTGGATTTAAACTTGGTTGTAGATTGCAATGTTAAGTCCTTGTACCACTATAGGTTAATGTTGTTGTGGGATTTGTTTATGTCCTTGAGAATTGAACATCATGTTTGGGTTTTTGTTTTGGTACCTTTGTGTATTAGATGGTTCTCCTTGGGACATCATATTAATTTGACAATGATACATGTTCCTTTTGGGAATGGGTGAAATATCAAGAAGACTTTTCCGTTGTATGTCAAAAGGGATTGTGGCAATTGATGTTTCACATGGTGTACTCATGGGAGTCTCCATAACATTTGACTTCATAACATTTGGTAAAGTTAGGAGCAAGGGTGTGCTTTGTTGATTTTCCTCCAAAGGAGGTATGTTTGGCATCCCTAGAGTACAAGTCCCTTTAGGCACATCTTGTTGTTGCATTATGTGATTGAGATCAAGTCTTAATGTACTTTTGGGGTATTTAGGAAGAGTATTGTTTCCATTTATTGGTAGGGGTTCATCAAACAAGGGATTAATGTTGATGTATTCAAATGTACTTTGGAGGATTTTAATGGTTGATTCTTGATTGGACCTTGTAGGTGCACTCATAGTGTTTGAAAAATTCAAAGGTTGTTTTCCCTTATCTAAGTCAAAATTGATAATAGGCTATATGGTTTCAAGTGTAGAGTTAGTTTGATGTTTGGACTTATGCCCCTCCAAGTTGTGGTTGAATTTGACAATTTCTTAGGCTGCCAAAAGTTTAAAGTTCTTTCGGAAAGTTTTTTATTGACATTCCCTAGCTATTTCTTAATTAGTGATGTTATAATATATTTCAAAGTCATCAATTAGGTGTAAAGTATCTTGTATGTTTGAGGTGTTAAAGGTACTTGTGTTAGGTTTGTTGAATTCAAAGGAGAGTGTTTGTTCATCCTTAGGTGTGGTTGGCACACTTCCCCTTTTGGGTGGTATTGGTATGAATATGGGTTCAAAGTTAGGGCTCCATTGAACCATTCTAGGTGTAGGAGAAGTGTTTGAAGGAAAGCTCATAGTAGATGTGTTGCTTAGGGTTGGTTGCACCATTTCTTGATTGTTAAGGTTTTGTGGAGACATTCTTAGTGGGTCCACAAGTAAAGGTTTTGGTTCTTCAATTTGGTCTTCATCAAAGGTTTCTTGGGTTTTTTTTCTCTTCTTTGATATTGGATGATGTTTTGGTTGTGCTTGTACCTTAAAAAACAAGGGTTAATAAAGTTCTTTGGGTCTCTAAGTTGATTGTGTCCTTGTAAGTGCTAGCATGATACTAGGCATGCATATGCAATAGAGGAAGACCTAAATGAACTCTCCACCTACCAAGTGTGCACCTAAACTACCAACTATTCTCAAATAGTACCAAGTGTTTCCTTGGTGCACTTGGAGCCCTAAAGGTAAGTAGTTGGTAAGTATAAGGTATGCAATTGGCAAAAAGAGGTGTTAAGGTGATTAAAATGTTGAATGTGAATGATTTGAGTTGTTTTTAGTGTTTGCTAGAGTTTAAGGATATAATGTAAGCTATGGACGTGAAAATTAGGGTTCTAGAACCTAAGATGAAATCCCTAATTACCAAGTGCACATTGAAACTACCAAATGTGCACTTGAAGTGTGCAGTTGGTAAAATAGGGAAAAACTTGCAAATGTGGAAGTGGGAATGCAAGATATAAGTATATTTTATATTTTAAAGTGTTTAGGGATGTTATGCAATGTGAGGAAGTGCCAAATGAACTAGGGGTTTTATATGAAAGCCGTAAAATTCCTAAGGAAACTATGCAAATGCAAATGTAAAGTGACATTTTGGAATTTGACTAAAGGAGATGAAAATGACTCTATGGTGTGCAAAATGATGATTAGGGTTAGACTTTTGGACTTGTAAATAATGTTTGAAGTTGATGTATACAAGGTGGACTATGAAATAGATGGTGTGCTAAGGTTGATAATGACATTTGGTACATGCATAATGAGGATAAGTGATCAAGGAGACAAGTTGGTTGATAGATAAGTTGATAGGGTTTGATAGTTGAAATGATGTATGGTTTTGAAAAATGCAAGATGAAGAGGATAAACCACTAGGGTAAGCCAAAATTATGTCTAGGGAGACTAGGAATATGCTAATTCTATGACAAGGGTGCATGAGATGGTTTTGAACTTAGGTGAAATCTTTGAAAGGTATTTACCTAAGAGTTCAACATTATGATAATAGACTTTCAATCTTGACCATAAGGAGATAAAAAAGATCAACATGGAAAATTCAAACCCATATTGAAATAGATAGATTTTGACCAAAGAAAATGATAAAAGAAAATCACAAAACAACCATGGTCAAGATCCATTATCCATTAACACAATGAGATACTCTAGGATCCATACTTTTGTTCAAATTTTTGACAAAATTCAAAGGGTTTGGGTTCAAAATGATGTTTACAATGATCAAAATAATGGTTATGGTGATTAGATATGCAATATGAAAAGGTCCTAATATGATAAATGAATTTTTTGGCGCAATGTTTTCTTTTGGCTCATATGCAAAATGAGGACCTACAAGGGCTTCTAGGTGCAGTTTTAGGGTCCCAAAATGCAGTTTGGAGGCCCAAAATGGTCATGTAGGTACCCAAGTGTGCTCTTATAGAATCAAGTGCACTCCAATAGCACCAAATATTCCTATGGTGCACTTAGGGCTAGTTTGGGTTTAGTTGGTAGTTTCATGGCATAGTTGGGAAACTAGGTTGAATGATTGTTGATTCTAAGTTGGGTGATGGCTAAGTTGATATACTAGAGAGCTAGGATGTTGGGGTTGATGTTATGATTGGATAAGAGATGTGGAATGAAGGTTATTACCTAAGGAATGAATTCCTAAGTGAAGAGAATGATGGCAAAGACATGCAAATACATATTAGGACATGTTGGGATAGAGGGACCTATTGAAGTACCTAAGGACACTTCTAAAGTCTCAAAATGTTCTCTGGAAGTTGAAACTAGGTTTTAAAACTACCAACTTTGGTTAGATATTACCAAAAAATCCCATGGTGTAGTTAGGACTAGTTAGAGAATAGTTGGTAGTTTCAGAGTGTAGTTGGTAAATTGGGCTAAAACTAAGGTGATTTTGTGTGTTGGGGTTTCTAAATTGATGTGATAGTGAGCTAAATAGTAGAGGATAGTGATAATACCAGAATGAAGGTGTAGAATGATGGTTAAAGTGTGCAAGATGAAGGTTTGGTAATACAAAAATACAAATGGGAGATGCAAGATGCATATTTTGAGGTTGAAATGCAAAGACTAAGGGATGCAAATTGAAGCCTAAGTAGTGCACTAAGAATGATGAGAGATAAAAAATGAGGACTAATAAGATACAATGTGATACCTAGAGAATAAAAGTATGGAACTCAAAATATGGTGAATGCAAGTGGATGCTTTGAAAATATGAAATATAAGTTATGTCAAACACATCCAAGGTTACAAATTGTCATGTTTTCCAAGTCTTGAATGTTTTAGACCAAAGTTGGCAAAGTTTTGACAAGAGGTGTAATGTTTTGACAATGTTTAATTTTTTGACATGGTTTCAATAGTATCCAAGGTGTAAATTTGTAAGTTGAATTTTATCTTGATTAATGTTTTACACAAACACAATACACAAAAAGAAAGGAATAGTTATTGTTAAAGTGAAAAGACACACCACAACCTAGGCTTTAGGACTATATCCACTAAATTCCCACTTGAACTAAAGTTTGATCATGCTTATCTAGAGCAGACAACTTAGAATCTTGGCACCATACGCTCCCCATTACAACAGAATCATTTTTGGGGCTATTGACGCTCAAAATTGCATGGTCAATATTGAGCACCATTGAGAAAATTTGGTCCTACAAATGCTTTTAAATGAGATTGTACCCGACTATACCTTTGAGCCCCAAGAGGTGTTTAATGCTTCTAACACCTTCCTTTTAGTGCATCCACTTGTTCCATGAAGTTAAATTGAGCTTTTGAGCCATCTCGTGAAGTCTTGTTTTAAGAAATTGCCAAATCTACAATTTTACCCGAAGTGTCAAACAACAATACGAGGTTGTGTTTTTCATTGAATATATCGCACCTAGAAATGTGTCATAACTTTCCACTTGGGTAATATCTAGTGTCCCTACACAAGAACCTATGTTTCAAATTTTGAGTCGTTTCAAGTCTATTTGACTAGGTTTTGAATCCCTCAAAGTTGGCAGTTTATTGTTTTCACACATTTGCAAAATGTTTAGAATTCTGGGAAGCCCTATTTGACACGCTATAACTTTTGACCAATTGATCAAAATGTTGAAATTATTTTTTTGTTGTATTTTAGATATTAGAGACTTCCTATGTTTCAATTTTTAAGTCTTGAAGAATCTGTTTGGTTAGTTTTCAAATGTGATTCCAAATGTAATTTCTATCTTTTTATTGGTGTTAGCATTTGCAGATTTGTCTGAACCCCCTGTTCATGACATCATAACTTGAAACCCATGATTGGTAAGGTCAAATGGATTGTACCACTACATTTTCTTCCAAAAATACTCCAAGTGTGTCAGTTTTTAGGTCTTGACAAATCCATTTGCACACCTTTCTAGGTCAATTCCCTTCGCAATTTTTTTTTTTCTGTCAATGTTTCCAGTTGTAAAATCCAAGTAGCCTACTTTGACTGGTTTCCATTTGTGCCTTGTGATTCATCATGAGCCCAAATCATAGATTCATAATTTCCTCATGATAGAGAACCAATGCCCTAGTTTTTGTCTTCCTAAGTGTCCATCTGCCCAGTTTTTGAAGCCAATGCCAAACCCAATTTATGGTTTTCTAACATGTTTATCTACAAGTGATTTTGAGAATGAAACTTTGACAATGAATATCTTTTGATGGAAAATTTTTCATAAGATGAGATCTGACAAGGTGAAAGTATGTGGAGTAGAGAATCAGTGGGTCAGTTTTCAAAGCCTGGTTAGTGGTTCGGGTCAGTTTTTAAGGCTAGTCAACAGGCCTCCTAACACCAAATTTGACTAGTTGCAAAAAGGATAAAATGATTTTCAAATGTTGATTCATTTATCAAGTTTTATTTTAATCAGTATCAAGTGATCGATTGATTAGTCTACTATATTAGTTGTTCGGAAGAGAATTTTTTTTAGTCGGACCCACTTTGGCACCCGACTAATTTCATACACAAGCTTTTCAAGCTTGAAAGGAAACAACTCTTCTATATCATGTGATTTTTACAATAGGCATCATCATTTGTACCGAAGACCATGGATAGATGACTTTAGCTTTGTATTGTATAAGGATTTTTTTTTTGTTATGCCCCCCATGGAAACATTCATAGACATCAAGTTAAGATTAGTCTTTTGTGTTGAGGATTCATACAGGCTAGCAAGGAGACATAAAGCAAGCTGCTGACCAATGAAAAGGACACATCATCTAGAGAGGAATGCACTATGATAAAAGATTTAACTCACAGACATAGGGCAATTCATGCATTTAGATGTGGGAGGATGCCATTGTTCAAAGCTTCAAGGCATTAAGACAAAAACCTGTAGCAAGAAAAGAATCATCCAATGCCAATTCAAGGAATCCAATGGTCAAATGTAACAAGTTGCTCATGCCTTCTAATAGAGAGTTGATATTGCACAATGATTAGAGGGCAATCGACTAAAAAGGGAGCCCACACATTGAGGAAATAAAAGAAGGGAGTCAGTTTTAATAGAGTAGTCCACACCTTTGAACTAGAAGTCAAAATGTAGTCAAATGAAGGAGCTTGTAGCAAAAAGGGATGTGTCACGACATGTATGACCCTACACAAAGGTGGCTGCCCATGGCTCCAAATATAGATCATCCATTGTAAGGAAGGAGCCTAGCGCATGTAAGGTAAACCAATTGCAATAAGTTACATTGCAATCCCATGCCATGAAGAAAGAGCAGCACTTCACATTTTGAGAATGGGATCAGATAAAGAACAAGGAGCAGAAGGCATAAATCAAAGACAACATATTTAGGAAAAGAACCCAATAAAACTGTAGGGAGATAAAGATAAGGAGGAAAGATTTTGCCATAAACTACATGCAGTTTTTATGATGAAGCCACCAATCTCAAAGGAATAGTGCAGGAGATAGTAGATCATGCTAAACAGAAGTACTAAGCCAAGCATAACAAGAGTAGCCTGAGCCTAAAAAAGACCATCCATATCTTCTTAACAGGACTAGCATCTAAGAAGGTACAGGCCGCGGTTGTAAGAGGCAAAGAAGCCAATTCACAAGCAAAAAATGCAATAACAATGTACAGGCAGTCCCCACACATAAAAAACAATGAAGTTTATGCATTTTCAAAGGGATAGTCATAGCATATAAGAAAAGGAAGCTCACATCCTAGCACATGAAGAAGACACTACCAAGTGGAAATTAACGGATTTAAAATAGTTAGCCCATGCCTGGAAAAGAACAGCTCATCAAAGGAGCATCTAGCCATCCAAAAAAAAAAAGGTAGGTAATTAGTAAGATGGAATCCACTAGTAGGCCACGGGGTAGATCCATGCACAAGCTACAAGCACATTTGAAGAATGTCATTGTCATTACAAGGGCACTTCACTCAAGAGGGAGGAAGTTTGAGCAAAACTCATTTATCCCATATTCACCACAGGAGAGTTTCTTTTATATTTTAAATATAGTTACAAATAATAATCACAAGGTCTATAAGAACAGGCCCTTTTAAAAGGGAAAATTGCCAATTGGTGGGCCCACCCCATGTCTAATCCCATGAGCTAATGGAGGTTAGCAGAATGATGACGTGAGCCATATTTTGAACTAAGACACATATATGCTACTATGCCAATGTTACATAAGATGGTGCCACGTGGTTAGATGTGTGGCGCCCACATTCCCACATTATCAAGTTGCACAGAGGATAAATAATGCGAGAAAGCAGGCACGTGACATGTGTCATTAGGGCCGAGCAAGGTGACGTGGATCCAAGATGTGATAAGATGGTGCAGACAACTAGGTTCAACGCAGATGTGCAGGATGCTGCCACCTGGTAGATCCTGCAGTGGGTGCAATCCTGCAAAAGAGAGATGCTCACAGGTTAAGGAATGCGGGATTGCGAAAAGGCGACATGTGGTAGTGCGTCGGAGTAGATAGTGATGTGGTGATGATGAAGCAAGTGGTGATCGAGCGATAATGTGGTGACCAGGCAGACCAATCAGAAAGTGCCATGTGCCTGGTCAAACTAGTTTGACCCTAAATTCAAAGGAGTGAAGAGAAATTTGAAAAATAATAAAAAATATTTATTTTTATTTTTATTTTTGAAGTTAGACGTACAGATTCATTTTAAATTTAAAAGGGCTTAAATGTAAAGTTTGAACTTTAGGCAAATTTTAAATTCTTGAAAAATTTAAAATCAAAAGAAGTTGTAGATAGGTTGAGTGTTCTACTAGAGGAGTATTTTTCAAAATGACTTCCTAGATGTTTTTGAGAGGCTAGATATGCCTTATCATATACCGCCAAAATTGTGAGAATCTAAATTCCTTGATTCTGGGGTTGGTTTTTGCACAGAATGATGCTAATTCATGTTATAGGGGGATTTGTCTTAGGTACCTAAATTACAACTATATTCAGACCAGGAAGTTCAGATTTGATTTTTTGACATAATATTGATTTGAATATGGTTAAAAAATAGATGAAATGGAGTATGGGTCAAAATTTGAACACATTCACTAAGTAAAAACTAAAATTTCACCAGTATTTTCATGGGGCAATCATATATTCTAGTAACTCAACTAGGTTTCATCATTTCAATAGAAATATTTCTTAGATCAATAACAGTAATGATGAAATCAAATCAGATCAGATGAGAAGAAAGAAGAAAGAGGTTTTTCAGTTGCCAAAGATTGAATTTCAGGTGGACAGATGGTAGTTGTATATCAGATCTAGGAATTCACTTCTTGCTATATCTTTCTATCTTTCATTCTTTGTAAGGGTTCCAGTTTTTGTGACAGAGAAACCAAGAGGTTAGCAGTTGTCTCTAGGTAATACCAGCAGGGTTTCAGTGTTGTACTGTGATACCACATTCTTTAGCAAATTTCTCTTATGTGAACAGCATTAGGAAGAATACTATAGATAGTTCAAATTTGTTAGGTGTTTTTCATGCTTTCATTTCATGTATATGACTGTATTTTTTCAAGGAAATGAATACAAATAAGCAAGAATTTCATTAGTTTCATTCTAATTCTCGTCTCCTTTATTAGTGATCTTCAATGTTTTATGGCCTTTCAAGAAAGAGCTTAGGTTGTAGTTGCAATCCCTTAAGGCTATATGTTATTTTGTTATTGCCTATGACTCAAGAAGTTGTGTAAATTCTTCAAGGAATTAATAGGGTTGCAAGTTTGCTAATGGGGATATCATGTAAGAATGAGGTTCAGATTTAGCATTGATGTCTATTTACAAGTTGAATAGATAGATCATATATCTGAACATATGTATAAGTATTAGATATCCATATGTATGCATTTGATTCATGGATTTACCTAATGGTTAAGGCACTAATCAGTTACAGGATCATTAAGTCTTATTGCTGCATATCTGAGGGTTTTGTTGAATTCAACATCTTTAATCAAATGTTCTTTACATTTTATGTTGAAGGACCTAAATGTTTAACCCTCACTCAGCTTGTGAATATCTTATATTTGCATTTAGCTACTGTAGATCTATGTCATCTCATGAGTTGCTAGGAGATATAAGGGTTTTATCTGCTTTAATAGATTCAGGGATATGTTTTTGCACTAGTACGGTATCATTCGAATCTGAGGTCTACCTGCCTAGGTTTAGTAGACCCTGAAGTAGAAGAAGGGTCATGCCTTATAGTTGGCCTATTGTAAAAAATGGCATGTTGAAAATGGGAGTTAGTTGCCCCTTTCTCATTGGGATAATTGAAAACCCTCTAGCATTTTCAAACACCAATAGGGGCTACCAAGATTTTCTTCCCACGACACATGACTTCCCAAGGGACTATTACCTCTACTAAGGACCATGATAATGTGGGATATCTTTAGGGGCATAGGTGACCTCCTAAGCTAGTGGATGGAAAGGTTTTTGGCCACTAAAACAAAGTTTTTACTATGAGCATTTCATTTGGCAAGTGAATGATACAATTTCTTAAAGGGCTCCAAACCCTAAGAACAAGGGTTTGATGCACCACAAGGGAATTGGAGGAGAGCTATCATGCAACACTACCACCAATGCAACATTAACCATATTGAGTCTTATGTAGTGGTTTGATCATTGACCTAGCTTTGGCTGATTACTGCATTGAATTCATCCACTAGCATACCCAATATCAAATATCTTTGTCCAAGGTAGGCTTCTCTATAGAAGTCACATGGAATTCTCTTGCACCCAAGATCCATGGATGGCAAGGGGAGAGGATATGTCCAAGTAACTCCTAGGATTATAACAATGCATGGACACCAAGAAGAATAGAAAAGTTCATTTTAGTGCACCAAATGAAGTGTTATCTAATCTAGGAAATCCACATACATAGATTAGACAACACATAGGTTCTTCAACAACATCCTACAAACAAGCATTAGTAGTTTGTAATAATTATATCTTCATCCAATTGTCACCACATGTTGCAAGATAAAAGTAAAAAGTTGTTTCACCTTTTAGGTTGACTTAACAGAATGACTAAATTTGAGTATATCTAAAAATCATTTTTTTCAAACATTTGATCTAGATAAATTCATTCTAGCTAAGTTATATCTAGTCGCACACTTTTCCAATTGCAAATATCTATTAAATGCATGTTTTATAATAGTTTGTATCCAATTATTAAAGAAATACAATTATTTTAGAAAAGTTGCATTTCAATAACTCTTACTATTTTTTATGATATTTTTTTGATAACATATAAACACCATTTTATAGAGCTTAGAGTCAATAATATTCTCATATAGAGTTTATATTGCTTTAGTTAGATATAGTATATTGTAATAAAAAAATCTACAAGAATGCATTTTAACATTTGAAAAGATATCAATTTTGAGAAAGAAAAAAATTAAATCGTATGAAAAAATTATATGATGTTCTCGAGGAGAGAGTCACCTTCTAGAATGTATAATTTTTCTCCTGGTTAGAATATATTTTTTGAGTCATTATAAAAGAGAACATATAGGTCTAAAGATTTTTTTTATTTTGGATTGTTTTAGCTATATATGTTATTTGTAATGTAGTCTGAGATCAAAGGCAAATAACTTTATTTCTATATAGTTTTGTGGTGGAAACTAGACCCCTATTATTCAACATTTCTCAACAACTAAAAAAATATCTATAAATATTAGGAGAATATATCAATTATTTTTCCAAATAATTATTAAAAATTATAATCGTAAACTTCATCCATTTATACTCATTTAATTAGTTTATTTCATTTTCAAATTCAAAATAATAATACCAATTTTATGTCATTGAAGGTAAATAGTTATTATTTTGTTACCATTTTCCTTTACAAAATGGTGACATATGTTTGTGATTTTACCCTACAAACAGATCATCAGTAACACAAGAACATCTAATCTAGGTCCTAGAAGGAAACAAAAACCATAGATGCAGATGCTAAGTGAAGTATGTGCTTTTTGGGAACCAGTTGTGCTTTGATAGAGTAGACTGCACCCCAGAAGGTCATAATGACTTAGGGTGTCCCCAAGTGCACTTAGATAGTGCTAACTATGCTCATGGAAGACTTGGGGCCTAGAAGGGCACAATTGGTAGTTTCTAGGCATGGTAGGGAGATTGGTTGCAGCTTATAGGGAAATGAGACCTAAATAATACCCAAAAACTAAAATTTCAAAATCTACCCTAGCAAGTGCACTTAGATAGTGCAGATTATACCCATGGTGTAGTTGGGGCACAAAAGGGTTTAGTTGATTGTTTCTAGGTGTAGTTGGTAAGTTGGGAATAATAGATGGTAGTTATGGTGACTCCTAGGCCCATAAAACTACTTCCTAAAGGTCCCAAGTGTACTCTAATAGAGTAGAGTGCACCCTAGGCTAACAAGCTAACATAATGCAATAAATGAAGCCCTAAAATCATGTTACTAGTCCTCCTAATTAAACTAGATGTGATATGGAAGAGTATATAGCCATTGTACCCTTCCAAGTGAGCTCCTTCCTTTCACCTACAAGCACAAAAACAAGAAACCCAAGTTAGTTTGCATTATCTTCAAGTTGGGTTCACCAATTGTATGACCAAAAAATAGGCTTATATCTAACATACTATGAGAAAATCACAAACTCAATAAACATACATGATACCCTCTAGTCTAACATGGAAGCCAAATAAACATAGCAAGCAACATAGAGTTAAACACCCCATCTTTCATTTGGAGCTCCCGTGTCCTTCCTTTTTCTCCATGTGATGTAGCTCCAATTGCCTATAATGCACACAATTAGGAAGCAAAAGCCTATGATAATGATATGAGAGTACTAGAAGAAGTGATTTGAAGCATAAAGATAATAGGAAGTTAGGACCACAAGACTTAAGAGTTAAGACTAGAAATGAGAGAAGCAATGCTCAATGTATAGTCAACACACAAGATGAGAGCCTTGGACTTGTCACCTTGGATATGTGACTTGGCAAGGGATTCCTCTAAGAATCCATCAAACATATGAAAGAAGATGCCAAATGTAGGACTGTATGATGCATGGAAGTTGTTGGTGTTTGAAAATGCTAGAGGGTTTTCAATTATCTCCATGAGAATATGATAAGCTAACTCCCATTCTCAACATATCATTTTAGACACAGGGCCAACTATAAGGCTTGACCCTTCTTCTACTTCAGGCTCTCCTGAACCTAGGTGGGTGGACGTCAGATTCAAATGAGACCATACCAATGCAAAAACATATCCCTAAATCTATTAAGAAGATGAAACCCTTTATATCTACTAATTACTCATGAAATGACACAGATCTATAGTAGCTAAATGCAAATCTATGAATCTCAGAAGCTGAGAGAGGGTTAATTCCTTTCAGCCCACTACAAGACATGAAAAACTAAATTTATTTGAATAGAAGATTTGTGTAAATGACATTCATATCAGCTTGCATCTGATTTAATGATCAGTGCCTTATCCATTGAAATATAGAGTCATTACCAGCCGGATCACCTAACTAGATTGCATTACAATAAAGTTTGTCAACTAAAATCCTCAAATCCTATACTTAAGTAATATCCCCTTCATGCACCCAGAAACCCTACCAAAATGATGAAACATTTACTTGACTGCTTGAGTCAAAAGCAACAAAGATCTGACATAAAACTCATCCAAGCTATCTTAAATCAAGTGAACATTATCCACTTAATCCTAAAGTTAACAACACATCAAGAATTAAGAGATAGAATAAGAGAACTTAGATAACTCATGTAAATCCCCTTTTGTATTCATCTATGGAAAGATTGAATACACAAATGGGTAACACAAAATGTAATTCAAGATACCTCACATAATCTAGCATCAATTTCTAGTATCTCAAAATGACAATACATGTCATAAAATGAAAATCTGCACAAGGTGGATGTGTGGCCTTTACTACTAGAGCTCAGCTCAATATTTAGGAAGCTAAACCATCTACAATCTTGGTTTCAATAGTAGAATACTGGAATCTTTTTGGTATTACCTAGAGAAAACTGCCAACAACCTTACCATGAATGAGAGATAGAATGATAAAGGAAAGAAAGAATTCTCAGATCTGATCTCAAAGTGACACGTGTCCACTTAGAATTCCATCTCCTACAAATGAATATCCTCTCTCTACCTTCTCCCATTTGATCTAATTTGGTTTCATCCTTATTATGTTACTGATTTGCAAATATCTCAGCTAAATGATGAAATCCCTTGTTTGCCAAAATATCTAATATGCCTTATGAAAATGCTGGTGAAAATCCCATTTAACTGACTTAGGAATGACCCCCACTTCATTTTCACTATTGGTTACTGATCTTGTAACTGCATTTTTAGTTTTAACTCATTCCACTGACAAGACCCCAAATTTCATGTTTCTAGTTATAATTTGAATTGATGAATCCCTATGCAAAAACTAACTCTAGAATCAAAAAATTCAAATTCTCATGATTTCGGCAATATATAACATTGCATATCTAGCCTCTCAGAAACCCCTTGAATCTCAGTTTGAAAAAAAAATGTCCCTTTGGTAGAAAATCTTGGTCACTTTGAAATTTTTTAAAAATTCAAAAATTCCAAAGTTTTTACTTTAGAAAAATACTTCTTTAAATTTAAAAGAAGTGTCTACACGTCCACATTTTGAAAAAATTAAAAAATATTTTTCATAATTTTCAATTTTCTACCCTAGCCTTCCAATCTGTGGTCAACCATCCATTTGACCAGTGCCACATGGCACTCTATGATTGGTCGACCCATACCCAATCAGCTCACACATCACTACCATGTCACTATCTACCCAGGACTTGCTAAAATGTGTTAGCATCCTGCAATCCTACATTGCTTAAACTTCAATCACTTTACTTTTGCGGGCATGTGCCCACCATTAGATCATGACACGTGTCACAATTTGGTTGATCCTCTCAAACTGCTCTATATTTCCTCCAACAAGGACCCATCACCACATGTCAATCAAGGGAATTCCCAAATTTTTTATCTTCCCTGCATCTTCATTTTGCGTGTATGCCCTCACCATTCATCTCGCCACTTGTCATGATCTTACGCATTTCTTCCACATTAGCATACTTGTGTGTTTGATCAAAATTCTCCTTATGTCACCCTCTGATTGGAATCCAATTGCATATGGGTGCAGTCCCACAATAGACCCTACAACTTTCCAAAAGCCATGTGTCACTTAACATTAAGCCTATTGTGATGAATAGTATTTAAAACATTGAAAACCTGATCTCTTATCCAATGTGGGATAATTTGTGTCTATGTTTTTCCAATTTCTTCATACCTGCGAGCTTTTATACTGAATCATGTGGTCTTTTTTTCCTTGACCACTGCTTGAACGACCTTCCTCTATGTCACAATATCTACCTCCCACTACCCTATGTGTGGTATCCCTCCATTGTTTGGCATAGGCTTTCATTCGTTCACCCAGCCCTTTTATGCGTGGGCTTTCACTTGTTGTTTGGCGGCTTGCTCTTTTTTATTCACTGCCATGACCTTTCATTTTCTAAACAGTGGCTTTCCTTTCTTAGCATGATTGTTCAACCTTTTATGCATAGGTCTCCCATGTTCTGCTCATGCTACCTTCTCTGCATGAGATCTTTGATACTAGGCGGCCCTATTAATGGGCGCCTCTGCCCCTTCTATGGCATGGGACTTTAGTCTTGGGTTTCTCCTTGGTAGCCTGCTTTACATCTATCTCTTCCCTTGTTCATGGGTGCCTCTAAATTTCTTCCACAAAATTGATTCCTCACTCCCTTTTATGCCTCTTTCCTTTTCTCTTTTTAGATGTCCTCTTCTAACACAGAGCTTTTCCTGTTGCTTTTGCCTTGCTGATTGCATGGGAACTCCTCATTATTTATTGTGGACTGATCCTTCATCATTGTTAGGCAACTTCTATGCTTGGGGGTCTATTGTTTATGCATATGGATTCTTTATTTTGCAAGCCTTTTACCAATCAGGCACTTTCTATTTCATGCGGATTGCTCCTCTGCCAAGTGTAAATCTACTTCTTAGTGACTGGTGCTCATTCCTTTCTTACCACACATGCACAATCCTCTTTCATTAACCTACGTGGGTAGAGCTCCCTTCTTTGCGTGGAGAATCCTTTGAGCTTGCATTGATTACCAGATGTTAGAATGTGGTGGATGCTCTCCTTCTAACAACAAATGATCTCCTCTTTAATTTCTACTATGGCTTGGTTTCTTTAAACTTGGAGACTTCCTTTTACTTGGCATGAGACTTTCATAGTTATGGGTGCTTTTTCATTTGCTATGTGAGTGATGTCTTTTCCTCTCTCTTTTTTATGGCAATCATTGAGCACTTTCTACTTTCATTGATATACAATTAATGCATCATAACCTCTCTTTGAAATGTCATCATTACACACTATCAAGATGATTCATGGGGTTTTTTGTCATTACTACCATTTGCATCTCCTTCAAACTTTATAAAATTTCTTAATAGACACGATTTTATTTGTAATCATGTTAACCATAAGACAATGTTTTGTGGAGGTTGCTTGCTAGATTTTTCCTAAATATATGTTGGTACCCACTCTAAAGTGACCTCTTAGGGGCATTTTATCAAACAACTAAGCATGAAACACATTGGCACTTTGTCAAATAATCCACATTCTTACTTCTCGACAAATCTTCTTAATGAGGCTCTGTTAAGCAATATTTGGTCTTACAAAGGATCCATCTTTGTAGAGATCAACAACTAAGAAAGAGAATAACCACAAATTCTATGGGGAATGTCTTTTCAACTTGCACACATGTCAATCAAATTCTCTATAGTAGAAGCCTCTCAGAATAATTCATGCAGGTTGACATCAATACATTATTTCATCCTTCTCAATACTTCCAATTAAATTTGCTCAATGTTTCCTCCATCAAATCATTAATGAACTAGTTCTTTTTCAGACCAACTTTACTACAAGCATATTTATAACGATTCAACAATCCAAAAGATTTGATATTCTATGAGTATCATCAATCATATTGGTAGTGTGTACTTGGTGTTACATGTGAGGTCCTTCATCAGATGGACCTCAAAATATAGGCATTGCAAGTCTCCATAACCTTCGGAGACCTCTTCTAATTTTCACTTGGTTCTAAGAAACCTCCATATCCTCTAATAAATCATGCCCTATTCTCATAAGTTGCAGCTTCTAATCATTATTACCTGCTCTTGATCATTTTAATAATAGACCTGAAGATTGAGATGATACACAACTGAAAACACATATTACCATTCTTGAATGGAAAACCATTTTCAATGAGCTCTCTTCCTTTTAAACATTTTAAAAATCCAAATGTCTTATCGATCAGACAAAAACAGTCTGGCCCCAAAATGTGTCCGAATATAAAAAATTTTGCTTCCAAATGACTGAACTACAAAACTGATCTGTTCATCATCTGATACTAATTAGAATAAAGTTTGATCACTGAACTGGTAATTAAAACTCATTTTATCACTCTTTTGCTGATTGTCAACTTTGTGTGAGGAGGTCCTTTGACTGTCCTTAAAAACTGATCCAAACAGATAATTAGGCTTTGAAAATTGGCATACTCAATCTCGGTTCTTCATACTTTCACCTTGTTAGATCTCATATCATGTCAAATTTGAGGTCAAAAGATATTCATTGTTAAATTTGACTTCTTAGAACTACCTGCAAGAAACAAGTCAGAAAATAATAAATTTGGTTCGAAATCGGCTTCAAAAATTGGGTAAACTAACACTTGGGGAAACAAAACTTGAGGTGTTGATTCTCTATCATGAGGACATTATGAATCTATGATTGGGGCTCATGATGAATAATAGGGTGAAAATGGCAACTAGTCAAAGTGGGCTACTTAGAATTGGTGACTGGAAATAATGACAAAAAACATTTTTTTTGCAAATGGAATGTACTTAGAAAAGTGTGCAAGTAGATTCGTCATGACTTGCAAACTGATACACTTGGAGTATTTTTAGGGGACAAAATAGTGGTATAATCCATTTAATCTAGGAAATCATGAATCTCAAGTTATAATGTCACGAACAGGGGTACCAAGCAATCTGCATTTGTTGACACCAGTAAAAAGATAGAAATTGCATTTGGAATCAGGTTTGAAAACTAATCAAATGGATTCATCATAAGCTGAAACTTGAAACATAATAAGTATCTAATGTCTAAAATGCAACACAAAAAGAATTTTAACATTTTGGTCAACTGGGTCAAAATTATAGCACGTCAAACAGGGCTTCCCAGAATTCTGTGTAATGTGCATCGGCATGAGAACAATAAACTACCAACTTTGAGGGATTCAAAACCTAGACAAACGAACTCTAAATGACTCAAAATATGAAACATAGGTTCTTAGGTATGGACATTAGACACTCCCAAAGTGGTGAATATTGAAACATTTCTAGGTGCAAGATATTCACTTGCAAACACAACCTCCTATCGTTGTTTGACACTCAGGGTAAGAATGCAGAATTGACATTTTCTCAAAATAGGACTTCGCCAAATGACTCAGAATGATAGTTTATCATTAAAAAACATGTGGATAAGCTAGATGAAGGGTTTTAGACACATAAAACACCACTTAAGCCTCAGAGGTATAGACGAGTACAATCTTATCAGAAAGCATTTATAGGCCTAAATTTTTCAGTGGTACTAAAAATTGACCATGCAATTTTTAGTCCCAATAGTGGCTCTATCTGGGGATGCATGTCCCTTGTGGGCATGGCAAGGATTCAGATCTTTGGGAGAAGCAGACCATTCCCAAAAACCTCAAAACTTCTCTTGAACAACTTTATTAAAAGCAAAAAACAACTATCACTATTATATACAAATGATGGCCCCGGGCCACCAAACTTCAACAAAATTGTTTATCTCGGTCATAAACATTATTCTCATTTAAAATTTCATTTAGGTAAACTGAAATTACTTCTCATATCAGTTTCACCAATCAGATCAAGATTCTAAATCAACTCACTTGGCAAAACTGAATCTACAACTTCACCTTCATAATGCATATAAAAACTAAATGCACTTTCAACCACTTGCTCATTATGAAAGTTATGATCAGCATGCTCAAACATATCAAATTGAAACTGAAAATACTCTTCATTTAATGATATATGCATGCTATCAACTTTGAATATGAAGGCTTCATACTGAACTTGGGGAAAGGGATCACACATACCTTCAAATTGTGTATCCTTATGCATAACCAGAGAGTATTCAAGTGAGCACTCTGATTTGTATTCACACATATCATCAATTTCAACATCTAAAACTAATTCATAATCTTCAAATGGTTCTTCACAATCAAAAAACATATTAGTCTTCGCATTAGAATGTTCATCATAAAACTTGCTATAAGGTGTATGCTGATTTTCAACAATAACTTCATCAAACACCTTGTCATCCATATTATGAAATGCAACATCATCATCATAATCATTGTCATACTTGGAAGAAGAACAAACTAATCTCTGACAATAGTAAGACATAGTATCATCATTAAACTCATCCTTAACTAAATCTGAACCATCCATGTGCTCTTTAAACAATGGGTTAATAACTCCATGTAATGATCCTCTTTGAAAATTTTGACATAAAATAGGTTGATCATCATTAGGATATTCATCATATAAAGCATTAGTGTATACTATAAAGCCATTACCCATTTTTCCTTCATGGAGACTTTCAACATGTGAAGAAAAATCAGAACTACATACAGATTCATGATCTATTCCATCAACGAAGCATGTAGAATATAAATCAAAGTTACTTTCATTGTCTTCATGTAGGTGATTCAAATGTCTTGCAAGCAAATCATCATTTATCTTACCAATAGGTTTTGATGCATTAATATTTAAATCATTTGTATGTTAATTATTGCTACACTCATTCTCAAGACATTCATCTACACAATTAGGTAATCCGTCTTTATAAACAACCTCTTTATCCTCATATTGTGTAGACAACTCTTCACAACTTTCAACATCTAGCTGACTTGTATAACTCTAAACTGGAAATTCACTTTCAGATTTAGAAATAGAACTCATACCTTTTCTGACATAAGAACACTCACTCCATTCATTGCTTTCTTCTTGCCATCAGCATCAGACTCATATGAAGATGAACATATGCTATCATGATCCTCTTCTTGACTCGAGAAACAACTCTCGCCATTGTCTTCACATGATGCTTCTTCATTATGCATTGGATCAGCAACTTCATTATCATCACTTGAAAGATGACTTTCATCATCTTCATTCTCACATTGATATGACTGCCTTTCAAATTCAGATTTAATAACATTCACAACATGGTGCAATCTATGAAGAAGATAAATCATTTCATGCATATTTGTTTGATCTACTAAATCCATTTTATCATCTAATGCTGAAACATTACAAACATGTGTGCTTTGTCCCTTTGATTGTGACTAAGATACATGTGACTCATATTCTTCATCTTGTGTTATCTCTCCATGACATGTTGGATCAGCAACATTAAATTCATGATCATAGAGATAACTCTCAGCCTCCTCACTTACATAAGACTAAGATCTAGGTACAACAACCTCAAAATTCAAAGCATTAGTTACATCTTTATACATATAATAAAAATTACAAGAACTTACCACTATAGCTATACCTTGATTCATGAAATCAACACAGTGCTGAACCTTATCAGAGTTTGAAATACCATTCACTATTGTAGCATCATGAACATGTGTGTTTCTATTTGCAACTGGACTAACCTTCCTTACACACACATTCCAATTTGAATTCTCAATCTGATTAAAACATACAGTAGGGGTGTTGACATTCTGATTTGAAATTGAAACATCTACACCATGTTCCACTTTTCTTTCATGACCATTATACTGGAAATCATTCGTAGCAAAATGACCTCTAATCAATCCATACTTCAAATTATTCTCAATATCTCTAGTGGTCATAAAAGCCTGATATAATGTCTGTGGTTCTTTATCCCTTAGTAGATAATTCATTTTCTTGTCAACTGCATCAAAGTAAATAGATTAACACATTTGATCATTGGTTCTATAACTCTCAGGGATTTCAATCAACACTCTTGCAAATCTGATATTGAATTGAGGCACAAGTTCATCACACTCAATCTGAATCTTCAAGAACTTATCATAGGAATTAGATATGCTTACCTGTTCTCCAAATTGCTCCATGAAGGCAGAATGAAAATCACTCCAAGATGAAATAGATCATGCTGGTAAAAAAGAAAACCAGTCTCTAGCATCTCCTTCCAAGGTTTGAACAAATAACTTCATGTGAACATCTTCATGAGGAATCTCATAGTCACCCATCAATTCACTAAATAATTCAACATGATGACTAGCTCAAATAGTATGGTTCCCACTAAACTTAGGCAATTTATTTCGGACATCATTAGGAATGACATTCAGGAAACGATGAATATCATTGAAACTTAATGGCATATATCTCTTGGTAGACATGGATATAGGCCCTTCATTGACTAGTTGCATACTAGGTGAAATAAAACTCGACATTCTTTCCAAAATATGAAACTCATTCACCCATAATAAATTCTGATTTACAACTTGTAGGAGATCTACACAACCCTCTACCAAATGAACACTTCAAATACACTTCAAAAATTTAAAACAAAAAGCTGAAACTTGATCCAATGAAATGTATAAAACCTTAAAACTATTCTCCTCTTTTTAGTGCTAAAATCTCACTTGATGGAGAATACACTTTTCCCAAATAATTTTCATGAAAAGAAAATACATGAAAATAAGAATACCTCAAGATCCAGATGGCTGTAAGTTCTCTGTCCACCTTTTACAATAGTAGACCCAAAGTTTTATCAAATCCTTACTAATCCTTTTGAATCAACATACCACAAATCTTGCAACCATTTAAGATGCTTCAACTTCTTTGAATTTTCTCTTCTCCTATAGTAACTAAACACAATTCATGCATAGAACTACACTAGTATAGAGATTAACTTCGAGTTTCCACTCACATTAAGTGAGACATGAATTGAATTAGATTTGAAAAGAATTACTAACTAATTTGTAACAATAGTAGATAAAAGAAACCTCTTCAGATTTATCTCAAATTTGAAATCTCTAAACAAAGCTGAAACATTACTCTTCCACACTATCAAATCCAAACTACACTTCTCTTTTCAAACAAAAAAAATTCAACAACAAATCTAGATCTACCCAACAATGTGCTGAAAGACCTTATAAAAATACAAAAAAAATTAAAAGCCACTGGTTGTAGAGATAGAGTTGCCACTCACAATTGTGAGAAAATATTTTGAAACATAGATTATTACTGATCAAATTCTGAACTAGACTTTTAGCATGAAATAAACTTGCAGATCCTCAAACACTTTGAAAGAGAACAAGATAGTGATCAATCCTCTGACTCTGAAACTTTATAACCGTTCTTGTAGAGACAGAACTGATTGAATATAAAATTATGGCATTCATAAAACACAATTTAAATCTAAGTCTAACATCATACTACCATAAAGGGATAAAACTTATTGGGGTGCATGAAACCTTGCATACAGAACTGAATATGCACAATTTATCAGAGATTTTCAGCTCCTTATCAGTGAATTCTTTCATAGATTTCCCAACAGAGTCACCATTTTGTTGGTGTTTGAAAATATTGGAGGGGTTTCAGTTATCCCCATGAGAATATGACATATCTAGGGGCAGCTAACTCCCATTCTCAACATATCACTTGAGACATAGGGCCAACTATAAGGCTTGACCCTTCTTCTACTTCAGGCTCTGCTAAACCTAGGTGGGTGGACCTCAGATTCAAATGAGACCATACCAGTGCAAAAACATATCCTTGAATCTATTAAGTAGATGAAACCCCTTATATCTCCTAATTACTCATGAAATGACATAGATCTATAGTAGCTAAATGCAAATCTATGAATCCCAAAAGTTGAGTGAGGGTTAATTCCTTTCAGCCCACTACAAGACATGAAAAACTAAATTTATTTGAATAAAAGGTTTGTGAAAATGACATTAATATCAGCTTGCATCTAATTTAATGATTAGTGCCTTATCCATTGAAACACAGAGTCATTACCAATAGGATGACCTAACTAGATTGCATTACAATAAAGTTTGTCAACTAAAATCCCCAAATCCCATACTTATGTAATATCCCCTTCATGCACCCAGAAACCCTACTAGAATGATGAAGCATTTACTTGACTGCTTGAGTCAAAAGCAACAAAGATCTGACATACAACTCATCCAAGCTACCTCAAATCAAATGAACATTATCCACTTAATCTCAAAGTTAACAACACATGAAGAATTAGGAGACAGAATAAGAGAACTCAAATAACTCATGTAAATCCTCTTTTGTATTCATCCATGGAAAGACTAAATACACAAACTGGTAACACAAAATCCAACTCAAGATACCTCACATAATCTAGCATCAATTTCCAGTATCTCAAAATGACAATACATGACATGAAATGAAAATCTACACAAGGTGGATGTGTGGCCTTCACTGCTAGAGCTTAGCTCAATATTCATGAAGCAAAACCACCTACAATCCTAGTTTCAATAGTAGAACACTGGAACCCTACTGGTATTACGCAAAGAAAACTACCAACAACCTTACCATGAATGAGAGATAGAATGATAAAGGAAAGAAAGAATTCTCGGATCTAATCTCAGAGTGACATGTGTCCACTTAGAATTCCATCTCCTACAACTAAATATCCTCTCTCTAGCTTCTCCCATTTGATTTGATTTGGTTTCATCCTTATTCTATTACTGATTTGCAAATATCTTAGCTAAATGATGAAATCCATTGTTTGCCAAAATATCTGATATGCCTTATGAAAATGCTGGTGAAAACCCCATTTAACTGACTTAGAAATGACCTGCACTTCATTTTCACTATTGGTTACTTATCTTGTAACTGTGTTTTCAGTTTTAAATCATTCCACTAAGAAGGCCCCAAATTTTATGTTTCTGGTTATAATTTGAACTGATGAATCATTGTATAGAAACTAACTCTAGAATCAAAAAATTTAGATTCTCATGATTTCGACAATATATAACATCGCATATCTAGCCTCTCAAAAACCCCCTAAATCTTAGCTTGAAAAAAAAGTCCCTCTGGTAGAAAACCTTGGTCTACACTTTAAATTTTTTCAAAAATTAAAAAATTCCAAAGTTTATACTTTAGAAAAATACTTCTTTAAATTTAAAAGAAGTGTCTGCATGTCCACATTTTGAAAAAATTAAAAATTATTTTTTATAATTTTCAATTTTCTACTCTAGCCCCACAATCTATGGTGGTCAACCCTCTATTTGACCGATTCCATGTGGTGCTCCATTATTGGTTGACCCATACCCAGTCAAGTCACACATGACCACCACATCACCATCTACCTGGGACCCGCTAACACGTGTTAGCATCCTGCAATCTCACATTGTTTAAACTTTGATCACTTTCCTTTTGTGGGCATGCACCCACCATCGGATCATGACACATGTCACGATCTGGTCAATCCTCTCAAACTGCTCTTTATTTCCTCTGATAGGGACCCATGGCCACGTGTCAATCAGGGGCATTCCCAAATTATTTATTTTTGCTACATCTTTATTTTGTGGGTATGCCCCCATCATTCATCTTGCCACTTGTCATGATCTTACGCATTTATTCCACATCAGCATACTTGCATGTTTGATCAAAATTCTCCTTACATCACCCTTTGATTGGCATCCAATTGCACATGGGTGCAGTCCCACAATAGACCCTGCAGCTTTCCAAAAGCTGTGTGTCACTTGACATTAAACCTATTGTGATGAATAGTATTTGAAACATTGAAAACCCCATCTCTTATCCAATGTGAGATAATTTGTGTCTATGTTTTTCCAATTTCTTCATACCTACGGGCTTTTTTATTGAATCACATGTTTTTTTTCTTCCTTGACCACTGCTTGAACAACCTTCCTCTATGTCACAATATCTGCATCCAACTACCCTATGCACGGTATCTCTCCATTGTTTGGCCGAGGCTTTCATTTGTTCAACCAAATTTTTTGTGCCTGGGCTTTCTCTTGCTATTTGGTGGCTTGCTCTTTTGTATTCACTACTATGACCTCTTATTTCCTAAATAGCGGCTTTCCTTTCTTAACATGGTGGCTCAGCCTTCCATGTGCAAGTCTCCCCTATTCTACTCACACTACCTTCTCCTCTACATGAGGTCTTTGATATTGGGTAGCCTTGTTAATGGGCACCTCTACCCCTTCTATGGCGTGGGACTTTAGTCTTGGGCTGCTCCTTGGCGGCCCCCTTTTCAACTAGCTCTTCCCTTGTTCATGGGCACCTCCAAATTTCTTCCACAAAATTGATTCGTCACTCCCTTTTATGCCTCTTTCCTCTGCTCTTTTTAGATGTCCTCTTCTAACACAGAGCTTTTCTTATTGCTTTTGCCCTGCTGATTGTGTAGGAACTCCTCATTATTTATTGTGGACTGATCCTTTTTCATTGTTAGGTGACTTCTATGCTTGGGGGTCTATTTTTTATTCGTGTGGATTCTTTATTTTGTAATCCTTTTACCAATTAGACACTTTCTATTTCATGTGGAGTGCTCGTTTGCCAGGAGTAAATCTCCCGCTTAGCAACTAGTGCTCATTCCTTTCATAGCATGCATGGACAATCCTCTTTCATTAACCTGCATGGGTAGAGCTCTCTTCTTTGTGTGAAGAATCCTTTGAGCTTGCATTGATTACTAGACATCAGACTATGGTGGAAGCTCTCCTTCTAATAGTGCATGATCTCCTCTTTAATTTCCATTGTGGCTTGGTTTGTTTAAACTTGCAGACTTCCTTTTACTTGGCGTGAGACTTGCATAATTATGGGTGGTTTTTCATTTGCTGCGTGAGTGATGTCTTTCCCTCTTCTTCTTTTTTGGCAATCATTGAGAAATTTCTAATTTCATTGAGATACAACTAATGCATGATAACCTCTCTTTGAAATGTTGTCATTACACACTGTCAAGATGATTCATGGGGGCCTTTGTCATTACTATCATTTGCATCTCCTTGAAACTATATAAAATTTCTTAATAGACACCATTTTATTTGCAATCATGTTAACCATAAGACAATGTTTTGTGGAGGCTGCTTGCTAGATTTTTCCTGAATATATGTTGATACCCACTCTGAAGTGACCTTTCAAGGGCATTTTATCAAACAACTAAGAATGAAACACATTGGCACTTTGTCAAAAAATCCACATTCTTACTTCTTGATGAATCTTCTTAATGAGGCTCTACTAAGCAATATCTGGTCTTACAAAGGATCCATCTTTGTAGAGATCCACAACTAAGAAAGAGAATAACCACACATTCTATGGGGAATGTCTTTTCATCTTGCACACATGTCAATCAAATTCTCTATAGTAGAAGCCACTGAGAATAATTTCTAGCCATCACATGTAGGTTGACATCAATGCACTATTTCATCCTTCTCAATACTTCCAATTAAATTTGCTCAATGTTTCCTCCATCAAATCATTAATGAACTAGTTCTTTTGTAGAAAAAATTTACTACAAGCATATTTATAATGATTCAACAATCCAAAAGATTTGATATTCTGTGAGTATCATCAATCATATTGGTAGTGTGTACTTGGTGTTACATGTGAGGTCCTTCATCAAATGGACCTCAGAATATAGGCTTTGCAAGTCTCCATAACCTTCAAAGACCTCTTCTAATTTTCACTTGGTTCCAAGCAACCTCCATATCCTCTAGTAAATCATTCCTTGTTCTCATAAGCTACAGCTTCTAATCATTATTACCTGCTCTTGATCATTTTAATAATAGACCTGAAGATTGAGAAGATGCACAACTGAAAACACATCTTACCATTCTTGGATGGAAAACCATTTTCAATGAGCTCTCTTCCTTTTAAACATTTTAAAATTCAAATGTCTTATTGATCAGACAAAAACAGTTGTGCCCCAAAATGGGTCCAACTAAACAAAATTTCATTTCCAAATGACTAAACTGTAAAACGGATCTGTTCATCATCTAATATGGATCCTATTGTCAACTTTGTGCTAGGAGGTCCTTTGACTGGCCTTAAAAACTGATCCAAATAGATAACCGGGGTTTGAAAACTGGCATACTAAATCTTTGTTCCACATACTTTCACCTTGTTAGATCTTGTCTCATGATGAATTTAGGGTAAAAATATATTCTCTATCAAAGTTGACTTCTCAAACTGCCTACAAGAAACAAGTTAGAAAATAATAAATTTGGTTCAGAATTAGCTTCAAAAATTAGGCAAGCTAACACTTGGGGAAATGAAACTTGAGGCATCGATTCTCTATCATGAGGAAATTATGAATCTATGATTAGGGCTGATGATGAATAATAGGGTGCAAATGGGGACCAGTCAAAGTGGGCTACATAGAATCGCTGAATGGAAATAATGACAAAAAACATTTTTTTTGCAAATGGAATGGACTTATAAAAGTGTGCAAATAGATTCGTCATGACATGCAAACTGACACACTTGGAGTATTTTCAGGGGAAAAAATAGTGGTATAATCCATTTAATCTAGGCAATCAAGAATCTCAAGTTATAACATCACGAAAAGGGGTGCCAAGCAATCTGCATTTGCTGACACCAGTTAAAAGATAGAAATTGCATTTGGAATTGCATTTGAAAACTGATCAAATGGATTTGTTATAAGCTAAAACCTGAAACATAATAAGTCTCTGATGTCTAAAATGCAATGCAAAAAGAATTTTAACATTTTGGTCAACTAGATCAAAATGATAGTATGCCAAATAGGTCTTCCTAGAATTGTGTGTAATGTACATCAGCATGAGAACAGTAAACTACCAACTTTGAGGGATTCAAAACCTAGACAAATGAACTCAAAATAACTCAAAATCTAAAACATAGGTTCTCAAGGATGGACACTAGACACTCCCAAAGTGGTGAATATTGAAACATTTTTGGGTGTGAGATATTCACTTGCAAACATAGCCTCCTGTCATTGTTTGACACTCCGTGTAAGAATGTAGAATTGACATTTTCTCAAAACAGGACTTCTCCAAATGACTTGAAATGACAGTTTATCATTACAAAAAATGTGGATAAGTTGGATGAAGGGTGTTAGAAACATAAAACACCACTTAGGCCTCGAAGGTATAGTCCGGTACAATCTTATCCGAAAGCATTTATAGGCCTGAATTTCTCAATGGTTCTAAAAATTGACCATGAAATTTTTAGTCCCAAAAGAAGTCAACCATGGCTATAAATAGAATAGGATCTATGATGTGTCATGTGACACCTGAAACCCACTTAAAGCCAAGAAATGATAATGGAAGCCAAATATAGACACACATAAGGGAATACAAATACATGGATTATGACATATCCTAGTCAATTGTAAATCGAAGATCCATGATGCCTCATGCCCATGTTTCATGATGGTGTCAAGATTATGTGTAATATTTGAATTAAAAATCCATATATCCACACAAATAGAAATTTGAAATTTTGAAATTATGAGTGGGAAATGTGATTTAGGAAATTGTAAATTTCCATGGTTTGTGAATGATGAATCAATTAATTAATATAATTAATTAATTGAAAATATTAGTTAGGAAGAATAAATAAAGAAATGGCATAGGATTCATATTATGGTTTATTTAATCCTATAAAGAAAATTAGTAGATGATTGGCCATTTTGATTAAATGAGTGCAACAGTATCCTTTGATGAAAATGTGACAATTATTGACATTGACTAGGATGATGATTAGTAGGTCGAAGCCGTGGTCAAATTAATTAATTGATTATAATTAATAACATGCCAATGACACATGACATGAATTAAGAACATGTAACATTTAACCGATATCTAAATTCTATAGGATCGACATTGATTGATGTTGTTGATCATAATAACATTAGTATTTGCTATCAATGTTATTAAAATGGTTTGATGATGTCATGATGTGACATTGATGATGTTAGATTAATATGTTTGATAGATTGATAGGTTTTTGAGGCATTGAAAGCAATAGAAATGCCTAGGATTTGACAAATGATGATAGATTTGGGATTTTTGGCATGTTCTAGGTATATTTGGGGTCATTTTGGGTTGATTTGATATGATTTCAAGTTTATTTGATATGATTTTTGATGATGTTGTGTTGGTTCCAGAATGATCTGCAATTAATGTGTAAGAGGATATGAATGATGATAGACATTTTTGAGATATGATCAAGTTGGCCAATAGATCAGAGTTAGTGGAATGAGAAAATGGGATGAATCAATATGAAAATGTGATAGAACCATAGAAGCAAACCATTTTTGAGAATCTACACCATCCTAGACAATGGAAATCTATACTTCATTATCATCTTGTTTATAGCTCTAGAATCAATGCATATTCTCCATTCTCCATTCTTTTTAGGTACTATAAAAGGACTCAAACTTTCTTTGATTAGACCTCTCTCTAGAAATTCTTGCATTTGTCTATCTAGCTCATTCTCTTCATTAGGTGTCAATCTATGTGGTTCTTTATTAGGTAAACTAGCTTCAAGTATCAAATCAATACAATAACTTATAAGTATCATAGGAGGAAAACCATTAGGTATATTATGAGAAACATTGTCATGAAATTTAGTCAAAAAAGTTTCAATATTAACTTCATGTTCTAATTCATCTTATTTCTCAGTCTTTCTAGAAATGAAAGAACAAAAAACATTCCATTCTTTCATTTTCTTTGCAAATTTTTTATCCTCTACCAAACATAGTCTGACTATAGTACAGTGACTTTAATCAAACGTTTCCACCAAAGGCAACAATATTTGTTTCTTTCCTTCCACCCAAAGAGTATACTAATTCAATCTACCATCATGCAAATATTTTCAATCATACTACTATGGTCTACCTAAAATAATATGACAACAATCCATAGGCATAATATCACACAAGACCCCCAATTTTAAATTTGACAAGGCATTGTTCACTTATAAGTAAATTATGCTCCTTTTGGATCCAAGCAACATGACAAGGCTTAGGATGTCTCAATCTCTACAACTAAATTTTTTTAACCAACTCTTTAGATGCCAAATTATCTAAACTTTCAATATCAATGATTACTGTGTAATACTTTTTAGCGATCTTACATCTAGGATTGAACAATTTCTCAAAATAGGTTCCTCATCAACTTCTTTATTCAAAAAATACTTCTCAATATCATATTCTCACCATTTTTAGGTTCATTAGGTATTTCTACTATTAGCTCCAATCTTATTTCTAGAGTTAGTACATTCAAAGGTCCTATGTAATTCTTCACCACATTTGTAACAAGTACCTTTAAACCACGATATCTCTTCTCTTTTTCCACTATTATTATTCCGAGAGTAACTAGTATAGCTACCTCTAGAGTAATGACCTCTTTTAGAAAGTTCAACTCTTCATCCTTTATCTTGCATTGTTCCATTAGATCTACTACTTTCTCCATTGGTTCTACCTTTCCTTCTTTGAAATCTACCACCTCTTCCCCGTTGCCTTTGATTATATCTCTTTGAGAATATTTCTTTGGCTTTCAAATCAAATTGATAAGCCTTGTCCATGCTATCCATCTTAACATAGTTGATTTCATCTTGAATTAACACTCTCAGCCACTTTCTCAACTTCATCATCAACATGTCCAGATCTGATATCTAACTTGTAGAATTCTTTAGTATATTCCTTCACACTCATGTCCTTTTGTCTCAAATTTGACAAATTTTTCAAAAAAATAAACTGGTAGTCTACTAGGAGAAACTTTTTCTTCATCTTCTCAAGCATCTTTGTCCAAGTTTTGATCTTTTCTTTTCCTCTCTTTTGTGTATCAATTTGCAAATGATCACTCCAAAGAGATGCATGACCTTTCATCTTTGTGACAGTAATCTTAGCCTTCTTATTATTAGGAGTACCTTCATACTCAAAATATTTTATATCTTAGAGATCCAATCCAACAATGCATTAGTCTCTAGTCTTCCATCATAATGCACAATTTCAATAATAGGTCTAGAATTAGATTTAGATAAAACTCTCAAAAGTCTTTCCTCGTCTTGTTTAGCTTCAAGTATAGGTTAAGGATTAGGGGCTACCTCTTCTTCATCACTAACATCTTAAGATGTACAACTCTTATTTGTACTATCTCTATAGCTTCAAGTCTAGTTGTAATCTATCTCAACATGTCCATTATAAAATTATCAACATTTCCTCTAGCATGAACCATCTTGACAATCATGTTCTTACAATATCATAACCTTCCATAAGGTATAGGTTAGATTTTAGATCTTCTACCCTAGAAACAATCCAATGAGGTTCTCCACAATCCAATCCATAAGAAATAACTATAATTTGATACCTCCCGATGTAGTGATGAGAAGATTCAAGAGGAATTAAGTCGACTCAAACCAGAGAACAACCTCTTCTTAGAGTTACACATGGAAGAAAAATACAAGTTAAATAGAAAAAAGAGAAATAAAGACCAGAGTCTACGCAACCATATATATATATATATGAAACTATTTTTTTGGGCCAAGATTGTGTAGAAAATTATTAGTCATCAACATTTTGGATAATACTCCATGATCCATCATTAGGATGAGAGAGTATAAGAATGTCGAAAAGGATCCTTTTTGACATTCTTACACTCTCTCATCTGATGATGGATCATGGAGTATGAAAATTTTTGATGATTAATAGCTTTCTATAAAATCTTGGTCGATAAAAATATTTGTATAAGTCATGGATTGTGGTAATCCCATAACTGCATATAGATATAATTAGAAAATGAATCCAAACATGCCTAGTTGTGAGGCCATCTAGTTTATGGAAATATAAAAAGAATTATGAATTCAAGTCCAAGATCACATCTTTCCTTCTTCTCTAGGATCTTCTTAGGATCTATCTTCTACCTCATATAAAAATAATTTCCTCATTGCCTAATGATTTCCAACATCAATCCAACTTCCTTATATAGTTGTGTAAGCCACAAGTCGACTAGTTAAGAATTTAATCACATTATAGGTCCTCCTTGGAAGAGTAAACCAAAACCATCAAAAATATGAATGAAACTTAATACCAAGCCATATTTAGATCCACACATGATCCAAGAACATGGCCCCATCTTAAAAAGATCCCATTTCCTCATACAAAATTGCACTAGATGAAAACACATTTTTTGAAAAACTATCTAAAAATTGATGTCTGAGAAAAATGACGATATCTTCAAGATTTGATTGAGTTAGAACTTGTCCTTTGAACCACTGGTATTAACTAGGTTCGATACAAGCCCTTATGTGACAAAAGGATGATTCATTAATGATAAGTGTGCATCCATCCCAAACATCATGTGTAGAAACCCATCGTGAAAAATGAAAAAATAATTGATGTATTAGAGAAATGGTTATATCTCCCAAATAATGATGAATTAAGTCTTGCACCTTTAACCATAGATATTAGAGTAGGCCCTCTTCAATTCCTCAATTTTTTAGCCTCTTAATTGCATAAACTTAGTTACAACACCTGCAATAGGCATCTAAAATACAAAAAAAATATAGTTCTAGCACCAATGCTATTTTAGAAATAGAGAAACATTTTTAGTCGATGCAAGATTTCTCCAAGACCCAAGATGCTCTTGCATCATTTATGAACTACCTTTGTTAGAAAACTAAAGCTCATAAGCTACTTGATATTTGGCTCATTGAGAAAGTAGAAAATGTAGAAAGATGGAGTATAATATGTAAGTAGTAAATAGTGTAATTGAAGTATGTTTATTTTACTAATATTTTAATAAATTATATTTATTAGAATTATAAAATTACTTTATAGTACATATAAAACTAATATGCTACAGTTTAAACATAGAAATTGTGAAGTACAAAAGTTTAAACAAATGTATTAATTTTTTCTATTATAGATCATTAATAAATGTGTGTGTGTGTGTGTGTGTGTGTGTGTGTGTGTGTACATACATACATGCATATATTGTGGGACTATTACTATGAATAGATATGTGTGTGTCTCCTTTGGTAGTGAATCAATGTTATGAAATGATTTGAGTACACACTTTGTCAAATAAACCAAAAGAATTAAAATTGGATACACAAGAGTTACAAGTTTACATTTTCATAAATAATCTAAAATACTTAATTACCTTCCCCTTGTCAAAGGCTAATAGATCAACCCTTCATATTGCCCTAGTGGATACTACATATGTGTGTACACAATAATATAAAAATAACACCTTGCAAAACACATGAATATAGTACTACAAAAAAGAAAACCGTAATACATTAAACCTTGATTAGTTTCACGGTATAATCTAATTACACTCTCTCTCAAATGAATCATAAATATCAACCCCTTATCTTTGGTTAATGAATAAACCCACTAACATTTCCCCCTAGTGGTTACTGGTTAAATTTACATTAGTATATAATAATATAACCACAAAAATTAGAAATAAAGATGTGTTTATTACTATACAAAGGAAACTAAACAATACATTAAAATATACGTATGATGGAAGTGTCAAGGAAAATAAAATGGTTGAAAGCATAGAATCCTCCACCTATGAAATATGCTCCTCTTTAATTAACTAAAAATAAATGAATCATAAATATATAGATAAGTGTACTATGTTTGTGTGTGTGACACACACACACACAGAAATATACATTGTGGGGCTATTAATATGAATAGATATGTTTGTGTCTCCTTTGGTAGTGAATCAATGTTATGACATGATTTTATTACACCCTCTATCAAATAAACTAGAAAAATTAAAATTGAATATAAATGAGTGACAAGTATGTATTTCCATTATTAATCTAAAATGCTTAATTACCTTCTCCTTGTGAATGGCTAATAAATCAACCCTTCATATTGCCTCTAGTGGATACTATTGAAATTTACATTAGTGTGTACATAATAATATATCAATACTAAGTTAAAACACATGTATATACTACTATGAAAAAGGAAACCAAAATACATTAAACCCTAATTTGTGTCATGATATAATCTGATGACACCCTCTATCAAATAAATCATAAATATCAACCACTTTTCCTTGGTTAATGAATAAATCCCCTATCATTTACTGCTAGTGGTTACTGGTGAAATTTACATTAGTATGTAAAACTATAACCATAAAAAGTTAGAAATAAAGATGTATATATTACTATACAAAGGAAACCAAATAGTACATTAAAACATATGTATCATGAAAGTGTCTAGGAAAATAAAATGGTTGAAAGTGTAGAACCCTCCACCAATAAAATATGCTCCTCTTTGATCAACTAAAAATAAATGGAACACACATATATACATAAGTGGACAATTATTATAAGTAAGTTTTCTACTAAAAAAATGAATGTTTAAAATTAAATACAATCTAACAAGTTAGACATTTGTTGTTACCATAATAGTCATAGCCTTAGCATCCTCCTTCTCATGACTTTTGTAAAGTAAATGTCCATGAGATGCTACACTATTTTTAGTGTCTTGTGTTGTATCATCCACCTTTAAGGCACATTAATCTTGATGCAGGAGTGTTTGATGGTGTAAGAGAAATACTCTAACACCCAAAAATATGCATAGCATTAGTTTCTATTTAATGTATTTATATTTAAGGATACCCATTTGGGCCAAATCAGGATTCCAACTCTCATAGTTCCACTATTGGTTTTTTGGGTTAGTATTTTTTAGATCCTCAAGATATAATCCAGATAAAAATGAATTATTTTTCAATTGAAACATAATTATGATGATTTAGATAATTTAATTTGGAGGGATTCTTGTACTTATAATTTTAGGTGCTTCAAAAAAAAGAATTGAGTCAAAAGAATAAATTGGGGAAAAGCACAAACCTATGTCATCCTTTTGTAAAGGGCAAGGCTAATAAAACTATAAATATTCACCTTCATTGACATAAAAATGATATTATTATTTGGAACTTGGAAATTAATTAAACTAATAAAATGTGTAAAAATGGATAAAGTTTAGGATTATAATTTTTAATAATTATTTGGAATAAGAATGATATATTTTCCTATTTTTTATAGATTATTTTTTAGTCATTAAAAAATACTAAATATTAGGGTTGTAGTTCCCACCATAAAATTATATGGAAATAAATGCATTCCCCTTTGATCTCACACTATGTTATAGATAGCATATATAGTTAAAACAATCAAAAATAAAAATTGACTTTAGACCTTTACTTTCTCTATTATAGTGTGTCAAATTTCAACTAACCTAAAACTGATAGTTTTCATCTCCTATCACATTTTTAAAAATAAATCTATTCTAAACAAAAGAAAAATTATACATTCTAGAACAAGACCATTATTGGAAGATTGGAAAGGTTTTTGGAAGATTGGTTTGATGATGATATATTACATTCATGACTAAGTTTTTCATTGATGTCAACATAGCATGTTTGATGTCTTCTATGGTATCTGAAAGAAGAACAACAAAAAGATCAAGTTGACATGGACAACTAGTTCATCATAAAAACCACCCAAGGTTATGGGAGATACATATGAGTATCTGGCATATTTAGTTTATGTTAGAAGTAGAAAGGATAAGTCTAGAAGAAGTTATGTAAGTTTTAGTGATGTTTATTCTAAGATAGTATTTACAAAGGCATGTTCGAGTAAACTTTTTATATCTCTTAGTATTGATATCTCGAGGATCAAGGTTGAGAACTTGGAGAAGACATCTTAAGGATGACATGGTTAAGCTCACTTATAATAATATTATGTGTATGAAAAGTTATTCAAGTTACAAGGTGGAAGATTTGTGTTATCTCTAAGTGTAACATGTTCTTAGTGTGGTCCTATAATAATTAATTGAGAAGGACTAACGACTGCCTCAAGGAATTCATTAATGGACTTGGTATAAAAGAAGAATATTCTTCTTTATCATGGTATTCATATATGTGAATTATAAATATTCAAAAAGTAGCAAAGAGTACAGAATGTGGAAGTGAAGGAAACTTCATTGTCGGGGTTGTTGGATACAATTGTTAATTGTGTATTGTCTTTGATGTTACATAAATGTCATATTAGCCATCAGATAGAGTCTACTGAGCTCAGACGGTCAGCAAAGAAATTTACAGTGTCTACTGAACATTCTTGAACATTATACAGTAAGTTATCCCTTACCGAGCTCACTCAGACATCAAAGGATCTTGTAGCAGAAAGTTAATGTTAACCGAGCTCCCAAGGTTAACAAACGGAAAGTCAATGTTTACCAAGTTTAATGTCTACTGAGTTCACTCAGTCATCGAAGAGAAAGTTAGCTTTTACTGAGCTCACTCGGTAAGCAAAGGAAGGTTAGCTTTTATTGAGCTCACTTGGTAAGCGAAGGAAGGTCAGTGTTCATCGAGTTAACGCAGTCTTTGAAGGAAGTTGCAAGGTTTGAAGTGTTTACCGAGCTCCACTTGGTTAACACTGGGGAAACCATTCTGGAGCAGTGGTCATCGAGCTTGATTGGGCAGTGAAGAATTTTATTTTCTAAAGAATTAAGTTTAATTATTTTGTGTAGCTGACTGATTTAATGTATTTCAGTTGTTGTAACTTGTAATTGAGCCGACTTGATAATCTGTAAGGTATATATGAAAGTTCAAGATGTGAATTCATAAGATGTAAGAGTGTGGATGAATAAGAGTGTGAATGTATGGATATGGAATGAGCGAATATTGAATATATGAGCGAATGTTGAAGAAGGATTAGATATGCTTATGGAGTTGCAAAGTTGTATTCGATCAGTAAGGATCTAGTGAAGCAGAACAAATATCTATATTCAGCAAAGATAAGTTGCATATATTTTAGATCACTTTATTGTTGCTTTCTAATCATTGTAACACTGATTCAAAACCTCTTAATAGAGTTGGTTTGACAACCATTTTGTAAATCCTCTAACAAGGTGACAATTCAGTTGAATTATTTTAAAGACCTCTGACAAGGCTACTTCTAACAGGTTTATTAAATCCTCTAAGAGGGTCACACCTAACAGTGTGTTTTGTAACCTTTAATAGGGTTGGTTCCTAATAGGGCTCACTTCAGAAGAGTGAAAATTGGTAACTAGTTACTTGGTGGTTTTTCCCAAATTGGGTTTCCACTTTAAATATGGTGTCTCTTGTGTTCATGTTATTTCTTTATGCATGCATGTTAATCGCTTTAAATGCTCAATAAGTTAACAAAACATCTATCAAGTTTTAGCATTCATTTGTGTGGTTACCGAGTATCACCAACAACTATATTTTAATACATCTTAGGATCTGTGAATTTATTTTTGTGGTAACTGATTCACCCCTCCCCTCTCAGTTACTCCATCTCTATTTTCTAACAATTGGTATCAGAGCTTTTGGTGCTTGTAGGAAAGATTTCAAGGATCTAAGATAAAGATCAAAATGTCTTACAAGAGGGAAACTCCAAGGTTTAACTGAAATAACTTCTTAGCATGGCAAGGGTTGATGAGACTTCATCTAGCTTCTATTGGAGACACAGGACTAAAATACCTTGATGAAAAATATGCAAAACTAGCTGGTACACTATCTATTAATGATATTGTTGAAAAGAAGACACAATATTATGATGATAGATATAGCATCTGCTCTAAGTTATGAAGAATTTGATGATATAAAGGATTGCAAATCTACCTTTGAAATGTGGGAAAATCTGAAAGAAATCTATGGAGGAGATGATAATGGTAGAAGAGCCAAAGCAGAAAGTCTGAGAGGACAATTTGATCAAATGAGGATGAGAGAGGATGAAAATATTGCAAAATATGTTGAAAGAGTTAAAGCATGTGTCCATGCAATCAAAGCTTCTAGAGGAGATATCAGTGAAGAGACAATTATAAGTAAAGTTCTCAGAACTCTACTTCCCATTTATGTAATCATATTTTTTGCAATTCAAGAAAGAAGATGTGAAGCAAATCACAAGATAAATCTAGAGGCTATAGTTGGAAGATTGACTACATTTGAACTGGGAAACTTTGATAACTATGTTCCAGCTTCCAAGAACATTGAATCAACATTTGAAGCCAAACTTTCACTCAAAGAGAAGGGCAAAAAGAAAAAGAAATCTCAGCTAGAAAGTGAAGATGAATCAGACCAAAGTTCAAACAGTGATCTTGAAGTAATTGAAGCCCTTCTAGCAAGGAAATATTTTAGAGGCAGAGGAAAATACAAAGGTAAAGTACCCCTAATCTATTTTTCATGTGAAGAAGTTGGTCCAAACAAGCAGAATAAAGATGAAAAGAAAGATCACAAATGGAATGGCAAGAAAGACTTCAAATCATTCAAGAATAAAGGTAAGAAAACATGTTTTATGGCTAAAGATTCTAATGATTCTAATAATGAAGAAGAAGATGAAATTGTCTACATTGCTGTGAAAGATGAATCTGATAATGATGATGAAATGGAACTCATTTTTCATATGAGCAAAAATGATACATGGATCATAGATAGTGGTTGTTCTCATCACATGACTGGTGACAAAACTAAGTTTGAATACTTTGAAGACTACGATGGTGGCAGTGTAAGATTTGGTAACAATGAACCTTGTTGTATAAAAGGAAGAGGAAGAATCTCTCTAATCCAGGAACTTATATGTGATAATGCCTATTGGGTAGAAGGACTAAAGCATAATTTGTTAAGTGTGGTACAATTACTCAATAATAGATTCAAGGTAGAATTCATGCATGGTAAAGCAAGACTGTTGGACGACAAAGGAAAGCTGATTGGATCAGGTACTCAAACTAAAGGTAACTTGTTCTATCTTGAACTAGGTGAATGTTCATGTTTCATTGCTCAAGTAGAAGAAAGTTGGTTATGGAATAAAAGGTTGTGTCATGTAAATTTTGATAATTTGGTAAAAATAAGAAAATTCAAGAAAGTAAGAGGCATTCATCACATAAAAAAACCTGAGGTCGATCTATGCAAAATTTGTTAGATTGGAAAGATGGGAAAGACTAGTTTTAAAAGTAAAAACTATCAGTCTGAAGATATATTAGAAATTGTGCATACTGATTTATGTGGACCCATTGGAATTGAAATATTTATTGGAGAAAATTTTTTCATTCTTTTTGTTGATGATTACTCAAGAATGATGACAGTCATGCATCGAAGAAACAAATCAGAAGCATTTGAAAAGTTTAGATGGTATTTGGCCAGAGTAGAAAAGGAAATAGGGAAAAGATTAAAATTCTTGAGGTCAGACAGAGGTGGAGAATTCATTTCACATGAGTTTAATAACTTTTGCATTGAAAGAGGAATCAAAAGATAGGTATCGGCCCCTGGAACACCCCAACAAAATGGAATAGCTGAAAGAAGAAACAGATCCATCATGGATTGTGCAAGAACTTTAATGATTGAAAAGAGCATTGCTATCAAATACTAGAAGGAAGCTATTAGCACTGTAGTTTATACCTTGAACCGAGTATAGCTAAAGAAAGACTCATTCAAAACCCCTTATGAGTTATGGTATGACTATAAACCTAATATAAGTTACCTTAAAGTATTTGTAAGTAAATGTTACATTTTGAAAGAATTTAGAAAAAGAAAATTTGATGTGAAAGGTGATGAAGGTATATTCTTTGGATACTCATGCAAAAGTAAGGCATATAGATCTTTGAACTTGTCTACTCACAAAGTCATAGAAAGTGCACATGTGAAAGTTGAGTTTTCAGAAAGGACCGAAGAAGAAAGAAAAAGGGAACCAAAAGATTTTAAAAGGTTTGTCTTCAGTGAACCTGATACAGTACCAATTACATCAGAGAATCAGGAAACTTCTACTCTCGAGTCATCTATAACTAAGTTATAGGAAGTTCAAATCGAACCACAACAAACCATGTTAAATTTAGTGTCTACTAAGCAAGTGTCTACTGAGAAAGTATCCATCAAGCTAGAACAGACAGAACCTGAAGTTGAAATGCAAGAAGATAATAATGAAATCCATTCAAAAGGCAAGGAACCTATATTAGCTAAGTATGTCAGGAGATATCATTCAGCAGATCAGATCATTGGAGATAAATATGAAGGAACCATGACAAGAAATAAGTTGAAAGGTACTTGTTTACTTGCTAATTTTGAACCTAGAATGTCAAAGGTGCATTGGAAATGATAGTTGGATTGAGGCTAGGAATGAAGAGATAGAGAAAATAGAGAAAAACAAGACATGGACTCTTGTACCTAGGCCTAAAGATAAAAATGTGATTGGAACCAAGTGGGTATTCAGAAACAAGTTGGATGAAGATGGTAAGGTATCAATAAACAAAGATAGACTAGTATGCAAAGGATATGCTCAAGAAGAAGGAATAGACTATGGAGAAAATTTTGCTCCTGTTGCAAGATTGGAAGGAGTTAGAACCCTACTAGCATATGTTGCTCACAAAGGATTCAAACTTTATCAGATGGATGTCAAGTTAGCATTCCTCAATGGTATACTAGATGAAGAGGTTTACATTGAACAACCTAAAGGTTTTGTTGATCCAGATAAGAAGAACATGGTCTGCAAATTACACAAGGCATTGTATGGTTAGAAGCAAGCCCCTAGAGCATGGTATGAAAGATTGCACAACTATCTTATTTAGATTGGTTTTCGAAGAACTAATGATAACAGTAGCTTGTATATTAAGGAAGGACTAGATAATAAGATTGTCTTGGTAGAAATATTTGTAGATGATACTATTCTCACAGGGAATGATGATCTGTGCAAAGAATTCTCAGAACAAATGAATAAGGAATTTGAAATGTCTATGTTTGGTGAGATCAAATTCTTTGTTGGTCTTCAAATTCAACAGAATAAAAATGGTATCTATATTACTCAACCAAAATACATCAAGGAGATATTGAAAAAGTTTGGAATGGAAGATTGTAAACTAGATGGGACTCCTATGTGTACCGGATTAAAACTTACTAAGGAAGATGAATCAAAAGAAGTAGATCAAACATTGTAGAGATATATGATTGGAAAGTTGCAGTATGTAGCTCATACTAGGCCAGATATTGCCCTTGCAGTTGGTATTGTAGCAAGATTTTTAGAAAAATCAAGAGAAAATCACATGATGGCAATCAAAAGAATAATAAGATATTTGAAAGGAACTAAAGAGTATGGTTTATGGTATAAGTTTGGAGGAAATTTGGATTTGAAAGTGTTTACTGATGCTGATTGGGTAGGAAACCTTGATGACAAAAAAGTACAAGTGGAGGTGCATTCTTTCTTGGAAAGAGGTTGGTTTATTGGACAAGCAAAAAGAAAAATTGTACATCTCAATCTACAGCAGAGGAAGAGTATGTTGTTGTAGCAGTAAACTATTCTAATATTGTTTGGTTTAAACAGTTGTTGGAAGGCATGAAGATGGAAATCAAAGAACCAGTTGTTATGTTCTGTGATAATACAAGTGCAATCAACATATCTAAGAATCCAATGATGCATTCCAAAACCAAGCACATTGCAAGAAAATATCATTTTGTCAGAGAATTGGTGCAAAATAAGGAGATTAGATTGGAATATGTTCATACAAAGGAACAAATTGCTGACATATTCACAAAACCATTACCTAAGGATGCATTCTTATATCTAAGAGGTAAGTTAGGGGTCACTCCCCTATCAGAAGTTCACTAAAATAAAGTTTTAGTGGTGCATCAACTCATACCAGATTGAAGATCTATCAGTTGATGCAGCATAACCAGGAAATATTGCATATGAATTAGTACTAAAGGTACACAAAAATTCATTTGAGTTGAGTTGTCTTTGGCATGTGTTGTCAAAGAGGGAGAGTTTTACCATCATATCTCTCTGAAATTTGTTCAAAATATAAAGAGTTTTCTATGTAATTCCTTCACAGAGGGAGATTACTGTAAGAGGGAGAGTTTTCTATCTTAGAGGGAGTATTTTTATATTGACATGTTGTGTTGCCATATAAGAGAAAAATTTGTTTTCAAATTTCATTTCTGCTATGACATGTTGTGTTGCCATCAATGCCAAAGAGGGAGATTGTTGGATACAATTGTTAATTGTGTATTATCTTTGATGTTACAAAAATGTCATATCAGCCATCAGATAGAGTCTATCAAGCTCAGATGGTTAGCAAAGCAATTTACAATGTCTACCGAATGTTCATGAACATTACACAATAAGTTAGCCTTTACCGAGCTCACTCGGGCATCAAAGGATCTTGTAGCAGAAAGTTAATGTTAACTGAGCTCCCAAGGTTAACAAAGGGAAAGTCAATTTTACCGAGTTCAATGTCTACCGAGTTCACTCAGTCATTGAAGAGAAAGCTAGCTTTTATCGAGCTCACTTGGTAAGTGAAAGAAGGTTAGCTTTTATTGAGCTCACTCGGTAAGTGAAGGAAGGTCAGTGTTTATCAAGTTAACTTGATCTCTGAAAGAAGTTGCAAGGTTTGCAGTGTTTACTAAGCTTCACTTGGTTAACACTGGGGAAACCATTCTGGAGCAGTGGTCATCAAGCTAGGTCAAGCAGCGAAGAATTTTATTTTTCTAAAGAATTAAGTTTAATTGTTTTGTGCAGTTGACTGATTTAATGTTTTTCAGTTGTTGTAACTTGTAATTGAGCCGACTTGACAATCTTTAAGGTATATATGAAAGGTCAAGATGTGAATTCATAAGATGTAAGAGTGTGGATGAATAAGAGTGTGAATGTGTGGATATGGAATGAGTGAATATTGAATATATGTGCGAATGTTGAAGAAGGATTAGATATGCTTATGGAGTTGCAAAGTTGTATTCAATTAGTGAGGATCTAGTGAAGTAGAACAGAGATCTGTATTCAACGAACATAAGTTGCATATATTTAAGATCACTTCATTGTTTCTTTCTAATCATTGTAACACTGATTCAAAACCTCTTAACAAAGTTGGTTTGACAGCCATTTTGTAAATCCTCTAACAAGGTGACAATTTAGTTGAATTGTCTTAAAGACCTCTAACAAGGCCACTTCTAACAGTGTGATTAAATCCTTTAATAGGGTCACACCTAACAGTGTGTTTTGTAACCTTTAATAGGCTTGGCTCCTAACAGTGCTCACTTCAGAAGAGTGAAAATTGGTAACTAGTTACTTGGTGGTTTTTCCCAAATTGGGTTTCCACATTAAATCTAGTGTCTCTTGTGTTCATGTTATTTCTTTATGCATGCATGTTAATCACTTTAAATGCTCAATAAGTTAACAAAACATCTATCAAGTTTTAGCATTCATTTGTGTGGTTACCGAGTATCAGTAGCAACTATATTTTAAGACATCTTAGGATCTGTGGATTTATTTTTGTGGTAATTGATTCACCCCTCCCCTCTTAGTTACTCCATCTCTATTTTCCAACAGGGGTTTTTCTAAGTGATTCAAGGTTTGGTATTTAGATCTGAGGTTCGTGACCTAGCCTACAAGTTTGATAGTGATTGATCTAGTTGACAGGATAGAGGACATGACAAAGGAAAGAAGAAAATAATACTAGATTACTTGTTTGTGCAGTGGGCTCATCTTATAGTTGAAATTGCATGTTTGGGAAGTGGGCTCTTCTTGCATACATTATACCACAACTCTAAATAAGGTTGAAATATCCTAACAAGGATTCAAAGTCTCCTAATAGGGACCCATTTTAATAAATATTATAACAAAATCCTAAAAATTTCTATGTTATAATAAAGAATATTTATATTATTACATCATCTCATGGGCATCATTCCCACCGGAGTTTTCCCTCTGATCAAGGGTTTCCCTAGTCAATATATCTAGTATATTTGTTTATGTGCATCTTTGTATGGTTGTTATTTAATTTGTTTGAATGGTTAAGTTTGTTTAAAGAAGATAAGTGTTTTAATTGTTGGATAACCAATTCCTCTTCCCCCCTCCTCGCCAAGTTATCTTGGTGGACTATTGTTTCTAACAATTGGTATTAGAGCATCATGTCCTTGAAGAAAATGTTTAACAACTTTGGGAGATCCATGGAGAACATGTTTAGAAAAGATATTCTAAAGTTTGATGGAACAAAATATGATAGTTGGAAGGAAAAGATGAAGATACATTTTTTATGTATGGGTTTGGGATGCTAGATCTTGACAAAATCAGAAAAGAAAATAATTGAAGAAAAGGATTTGGAAACTTGCACTGAGGTAGAAATAGATGTTTTCATGTGTGACATGAGATTTAGAGAAGTGCTATTAACTGTACTTCCTAAAATTGAGTAAAATCAAGTAAAATCACTTGCTACTTCACATTTGATTTGGAAAGCTTTGGAAAATAGTTTTGAAGGTGATGATCACTATAAGAAATTGAAGCTACAAAATTAGTTTTGTTCATTTCAAGATTCTAAGATGATGGAAGATGAATCTGTAAGAATATATATAGGTAGGAATGTATATATAAAAAATTATTGTAGGTATTAAAGCTCAAGGAGAAACAAAAAGTGATGATGAAGTTATATGGAAGATATTGAAAACTCTAACACCACCATTCAAGCCACCATTTCAGATGATACAATTATTAATATCATGTACCAAGGATTTGTTGACATATCAGTCAAGTTTTCTATTAGTGAAAAATACTTATTCATATTCTGTATGGCTACCAAGCTCATTGAATATTCTATAGTGTTTGTCATTTAATTTAGTAGCCACCAAGCTTTACAGTTGCTATCGAGTATTCTAGACCAATTCAGTGGTTACGAAGTGAATCCAGTTAGTGTGAAGTCTAGAAGTTCAACCCAAGCACTTCAATGGTTACTGAGCTAATAGTTCATGAAATGTGGAGTTAGTGTTTACCAAGTATAGTCATGATAAACAAGTAATTCAGTTTATGCCGAGTTACATAGTATCTATCAAGTCACTAGTGTAGACCAAGTTTAAGACTACTTTGAGGTGATCAGTATGGACCTTGCTTCTACTTCTACCAAGTGCATGAGGATGTCGAGTAATGATAGTGGGAATTGAGTATCAAAAATTCACCAAGTCAATCTTTAGAACTCGAGTATCTTCATATGGGCCAACTTTGTAATATTGGTGTTAACTTGTATGATGGATGGCTTTTTAATTATATAAATTGGATTGGTATATGTAATGTATTGTATCATATCCAAGGGTGTGGAATACATGAAGAAAAGTGTGTAATAATGTGAATGTGAACAAGCAGTAGATAAAGAGTGTATTGTAAGGCCATATTAGTAAAGAACAGGGACATATCCATCATAGGAAAGTTATTAGTACTTCAAGGAATCTTTATCAACAATTCAATTCTAATTCAGAGATCTACTATTTCAACCTAATAGATGAACCAATCTAAATTCATAAACAAGGTAGACTTAATAGTCTTTCTTAAATCTCTTTGCTGAGTGCATACTTCATTGTGTGTTTGTAAATACTCTAACAAGGTGGACCTACAAGTCCTAATTGTTTATAATAGGAAAGATCATCATAAGTGATCAATGCAAGCCTTAAAAAGCCAACTTTATGCTATAGTATTGAAGTTTTGTGGGTATCATCCCCACCCCAGTTTTACTTTCTATTTGAAACATTTTTAGGTCACCAAATCAGTGTGTTCAAGTGTTATGAATGTTTTATGTTTTTCAATTTCTCATCTGTGCAATTTGATTAGATATGATGAACTAAATGATAATTGGTAGATAGCTATTAAGTGCTAAAATTGATAAAGTTTTAGAGGTTATTAATTCACCCCTCTCCTCTCAATAACCTAGCATAGTCTTGAAAATTTTCAACAATTGGTATCGATGCTTTGTGGTTCTTAGGAAAAAATTTCACAGCTTGAGCAAAGGTCAAAGGATAATGGAGATATTTAGACTTGACAAAGCTATTGACAATGAAAAGCTGGATCTAGCAATGGCCATTTCCAAACTCAAGAAAGCAAAAGAGCATCTTTCCCAACCTCTAAAAACAAGGAAGGAACTTTCAAATCAAATGAATGATCATCAGTATATTAAAGAAATAATTGAAGATTTTTTCTCTCCAAGAAGCCTAGATGAAGAAAATGATGTAATAAAAGAACTCCTAGAAAAGAATGGATCCCTACAAGAAGAGGTAAGGAAATTGAAAAGAGAACAAGAAATTTAGTCAATAAGATTATGTGAAATCTTTGAATAGAGAAACAAGATAAAAGAAGAAATGGATGGAAGGAACAATGAAATTCAAAATCAATTCCTTTAGCAAGTAGACTTTATTGATCAACTCTCCAATGCAAATGAATAAATCATGAGCTTAAGATTTGAAAATTAAAAGATAAGAAATGATCTAAATTCTAAAAAACAAATCAATGAAAGATTGAGGAATGACCTGAATTTTGAAAAGAAACTCAATGAAAGGATAATGAGATCCCAAGTAGACATGAATCAATTAAATAAGTTCAATGAGTAGAATCTGAATAGGCCAAAGGGTAAACAAAGAATTGGATGGAAAGATGAAGGTGAATCCTCCAAACAAGGTACCCAGAAGAATAAAAAACCTACTTGAAATCATTGTGGTAAGATAGGTCATACATCAAATAAATTTTGGAGTAATGGAAAAGCAAAATTTAATGGAAAATGCTACAATTGTAGTCAGCATGGTTGCAGGGCTAATGAATGCAAAGAGAAACCAAATTTTGAGGGCATCACAAATGCAAGAAACAAGGTCACAAGGCATTAGAATGCATAACTAAGGTATTTAATCCAGCAGAGAAAATTGTGAAAGTAATATTCTGTTGGGACTACAATACTTGGTGTAGATGTCATTACTATGGAGAGTTTGGACACATTGGCATGAATTGTGTTAAACATCACATGAGAAGAAAAGATACCACCATAAGATGTTTCACCTATATTGAACTTGGTCATCTAGCCAAGAATTGCATGAATATAGGAAAAATTGAAGATGAAAAGAAGGAAAAAGTAGATAACATTAAAAAGAAGATGAGGCAGTAGTGGATTCCTAAATCTACTGAGGATGCTAGTCCAAGTAATGATGGTCATGTCACTCAAGAAGTGGGTGACTCCACGATTTCCAACTAAGTTTTCAAGGAAGAACTAGAATTGCATTATCAAGATCACATCCAAATAGTTCCAATTGAAAGGAAACAAATCCAAATCTATATTCAAGATACAATTTGGATATTAAGAGAGATTGGTATCAGTTATCACTGAGTTATCTTCTATATCAAGCAAGGTCAGGTTAGTGACTCCACTGAGTAAAGTCGGGAGCAACAAGGATATATTTGGTTACTGAGTCATGAAGCCTTTACCAAGTAATCCAAAAAAATAGTGGATGAAAGTCTATCAAGCATGATGTCAACTCTACTACCTTTGTATCAAGTATTAATGGAAAAGTTTTAATAAAAGGCAAGAAATTGAATTCATTACTCATTATAAAATATAAGTACTATTTTGGAAAAGAGAATTACATTGCAATCAAGCAACTTCAAGTGAATTTGCAACAAGGTTACCAAGGTTTTCATAGCTTCCTAAGTAACCATGGCATCAAGAAGCAAAAGAGCAAGGAAAGGGTTTGAGATGTTGGTCTAAGGAGTTCAGTGGAAAGTGCCAGACTTCAAATTTGTGCCCATGATTGCAAAAACCCTCGACCCTTGCAGAGCTCAATTGTAGATTCCTCCTAAGGTACTCCTAATCAATGATATTTGTACTCACTTTAAATGTTCTATTTAGGAAATAGGAACCCTAGAAATATATTATGCCCTAGGTGAATTGTGTGTTAATGGAATTCTCAAACTAGAGCATAAATATTTGGAAGACAAAGGTCTGACCCACATTCTCCACATGCCCCAAGGTTTTTAAATCAAGTAGATTAGACACGTCCTAAGCTAGGTACATAATGGTTAGTTAAGGCTTGAATAACTAGTTGCAATCACAAAGAAAATGATTCATCACATTACTAGCCATCCCACACTTACCAAGGATAAAACTACAAAAACCCTAGGTTGGGTGGAACTAGAAAAGAAAACCCTAGTTAAGTGGGGTAGTAGAGACATGAAAATTAGTAGTGTAGTAGATGTAGAGTTAAAATTTGGAATTCATGTGATAGCTCAGAAGATATATAGTTTGAGCCATGTCAACAGTGTGTCATGTGAATCTGTTGACTTAGCTTACAAATTTGTGAAGAACAATTTGTCTTATGGCTTGGCAAATCTATTATTAAAGCAATTCAACAAGAATATGGAAAGTAATAGGACTTCCAACAACAACCCCTGTAAATATGGTTCTTTGTTGACTTTTTTGTTCTTCTATGTTCATAAATTATTCCCTTCCAAAGTCATGGTAGTATGGAGAAAAGATGTGCCTGTGTTGTATCAAATTATTGAATACATTTCTAAAATTGGTGAGAACTATGTTAGCATTATGGATAATTACTTTGATGTTTTCAAGGAGAAAATGAATAATAGGTTCAAGATACCTAGGAAGCTAGTTGAAGATTACATAGATGATGTTTGTTTCATGGTAGATAGTGATAGAGTCTACATTCAAGAAATAAAACTCAGAGTTATATGGGTAAAGCCTCTTCCTTATGGGGTAAATATTGATGAAACTAAGGAAATTATTGAAGCCCTAGTTAATGAACCTATTGATCCAAAGGTCCCATACTTTGGAACATATGATGAAGCTAAGGCAAGGATAGAGCTAGAAATAAGGCTCCCACGGGTAGTTAACAAAGGAAAGAGGAGGATAGCCAAACTAAAATCTAGTACACCTCTTATGTTAACAAAGGGAAAAGGTCAAGATGTAGAAGAAGCAAAGGGTGAGGATGAGTCTAAAGAGGAAGAAGAGCCTGTGAAGAAGAAAGCCAAGGTGGTCATCACCAAGCCACCTAATTAATCACTTAATACATCCACTACAACTTCACAAGAAGGACAAGGAAGAAGGTAGATAAGGAAGGTGGTGATGTTATATTTAGCTATCCTCCACCTATATTCTAGGATAGACTCAAGGTATTGAGAGAAGGATCTAGTGTAACTAACTTCAAGGCTCTTAGATATGAGACTAGAATAGAGGCATAGTAGAAATAGATTGAAGATCTGGTCATGAACAAAATGGGCCAATGGAAATAATCCCCTGATTAGCTGGCATCATAGATTCTTGGAGTTTTACTAGAGAAAATCAATGTAAGATGGGAGAATAGAAAATAGACTGTCAAATATATTTATGCACAAACATTAAAATAGTTGGTACCTACCTAGACAGATGTTGAGGTGAACAAGTCATTGAAGCATAATCAAAATAAGATGACACTAAAATTCAATACTTGTTTAGTTCTAATGAAGGGAATAGAATATGTTGTGAAGAATGCCACACACACTTGGGGAAATGTGTATCATATTCACAAGCCAAGTGATCAACTTGTGGAAATAAAAGATGATGATGATGATGATAGTGACAAGGATGCAAAAGATGATGAAGAATCAACATGATTTGTCACAGTTGATTATCAAGTACTCATGAAAGAAGATGAAGAAGATAGAGAGGTAGAAGCTACTGAAGAAGCAAAGGAAGATGATGAGGAGACCAACCTAGTTAAGATAGCTGTGACAATCATTGCCTCACTTCCTCACTATCCAACTAAATCAATAGCCACATCAAGCTTAGAGACAACTTTAGCAAGTTTAATTGTGACAAAAATAGATACATCAAATGTCGTATCAATCTTCACTCCCTCATAGCTTAGTACATCATTGATAGAAGTGACTAACACTTCATCTACCAAGCTGCAACATCCCTCTTCTTCAACTATCGAGTTAACATCATCAACAATGGATGTAATATCTTCTACAATTTTTTGTTCTTTAGCAGTAAGTACTACAATTTTGGATTCTACAATTTTGTCTACTTCATTTTTGGATACTTTAGTGAGTACTTTAGTTTTGGATTCAACAAGTATTCCTATTAGTATTTCATCAATTGGTACTATAGCAATTTTCACTACAAGTCCTACTATCTCAACTATTGTTTCCATCCTAGATATAAAGGCATTAAGTCAAAGATAGTTGAACCTAAGGCTAAACCAAGTACTAGATTTTTGAGTAAAGGAAAAGAGATAGAGGATGACATAGATTTTGATGAGGAGATAGAAATTCCCAAATGGGATATTCATAATCTATCTATAGGCTAAATGCATGAGTTTGGTGAAATTCTTTAGAAAAAGACAAGGCAACAAAAACTAAGAGAAGAAAGAGATAGAGAGTACAAAATTATAGATGATGCCAAGAATATTTTGCCTAAGGCTATAGGTATTGAGGCTCATACTTCTCAACTTATTTTGTTACAATTAGCAAAGGTAGTCTAAAATTTTAATGAGGACACTAGGGGTCAACATAAGCTAATCTAGAAAGTAGAAAATAAATTTGATAATAAAGTGCTTGAGCACATTGCTCAACAAATTTCTATCCATCAAGTTGAGCTTTCTTTAGTTTTGACCAATCTTGAAACCTCTTGCACCAATGTGACATGAATTTTTGGATAGTTGTGTGATGTTACCAAGTTTACAAAGGAGATAAAGAGCAAACTAACAAAGATTAATGAGGATCTGAAAGCCAGTGCACAACAGTTGCAACTTAACTCTAGTTCAAGCTTTGCACATCATATGAAGATCAAATTTTTGTTATATATGTAGGTAGAGTTGTTGAGAGAAGAATCATGGATCCAGTCTACATTGATAGATATTAAGAATATGATCCTTCCTATTATGGATTTAATGCAAAAACATATTGTCTATTCAAAATCCTTGATCCATGATAGCAACTTCTCCATTGTAGATCACATGATATAGCTATCTATAGAAGTGCAAGTTGGTCTACATACATGCATTATTTTTCAAGATAATTGGGATAAAAAATTGTCACTTATTCTTAAGGTACATTTAGATTTTTTATCTCATCTTGGTGTCTCAATGTAAATAAGTTTTGAATAAATCTTTGGCATTATTGTCAAAAAGGGGGAGAGATTATGTATAGTGAGACACTATGTATATTGTATGGGGGAGAATCATGCAAAGAGAGAGAGTGTATATAGCAGAAGAGAGTTTGTAGATATAGTAAAACATATATACTTACAAAGATAAATTTTGAAAAATCTCAAAAATAGTATATCCCACCGCGGTACATGGTGATGTATATAAGCTTTTACTGATAAGTGTTTTTGTCACTAATGCCAAAGGGGGAGATTGTTGACATATTGGTCAAGTTTGTTAATAATGACAACACTTATTTAGATTCTATATGGCTACCAAGCTCAATTAATAGTCTATAGTGTTTTCCATGTAATTCAATAACCATCGAGCTTTATAGTTGCTACCAAGTCTGGTAGACTAATTTAGTGGCTACCAAGTGAATTTAGTTAGCATGAAGTCTAGTAGTTCAACTTGAGCACTTCAATGATTATCAAGCATTGCAATTTCTACTAAGCTAGTAGTTCATGAAATGCGAAGTCAATGTTTACTAAGTATAGCCATGGTAAACAAGTAATTTAGTTTATGTTGAGTTACACCATATCTACTGAGTCACCAATGCAGACCATGTTCAAGACTACATTGAGGTGATTAGTATGGACTAAGCTTCTACTTCTACCAAGTGCATGAAATTTCCAAGTAATTATAGTGGGTGCCAAGTATCAAACCTTCACCAAGTCAGTCTTCAGAACCCGAGTGTCTTCACATGGGTCAACTTTGTAATATTGGTGTTAACTTGTATGATGGTGACTTTGTAATTATGTAAATTGGATAGGTATATATGTAATCTATTGTATCATATCCAAGGGTGTGGAATACATGAAGAAAAGTGTGTCAAAATGTGAATATGAACAAGTAGTAGGTAAAGAGTATATTGTAATGCCATATCAATAAAGGAGCAGTATAGACATATCCATCGTAGAAAGGTGATTAATACTTCAAGGAATCTCTATCAGCAATTTAGTTGTAAGTTAAAGATCTACTATTTCATCCTAATAGGTGAACCAGTCTAAATCCTTTAACAAGATACACTTAACAATCTTTCTTAAATATATTTACCAAGTGCATACTTCATTGTGTGTTTGTAAATCCTCTAAAAAGGTGGACCTAATAGTCCTAATTGCTCTTAATAGGGAAAATCATCAGAAGTGATCAATGTAAGCCTTAATAGGCCAACTTTATGCTGTAGTATTGAAGTTTTGTGGGTATCATCCCCACCCTAGTTTTACTTTCTATTTGGAAAGTTTCTAGGTGACCAAATCGGTGTGTTCAAGTGTTATGAATATTTTGTGTTTTTAGTTTCTCATGCATACAATTTGATTAGATATGATGAACTAAATGATAATTGGTAGATATCTATTAAGTGTTGAAATTGATAAAGCTTTAGAGGTTACTAATTCAACCCTCCCCTCTCAATAACCTAGCATAGTATTGAATATTTCCAACATGATTTCACAAAGGAAACATTGCTTGGAAGACTTGAAGTAGTTGTGAATGAACTGAGATAGTCTAGAGAATTTACCAAAATAGAGACAAAATTTAGTGCCTTAAGTATTCGACCTAACTTATCAAGGAGCAAAAATTCCAGAGGAAATTTTTCTAGTAGCAACAAATCTGAAGAAGATAGAAAGATTGATGAAGTAGTACTCCTTCTATTAAGAACACAAAAAGGAGGTAAGAAAATCTTTAGGTGTTGGACTTGTGATGAATATGGTCATTATGCAACTAAGTATCCTAAAAGGGAGAAAAAGTATACGGGAAATCATAAGCCTAGAAAAGATAGAGATTGTTTCTATGCAAATGAAGATTATGATTCTAATGAAAAAGCATTGAGTGTTAGTGATGATGAAATTGGATTTGTGGTAATTAAAGAAGAACTTCCATAGAAAGTAGCTTTAGTATCACAGGTTGAGAAGAACAAGTTTGTTCATAGCATATGACTAGTGACATGAACAAGTTTGTTAACTTCAAAAGTCAGAATGGAGAAATTGTCAGAGTTGGAAATAATGCAACATGTTAAGTAATAGGTATTGGATCTATAACTCTTCATGGTAAAATTAATACTAAGGATGTATACTTTTTTGATGCTTTAAAGCATAATTTTTTGAGTGTTGGAGAACTAGTTGACAAAGATTATCAATTGAAATTCATAGAAAAGACATGCATGATCAGAGATAAAGATGGAAAGGTAATTGGAATGGGAACTAGACCTAGAGGTAGTGCATTTCAGTTGAATCCCACTGAAATGACATGTTTGGTTGCATTTATTAAAGAGAAATCTGAGGCATTGGATAAGTTCAAGATATTCAAGAATAGAGTTGAGAATGAATATGGTATGAAGATTAAATGTTTAAGATTAGATACAGGAGGATAATTTACTTCAAATGAGTTTAACATGTTTTGTGAAGAAAATAGTATTAAAAGATAACTATTAGCTTCGAGGACCCCTAAATAGAATGACATTGCAGAGAGAATGAACAAGTCTATTATAGAAGCTATAAGAGCTAATTTGGCAAAGAATGATGTATTCAAGACATTTTGTACAGGAGCTATGAATACAATAGTCTACATGAATAGAGTGCAAGTTAGGAAGGACAAAAACAAGACACTTTATGAACTATGGTTTGGCCACCCACCTATAGTTAAGTATTTTAGAATGTTTGGAAGTAAGTGTTATATAAAGAGAGATGATGGTATTGGTAAGTTCGATGCTAGAAGTGATGATGGTATGTTTCTTGGTTATTTATTAAAAGGAAAGGCTTATAGATGTTATAATCAGAGAACTAATACTATTATGGAAAGTACAAATGTGAGAATCGATGAAAAGTTTAGAATACAAGAGAGAATAGTTAATTGCAATTCAGATGATGATGTTACTAAGCCAAGAAATGATGAGATATTTCTTGAGATTAATAGTGACTTACAAAATAAGGAGAACCTAGGTAGGAGCAAAGCTTGTAACCTTTAGTCAAATAAAGAGTTGTGATAGAAACTCCTACTTTAGGAAAGAATGTGACAAAGAATTACCCATCTAAATAGATCATTAGAAGCAAAGAAAAAGGTGTGATGAAAAGAAGAAGAGCGAATGAAGAACTATGCTTGATATCTCAAGTTGATCCAAAAAATGCATATGAAGCATGTAAAGATGACTATTGGAAACAAGCTATGAAAGTTGAATTAGATTAGATAGAAAAGAATTGAACATGGGAATTGGTCCCTAGACTAGAAGACAATAATGTGATAGGAACCAAATGGGTATTTAGGAACAAGATGAATGAACAAGGAGTAGTTGTAAGAAACAAAGCATGACTAGTATGCAAAGCTTCTAATAACAAGAAGGAATAGATTATGAGGAGACTCATCCTCCAGTGGCTAGAATAGAAACAATAAGACTATTTTTTGTTAGCTTAAAGAATAAATTTAACAATTGAGTGCCAATACACTCAACCAAGGTGAAGAGTAAGTGTCGAGTAAGATGAAGTGCCAAGCTATATCAAGTGCCGAGTAATAGTAGGTACCGAGTGTAACAAGTGTCGAGTGTAACAAGTGCTAAGTGTATCAAGTGTCAAGTGTCAAAAAGTGCCAAGAGTAACAAGTGTTGAGTGTTAATAGGTGCTGAGTGATATAGTTTTGTTTAGGTGTAGAGCATCAGCAATGCTTCAGGAGTTGAGTAACATAGAATATCAGCATAAAAGTTTAAAATTGCACAAACTATGATGCAAACAGTTTTTGTAGCTGACATAAGGAAAATTTCAAAGGATTTAATGATGAGATCGAATATTTTATTTTTCCTATGAAATCTACATGTAGCCAATAAGAAAAATGATAAAGGCATGCAACCAATCAGTAAAAGACAAGTATTGAGCGAGAAATTGAGATTCAATATGGATCATAGATCCATATCTAACCCTAAGTCTTTGAAGTCATTATAAGGAAGATGAAATTTCATTGTAAATATATATGAGTCAATATACAAGGGTTCACAAGGAAAACTATTTTCAAAAGTGAGGGTTATCAGATCACAAAAGGATCAAGATCAGAGAAACTGGAAAAGGTGCCTGCATTCAGCAATCAAGGATTGTAATCTATCAGGTTCGTTAGACCTAATACTTTATAGCAATTGTATTAGAATGAAAATCATATGGTTATAGGTTAGCTTAACAACTATTTTTTAGATCCTTTAATTAGGTGATTAAAATCCTTTAACAAGGTGACACTTCATGTTAAGTGTTTGTAAAGCCTTTAACTAGGTCACTATTGATACAATGTAAAAAGCCTTTAACAGGGTAGACCATCAGAAGTGGTTGAAAAATATTGCTACAGTAATTTTTGTGGGTACCATCCCCACCCTAGTTTTACCTTCTTGTTCCTGGAGGGTTTCTAGGTTACCAATTTCCAGTGTTATGAGTTTTTGATGCATGTGTTTAGTTTCATATTTGTTTGATGTATTTTCATGCATGCAATTTACTCACTGTTAAAATTTTTATTGGCTAAAGTATGATACTTATGATTCACCCCCCTCCCCTCATAAGTACTCTTTCCATATTTGAATATTCTAACAATTGGTATTAGAGCTAATCCAGGTTCACACAAAGAAAAGCCTAACAGCTTGGAGGAAAAGATCTAAAGATGGAAGCTTTCAAACTTGGAAAGATCATTGAAAATCAGGTGATAGATGAGCAACTTGCTCTACATAGCTTGGAGGAATTTAGAAACAAGTTGAGAAATTCATTGAAAAAAAGGAAGGATCTAGCCATAGCCAAAAATGAGACAAACTACAAAGAGATTGATACCACCAACATATTTTCCAACGGAGACACTAAAGAGTTTGATGCAGCAATAGCAGAACTGATGGAGAAAAAAAAAGCTCAAATAGAGGAGATAAGATCTCTCAATATGGAACATGAATCATAGGCCATAATTATATGTGAAATTACTGAACAAAAGAAAAGAGCAGTTGATGATAAGGTTATGATGGAAAATGACAAAAGAAATCTTGCAAATAGACTTGAAGAAAAATGTACTCAACTGAAAAGGATCTCAAACATGCAGATGGATACACTTGCTCAAATGATGAACCTTCATCATGAACTCAATGTGAAAGATATTGAGATATCTACTTTGAAGATGCAGAATGAACAAATGCAAAATGAATTGAACAGAGAAAGAGAGGTGGCAGAGAACCTCAACAAGTCAAGTGAAGCCATCAAATATTTTGAGCAATTACTAAAATCTCGAAGATCAATCCATGATACATTAGGACTTGGATACAACAGCACTAAAGTTGGAGAATCATCAAAGAGTGCAGAACAAATAAGTGATAAAGGTAAAGATGATAAACCTATGTTTCATTTCTGTGGAAAGAAAGGACATACATCTAATGTATGTAGAAGCAAGAATTCCCATCAGCATGATAAACCCAAAAGTATAAACCATTGTCATAAATGCAAGAAGCAAGGTCATCAAGCATATAAATGCAGAACCAAAACTACTAAGACATCAAGATTTGATGGACATTGTTATAATTGCAAAAAGTATGGTCATAGAGCTTTTGAATGTAGATCAAAGCCTATGTGGACATTAAATCAACTAGCAAAAACATCAAATCATGAATTTTGGGATTACAACACCAGGTACAGTTGTCACTATTGTCAATAATATGGACATATACCACAAAACTACATAAGAACACATTTTAGAGGGAACTACAAAAGATGGTTGAGCCAAACTACATGTTTCAATTGCTTAAAAATTGGTCATGTCAGTAGCAATTGCCCAACAATGTCAAAGGCATCAAGTTCTGAGTTCAGCAATGGAAAGGCAAAGATAGATGTTGGACATATCAGAAGTGAAATGAATAAGACATGGAAGAAGAAAGATTAGTATAACACATCAAGTGTAGAGATCACTTCACCTAATAGGTCAAGTGATCATACTTCATCAAATTAAGCAAGAATAAGTGTGTGGGATTGATAAACCAAGTTACATCATAAATCAGTCCCAAGACATAGAAGAACTGCAAAGAAAAAATCAACATAAGCAAAGATGCCAAGTCAAAACTGAGAACTTTGCAAGATCTGTCAAAGTTTTCTTCAGGTGCCGAGTTGCTAATAGCGACCGAGTTGATAGTTGATGTCAAGTTGTGAAATATCAATAGGAGCCAAGCAAAGTGAAACACAATGGGAGCCAAGTCATGTTGAAACCTTTCAGGTGCTGAGTAGAAAGTTGGCAGGGCACTAAGCATTAATTACTCTATTTTGAAGGGTACATAAATCTAATTTTCGATCATTTTCCCACCATTCAAACAAGAAGAAAAGCTGAGAAGAGCGAAGAAGATCAAGATCAGCTTAGAAGCCATTTGTGAAGATTTCAACAGCGATTCAAGACAAGTTTCATCGATTTGAGGTATTTTACTTAAGTGCCAAGCTATGTAGAACTTATAAACTTGTTTAAATCGTAAACCCTAGTTTGGAAAACAATGGCATCTAGGTCAGGAATCACTAAGTGTAGAGAGAGTCATGAGATATAGTTGGTCAGCAATGAAGTTAAACAACCTAAATTTAAGCCCATTCCAGAAGTAGCATATAAGAATGATCCTGCAGGTGCATTATCATTTATTTTGGATAAAGTTGTTATGGTCCAAGATGTTCGCAGATGTTATAACTGCAAAATTGGAGCCATAGGAGATTTAGAAATCTATAATGCATATGACAAACTATGTGAGAACAAAAGACTGAAAGATGAGTTCTCAATAATAGAAAGAAAAGGATTAACCAAAACCCTAGCATTTTCGATTGTTTTCAAAACTGAATGGGTACAGATAGTTTTGAGCAGAATACACGATGAAGTTTTTTGGTTAGACTCAAGGCCAGTAAAATTCACCAAGAAAACTGTTCATAGGGTTATTGGTATTCCAACCCTAGATCGGCCAAAGACCCTGCGAAGTGACAAAAGGGAAGTAATAGAGAAAAATATAGGTGCTAAATGGAACAATAGAGGAATGACTATCGACACAATCACAGATCCCCTACTAGATTTTGCTATGGGAATCATTTCACACAAATTCTATCAATCAAGCAAGTTAAATAGTGTACCTTGTATAGCAGTTGATGTTGCATACAAGATAATAAAAAAGGATCACACTTATGATCTAGCAGAGCTCATGTTTCAACAGATTAATGAAAATCTAGGAGCTATAAGGAAGAGCAAGGTAGCTCAATGCAAATTTGGATCAGTGTTGATGTGCATGTTTTCTCTATCTGATGAAAGAATTCCCTTCTATGGGCAAGGTAAGATGGAGTCCAGACAAAACAATTGTTGAACAAATCAATGGATACATTGAATAGATGGGTGAAAATTTTGATGTCCAAATGACTAGTTACTTTGAGGACTTCAAAAATTCCATGAAACAAAGAATGAGGATTCTAGTCTCATTGACTGAGAAATATGAAAAGGACATTTTTTTTCTTGTAGATATAGATTATACCTACATACAACTAGTTATACCTAGAGTAAGATGGCTTAGGCCACTAGGTTATGAACTTGATATTGATCAAGCTTCTGCAACAATAACAACCCTACTTGTAGAAGAAGCTGATAAAAATGCAAAAACTTTTGGAACCTATGATGTTGTCAAATCAAGGGTGATAACAAATTTGAAGATTGCTTCTGCAATAAAGAAGAAAGAAAAAATGGTAAGGCAAATCAAGAGAAAATTTGGGGTTGAAGAAGAAGAAACAATAGAAGAGGAAGGAGAAGACATTGAAGAAGAGGGAGATAAACTTCAAGGTCTGACTCAAGGGTTAGGAGAAGATAAAGAGGAAAGTGCTAAGGAAGAAGAAGTTGAGGAAGCACCAGTTAAAAGAAAGGCCAGAACTCCTCATGCTCCTCAATCCGAGGGGAAGAAAGCAGCTGCTCCTGCACCAAAGAGACCTACCACAAGGGCTGCAGCACAAAAAGCCTAAGAGGAGGCAAAAGGAAAGAAGAAAGACTCAAAGAAGACTACTTCTGAGTCCAAGAAAAGAAAATTTATTCCCCAGTCTGAAATAGATGATGAGAAGACAGAATCAGAGGACAACAATCAATTTCAAGTGGTAAGACACAAACCTCAGACTGATGTTGACAAATTATGTTCAAAAATTAGGAATGATGATTTGAAAGGTTTAAAGAACCTGAATTTTTATAAGCTCACCAAAGAAGAGCAAAATAAAATAGATGAATCTATGTATGCTATGATGGCTAAATATAAGCACACACCTATAGAATTAGATGAATCTATGCCAAAATAATTGTATAAAATTGTAGAGGATAAATGGCATTTTTGTTTACAAATGGAAAAAGAGATAAGGGAGTCAACATTAGCCAAATTGTTGCTAGGTTTGACTAAAGATCAAGTAACAAATGTAGTAAAAAGGCATAATAATATATTCACTCCCAAGCATAGAGCATTCAACATATTGCAGAATAAAATTGAAGAGGTAGTTACTAAATCCACAAGATTGTGGAAAATAGTTTACAAGAAAATAGAAGATGTATATAATGAAGAATATGAGGCAGAGGCAAGTGCCAAGAGAAGGGAAAAGAAGATGTCAGGAACCAAAGAAAAAGAGAAGGAACAAGTGGAGAAGAATAGTAAAGAAGAAAAGGAAGAAAAAGCACATACAGAGGAGAAAGAGGAAGAGAAAGATACAGCTGAGCCACAAGATCAAAGTATGCAAAATACACAGGTATCTCCTCCTAGTCCTCGTCATGCCACCATCAAACCTGCAGATATTATAAAAATAAAAGATGTTACAGACACTTCAAATCCAAACATCAATCCATTAACTATAGAGGATTTAGAAATCCTTGACCAATCATCACTAGTAGCAAAATTAAGTTCAAATCCTGTATTGCTCAGTGTTGATGAATTACAAAATCCATAATTTAAAATAGAGATAGTCAAGGTAAAAGCACAAGTGCCACTTTCAACCATACAAACTACTGGTATTCTATTTCTTCCACCACCACCTCTACCAAGTGTAGTCACTTATACACTTCAAATGCCGAGTACAATAGTAGGGGAAATAAAAGAAACATCTAAACAACCAACAAGTTCAACTCCACCTAGCAGTCATAAAAGGGATACTTAAGCTAAAGAAAAAGATGAGACAAAGAAGAAGGAGGAGACTGCAATACAAACACTAGTTGCATTACCAAAATCTGGTACTCCAACATAGACTCTTCAACAGTCGAGCAGAAATGGGTTACAGCTACAAATCTGGACACCAGGCTTGAGCTCATCAAAAGTAGTCAAGTAACTTCACTATGGAGTTCCTAAGCTTGATGAAGAAATAAAGATCCCATATTATGAATCTAGCACTCTTACTGAAGAAAAGATCAATGAAATTTAGAGTGCATTGGACAGAAGAAGGAGACAAGAAGCACTAAGAAAAGAACACAAGCATAAGCTTACCTTGAATGAAATCAAAGACATATTCATAGAAGCTTTTTGCTTACAGTCTCCAGATGAGTCAAGACCAATTATAGAGCAACTATCTAATATAGTTGACCAAGTGACTAATGAAGACCAGGAAACAAATGCCAGATTGCTTGAATGGTCAGAAAGGAACTTCCAAGGCAAGGTAAATAGTAAAATATCTGATGATATAGCACTGTCACAAGAAGAAATGGCAAAGAAAATCAAAATAGTTAAAATTGTACTAGGAAACATCTTTTCCCTGTACAACAAGTTGTGTGATTTTTCCACATTCACACAAGACACTAGCTAGAAAATACTGAGCTTGCAAAACAATCTGAAGATTTCTAGCATGCAACTGCCCACAAATCCAGCTCCGAGTGAGAAGCATTTTGCCCAATCGCTTCACACACAAAGAGAGTTAGCTATCTTAGTAGCAGAGGATGCAACCACAAAAGCTAAATTGATGCAAATTCAATCATCAATAAATCCTCATTTGGAACTACTTCACAAGGAGCAGATAAATGCAAAGACAGTCCTCAAGAAAGATCCCAATTTTTCTTCATCTGTTGGACTTGTACACCTAGCAGTAGAGATTTCCATCCAACATAAGACATTGGATGTCACACTAGCAAATTGGGATGCAGCTTTGAAGGTACTCCTTGAAGTAAATAGTACATTTTTGGCCAAGTATGGCATTTCTTTGTAAGACCCTTGACATAAAGTGTCAAAAAGGGGGAGAATAAGTATGGGGGAGTGATAAGAAGTGATTAAGTATGGGGGAGTTAAGTACAGGAATGAAATAATATGAAATGATAAGTATGATAAAAGGGGGAGATAGAAAATTTTGGGAGCAAATTTTGAGATATCAAATTTTGAATAGGACAGAACTCACTGAGTGTACATACAAGATCAATGAATAAGGAGTCACAAGGATCTTAGTTAAGTGTTTTTGCCACTCATGTCAAAGGGGGAGATTGTTAGCTTAAAGAATAAATTTGACAACTGAGTGTCAATACACTCAACTAAAATAAGGAGTAAGTGCCAAGTAAGATGAAGTGACAAGCTATATCAAGTGCCAAGTAACAGTAGGTGCCGAGTGTAACAAGTGTCGAGTGTAACAAGTGTCGAGTGTAACAAGTGTTGAGTGTCAACAAGTGCCGAGAGTAACAAGTGCCAAGTGTTAATAGGTGTCAAGTGATACAATTTTGTTTAGGTGCCGAGCTATCCAGGAAACAACATGTGCCGATCATTAGCAATGCTTCAGGAGTCGAGTAACACAAAATATCAGCATAAAAGTTTGAAATTGCACAAACTATGATGCAAACAGTTTTTGCAGCCGATATAAGGAAAATCTCGAAAGATTTAATGATGAGATTGGATCTTTTATTTTTCCTATGAAATCTACATGCAGCCAATAATAAAAATGATAAAGGCATGCAACCAATCAGTAAAAGACAAGTATTGAGTAGAAAATTGAGATTCAATATGGATCGTAGATCCATATCTAACCCTAAGTCTTTGAAGTCTTTATAAGGAAGATGAAATTTCATTATAAAGATATATGAGTGGACATACAAGGGTGCACAAGGAAAACTATTTTAAAAAGTGAGGGTTATCATATCACAAAAAGATCAAGATCAGAGAAAGCGAAAAAGGTGCCTACATTCAGTAATCAAGGATTGTAATCTATCAGGTTCATTATACCTAATATTTTCTAGAAATTGTATTAGAATGAAAATCCTATGGTGATAGGTTAGCTTAACATCTATTTTGTAGATCCTTTAATTAGGTGATTAAAATCCTTTAACAAAGTGACACTTCATGTTAAGTGTTTGTAAAGCCTTTAACCAGGTCACTATTGATACAGTGTAAAGCCTTTAATAGGGCAGGCCTTTAACAGGGCAAACCATCAGAAGTGGTTGAACAATATTGCTATAGTAATTTTTGTGGGTACCATCCCCACCCCAATTTTACCTTCTTGTTCCTGGAGGGTTTTTGGGTTACCAATTTCCAGTGTTATGAGTTGTTGATGCATGTGTTTAGTTTCTTATTTTTTTGATGTATTTTCATGCATGCAATTTACTCACTATTAAAAGTTTTATTGGCTAAAGTATGATACTTATGATTCACCCCCCCTCCCCACCCCCCCCCCATATTTGAATATTCCAACATTTTTAGCCCATGCAACACAAAGAAATACAAAGTATATTAGATGGTTGTCAAGTCAACATTTTTGAATGGAGAACTTGAAGAAGACATATACATTGAGTAGCGTAAAGGATATCCTTTGATAGATGACAAGGATATTATATGAAAACTAAGGATAGCATTATACGGATTGAAGAAAGCATCTAGAACCTAGTATGCAAGGTTAGAAAAGCACTTAACAAAGCTCAAATATAAAAAAGGTATGGCAGATAGCAATCTATATTGGAAGGAAACTAATGATGGTTAGATGATTTTGGTAATATTTGTTGATAGTATTATATTTGGAGGCAATAATGAAGAAAGAAAGAAGTTTGTAGAAGAAATAAAATATTTGAAAATGATATAAGAAATAAAATATTTCCTGGGATTGTAGATAGTACAGAATAAAGAAGGAATCTTTATTTCTTAGAGTAAGAACTTGAAAGACTTTCTGAAAATTTTTGGTTTTGAAACATGTAAACCTATTGGAACACCTATGGTAACTAACCAAAAGTTATCTACCAAGGATGAGACACCTACTATTGAAAAAAAAAAGTATAGATCTATGATTAGAGGATTATAGTATCTAATTCACACTATGCCAGATATAGCAAATGCAATTGGAATTGTTGCAATATTCCAAGCTAATCCTAGAGAAGCACAATATGCAGTAGTGAAAAGGATATTTAGATATCTAAAAGGAACTTCAAAATTTGGATTATGGTATGTTACATCTAATGATTTTACTCTAAGTGCTTATACTAATGTAGATTCGACTGACAATATGGATGAAAGAAAGAGCACTAGTGGAGAAGCCTCCTTTCTTGTAGGAAGATTGGTTTCTTGGTTAAGAAAGAAGTAGCATTATACATATCAAAGTACAATAGAAGCAAAGTATGTTGCAGTAGAAAATAATTGCAATCAAGTTATTTGGATGAAAAAGATGCTAAAAGATATAAAGATAGAAATAAGTGAACCTATTGGTATACATTGTGATAACACAAGCATGGTAAACATGTCTAAGAATCTAGTGTTTCATTCAAATACTAAGCATATTTCTATTAGGTATCACATGTTGAGAGAAAAAAGTTGTAGAAAAAGAAATTAGATTGGAGTATGTAAGCACAAAAGAGAAGATTGTAGATATATTCACTAAGCCTCTTCCCAAAGAGACCTTTGAGTATTTGTGAGGTATTCTTGGGGTTTGTAGGTGCACTTTTAGTACACCATTTTAAAAACTTTTAAAGTTGCCTCATGTAAAGAATTTCCCAAAATTGTTCCCAGTATGCTTAACAAAGTTTTCATGAAGGATTGAATTGTTTCTGAGTCCATATATGCAAATGTGGAAGCAAATGGAAGTCAAAGTTCATTTTTCTGCCATGGAGAAGCACTTCTTGAATTTTTTGCAATAGAGTAGTCAACTTGGGATTATCCACCAAAACGAAAAATGCGTAGCAGAAAATTCATTTTCGCTATGACTTTCGTAGTCATTTTCAAATTTTCCATGGGAGAAGCAAATATTTTATTTTTCAGCAAAAGGAAAAATGCATAGTGAAAAAATTAGTTTTTGCTACGACTTTCGTAGGCAAAGTCCAATTTTCCACATGAGGAGAGAAAAGGAAAATCTCAATCCATAATGAAGGTATATGGGGTCTAGCATCAAGATCACTCCAGAAAAATAATTTGTGAATAAATCTACATCAAAATTGTGCCCACTACATGGAAATGGAAAATTGAAAATTGGATGTGCTTTTTGCACTCAATAATGGAATTTCCACCAAGCATCAAATCCATAATAGAGAGATGGAAAAGAGCTTTTAATTGATTAAACAAGTAATGATAATCTCACAATGATTTATTGATTGAAGATTTGAACATCAATGTGGCATTAAATGTGAAATAAAAAATTCATTTTCCACAACACCTTTTGCAGTCAAAGTTCAAATTTCCACAAAAGGGAGAAGACAAAAATCAGATTTCCACTATAAGCATTCCAAAGAATTTCTCCCAAATTTTAGTAGAGAATTAACATTGTAAGCATGGAAGATAACATTCTTGTAGATTGAAGACATATGGATTATAAAGCATTGAAAGAAGAGTGGCCAAAATTTTTATCTTATCAATTTTGATTTTTCAACAATCATATAGACCAACATTCAGTAGCTCATATATTTTGACTCAGTGATTATTTTTTCAGTCGCTTTGGTCAGAATTGTAGTGCCTACCCTTAGTTCGCATTTTTTCTATCATTGTCAAACTCTTTTAGGGATGATGATTAGTTAGATGATTTATTATCATATGTGTTTTCTTATGGATACTTACCCCATACTTGCATGTGTATGGTGTGCGTGTTTGTTTTCTTTCTGTATGGCATTTCTGATGTGGTTAAGGAAGGGAGTTGTAGTCACCTGCTAGTCAGGATCTACATGATGCACCACTTCTTGCCATTGCCTATTTGGATTAGTATATATATTGTGCTTGTACATATGTGGGTTTTATGTAGGTTGTAGGTATTGGGTATTGACTTCCCTGAATTGCCAAGATGAGCATACCCTATTGCATTATCCCAATGGTAAGAGAGGGGAGATAAAATTCTCAAGTCCAAATCGCAAACCTTTAAGCCATTTGTCCTAATTGAAAATGAGGACAAGTATCTGAGTTGAGTACCCTCCAAATACGTCAAATAATGTAATTCATGATATTAACCCTTTTGGTTTTATTTTGCATGTGTTTTGCTATGATGGGTTTTTGTATTTTACTTTATGAGTCTTTAGTGTATTTTCTATTAATTAAGCCTAATTAAAAGATTTAATTAATGGTTTAATTTAATGAAAAATTAATATGATATTTATTTTATTTTATTAATTGGGAAATTAATTAAATAAAGAGAATTAAATTTGAAGATAAAAGTTATAAGTTTAAATTTAGAACGTGATAATATTTATTAATTTAATAAGAATATATTTAGAGCTCATTTTTATTTTATCAATTAAGTTTCGAAAATAAATTTAAAAGTGGAAAAGATATTAAAATTATTAAAAGATTCTAGATCATATGATGCATGCATGTGATTAAAATATATTAAGATAAAAAAATTCTTTTGGATTTGTTAATTTTGATGATCATAATGATGTTGTTGAAAGATCTTAATTGTGGGGCTAGCTGGCCGACAACTTGCCTCCAACTACTTTGGTAATGTGTGGTGACTTCAATATGGTTTAGTTGGCCTCTAATAAAGATTGTATTTTACCTTTTCATTGGATAGCTAGGGAAAGGGAAGCCTGGTACTACATACACAATAAATTGGGCCTTTTTATCCCAATACTAACTACTGCCAACATAGTGGAGTTTGGGACACTTGGTCCAACTTTTGAGCTAGCTTTGACTGCATTTTGAAATGTCTTGATGGTGCCATGATTACAACACAATCTTTTTTCTCCTTTTATGAGGATCAATATTTAGCTATTGTTTTATTGCCAGATGCCATGTTATCTAACCACTATACCATTTATTTTTCTATTTTGTGGCACACAACTATCCAAACAGTTGTCAGATCTCAATTTTTTCTCAACATGTTAGTGCTAATGCAAGATTCCACTATTTCTCATATCCTACATTCTAGAATTTGGATCTATGTCTTCATTCCTAGACAAGATAGATTCACTGGTGGAATGATGACATTACTAGAACCTCTAACTTTTTGCACATCTATGGGCAATAGTTGGTAGTTTTCAGAAAGTGGTCTTATGAATCCACTACCACTACTCTTAAAAATGCTTCTAAGGCTCTCACACTTAACCCTTTTGATGTTGATTTGAAAATTCAACTTACCAAACTTCACCATGAAAAATAGGTTGTAGGTAATTATGTTGCTTGAGGGGCCTAAATCAAAGCTTGCCTCTATTGTTTGGAGGTTGGTCATAAAGCATCAAAAGAGTTCTTTTTGGCACTTCTATTTTCTCCAATCTCCTCGACATCTTGGAAGCATTTTTTCATGACTATGAAAATATGTTTGCTTTATAGTGAAATTTGGTTTCTCAAGAGGAAGCTCTCAAAAAGTGTATTTTTGTTACTCCAAGCCACCTAGTAGTTGAGCAACATGATGTCTAAGAGAAACTTCTTACCCTCCAAGATCTTAAAGAGGTGATTTTCTCTATGGAAGATGATAAATCCCCTAGGTGTGATAGGTTTCCTTGTGAATTTTACAAACACCTCTAGGAGTATATTGGTCCAAGTTTGCACAAATTTTATCTTGAAGCATGCCATTCTAAAAGCCTAGGAGCTATTATCAAAAAAGGAAACATTAAATTCATACCTAAAGCTAGAGATCCTTAGGATATTTGCAATTGGTAGCCCATTACCCTTCTTAATATGTCACATAAGATTATTGCAAAGGAAATTTCTCTCAAAATTTTCCATCTCCTTCCTTTAATTGTGTGGTCCAAGTAAACTAGCTTTACTGAGTCTAGATATATTCTTGACAACATCATTGCTATTTGGGAAGGTATGGATTGGGCGCACAAGTCCAATTTTGAAAATAGATTTTTCTAGAGCTTATGACTAGTTTGAATGGCCTTTCATTTAGGCTATGCTCTAGGCTCTTGGTTTTGGTCCCAATTTCCTATAGTCCATAGAGATGCTCTTTGGAGATGCTAATGCTTTCATTACCATCAATAACTCCCAATCCAACATCTTCAAGCTTTTCTGTTCCATCAGGAAAGGTTTCCCTCTAGCTCCAGTACTTTATTTTCTTGTTGTCGAAGGGTTTATTACTTACTAGCCCAATCCATGTTATAAGGTTTGGTTCATGGCATCTATTTACTAGAATCTTCTTCCTAGTTGCTCAATGGTCATTTTCCTAATGATTCCTTTCTCAATCTTTTGGAGGATAAAGAAAACATCAATAATGACATGAATTGCTTTGACACTTTTTATGAAGCCTTTGGCTCTAATATTCAATGGCATAAAAGCTCTATTATTGCTAATCTTTTTTGCCAGCTACACCTTGGATTAACCAGTTTGAATGGAAATGGGTCATGCATAGGGAGATTTTCAACTTCTTAAGCATTCCTCTTGCTTTTCAAGCATCACCAATGGATCTTTGGAACATTGTGCTTGCCAAGATTACTAGGAAGTTGGATTATTGTCTTCAAAATCACTTTATCTTGTGGGAGAATTTCAGATTTTCTCTAAAGTTCTTACATCTATGCATGTCTATGATTCTTCTTGTTGGGCTCCTTCAAAAGCTTCTTATCAGAAATTAGAGTGATTTCTTTGTAATTTTCTTTGGGCTTCTAGTTCTAATCATCATGGCTTTCATAGAGTTTCTTGGGAGTTTTGTTGTCTCCCCAAAGACTCTAGAGGCCTTGGTCTTCTCTCCACATAGAAGAAAGGGCTTTCTCTATGTGCCAAATGCATTATTTGTGTCATCACGAGAGATGAAGTTTGGAAGATTCTAGTTTGGCATTGCATTTCCTTTGGGTTTCCTTTAGAAATACCTGCATGGAAGGGAATTTTCTTTCAAACCCTTCTCATCATGTGAGAAACCATGCTCATACAAGGCTCTTTTGTTATCAAGAGCATATGTAAATCTTGGAAATCTATTAAAACTTGGCTTCGTTGGTCTGGTCATGAGTTTCATGATGGCTTCTCTTTGAACGAGCAAAACATTTGGTGGTCTCCCCTATTTTCCATCTAGGGTATTCCCCTATCCAAGACTCAAGGTGCTAGTGCTCTACATTTTTTCAAATGAGGCATCAAGACTCCTAAAGATATTTTCTCTAGCGCCTCCATGACTTAGATCTTTGGAAGATATGCGAGTCTAGTACCAGCTTGCCTGTTCAAATTAGTAGACTTTTGACTTATCACTTTTTATAATTCTAGGTCATTTAATTCATAAAGTGGGTCCAGTCTGTTAGACCTTAATGGACTGATTGGAAGTGATATCTTGCCACTCCTTTCACTAGCTATAAACCAAGTCTAGGTTACAAATGACTTTCTCCTCATCTACTAATGGTGGATAAGCTCAATCTAATATGGCATTTGCAATCTTCCCTTTCTCAATGGAGAAAGCACTTTGACACTATTTGGAGGGCCATCATAGGACCAAAGATTGCCTATTTTGCTTGGTGCCTAGCTTTTCAAGGTCTTCCCCTTGCACCTCAGCTCAAGAATATTGGGGTTATGGATCCTAGGTGTCCATTTTGTGGCTAACCATAGTCTTTCTTACATATTTTCTAGTTCTTTAGATGTGCTCAAAACTATTGGCACTGGATTCATGATTTTTTAAGCTGAACTAAACCCTTTTTTTTGCACATGGTCATTTAGGGGGATTCTCCCAGGATCTCTAGAAAATTTATCCATATTTGGCATACCTTCAGGATGGAGATTTTATTCACTCTATGGAAAGAAACAAATGTTGTTCTTTTTTCACATAGCTTTCTTGATATAAGTATTTCTATGTACACTAAGCCATGTATTTATAATAACATAATGATGTAGATTCAAGTGCAAGAAAATGAGGTGGTCCTAGAGGTGGAATGTCTTTAAGAGCTTCTTAATCACTATGGAAATGCCCATTGCACTATTACCAAGATACCTCCAAATGCCTCAGTTGATACCATGACACCTAGAGGTAGCCACTAGAGACAAAGTTCTTTACGCAACCACTCATACACACCATGCTCATAGGATTCCCACTAATACTCTCCTAGGGGTGGTAATGGTGGGTGGAGATACTACTTAGTTTTCCTACTATGGTGGCACTAGTTGGTCCTTGACTCCTCCTCTTGGTCCTTGATGAGTGGTTTCTTGAAAGTGACATTTTCTCCTAGAATTGACCATCTCTCTTCCATGGCTTGATACAAAGGATATTGAGCAAGCCCCTGATGATATTATTGGTGGCTAGACTATTCCCATCCTACCTACCAATCCTAGGGATGACTAGTGATTTCATGATCAGGATGAACCATCCCCATCACCTAGTTTATTTTTATTTTTATGAATAGTTGTTAATTTATGCTTTGGCCATGTGAACTCTTGCCAGGTGATCTTGTATCCCAAGGCTACTTTTTTGTTAATTGTAATCTTAGTATATTATTTATTAATAGAAAAAGACTATTTTATCAAAAATTAATGTTCACAATACAATAGGGGGCTTAATCAGTTATGTAATTATCAAACTCAAAATCAACTTAAATCCAACCTAATTATGTGAGAAATGTAATCAGCAATCATGAAATACAAATATACATAGTGACACTAGATATGCTGACTAGGGAAACCCTTGATTAGAGGGAAAACCCCTGTGGGCAGGAAACCCACAAAATGATGTACTAATATAAATGTTCCCTATCAAAGGCTAGATCATATTAAGAGTCTAATTAATCATATTTAGTACATATGAGTCCCTATTAGGAGACTTTGAATCCTTGTTAGGAGATTTGAACACTATTAGGAGTTGTGGAAGGAAACTAATCCCACTGTCCAAATAGCTTCAAGATCATACCAATGAACTGAATGTCTAATTGACCTTGGTATTATTCCTTTAAGAATAATATATGTGTAACAATCTTTTACTTCTTCCTTTATCTAGTACATTGGACTCCTTCACCTTTAGATCATGCAATTAGATCTAGAACTCTATACTTAGTAGCAATAACCCTTAAGGTCACTTACACACATAGGTAGGTCACTCTACTTCTGTATCACTTTTCTTCTTAGTAATTCATAGGTCTTCTCTACTCTATATCTTTTTTTAAACAAGGAAAACATCTTTCCTTTATATGATGCTCAATAAAAATTCCTTGAGTCGGCTTCCCACTTAATTATAATACATTAATTAAATGAATACAAATTTATTTAATATTGTTGGCTCACAGTTATAAAAACACGTGCAACTTCTGTACATGTGCACTCTCTAAAGTCATCAATGGTTAATATACTATCTCTAGTTAATTGTGAAACCTTTCACTACATTTTAATGAACTACAACAATCACAAAATAGGAACTACTTTTCTTATACTCTATTTTCATACGGTTCTCTATAGATCAATCATATCTTCTAGATATTGTCAATATAGGTTATGTGCACTCACCCTTGTAACAAAGACATACTATAGTATGCATTGGATACTACACATAAATAGATGAGTGATATATTGTCCTAAATTATAAAAATCATAGTTTTCTTATGTGTTAGTTTTTACAAACTTATTACAATATTGTCAACAATGAAAAACACAACTATGAATACATCATATCAATGTTCTACAATGCTCCCCCATAGCATTAGCATTCATGGTAACAATCTCTCCCTTTGGAATTGAAGGAAACATAGATGAAAAAAATCTAAGTTCTAAGAATACCAAATGTACATCTTCATCATGTTTTTCTTTCTTCCCAATTGAATGTTTTTCATACCACTCTCTCTACCATTGACATCAATGTAATAGGTAATATATAGATGATTTAATTGTTCAAAGATACAATAATTTACGAACACAACCACAAACCACTCTGTTGCTTTACAATCCATAAATAACTCAAGTGTTTAGAGGAATTGTTGCTTACTTATCATCAATTACCAAGAGTCCTCTAACTTTTCTCATCACATATACTCCCCCATTGAGGAAGCATCAACATTTAGTCTAGTCTAACGATTGTGCTCTATTCCCTGGACTGATGCACTTTTACATCTTCTATTCTAAATTAGGTACGGGCATAACCCCAAGCATATCTCTTAGGTATTTAAATATTATCTGATCAATAGGATGATTCTTATCATATTCTTATTTGGGGTAGGAGCTGTTGCTTCAACTCTTATTTTAGGTACTATGCTATGTTCTTCTCTTGTTTCTTTAGTTTACACATTATTCTATAGGTCATTGTTAGTCTTGAGAAATAATTCATTGCTTCTATTTTTCATCTCAGACTTATCTTCATCAGAGTTATAATCTATCATCTTTTTTTTGGTGCCAAAATTTTCATCTATCTTCACATTTGTGCACTCTACTATATTATTTGTACTGTACTTGAAACATTTGTAGGCTTTATTTTTTAATGAATAGCCAAGAAACATACCTTGATCAATCCTTGGATAAAACTTACTAATATCATCATCACTTTTGATGTAAGACTTCCAAATATTTTAAAATATTTTATTGATGGTGAGTATCCAAACCATAATTCATAAGATGTTTTTTCAATACCTTTCCTGATATGTACTCTATTTAGAGTATATACTTCTATATTGACTACTTCTCTCCAAAATGTCTTTGGTACATAATTCTAAAATAGCATAGCTCTTGTTTCTTTAGTAATTGATTTGTTTCTACTTTCAGCAATCAAATTTTTCTCAGGTCAATGTGTTGAAGATAGTTGTCTCTTAATTACATGCTCTTCACAGTAGATGTTGAATTATTTAGAGGTGAATTTTCCTCCTCTATCAAATCTTATGCTCTTGATTTTTGCTCCTGATTCATTCTCTATTTTATTCTTGAATTTCTTGAATTTCTCAAATGCTTCTAATTTTTCTTTAAGAAAAGCTACACATATCATCTTGGTAAAATCATCAATAAAAATGATAAAATACTTTTCTCCATAAAATACTCTTGTTCTTGAAGGACCACAAAAATTTTTATTGACTAATTCTAGCTTTTGCATGGTTCCAAATTGCTTGCTAAGAAATAAAACTTTCTTCTTCTTAGCCAAGATGCATTCCTTACAAACAATGTTAGTGGGCTTAGTGATCTTAGGGTAAATCTCTCACAACAAGTCTATTACTTGCTTTAGCAATGTTATCAAAGTTTATGTGACAAAATATTCTATGCCATAACCAACTATTGTTAACTTTACCTACTAAACATGTTATTTTAGTAGTGTTTAACTAAAATACATTACCTCTGGTTCTTGTGCTAGTACCAAACAATTTTCCTTCCTTGTCCTTGATGATACATGTTTCATTTCCAAACTATAGTTGGTAAGCCTTGTTCACTAGTTGTGCAACACTTAACAAATTGTTAGTTTGTGGTGACTAATTAGGAAAGTACTATACCTACATCATAGTTTGTGGCTGAGATATGATCAAAATATGGCTGACATGTTGTTGCACAATCTAAAGGTGAAGGAGTCCAATGTACTAGATAAAGGAAGAAGTAAAAGATTGCTACACATCTATTATTCTTAAAGGAATAGTACCGATGTCAATTGGACATTGGGTTCATTGGTATGATCTTGAAGCTATTTGGATAGTGGGTTTAGTTACCTTCCACAACACCTAATAGTGTTCAAATCTCCTAACAAGGATTCAAAGTCTCCTAATAGGGACTCATATGTACTAAATATGATTAATTAGACTCTTAATATGGTCTAGCCTTTGGCAGGGAATGTTTATATTAGTACATCATTTTGTGGGTTTCATGCCCACAGGGGTTTTCCCTCTAATCAAGGGTTTCCCTAGTCAACATATCTAGTGTCACTATGTATATTTGTCCTTCATGATTGCTGATTGCATTTGTCACATAATTAGGTTGGATTTAGGTTGATTTTGAGTTTGATAATTACATAACTAATTCACCCCCCTATTATATTGTGAACATTAATTTCTGATAGAATAGTCTTTTTCTATTAATAAATAATATACTAAGATTACAATTAACAAAAAAGGGGCCCTAGGATACAAGATCACCTTGCAAGAGTTCACACGGCCAAAGCTGAAATTAACAACTATTCATAAAAATAAAAATAAACTAGGTAAGGGCGATGGTTCATCCTGATCATGAAATCCCTAGTCATCCCTAGGATTGGTAGGTAAGATGGGAATAGTCTAGCCACCAGAAATACCATCAAGGGCCTACTTAGTATCCTTTGTATCAAGCCATGGAGGAGAGATGGTCAATTCTAGGAGAAAATGCCACTTTCCATAAACCACTCACCAAGGACCAAGAGGAGGAGTCAAGGACCAACTAGTGCCACCAAAGTAGGAAAACTAAGTAGTATCTCCACCCACCATTGCCACCCCTAGGAGAGTATTAGTGGGAAGCCTATGAGCATGGTGTGTATGAGTGGTAACCTAAAGAACTATGCTTCTAGTGGCTACCTCTGGGCTTCATGGTATCAACTAAGGCATCTGGAGGTATCTTGGTAATAGTACAATGGGCATTTCCATAGTGATTAAGAAGGTCTTAAAGGCATGCCACCTCCAGGACCACCTCATTTTCTTGCACTTGAATCTACATCATTATGTTATTATAAATGCATGGCTTAGTGTACACAGAAATACTTATATCAAGAAAGCTATGAGTGAAAAGAACAACATTTTTATCTTTCCATAGAGTGAATAAAATCTCCATCCTAAAGGTATGCCAAATATTGGTAAATTTTCTAGAGATCCTAGGGGAATCCCCCAAAATAACCATGTGCAAAGAAAAGGGTTTAGGTTGGCTTAAAAAAATCATGAATCCAGTTCCAATAGTTTTGAGCACATCTAAAGAACTAGAAAATATGTAGGAAAGACTCTGGTTAGTCACAAAATGGAAACTTAGGATCCATAACCCCAATATTCTTAAGCTAAGGCCCAAGGGAAGACCTTGAAAAGCTAGGCACCAAGAAAAAAGGAAATCTTTGGTTCTATGATGGCCCTCCAAATAATGTCAAAGTGCTTTCTCCATTGAGAAAGAGAAGATTGCAATTGCCATATCAGATTGAGCGTATCCATCGTCAGTAGATGAGGAGAAATCCATTTGTAACCTAGACTTGGTTTGTAGCTAATGAAAGGAGTGGCAAGATATTACTTCCAATTAGTCCACTAAGGTCTAACAGACTGGACCCACTTTATGAATTAAATGACCTAGAATTATAAAAAGTAATAAGTCAAAAGTCTACTGATCTGAACAGGCAACATGGTATTAGACTTGCATATCTTCCAAAGATCTGAGAGTCATGGAGGCCCTAGAGAAATGATCTTTGGATTCTTGATGCCTCATTTGAAAAAATGCAGAGCACTAGCACCTTGAGTCTTGGATAGGGGAATACCCTAGATTGAAAATAGGGGAGACCACCAAATGTTTTGCTAGTTCAAAGAGAACCCATCATGAAACTCATCACCAGACAAGCGAAGGAAAGTTTTAACATCTTCCCAAGCTTTACATATATTCTTGATAACAAAAGAGCCTTGTATGAGCATGGTTTCTCACATGATGAGAAGGGTTTGAAAGAAAATCCCCTTCCATGTTGGTATTTCTAAAGGAAACCCAGAGGAAATGCAATGCCAAACTAGCATCTTCCAAACTTCATCTCTAGTGATGACACAAATAATCCATTTGACACATAGAGAAAGGCCTTTCTTCTATGTGCAGAGAAGGCCAAGGCCTCTAGAGTCTTTGGGGAGACAACAAAAGTCCCAAGAAACTCTATTAAAGCCATGATAATCAAAACTAGAAGCCCAAAGAAAATTACAAATAAATCACTCTAATTTCTTATAAGAGGCTTTTGAAGGAGCCCAACAAGAAGAATAATAGACATGCAGAGATGTAAGAACTTTAGAGAAAATCTGAAATTTTCCCTCAAGATAAAGCGAGTTTTAAGCCAATAATCCAACTTCTTAGTAATCTTGGCAAGCATAGTGTTCCACAGATCCATTGGTGATGCTTGAAAAGAAAAAGGAATGCCTAAATGGTGGAAAATCTCCCTATCCATGACTGATTTCTATTCAAGCTGGTTAATCCAAGCTGTAGCTAGCAAAAAAGACTAGTGATAATAGAGATTTTATGCCATTGAATAGTAGAGCTAGAGGCTCGATAAAAAGTGTCAAGGAGATTCATGTCATTTTTGATGTTTTCTTTATCCTCCAAAAGAGAGAAAGGAATCATCAAGAAAATGACCATTGACCAACTAGAAAAAAGATTCTAGTAAATAGATGCCATGAACCAAACTTGATGACATGGAGTGGGCTAGTAAGTAATAAACCCTTCAACAACAAGAACATAAAGCACTGGAGCTAGAGGGAAACCTTGCCTAATGGAATAGAAAAGCCAAAAGATCTTAGATTGGGAGTTATTGATGGTAATGCAAGCATTAGCATCTCCAAAGAGCATCTCTATGGATATAGGAAATTGGGACCAAAACTAAGAGGCTAGAGCATAGCCTAAATGAAAGGCACATTCAAATTAGTCATAAGCTTTAGAAAAATCTATTTTCAAAAAAATAGCTGGCTACTTGGACTTTCGAGCCCAATCTATACCTTCCCGAATAGTAGTGATGTTGTCAAGAATGTATCTAGACTCGGTAAAGCTAGTTTGCTTGGCCTACACAATTAAAAGAAGGAGATGGAAAATTTTGAGAGAAATTTCCTTAGCAATAATCTTATATGACATATTAAGAAGGGTAATGTGCTGCTAATTGAAAATATCCTAAGGATCTCTAGCTTTAGGTATGAATTTGATTTTTCCTTTGTTGATAATAGCTCCTAGGCTTTTAGAATGGTATGCTTCAAGATAAAATTTGTGCAGATTGGGACCAATATACTCCTAGAGGTGTTTGTAAAATTCATAAGGAAACCTGTCACACCTAGGGGATTTATCATCTTCCATGGAGAAAATCACCTCTTTAAGATCTCAAAGGGTAAGAAGTTTCTTATAGAAATCATGTTGCTCAACTACTAGGTGGCTTGGAGTAAGAAAAATACACTTTTTGAGAGCTTCCTCTTGAGAAACCAAATTTCACTATGAAGCAAACATATTTTCATAGTCACAAAAAAATGCTTCCAAGATGTCAGAGAGATTGGATAAAATAGAACTGCCTAAAAGAACTCTTTTGAAGCTTTATGACCAACCTCCAAATAATAGAGACAAGCTTTGATTTAGGCCCCTCAATCAACATAATTATCTACAACCTATTTTTCATGGTGAAGTTTTGTAAGTTGAATTTTCAAATCAACATCAAAAGGGTTAAGTGTGAGAGCCTTAAAGGTTTTTTTAAGAGCAATGGCAGTGGATTCATAAGACCACTTTTTGAAAACTACCAACTATCACCCATAGATGTGCAAAATGTTAGAGGTTCTAGTAATGGCATCATTCCACTGATGAATCTATCTTGTCTAGGAATGGAGACATAGATCCAAATTCTAGAATTTAGGATATGAGCAATAGTGGAATCTTGCATCAGCACTAACATGTTGAGAAAAATTTGAGATTCTTAGGGTTAGGGTTAGGTATTTTTCATTAAGTTGTGATGCAAAATTGGTTCTTATGGCAGTATTGAGCTATAAGGGATTATAGATTGTAATCAGGTTGTAATCACTGGATCATAATAATATCAAACTTTCTATTTGGTGGGTGTAGCTCATGGATTGGGTGAACCATGTTAAATTTTGGTGTCTTGTGTTCTTTTCTATGTGATCTATTATTTTTAGTTATTGGTCATATTTGCATGTAATTTTTATTTTCTGTCCATGGTTTAATCCTAACAAGTGGTATTAGAGAGAGGGTTTTTTTTAGTTATCCTCTACAGGAAAGTCTTACGGTTGAGTGGGAGTGATTGCAGATGAGGATAAGCTGAGGGTTGATAGGTTTAACGGGCAGAACTTCCAATTATAGAAGATACAAATGGAAGACTATCTTTATCAAAAGGATTTATGGAAGCCATTAGAAGGAAATGCCAAGAATTAGGGATCTATGTCAAATGATGAATGGGATCTTTTGGATAGAAATGTACTTGAAAGCATTCAATTATGCATGGCACCATTGGTAGCATTTAATATTACAAAAGCAAAGACAACAGAAGAGTTGATGAAAACCCTAGTGACATTGTATGAAAGGCCCTCCTCTTCAAATAAGGTATTTCTCATGAAGTGTTTATTTAATATGAAAATGGAAGAAGGTGGGTCTTGTTGGTTTGAATTTTTGTGTGATGAAGTTTCCCTAGTCTAGGTACAAAAAATCAGATTGAATCCATCATTGGTGAATAGGGTTTTCTTGTTTAGTCTTCTAGATTTTGTTTTCCTTTGAAAAATCCTATTAAACCCTATGTCTCATTCCTTTTAAAATTTTTGGGCATGAAATCTTTTTGAACTTTTGTGAATATTTTATTTTCATTTTAAATTTTTTGTGCCCCCAAGTGGTCTTGTTGCCTTATGTCTTTCACTGACTGATTCTAATGAGATCTACAACAGTCACTACTTAACTATGGTGAGTTACACACTTATGTATAGCAAGGTAGAAAATGCCATGAAACTAAAGAACGTTGCCATAAAATGGAGATGCGGTAGTTAGAAAATATGTTGTGGTTGAAGTTTCAATCATGTGCATTTTTCAGAGTTGTGAGAGTAGGAAAAAGAACCCAGTAAAAGGTGGGTAGAAGAAATCACTAGAATAATGATCTTTCCAATGATTTGCTACTTCATCATCAGAAAAACTAAGCATCTTGCCATTAGCAACATAGTGAATAGCTGGGAAATATATTACACAATGCCCTCAAAATTTCCCAGTGACCATAAAATTTTCCAAGTAGCATGGTGTGTAATAATAATAATTGTCAGAATCATTTAATAAGAGTGATGGTGACTTGACTTGTCTTTATTCTTCTGACGCCAAGTTTTGTTAAGACATCATAGCTTCCTACTTCGCTATCAAAAATTTTAGGCATCTTGCCATTAGCGACATAGTGAGTTGCCATGAAATGAACATTTGGCGGGACCTCAAGCAATGTGCAAAGTTGACTAAGATTAAAGTATGGTTTTTTTATTCTAGTTGTGCAAGATTTCTCATGTCATTAGTATCCTAGACCCATGCCCCATTCATAAAACACATGAGGTATTCTGATCATTAGGTCAAGATGGGATCAACAATTCACACTATCTCACTATAGAATGATGTGCACTGTTTACTCTATGTTACATAACAAATATGGGACCCACCACATCTTAAGAGGTTCATGCAATTTCCATGCCATTAGATAAAGTTCAAATCTATGGTCATCACTATCTCGCTATAAGGATTTGCATGAAATGTATAGCAAGGTAATGAATGAGGGACCCACCACATTTTCCCACAAGTTGTATCAAATGTTTTCCACATGATCAAGAAGGATCAATGGTTGTCACTACTTCACTATAGCAAGATGCTTGAAAGATATATATAGCGAGGTAGCAACTAGATGACACATGTCCTTCATCATCAGTGGGTCTAGTTAGAAATGCCAATAATGAAAGAATTACACACATGGATAAATTTCATCGGGTTAACTGCCAACATGTCAAGTTAAACATGAGTGATTTTTTCCTGCATCCTTTGATTATAGGATTTTTCAAAAATCTAGGGTGTAAATTTGAATGTAGAAGGTGGTGCCACTCTGTGCATTTACGATGCTTGTAAGTTTCACATAAAAAAGAAAATAGAGTATAATACAGAAGATTTTCTCAGTCTCATCCCACATGAACAAAGATTTCAAGATTTTCCTTGAGAAAAAGCCATTACTGAGAAGCTTGTGAGATAAAGAAGAATGTAAAGAAAATTTCCAGTGTTTGTGAAGACATTGCAGAGTTGCAGAGAGAAATAGGCAAGGCATCAAGTAAGTATTTACACTATAACCTCTATAGTGTCTTAATTCTACAAATTAAAATTCAAAATGCCTCCAAAGAAGGGATTTTCTGGTCAAGAGAGCTACTTGGATAGGAATGTCCATGATGATTTACTTGAGATACTTCCCAATTCCACTACTGAAATTGTGCAAGTAAAAAAGCTCACTACATTAAACCCTAGGTTGAAAATAGCAAATGGATTATATGAAAAGGGTAATTGGCTCTGTGATGCTAGTACCTCTCAAACTAGTTTAGAATTGTTTAAAAAATAGTTTTTAGAGGGGAACCTTTTTGCCCCACATGCCAATATCTAGAATTTTGAGCTAGGGAAATTGGTGCTTCCTAGTGTTTTCATGGATTATGATCTTCTTGAAGCTATGGCCAAAATTTATGACCAAGCCATTAGGGTTGTGAGAAAAATCGATGGCCAGTTGCTAATTACAGTTAGCCCAGATGAGATTAGGGAAGTTTTTGGTTTATGACCTATCACTGATTACCATGTGCCCACTAATTTAGAAGGATTAGAAAAGGAATACAAAATTAAGAAAGACATCATCAGGAAATGTGCATTGAGGTCACATATAGGTAAAATTGGAACCTTGCCAGCAATAACAATAGCCTCCATGGAACCCTTCGAAAGGGCATATTTCAATTCTAGGGCTATAGAGATATATAGGACCCTATGTAGAGTTTTTGGGAGAGACGAAGAAGAATTTATGCTTATAGATTTTATGTATATGGTTGTTTAGATCTCATCTTTTGGTGTGGACATCATTTTCAATTTTGTTTCTTTTTTGGCTAAGGAAATTCAGAATGGATTAATTGGGATTGCCAAGAGCAAGGTAGAAATTTTCTTTTGTCATTATTCTTTGTTGATGCATATGTTTTTGTTTAAAGGAGCTTCGTGTTTTGGTAAATAAACGAAGTTAAACAAAGAGGAGAATGGGGAAGCATTGCTAGTCCAATTATGGAGTGCAGATATGACTTGGGATGCAGAGGATGCTAGTTTTGTCAGATTTGATAGCTATTTTGCTTCCAAACTAAGATGCCTTTTATTGAGTGACAATCTTAGAATCCCCAAGTCATTAATGGGTCTCATTAGGCTGATGTAAAACCCCAATAATTTTAAAGTTTCACATAATTGGGGGGATATCATCCCATACTCTATTTCTAATATTTTCAAAACCTATGGTTTTAAGGGAAGTTCTCATGTATTGCCCTACTAGGTACCCTTGAAGGTAGGAGTAGCTGAGTTTTTGAGGTAGTTGGGAGGAGTAGAGGAAACTATTTTGCTAAAAGATCAATAGAGTCAATTTTCCCCACTTGCATAGTAGCCCATATTTTTGTAATCACAAAAGGGGGTTGGATCTCTTTGCACAAAATTTTGGATCCCTACAAGATGGCTATTTCTCACCCTTGTTTCTATGATTCTAAGGGATTTTTCAATTTGGCATTGAGGCGTAGAATAAAGCTTGGACAAATTGAGCATTAATTTTATTTCCTAGAAGATATAATAAGGAATGAGTACTCCTTGCAGGAACATGAGACTAGGAAAGAAAAGCAGAGAGTCTTCTCTAAATTTTGGATTTCATTCATTGTTTTGATCCAGATTATAGTCCTTTGAATGATGCAGCCACAAATGTAGATAATATAAGGAAACTTATGAATACTTTTCTTGAAATAATAGAGAAAATGAATGAAAATAAATAATTCTTTATTAGATTTTACCCAGATAAGTCCAGGGAGGTAATGAGAAGATTGGGTTTTACTCTCAATATAGGGGCAGGTCAATCAATTATCCAGAAAAGGCCAGGGTACACTCTTATTGAAAATAAAGGGTCCACTATAGACAAGGGAAAGCAAATAATGGTGTCCACTAGTACTATTATGGAAGACAGGCCCTCTAAACCCTCTCTAAAGAGGAGAAAGATAATAAGGGAAGAGGATCCTCATGTTGAGGAATACTCACCCTCATAGACCTCCTTGAGAATTAAAGAGGAATAGCTCACTGAAGAGAAAATCGAGTAGTTGGGATCACAAGGGGAAGTTTTGGTCACACAATCAGAAATAAATGAAGGAGAACCCCAAGAGCCTCTAGTGCCAAGTTTTGAATTAACAATTGCAAATTAAAGGGGAAGGGAATTGGACCCTATTTTGGAACAAGGTAGTCAACAATTTTTGTCTGATGATAGCTTTGTGAAATCAAGGGCTTTATAGAAATTTGCATGGAGGGAAAATATGAGAAATTTTGAGGAAAGATGCAAAAAACTGATAGTAGAGCATCTAGAAATGGATGAAGCCTCCATCCACGGTCAAATAAAGGAGAAAATGATTCAAGAGTTCCAAAATATAACCCCTAAAGATGGAAGGTAGATGATAAAGGCCTCAAACATTTTATTGTTTCCTAATTGGGATATTGCAGATGGACTAATTTTTAATTCTATTTCTAATAAATTGGAATTACAAGACCCCAATAAAAATGAGTTTTTATGGACTTCATTTAGTGAAGATGAACCTACCTTGGTCATGTGGTCACTGAGAAGAGTATCTAGGGCTGTTTCATCACAACTAGATGAATTTGGGTTGACAAGAAATATCAATGTGAGGAGGGTTGCTGATACCTCTCATGTACAGGTAGCACATTGGAATGTGGACTCATCCCAATTTCTTTTGGCCATTGCTAAGAAGGAAGAATAGGCTATGTTTTAATTATAGAGAAAATATGAAACAATTCTAGAGGCCTACAATAAAGAGGTTAAAAATAGAATTGAGCTTGAAAACAAGCCAATGGGGAGGTCTATAGCACGAAGAATAACATACCCTCACCCACCAGTTGAACCTTTCAAATCCACCCCCCTCATAGAAATACTAGATACACTCCAAAAGCTAGAATACTATACAACAAAAGATTTTGAAGAAGAAAAAGATAAGTTGTGGGCATTACATGTGAAGTTGGAGGAAAAATATGAAGATAAATTAAGAAAAGATCTCACATATTTGGGGGACAAAATTAAATGGCCACTTGTTTGTGATCAGTTGGCTAGGGTGATTAGTATCTAGGAGGAACTAAAATTAAGTGATGAGGATTTGAAGCCTATTGTGAATAAGTGGGTGGGAAGGAGGAAAGAGATGAAATTTTTATGTTATTCTATAATAAAAACCTCTTATGATCAAATTGAGAAAACTTTTGATATTGTTTTTGATCTTTCTAATTTTGACAGTAAGATAATTCATTTACAAAGAATAATTGTATGCTACTTGAACAAGTACAAGAGCCCAAAGTTTAGTTTGTTTCCTTGTGCCCTAGATAAAAGAAATAATTTGAAAAACAAAGATGAATGGGCCAAAGAGCTTGATGATTTATTTTGTCTAAGGATGAATAGAATTATTAATGAAATAGGGAATGCAAGGTGGGCTATCACAACTGAAGAGATAGTGAAAGCCCAAATATTCTTTGATTATTTGAAATAGGAATTTGTTGATATTAACAAGGATGTAGAATATGTTATCAAAAAACAACAGGATATTCTGCAATTTAATTGGCCAAACAATGCACTTTTTGACAAGTGGATTGAGGATATTGCTTCTGGTGAGCAACAAGAAGAAGTTGAGAGTGATGATGATGAGATGCATGAAAATAAATTGTAAGTCATCAATCCACCTCCCTCAATACCTATAAAAGAAGAAAGGCATTCATCTTGTGCAAAGGAAGCAATGGATTAGTTAGAAGACTCAGCAATATAGAATCAAAAGTAACTATCTTTTTGGTCCCACATAATGATATGAGTGAAATTGCCAGAGTAGAAGTGAAGCTACACAAATTAGAGTCTAAAAAATCATTGGAAAGTGTGGCAGCTACATATGCTAAAGATTCAAAATAGTAGCAAATAATAAATCAACATAAAAAGGATGTAACAGAAAGGGACCTACAAAAGAATGTTTCGTGTGTAAGTCTTTTTTTTAATTACAATTTTGTCTTTTTGTGATAGGTGTTTGTAAATATTTCTTATAAAGGACACTTGTCAATTCTCTATGCCTAAAGCTTATTGCATCTCATAGTATATAAGTGAGATCCTAGGGCTAGAGAAGGGTTTGATTTTCTAATGCATTTTAGTATTACACTTAGGATGTGTTCGGTCCAGTAATTTGAGAAACTTTTATGATGTATCTTCTTTGCAAGTGTTCTGAGAATACATTAATATGGAATATCTTTGTGTTTCTTGCTAAGGTCATTCTAAGTTTATTACAAATGTATACAACTTTCAAGAAAAATGAATAAAAATTATGAGTTGTCCCCATATTATTTCTTTCTAGATTTTGTCTCCTTTTGATTACTTAGTTATCTTGATGTTGTATGAGTAAAACTTGTGCAATTGAATGCAATCCTTTTAGGTTCTATGTATTTTCATCACTGCCATTATTTCAATGGATTAAGTAAAGTCTTTGATGAATTTGATTACTTTTTTGTGGTAATAGGAAGGATGTTTTTAAAGATAAATGCCAATAAGAATTGCTAATGATATTTGTTGTAAGGCAACAAATCAGATCCATAGAATTGTAGTAGACTTTGAACCCCAATGGAATAAACACTAGTCAAATTAAATAAATTGAAAGATAGATGGATCATAAGATGAGCTTCAAATGCAAAATTAAAACCAATTTTACTTCTCTTCCCTGAAGATTCTCAAAGTTGGTCAATACTTGTTTGCCTGGAACACTTTAGCCTTAGCTAGCCACTATTGTTGATAGTGCCTGCAAATCTACAGAAGACTTTATGACCAAATCTATTATATGGGATGTATGTTGTTTAAAATATCATAATTAGGTGTGTGTTGAGAATTGAAGATGAAAATTAGAATGAAACTAATATAATACTCCCACAGTATCTTTTAGTCTTGACTCATCCCTAGGTATACCCACCCTAGTTTTGCAGAGCCTAAAGAGTAGAAAACCGCCCTTGGTTTTGTTAAAGTTGGGTCTGAATGGTTTACACATGTAATTGCTAATAGGATTTAGCTAATCCTTAGGTTATGTTAGTACTATTAATTTGGTATTGAACCTTTGGTGTTTAGTAGTTTTAAAACACCAATAGTTCTATTGCAGATCATTTTAATGAGTTTAATACTATTACTAGTCAGTTATCTTCTATGGGTATCAATGTTGATGAAGAAATTTGGGCTCTCTTAATTTTGTGTTCTTTTCCTGAAAGATGGAATGGCTTGGTAATGGTTGTGAGTAATTCTATTCTTGGATCTAGTACCCTAAAATGTGAAGATGTCATCAACGTTGTTTTAAGTGAGGAAACTCGTAGGAAATCCTCAAGTGGATCTACATTAGGAAGTTCTTTGAATGCACAAAGCAGAGGCAACATGACTGAGAGAGGAAGAAATTTCAGAAAACATGAGAAATCAAGAGGAAAGTCAAAGGGGAGGAGGTCTCAATTGAGAGGACCGAATGACTGCTGGTACTATGGGAAGTCAGGGCATAGAAAGAAAGATTGTTGGAATCGAAAGAAAAATGAAGGAGATAAACTAGATGGAGACAAGGAGGAAAATGTGGTAAGTGACAAATCCAAAAAGGATGCTTTGCTTCCATCCTTAGAAAGTGTTGATGATTCATGGCTTTTAGATTCTGGTACTTCATTTCATGCTACACCTCATAGAAGTTATTTCATTGATTATGTCCAAGGGGATTTTGGGCTTGTTTATTTGGAGGATAATGAAACCTATAAAATTTTTGGAAAGGGAAAAATTAGGATTAAGTTGTAGAATGAGAATCATTGTCTACTACATGAGGTAAGACATGTTCCAAGGTTTGGTAGGAATTTAGTTTTAGTAAGGCAACTTGGTGATGAGGGTTGTGTAGTTACTTTTAATGATAAAAATTGGAAGGTTTCAAAAGGTTCCATTATAGTAGCAAAAGGTGTGAAAGTAGGCACCTCATATCTTTGTATAGGTCATATTGTTCCTTCTACTTTAATTGTTTCAGTGAAAAATAAATGTTCAAGAACAATTGTTGTAGTTGAGCAGGGAGAACAAATAGCTATTGTAGATTCTGATACAACATTGTGGCACAACAGACTTGAGCACATGAGTGAGAAAGGTATGAAAGTACTTTATTCAAAGAAAGTTTTACTAGGTTTGAGATGTGTTAATATGGATTTCTATGAAAGTTGTGTGTATGTAAAACAAAAGAGAGTGAGTTTTGTGAAGACTGAGAAGGAAAAAAGAGAGGAGAAATTAGAGCTTGTGCATACTGATGTATGGGGACTAGCTCAAGTATCCTCCCTTGGAGGCTCTCATTATTATGTTACATTTATTGATGATGCAACTAGAAAGGTATGGATTTATTTTCTTAGATATAATTCTAATGTATTTCAAATTTTTAAGAAATGAAAATGCTTAGTTGAAAATGAGACTGGTAAGAAATTAAAATGTCTTAGATCTGATAATGGTGGTGAGTACTACAGTCATTAATTTGAAAATTATTGCTCCACTAATGGCATTTGTAGACAAAAAAACTATTCCAAGGACTCCATAGGAAAATGGAGTGGCTAAATGAATGAACAAGACTATAATGGAGTGTGCAAGGAGCATGAGGTTGCATGCTAGGTTGCCCTTACACATGTGGGTGGAGGCTGTCAATACTATTGTATATATGATTAATAGAGGTCCCTCTAATCCTTTGGGTTGTGGTATTCCAGATGAAGCATGGACTAGTAAGAAGGTGAGTTATTCTTTTCTCAAGACCTTTAGTTGTGAAGCTTTTGCTCATATAGACTCTGAAAATAGAACCAAGCTAGAAGCTAAATCAAAGAAATGTGTTTTTTTGGATATGGCATTATTGAATTTGATTATAGGCTTTGGGATTTTGAAAATCATAAAATTTTAAGATGCAGGGATATCGTATTCAATAAGAAAGTATTGTACAAAGATTTGTTGCAGCAACATGAGAAGAAAGAAGATGATCATGTAGTGTTGGATGATACTCCAAAAGTTGATGTTCCAACCATTCCTCATGATGTGCAACAACTGTAACAATAAATACCACACACACCAGTGAATCTTAGACAGTTAACAAGGAAAATTAGACCTCCAGAAAGATTCTCTCCCTCTTTGTATTCATTTTTACTTACTAATGCTAGTGAACTTGAATGTTATGATGAAGCTATACAGGTGGATACAAAGATTCAGTGGGACTCTACAATAAAAGATGAAATAGACTCTACAATAAAAGAGCTTTGCAGAATAAGTGAGTGTATAGGTTAAAAGAAGAGGATGGAGGTAATAAACAATTTAAAGCCAAGTTAGTTATGAAAGGATTTGCATAGAAAAAGGGCATTGATTTTGATGAGATATTTTATCTTATTGTTAAGATGACTTCTATCCATACTATTTTAAGTCTTGTGGCTACTCAAAATTGGCATTTAGAGAAAATGATATTAAAATAGCCTCCCTTCATGGTGATTTGGATGAAGAAATATATAAGGCTTAGCCATAGGTTTTGAGGTCAAAGTTAAGAAATTAGTGTTCAAATTGAAGAAAAGTTTATATGGCTTGAAGCAAGCACCTTGGAAATGGTATCTAAAATTTGATATTTTTATGCATGAGAATGGATATAATAGGTGTCATTTAGATTACGGTATTTATTTTAAGAGGTTGGATGATGATAGCTACATTAATTTATGTATATATGTTGATGATATACTTGTAGCTGGGTCTAACGTGGATCATATTAAGGGGCTAAAATGCCAGTTAGCACATGCATTTTCTATGAAGAATTTGGGGGCAGAAAAAAATTATTGGTACAAAGATTTTTAGAGATAGGAAGAACAGAACATTGATGCTATCTCAGGCTGATTATGTTGAGAAGGTGTTGCAACATTTCTCTATGGATAGTGCTAAAGCTATCAGCACACCTTTACCTAGTCCTTTAAAGTTGACTAAGGAGATGTGTCTCAAGACACAGGAAGAGGAGGATAAGATGTCCAAGGTACCCTATACTTCAACTATAGGAAGTTTGATTTATGTTATGGTATGTACTGTACAAACCTAAATCCTTTAGAAAATAAAGTATTTTTATTTTCTGAAAAAATTCCTGATGACATCATCATTTATTATTTATTTATTTATTTATTTAATTTATTTATTTTTATGCCATTAAATCCCTTTATCTTAATTAAAAATATTTAATTAAGGAATCCCTCCCAAAAATGTTTAAATCTTATTTAAATATTATTTCCTTATTTATTAATTATTTAATTAATAAATTGACTAAAAAATCCAAAATAAATAAAAATTTAATTTTTGCCCGAAACTTGGCCAATTTCCTTAAGACCACTAACCTCTTCCAAAATCTTCTAATCCTTCTTTAATTTTGATTAAAGGCTAATCCCATCATTTCTTACCCTAATCCCAACTCAAAATATTTAATTAAGATTAAATATTAATCCTCATGTTTATTAAAAAAGTTTTAATAAATATCTCCTCAATCCAAACCCTTGAAATAAATAAAACTTTATTTATTTCCTAAAATCTAATTTATCCTCATCCTAAGAAGTTGTAGACTCTTCTAGAAAGTCTTCATCCTCATCCTCGGAAGTTCTAGACTATTCTAGAAAGTCTTTATCCTCATCCAAAGTCTAGACTCTTCTAGAAGATGCCTCTAAACCTAATCCTAATCCCCTCCTAACCTTGATAAATTCCCTAAACATGGGTTAAGACTTACCAACCCAAGCCAAAGTTAACAAATATATCCTCCTTCACCCACCCTCATTAAATGCCATCCACTTGTCTATCCCTAAGCTAATCCTAAACCATCCTAATCCATCCTCTAATCATTTGCACAATCCTAAGCAAGCTTAAAACCTTCCTAATCAAGCTCAAGTTGAAATTCCTCTCATCTCCCTCAAAATATCCCAACCATAAAACTTTATGAAGCCCACTACGCCATAAATGACTCTTCTAAGCCCTTTCATTGCTCTTACAAGCCATTATGAGGGTATTTATTCAAATTTTATCCCTTGACCCTCCTTTGTTGACTCATATTTCCCCTTTCCTCCATCCTCTCACCCTGTGACATGTGTCACTCTCTGATTGGCTGTAAAAAAGCACAATCCATGTGCTCTCCTCTCATGCAATCTGAGCCCTCCATGAGCTTTTGCCCATCCTTGTATTTTAGCCCTCAATCCCTCAAGCCTATTTCCTATAAATTGGATCCTTCCCCTTTGAAAAACAACACAATCCATGAAGTAAAGTCATAATGTCATTTTAAGAAGTCATTTTACATCAAAACCATACACTCACACCCAAATTCCAACTCCATTTGAAGCCCTTTTTGAAGCATAAGCTTGAGCATACATTCTATCTATTTAGACAAAGCCACTCAACAAGAGAGCTTCTTATTGAGAGAGCCCATTAATGGCTCATATTCTCAATTGAGAGCTCATCTTAGTCTAGCTTGAAGTTTATGAATTTTTTTAGTTTGTAGAAGCTTTATTTAAATTTGGTTTCTATTAGCATACTAACATTGCTCATATACATTTTGGCATGCGTGGGACCCTGCATGGGTCATCTTCATTAGCTTTTTTAGTCAAGTTTTGTATGTCATTTGCTAATTTTGGCTAATTTTTCTTGTTTTTGTGATTGGTAGGATTGTAAAAATTGGTTTTGTAGGTCCACATGAGCATGAAGAAGACAAATAAACTCATAGTCTATCTCATAGTGTTTGCAGATTTTTCAAGCTTATAGATGGACAAAGCACTTGGAATTCTTCTTCCTTTGCTTGTCTATATTCTTCTTATTCCATCTACTTCTTCTTCTTCTTCTTGTGGGAGATCTTGGCCATTTTTTTTTTTAAGGAAGCCAAATCATACACACTTCTTTTTAGTGCTTAAAATGAACCCCCAAATCATACTTAAATCCATTAAAAACTAAAAATTTGCAAAAGAAATAAAAATCTTTTAACAACCGAAACTAAACCAATCCAATCATTTGCATCCTTGCAACATCAAGGTTTTAGATGCATTCATGCAAAGTTAGGAACACTTCATTTTTGAAAATTTTAAAAAAACTTCAAGTTTCCATTTCAAATGGTTCAAAATCAACACTAAGTGCACACTAAAATCTAAATCAAACTCAAAGCATCAATCAAGGATAGAATGAACCTCATTTGCAAATATTTTAAAGTTCTTTTAAAAATCTCATGAAAACTAAGAGTCCTAAATGGTTGCCAAAATTGTCCTAAAAGCTTTGTTATTTGTTCCAAACAAATGTCTTGTTGCAAAATCTTGAATGTTTCTTAGGTTTTTTATGCATCAAAACAATCTAGGAATATTATTTTTGGGCTTAAAACATGCAAACTAGAACACAAAATCTTGAATGAAAAGAAAATCCAAAGAGTCATTTTAACTTTTGAGTCCAAAAAAATCTTGAATGATCTAAGTTAAAACAAAGCACTTCAAAGTTCTTAAAACAACACACAAAATCTCAATCTTGAATGCTCAAAGGAAAAAAACTTGAATGTTTAATCACTTGTCTTTGAATGCATGTTGCTAAAATCACTCTTGAGTGCCATGGATTAAAATCAAGTTTTTTTTTTTATGAATGCATGATTAAAACAACAAATCCAATCTTGAATGCAAAAGGTCAATTAATCATTACAATATCTCACACTTCATCTTTTGGGGCATAAAAAGAATCTACATTTTAGAAACTTTCTAAATTATAAAAACAAATAAAGACACTTTGAGTGAATTTTTTGTTGGACTCACCCTCTTTAATCACCCATCATTCTAACCATTGGTTGCAATATCAGTGCCATATATGGGGATGGGTCTACCTAAGAAGGTGTTAAGTGCTCCACAAAAATCAAATTCCACTCACTTAAATTTTTATTGGTTTTTCTAAGTTAGAAAATTCCTTGAATGCACATTAGTCTTGCTAACACTTCATTTGGGCATTAAAAAAATTGAACAAATCTTGACGTGGAGGGACTCCGGGCGCACGCTTGAAATTGAATTTCACACATCTTTGTTTTGGGCTTAAAACAAACTCACACTCAATCTTGAATGCCTTAAAGAAAAATCAATAGATACTTGGTGTGGAGGGCCTCCGAATGCGCGAGTTACTTTTGTTGACCCTAAATCTTCTTGGTGTATTCATTCTTCGATCGATTTTACTGTTGTTAACGCTTCAAATTGGAATTGAACATTTTCATCCTAAACATGTGTGTTTGCAAGGTCTACATTAAAAAACTCAAATGTTAGTTGGAAAAGAATTCTATCTTTTAGCCCAAGATCATCCAAGTCTTTTCTCCCCTTGTCATCTTTCGAGGCCATCTTGGGTGCATAAGATTAGGATCCAAAATCTTGTTTAAGTTTTAGGAAGCCTTCTTGGGGATTTCATCACCCCTTGGGGCGACCTCAACTCCAGCGTTTTGGCAGAGTATAAAGATCGAGAGGTGAATCCAAAGACACCTCTCTTGGAATCAAGATTTTCTCACTCAGGCTAAGCCTCAAGGAACTTTATACCTTTGAGAAGTGAAAGAGGAGAAGTGGGTTACCGCTCCTCTTGGCTGTGTGACATTGTTTTGGTTTCATCTACGAATTCAAGCCTCATGTACCTTGGTTATATCAAGGACTCCCTAGTTAAACCAACTGTCAGCCTTGTAGACAACCATCTAAGATGTTAATGTGTTTGAAGTGACTGATAAAAACATTTGTAGAACATACACACTCTGTGGCACAAGTATCACATTCTGAGAATCAAAAACTTCTATTTAGTTTTTTCGATCTATTGCTTGATTTTTTACTTTTTAAATGAATGTTTGCCAAACTTGGTCAATCCTAGCTTAGGGTAGTCACTGCCTATTCCAGAAGTTGAATGAGTTGAAGCAAAACAACCAAAATCTCTCTAAGCCAAGCACATTTAGGAATTTATGTCAGAACAACCCAAACCCAAACAAAAGTTTCACAAAGTCAAACTCAAGCCATCTCAGTCATACCAAGAACTTTCAGCCAAGAGAAAGGAAATAACACCAAGCTCTTGAATTGCCAAACTCCACAAAGCAAAGGACAAAGCTGTTGATGAAGCCCTTCAAGATGCTTGGTTAGATCCCACTATCCAACTTAACCAACATCCAGGAGTTAACCCTGCTTATACATTACCAACTAGGCATGATTTCTATGATTAGACCCCCTTGTTTCTCCACATCTTATTGCATAAGCTTCACTTTAGAGTCATCCTTGTAGGTAAGCTAGCCATCTTTAGTCGTCCCCTTAAGAATTTTATCTCATCCATCTCATTTAGAACCAAACCATCTAGCCAACAATCCAAAATCTTCACATCTAAGCCTTCAAAATTGTTGTCACTTTGCCAAAAGTTTTCCATTCCTAACATCTTCCAAATCCACCAATCTCACCAAGGTTATCCCTTTGATAGAGCTTTGTCTAGGGTAATCTAGATTTGTCACTTGTTATCCCTCATCACCTTGAGCTAAAGGTTGGGATCCACAAGTGGTCAATCTCGTGTTCTTCCTAAAGGATCATCAATCTATTCTTAAGTTGACACAATCACCACCAAGCTTGCACATAGGAAAGAAGACCTTTCATGTTTTAGCAACATATCTTTGAAGTTAGAATCCCCAACCCAATCCTCCTTAAGTTTTGTCATATAGCTTTTCCTCAACCTAGGAAATCATTTGGATAGAAAAGCCTTCCCCCTTTACATCCATCAACATTGTTGCATCTCATCCCTAGGAACATTCTACATTTTTATGCCACCCATCACTCATTTAGCCAAGAAGAAGAAGGAAACAATGGAGCCCTATCATTTGGATCAAACAGCTTCGCTCCCCTTGAGCACCGAACCATCCTTTAGCCTAGAGAACACTATACCATCACCTACTGACATTGAAACTTTCATGAACCAACCAAAAAATGTAGTATTGGTGAACACCATTATAGACAAGAACAAAGAAACAATCATGGCTAACTTTTGAAGGGACAACATAGGAGCCTTCAACTTTGGTAGACCTCCTCCCTTATCAGATCCATCTCACCCATTGTTTGGACAACTCCCACCACCCATAGGCTCTTATGATTTAAATTATCCTCAATATGTGCCAAAAGAAGAGCCTCAACCCACCCCATATGATCCAATAGACCCAAACATACCAACCTCCACTCAAGTTGAAATCTCCCTTTTGCAAACCAATCCAGCCACCACCACTCCACCATTGGTCCATACCACTCCATCCAAAACCCCCTTTTCCCAAAACACCTCATCATTCACTCCCTTCACTATTATTGCTACTGCTCTCCAACCCAGCCTTCCAAATCCACCCATCTCCCAAATTAGTGCTAGCATCTTTGGCTAACCTCAGAAATATGCAACCAGGATGCCACCTATGGGGCCAAGTAATCAACCCCTCATCACCCCTAGATTCTTTACCTCAGCTAAGAGCACAATTCCATCATTTTGACTAGGTCCTTGGAGCTCAGTGCCATCACCCACAAATCCACAAGCTACTACCCTCACTCCACAAAGCTATCAAACCCCACAAGCTACTACCAATGTTCTGCCAATCTCTCAAGTGACCCAAGCTCCTGCCACCCCTCGACCAAGCTTTCAAATTGAGCCACCAAGCTATCAAACCCCATTAGTTGCATTTCCAAGCTTTCAATTCCCACCACCTCCACCACCAACTAATCCATTACCTCCTATTACCAACTATTTTTCTATGCCACTTCTAGGAGGAAATTCACCACCACCAACTACCAATTACTTGGCCTCTTTTGCCATGTAGATACCTTCCCAAATGGGGGTACAACCCACATATATTGGTCAAACTCCTCAAATCCAAAGTCAAGTTCCACAAGCTCCTCGATCCTTTCCCCAAGCTTCACAACCATCTTATACCTTACCTCCACAAAGAAATCCATTTATCCCATAGCCAGCTTATGTTCCTCAATCCCAACCTCAAATCCAATATCAACAGCAAGCCTCACAAACATGTAGAAATATGTGCCACCTCCACCACAACAACCCATCATCCACCATTCAGTTGCCCAAGCCATGTACAATCCCTACCAGCCCATACCTCAAAGCCATCCATATTTCATTGCCCCATCTAGCACATACCTACCTCAGGGAACTCGTACATTGGGGGAACCCCAGCTATCACCCATTAATTCAGAATAGGAAGCCATGAAGATAGCTTTGAAGAACATCTAAGAGGGAAAGGATCCGAAAACCTTCAAATTTGAGAATGTGTGTCCTTACCCATTTGACAAAGCCATTACTATGCCTCCATTCCCCAAGCATTTTGAGACACCCAAGTTTGACAAATTCAGAGGAAAAGGAGACCTGTCACACATATCAAAGAATTTTACATGCACTGCCAAGAAGTGGCATACGATCATGTCTTCCTCTTGTGTCTCCTTCCCAAAAGCTTGGCCTAACCAGCTCTTGAATGGTTTCATAGAATACCATATGGCACAATTAAAAACTTTGCTAAATTGTCTGAGGCATTTGTAGCCCAATATGCCCATCTTGTTGAAATAGAGCTATTAGTAGTGGATCTTGTCCACACTAAAAAAAAAGGTGGAGAAAGCCTTCCTGAATATTTGCAAAGATAGAAAACCCTTACCACCTGCATATCTTGCACCTTGCCAGAGTGCCATTTGGTGAAAATGTTTATTGATAATGTCCATCCCAGCTTGGCTCACCACATGACCATGAACTGTTTGCAGACCTACAAAGATATCAAAGAGAAAGGAATGATCCTTGAGCAAGGACTCATTAAATATGGTATGGTCAAGATTTACAAAGAAGCCAACCAAAATCAAACACATTCAAATTAAAAGTCTAGGTATTGGAACAAAAACAAGCATGTTGCAATAGATGGAGTTACTGATACAAGACATGTGAATATTGTTGGTCCTTCCCAAAATCAATTTAACCCACCTTATCAACCAAACAATCAAAAAGCTATCAACTACCAATAGCAGAATCACCAAAGCTATCAAAGCCACAATCCAGGACCCAACTTTCAAAGGTTTAACAATCAAGTCAATGAAATCAATGTAGCTATAGGGAAAAGTCTCAGATTCTAACCTGCACCTAGAGACTATACACCCCTTGGTGAGCTATTGGATGTCTTTTTTTAGAAATTGACTAAGGAAAACCTCATCAAATTTCCTCCTACTCAGCAAATTGACCCAAGCCAATCCAAAGCTGCATGGTACAAAGATAATGAGTACTATAAATTTCATAGGGTAAAAGGTCACACTACCCTTAGATGCATGAAACTGAAAGATTATGTGTGGGACCTCATTGATAGGAAAGAAATCATCATTGGTGTCCAAACCTCTCCCAATGTAGGCTTACAGATCTATCAAAATTCTTTTCCTCCTCACAACAACCAAAATCTTGGAAAAGCACCTATCCAAACCAACAACAACAACACCAACAATAGCCAGCCAAACCAACGGCATGGGAAGAACAATAAGCACACTTTATTTTATATAGACTATGGTATCCTCATAGGTTGTATATTTGAGAAAGAGCCTTCTATCAATGTTATCAATATCCAAGGACCAAAAAATGAGTGTACAGTCACCACTCAAAGAGCACGATTTAATATCAGAGGCCCACCCATTTCACCAGCACCATCAGCTCCATCAAAAAGCTAGTATAATATCTTGGAACACCTTGGGAACATGCCATCCAAAATCTCTATTTTAGACCTTCTCTGCACTAGTCCTGTGTAAAAAAACATCCTTAACAGTGCTCTCATAGAATCTTGTGTTCCTTCATATATCAACACTACTAATTTTCATAATCTCATTGGTCACCTATCCTCCTCATGTGCCCTATCTTTCAAACCCACTGACATACTCGTGGTCAAGCCAAATCACACCCTTCCACTTTGCATAGCCATTATGGTATCCAATTTTGCCATAAAAATAGTAATGATAGATAATGGATCATCCTTGAATATTTGCACCCTAAAATTCATAAAACAAGCTGGGTATACTGAGGTAGATATCATCAGTGAGGTTATCACCATCAAAGCTTATGACAACTTGGAAAGAACCATAGAAGGAACTATTTTGCTACTAATCAAGGCTGGGCCTATCATCAAAGAAACACTCTGCCATTTTATTGATCTAAACCTACCATTTAACATCCTCCATGGTCGCCCATGGATTCATGCCATGAAAGCTATTCCATCCACTTATCATCAGTGCATCAAATTTATGCATCAGGGCACTGAGGTAACCATCCATGCCGATCCATAACCCTTTGCTTACTTCAATGCAGTTGAAGCTTCATATGCAAACCATTTCCCTGGAATTGATATCGGCACAGCCATCGCTAGCTCATCCCACACTTGTAATGACCTAGAAACCATCCTTGCCTCCACCCTATATACCATGAAGATCAATAACAAGGGCTATGGAGAGTATAGTCTGTCAGATGCATTTGCTGTCGAGGCACTCCCACTTGATCCACATGCCCATGGATGATCGACATATCACAAAGCTAAGGAGATTCCACCTCCTCGATACAAACAATTTGGCCTAACAATCTTTGTATCCTCAAAAATCCCTCTTCATGAGGAGCTCACTCCAGATATCAACAATTGGTTACATAAGGATGCACCTCCAAGAAATCAAGCACGCCTTGATCACTTTAGCCAAAAGTATCCCCAAGAACACAAGCTCATCACTAACAAATGGAACTATTAAGGTGGTGGTCTAGGACTAGAAGAAAGAGGCATGCAGTGCCCCATTGACACACACAAGTGGTAATCAAAGTCAGGTCTTCGCTTTGGCATACCCATAACTGGGGGCACCAATGAGAATGGTCATGCTTTTTCAAACATTCACTGTGACCTTGTCAAAATTGAAGACATTCCTAAGGAAGTTGACAAGAGAGCCTACGACGATATCCCAGACCAAATCTCTATGGGAGACTCTATTCTCCAAGAACTATCCATCCATTCCATTGACCTACCACTCACTCATTCACAACTCATAGATTGGGACCAACCAAGCATCATACACATTGATGAGTTCACATCAGAGGAAGCACTTCTATGATTCATGGGAGCTGAAACTCCTCACAAGAAAACAAAGCCAGATTCTTCCTATATCTATAAGCTAGATCCCAAGGGGTATTTTGGAGAAAATCCCCAACCTAGTTCTGATACACCCAAAACTGGAACTAAGGTGAAACTGAGACTAGTTAAGGTAGCGAAGAGAACCCCTCAGTAAGAAAATCTAGAGTCACAAGTAGAACATGAGGATTTAGCATTACCTCCTCAAGTTAATCGACCAGAGATATCTTCTATTCTAATTGAGGATACTAGAGAAGTCAACATCGGTTCTTTAGAGATCCTCAAACTTGTTCACATTACTGCATCCCTATCACAAGACATGGTTGATCTCCTCTTTGAGGTCTTAAGAGAGAACATTGGCTGATTTGCATGGTCATATCAAGACATGCCAGGACTTGATCCAAAGCTTGTAGTTCATCATCTTGCATTCGATCCAAAGATCAAGCTTGTCATAAAAAAGCTTAGAAAAATGCACCCCAAGGTGGCATTACTAGTCAAAGCTGAATTAGAAAGAATGTTAGATGCTAAGGTTATCCAACCTATCAACTAGTCAGAGTGGATCTCCAACATGGTCCTTGTCACTAAGCCTTCTGGTGACATCAAAATCTACACTAATTTTAGAGATCTTAACAAAGCTTGTCCAAAAGATGATTTTCCCTTACCCAACATAGATATGATTGTAGACCTTATAGCTGGACATGAAATTTTGTCCCTCATGGATGGATTTTTTGGGTATAATCAAATCAAGATTGCAAAAGAGGATTAGCATAAGAAAACATTCACTACCCCTTGGGGAACCTTTTGCTACAACATGATGCCTTTTGGCCTAAAGAATGCTGGGGCTACCTATCAAAGAGCTATGATAGCCATTTTTCATGATCTCATCCATAGCATTTTGGAGGATTATTTGGATGATATATTGGTCCAATCTCATACCTTCATGGATTATCTTATTGATCTGGAGAAAGTCTTTGATAGGTTAGCCAAATATCATCTCATGTTGAATCCCAAGAAGTGTGTCTTTGGGGTCACATCTAGTAAGCTTCTAGGCTTTATAGTTTCTAAACAAGGTATAGAGATCAACCCCAAGAAGGTCAAGGCTATCTTAGACATGCCTCCTCCCCAGACACTACGAGAGCTTCACTCTCTTCAGGGAAAGCTTCAATCTATATGGTGCTTCATCTCCCAGCTTGCAAATAAGTGTACACCATTTTCACATTTACTGAAGAAGGATGAGAACTTCAAGTGGGATCCTTTATGTTAGCACAACTTTGATCAGCTCAAGCAGTATCTCACCAATCTCCCTATCTTGGTTCCACCAGTTCCTAGTCATCCCTTGATTTTGTACATATCAGAAATGCCTACTACACTAGGGGCACTTCTAGCATAGCTCGATGACTATGGCAGAGAAAGAGCCATCTACTACATTAGTAGAACCCTAGTTAGTTATGAACTCAATTATACTCCTATGAAAAAAGCTTGTTTGGTAGTTGTTTTCTCAACTCAAAAGCTTCGCCGCTACATGCTAAGTCATACCATCCAAGTAGTGTCCAAGATTGATCCTCTCAAGTATATGCTCTCCAGAATAGCACTTACAGGCCATTTGGCCAAATGGGTTATGCTCCTTAGCGAATTTGACATCCAATATGTGGACAGAAATGTAATCAAAGGGCAAGCTATAGTAGATCACCTAGCTAATACACCTCTAGTAGATACATATCCTTTGATCATAGAATTTTTAGATGAACATGTCTATCTAATTGAAGAACAGCCCCCATGGAAACTTTATTTTGATGGCTCACACACATCTCGTGGATCAGGGGCAGGAATATTGTTGGTCACACCTCAAGGAGATTACATTCCAAAAGCCTTCAAGCTACAATTTCGTAGCACCAACAATATAGCTGAATATGAGGCTCTCATAGAAGGATTAAAGATAGCTACAAAATGGAACATTACTGAGTTACAAATCTTTGGTGATTCTCAGCTCATCATCAAGCAAGCCCTAAATGAATATCAAACCAAAGATGAAAAGCTATTACCCTAAAAAGAGCTAGTTGATCAGCTAACCCAACATTTTACAAGGCTTCAGTTTACACAAGTGCCTCGAATACAGAACAAAGTAGCAGATGTTATGGCTACAATAGGCTTGCTCTTGGAAATTCCCCAAGTAGCTACACAGTATGAGTTTTTATTCGAGCAGCTCCTCACACCTACCTATGCGAATGAGGATTCAAACCGTGTTTGTATCTTGGTTGGTCCCCAATCCCCTTGGTACCATGAGATTCACGCTTACCTTAACGATGGTATCATATCCCCTCACCTCACACGTACCCAATGCAAGAACCTCATCCAAAAATCATCTCACTATGTTATCATAGCCAATACCCTATATTTTCAAGGTTATCACGATACTCTCCCTCGATGTTTAGATGAAAATGAGGCTGCCATGGCGTTAAAAAAAGTACATTTTGGACTTTGTGGTGCCCACACGAGCGGTATTGTCCTAGCATGACAAATCCTTAAAGTAGGCTACTATTGGCCTACCATTGAAGAAGACTCCTGTGACTTTGTCAAAAAGTGTCTCCCATGTCAGTAGCACACAAATCTCGTGCATGCTCCAGCATAGGATCTATAGCCTATTGCACCACCTTGGCCTTTTGCTTGTTGGGGCCTTGATCTAGTTGGAATTATCACACCTCTCTCATCTGATGGACATAAATGTATAATAATAGCTATAGACTATTTCACTAAGTGGGTGGAAGTAGTCCCCCTAGTCTCAGCTACATGAGTTTAGGTCTCCAAGTTCATCTTGTACCACATTTTTTGCCGCTTTGGCATCCCATCCACCATCTTCACCAACCATGGAGGTAACTTTGAAAATCTCAACATGGAAGAATTATGCACTTCCCTCCACATCCATCACCACTTTTCTAGCCCATATTTCCCATAGGATAATGGCTAGGTAGAGGCAACAAACAAAACCCTCCTCAAAATCCTAAAGAAAGTTGTTAATGATTCCAGCTGTGATTGGCACCTACAAATAAATCCAGCCTATGGGCCTATCAAACCTCCTTTTGTACATCCACAGGAACAACTCCATCTTCCCTAGTTTATGGTGCCGAAGTAGTATTAGCAATAGAGGTTGAACTTCCCTCCTTGTGCATATCTTTGCAGGGGCAAATATCAGATGAAGAATAAAGAGTAGCTTGGCTCACCCAGCTAGATCTCTTAGACGAGAAGTGACAACAATCCTATGATCATCTCATAGTCTATCAAACTCATCTCAAAAGGAATTTCAACAAGAAGGTGCTCCCATGACACTTTCAGCCAGGTGACATGGTCCTCAAAGAAAATATGAAAGTCCAAGCTGATTGAGAAAAGAAAGGCAAGTTTGAACCTACATGGCTTGGTCCTTATGTTGTCACTGCATCCTTTGGCTCTGGAGCCTATCAGCTATCTACACCAGAAGGAGAACTATTAAATGATCCTACTAACATCATTCATCTCAAGAAGTTCTATTCTTGAAGATCCTTGGTATACCCAGCTTTTGAAAAATTAAAAAAAAATAGTAAAGAGAAATAAGTGTCCAATGGTGAAAACTTGGCAATTCAAGCACCTTGGATAGGTACTTTGGTGAAAACCTGGTAATTTAGGCCCCTTGTGTACTAAGACTAATCCATTATCTATCACTATCCTATCCCTCATCCATTCACCCACCATCTCATAACACACCTACTTGTTCCCTTGGTGTTCCAACCAAATATTCAAAATCTAATGAAGCTTGTAAATACCTCCTGTACAGCTTGTAAATCTTGTACCTCAACTTGTAAATCTTGTACCCCAGCTTGTAAATCTTGTATCATCCCTTTTATCATAGCTTGTATGTCAAAATCTTATCCAAAGCTTGTACCATATTCCAGCTTGTATTATATGCCAAATCTTGTATCCTAGCTTGTATCCTATCACATGCACACAAAGAATCCCATTTTCCTTAAGCTTTTCACAAACCATCTACCTATCCACCTATCAACTATTGCAGACATCCCAACCTTCACAAACATTTCCATCTCACAAAAATTAAAACATAAACAAACCTTGTACATTTGTAACATATCTTGGTCTGTCAGCTTGTACATCCTCTTTAGCTTAGTACCATTGTATCTATCTAGCTTTCGTGTTAGTTCCTCCTTGATCAACATCTTGCACACATCGCACAACCCTTGGTTAGCTATTCCACTGCATCCTTTAGCTAGATCTCCTATCACCAAAGTGTTATCCTTATTAGTTCAGCTTGCCAGATGCATCACTCATCTAGATCCATCAACTTAGGTGCTCTTTGATAGATCCTTGTAGGATATACCTTTCCTCATGTTTGATCTTGGTCCGTTATTACCTCATCCCACCCATCTCGTTGGGAAATTGTTTTCTTTTGGACTTTTGCTTTCTTTTGATTTGGAATCTTCCCTTTCGGGTCTTGAAGTATCTTTTCAAACAATCTTTTTGTTCCCTCCTCAAAGTTGCCATGATCTTCCATATGATGGTATACCCCGATTGTGGCAATCTGACTGTAAGGTCTTGATCAGGTCTTTTGTTTATTTTTATTTTCTGCTTGTGGGTTACCCAGTGTCAGTTCCACACTGCTTCCTTTGGGATTCATGTGTGATGCTAGGGAAATCCTTGCGTGTTTGTTTTGAGTCACATTGTCAGTCCTCTAGACAGTTGGTGAAAAGGCCTTGATGTTCTTGGTAACCTTGGCAATTAACCAACAGTCCTATAGAAAATCTAGTGCTCAACTACATGGCGGTACTTCTCTTTGAAGTATCCCCCTGCTAAAAAAAAAAGCTTCAATGGTTTCCCTTCATCTCCATTATACCCCATCCATATCCAACATTTATCTCTCCTACCCCAACTTATGCATCAGTATCTCTTTGAATCAATATGCACTTTTAGCTTTAGGGATCCACAATCCTAGTCTTTGGGATCCACCAATCCAATCAATCCACCAAGTCTCATCTTTTGAGCTCCACAATCCTAGTCCTAGGGATCTCTGAAACCCATCTTTTGCCAATCTAACTCTTTGAAATCCTGTTGCATCAGCTTTATCATCCCATCATCCATCTCCCTATCTGAGATGCCTTTTTATAACACTCTACTCCTTCATCCTCTACAATCCCTGAGATCTTAACATTGCTTCCTCTTGTGCCTCTGATTCTCCCTTTATCATTCTCTCGTAGTGAGAGTTTGAGCTAACTAAACCTCTTCTCTTAAGCCAATTTGAGTCTCCTTGCTCATCTTGAATTCTTGTACTTTTCAAGAAGCAGTCGAGCCTCGCTTTCTGACCCCACTGCCTTCTTGAAGGGGCATCTCGCAGTCCATTCTCTCCTCTTCTGGTCTAGCCTTGGGCATCTTATTTTATTATCTTTGATGCCATGCCACTCACAGCATCAGATCAAAGAGTGGCAAAATGTAGACACCTAAATCCTTTAGAAAATAAAGTATTTCTATTTTCTGAAAAAAAATTTGATGACATCATCATTTATTAATTAATTAATTATTTTATTTATTTATTTATTTTTATGCCATTAAATCCCTTTATCTTAATTAAAAATATTTAATTAAGGAATCCCTCCCAAAAATGTTTAAATCTTATTTAAACATTATTTCTTTATTTATTAATTATTTAATTAATAAATTGACCAAAAAACCCAAAATAAATAAAAAATTTAATTTTTACCCAAAACTTGGCCAATTTCCTTAAGACCACTAACCTCTTCCAAAATGTTCTAATCCTTCTTTAATTTTGATTAAAGGCTAATTCCATCATTTCTTACCCCTAGTCCCAACTCAAAATATTTAATTAAGATTAAATATTAATCCTCATATTTATTTAAAAAGTTTTAATAAATATCTCCTCAACCCAAACCCTTGAAATAAATAAAACTTTATTTATTTCCTAAAATCTAATTTATCCTCATCCTAAGAAGTTGTAGACTCTTCTAGAAAGTCTTCATCCTCATCCTAGGAAGTTCTAAACTATTCTAGAAAGTCTTTATCCTCATTCAAAGTCTAGACTCTTCTAGAAGATGTCTTTAAACCTAATCCTAATCCCCTCCTAACCTTGTGACATTCCCTAAACATGGGTTAAGACTTACTAACCCAAGCCAAAGTTAACAAATATCTCCTCCTTCACCCACCCTCATTAAATGCCATCCACTTGCCTATCCCTAAGCTAATCCTAAACCATCCTAATCCATCCTCTAATCATTTGCACAATCCTAAGCAAGCTTAAAACCTTCCTAATCAAGCCCAAGTCAAAATTCCTCTCATCTCCCTCAAAATATCCCAACCATAAAACTTTATGAAGCCTACTACGCCATAAATGACTCTTCCAAGCCCTTTCATTTCTCTTACAAGCCATTATGAGGGTCTTTATGAAGATTTTATCCCTTAAGCCTCCTTTGTTGACTCATCCTTCCCCTTTCCTCCATCCTCTCATCCTATGACATGTGTCACTCCTTGATTGGCTGTAAGGAAGCACAATCCATGTGCTCTGCTCTCATGTAATCTGAGCCCTCCATGAGATTTTCCCCATCCTTGCATCTTAGTCCTCAATCCCTCAAGCCTCTTGCCTATAAATTGGATCCTTCCCTTTTGCAAAAAAACATAATCTATGAAGTAAAGTCGTAATGCTATTTTAAGAAGTCATTTTACATCAAAACCATACACTCACACCCAAATTCCAATTCCATTTGAAGCCCTTTTTGAAGCATAAGCTTGAGCATACACCCTATCTATTTAGACAAAGCCACTCAACAAGAGAGCTTCTTATTGAGAGAGCCCATTAGTGGCTCATATTCTCAATTAAGAGCTCATCTTAGTCTATCTTGGAGTTTATGAATTTTTTTTAGTTTGTAGAAGCTTTATTTAAATTTGGTTTCTATTAGCATACTAACATTGCTCATATACATGTACCATGCTAGATATTGCACATACAGTGGGAGTTGTTAGCAGGTATATGAGTCATCCAAGAATTGAGCATTGGAATGCAGTCAAATGGATTCACAGATATTTGAGAGGTACATCCAAGAACTGTTTACACCTTGGGGGCTCTACTATTGATTTACAAGGCTATGTTGACTCAGATTTGGTAGGGCATCTTGATACTAGGTGGAGTACTATGGGTTATGTCTTTACTATTCGTGGGGCAGCCGTGAGCTGGGTTTCTAGGTTATAGAAGATTAATGCTCTATCCACTATAGAGGTAGCCAAGGAGATGATATGGCTTCAGTTCTTCTTGGAAGAATTGGCACATCTTCAAAAGGATAATTATTTGTTCATAGATAGTCAGAGTGCCATTCACCTTGCAAAGAATTCAGCTCTACATTCTAAGACAAAACACATATGGTTGTGGTACCATTTCATTTGATCAATTTTGGAGAATGGATAGTTAAATCTAGAGACGATACATACAAATGATAATCTAGTAGATATGTTGACAAAGGTAGTCACAAGGGAGAAGCTAAATTCCTGTTCAGCTTCGATTGGTCTTCTAGACTGAACATGAATAAAAGAATAGTAGAATCTAGGGTGGCTTAATCTAGTGGTAGCCCGATGTGGTAGTAGTAATGTTGTAGGATCAGTGTCCAAGTGGGAGATTGTTGTTTAGTGTGGAGCTTGATCAATCCCCAAGTGGGAGATTGTTAGTTTGTGGTGACTAATCAGGAAAGTACTGTACATATGGCCAACATATGGCCAACATGTTGTAACCCTAAAGCAACATAAAACTACTTGTATAAAAGGGGCTTAGGGTTAGGTGTTTTTCATTAAGTTGTGATGAAAAATTGGTTCTTGTGGCAATATTGAGTTGTAAGGGATTATAGATTGTAATCATGTTGTAATCACTAGATCATAATAAAATCAGACTTTTTGTTTGGTGGAAGTAGCCTAGGGATTGGGTGAACCACATTAAATTCAAGTGCCTTGTGTTCTTTTCTATGTGATCTATTAGTTTTTTTTATTGGTCATATTTGCATGTAATTGTTATTTTTTGTCTATGGTTTAATCCTAACACAAATTATGTTTTAGTCCATCAACAATGTAAACATCATCAATATTTGTTTTACCATCAAGTGTGATAGATCCAATTCCTATAATGTGATAGGCTACATTGTTCCCTACTCTGACAATCCCTCTGTCATGGCTTTTGAATTTGACAATTTTGCTCATATCACCAGTCATGTCATGGGAACAACCACTATCAATGATCCAATCTTTCTTTTCAACTTGTAAAATTAGTGTAGTTTCCCCTCTAATCTCTTTGTCAAGATCATATTCCTTTACAACTACAAATCCCAATTCATCTTCACTTTTGCTTTAGTCAGATTCTTCTTCTTCTTCTTCTTCTTCATTAGCATATAAGCAATTTCTAGGTCTTCTAGATTTGAATCTTCCCTTATAATTTCTTTCTCTTTTAGGACACTTAGATGCATAATGACCATATTCATTGCATGTCCAACAATTAAAAATGTTCTTACCATCTTTTCCTCTTTCCAAAAGAAGAACTACTCCTTCTTTGATCTTTTCCTCAATGATTTTGCTACTACTAGAAATATCTTCTTGTGTCCTTGTATTCTTTGCTAGACTAGGTTTAACAATGAATGCAATAAATGCAGTCTCAACTTTAGCTAGTCCCTCGAGTTGGTTCAGATCAAATTCTATAGTTTCCAATCTACCAAGCAATGTTTCTTTGGTGAAATTATTAGTACATGTGTTATCAACTGAATCATCTGTGTTACTATCTTGAAAGGTGGTGTCAAACTTTTCAAGATCTTCTATATTACTTCATCATTGGATTTGGTTCTTTCATAGGATCTAATTCTTGCAACAATCTTAGATATTCTACTAATATAGCTTCTTACATATTCATCTTCCATCATTCTAGCATCTTGAAATGCACAATGCAAGTTTTGTAATCTAATTCTTTTTGCATGTGTGTCACCCTCATAGTTAGGTTCTAAAGTTTTCCAAATTTCATGAGATGTTTTGATTTTCTTTACCTAATTGTACCCACAAAATGATGTACTAATATAAATGTTCTTTGTGAAAGTCTAGACCCTATTATGAGTCTGATTAATCATATTCAGTACATATGAGTCCCTTTTAGGAGACTTTGAATCCCTATTAAGAGATTTCAAACCTGTTAGGAGTTGTGAAAGGTAGTTGAACCCATTGTCTAAATAGCTTCAGGATTAGATAAACAAAGCCACTATCCAATTGACCTTAGTACTATTCCTTTTAGAATAATATATGTGTGAAAAGCTTTTACTTCTTCCTCTATCCAATATGTTATACTCCTTCACCTTTAGATCATTCAATCAGATCTAGAACTATGTACTCAATAACAATAACCCTTAAGGTCACTTACACACATAAGGTATATGCACAACAAAGCATGAAATAAATTTCATTCTTAGACATATTGTGAGGCAAAACAAAGCATTTTCCAACAAAGAGTCATCAACCCTTCTTGAATTGCATATCCTGACTTCTATACCTATGTACATTATTCATAACTTTCAACTTTGAAATTTTATTTCAAAACCCTTTGGATAATTTTTTTCAAATCAAGAATACTAAAACATATTTAAATTTTAGCCAAAAATAATAAATCCATTACATGTTACAGTCTCTGCATGTAGACCCATTTTCTCTATCATAAATCAGAAGTAAAACTAGTAACTCTTCCTTGGGCATCTAATAACTTTCTCAAAATGACTCCAAATAAAACCAAACTAATTTTCTATAAACTCTATATGAGTTTATTTTTTGAATATATAAGCCATTAAATTTTCCAATTCATAAATTGTTCTGCAAGCACCAATCATTGCCTATAACTTCAAAAAAAATCCTTAAAAACCAGTCTTCATTAAAATGAACATAATTGACACATATCTAAATGAAAACAACTCAAACCAATTGAAAATCAAATTTGGTTCACATATATTTCCAATGAATACAACTAGAGTTTTTTCTTTATCCAAATATGCCCAAACCAAAAATATAAAATTGACTGTAGCTGGGCATCCTCAAATATGAAAATAACCACTTTTAGAAAAACTAGCATAACTTCTTCAAAACTTAACAAAATTGTTCAACACCAAAAAGAAAAAGAAGATTATTCATCCTAATCTTCAAATTTATATAAAATACAAGGGTTCCATGCTGTACATGGCCATACAAGACCTACAACCAACATTAAAATAGTTAAAACCAATAAAAAATGACAAGTTCTTGAGAAACCAATTGTTTCAAAATGATCTATTCTTCTTCTCATTCACCCCTCTCTCTGTTTGGAATGACCAATATAATTATTTTAAAATGGGTATGGTGGAAACCACCTTTTAAACCAACCCAATACATTCTTTTAACCCTTGTACATTTCTCAATGCTTCTTTAAGCACTCCCATTACAATGCAAATGCATTTTTTTTGTAGTTTTTAATATATCACAATGCAAAGTTAAGCACTTTAACCATTTCTTCAACATGGTTATAGGAAAATCTAAATGACTTAAATATTACAATATTATGAAATTAATCATAATGTATGAAGGGTCAAGATGCTCCCACATCACCCATCATCTCCACCATCTCCCCCCACAAGACGACAAAAGACTTCGAGAGATTTTTTTCCTTCCCGTTGTGGGAAGGAAAAGATATAGTTGATAGATATGTATATATATAGGAATTAGTGGACATATTCAATACACATTTGATGTATATATGACATTTTATATTTGATGTATGACATTTTTTGACTTATGACATTATTGGTTAATATATGATATGTTTGTTCATATACAACATTATTGGTTATCATTCTAGATTATATGTTTGTTTATGTATGACATTAAATTCAATGCCTAATCTGTTCAAAACTTTGATAGAATATTGATTAACAATAAAATTTATCATTGTTTAAGCATAAGTTAATCATTTCCAATATGTTATCATCATATGATTTATGATCTTGTTCATGTTTAAAGTTTTCCTTGTCTGTCATTCGTTTATCAAGTTTAATTCAATACCTAATTAGTTTGAATTTTTGATACAATATTGGTTGGCAATAAACTTTATCAGTCAAGATTGATCTCACAAAGATTAAGAGGTGTTGCTTGATAGCTTGACTTGTTTCTGAGGTAGTCACAAAAGGATAAAATGCCCTAAAAAAAAAAATTAATGTTGTTGGTGTTTGAAAACGTTACCAATTTCCAATTACCCTGATGAGAAAAAAACACATCTAGGGGCAGCTAACTCCCATTTTCAACATGCCCATTTAGACACCAAGCCAACTATAAGGCTAGACCCTTCTTCTTCTTCAGAGTCTGCAAAACCTAGGTGGGTGGACCTATAGATTCTTTATATGGTACCAGTTATCAAAGCATACACTGAATCTAATATAAAGCATATAAAAGCCTTATTTCTCCTATTAACTCATGTAATAACACAGATCTACAGTAGCAAATTGCAACTCTATGATATTCACAAGCTGAGTGAGGGCATCAAATTTAGGTTCTTCAACATGAAAGGGAAACACAATTGTTTATTGATGTTGATTTTCAACAAATCCTCAAACATGCAGCAATAAGAATGAATTGATCCTACAAATGATCAGTGCCTAATCCATTGGGCAATTCCATGAATTGAATACATACATTTGTGATATCTAGGACATATTTCATACACCAAGATATCAAATCCATCCTATCACTTTGTGATTCAGACATCAGTGTTGATTAAGACCTCATTCTTATGAAATATACTTCTCAAAATAACTAGCAAGCCTATCAAACACATCGAGCATTTACTTGGCCCTTTGTTCCAACAACAAAACATATGTGACATAAAACTTTAAAGGGATGAAAATGGGTCTCAGATCCTTGTTACTAGACCATATAAGACTGCAAATTACTAAGATAGGAGATGAGAATCAAAATGAAACTAAGGAAATTTTGGCTCACTTGTATTGATTTCCTTGAAATTATACATTCAAATGCATGAAATTCAAAAACAAAAACACCTAATAGATCTTAAACTAGCTAAATTAACTTCACTACTACTATTCATACAAGAGAATTATGATGAAATAATGGAGTCATAGTTATGGGAACACATCAAAAATTGGAACCAAAGCCTAGTATCACAACAGTGAGTGGTTTTTTCTACAAAAACTAGAACTTGTACAATGAGAAAGAAAGGGAATGATATAGGAAGAAGTGAATTCTTGGATCTGTTCTACAACTAACAAGTGTTCACTTAGAATTCCTTCCTAAGAAGATGAAAAAACCTCTTTCTACCCTCTCTCTTCAACTTCATATCAAATCCCATTACTTGGCCTCAGAGGCATAAAATATCTCAAAACGTAATGATGAAAGGATGTAACTAATTTTCATGTAAAAATGAACTCAATGTAAAGAGAGAAAAATCAGTTAACAGGCTTCTAGAAAATAAGAAAACCTTTTTGAGTTGATTTTCTTCACCATCAAGCTCCAAAATACTCTTATATCTTCCTCCTAACCACGTCTAATTATCAGTGTTAAAATTTGCCTGTTTTGCTACCAATACCCCGGGAAACACAAATTGACCTATAGCTTGAACTAGTGAGAACCTGTGCAAAAACCAACCTCAAATTCAAAAAGTTCATCTCGTTCTAGTTCCAGCTATATATAATATCACATATTTTTCCTTCCAAAAACCCATTAAAACTTAGTTTGAAAAAATGCCCTTTTGCTAGTAAAACTCAGTTGAGTTTGCAACATCTTTGATTTTAAATTTTGAAAAATATAAATGTTCTAAAGTTCAAACTTTAGAATATGACCTTTAGAATTTATAACTCTAAACATGCACCCACTTTGTCAAAAATAATTTAAGAAGTAATTTTTCATTGCCTTCACATTTTTCCTTTCCCTTTGAATCTAGGGTCAAACTTCTGTTGACTGAGCTTGCCATGTGGTGCATTTTGATTGGTTGAAACTCGCATCTACCATCTTAGCACTATCGAGACCCACTGCCATGTGTCATCACCACCTCTACCCTCGCTATGTCACCATGTTATCGCATGAGAAACTTCTCCTTAGCGAGATAGCAAGGACTGCTAGATGTGCCACGTGGCATGATCTCCTTCCTCTATCTGCAATCTCACCACATCATCGCCTACTCACACATACTACCACTTGTGCCATGTTGGTTCATTGTTCCATACCCAGGCAGGACCCACGGTGCTTATTAAATCCTCACCAAATTTTGAAGTTTTTTGGCTAGTCGCTATGTTGCTAGCCAGAAAACCTAGGATTTTCCAGCTAGCGAGATAGCGACTAGTCAAATTTTTTATTTTTCAGTGACTTTCTTATTTTACGTGCACATTTAAAATTCTTGACTTGGGCGGCCTGCTAGCTGGCCACGTGCCCCATAGTAGGTGCCTTCACATCCAAAAAAGACTAACGTCTTTTAGACAACATAAGATATGCATGTTATTGAATTTAAACACATGAAATAGCCACAATGTGTGCAATGTGGGATTAATGGTTTAACATTGGTTCCTTTGTATTGTGATTTCCTTATTCTATATAGGTTTCCATTTTCTAGTGCATGCATTTATTGTATCGAATGCCTATTAAAGCATGCATTTATGCCTGCACATTGGAGTTATGTGCCTCCACAAAATCACTTTCAAATTATAATGAAATCCATGTGCTAACAATATTGAATGGTCTTCCAAAATATTTGCCATTCTCTAGATGGCATCTTTTTTCTTCCTATAGCTTTCTCCATGAGATGAATCTCCTGCCGGTTAACCTACTTCTTGCATCTTCCAAGCCACTTCTCTCTTTTGCATAATTTCCATAGTGTAATTTGCATATGCTTTCTAACAGGTTCCAAACTTTGAAATGGCTGCCTTTTTGAAATTTTTCTTCAAAACTTAAGAATATTAAACAATAAACATTGCATTTTTGTCTCCTTTGGCTGCATTTTCCTCTATTTTGACTAGTGTGCTCCTCTTGCCTAATGTAGGTGCTATTATGTTCTAAACATTCCTTACTTGCTACCATTGACTGATCTTTTTTGCTTTAGATTTATTCTCAATAGCACCATGTTCCATATAGCACTTGGGACATTTTCTATTCATGATTTATAAATATGTCTGCCCACTTGTGATTCTTTTGACTTTCTTCTAGGTTAGCTTGCCTTCCATTCATTAGAATTTCTTCCTATTTATGATACATATGCAATTTTTTCTTGATTTCTCCTTAATCCAATCTTTTGTTGCTATAGGATCTTTATTAAACTAATTTTCCTACTTGCTATTTATCAAACTGTCTACTATACTTCTCATATGGTTGAAATGCTTTGTCAAACTATATCTACTCCATAGTTTGATCATAAAATCAAATTAGATCAAAGCATATCCCAAATTTTATTTGATATTATTAATTTGTGAGGGCTCATTTGACTCCTCCCCTACTATTCATAGCTTCAAGATGGGGGCTACTTTATTTAATTTATGTGATTGTTCCTTCTTGTGAGTTCTACAAAGAGTCACGCATTCATTTTTTAAATTTAAAATTGAAACTACATTGCCTCCCAAAAATGGCAGCCTCATCCATGCTTCGATGCCATGGGGTGCTTTCATCAAGTAGACACTCTTTCAATGTAGTTGAGAACTTTAATCATGTATTCAAATAACTTGAATTATAATAATGTTTATTTAATGTTCCCAATCACCCATGCCTGAAGAAATTAGTTGCACCCCAAAGTGGGTTCGGCTAAAAAAAAATTTCCTTACAAATAACTGGCATCCTTATATTTTTCACTTGACCCCATTGGACATCTCAGACTAACAGGATTCAAATTAAATCATTAATTCATTATTTAAAACTTACTTTTAATCAAATTTGCAAATTATGAATTTGTGTCTAGAGGCTCGCTAGTTGGCTTTAAAAACTGATTCAATCAAGTAGCCAAGCCATGGAAATCAGCATGAGTGTTCAATCCTACACACTCTACCATACTGCAAATTCTCAACCCCTAAAAAATTCCTAGTCAAAATATTTTAATTTCTGAACATCCATACTTCAATTATCCCGTAGACAAACAATGTTAAAAAACATAAACTAGGCTCGACTTTGGCACTATAAACTAGGTTATTGATCACTTGGGGCTCTGAAAACTAGTCAAACAGATTCAAAATGACTTGAAACTTGGAACATAGGTTCTTTGATATGCACATTTAATATACCCAAAGTGGCTAGTCATGAAACATTGCTAGGTGTGAGATATTCACTTGCAAACATAGCCTCCTATCGTTGTTTGACACTTAGGGTAAAAATGTAGATTTGACAAATGCTTAAAGCGAGACCTCACAAAATGGCTCAGAATCTCAATTTAACTTCATGGAACAAGTAGGCATACTGAATGAAAGGTGCTAGAAGCATTAAACACCTCTTAAGCCTCAAATTGATAGCTAGGTACATGTGCATTTAAAAGTGTTTATAGGACTTAATTTGACTAAAAATTTCAAATAGATGCTCAAAATGGGAATGCAATTTTGAGCGCCAACAACTGTAATATACGTAACACTTCCCTTAACAAAAATAATATCTACTACTAGTTTATTCCAAATCGAAGCAATCAAATTCAATATACACTGAACATTAGATAAAACAACTAATAATATAATACAAGCCCCAATAAGCATAGTAACAATGCAAGATCTATAATAGTATTACCTACAAATCAACATTGCATCAATCCTAGCCTTTATAGTATTAACTCAATGCACAAAGTGATATTATAACTATGCTCCTACCCTCTATTTCACACATATATTTTATGTCTTAAGTTTTTTGTTAGGATTAATGGTATGGAAAATACCTTTGAAGTGATCACTAGATTGCAAGAGTTGTGTTATCTTGTGTTATCCAAGGTCAAATTCTTCAACTACACCAACTTTGTATTCATACAAACAATAATCAACCATGTAGGTGTCCTAGATTAAAGTGTAGATTAGATTCATTTTAGTACAATGCAATGGTTATAAATGATTCTTTCTATATAAACAATTTGTAAATTTAATTATTTAGGTTAATCTTAAATATTATCAAATTAATATATTTTATTACCAACATATAAAAAATTATTGCACAAACATGCATTGAGTCAACTCTAAAATTGATATAAGAGAATAGTATTAATCAACAATTTAAATATTTAAAAAAGTTAGAATTGGACTATCTAAGATTTCCCTTGCATGTCATAGAAAGGACTCAAGATGGGGGATGATGCAGAGTATGCACAAGGAAGCACCAAACAAATCAACCTACTACCCAAATTCTCCTAACTCCACAAGGACTAAAAAAGATTTATGACTCACTTCAAAACCAATACAACATAAATAATACAACTTTCCAACAGGTTACAAACTCCACTCACCCAAGCGAGACAAGAATCTAACTTCCCCTTATAGGATCAGCAATGACCTTTCAATAGGGTAACAAAGTGGGTTTTGATGTTCCAAGACCTCCCAACACCAAAAGTGGAAAATTAGTAGGTCTATTCATGGACTTCCTAGCAGCTAGTCACCTAAATAAGAACCTTGTGATTTATTAGGAACTCCATGACATAAATTAGTAGCTTGAGAAGCTCTCCATTTGTTAGCTGAATTAACACCTTGGATTGTAGATGGTTGGCCTTCATTGTACAAATCAATTTCATAGATATATAATCAAATAAATAGTGTACTCATCTAAGCATAGAAATATTGTTACATAAGAAGAAGATCAAGTTTTACAATTGCTAATAATCATTAATGTATGGACATACACTTAAACCTAAAAAGGATGACCTAAAGAAGACAAATTAAGTATGAAGTTGATACAAAATCAATAAGAGAGTTCTAGCATGATATCTTCAATATTTTTTGAATTAGAGAAAACTAAGTATTAATGTGATGATCTCTATGAATCTATATCACCATCTAGATGTCTCTCTATGTCTGCCTAACTCTCTCTACTTTATCTCACATTCATCCTCTTCTTATATCTCTATTAATTTATCACTATCTTTTTATTTCCTTTAATCTTCATGTCTACCTACACCTTCTTTTCTTTCCCTCTATCTCTATGCATATTTCCTTGTCTCCCTCTCTCCTTCTCCCTTTATAATTATACTTCCCTACTTCTCTATCTCTATCTCTCTATATAATTTTTTTTTCATATCTCTCTATCCTTTTATCTCACTCCCTCTTATTCCCCCCCTCTTTATATTCCTATTTTTCCCATATCTATGTAGCCATCTATCCTCTTTATCTCCCCCTCGCTAATGTAGAGATGTTGAGAAAGAAGTGAGGTTTAAGCACTTTCTTCTTCCTAATCTACCAAAATAAAGTTGTGTCCTTCCTAATATTTTAATCCTTTAGGATATCATTTTTGTGGCCTATCCAAAGTGATAGGATCATTTGTGAACTCCTCCAAGGTGAGTACTTCTCCAATCAATATCTTGCACATTTTTGTTTTAGGGACACTAGCCCTATTCCAAGCCAATAACTGTAACTCTTCACCAACCCCAAATTTATTGGGACACCTTCCTTATGTTGAACTGATCAAGAATCAACTCTTGGTTTAACCCTCCAATTGTCATATAGTACAAAATGTTGACTATCATAGAATTCCTTGTAGGTCTCCTACTCTAATTTTTTGGACTTAAATTCCTCTTAGATTGAAATTTAACTATTCTATGGGTAGATTTAGACACTGTTTTGGAATTTATTTAAGATTCCAAAGCCTAGATTCCCAATTCCATTCTTGTGGCACCTAACCCATGTAAAGTAAATAGACCTAATAAGGTCACACTAGGTTTGGTTTTCAAAGTAATTACAAGATAATTTGTGTATGAACTAGTGCATGGCATTAGACCTCCTCTACTAATAAAAAATAACTCAAATCCACCACTAAACTACATCCATCACAACATTTTTAAATATTTTTGGTCTCAATCCTACCCTAATACACTAAGCTATTCAACTTAGGGACTAATGCAAACATGGTTTTTCCATCAAGACACTTCTTAAGGTCTAGGAATCTATAATTATACCCTCCTTTCTTGAATTTTCTAGAATCTTAGAGAATTCCATTGGTTCAAATACAAGTTAGGGCTTCACTTGTGGAATGAGCACTTAACAAGCCTTTTCCTAGATTGTTTCTAGAAAACTTTCCTTAAACACTTTAAATCAAAACTAAACTATCTCAAACCAATTAAAAATATCACAATAACACAAAGAATCTTCAAAAAATCAACTTAGTTTATAAGAATCACCACAGATATGATCACACAACTAAAACCATACTCCCTAAGACCAAATAACTTAAGTCCCTTTAGTTAGGAGTTCTTCTAAATTGAAAGCAGTCTTCTTAATGTTTTTAAGTGTCAACCAAGTAGAATCCTATAATAAATGGTGTTTCCATTTTACTAGGTATTGATAGTAAGTAGACCTCTTGGTTTGTTTGGCTATCCTCTTGTCTGGAATGCATTCAATTTCTTGTACTAGTGGTTGAGGGAGGTCTTGTAGCTCCTTGTCTTATGGTAGATCTTCACTACCTAGAATGGCGATACCAGTAATAGGACCTTTATATGAATATAGGTTAGCTATATGATATAATAAGTTGAAATTAGATAACCATTAAACACTTTGTAAAGTACTGCCTACATATCACTACAACCACATCAACTAAGTTCAAATTAATATTTAGAATCTAGGAACACATCAAGAAAGACATACAAGAGGTGAGAGAGATTTGGCATGTTTACCTATCCAAATTGATTTAGCCACATTTACCCAGCTACTCAGAGCTAATAGAGTAGACAATTCACTCCCACAATGAAAGGTGAGAGAGATTTGGTAGTTGGAAACTTTGTACTGGCCAACACTGCAAGTTTCAGCATCACCCAAGATGGCATCATAAAATGAAAATGGAGTGAGATCTCCAAAAAGAGAGAGAGGTTATTGTAGGTCTCCACAACATGGTCTTGTAGGAACTATAATCACATCCATACCTCACAAAATCTCTAAGATATTCCCCATCAAAGATTGTAGCCCTATGGCATTTAGTGACCCTTAGGGACATTTAGGTTTGGTGTAACTGAGAATGTTTGAGAACTAAAGGGGATAGAATGAGGTTTGAGATAGGGTTTACCTAGCCACTCAGAGCTAATGGAGTAGATGGTTTGATCCCATGACAAAAGGTGAGAGATATTTGGTAGTTGGAAACTTTGTACTGACCAACATTGCAAGTTTCAACATCACCCGAGATGGCTTTGTAAAATGAAAATGGAGTGTGATCTCCAAAAAGAGAGAGAGGTTATTGTAGGTCTCCATAATATGGTCCTATAGGAACTAGAATAACATCCATATCTCACACAATCTCTAAGATATGCTCCATGAAAGATCATAGCCCTATGGCATTTAGTGACCCTTAGGGACGTTCCAGTTCAACGTGCCTAAGAATGTTCAAGCAATGAAGGGTATATGATGAGGTTGGGGATAGGGTTTACCTAGCCACTTGGAGCTAACATAGTAGAAAATTTGATCCCATGATAGAAGGTGAGAGAGATTTGGCAATTGGCAACTTTTTACTAGCCAACACTGCAAGTTTTAGCATCACTTGAGATGGCATCGTAAAATGAAAATGGAGTGTGATCTCCAAAAAGTGAGAGAGGTTATTGTAAGTCTTTGCAACATGATCCTATAAGAATTAGAATTGCATCCATACCTCACACGAGCTTCGAGATATGCCCCATCAAAGATTACTTCCCTATGGCATTTAGTGACCCTTAAGGATGTTCGGGTTTGGCATGCTCGAGAATGTTTGATCACTAAAGGGGATAGGATGAGGTTGGGGATAGGTTTTACCTAGCCACCTAGAGCTAAATGAGTAGACATTTTGATCCCACGATGAAAGGTGAGAGAGATTTGGCAGTTGGAAACTTTGTGCTATCCAACATTGCAAGTTTTAGCATCACCTAAGATGGCATCATAAAATAAAAATGGAGTGTGATCTCCAAAAATAAAGAGAGGTTATTGTAGGCCTCCACAACATAGTCTTGTAGGAACTAGAATCACATCCATATTTAGCATGAGCTCTGAGATATGCCTCATCAAATATCATAGCCCTATGTCATTTAGTGACCCTTAGGGACATTCTAGTCCAACATGCCCAAGAATGTTCAAGCACTTAAGGGGATTGGAAGAGGTTTGGGATAGGGTTTACCCATCCACCCAGAGCTAACAGAGAAAACAATTTGATCCCATGAAAAAAGGTGAGAGATATTCGACAGTTGACAACTTTGTACTGGCCAACACTGCAAGTTTTAGCATCACCCAAGATGGCATTGTAAAATAAAAATAGAGTGTCATCTCCAAAAAGAAAGAGAGGTTATTGTAGGTCTCTACAACATAGTCCTATAGGAACTAGAATTGCATCCATACCTCGCACAAGCTCTGAGATATGCCCTATCAAATATCACAGCCCTATGGCATTTAGTGACCCTTAGGGACATTCCAGTTTCGCATACCCGAGAATGTTCAAGCACTAAAGTGGATAGGACAAGGTTGGGGATAGGGTTTTCCCAATCACCTAGAGCTAATGGAGTAGATAGTTCAATCCCATAACAAAAGGTGAGAGAGATTTGGTAGTTGGTAACTTTGTACTGGCCAACACTACAAGTTTTAGGATCACCAGAGATGGCATTGTAAAATGTAAATAGAGTGTGATCTCCAAAAAGAAAGAGAAGTTATTGTAGGTCTCCACAACATAGTCCTGTAGGAAATAGAATCACATCTATACCTCACACGAGCTTTTAGATATGCCCCATCAAAGATCACAAACCTATGGTATTTAGTGACCCTTAGGGATGTTCCAGTTCACATGCCCAAGAATTTTTGAGTCCTAAAGGGGATAGGATGAGGTTAGGGATAGGGTGTATCTAGCCACTTGAAGCTAACAGAGAAAATAGTTCAATCTCATGACGAAAGGTGAGAGAGATTTGGTAGTTGGAAACTTTGTACTGGCCAACACTGCAAGTTTCAACATCACTCGAGATGGCATCATAAAATGAAACTAGAGTGTGATCTCCAAAAAGAGAGATAGGTTATTGTAGGTCTCTACAACATGGTCATGTAGGAACTAGAATCACATACATAACTCACACGAGCTCTGAGCTATGCCCCATCAAAGATCACAACCCTATGGCATTTAGTGACCCTTAGGGATGTTTTGGTTTGACATGCTTGAGAACATTCAAGTGATGAAAGGGATAGGATGAGCTTTGGTATAGGGTTTACCCAGCCAACCAAAGATAATAAAGAAGATATTTTGATCCCATGATGATAGGTGAGAGAGATTTCGCAGTTGAAAACTTTGTGTTGACCAACACTACAAGTTTCAGCATCACATGAGATGGCATCATACAATGAAAATGGAGTTTGATATCCAAAAAGTGAGACAGATTATTGTAAGTCTTTGCAACATGGTCTTGTAGGAATTAGAATCACATCCATACGTTGCACGAGCTTTGAGATATGCCCATCAAAGATCACAACCCTATGGCATTTAGTGACCCTTAGGGATGTTCCAGTTCGGCATGCCTGAGAATATTCAAGCACTAAAGGGAACAAGATGAGGTTGGGGATAGGTTTTACTTGACCACCTAAAGCTAATGAAGTAGATAGTTTGATCCCACGTCCCTTTTTCCACTAAGTTGCAAATTTGAGCAACTTTCACAACTTTCAACAATGTAACTTTGCACAAAAAGTGCAATTTTTACATTTTTCACTTGATTCCAATTCTATGACTTAGAAAAGGTTTGAAAATAGTAAAATAAGTTATTTCCAAATGCTCATCCCTTTACCAATCTCTAAACTCCTACAAAGTTGTCAACATTTTTACAATTTTGCTTTGACAACTTTTGCAATTTTTTGCAATTTTTGACATCTTAACTCCTAGCCACCTAAAACTTAACCTAATGAACCTAAGGACATTTGTAACCTTTTAAGAAACACGAAATTCTTTTTTTTCCTTGAAAAATCACCTATATTGCTCATTTTTATGCCTAAAAAGTGGCCCATAGTCATATTTGACACAAAATCCCACAAATAATAATAATTACTAGGGGTGACTTCTAAGCATGGAAAGGGTCTATTTAGGTCCAAACTAACATGAATCCAACATTTGATTCAAACTATGCAACTTTCATTGGCTAGTTGCTTCACAAACTCAAGACTAGGCTTGTAGCCTTGAACATGGAAAATGGAAAACATCTTCTCATAAACCAATGAAAATAATCATTGATTTGGATACCCTTTTTGGTTTTATACAACATACTAGAGCCTTGGTATCTCAAGAGAACTATGTAGCAACTAAGTTTTTTAAGGCTCACTTAGGAATGTAGGCAATTATGCATCCATTAACAAAGGAAGTACCCTACCCCTTGAGAAAAAATTCAAAATAGAAATTGGAACATGAGGGAAATAATGTAAGATAATCACATACTAATTTTCAAGCCTTGAAACCTTCTTTGTAGTGAGTTATGGAAGATGTTACAATAACTTTCTAGCATGCACATGGATCTTGCATGCCTAGGGCATCAAGTTTTTCTCTCCAACCTCATTCTTTTGACCTAAAACCAAAAGGAACATAACAAACATTTTCCTAACTCAGATTCCACCAAGGGTCATTAAATAATAACTTTTAGCAACTAGTCACCCAGTGAGCACTATAGGCTTTGACAAACATATGGTTGACCAACCTTACATCCAACCCATTGTAATTAATTCAAGAACACCCAAAAATAATTAAACCAACCTTAAAAACACCTTAAAGAATAAAAATGGGAGGTTCCCTAGACCATACTCCCTTGGGACAAAAATTGAACTCGCTTGAGTTAGGATATCTTCAATGGTGACCACACATTTGAGAATGTTTGTCTCTATCATCTAAGTAGCCTCATAATTAGGTATTCTCTTCCACTTGATGAGATATTCCTTGAAGTTAACCTTCCTTGTCTTACTAAGGACCTTAGAATCCAAGATATTGTTCAACTTCATAGGTGTTGGAGCAGGCTATTTTTTTACCCAATTAGCATCCTCCAAAGCTCCAAGAATGAAATGAACTGATTCCAAGGGTGATCTCTTATAGGGATACAGATCAAAAATATCAAATATTAGGGAAATTTCCAAAGAAAGAGGTAACTCCACCTCATAGGCATTCTTACCATACTTGTGCAAAATCTTCAATGCACCCATCTTCTTCATCTGTAGCTTAGTTGGTTGACCCTTGGGTAGCCTTTCCTTCTTGAGGTAAGAAAGTACTAGATCCTACCTTGAACTCCCATTTTCTTCTTATTTGATCATCTTTCACCTTGTACTTCTCCAACTATTTTTGCAGAGTTTTGGAAACTTCATCACTTATCTCCTTCATTTGTTCTATAAATGACTCCCCTTGTGCACTCCCTTTTTCTTATATGATGAGATCCCTTAGATCTAATATCCATCTAGGATGAGCTCCAAAAACTATTTCAAAATGTCTTTTTCTAGTGCTCCTATTGATGGAGTCATTATAGGAAAATTCAGCTTGCCCTATGAATAGATCCCATAATAGTCCATAATGCATGGTTAAGCATCATAGAAAATTCCCATGTGACTTATTCACCACATCTATTTGACCATATAATTGTGGATTGTAGGCTAAAGAGAAAGGAAATTTTTTGCCAAGTTTCTTCCATAAGGTCCTCCAAAAGCTACCTATTGGCTCCTGATTTAATAGTTTTGAAAATGACCAAGAAACTAGACAAATGCATCTAAGGCTAGCAACTTCCTATGATGGATACACCTGACTGCAATCTTGGGCCAACAATAAGGCATAACTCCTTCACTTTAGGCTTTACGAGACCTAGGTGGGTTAACCTTGAGGTTCTGAGATATGGTACTAGTGCATTTAAACATAAATTTAAACCTATTTACTGCATATGAAAACCCCTATATCTCCTAATAACTCATGTAATAAAACAAATATATAGTAGCAAATTGCAAATCCTATGATATTCATAAGTTGAGTGAGGGTTAATTCTTTTCATCCCACTACAAGACATTAAAAATTAAATTTATTTAAATAAAATATTTTTTGCAAATGACATTCATATCAGCTTGCATCTAATTTAGTGATTAGTGCCTTATCCATTGAAACATAGAGTCATTACCTGTAGGATGACCTAACTTGTTTGCATTACAATCAAGTTTATCAACTGAAATCCCCAAATCCAATTCTTATGCAATATCCCCTTCATACACCTAGACACCCTATTAGACCACTGAAGTATTTACCTAACTTCTTGAGTTAGAAGCAACAATGGATCTGATACACAACTCATCCAAGCTACCTTAAACCAAATGAACCTTATGCATTTAATCACAAAGTTAATGACATATGAAGAATTAGGAGATAGAACAAGGAAACTCAAATAATTCTTGTAAATCACTTTTTATATTCATCCATGGAAAGAATGAATACATGAACTGGTAATACTAAATGAAACTCTAAATAATAGGAAGCAAAGCCATCTACAATCCTTAGTTTGAATAGTAAAACACTGGAACCCTACTGGTATTACCCAGAGCAAACTGCCAACAACCTTGCAAAAGAGAAGAAGGAAGAAAGATAGAAAGAAGTAATTCTCAGATTGAATTTGCAATTGACAAGTGTCCCCTCTAAATTCCTTCCTAAGAAGCTGAAAAAGCCTCTCTCTACCTTCTCTCTATAACTGAATATCAAAATCTCATCATTTTGTTTCTACAAGCAAGAAATATCTGACATATTTGATTCACCATCATAACTGAGTTCTGATGTAAAAGTAAATTTAGTAAAAACCAGTTGAAAAGTGATTTCAAGAATGCAACATAATCTTTTCTAGCTTATTTTTACCACATTTAGGCTTCAATAAATCTTCAAATCCACCCTCTAACAAACTCTGATGCTCAATGATCAAATTTTCTCATTCCACTGAGAAGGCCTTGGGACTCAAAAAATGTCTTATAGCTAAAACCAGTGTGCAACTATGCACAAATTGACTTCATGTTTGAAAAAATTAGCTCTTTCTAGTTCTGGTGGTATATTGGAATACCTATTTTGGACTTTAGAAAAGTGCCTTTTAAGTTTAAAAGACCTATGCATGTGCATTTTACTTTGAGAAGATATTTACAAAATTATTTTTATCACTCCTAAATTTTTCCTTATCCTTCAAATTCAGGGCCAAACATAGTTTGACCTAGTGCCATGTGTTGCTTCATGATTGGCCTAATTTTTTGCCACATCATTTGTCCACCTCACTGCAAGCTGCTAGTCACCATGTCACTATGTTAGCATTCAAGGATCTTCACCTTAGCATTATAATGACTGTCGTCAGATCTACCACATGGCACGATCTGGTACATCATTGAAACTTGCTCACCACATCACTTCCCGATTGTCACTTTTCATTCGTTGGTTCATGTTGATGCATTCAGGTGGGACCCATGTTGATTTATTAACTCCTCATCAAATTTTGAAGTTTACCAGCTAGTCACTATGTTGCTAGCTAAAAAACCTAGGGTTTTTTGGCTAGTGAGTTAGCAACTAGCCAGATTCTAGATTTTTTGGCAACTTACTATTGCTGATATCATCTTAGCTAATGTGCAAGTTTGTTCAAAATTTGTTTGTGTCACCTCCTAGTTGGTATTCACTGGTGCATGAGACCCACTTGCATGAGTTAATAGCTTACAAAAGCCCTTTCTTCTAAGACATTACACCAACTATGTGTAATAGTATTTAAAAATAGAAAATAACCTTCACACAGGCAATGTGGTATTATTTCCTTCATCTATTGTGTGGGGCTTCCTCTTTTATGTCGTGGATGTTTTCTTTGCATGGTGGCTTTTATTTTCAACGTTGGATCCTTCATTAATGCATAGTCTTTCATTAGAATACCTACTATTGTTCCTTTATCCACTGCCTGCATGTTAAAAGCTTCCAAGTCTCCTGCTCACAACTTTCTTTTTAAACAATGGAAGCTCCTTTTGAACCATTTTGCTCCCTCATGTTTGGTGTTTTTTTCTATATTATAAACATACCACTGTATATGCCAACATGCCACTTTGTCTTCATTTAATGGGTATCCCTTTCTATATGCCTGTGTGCGATACTTTTCCCCTTGTGATTTGTTGTTGACAACTTCATTGGTTAACATCTCCTTCTTAGCATATGTTGGTTGTTCCTTTACTTAGTAACTACTCCCTGCACATTGCGTGAGTTTGGGTCCTCTTTATTCCTTGTAGCTTCTTGCTTTTTTTTTCCTTTAAAGCTCCCTTGTTTTATAGGCAACTCTTCAAATCTGCCATAGCTTCCTTCCTTAGATGGCTCTTCATTAGTGAGCATGGATGTCTTTCATTGTGTGGTTTGCTATAGCATAGGTGTGATCTTCCTTTTTAGCGTCGATGACTAAACTCTTCATGGTGTGAATTCCTATTAAAAAGCGTGTGACTGATTCGTATTTGTATGGTGCTTTTGAACATTGCTTGTCCCTACCATGGGCTTCTATTCCTTAAAGTCTTGGATTTATCTTGATTTATTATGTTGCCTAGGCATGAGAGACTTCCTCTTAGCATGCATGGGCTAGTCTTTTCAAACAACTCCCTTCATTTGATTAAAGCCATGGGTTATCCTCTATATATGGGAGGCCCTTTCAGCTACTGCATTGCTTCAAATCTATGGCTTCTTTTACTTGGTCAAATGCCCTTCACGTGGGCTTCAAATGTCTCATTATATGGCTTTGCAATCCTTTTTATGGTGGGACACCATTTGCAAACCTCTAGCACATATGATCTAGTTGAGACATTGTACGGTGGACAATATAATGAAGCATTGAAAGTGGGAAGGGAGTGTTAAAAACCACATGCTTTTGGAACATCCTCTGGGCTTAATATACACTAAGCTTGCTTTTACAATTTTCTTTCCTTTAATATCACAATTTTCTCTTTATACGGAGTGGGGAAACTAATTTGTCATTGACCCTGAAATGCATTATAATACAACAGATCTCCCCTCTTATCTCCATATAAGAACTTGAAAATCCCAAACAATAAAAGAGTTGAAAACAAACCCTTGTCTCATAGAAATGCCATATGAACTTGGTTATGGACAGGGCTCGATGAAATGAAATTTTGCAAGGACATCTATCAATGAGTTGACCATAGTTATCTTTTCCCCCTTTGAAAAACTTTTGAAAATTATTATATCAAACAAATTTTCATGCTTTGACTCACTCTGCCTGATGGAATCAGTTGGACCCTAAAGTGGGTCCAACTAAAAAGTAATTTTGTTTCCAAACAACTGACATGGAAAACTTGATTATTTGAACATATGATACTAACTTGATGAAGAATCAATTAGTTTGTACCACTTTTTAACACTTTAAAACTTACTTCATCTCTTTCTACAACTGTGAATTTGATGCCAGCAGGTCTTTTGACTAGCCTTAAAAACTGAACAGAACACCTGATCGGGCTCTAGAAACTAACACACTGATTCTTTGTTTCGCATTCTTGCACCTTGTTGAATCTTGTCTCATGAACAATTCAAGGTCAAAAGATATTTGCTGTCAAAGTTGACCTCTCAAAACTACCTGCAAGAAAACATGTCAGAAAACAATAAATTGGGTTCAAATTGGGCAAACTAACACTTGGGAAGATGAAAACTGGGACATTGGTTCTCTGTCATGAGGACATTATGGATCTACAATTTGGGCTCATGAAAAATAATAGGATGCATTTGGCGAGCGGTCCAAGTGAGCTACATGGACTTGCTCACTCGAAAGAATGACAAGAAATCAATTGTTGCAAATAAAATTGACTTGGAAAAGTGTGCAAATTGATTCATCATGACTTGCAAATTGACACACTTAAAGTATTTTTGGAGGAAAATGTAGTGGTACAATCCATTTGATCTCACCTATCATAAATTTCAAGATATAATGTCACAAACAGGGATACTAATCAATCTGCAAATAATGACACTAGTAAAAGGATAGAAATTCCATTTGGAATCACGTTTGAAAAGTGATCAAATGGATTCGTCATGAGATGAAACTTGAAAGATAACAAGTCTTTGACATTTATAATGCAATGCAATAGGTATTTCAATATTTGGGTCAACTAGATCAAAGTTATAACACATGGAACAGGGCCGCCCAAAATTATGTGCATAGTGCAAATGCATGAAAATAGTGACTAACCAACTTTGAGGGGTTCAAAACCTAATCAGAAAAACTCAAAATGACTCAAAATATCAAACATAGGTGCTCAGGTATGGACACTAGATATTCCCAAAGTGGCATGTCCTGAAACATTTCTGGGTGTGAGATATTCACATGCAAACATGGCCTCCTATCGTTATTTGACACTTGGGAGAAAATGCAGATTTGGAGATTGCTTAAAATGAGACTACACAAAATGGTTCAGGATCTCAATTTATCATCATGGAACACTTAGATAGGCTGAATGTAGGGTGTTAGAAACATTAAACACCTTAGGGGCCTCAAAGTTATAGCCAGGTACATGTGCATTTATGGGGCTTTTACGAGGCTTGATTTGACTCAAAATTGAAATAGATGCTCAAAATGAGAATGCAATTTTGAGCACCAATGGTGGCTTTTTCTAGAGATGCATGTCCCTTATGGTCATGGCAAGATTTCAGATCTTTGGGTAAAGTAGACGACACGCCTGACTACAAAAACTCTCTCGAATAGCTTTATTGAAACCAAAAAACAACCACTAAGATTGTGTACAAACGATGGCCTCAGGCCATTGAACTTCAACAAATTTGTTTACGTCTATCATAAACATGATTCTCATCTAAACTTTCATGAGGTAAACTGAAATTACTTCTATCAGTTTCACCAATTAGATACGCATCTCAAATCTCACCACTTAGCAAAACTAAACCTACATCCTTACTTCCATAATGCATGTAAAAACTTACTTCATTTTCAACCACTTGCTCATTATGAGAGTACTAATCAGCATGCTCAAACATATCAGACTAAAATTGAAAATCCTCTTCATTTAATGATTCATTCATGCTATCAACTTTGAATATGAAGGCTTCAAACTCAACTTGGGGAAATGAATCACACATACCTTCAAATTGTGTATCCTTATGTATAAATAGATGATACTCAAATGAACACTCTGACTTGTACTCACATATATCATCAATGTCAGAATTTAAAACTAATCCAGAGTCCTTCAATGATTCTTCACAATCAGCAAATGGATTAGTTGTTACATTAAAGTATTCATCACAAAACTTGCTATGAGGTGTACGTTGATTTTCACTAATAACTTCGTCAAACACCTTATTATCAATCTCATCAAATGCAAAATTATAGTCTTTCTCACTATCAAACTCAAAAGTAGAACAATCTAACCTCTTACAGCAGTAAGACAAGGTATCATCATTAAACCCATCCTCAACCAAATCTGAAAGTTCCATGCCTTCTTCAAACAATAGGTTAATAAGTCCATGTAGTGATCCTTGTTGAAAATCTTAACAAAACATAGATTGATTTTCATCACAACCTTCATCATATAAGGCATTAGTATATACTTTAAAACCACTATCCATTTTATCTTCACGGAGACTTTTAGCATGTGAAGAAAAATCAGAACTACATGTAGACTCACTATCTACTCCATCAACAAAACAAGTAGAATATAAATCAAAGTTACTTTCATTGTCTTCATGTCAGTGATTCAAATGTCTTGCAAGAAAATCATCATTTATCTTACCAATAGGTGCTGATACATTAATATTACGATCACTCATATACTAATCATCACTGCACTCATTCTCAAGACATTCATCTACACAATTAGGTAATTCGTCCTTATAAACAATTTCTTTATCCTTGTATTGTGCAGAAAACTCTTCACAACATTCAACATCTAGCTGAATTGTATAACTCTAAAATGAAACTTCACTTGTAGATTTAGAAATAGAACTCATACCTTTACTGACATAAGAATACTCACTCATGTCATTTCTTTCTTTTTTCTAATTTGTATCTGATTCACATGAAGAAAAACATGTGCTATCACTATCCTCTTCTTGACTCGAACAACAACCTCACCATTTTCTTCACATGATGCCTCTTCACAATACATCGGATCAGAAACTTCATTATCACTTGGAAGATAACTTTCAGCTTCTTCATACTCATATTGAGATGAACATTTTGCAACTTCAAATTTTATGACATTCTCAACATAATGCAATCTCTCAATAAGAGCATTCATTTCTTAATATCTGACTAGTCAAGTGAATCCATCTTATCATTTATTGTTGAAACATTACAAACATATGTGCTCTATTCCTCTAAATGTGATTGAGATAAATGTGTCTCATAGTCTACATCTTGTGTCATCTCTCTATGGCATGTTGGATCAGCAACAATAAACTCATGAGTATAGAGATAACCTTCAGCCTCCTCACTTGTATAAGACTGAGATCTAGGTACATCAAATTCAAACTTTGAAATGGTAGTTACATCATCATAAACATAATTATCATGAGAAGAACTTACTATTATAACTAAACCTTGATTCATAAAATCAACATTATGCTGAACCCTATCACATTCTGAAATATATCGTACTGTTGTAGCATCTCGAACATATATGTCTCTATTTGAAATAAACTCATTCTTCTCTACACACACATTCTGATTTGAAATTTCAATCTGATTATACATTATAGTAGGGGTATTGATAAGCTTATTTGGAATTGAAGCATCAACCCCATGTTCAAATTTTCTTTCATGACCATTATACCTACAATCATTCATAGCAAAATGACCTCTAATCAATCCATACTTCATATTATTCTCAATATCCCTAGCAGTCATTACAGCCTGATATAATCTTTGTGGTTCTTTATCCCTTAGTAAATAATTCATTTTCTTGTCAAATGCATCAAAATATATAGCTAAACACATTTGATCATTAGGTCTATAACTCTCAAGGATTTCATTCAAAACTCTTACAAATTTGATGTTAAATTGAGGGACAATTTCATCTTTGAATATGAATCTTCAAGAACTTGTCATAAGAATTAGATATGCTTATCCATTTTCCAAATTGCTCCATGAAGGTGGAATGCAACTGACTCCAAGATGAAATAGAACATGTTGGTAGAAAATAAAACTAGTCTCTAGCATCACCTTCCCAAGTTTGAACAAATAACTTCATGTCAACATCCTCATGAGCAATCTCATAGTCACCCATTAAATCACTAAACAATTCAACATGATGACTAGTTGAAACAAGATGGTTCCTACTAAACTTAGGCAAACATTTTCTAATATCATTAGGAATGACATTCGAGAAACCATGAATTATATTAAAACATAATGGAATATACCTCTTGGTAGAAATGGATCTTGGAACTTCACTAATAGGCTACATCTTAGGTGAAATGAATCTTGACATCCTTTAAACTTAAAGCTCAATCACCAAGATTATTTTTAGTATTCATTAATTGTAGCTGATTTATACCCTTCTACCAATCTCAAATTCAAACACACTTCACAAACTTAAATAAAACTGACTGAAACTTGATCTAATGAAGTGTATAAAACCTTAAAACTATTCTCCTCTTCTTAGTGCTAAAACTTCACTTGATGGAGAACACATATGTAAAACTTACTTTCTTTCATGACTAGAAAAACATCATGAAAATGAAATAACTCAATTGTTGCTGCATGAAACCACTAATCTACTAATTGGCCTAGTCTTGATCTCAATTTCTCACACCATTCATCATATCCTTTGTAGAGTTGCCATCTCCTTGAGGAGTACTAAATGAAATCACAACTGTGGTTCATTTTTTATCATTTCAAAACTTATGACAGCAGATCAAACAACACTTTAAAACTTATTAGTCAAGAACGTATATATATCTTACTTCTTGTTCAAAGTTTTTACACAACTTTTAGATCTACCTATTTCAATTGAAAACTATTGAAAAAATTTATACATAACTGATCTACAATGGTTTAGAGATCTTTTAGAGAGTCACCACTCACAATTGTGAGAAAGATTTAAAACATAATTCATAACATTACAGATCTAAACTGAATTGTCACTTTGTAGAACTTTGCAAAACTTTGAACACCTTGAAGAGAGAAAACCCTTTAAAACAATTCTGACTCTAAATTTTTAGTAGTACTATGAAAACCACAACTAGTTGAATTGGCTAGAAATAAAACTTAGTAACACAATCTGTATTCAACCCTGAGATTACTAGTGCAAATGGATAAAAACTTACTAGGGTACATGAAACTTTAGCAAGGAAATAAGAAACACCTCTTGCTATACATTTGTTGTATCTACTCTATTTTATGCTAGAGATTTTAGCTTCTTCTGTATGCATTCCCCAATAGAGTCACCATTTTTTTGGTGACTCGGATGGGAAAATCCCAACTAAGAGTAGGACTGAAATTTTCAATGAACACAAGAGACTCTTGTCCTTTCAACAAAATGGATTTCCACCTTATGTCCACAGCGAAGTTGCCATTTTTTGGCTCCTGATTTAACAATTTTGAAAATGACCAAGAAACTAGACAAATGCATCTAAGGATAGCAACTTCCTATGAAAAATACACCTGACTGCAATCTTGGGCCAACTATAAGGTATAACTCCTTCTTCACTTCAGGCTCTACAAGACCTAGGCAAGTTAACCTTGAGGTTCTGAGATATGGTACAAGTGCATTTAAACATAAATCTAAACCTATTTACTATAGATGAAAACCCCTATATCTCCTAATAACTCATGTAATAACACAAATCTAGAATAGAAAATTGCAAATCCTATGATATTCATAATTTGAGTGAGGGTTAATTCTTTTTAGCACACTACAAGACATGAAAAATTGAATTTATTTCAATAAAATATTTTGTACAAATGACATTCATATCAGCTTGCATCTGATTTAGTGCTCAGTGCCTTATCCATTGAAACATAGAGTCATTACTAGTAGGATGACCTAACTTGTTTGCATTACAATCAAGTTTATCAACTGAAATCCCCAAATCCCATTCTTATGCAAAATCCCCTTCATACACCCAGAAACCCTATTAGAATACTGAAGCATTTACATAACTCCTTGAGTTAGAAGCAACAACAGATCTGATACACAACTCATCCAAGCTACCTTAAATCAAATGAACCTTATCCATTTAATCACAAAGTTGATGACATATGAAGAATTAGGAGACAGAACAAGGAAACCCAGATAATTTTTTTAAATCCCTTCTTATATTCATCCATTGAAAGACTGAATACATGAACTAGTAATACTAAATGAAACTCTAAATAATTAATTTAATCCAACATCAATCTCCATTTATCTTAGGAAATAACATGTGAGAATGAACTGAAAATTTGCACAAGAGGTGGATGTGTGGCCTTCATTGCTAGAGCACAACTCAACAGATAGGAAGCAAAACCATCTACAATCCCTTGTTTCAATAGTAAAACATTGGAACCCTGCTGGTATTACCTAGAGAAAACTACCAACAACCTTGCAAAAGAGAAGAAGGAAGAAAGATATAGAAAAGAAGCACTTCTTGGATTGAATCTACAACTGACAAGTGTCTCCTTGAATTCCTTCCTAAGAATCTGAAAACACCTCTCTCTACCTTCTCTCTATAACTGAATATGAAAATCTCATCATTTTGTTTCTACAAGCAAGGAATATCTGAGATATATGATTCACCATCATAACTAATTTCTGATGTCAAAGTAAATTCACAGTAAAAGTAAAAATTAGTTGAAAAGTGATTTCAAGAATGGAAAATAATCTTTTCTAGCTTATTTTTACCACATTCAAGCTTCAATAAGTCTTTAAATCTACCCTCTAACAAACTTTGATGCTCAATGATCAAATTTTCTCATTCCACTGAGAAGGCCTTAGGACTCAACAAATGGCTTATAGCTCAAACCAGTGAGCAACTATGCACAAACTGACTCCATATTTGAAAAATTCAGCTCTTTCCAATTTTGGTGGTATATTTGAATGCCTATTTTGGATAAAGATTACTCTAGTTATACTCATTTGAAAATCAGGTTTATGTTCATACTATCTGGTCTACAACTGAATTTTCAAAAATTAAAAAAAATTCTAAAGTATAGACTTTAGAAAAGTTCCTTTTGAATTTAAAAGACTTATTCATTTGCAATTTACTTTGAGAAGATATTTAAAAAATTATTTTTATCACTCCTAAATTTTTCCTTATCCTTCAAATTTGGGGTCAAACTCAATTTTATTGAGTGCCACATGTTGCTTCATGATTGGCCTAATTTTTTGCCATGTCATCTGTCCACCTTACTACAAGTCGGCCAGTCACCATGTCACTATGTTAACGTTCAAGCATCTTTTCCTTAGTGACATAATGACTACAATCAGATCTACCACATGGCACGATCTGGTGCATCATTGAAACTTGCTCGCCACATCACTTCTCGATTGGCACTTGTCATTCTTTGGTTCATGCTGACACATTCAGGTGGGACCCATGTTGATTTATTAACTCCTCACCAAATTTTGAAGTTTTCTAGCTAGTCGCTATGTTGCTATCCAAAAAACCTGGGGTTTTCAGGCTAGCAAGGTAGCGACTAGCCGGATTTTGGATTTTCTAACAACTTACTGTTGCTGACATCATCTTAGCTAATATGCAAGTTTGTTCAAAATTTGTTCGTGTTAACTCCTAGTTGGTGTTCACTAGCACACGAGACCCACCTGCATGAGCTAGTAGCTTACAAAAGCAATTTCTTTTAAGAAATTACAACAATTGTGCATAATAGTATTTAAAAACCAAAAATACCCTCCACATAGGCAATGTGGTATTATTTCCTTCATCTATTGCTTGGGGCTTCATCTTTTATGCCATGTATGTTTTCTTTGCATGGTGGCTTTTATTTTTAACACTGGCTCCTTTGTTAATGCATAGTCTTTCATTTGAATTCCAACTATTATTCCTTTATCCACTGCCTATGTGTTTAAAGCTTCCAAATCTGCTACTGACGGCTCTCTTTTTAAACAATGGAAGCTCCTTTTGAACCATTCAGCTCCCTCATGTTTGGCATTGTTTTCTATATTATAAACATGTCATTGTATATGCCAACATGCCACTTTGTCTTCATTTAATTGGTATCACTTTTTATATGCCTGCATGGGATGCGTTTCCCCTTGTTATTTGCCATTGGAGGCTTCATTGGTTAACATCTCCTTCTTAGCACATGTTGGTTGTTCCTTTACTTAGTAACTACTCCCTGCACATTGTGTGAGTCTGGGTCCTCTTTATACTATGCAACTTCTTCTTCTTCTTTTTTCTTTAAAACTCCACTGTTTTATAGGCAACTCTTCAAATCTGCCACAACTTCCTTCCTTAGATGGCTCTTCATTAGTGAGCATGGATCTCTTTCATTGCATGGTCTACTATAGCACAATCATGATCTTCCTTTTTAGTGGTGCTGACAACCGGACTCTTCATTGCGTGAGTTCCTATTAAAAAGTGTGTGATTGCTTCTTATTTGCATGGGGCTTTTGAACATTGCCTGCCCCTGCCATGAGCTTCCCTTCCTTAAAGGCTTGGATTTATCTTGATCTTTTATGTTGCCTAGGTGTGAGAGATGTCCTCTTAGCATGCATTGGTTGGTCTTTTCAAATAGCTCCCTTCATTTGATTGAAGCCATGGGTTATCCTCTATATATGGGAGGCCGTTTCAGCTACTACATTGCTTCAAATCTATGGCTTCTTTTACTTGGTCAAATGCCCTTCACATGGGCTTCAAATGTATCATTATATGGCTTTGCAATCCTTTTTATGGTGGGACACCATTTGCAAACCTATGGCACATATGATGTAGTTGAGACATTGTACGATGAACAATATAATGAATTGTTGAAAGTGGGAAGGGAATGTTAAAAACCACATGCTTTTGGAACATCCTTTGGCCTTAATATACACCGAGCTTGCTTTTACAATTTTCTTTCCTTTAATATCAAAATTTCTTCTTTAAATGGAGTGGGGAAACTAATTTTTAATTGACCCTGAAGTGTGTTATAGTAAAAAATATCTCCTCTCTTATCTTGATATAAGAACTTGAAAATCCCAAATAATGAAAGAGTTAAAAACAAACCATTGTCTCATAGAAATGCCATATGAACTTGGTTACGGATAGGGCTCGATGAAATGAAATTTTTCAAGGACATCTATCAATGTTTTGACCATAGTTATCTTTTCCCCTTTGAAAAACTTTTGAAAATCATTATATCAAATATATTTTCATACTTTGACTCACTCTGCCTAATGGAATCAGTCAGACCCCAAAGTGGGTCCGAATAATTTTTTTTTTTTTTTGAACAACTTACATGGAAAACTTGATCAGCTAAACATCTGATACAGACTTTATGAAGAATCAATCAGTTCGTATCACTTTTTAACACTTTAAAACTTACTTCATCTATTTTTGTAACTGTGAATTTGGTGCCAGGAGGTCTTTTGACTAGCCTTAAAAACTAACCAAAACACTTGATCGAGCTCTAGAAACTGGCACATTGATTCTTTGTTTTGCATTCTTGCACCCCGTTGAATCTCGTCTCATGACGAATTCAAGGTCAAAAGATATTCACTATCACAATAAATTGGGTTTGGATTTGGCTACAAAAATTGGGCAAACTGAAACTTGGGAAGATGAAAATTGGGACATCGGTTCTCTATCATGAGGAGATTATGGATCTTCAATTTGGGCTCGTGAAAAATAACAAGACGCATTTGGTGAGTAGTCAAAGTGAGCTACTTGGACTTGTTGACTGGAAAGAATGACAAGAACTTGATTTTTGCAAATATAATTGACCTAGAAAAGTGTGCAAATTGATTTGTCATGACTTGCAATCTAACACACTTAGAGTATTTTCTGACGAAAACATAGTGGTACAATCAATTTGATCTCACCTATCACAGATTTCAAGATATAATGGCACAAATAGGGCTACTAATCAATCTGCAAATAATGACACCAGTAAAAAGATAGAAGTTCCATTTGGAATCACGTTTGAAAACTGATCAAACGGATTCATCATGAGATGAAACTTGAAACATAACAAGTCTCTAACATCTATAATGTAATGCAATAGGAATTTCAACATTTGGGTCAACTGGGTCAAAGTTATAACATGTGGAATAGGGCCTCCCAGAATTATGTGCAAAGTGCAAATGCATGAAAACAGTGATTGACCAACTTTGAGGGGTTTGAAACCTAATCAAACAAACTGCAAATGACTCAAAATTTGAAACATAGTTTCTCAGGTACGGACACTAGATATTCCCAAAGTGACAAGTCATGAAACATTTCTGGGTGAGAAATATTCACATGAAAACATGGCCTCCTATCGCTATTTGACACTTGGGAGAAAATGTAGATTTGGAGATTGCTTAAAATGAGACTTCACGAAATGGTTCAGAATCTCAATTTATCATCATGGAACACTTATACAAGCTGAATGTAGGGTGTTAGAAACATTAAACACCTTAGGGGCATCAAAGTTATAGCCAAGTACATGCTCATTTATGGGGCTTTTACGAGGCTTGATTTGACTCAAAATTGAAATAGATGTTCAAAATGAGAACGCAATTTTAAGTGCCAACACTACCTACAAATTTTTTATTCCTATCACTTACAATATTAAGAGTCAACCCATGAATCCTCAAAATGTCCCAAAAGAATAAGCCTATAATTTGAGAAGCATCATTGGTTTTCTTGCATGGAATAAAATGTGTCATTTTGCTGAAATGGTCCACTACCACAAAGACACTAGCATTACCCCATGCTATCATTGCAAAGCCCAACAAAAAATTCATAGTAAGATGCTCCCAAGGCCTTTGGGGTATGGTAAGTGGTTGAAACTATATCACCTAATATCTAGTAGTGTAAATTGAAAACTAATACTTACAAGAGCATTAACAAAACTAAAAAAAGCCAACACTTAAGATAGGACTATATGGTTATCACCTCCAAAGGAAGAAAACCAAGAATGATAGGCTCCTTATCATATAACCCATGATGAAGTGGATGTGTCCCTAATAGGTAGAGATGTGTGCTCATGATTATGCTCAAGCTTCAAGTGGATGGATGGTGTGCATGGAGGATGGTTTCAAAAATGGAGGTATGGAGGGATTTCAGCATTATAATGATAGTTTAGTAGTTTTCAAGCTCTCAAAATAGCATTATAACATTGCATGAAATGTGGATCCTATTTGTAAAGGGAGAGGGTTCCATTTATAGGCCAATGGGTAGAGAGCTGGATGGCCAAGATGCAAGAATGATAAGATGGTGAGGAAGGGTCAAGATGCATTCAAAGGAGAGCATATGGATTTTGCTTCTTAGGGGCCAATAGAGGAGTGAAAATTTTCACAAGGAGGATGAGTGTGAGAGGATAGGATAAGGGTTGGTCAAAGGAGTAATGAGAGAGGTTGAGTATGTAAGAGGGATGTAAGAGTCATAAAGAGATATGTAAGAGATGTTTAAGAGTCATAAATGCTAAAGGGTGAGGGTGATGATGAGTTTGTTGACTTTGGCATGGGTTAGCAAGTCTTAACCCTTGCTTAAGTTTGTGCACATGTTTAGGAGGGGGATTAGGATTAGCTTAGAAAGGGGGTTAGGGGGTAAGTGGCTTAGCTTTGATGGAATGGGTTAGTTAGGTGGCTAAGTGAGGTTAGTATGGGTAAATGGGTTGGATTATGGGTTAGGATAGGGTTTAGGGGTGTCTTAAGGGTTTTAGATATTTTATTAAATGATTTATTTAATAAAATGATGATATGAGATTAAATTAAATAGATTTGAGGATTTATTTAATTTAATATAAGAATAGGGATTTAATTGATAAATTGATTTTAGGTTATAATTTGAGTTTATCAATTGGACTATAGTTAATTAAATTAATTAATTAACTAGGGGATGACGATTAATTAATCAAATGGTAAGTATTTAATCAATAATGTCCTAGGAGATGACTAAATATGATTACCTATTTATGTAATCAAATTTAGGTGTCTACAGATACAACCCACTATTGCTATGTTTTCCTTTTCCTTTCTGAGAGATTTGGCATTGTTCTAGAAACTTCCTTAAACCACACTAAATCTTAAGCTAATAATAATACATTTTGACTTGTTCTAGAGTTTTATCCACACCAAAGTGACCTCAAAGTTTTTTCTTCACAAAAGCTCACTAAAATCTACCTTGAATCCCTATTCAAGTTGTACACATGCCTCATAGGATTCTCTGAAGCATTTGTCCATTTTATAGAGGTCCTTCAAATCATCCATCTTGATGCTTTGTAGTTATATTTCTTGTATGGTTAAGACTCTTCTACTAAAAGCATCTGATACCTTGTTACTAACTCCTTATTTATTCTTGATACCAAATATATAAGCCTATAAATATTCTACCTATAGAAAAAGAATTAGTATGCAAAGAACATTAACAAATAAAGTAAACATTCACAAACCAAAAACTAAATTCACATATATGCTTAGACAAAGAAAGCAAACAAGAAGTGCAAAACTCACAAGAGAAAACACTCCATGCTTTCTGGATTCTGTAGATGTGTCCTTTTGCTGTGGATGTATGCTCAAGATGCTCAAAAGCTGCTTCAATGGAGATGGGTAATGGAAAATTGGTAGCTTTGTGAGCTCTCAATTTTGCATTATAAGGGTAAGATTGATGGCTTTGGTTCTCAAAATAGCATGGTAACTTTAGCTCAAAGATTGTTGATGAAATGGCTTGGGATGGGATTCAATTTATAGGCTAAGGGGTAGAGGGATGGAGGGCTTAGATGCAAGGATGGATGAAGGCTTAAGGAGGGCTAGGATTCACTCAAAGGAGAGCACATGGATTGTTCTTGTTTAGCACCAATGGGAAGGTGACACTTGTCACAAGGAGGATGAGTGTGAGAGGGTAGGGTAAAGGGTTGGTTAAAGGCATGATGAGTGGGGTTGAGTATGTAAGAGGGATGTAAGAGGAATGAGTGTGGAAGAGGGAAGAGTGTGGAAGATGGGTGTAAGAGTCATGAGTGGGCTTGTAAGAGTCTTTTATGTTTTGTAAGAGCACTCATGACTTAGTGGTTGGTTTTTTTGAGGGGAGACTTTGGTTTGGATTAGGAAAGTCTTAAACTTGTTTAAGGAATGTGACAACATTAGGGGGTGGATTAGGCTTGGGTTTAGGATTAGATTAGGGATGTTAGAGATGTGCAAGTGGATGGCATTAATGAGGGTGGGTGAGTTAGTGGCTAAGCTTGGTTAGTATGGGTGGATGGGGTGGATTAGGCTAAATGGAGGATTATAGATAGGTTAGGAGTTTTTGAATTTGAGGATTTCATTTATCAAATAGATTTATTTAATAAATGGGGATTTTTGGAATTAGATAGGAGAAAAGGATTTAATTGATAAATAATAGATTATTTGATTTATCAATTAGGACTATAGATGATTAATTAAATTAATCAACTAGGGATGGCAAAGGATTAATTAAATAAGAATTTAATTAATGATGCATTTAGAGATGGCTAAATTAGATTACCAAAGCAGTGTAATCAAATTTAGGTGTCTACATTTTGCCCCTCTTTGACATAGTGTTGAGACAACACTATTTCAAAGAAGTTCGAATGAAGATGACATGAGGAAGATGTTTTAGCAACAAGGTTGCCCCAGTCTCAGATAAGAAGAGGAGAGACTAGATTTAGATGATGCCCCCTCAAGAAGGCGGCGGGGAGAGAAATGAGGCTCGACAACTTCTTGAAAAGTACAAGAAATTGAGACGAGTTGAGATGTAGGTTGGCAAAGAGAAGGGGCTGAATTAGCTCAAAATCTCACTACGGGAGAATGATAAAGGGAAATCAGAGGCACAATAGTAAAGCAAGCTTAAGACTTTCCAGGATTGGGGGGGGGGGGAGATGGAGGAGCAGAGTGCTATAAAAGGAATCCATGGTAGGGAGATGGATGATAGAATGATAAAGCTGATGCAACAGGATTTCAAAGAGTCAGACTGGTGGAAGATGGGTTTCGGAGATCCCTAGGACTAGGATTGTGGATACCTAAAGCTAAGCATGAGGAGTGATTCAAAGAGATACCGATGGATAAGCTGGGGTAGGCGCGACAGATGTAGGATATGGATGGGGGATAATAGAGATGAAGGGAATCCATTGAAGCTTTTTGAGCAGGGGGATACTTCAAAGAGAAGTACCACCATGTAGTTGAGCACTAGATTTGCTATAGGACTGTTGGTTAATTGCCAAGGTTACCAAGAACATCAAGGCCTTTTTACCAACCGTCCAGAGGACTGACGAACTAACTCAAAACAAAAACACAAGGATTGCCCCAGTATCACACATGAATCCCAGAGGAAGCAACGTGGAAACAACACTAGGTAACCCACAAGCAGAAAAAGAAAACAAGCAAAAGACCTGATAAAGACCTTACGCTCTAATTGCCCCATTCGCAGCATACCATGATATGGAAGATCGTGGCAACCTTGAGGAGGGAACAAGGAGATTGCTTGGAAAAGATATTTCAAGATCCAAAAGGGAAGATCCCAAATCAAAAGAAAGCAAAAATCCAAAAGAGAACTATTTGCCAATGAGATGGGTAGGACGAGGTACTAACGGACCAAGATCAGACATGAGGAAATCTATATCCTGCAAGGATCTATCAGAGAGCACCTAAGCTGATGGATCTGGATGAGTGATGCATCTGGCAAGCTGAACTAAGAAGGATAACACTTTGGTGATAGGAGATCTAGCTAAAGGATGCATTGGAATATCTAACTAAGGTGTGCGATGTGTGCAAGATGTTGACCAAGGATGAACTAACACGAAAGCCGGATAGATACAATGATACTAAGCTAAAGAGGATGTACAAGCTGACAGACCAAGATATGTTACAAATGTACAAGTTTGTTCATGTTTTGGTTTTTTGTGAGATGGAAATGTTTGTGAAGGATGGGATGTCTATAATAGTTGATAGGTGGATAGGTAGATGGTTTGTGAAAAGCTTAAGGAAAATGGGATTCTGTGTGTGCATGTGATAGGATACAGGCTAGGATACAAGATTATTTACAAGCTAGAATATGGTACAAGCTTTGGACAAGATTCGGATATATAAAAGGTATGGTGCAAGATTTACAAGGTATAATACAAGCTTTGGTACAAGATTTACAAGCTGTACAGGAGGTATTGACAAGCTCCATCAGATTTTGGATATTTGATTGGAACACCAAGGGAACAAGCAGGTGTTTTATGGGATGGTGGGTGGATGGATGAGGGATAGGATAGTGATAGATAATGGATTAGTCTTTAGCACACAAGGTGCCTGAATTACCAGGTTTTCACCAAGGTACCTGTCCAAGGTGCTTGAATTGCCAAGTTTTCACCATTGGACGCTTATTTCTCTTTACTATTTTTTTGTATTTTTCAAAAGCTGGGTATACCAAAGATCTTCAAGCATAGAACTTCTTGAGATGAATGATGTTAGTGGGATCATTCAAGAGTTCTCCTTCTGGTGTAGATAATTGATAGGCTCCGGAGCCAAAGGAGGCAGTAACCACATAGGGACCAAGCCATGTAGATTCAAACTTGCCTTTCTTTTCTCGATCTGCTTGGACTTTCATATTTTCTTTGAGGACCATATCACCTGGCTGAAAGTGTCATGGGAGCACCTTCTTGTTGAAATTCCTTTTGAGACGAGTTTGGTAGACTATGAGATGGTCATAAGCTTGTTGTCTCTTCTCATCTAGGAGATCTAGCTGGGTGAGTCGAGCTACTCTTTATTCTTCATCTGAGATTTTCCCTCGCAAAGATATGCGTAGTGAGGGAAGTTCAACTTCTATAGATAATACCGCTTCGGCACCATAGACTAGGGAGTATGGAGTTGTGCCTGTGGATGTACGGAAGGAAGTTCGATAGGCCCATAGAGCCAGATTTATTTGAAGGTGCCAATCACGGCCGGAATCATTGACAACTTTCTTTAGGATTTTGAGGAGGGTTTTATTAGTTGCCTCTGCCTGGCCGTTACCTTGTGGGAAATATGGGCTAGAAAAGTGGTGATGGATGCGAAGGGAAGTGCATAATTCTTCCATGTTGAGATTTTCAAAGTTACCCCCGTGGTTAGTGAAGATGGTGGATGGGATGCCGAAGCGGCAAACAATGTGGTACAAGATGAACTTGGAGACTTGAACTCCTGTAGCTGAGACTAGGGGGACTGCTTCCACCCACTTAGTGAAATAGTTTGTAGCTATTATTATCCATTTATGTCCATCAGATGAGAGAGGTGTGATAGTTCCAACTAGATCAAGGCCCCAACAAGCAAAAGGCCAAGGTGGTTCAATAGGCTGTAGATCCTGTGCTGGAGCATGCACAAGATTTGCATGCTGCTAACATGAGAGACACTTTCTAACAAAGTTACAAGAGTCTTCTTCAATGGTAGGCCAATAGTAGCTTGCTCTAAGGATTTTTCATGCTAGGACAATACCACTCGTGTGGGCACCGCAAAGTCTAGAATGTACTTCTTTTAATGCCATCGCGACCTCATTTTCATCTAAACATCGAGAGAGAGTATCGTGATAACCCCGACGATATAGGGTATTGGCTATGATAACATAGCGGGATGATTTTTGGATGAGGTTCTGGCGTTCGGTACATGTGAGGTGAGGGGATATGATACCATCATTAAGGTAAGCATGAATTTCATGGTACCAAGGGCGTTGGGGACCAACCAAGATACAAACACGGTTTGAATCCTCATTCGCATAGGCAGGTGTGAGGAGCTGCTCAACTAAAAACTCATACTACGTAGCTTCTTGGGGAATTTCCAAGAGTGAGCCGATAGTGGCCATGGCATCTACTGCCTTGTTCTGCATTCGAGGCACTTGTTTAAACTAAAGCTTTGTAAAATGCTGGGTCAGCTGATCAACTAGCTCTTTATAGGGTAATAGCTTTTCATCTTTGGTTTGATATTCATTTAAGACTTGTTTGATGATGAGCTAGGAATCGCCAAAGATTTCTAACTCAGTGATATTCCATTCAGTAGCTATCTTTAACCCTGCTACAAAAGCTTCATATTCTGCTATATTGTTGGTGCTGGGGAATTGTAGCTTGAAGGCTTTTGGAATATAATCTCCTTGAGGTGTAACTAATAATATTCCTGCCCCTGATCCATGAGATGTGTATGAGCCTTCAAAATAAAGCTTCCATGAGGGTTGTTCTTCAATTAGGCAGATATGCTCATCTGGGAATTCTATGAGCAAAGGATATGCATCTACTAGAGGTGCATCAGCTAGGTGATCTGCTATAGCTTGCCCTTTGATTGCCTTTCTGTCCATGTACTGGATGTCAAACTCACTTAGTAGCATAACCCATTTGGCCAAACGACCTGTAAGTGTTGTTCTGGAGAGCATATACTTGAGAGGGTCAATCTTGGAGACTAGTTGGATGGTATGACTTAGCATGTAGTGGCGAAGCTTTTGAGTTGAGAAAACAACTGCCAAACAAGATTTTTACATAGGAGTGTAATTGAGTTCATAACCAACTAGGGTTCTACTAATATAGTAGATGGCTCTCTCTCTGCTATAATCATCATGTTGTGCTATAAGTGCCCCTAGGGCAGTAGGTGTTGCTTATATATGCAAGATCAAGGGATGACTAGGAACTAGTGGAACCAAGATAGGGGGATTGGTGAGATACTGCTTGAGCTGATCGAAGCTACGCTGACATAAAAGATCCCACTTGAAGTTCTCATTTTTCTTTAGCAAGTGTGAAAATGGTGTACACTTATCTGCAAGTTGGGAGATGAAGCACCAGATAGATTGAATTTTTCCCTGAAGAGAGCGAAGCTGTCGCAGTGTCTGGGGAGGAGGCATGTCTAAGATAGCCTTGACCTTTTTGGGGTCGATCTCTATACCCCGTTTAGAAACTATGAAGCCTAGAAGCTTGCCAGATGTGACCCCAAAGACACACTTCTTGGGATTTAGCATGAGATGATATTGGGCCAACCTATTAAAGACTTTTTCCACGTCAGCAAGATGATCCATGAAGGTGTGAGATTTGACTAGGATATCATCCACATAATCTTCCAAAATGCTATGGATAAGATCATGGAAAATGGCTGTCATAGCTCTTTGATAGGTAGCCCCAGCATTCTTTAGGCCAAAAGGCATCATGGTGTAGCAAAAGGTTCCCCAAGGGGTAGTGAATGTTGTCTTATGCTGGTCCTCTTCTGTAATCTTGATCTGATTATACTCGAAAAATCCATCCATAAGGGACAGAATTTCATGTCCAGCTATAAGATCTACAATCATATCTATGTTAGGCAAGGGAAAATCATCCTTTGGACAAGCTTTGTTAAGATCTCTAAAATCAGTGCAGATTCTGATGTCACCGAAAGGCTTAGTGACAGGGACCATGTTGGAGATCCATTCTGAGTAGTCAATAGGTCGGATAACCTTAGCAGCTAACATTCTTTCTAGTTTAGCTTTGGCTAGTAATGCCACCTTGGGGTGCATTTTTCTAAGCTTTTGTCTGACAGGCTTGATCTTTGGATTGACTACAATATGATGAACTACAAGCTTTGGATCAAGTCCTAGCATGTCCTGATATCACCATGCAAATCGGCCAATGTTCTCTCATAAAACCTCAAAGAGGAGGTCAGCTTGGTCTTGTGATAGGGATGCAGCAATGTGAAAAATTTTAGGGATCTCTGAAGAACCAATGTTGACTTCTCTAGTATCTTCTATTAGAATAGAAGACACCTCTGGTCGATTATCTTGAGGAGGCAATACTAAATCCTCATGTTCTGTTTGTGGCTCTAGATTTTCTTGCTAAGGGTTTCTCTTCGCTGCCTTAGCTAGTCCCAGATTTACCTTAGTTGACAAGGTCATGGTGGATGTTCGAAAAAAGTGTGACTGTTCTTGTTGGTGCCCCCAGTTGTGGGTATGCCAAAGCCAAGTCCTGACTTCATTTCCCAATTATGTGCTTCGATGGGACATTGCATGCCCCTTTCTTCTGGTCCTAGTCCGCCTCCTTGATAGTTTCATTTTTTAGTGATGAGCTTATGTTGTTGGGGATATTTTTGGCTGAAGTGATCAAGGCGTGCTTGATTTTTTGGAGGTGCATCCTTATGTAACCAATTGTTGATATCTGGAGTGAGCTCTTCATGAAGAGGGGTTTTTGAGGACACAAAGGTGGTTGGGCCAAACTATTTGTATCAAGGAGGTGGAATCTCCCTAGCTTTGTGATATGTCGGTCGTCCATGGGTATGTGGATCAAGTGGGATTGCTCCGACAGCAAATGCATCTGACAGACTATATTCTCCACAACCTTTGTTGTTGATCTTTACGGTAGATAGGGTGGAGGCAAGGATGGTTTCTGCATCATTACAAGTGTGGGATGAGTTGGCGATGGCTGTGCCGATGTCTATTCCAGGGCAATGGTTTGTATATGAAGCTTCAACCGCATTGCAGTAAGCAAAGGGTTTTGGATTGGCATGGATGGTTACCTCAGTGCCCTGATGCGGAAATTTGATGCACTGATGGTAGGTGGATGGAACGACCTTCATAGCATGAATCCATGAGTGACCGAGGAGGATGTTAAATGGTAGGTTTAGAACAACAACATGGCAAAATGTCTCTTGAATGACCGGCCCAACCTTGATTGGTAGCAAAATAGTCCCTTCTGTGGTCCTTTCTAAGTTTTCATAAGCTTTGATGGTGATAACCTCACTGATCATATCTGCCTCAGTATACCCAGCTTGTTTTATGAATTTTAGGGTGCAAATGTTCAAGGCTGATCCATTATCTATCATTACTCTTTTCACATCAAAATTGGATACCATGATGGCTATGCAAAGCAGAAGGGTGTGATCTGGCTCAACCGCGCGTATGTCGGTGGGTTTAAAAGATAGGGCACATGAGGATGAAAGGTGTCCAACAAGATTACGAAAATTAGTAGCATTGATATCAGAAGGGACATGGGATTCTATGAGAGCACTATCAAGGATGTCTTTGTACATAGGACTAGTGCGGAGAAGGTCTAAAATGGATATTTGGGCTGGCATGTTCCCAAGGTGTTCCAAGATATTGTACCGGCTTTTTGATGGAGCTGATGGTGCTGATAAAACTGGTGAGCCTGCGATGTTAAATTGCACTCTTTGAGTGTTGACCACACACTCATTGTCTGATCCTCGAATATTGATAACATTGATAGAAGGCTCTTTCTCAGATATACAACCTATAAGGCTACCATAGTCTATATAGGATGAAGTGTGGTCATTGTTCTTCCCATGCTGTTGGTTTGGCTGGCGGTTGTTGGTGTTGTTTTGGATAGGTGCTTTTCCAGGATTTTGGTTGTTGTGTGGAGGAAAAGCATTTTGATAAATCTGTAAGCCTACATTGGGAGAGGTTTGGGCACCAATAGTGATTTCCTTCCTATTAATGAGGTCCTGCACATAGTCTTTCAGTTTCATGCATCTGAGGGTGGTGTGACCGTTTACCCTATGGAACTTGCAATACTCATTGTCCTTGTACCATGCAGCTTTGGATTGGCTTGGATCAATTTGTTGGGTAGGAGGAAATTTGATGAGGTTTTCCTTAGCCAATTTCTCAAAAATAACATCCAATGGCTCACCAAGGGGTGTATAGTTTCTAGGTGCAGGTTGGAATCTGGGCTTTTGCCCTGCAGCTACATTGATGGCATTAGCTTGATTGTTAGACCCTTGGAAGTTGGGTCTTGTATTGTGGTTTTGATAGCTTTGGTTATTTCGTTGTTGATAATTGATAGCTTGTTGGTTGTTTGTTTGATATGGTGGGTTAGACTAGTTTTGAGAAGGACCAACAATATTCACATGTCTGGTGTCAGTAACCCCATCTGTTGCAACATGCTTGTTTTTGTTCCAATACCTAGACCTGTCATTGGAATGTGATTGATTTTGGTTGGCCTCTTTGTAAATTTTTACCACACCATCTTTGATGAGTCCTTGCTCAAGGATCATTCCTTTCTCTTTGATTTCCTTATAGGTCTGCAAATAGTTCATGGTCATGTGGTGAGCCAAGCTGGGATGTGCATTATCAATAAACATTTTCACCACATGGCATTCTGGCAAGGTGCAGGATATGCAGGTGGTAAGGGTTTGCCATCTTTGCAGGTATTCAGCAAGGCTTTCTCCACCTTTTTGCTTGGTGTGGACAAGATCAACTATTGATAGCTCTGTTTCAACAAGATGGGCATATTGGGCTACAAATGCCTCAGATAATTCAGCAAAGTTTTTAATTGTGCCATAGGGGATTCTATAAAACCATTCAAGAGCTGGTCCAGCCAAGCTTTTGGGAAAAAGGTGCAAGAGGAAGACATCATTGTATGCCACGTCCTGGCAGTGCATGTAAAAATCTTTGATATGTGTGACAGGGTCTCCTTTTCCTCTGAATTTGTCAAATTTAGGTACCTCAAAGTGTTTGGGAAATGGTTTCGTGGTAATGGCTCTGTCAAATGGGTAAGGACACACATTCTCAAACTTGAATGTCTTTGGATCATTCCCCTCTTGGATGGCTTTCAAAGCTGTCCTCATTTGCTCCCATTCTGAATTGATAGGTGATGGCTGGGGTGCCCCCAATGTAGGAGTGCCTTGAGGTAGGTATGTACTGGATGGGGCCATTGAATATGGATAGTTATGATGGATTTTCTGATAGGGATTGTACATTGTTTGGGCAGCTGCATGGTGGATGACAAGTTGTTGAGGGGGAGGTGGCGCATATTGCTGCATGTGCTGCGAGGCTTGCTATTGATATGGTATTTGAGGTTAGGATTGAGGAACATAAGCTGGCTGTGGGATAAATGGATTGCTTTGTGGAGGTAAGGTATAAGATGGTTGTGAGGCTTGAGGAAAGGATCGGGGGGCTTGTGGGGTTTGACCAATATATGTGGGTTGTGCCCCCATTTGGAACGGTATCTACAAATAATTGGTGGTTGGCTAGGGTGGTGGATTACCTTCTAGAAGTGGCATTGAAAAGTAGTTGGTAATAGGAGGTAATGGATTACTTGGTGGTGGAGGTGGTGGGAATTGAAAGCTTGGGAATGGAATTGATGGGGTTTGATAGCTTGGTGGCTGGATTTGGAAGCTTGGTATAGTGGTGGCGGGAGCTGGGGTCACTTGGGAGCTTGGTAGAAGATTGGCAGTAGCTTGTGGGATTTGATAGCTTTGTGGAGTGAAGGTAGTAGCTTGTGGATTTGTGGCTGGTGGTATTGAGCTCCCAAGACCTAATGGAAATGATGGGATTGTACTTTGGGCTGTGGTGAACAAGCTGGGGGCGATGAAAGGTTGATTACTTGGCCCCATGGGTGGCATCCCTGTTGTATATTGCTGAGGTTGGCCAAAGATGCTAGCACTCATTTGGGAGATGGGTGGATTTGGAAGGCTAGGTTGGGGAGCAGCAGCAATAGTGAAGGGGGTGAACGGTGAGGTCTTTTGGGTAAAGGGGGTTTGGAGCGGAGAGGTATGAACCAAGGATGGAGTGGTGGTGGCTGGGTTGGCTTGCGGCATGGAGATTTCAACTTGGGTGGATGATGGTATGTTTGGGTCTGTTGGGTCATATGGATTGGCTAGAGGCTCTTCTTTTGGAATATATCAAGGATAATTTGGATCATAAGAGCCTATGGGTGGTGGCAGCTGCCCAAACAATGGGTGAGATGGATCTGATAATGGAGGGGGTCTTCCAAAGTCAAAGGTTCCTACATTGTCCCTTTGAAAATTAGCCATGATTGTCTCTTTTTTTTTGTCTATAATGGCGTTTACCAATACTGCATTTCCTGGTTGGTTCATGAAAGCTTCGATGTCAGTAGGTGATGGCATAGCTTGCTCTGGGCTGAAGGATGGTTGAGTGCTCAAGGGGAGTGAGGCTGTTCGATCCAAATGATAGGGCTCCATTGTTTCTTTCTTCTTGGCTAAGCGAGTGACAGGTGGCATGAAAAATGCTCCTAGGGATGAGATGCAATAATGCTAATAGATGCAAAAGGGGAAAGGCTTTTCTATGCAAATGATTTCCTAGGTTGAGGCAAAGCTATATGACAAAACCTAAGGAGGATTGGGTTGGGTATTCTAACTTCAAAGATATGTTGTCAAAGCACAAAAGGTCTGCTTTCCTATGTGCAAGCTTGGTGGTGATTGTGTCAACTTAAGGATAGACTGATGATCCTTTAGGAAGAACACGAGATTGACCACTTGCAGATCCCAACCTTTAGCTCAAGGTGATGAGGGATAACAAGTGACAAAGCTAGATTACCCTAGACAAAGCTCTGTCAAAGGGATAGCCTTGGTGAGATTGGTGGATTTGGAAGATTTTAGGAATGGCAAACTTTTAGCAAGGTGACAACAATTTTGAAAGCTTAGATGTGCAGATTTTCGATTACTGGCTAGATGGTATGATTCTAAATGAGATGGATGAGCTAATAATGCTTAAGGGGATAACCTAAGATGGTTGGCTTTTCTACAAAGATGACTCTAAAGTGAAGCTTATCCAAGAAGATGTGGAGAAACAAGGGTGTCTAATCATAGAAATCATGCCTAGTTGGTAAGGCATAAGCATGATTAACTCCTGGATGTTGGCTAAATTTGATGGTGTGCTCTAACCAGGCCTCTTCAAGTGCTTCGTCGGTAGCTTTGTCCTCTGCTTTGTGGAGTTTGGCAATTCGTGGGCTTGGTGTTATTTCTTTTCTCTTGGCTGAAAGTTCTTGGTGTGCTAGAGATGGCTTGAGTTTGACCTTGTGAAACTTCTGTTGGGGTTTGGGTTGTTCCAACATAAATTCCTGAATTTTCTTAGCTTTGGGAAAAATCTCAGTTGTTTTGCTTCAACTTGTTCAACTTCCAAAATAGGCAGTGACTACACTAAGTGTGCCCTAAGCTAGGATTGACCAAGTTTGGAAAACATTCATTCAATAAGTAAAATAAAAACAAGCAATAGATAGGAACACCCAGATAGAAGTTTGTGGTTCTCAGAATGTGATACTTGCGCCAAGGAGTGTGTATGTTCTACAAATGTTTCGATCAGTCACTCCAAACACATTAACATCCTAGATGGTTTTCTACAAGGCTGACAATTGGTTTAGCTAGGGAGTCCTCGATATACACAAGGTACGTGAGGCCCAAATTCGTAGATGAGACCAAAAGGATGTCACACAGCCAAGAGGAGCGGTAACCCACTTCTCCTCTTTCACTTCTCAAGGGTATAAAGTTCCTTGAGGCTTAGCCCGAATGACAAAATCTTGATCCCAAGAGAGGTGTCTTTCGATTCACCTTTTGATTCTTATACTCTGCCGGAACGCTGGAGTTGAGGTCATCCAAGGGGTGATGAAATCCCCAAGCAGGCCTCCTAAAAAGAAACAAGGTTTTGGATCCTAATCTTATGCACCCAAGATGGCCTCGAAAGACGACAAGGGGAGAGAAGACTTGGATGACCTTGGGCTAAAAAACATGCTTGTTCTTTTACCAACTGACTCTTATGTGTGCTAATCTAGACTTTGCAAGCACTCATGTTTAAGAGACAATGTTCAATTCCAACTTGAAGCGCCAACAAAAGTAAATCAATTGAAGAATGCAAACAATAAGAAGAGTTAGGGTCAACAAAAGAAAACTCGCACGCCCGGAGGCCCTCCACGTCAAGTATCGATTAATTTTCTTTAAGGCATTCAAGATTGAGTGTGAGTTTGTTTTAAGCCCAAAACAAAAGTGTGTGAGATTCAATTTCAAGCGCGTGTCCGGAGGCTCTCCATGTCAGTTGTTGTTCAATTTTAGTGCCCAAACTTGAAGTGTGATCGATTTAATCTAGAGTTTTGGTCATTTAAGAATTTTGATAAAGTTAAAGCAAACGTTCAAAGACCAAGTGAGTGAGTTAGATTGTGGAACATTTAACACCTTTTTCAAGTAGACCCATCCCCATAAATGGCACTAAGATTGCAACCAATGGTTAATATTTGATGGGTGATTAGAAAAGAGGTGAGTCCAAGGAACTACTCAAATTGATTTTGGTAAATTTGTATTTTAACTTAACAAAGTTTCTTAAATGTCCAAAAATCAAACTTTACCTAGATTGCATGTGGAAAAGAGATTTGTTTTGTTTAATTTTAGAAGCTCCAAATGAAGTGTTTGATATTGCAATGATTAATTGATCCTTGGAATTCAAGATTGGATTTGTTGTTTTAAGCATGCATTCCAAGGAAAGTTGATTTTAATCCATGGCATTCAAGAGTGTGTTTTGAGCAACATTGATTCAATGGAAAATGTGCTTAACCATTCAAGTTCATTTTTTAGCAACATGCATTCAAAGACAAATGGTTAAGCATTCAAGTTCATTTTTTAGAACCATGAAAACCTGCAAGAAACATGGTTAGTGGTTCCATATGTGCTCCAACCTGCAATGAGACAAAAAAAAAAAAAAAAGCAATTTAGTTAGTTAGCGAAAATCTTAAAAAATGAGAGCTTAACTATGGGAAATTTTTTTTTAAACTTTTTTTGCTATTTTTTCTACGCGTAAAAATGCTTAAAATGGTCTAAATCCTACGGAACCACTAAAAGTCAAATTTTCACTTATACTCTTTTTTTTTTTTATTTATACTAAAAGTGTAGAAATAAAGATTTTAAAACAAAAATGCAACATAAGCAGGCAGAGACGACAATCTATCAAGCGGAGATGCCAAAATATGAAGACGTAAAAATACAGAGACGCTAGTATTCAAAGACAATAGAACAAATTTGCGGCACAGAAAACAGGTGACAAGCAGAGACGCCGATTTGTACAGATACGGATTTTCGTAGACGACGATTTGGATTGGTGGTGGCGGAGATGTTGAATTTGCGCAGACGCAAATTTTCGCAGATAAAACAGGTTGCAGATGCCAAAACTACGCAAAAAAATTTGAAAAATGCGATTTTTTTTTCCATATGGTATTTCTTCTTCCTAAGTGTGTTCTTTAACCTGCAAAAACAAGCAAAACACCCTCACAACACACTCAAACAACAACAAACATTAGATGGTTAGGGAAAATGACATATAGATGAAAATAGATGATTAAATGACCCATAGTGGGGTCCCACCGGGCGTGCCAAAATGTAGAACAAGAATTAGTATGCAAAGAACATTAACAAATAAAGTAAACATTCACAAACCAAAAACTAAATTCACATATATGCTTAGACAAAGAAAGCAAACAAGAAGTGCAAACCTCACAAGAGAAAACACTCCATGCTTTTTGGATTCTGTAGATGTGTCCTTTTCCTGTGGATGTATGCTCAAGATGCTCAAAAGCTGCTTCAATGGAGATGGGTAATGGCAAATTGGTACCTTTGTGAGCTCTCAATTTGGCATTATAAGGGTAAGATTGATGGCTTTGGTTCTCAAAATAGCATGGTAACTTTAGCTCAAAGATTGTTGATGAAATGGCTTGGGATGGGATTCAATTTATAGGCTAAGGGGTAGAGGGATGGAGGGCTTAGATGCAAGGATGGATGAAGGCTTAAGGAGGGCTAGGATGCACTCAAAGGAGAGCACATGGATTGTGCTTGTTTAGCACCAATGGGAAGGTGACACTTGTCACAAGGAGGATGAGTGTGCGAGGGTAGGGTAAAGGGTTGGTTAAAGGCATGATGAGTGGGGTTGAGTATGTAAGAGGGATGTAAGAGGAATGAGTGTGGAAGAGGGAAGAGTGTGGAAGATGGGTGTAAGAGTCATGAGTGGACTTGTAAGAGTCTTTTATGTTTTGTAAGAGCACTCATGACTTAGTGGTTGGTTTCTTTGAGGGGAGACTTTGGTTTGGACTAGGAAAGTCTTAAAATTGTTTAAGGAATGTGACAACATTAGGGGGTGGATTAGGCTTGGGTTTAGGATTAGATTAGGGATGTTAGAGATGTGCAAGTGGATGGCATTAATGAGGGTGGGTGAGTTAGTGGCTAAGCTTGGTTAGTATGGGTGGATGGGGTGGATTAGGCTAAATGGAGGATTAGAGATAGGTTAGGGGTTTTTGAATTTGAGGATTTCATTTATCAAATAGATTTATTTAATAAATAGGGATTTTTGGAATTAGATAGGAGAAAAGGATTTAATTGATAAATAATAGATTATTTGATTTATCAATTAGGACTATAGATGATTAATTAAATTAATCAACTAGGGATGGCAAAGGATTAATTAAATAAGAATTTAATTAATGATGCCTTTAGAGATGGCTAAATTAGATTACCAAAGCAGTGTAATCAAATTTAGGTGTCTACACTACCTAGTTTACACACCTTTGATTTAGTTTTTCCTACCCATTTAGGAAATTTAAAGCATGATTATTAATTATAGATTAAAAATTACCTAGGTAAGAGATAATGTCTCATTTTTTAAGAACTTGCACCATAGCATATAACTCCAAGTCATAGGTGGAATACAAATTATCTGAGAAGAAAGCCACAAGCTATCCTTCTTGGCTTAATATAGCTCTAATGGCCAACTTGTTGGAATCACACTCCACAAAAAAATGGTTGAAATTAGGGAACCTAATGGTAGGTAGCTCTAAAATCCTCTTCTTCAACATTTCAAATACTTGGTTTACTGCTACTATCCATTTAAACTGACATTTGATCCCACCTTTTATAGTTTTGAGATAAAGGCACATACATGATTGAATTTGCTTACAAATTTCCTATAGTAGGAGGCCAAGCCATGAAAACTCCTTACAAATTAATGGTGTAGCCTCCTTAAGACCATCTCAAAATACTTCATGTGCTCCTTCTTGGACCTAATAAATTTGAAAATTTCATCAAAGTAAGCAATTAAAAACTTACCAATGAAATCTACTAGCACTTAATTCATGAGCCTCATGAATGTGCTAGGTATATTTGTTAAGGAAAAGGGCATAACAAGCCATTTATACAACCCTTCATTTTTGTTAAATGTTGTTTTCAACTCATCACAAGGCCTTACTCTTATTTGGTGATATCCTAACTTCAAATTTACCTTCAAAAAGTAACAAGAATCTCATAAATTGTCCGTCAAATCTTCTATTCATATTGGATTGTGATTTTTTTTATGGCCCTCAAGTCTATACACATTCTCCATTTCCCATCCTTTTTAGGTGCAAGTGTTATGGGTACAACACATGGGCTTAAACTCTTTCTTATCAAGACTTTATCCAAAAAAACTTTAATCAACCTTGCTATCTCTACATTTTGACTTGGTGTCATTTTATAGGCTTCTTTGTTTGGAAAATTTTCTTTAGGTATAAGGTTGATCTAATGAATCACATTTGTAATTGGGGGTAATGCACTTGGAAACCTATTATCCACTATGTCATGATACCTTTCCAACAATGCTTGTACATCTAGTGGCATATTGTCTTTCTCCTTGTCTCCTCCTTATGTTTCACTATCACTTCACAATAAACCCCCTATCCTTCTTCATAGCCTTGCAAAACTCTCTCCCACTCAACAATATTACACTACTTCCTACATGATTCTCCTCACTATGTTCTTGCAATGGATCCATTTGGAATTTCTTTCCTTGTTTAGTTATCACATAGGTATTCTTCTCACCATCATGAATATCTTTGACATCACATGACCATGGACATCCTAAGAGTAGGCGGCATGCATCCATGGGTATGATGTCACATAGGACCTTTTCCTTATAATCACCAACCTCAAATTCATCCATAATTTTCTCATCCACCATTATTTGTTGTCCCATATTAAACCATGAAACCTTATAGGGAGTGGCATGAGGTATCCTCCCTAACTTTAGTTTATCCATCATCTCCATGGAAATAAAATTCTTAATGAATCTAGAGTCCATTATCACCTTGCAAATCTTCTCATAATACCTACAAGTTGTCTTGAATATATTGTTCCTTTTTGAAGGCTCTACAACACTTGGAATCTTCAACGAAGTTCTCTATAGCATTAGGTTCTCTCCATCCACTAATGGACCTACCTTGGAAATGGGAGAAGTAAGAATTTGTGTGTGATCCTATTGAATCAATTGATTTCTCCTTTCACCCCTTTAAGAGGAACTAGCCTTCTTAGGAAATTTTCCTATTGTATGTCCCACTTGGTTGCAGTTATAATACGTACCAGTAAAGACTATATTAGACCTTCCTTGTGACTAAAATATGCCTCTTAGAGGTCCTCTTCCTCTATATGTTGTCCATTAAAAAGATCCCCTATACTAGTTACCACCACTATTATCAGCAAGCTAACTTTCATTAGGTTTATTAAGACCTTGCCCCCTTCCAAAGTTACCTCTTCCTCTAAACCATGTATTGTTATTACCTCTTCCCCTTATATAAGACTCATTCCTCCTTCTAGATTTATCCACTATTCTTAATTCCATTCGAAACACTTTTTCATTCTATTAGGGGCCATCATAGAAATCTCATCTTACATCCCTTTCCTTAAGATATTAAGGTATCTTGCTACCTTCTCCACCTTCTCCACCTTCTCTTCTTGTCTTCTAGCTCTGAGATTCAACTTATTAAACTCCCCAGTGTAAGAACTTATTATAATGTCCATCTGCCTTAGATTTTGTAGCTTTTGATACATCTAGATCTCATAATCAGTGGGCAAGAACATGTCTTTCATTCAAATCTTCATACCATCCCATGTTACTATCTTCTTCTTCCCTTATTCTACTATGTCATCTTGAATCATATTCCACCATACAAATGCTAGTTCTTTGAGCCTAGCCTTAGCATAACTAACTATTTTCTTGTCTTGCACTTCTTTGTTGTCAAATTGGTTATCAATGGCTTCCAACCAATCTAATAGTTCATCCCTATTTAGGGTACCACTAAAGTAAGGGATGTGTTCCATACTATCCTTGTTGGGAAACTTAAACACCTCCAATAAGATCTTCTTATCATGATCCACCTCCTCCTTACTTTCTATCATCTCTCATGTGAGGCCTTTATCTTCCTCATCACTTTCATCTCCCCATCCTATGATCCTTTTCTTTCTCTTTGTCTCTTCTTGGTTGGCCTTTATCAATAGGTCCTTGACCAAGTCCACTATGGAACCCTTTCTAATAGCCTTGGGTGGCATACTATCATCTTCTTAGCTTCCTTCATCATCAAACATGTACCAACCTAAAAGTTTTCTCCGATACCACTCTAATGGAGAGGATTTGGTATCCATGATTTTCTTCTCTCCCCAAATGCTCCCTTGTTTTCTCTATAAATCCAATGGTTAGTCTTGTTAGGATCTCCAAGATCCTTTGGATCAATTTCTCCTCCAAGGTATCGTTGATCTTTGAAAGATTCCATAATTTCAAGGCTGAACTAGTCCAACTAGTTCCTCAAATACGTAAACCTCTTCATAGTCTTCCCTCACAGAATGCCAATATTCTACCTAGGATATTTCCAAAAATTTACTTAGATACTTATTATCCTTTTTACCCATATAGAGTCACTTTGAACCTTTATCCATACTTTTGGTCCCTTCACTAATCCAATTGGTCTCAAATTCACTAGGAGACCTAATTACCCAAATGCTTATTAGGCCTACTTTCACTACTTGATGTTAAAAATCTTAAATTCTCTAAATGACCCCATACAAAACCTTGATAATATTTAAGGTACTTATGAACACTATCAGATTCCAAAATCTTAACTTTTGGTTGCACCCACAACCCTAGTTTCAGCCAATAATTTTAGGCCTATTAATTAGGCCTCTAGACTAGTGAGCATAAACAATTACCAAAATGGTCTCCAATATTTTCTTGTACTCATTCCACCATTGAATATTGTTAGGGGATTGTCTAGGGCTTCCAAAAAAACTATTCATCCTTTTATATAAGGCTATGGGAGAATGTACAAAAGCATTATTACCCCTTATCCTAGGTCACCTATTGTCAACATTCAGCCATAGGGCTTTCCGTTTGATCCAAGGAACTCATTGCAAAAAAATAAAGAAAACAAAACATTATGTAGAAAATCTAACCCTACTTCCCCCATGGTTTTATCCATTTCTACAAGTGGGTTCTTAAGTTAGAGCCATTCCTTGTCAAAAAACACTTTGATTGTAATTTAAAATCTAGAGACCTACAAAAAATCCTATCTCTATATACTAGTAACTTGAAAGAAAACTACTTATTAACAATGGAAACTATTGAAATTATCTACATTCCCATGGATCTTGGTCTACTCCACCAATCCATACAAGATGTACAACAACAAGGAAACTATACAGTTATAGGACAATACTACCACATATATCCATACAGAGGTACAAAAAAAAAAATTGCAACCCAAATTTCTATTAACCTTCTTCAAGAAACAAATCAATGCTTATATCCCAAGCATGGGTGGTCATAATTGATCTAACAAAAAATTGCTTCATTCTTTCAAAAGTCGATATATATGTGCTTGAGTAACTTAAAAAATTTCTAGCAAGTTTTGTATAATGAGTATTTTGGTTCATTTTGACAACTTGATGGTTGAGTGTGAGCACGTCAATCCTAGATAAGATATATAGGGTCCTAAATTACTCCTTATACCTATCCTACACTAAAATATCAATGTTTCACTAGTCTAAACCAAATAACAACTTTTAGCAACTTGTCACCAAGTGAGCACAATAGGCTCTTATAAACATATGGTTGACCAAACTTACATCCAACCTATTATAATTTATTCAAGCACACCTATAGACAACCAAACCAATCCTAAAACACCTAAAAGCATCAAAAGAGGAGGTTCCATGCACCACATGCAAATCAAGGCAAAAAACCTTAAAAACTCAATGTTGACAAAAATGAATGAAAATAAAACTTATTATACCCTTGGATAAATCAGCCATAGAAATCTAATTAAAATTGGGTTTCAACATTGTATGCAAAAATAATATGCATAACAATGTAAAACCCCAAACCCCCATCCTAGAAAGTATATAAATGCTCATACATGTCCATCCAAGTAGAGCTAGCCCTCATAAATGGAGGGGAACACTAGTTCTCAGCTTCCTGCAAAAAAAAGAGAAAAAATGGAAGAAAAAACATAGCTTAAACAAAAAAAAAAAAAAAGGAGAGCCCTCCTTGATAGCCAAAAGGGAAAAAATGGTAATCTAAATAGTAAAATCAAAATCTTGTGGAAACTGCCAAAAATCATGACAATCCAAGGTCTCCTTGAGCTGGATCAAACAAGACCAATCACATAATTATCCCACACCTGTAGCTGTTACATCGAATAGAAATGTGATCCTATAGAAGAGAATTTCAAAAAAAATCTCTCAATTTTCTATTACCAAAAGTGAGTGAGAGTACACTCATAGACTTGGAACTAACAACATCAAGGCTAGATGATAGGATCATTCAGGCTCAATAATTCATAGGGGATGACAAATTCATCAAATCAACTAAGTTCAAGAGCCTTTTGTACAAATTAAAACATAGTGAGTTGTTGTTGAAGATGAAACCAAGATAATTAGATGAGTAGAAGTTGGAACTAGTTCAGAAGCTACAAGCCTATGATCTTGAGAGTGAAATCATGACTCTAAAGGAGGGAGGGACCTTGTGCAGGTAAGGAATAAAATTCCTTTTTGGATATATAATCACTTTTTGAGTGAATAATGGATTAGGTTAATTAACTAGGTCACCTAGTTTAAGCCTAAACCATCCAAACAAAAATAGGTCATTCCAAGTAATTGGCTTTGAACTATGACAAAACTATTAGGAATTAAATAAAATTAAAAATAAACCCAAAATTCCTTTAAACCAAAATCATAGAATTTCCTTAATAACATTCACAACAAATGAAAACCTCTAAATGCATAGACATACTCACAGATCTAATCACATAATGCAAATGAGTGTGAATTTATTAAACCACTAAAAGGTTAATTTAAATAATTAAATAAAATACATTGACCATACATGGATGATATTGGGTAGATATGAATAGTCAAATCACTAACTCAATGCGCCACTACCATGGACATAAATCTTGAATACTAAACCATACAACAAAGTGCAATTTCATATAATAATATAGTTAAAGTAATAAATATATTAGATTGCCTAATTTAGCCAGTTATTTAATTATACTAACATAATCCATTTACATCACCCACTTTTGATAAAGCATCACAAAGCAATAACGAGATAAATATCTAACAAGTACAACATAAAAACATGATCAGAGGATACGTCCAAGAACAAAATAACTAGATATCATCATAAAACATATTGTCATCTGAAAAAGGTATCATCGTGTAGGTATGATCAATTGAACAACATAGTAATCTAACATCAATGATACTAGAAATCAAAGTATAACATCTGACCATTAGGTAATCTCAAATGTAAAAATAACATAGTAACAAGTATCTCTCAAATCAAAATATAACAAGGTAGAGACTAAAAACATGAGAGACACTACATCCTCCCCCAGTAAGCATACGCTTACTCTTGGAAGCCTACAAAAAGATAGGGGTATAAATTTATCAGTCATGTAGCATCCTCCCAAGTAGGAGAAGTCTTGTTGCTCGGGTCTCATTGGACCATTAACTTCTCTATGTCCTAACCTTTGAGAGTTAGCCTCCAATGCTAAAGGATATAAATGGGCTCCAAAGAAAGTTGCCCATCCTTCACTTGAAAAGAATTCTAATCAAGGACATGGGTCACATTAGGAATATACTTCCTCAAAATAGAAACATGGAAAAAATCATGGATGCACAATAGGCATGGTAGAAAAACTAGTCAATAAGCAAAATGGACAATCCCCTTGAGGATCTTAATTGGTCCCAAAAAAACATGGCACCAACTTAGACCCTTTACAATAATGGATTGGGCTCTTCCTTTGATGCACTATCAAAAAATTTGTGTCACTAAGTGAAAAGTGATGATCCATGCTATAGCCATTTGCATACTTTTTCTACCTATCCTAAGAGGTAAAAATTCTCTATAATGCAGACAACATATTGCTCCATATCCTAAAGCATCTCTAGACTTAAAATTACTTGGCCCTCCAAATATTCCAACACAAAGAGGTATGATATTGTCTACCATACAAGGCCTGAAAAGGTGACATGCCAAGATAACTATGATACCCATTGTTATATGCAAAGTCAATGAGGTATAAATTAATCCTTCCACTTCACCTACCTATCCATCACATCAACGCAAATCATGTCTTCCAAAACTTGGTTCACTCTCTCTATTTGACCATCATTCTCTAGGTGGTAAGCCAAACTAAAATTGAGATGCACACCCAAGGCATGCTAGAGAGATTTTCACAGTGCTATAGTAAACAATAGATCTCTATTTGAAATAATCCAATGAGGGATTCCATGCAATCGAATAATTACTTCCAAGAAAACATGCACTATGGAAGAAGATGTGTAAGATGTTCTTATGGGTGAAAAATGTGCTACCTTGGACAACTTGTCCATTATCACCATAATCCAATCATGTTATCATAATGAAATAAGAAACCCTATGATAAAACCAATAGATATGGTATCCCATTTCCACTTTGGAATGGTATGCGACTATAAAAGACCCACTATATGTTGATGCTTTGTCTTCACTCTCTAATAATTAAGACATTGAGAAACAAAATTAGAAACATTGGGACTCATCCCTATCCAAAAGTACAACTATCTAAGATTAGCATGCATCTTCTTGATCCTAAGATGTGCAAAATATGGTATATGATGTGCTTTTGAAAATGGTACATAAATATGCCCCTAGTGTCACAACAGTCCATAAGACTCTAGAAACTAACCTAAAAGCCTCTCCTCATGGGTACATCTAGACTTAGTCTCTGCCCTCACCTCCTCATACCATGTATCACTAGGAAAAGCCTCCAAGATACAACATCACAAATCTATTCCCAAAGACAAAACTAATAACTCATGTCAACCCCTACTTAAGGCATCTATAATGATATTTTATTTCTCTTTAATGTAGTGAACATTAAAGTCATACTTACATAGGAACTCTATCTAGTGGAGCTATTGTGCATTCAAGTTTGGCTAAATAAAAATATATTGCAAGCTCCTGTGATTGCCATATAACTCAAACCTATGTCCCATAGGTGTGTACACTATGGCCACAAGTTCCAAATCATGACTGGCTAATCTGAACACATGGTCTTTGAGATTTTTGGACTCACACAATAACATGATCCTCTTGCATCAAGAATACTCCAACACCTTTTGAAGAAGCATCCCTGTAAACAAACAAGTCAACTACAAGATTAGGCACTGCAAGGACTAGTACACTAGTCAAACACTCCTTAAGAGAATCAAATGTTGTATTACAATATTTTAACTAAACATAATTCTTCCTCTTCCACTAAAGAGAAGTGATGGGATGAGCCACACATGAAAAATCCTTTAGGAATCAATGGTAGTTACCTACCAATCCCATGAAGCTATGAATCTTTGAAACACTAGTATGTATCAACAAATCCATGATAGCTTAGCTTTTTTCTTGATCCACTACAATATGATCACCTATGATGATGTGTCCCAAATACTTCACCTCTGAATGGAAGAATCCAAATTTACCCAAGTTTCCATATAATTGATGATCTCACAAGAACTTCAACACTAGCATAAATGGACCTCATGTTCCTCTATAGTTTGAGAATATATCAATATGTCATCCAAGAATACAATGACACACTGATCAAGGTACATATGAAATATGTCATTCATTAGTCTCATGAATACCAATGGTGAATTTGTTGACCCTAAGGGTACAACCATGAACTCATAATACACTTAACATGTATGAAATTTTATCCAATGAATGTTGGCCTCATAAATACAAAGTTGATGGCATCTTGACTTAAGATATATCTTTGAGAACACTCTCACTCCCTTCATTATCACCTTATTTAATTGTTAGTAGTCAACACCTAAACCCAATGATCCATCTTTTTTCTTGACAAAGATAACTAGTACACCCCACAGGGATACACTTGAATAAATATTACCCTTGGCCAACAATTCCTCCAACTACAATCAGAGCTCACTCAACTCTAAGTAGTCATGTGATAAGAAGTTGGTGATATCAGCTTTGATCCTAGAATGAAATAAATCTAAAAGTTGATGTCTTATTGTGGTGCAATTATTGGTATTTCATTAGGAAACTTGTCTACATAATCATGAAGGAGTGGATAATCATCAAGTGTCAGTATATGCTTCTTAACCTCCTTAAGTGTTGAAGTATTGGAGAGATTGTTAGAAGATTGGTTTGATGATGATATGTTACATTCATGACTAAGTTTGTCATTAATGTCAACATAGCATGTTCAATGTCTTTTGTGGCATCTGATAGAAGAATAGTAGATAGACCAAGTTGATACGGATGACTAGTTGAGAATGATAACCAACCAAGGTTATGGTTGATACACTTGAGTATCTGGCATATGTAGTTAACATCAAAAGTAAAAAGGATAAGTCTAGAAGAATTTATGCAAGTTTTGGTGATAACTATTCTAACATAGAGTTTACAAAGGCATGTTTTAGTAAACTTTTTATATCTCTTAGTAGAGTTTATATTTTGAGGATTGAGGCTAAGAAAATGGAGATGTGTTGAGGATGATGAGGATAAGCTTTCTCATAATAATATTGTGTGTATAGAAAGTTGTTCAAGTTGCAAGGTGGAAGATTTGTGTTATCACTAAGTGTAATGTGTTCTTAATGTGGTCTTATAATAATTAATTGAGAAGGACTAACAACTGAATAAAATAATTTCTTGATGAACTTGGTATAAATGAATGATATTTTTGTTTATCACTATATAATATATGTAAATTGTGAATGTTTGAAAAGCAACAGAGAGTATGAAATGTGAAGTTGAGCAGAGTAGTGTGGAAGTGAAGGAAATTTCATTGCCAAGGTTTTGCTAAGTGATCCGAGGTTTGGTATTAGGATCTGAGGTTCATGACTTAGTCTACAAGGTCTGACAATGATTGACCTAGTTGAAAAGACAGAGGAAAGAACAAAGAAGGAAGAAAATAATAGCAAACTAGTTGGTTGAGCAATGAGCTCTTCTTGTAGTTGAAATTGCACATTTGGGTAGTGGGGCTCTTCTTGCATACATTGTATCACAACTTCTAACATGATTGGAATCTCCTACCAAGGATTAATTGTAATAAATGTTGTAATAGACTCCTAATAGGGTCCATCCTATTACAAGGAATATTTATATTATTACATCATCTTGTGGGCATCATTCCCATCAGGGCTTTCCCTCTAATCAAGGGTTTCCCTAGTCAACATATCTGGTGTAATTGTTTATATGCATCTTTGTATGGTTTCTATTTACTTTGTTTCAATGCTTAAGTTTTTTTTAAAGAACATAAGTTTTTCAATTGTTGGATAATTGATTCACCCCCCCCCCCCCCCCCCCCCCCAATTATCTTGGTCAACTATTATTTCTAACAATTAGTATTATCAAATCACTAAACATTGTTCAATAGGTTCAAAGTGGTTTACAAATGCTTTGTACCATCTAAAACTTTTTTTCTTGATCTCAAGTTTTGGCACATGTGTGACTTGTCTCATTGTTAAAACAATTAGTCTGAATATTGCTTTCTTGAAACAAGACTCCACAAAGCATTTTTCAACATGGATTAAGGGAGGATGAGGGAAAAAATATGTAAAATTTATCAAGGGAACCACGTTACCAAGTTTTAAAATTGGGGTTGAAACACCAACTAACATTTTCTCTAACTGGGGAGCATATATTGAAAAGTGTATGAAGAATCCATCATCTTAGATCAAAAGACCAGTGTGTCATCCATTGGGTAATAGAGTCAAAGTCCATGACAAAAAGAGGGCTGCTAATAGGGAGAGAAAGGCAACAACAAAATAAGATGAAAAAAAAAACAACCTACTCTAAGCACCTAAACTAATAGTAGGGAAGCAACAAACCAAAGCAAGGTATTTCTTATATACAAATATTTACTAGTGAGGAGACCTCACCAAAAAGAATGTGAGTGAAGGAATGACTTATACAAAGCCATTCACTAGCTAACTAATGTAGGAGCCTTTTTTGAACATTAAGTTACATCTACATGAAAGATCCTAGCATGACTTCATTTGGAAAGACTCTTTGTTGCTGCAAGTAAAAATGATGTTGTGCAAGAATTTGGAAAAGTATAAATTTTGCTTGAAGGACCACAATTCATCATAAATTTTAGAGTTTCCCAAGTCTTCTAGCATATAATTTTCAGCATCATTAGTAGGCTCAAACTAAAAAGATTTGTGATCCAACATCCAAAAAGAGAATATCACACCACCTTCAAACTATTTGTATAAAATAGTAGCATGGTCAAAACCAAATTGAATAGCACACATCATATGTATACCTAGATCAAATACATCAGCACACTCATTTTGGAGTCCCCATGACCTATACTACAAGATACTCAATTTTCTACCCCAAATACTAAACTTTTCTTCTCTTGACCAGCCATAGATTTGATGTCATTTCTTTTCACAAGACTCATCACAATAGTAGTGTGCAATTTTCGACAAGTGCTACTCTTCAATGGATGTGTTAGTTGTCTTCTTCATAGAGGAATGATCATCATGAACACATGAACCATACAAAAATACCATATCAAAGGTATCATGTTAATTTACCAACCCAAGGAAAACATCTTCAATGATACCAATATTATCATTAGTGTGACATGAGCATGTAGACAAACCTTACCTTTTACAGGTGATACATCAATCACCATTTGTACTAAATACTCTTCTTTTTCCTCCATTTTTCTATTTTTACAATAGTTTAAAACTATGTTATCTTGGAGTTGATAAATTTTGGAATTCCTTTTATCAGTCACACACACACCATTAGTTTTTCATGAAAAAGGGAAAGTGTCACATCTTGATTATTACATCTTTTTGGATAATGAGAATCTATGACAAAAGACATAAAGCTCTAAACTTCATTTTTGACACATGACTAAAAAGGGCCTTTTTAAATCTTTTAGAACACTTAGTTATTTGTCCTTGTTAAACATAGCACTTCTAGCACAAACATTTGTAGACTCTTTGTCCTTTGGATTAGCATTCTTGAGCACTATATCATCATTTTCTATAAAAATCATGTTTGAAAAAAAATCATTTTTATTCACAACCAAAAGAGAATTTATACCAGAATGTAACATGCTAAAATATCCTTGGTTGAGTGAGAAAAAAAACTAATTCATAATCTCCTCTTCTCCACACAAGGTATTTTGAAGGCTTTCTAGCATTACCAAGGGCTGCAATTTCTCACTATTATCACTTTGAAAATTATTCTTCTTGGCTACAATCAAGTTTGAAGTTCCATAACTTGAAGCTAAAAATGTACCAACATCTAGAGTCATTGTAGGAGAACATTCTTGTACAATAGGTATCAAGGGACATTTTTTTTTCTCTTCTTGAGGCTATAATGTTCCAATAACCAAAAAGAATTCTTACTCTGGATTAATTCCCACATTCAGTCCTTTGGCAAAACTTAAAGTCACCACAAAGTACTTTTTAAAGAAAACTTTAGCATCATTTTCAATATCAGCAATATCGATAATATTTACTACTGCATTTTCCTCAAAATGAAAAAATTCTAGAATAGGGCCTTCACCATCATACACACATAAAGAGTCACCATTTTCATCATCTTTCATTGCCTCAAAAGATTCATATTCTAGAAGGACATTATCAAAAAGTATTTTGATAGAATCTTTAAGGAAAGCATGCTCATCATAAGTCTTGTAGGTGAAACTTTCTATATGAGGAGAAAAAGAAATTTTGGATGATGTTTCATCATTCTTTCTTACCACATCTCTAGTGATTTTAGATATATCACCACTCTTTGGAAATGTATCAGTAGGAAGCTAGAGTAAATTCAGTTGGATTTCTTGTATGCTTAGGACTGAGTAACTATGACAGATATAATGAGATGAAGTCATTGGGGCCTCCTCATCACCGACGTCAAGTTCTTTTTCAAGCTATTATATTTTTCTTTTGTGCACTTCTAAGTCTTCAACTTATGGTATTTAACACAAAGGCTTCTCTACAATATCAAATATGTGGATTCCTTTTCCAAGTTCACATTCTTCTAGAAAGCTCAGGAAATGCTTTTTTTATAACTATCCACAAACTTGTGCAACACTTTATCATCCATCGAATAAAGCTCCATTAGAGAAGGATTTGGCCTTGGCCTTCTCATAACACTCACATTTGGCATGGTCTTTATATAGAGTAGTTGGTGTAAATAAGTATTTACTATTTACACTTACTTAAGTTGACTTAGGTTAGTGCATATTAAATTATTTATTTGTTAGTCACCTAGGAGTATGCATACTCTTGTGAGGTATCATGTTGAAAACATAAGAATTAACACTCTAATTATGCACATTGTTTCTACAACATAGGAGTTAGCATTTTATTTTAGCACATGGTGTCTACAACATCTCTACACAAGAGACACCTTGTGATGCTTATCATCTCATTGATCTATGTATATTCATGCACAATGGAGGATATGTTCTTAGTTGTCATGCTTATCTCCTAGTTCTGTCTACAACCATTATATATGCATCTTAGAGGACATTGTATATAGACACTCCTAGTATGTATTCACATGCTTTTGAGATATACATTCTCAAATTGATCATTCTCTTTTGGTCTACTATTCTACTTGTGCATGAGTTCCTAGATCTTGGGTGATTTTTCCTTAAGGCAAATTATCACATGGTATCAAAGCTATACCAAATTCTTACATGATACATAAACTTGGGAATTTCTCTTCACTTATTGATTTGAGACCATTCTTACTTCAACAACTCAACCAAAATCTAGAGAATCCACAAATTTTGAGAGTGTCTAGAGCCAAAGTGGACCTCATCATTGCGTCTAGAGCATCGATTCAGTGAATTGACTATAAATTTTCCTACCCTAGGCCATAGTCAAAATTGAGGCAACATTTTTTTTGTAAACTGGCAACCCAAAGGCCCTATTTATAGAATTGGTACGATCATTTTAGATCTGTACATTTAAGTTTTAGATCATACCAAAATTAGTCATCTGAGGTGAAATCTAGAGTCATTTGATTTTTGGAGGCACAATAGCAATGATTTAGGAAAAATAATTATAGAAGAAATTTTCAAATAGCAATATCTTCCTCACACAGACTCCTTTTTTTGAGAATTTTTTTTTTGGGGGATAGGATTTGTTGATCTGCACATTGGTGTAGGTGGTTTGAGATATCTATTCCTAAATTTCTCTACAACTCAAAAATCCTAATTTTGGCCACTTTAAATTCTTAGTACAGGCTCATATGGAAACATAATCAAGTTCCCTCTTTTCGAAAGTGTATATTTGTTTTGTCTACTTTCTAGATCTACAATCAAATTATAGGCCTGTGTGGATAGAAATACTACTTTTAGAAATAGTTCCTAAATTGGCTATTGTAATCACACTAAGTATAAAGTGCCAAATCATACGTTAGGGGAGTTAATTGATCTATTTTTCATTTTTGGGGGTGCATACATACATTAATTGCATACATTGATAATCTAAGAAGAGATCATAAGGAAGTATTTCCTTATTTATGTTCCAACAAACTAATCTTTGACACTAAAGAAAAACCACCTATTAATAGACTCTTGGATATAATTATATTCAATATCACTTCTAATTGTTAGGATGTTATTAAAAAGCTCATTCAACCTTATGATATGTGGATGGCTCTTTGGAAATAATATTGAGATCCCGTGGTTCCTCCTTTTTTAGAAGGCATTTTCTCATTAGTCACTTCAGCTATAGTTCCTTCCACTCTAGATGAGATCCAACCTCGTTATACTTCTCTTAATTCTATTGATCTAGTTATAGGCATAGATGCTCCTAATTTAGTGCAATAGGATATTCCATGTCTTCCTACTTCAACTTTATGGGATGACTTCCTTCTAGACATTGCAAGGCTATTTGTGGGAGTGTCACATTGAAGATGTGGGAGACATCATTGATTCCATTCATCTTCTCTTTGTTAAGGAAACTACTTCATGCATTGTGGAAACTAATCATGACACCGGCAATATTGCTTCAACAAATTCAAATATGTGGGGTCCTCTTGGTATATGTAGGGAGAGTTCATAGCATCAACACATTCCACATACACACATTGACATTATGATAGATCCAACACAACATGGTACACCTAGTCTTCTAGTTCTAGTATCGGTGGATGACTTCTTGACATATATTTTAGTTTTGTTTGTGGATTCAAATATAGAGGATTTGGGACATGCCATTGATGATATACATATTCCCTTTTATGAAGAAGAATCTTCTTCAGTGGTCATGTGGGATCACTCTAACCTTCCTCTCCATTCTCTACATGATCTATCTTCACAGGTTGATATGATTGTGGATTGTTATGAAATTTTTTTGTAGAAGGTCTCTTTATCATTTGAGAAGATAGATGGTTCTTTGGGATAGGTTCTACATTCATTCTTTCGAATAGTGTTGGAAGTAGTGACTATTAGCATCAACACAAGGATAGTTAAGTAGGATTCAAAGATAACATTTATCTATGAGATTCTTTCTATACATAGGGGAAGTATATCATTTGTACCTTTACCATTATTTCTTGTAAAGGAGAGGAACATTATTCAGCACTCATGGACTAGCTTCTAGAACAACTACCACTGATTGACACTCTACTTTGCAAGGGGGACTACTTGTCTCTCTTCTTCTTATTCTTCTCTTTTGTGTATACTTGATGTATGTCATAATGGCGGTTCTTGATTACTCCATCCATCCATGAATCTTTTCTTTTCATCTCTCTTTTTGGGGGAGGGTTTTTTGCATGAAGTTTTCCCTCTTTCTCTACTTTATGAGAGAGAACATTTGATTTTGTACATGGGTACCTAACATTGCCTAGTAGTTAGGACCCATTATGCATTTCATCCTAGCTTTCGTAAGCTTAAGTGCATTCCCCTAAGTTGCAATTAAGGGGGTGTTGGTGTAGATAAGTATTTACTATTTATACTTAATTTACTTAGGTTAATGCATTATTTAATTATTTATTTATTAATCACCTAGGAGTATGCGTAACATTGTGAGTTATGTTGATAATAGAAGAGTTATCACTCTAATTATGCACATGGTGTCTAGAACATCTCTACATGAGAGACACCTTCTCATGTTTATCCTCTCATTGATCCACATATATTAAGGCACAATGGAGGACATGTGTTTAGTTGTAATGCTTTTCTCCTAGTTCTTTCTAGATATACAGGCACTCCTAGTGTGTATGCACATGCTTTTGAGATATTCATTCTCATATTGATCATACTCTTTTGGTATACTATTGTTCTTGTGCTTGAGTTCCTTGATCTTGGATGATTTTTCCCTAAGGAAAATTCTTACAAGAGTCTCCAATCTCTTGCAAGTAGAGATAATAATTTTAACCAAGGAAATAAAACCATCGGTCTATCAATTTTGAATTCCCCAAAAAGAATCACCAAAATCTATTGGTGAATAGATTTTTCTTTGCACAAAATGATTATAAAAATGACTCAAGAATGCCCAAAATGAAGACACAATAATCTACCAATAGTTGGGTCACTTTACCATTGGATTGAGCAAGCACCCTCTAAATTTTATATGGTATAACTTCCTGACTAGATTTGTAAAGAATGAGATTTACAATGCTTTTAACCTAAAAGTAAAGGCTATGCACACTATTCTAGGATAGTGGGAAAAAAACTAAAAAAAAACCAAAAGAAATAGAAAAGATAAAATGGACAACTTGTCTAACATATTCACAATATAATTATCCAACATCAGGAGGAGACTTTAATAGTTCAATATCAATTCAATACTAAATTGACAACAAATAATCCAAAACAAACTTTCTTATTCCAAAAATAATCTTGTTTAGGTACAATGATAGAAAACTAAAACATGGCATAGCCATTAAAACTTTAAATAAAGTTTAAAGTCTGATATTCATCAAGAACTACTAACCGTATACATTTTGAATCCCCCTTACATGGAGTGCACAATTTTCTTGCTTAGAAAAAGAAGAAGAACCCCAATTACCCCTGTAGTATAAAGTCTATAGAAAAGAAAAAGCATCTCCCCTCGTGAAAGAAAAATCCCACCCTATCCCATGCTTTTCCAATATATAGAATTGGTGAGTACATTGTATGGTTAGCATAACTAATTCTTCTCTAGTTTGGCCTTTTTCTTCTTTGATAAGCTTGGTTTTTAGTTATTAAAACTAGACCTTACTGATGAATATCCCTCTATGAAATTTCACAAAAGCAATTTTAAACCATCATAAAAATTGATGTAATGTAATGGTTTTTTCTTTTAAATAAAACATTATGACAATACTTAAAACCTAACATGATGTGATGACACATCATAGGTAGAAGAATATAAGCATTCATGGTTAGTAACCTTAACAATTTTTGAGTTGGACCCTCATTTGGCATTGTAGATTACTATCGTATTACCATAGGCATTATGTCAAATGATTGGTTATCTACCTTGTGCAAGTGCAAGACCATTGGTTACTCCATAAGTGAAACTTTATGAGATAAATTTAGGTGAAATTTTTTTATCTGTATGTGAGTCTCCATGTCATATAAGTGGATGGGCTTTTGTTATTACTTAGATTTCATAAGTTTACCAAGCTCAAAAATTCTATCTACCGGTTTGTAATACATTTACTGAAGACTATGGGGGTTAGGTTCTTCTAGAAAATACAATATCCTTCAAGACCACTGGTCTATCTTCCTCATGCTCATATTTCCTTCTATTATGATGCTTTTCTATGTGTTGATCTATGGTCTTCATCTTAGAAACCCGAGCACACAAATTGGTTTAAATGGTGGAGTGATGTTGTGGGTGAGTATATTGGAGTGTAAGCAATTCAAACACATTTTTAACAATAAAATTTTCCTAAGATCCCAACATTATGACCTTTGGTGGTTTGTGAGGACTTTCCTAATTGTTCTCACCATTGATCTTAGTTTTTAGCAAAGGGTGATCAACACAATGCCATCATTGATATTGGAGGGTGGATTTTATCTAACACACCATTATGCATCAAGTTTCCATTGAAATTGAAAACATCTACATCCAATTCTTCTTCATCAGGAGTATGGAGGAAATGAACTAGTGAATTTTCTTGTTGATAGTTATGCATTGGTTGACTATAACTTCATATATCAGTTTTGGTTAATGGGTATTTACTCATAACCACATGCAACTCAAAGTTCTAAAATCTTTCATCTTTTCCTAATAACAACTATCCTTTACTACACTTTGTAAAGTGTGTGTCTCCCTAAAGATGGTGACATGTATTTTCTTATTCCATTATCATTATGTGTGTACTTAGTTCCTTTCGTAGTCATTTACTATGATCCTATTAATCATGTTCCTATGTTTGATGGTTTGAATTAAAACTCCCAACATATATCTTCAATTGGGATTTGCATCATCCAATTCTCCAAATCCAAGTGACATTATGTTATAGAGACAAAGTATTTAGTGACATGCTAACATTTAAGCATTGATGCATTATCTTGGGTTTGCGTTGGGTAATGTCTTATAGAACTTATGAATTATTCATGGGGAGTAAACCCAACTATGCCTTTTTTATTATACCATATCATGACTTTGTGATGCTTCATGTATATGATATAATCTCACAATATAACCTATTTTGATTATCCTTCACATACACATCATCCATTATAAACTTGGAATTTAGTCTTAACAATATTAATTGTAAAGAAATATGGCTTTCCATATTGTTATGATGAGAGCAATATATTGATTTCAAAATGAGAGTGGAGAGTTGTCACTTTGCTAAGCAACTGAAATGTGAAATATGGGAGATATTTTGAACAAACACCATGAGTTTTTATGTAATTTGGACTATGAACTCAAATATAGACTGCACTTCCATTTTGGATAGCTCAACTCTTTAGGTTTAATTGATCACTTACACCTCAAAAATCCACATTTGGAGTGTGAGTCTGAAATGGAAAAAATGAATTTGCATCTTGAATCCACATTCCTAGTCTAAAAATGGCATTTATCTAAAACTGAAGATGGAACTCAGGTTCTGCAAACTCAAATTTTGAATCATCCAATCACTAATCTTTGTTCAATAGGAACAAAGTGGTTCAAGAATGTTTTGTACCATCTAAACTTATTTTCTTGATCTCAAGTTTTAGCACATGTGTGACTTGTCTTGTTTTTATAACAATTACTTTGAATATTACCTTCTTAAAACAAGACTCCACAAAGCATTTTTCAACATGGATTAAGGGAGGCTGAGGAAAAAATAATGTAAAATTTATCAAGGGAACCAAGTTACCAAGTTTTAAAATTGGGGTTAAAACACCAAATAATAGTTACTTAGTTCATGTCAAACTAGTAGTACATGCCATGCACAACATGTAAGTATTATTCCATGCCGAGTCATGGTGAGTGCCAAGCCACTCATGTGCTAAGTCACTCAAGTGCCAAGTAGCTAGTAGATGCCGAGTGACACAAGAGCCAAGTAAATAGTGAATTTCAAACAATGCATGTGTTGAGTCACAATAAAAAGATTAGTTTATATCAAGCATCAGATACTTCATATGTCGTGTAAAATATTTTTTGACATATTTTTTTATGATGGCACAAACAACTATGTATACCATTTTTAAGCCAACTTAGGATTAGATCTAAATATTTTTGAGATAAGGATGAATATATATTTGGATTCCCTATGCAATTACATGTAGCCAATGAGAAAATGTGAAGGTTTAAGTGGAAAAGTGGATGAATCTCAGCCATAGATTCATAACTAACCCTAAGTCACCAAGTCTTCTTAAGGAGGACAAAAATCTAAACTTTTAGAGAGTGTAAGGAATTAAAGGAGTGAGGAAAGAAGTTTACATGTAGGAATAGACAATTCATGGTGATTTAGAAAGTTTTGAAGTGATACTACATTAAAAAATTAGTTAGAGAAAAATAGAGGATAGAGAAAATGATACAAAAAGGAGACATCTTATCAAGAAGGATCAAGAAAATATTGTTTAGAGCTGATTTGTCATCTTGCAAGAAAGTGCCAACCGTAGGATCTATGCTAAGAAATTCTAACAAGAGATTTAAGCCAAATATCTTTATAGAGTAGTCCTAACAGGCTATATAAAATCCTTTAATAGGGTGCTTACTTAGCTATAAGTTAAAGTCCTTTAACTAGGCACACTTCTAACAGGGTGTTGAAATCCTCTAATAAGGTGAGACTTATTAGTCTTTGTAAGCCTTTAACAATGCAAACCTTTCATAGGGTAGATCATGTTTCATGATAAAAAATTGTAACCTTCATTGGATACACTTTATTATCATAGTAGTAAAGATTTATGGGTCTCATCCCCACCCCAGTTTTACCTTCTCACTAGGAGGTTTTTGGGTAATCATATCTGGTGTTATGAGTGTGAATGCTTGCATATTTACATGATTTAGATGCATATTCTTTACATATTATTTCAGATTATCTATTGAATATATGAGATGCATATATGGTGAAATTTTTATTGGTTCAAGTTTGAAGTATTGATTCACCCCCCTCCCCCTCAGAAGTTCACCTTTCCTATTGTAATTCCAACAATTGGTATCAAAGCCTAGTTCTATGAAGGAGAAGCTTTGCAAATTTGAGAAAATATACTGAAATGGAAGTCTAAAAATTAGGAAATATTATTCAAAATCAAGGAATTGATATAGAACTCATTCTACATCAATTTGATGAAGCAAGAGAAGAATTAAAGAAGTCCTTGAAGAGAAGGAAATGAATTGCTATTGCAGAAAATGACACACAGTATAAAGAGATTGATACTATCAAGATATTTTCCATTGGTGACTCTAATGAATTTGATTTATTAATTATAGATCTGATGGAAAATAATAGAATACAAGTTGAGGAAATAAAAAATCTCAAGTTAGAACAAGAGTCACAAGCCATATTGCTATGTGAGGTAACTAAACAAAAGAAGAAAGCTATGGAAGACAAAGGCATGATTGAAAAAGACATAAGAATCTTGAAGAAAAGATAGGAAGAGAAGTCAATAGAGTTAACCAATATCTCTAATATGCAATTGGATACTCTAAGCCAAATCACAAATGTCAACTATGAGTTAAATACCAAATACATTGAGATAACTACATTGAAGTTGTTGAATGAACAACTGTAGAGTTATCTAAAGAGAAAAAATGAATCTATTGAAAGTCTCAACAAGCAAAATGAATCCATAAAATACTTTGAGCAATTATTGAGATCCCCTAGATCCAATAATGAAACATCTAGACTAGGATATACAACCGCTGAACAAGGAAATTCATCAAAAAATGCTAAAGAAAGTGATAACAAAGGTAAGAACTACAAACCTACTTGTCATAATTGTGGTAAGAAAGGACATATTGCTAATGTCTATAAGAGAAAGACTGCAAATCAAAATGTTAAGCCCAAGAACATGATTCATTATCATAGAAAGGTCATCAGGCACATGAATGGAAAAAAAGACCATACACATTCAAAGATTTGAAGGATATTGCTACAAATGTCAAAAGTATGGACATAGAGCTTTTGAATGTAAATCCAAATCCATGTGTTCATCAAATAGACAAGCAAAGGTGAGAAATGATGGAAACTCTTATAATTGGGATTATAATACAAAATATAGTTTTCATTACCGTCAAGAATATGTAAATGTTCCAGAAAATTCCATTAGGACACACTTTAGAGGTAACTACCAAAGGTGGTTAAGTCAAACTACATGTTTTAGTTGTTTGAAAATTGGTCATATCAGTAGGCATTGTCCAACAAAGTCAAAGTCAAAGGCAAAGAAAATGTTGAACACATCAAAGAAGAGATGAATAAGACATTGAAAAAGGAAGATGAGTGCAACACATTAAATGGATAAGGGATCACTTCACCCAATGAGTTAGGTTATCATACCTTATCAAATTAGGAAATCAAAAAGTATTTGGGATTAATATCTAAAAGTTATATCATACATTAGTTCCAAAAGGTTCTAGTACTAAAAGGGCTATATTAGCATAAACAAGGATGTAAGTTGTTGTTAGGAATTCAATACAAATCTTTGCATTTTTCATGTTGTTGCTGAGAATAAAAAGTTTCCTATATGTGTTGAGTGGAATGTTAGTTAATTCTAAGCTCACAATGGTTTTCAAGTGATGGAAATATCAATAGATCTCAAGAAAGCTAGAAATTGGTTGATGCTAAGCCTATAGCTATATAAGAACTCATCATTTATTACAAGGTTCTCAAAGGGTATTTGATTGATTTTAGCTCACTCTTCATCATTTAAAATCTAAGAAAGAGTGAGTAGAAAAAAAGGTGATATGGAAATCAATTCAAAGCTATTGTAGAGACATTATAGTAGTGATGTCATACTAGTTCATTAGATTTTCTAAGGTATTTATCAAGATTTGAGCTATGCAATTATAATTTTCATAAACCCTAGTTTCTCATTATGGTATCTAGCTTGAAGAATGTAGAAGGGAAGGAAGTTTTGAATGTTCACTAAGTGAGTAATCAAGTTAAGAAACCTATTTTAAAATCTATTCCTAATATTGCATATAAGAAAGACCCTTCTAGTGCATTGTCAATGATTTTGCTAAATGTAATAATGGTGCAAGTTGTGAGAAAATGCTACAATTGTAATATAGGAAGCATTGGGGATATGGAAATTAGGGAAACATACAAAAATCATTTTGACAATGGTGTTATGAAGGAAGAATTCAAAATTGTTGAAAGAAGGGGGTTAACATGAGCCCTAGATTTTCCAAATGTATTTCAAATAGAATGTATAAGAATTGTGCTTAGCCAAATCCATGATGGTTCCTTATGTTTGGATAATGGACCTATCTAGATTAATAAGAGAATAATCCATAGCATTATTGGTTACCCAACCCTAGATTGGCCTATGACATTGAGGAGTGATTCAAAGGAAGTGATTGAAAAGAATACTAGAGCTATTTGGAACAAGAGGGGCATGAAAATAGATACAATCACAAATCCTCTAATAAACTTTACTATAAGAGTTATATCACACAAGTTCTATCAATCTAGTAAATTGAACAATGTACTCTATATAGTTTTGAATGAGGGACATAAGATTGTAAAGAAAAATCATACATATGATCTAGCAAAGCTACAACAACAAAAACTAATAGAAAGTATTGGAGCAATCAAGAAAACTAAAAGTGCACAATACAATTTTGGTTCTATATTGATTTACATATTATTTTATGTGCAAAACAAATTCCCCTCATTTGGTATTGTAGGATGTAAGATCAATAGATTAGTAGTAGGACAAATTGGTGATTTTATTGAGTAGTTAGGAGAAAAATTTGAATCCATAATGACAAGCTAATTTGAAGATCTTAAGTAGTCAATGAAAAAGAGACTAAGAGTACCAATATCCTTAGTTGAGAAAAATTATGATGACATTTTTTTCTTGTGGATTTTGATTATACATTTGTACAAGCTACCATACTAAGGGTAAGATAGTTGAGACCCTTAGGCTATGAAATAAATGTGGATGAAGCCTCTACAACCATAACGGGTTTACTTGCAGAAGAGATTGATATAACTACAAAATATTTGGTAATTATGAAGTGGCCAAGTCCAAGATCACCATGGAACTAAAGAATAATTCAATTTTCAAGAAGAAGGAAAAGCTAGTGAAGAAGTTGAAAGCTAATTTTGGAGAGGGTTCTAAGGGGGAAGAAGAAGAAGAGGAAGAAGAGGATGAAGAGGTTAACACAAGGTATGGGCAAAAGACAAAGAAGAGGAGGAGACCAAAGGAGCTAAGGGAGAAGAAGATGTGGAAGTGCCTACTCTTGCTGAGCCAAAGAAGAGGAAGGCCAAGGCACAACCTATGGAAAAGACTAAGAAAATCACCAAACCAAGTAAGATAGAGCCCACTACACCTACTACAAGAGTTAGCACACGAGCAGCCACACAAAAGGCCAAGGAAAAGACAAAGGAAACAAAAAAAGGAGTTCAAGTGAAAAATAGACCAAGAAGAAAGTATGGGGCATAACTAGATTTTGAAGAGTAGAAAATAAAGTCAAATGGCATTATCCAATTCAAGGTCATGAGAAGATCTATGTGAAAATGTAAAGAAAAATGTAGGTCTATCAAGATTCAGTCATGTTGGTTTTGATAAATTGGATAAAGTGGAGAAAAACCAAGTGGAAGTGGTCCTATATGCCATGATGGAAAAATTCAAGACAACTTCACTAGAATTTTCTAACAATGTGCCTAAGAGTCTATATGACTTAATTGAGAAAAATTGTGTAAACTTGGAGAAATAAATCAGTGAGTCTACACTAGCCCAAGTGATGCCTTAGTTAACTAAGGTATAAATTTCTAAGCCCACAAAGAAGTATGTTGTTAGGTTCACACCTCAATACATAGCCTTTAGCATTTTGCAAAATAATATTGAAGATGTAGTAAAAAAGTCCACACAAATATGGAAGGTAACATATGGATTGACTAAAGTAAAGAAAGGTGAGGAAGAACCTATTGATGATGATGAAGATGTTGATGAGAAAAATAACATAGTTAGAGTAGAAATAGAAATGGAAGTAGATGATAAGGAAATAGATAACCCTAAGTAGCTAGAAGAATAGAGTGTGCAAGACACACAATTGCTGAGTGTCAACCCTCCACATGACACAACTAAGACAACTAAATAAATTTCAAGGATTTTTATGATATATCAACTCAAAAGATCAATCCCCTTCCTAGAAAATATTTGGAGAAGATATTAGATTAGTCTACACTACAAGTTAAACTTTGCAATAACCATATTTTTATCAATGTAGATGAGCTACAAAATTCTATGACTGATGTTGCAAGGGAAAAGGTGAATTCAAAAGAACCACCCTCCACTATCCCTCCAATAATTAATGTAAAACCTTTGATCCAAATGCCAGAGGATACATCTACTAAGGTTGATACATTTTTTGAGATAGATTCTATTGAGAAGAAAATAGAAAAAGAACAAGCGACCACTGTAGGACAATAGGAAACAGGTCAGATAGACCTATCTGCACAAGGACAATGTGCAAGATAAGTCACTATGGGAGGATAGGGAAATCCTAAAGAGAATGAAATGACACCATAACTGAAGGAGAAAACTGCCATCCAAGCCCTAGTAACCATACCAGTATATGTCACTCCTTCCACATAAACTCTTTAGAAGCTTAGCACATATGTTATTCCATTGTAAATCTTAGTGCCGAGCCTAAGTTTAGCAAATGATGAAAAGGTAATTTATTATGGAGATGTAAGCCTTGATGAAGAAATTTTTATACCAAAATATGATTATTGATACAATGACATTAGAACAAATAGGCATACTAAAATAGGCTTTAGAAAGGAAAAAGCATCAGGAAATTTTTAGGAGAGAACATAGATAGAAGTAGGCACTACTAGACATCAAAGACATCTTTTTAGATGCACTTAGTCTACCAAATCTACATGAGACTATGCCACTACTAGAACAATTATTAGATATAGTTGAGAAGGTCAGTTATGAAGACCTTGATAATAATGCTAAATTGTTAGAATGGTTAGAAAAGAAATTCTAGAACAAAGTAAATGAGAAAATATTTGGTGACATAACACTCACACAAGTTGCATTGGAAAATAAAGTTGATGATGTAAAGAAGGTACTTGATAAATATTCTCATTGTACATTAAATTGTGCAACCCATCACTCTTCACTAAGAGACCAAAAGTCAAATTCTAAGTCTATAACATCAAATTTCTACATTAGGTTCAAAACTACTAGTGACTCTAGCTCAGAGCAAGAAGCATTTTAGGACATTGCTTCAAACATAGAGTCAATTAGTTCTACTAAAAATACATGATCCCAACATAAGGGATAAATTGACTAGCATCCAAGAAAACCTTACTATCCATATGAAAATATTGCACAAGGGGCTAGGCTATGTTGAAACTCTACTAAAGAAAGACACCAATATTTCTACCTTAGATGGTCTAGTTCACCTTGCAATTGAGCTTTCCATCGAAATCAAGTCTATGGATGTTGCATGTGATAATTGGGATACATCCCTCAAGATAATATTGGAAGTCCATAAAACATTTTTGGACAAACACATGATAAATATATATCCCTTTGACATAAGTTTCAAAAAGGGGGAGAATAAGATAAAGGGGGAGAATAAGGTAAAGGAGGAGATATATTTTGGTTTTTGAAAATGAAATAGAGAATGACACAAGAAGATATTAGATAAAAATGTATTAGAAAAATAGAGCATGAAGTTAGAGTATATCAACAGAGACACATTTACTTAGGGGGTACAAAATTTTGGATTCAAAATAGACATATTAACTTAGGGAGAGTTATCAAATTTTGAGGTATCTAAGTTATTACAATTTTTTTGAAATTTTGAAGTTTTGTATATAAGTTGAGTTAAGATATGTTATGCTTGAGAGATTAAGGATATTAATGTATACTCAAGTATTTCTGACATTCATGTCAAAGGGGGAGATCATTGATTCTGGATTGGTTTTGACAAGTGAGTGTCAACACACTTAAGTTACTTACTTAGTTCATGCCAAACTAGTAGTACATGCCGAGAACAACATATAAATATTAAACCATGCTGAATCATAGTGAGTGTTGATCCACTCATGTACTGAGTCACTTAAGGGTCGAGTAGATAGTAGATGTCAAGTGACACAAGAGCTGAGTAAAAAATGAATGTTGATAAATATAGGTGATGGGTCACAACAAAAAGATTAGTGTATGTCAAGCATTAGAGACTTCAAATGCTAAGTAAAATAGGTTTTGACATATTTGTTTGTGATGGCACAAACAACTATATAAACCATTTTTGAGCCAACTTAATATTAGATTTCAATATTTTGGAGATAAGGACAAATCTATATTTGGATTCCCTATGTAATTAGATGTAGCCAATCACAAAATGGGAAGGTTTAAGTGGTAAAATTGATGAATCTCAGCTATAGATTCATACCTAACCCTAAGTCACCAAGTCTTCTTAAGGAGGATAAAACTCTAAAATTTTAGAGAGTGTAAGGAATTGAAGGAGCGAAGAGATAAATTTGCATGCATAAATAGAGCATTCATGATGATTTAGAAAGTTATGAAGTGATACTACATTGCAAAATTAGTTAGATCAGAATAGAGGATAGAGAAAAGGATATAGAAAAGAGACATATGATCAAGAAGGATCAAAAAAAAATTGTTCAAAGGTGATCTATTATCTGGCAAGCAAATGCCAACTGCAAGATCTATGCTAAGACATTATAATATGTGATTTCATTCAAATCTCTTTACAAAGTAGTCCTAACAAGCTGTATGAAATCATTTAACAAGGCACTTACTTAGTTGTAAGTTAAAGTCCTTTAGCTAGGCACACTTCTAATAGGGTGTTGAAATCCTCTAACAAAGAGAGACTTAACATTCTTTGTAAGCCTTTAATAGGGCGGACCTTTCATAGGTTAGATCATGTTTCATGATCAAATATTGTAACCTTCATTGGATACACTTTAATGCTACAATAGTAAATATTTGTGGGTGTCATCCCTAACCCAGTTTTACCTTCTCACTTGAAGGGTTTATAGGTAATCATATCTAGTGTTATGAGTGTGAATGCATACATGATTTAGATGCATATGTGTTGCATGGTATTTTAGCTTATCTATTGAATATATGAGATGGGTATATGGTGAAAGTTTTATTTGTTCAAGTTTGAACTACTGATTTACCCCCAAGAAGTTAACCTTTCCTATCGTAATTTTAACATAGAAGTAGTACAAATATATGATTGAAGGATTGGAATATATTACTCACACAAGGCCAAATATACAAAATGTAGTTGGAATTGTTGCAAGATTCCATGTTGATCCTAGAGAAGCACATTATGCAGAAGTAAAAATTATATTTAGATATGTGAAAGAAACTTTAGAATTTGGATTACATTACGAAAAAGCTAATGAATTTACTATAAGTACTTATACTAATGCATGTTGGGCAAGTAGTATGAATGATAGAAAGAGAACTAGTGGAGGAGCCTTCTTTCTTGGAGGAAGATTGGCTTCTTGGTTAAGAAAGAAATAGGATTGTACATCTCAAAGTACAATAGAAGAAAAGTATGTTGTAGCAAAAACTAATTGCAATCAAGTTATTTGGATGAACCAGATGCTGAAGGATATAAGGATAGAAATCAATGAACCTATTATTTTACATTGTGATAACACAAGCATGGTAAATATGTCTAAGAATCTAGTGTTGCATTTGAAGACTAAGCACATTTCTATTAAGTATCACATGTTGAGATAAAAAGTTGTAGAAAAAGAAATTAGATTGGACTATGTAAGCACCAAAGATAAGATTGCAGATATATTCACTAAGCCTCTTCATAAAGAGACTTTTGAATATTTATCAGGTATGCTTGGGGTTATGCCCTCTCCTACATCAAAGTAGAAGATGCAATAATGCATTAGCCCAAGGTAACAGAGCACCATTACTTGTCTAGACTATATGTTGATGCTTCGTATATTGGGGAGTATCTGTGATGGATAGAGTCATCTAGGACTATTGATTAATATTGCTATAAATAGTGTCTTTTAACACTCGAGTTGAATAAGTATCAATTGATTGTAGAGTTTGATGTAGAGATATTGATTGTAGGAACCTTTGATATTGATGTCAATGGGGGAGAAGTTTGGCATGAAAAAAATGCTACATTAGGAGAAGTATTATGTTAAGAAAAAAAGTTTGGCAATATTCTAAGGAAGATGTTTGACATAAGAACAATGTTTAAAATAACACTTTGGTATAGAGCACATTGAGGTATATCAATAGGAGAGTATAATTAATTAAAAGGATTTAAAGATGGACAATCTTTTGTTGGTATTCTTGAAACTAGATGTTTTTCATCTATGTTTGCATCAATGCAAAATGGGGAGATTGTTTGAAGATTGGAGAGATTTTTGGAAGATTGGTTTGATGATGATATGTTACACTCATGATTGATTTATCATTAATGTCAACATAGCATGTTTAATATCTTTTGCAGCATCTGACAGAAGAATAGCAAATAGATCAAGATGATACAAATAACTAATTGAGCATGATAACCACCCAAGGTTATGGGAGATATGTCTAAGTATCTAGCATACGTAGTTAACATTAGAAGAAAAAAGGATAAGCCTAGAAGAAGTTATGTAAGTTTTGGTTTTAACTATTATAAGATAGAGTTTACAAAGGCATGTTCTAGTAAACTTTTTATATCTCTTAATAGAGTTGATATCTTGAGGATGGAGGTTGAGGAAATGGAAGAAGACATGTTGATGATGATGTGGCTAAGATTGCTTGTCATAATATTGCATGTATGGAAAGTTATTTAAGATTCATTGTAGAAGATTTGTGTTATCACTAAGTGTAAAATGTTCTTAATGTGGTCCTATAATAATTAATTGAGAAGGAATAAAAACCAACTCAAGGAATTGTTTCATGAACTTGGTATAAAGGAAGGATATTTTCATTTATCATGGTATGAATATATGCAAATTGTTAATGTTTAGAAAGTGGCAGAGAGTGCAGAATGAAAATTTGAGCAAAGTAGTGTGGAAGTGAAGGAAACTTCATTGCCGAGGTTTTATTGAGTGATTTAAGGTTTGGTATTTGGATCTAAGGTTCGTGATCTAGTCTACAATTTTTGGCACTAATTGGTCTAGTTGATAGGATAGATGAAAGAATAAGGAAAGAAGAAAATAACAATAAATTAGTTGTTTGAGTAGTGAGATCTATTTGTAGTTGAAATTGCATGTTTGGGCAGTGCAACTCTTCTTGCATACATTGTACCCCAACTCCTAATAGGGTTGGAATCTCCTAATAGGGATTCAAAGCCTTGAAATAGGGACTCATTGTACTAAATGGTGTAATAGACTCCTAACAAGATCCATCCTCTAACAAGGAATATATATATTAGTACATCATCTTGTGGGCATCATTCCCAATGGAGTTTTCCCCTTGATCAAGGGATTCCCTAGTCAACATATCTAGTGTAATTTTTTATGTGCATATTTCTATAGTTGCTATTTAATTTGGCTAAATGGTTAAGTTTGTTTAAAGAAAATATGTGTCTTAATTATTGGATAACTAATTCACCCCCCCACCCCCTCCCCCCCCCCCCCCACTAAGTTATCTTGGTGGACTATTGTTTCTAACATTAAGGTCACTGAAAAACCTACAAACATATGACACCCCTATTGTACAATCTACTTTTGCTGATTATTGAGATCATTTAAAGTGAGACTAGTCTCTTGACCCTTACAAGCTCCACTTAGCTATTTATGTCATCAACACAATGCACTGACTTACATTGGCAATCTATACTTTTTATGATGGCCACCTAACCAATCGATGCCCAAAAAAATTCATATGGTCCTAGAGGTAGGATGCAAAGATCCACTATAGTAGTGAAGGTACTCATGTCCAATTAAAAACCACTAACCAAGGATTCCACAACCACTCTGGATCCTATGGCATTATAACTAGCCCACATCCTTGAACAAGGGATGGAGAAACTAAAGAATCTAAAGTACTTGAGTAGAATAATATTGAAGTTGAAATACCATACAATGTACCCGTACCCTCAAATAGAGTACCCTAGTTCTTAGCTTGACAGTTATCAACTACTGCAAAAACTTGATGGGTTCTACCTACATCTTCCACAATCGAATTTGACCTAATTGTGCCTATACTAGGCCCTAGAGATGTCTTTGAAGGACATTCCACTACTCTATGGCCATGATGATTGCATGAGAAACATGCTCCTTTAAGCCTAAAGCCCTATCCATGTACACTGATAGGCCTCCAAAAGGCCATTATATTGAGGTCCTTTCACCTTGTTTTTAGATAGTTGTCTTGAAGAAACAATCATGACTCTATGGGTTTAAGAAAATGAGCTTATTTTTTTTATGAATATGTTATCTATATGTTAAGACATGAAGTAGAAGATTTGATAGTTCAAATATGCTATATTGTCTTGAATCTATGGACTTCTATGGTATAATGATGGAATTTTACATGTTGATAAATGTTTCCTCATCCATGTTATGTTTTGGGTAGATTCCTTCCTATAGCCATAGGATTTTCAAAGAGTGATAGTTTGAACATTACGCATTTTTTTGACATTGATGACAATATATATATATATATATATATATATATATATATATATATATATATATATATATATATATATATATATATATATATATATATATATATATATATATATATATATATATATATATATATATATATATATATATATATATATGGAAATCATATGCATTCAATAATTTGAAGGTACTTTCTATGTGAGTTCAAAGTCAGCACCTTAGCACTAGGTCAAAACTGACTAGATTACTAAATTGTCACAAATGAGAAAGTTATTGTATATTTTATGTTATGGCAACATAAAAATATGCCCCCCTCAAATTACTATATTCTTGGGGGATTTAATCATGGTTAATGATATTTCTATTCCAAATTTTATGAATCTATTATTGATCCTTATTGATGGATTGATCATAGAGTTAGGAAGTTGTTGTAGTTTCACTTTAAATAGTGCCTTTTGTAGCTTTGAGAGAAAGTTGTTGAAAGAGAGATAGAATAGATTGATTTTCATAACAACAACATGTGATCTTGCTTTTAATCATAATAATCTCTTACCATGAATGAATAGAATAAAAACTTCAAGTATACATCTTTTCTCTTGATTGTCTTTTATGTTCACTCATCCAAGGGGGTCCACTTGGTGAGTGAAATGTTCTATTAGAATATATTTCATTTCCTTATTTTTTTCTTTGCAAGGAAAATTTTTTTTGTTCCTACACCCATTGATACCAAAATCAATAATTTGTTCTTGCAACATAGGTGCATAGATAGGTTTACTATTTGTAGCATTACTTTAAGCTTTAAGTCGAGATGTTGTTTCATTTTGTAGTTTGAGCATCCTTCATGATTTTCTTTGTTTTAGTTGTAATGACCTAAAGAAGAATTAGAGCATATACTTTGTAGCTAGCCTCTTAAGCTTATACTCTTGGGTTGATAAAATAAAATGAAGTCAATATGTTATTTTAGTAAAATAAGTGATTCTATCTAATCATGGAGTCACTAAAAGGATGTCCAATTCTTTGTTACTAAGATATTAAGTTGACCATTCATTTTTGGTTCCATTGCTACTGAAGGTGTCAATCTAATTCAACCCTGAAGTTGTTATGTTATCTTAGATTTTAGATTATTTTGCATGCATAGAAGAAGAGACCTCATTGGGAGATTTCTCCTCAATAATATTTAGGAAGAAATTTTTAATCCTAAACCTAAACAAAATCATATCAAAAATGAAGAAGAACCTTTTGAAAATCCATTTGTTGGCACTCAAGAATGAATACCCTCATCCTCTAAAGAATCTTTACATTTGAATGGTCTTTTTTTAAAAACCTAAATACCAAGATAATCCACTTGCCCTTGTTATATATCGACCACCACTACTAGTGCCTCCTCTAGGAATGGCTCAACCTCAGCCTCAACCTACATTTCCTTTTCCTATCCCTCCTAAGTAGGGTAACCAATTTAACTTGAAGAACATACCTACTACTACACTTCTGAAGTTTTATGGCCTAATCACTAAAGACCTTGAAACCTTTCTTTTTTATTTCAATGTACTTTGTAGAAGTTATGACTATACAATAGATGCAAATAAATTGAAGTTGTTTCCTTCTACCCCAAAGGAAATTTCTCTAAGATGGTTTATGGAGTTGAGCACCAACATTGTAGAAGATTGGGCTACAATGAGAACATTGTTACTCACAAAGTATAAAGAATACTATAGGAGTCAAGATTTAAAAGGGGATGAAATTTTAAAAATGTGCCAAAAGAATGATGAAACCCTAGAAGATCATGTTTCTCGATTCATCTTCAACCTATAGTGTAATACATGAAATAAATTGAATGTGGAATCAATGAAACATTTTTTTTAGGAGAGGTGTGAATGATGGAAGCATTGAAGTTATAGATCTTATGGTAGAATGAGATATCACTTTAAAAACTTGGACTAATATACAAAATACATGTTTGAATTATTCCATAGCCGCTGTGAAAATATGTAGGGGACTTAGAGATCTACCACATAAGTCCAATGGTAGTTCAAGAGAATCAAAGATGAAATTATCCAATTTGCTTTCAGATTTCAAGAAAGACAACATTAATGATGTAGCCATTCTACTAAACACCATGCAAGAAAAATGAAGTTGATGCCATGTTGACTGAATATTGTCTACATTGTAGGGAAAAGAAAAGGTATTGTAGATGTAAGTCTTTTGCAAGTTTGGACACAAAACCAATGCCTACAAAGTTTAAATCCATTGATAAAAATAGAGACATACTTTATGTCACTTAATTAAGGGCATGGCCTCAAAGAAAAGGTATGCCACAAGATCTTCTTGAAAGTTATAATAATAACAATCAATGGAATAATTTTCAAAAAACTATTTTTTGTGGAAATAATAATTGGCAACAACCTCAGCAAGGTTGGAAAAAACCTTAGTATGGTTGGTAGCAACCTCAAAAAACTCACCAACATTGGAAATAACCTTAGTAGTGTTGGTAGCAACCTCAAAATTGGAATACCCAACCTAGTCAACAAACCCTATTTCCACCACCTCAGCAATGAACTTTATTGACTCCTCCCATAGCCACTAATACTCCTTCCAAGTAGACCTAGCTACTAGTTCAACCTAATCTTAATCTAAACAATACTAAAAAAAATCTCAACAAAAACTCTACACTATCTCCTTGAATGATAATCACTTAAGGAGGCACCACTCTTTCTTCACTCCAAAAGCCTATAATAATTGAAGTTGAAGATTACTCAACTAGGTAGACATATAAGTCAAATTAATGAACCTATCCTATAGCCAAAGAACCTCCATTCCCCATAGGTTGATGGAACAAAGGTACTCCCAAAAAATAATGTAGTCATTGATATGATTAATCAACTAAAGCAAATGACAGTAAAAATACCATTACTGGATGCTATCAATGAAGTTCATGCCTATACTAAAGATATTAACAAAGCATGTATTAAACAACTAGGAAGGAAGAAGAAAGATCCAAAAACCATTCATGTTTTAGGATAGTTATTTAATTTAATGCTAGAGAAATTAATTGTACCTAAATATTTTGACCCTATGAGTCCTGTAGTTACAATCATTATCTATAGGATTCAAGTTCAAAATGCTTTAGTTGACTTAGGAGCATCTATAAATGTCATGAAAAAGGAGTTATTATCTCAAATGTATTCATTGGCCTCAAAGATACAACCACCATACTTTAGTTTGTTTATAGCTCTACTATTAAGCCATATGGGATGATAGAAGATGTCATAGTCACCTTAACTGTTGGGAGTATCCAACTGATTTTGTTTTCCTCTCCCTAGAGAATAATATGGGAGGATATCATTTAATTTTAGGATGACCATGGTTGGCCACTAAAAATTCTTATATAGCTTGCTAATCTTGAAAGATGAAAATATCCATTAGTATTTGTACTAAGAACCTAACTTTATAATCTCCTGCTCAACCACTATTACTAGTGTTAGAGTAAAATGATATTTCTTTATTAGTCAAATCAAAATTATTTAATTAATAAAGAAATATCTTATAAATGTAACACCCCTCCTTAAGGTAAACTTAGGGAGTAGCTAAAAACCTAGAAGCTACTGCATCTATATTTTTGTTTCAATTATTTTTACTGTTTTGCCTTCTAATTTGAGAAGTTTCATTTGAGGACACTCATGTAGATTATTGTATTATTGGGATTCACCATATCTTATGACTTATTGCACATGAAGTACTCTAATAATGTACCATTTGGGGTTTGACATTTTTCCTTTGTTTGTCATCTTCCTTTGTCTAGTGAGTGTCCCTTCCATGATATTAGACTCATGATGCATCTAAGACTGATCACCTCAGTACACATATATGGGTGAATGCAAAAAGTTGGGTCGCAATTCTGTGGAAGTCAAATTCACAAAATGAAACTTCTTAGAAATGGGTACCCAATTTTAAAAAATGGGCACCTATTTTTGGTTCGGGTGCCCAACCCTAAATTTTAAAAATAGGCACTCATTATTTTTTAAAATCGGGTACCCATTTTTTATTTTCAAAAAATGGGTACCGGTTTCTCAAAAAAATTTAAATTTAAATTTTTAAGAAATGGGCAACTATTTTTTAAAAATAAAAAAGGGTACCCATTTTTTAAAAGTAAAAAATGGGTACCCATTTCTTAAAAATTCAAATTTTTAAGTTTTCGGTGGATTTTACATGCCGCTTTTAGCTTTTCAAAATGGGTGCCCGTTTCTTACAACATGAGGTAGGATTTTTTTTCCTGCCTTGAATTTTGGTTTGGTACAGGCTTGGTGAGACCAAGCCTATGCCTTGGCCTCTTAAGATTTGGCTAAGGCATTGAACTGACAAATTCATGCCCTGCCATAATTTTTAGAGGGTCTTCCCGATCAAATTTTTTTATGAAACAAAAATCTATTAGAGCTCTCACTATTCTAAATTTAGAAATATAAATTTTATAGAGTTATGTTTTTATTTACTATTTAAAAAAAAAAAATTAATCAAAGGTGGTACCTAAATGTTAAATAGCAACATTCACTAAAACTTTAATAACTTTTTTATTTTATATATTTTTTAAAATTAATTTATATTTCATCAATCTACATTCAATTCTTTTGAAGTTAAAAAAAAAAAATTTGAAAAAAGTGAAATTTTGATCAAATTATGGTGTCTGTACACGAGAGGTTTTAAAATTTTCTTTTATAGCCAATTAAAAATTAATTTTAAAAAAATTCATTAAAAAAATCTAGAAAAATATTATCATCAATCTTTGGTGTGTCAGGTAACTCCACTTAAAAGGATTCACAAAAATTCATTCATTTGTGTCAAATTATGGTGTCTGTACACAAGCATGGTATGGTCCTGAAACAGGCATTTTGAAAAAGTGGTTTTTAAAGATCCATACCAAAAAAAAATCTATCATATGGGTATACAAATAAATTACATATTGAAAAAGAAGATTCCAGGCACTACAATTTTTATTTCTTAAGTTTTTTTATATTTAATCTCTAAATGGCTCAAATTTTGGCATCAATGGACAAAATATTTTTAAAATAGGAAAAAAATACCACCTTTTGGCCAAAAGTGAGACCCAACTTCTTGCACTGACCGATATGTACTCTTTTGTGCATCTTGATCATGGTTCCTTGACTTGTAATTCCTTTGGCCCACTTTTTTGGTTTTCTATCACCTCACTATTGTCTATATTAGAGGATGTTCTTCTATTGTTTCTCATGCTTCCTTAGTTTTATTGATCAACTCTTTAGGATTTAGTATTTCATGCCATCTATACCTTTGAGTTCAATTTTTTTCTTTTATGTGCCTCGTTATTTGATGTAGATCATAGTCTTCTCTACATGGTCATGTTCTATTTCGGTGGAGGTTCATCAGATTAGTAGTTACTTTTGATAGAGCATTGCAACTTCTACATGCTTTAGTGGTGTTGTACATGATCATATTTTTCCCTATCTTCTAGAACATTGCCTAGTTTGGAGGCTTCTTTATTCCTTCACTAGTTCTTTTCAACATTTTTTCTATCTCTTTTTGGAGTAGGGTTTTTCCCATGTGATTTTCTCTATCTCTCCTCTTTATAGAGATATGTTTGTGCTTGTGTACCTCATCAGGCTTTTTTTTGCTAGGACCCAAATTTACTTTCAGTAGTAGTTTCTAGGTTTTTAGCTACTCCCTAAGTTTATCTTAAGGGGGGTGTTAGAGTAATAATATATTTCTTTATTAATTAAATCATTTTTATTTAATTATTAAGTTACTTATTATCTCTAGTTTAATATAGCTAAACTTTAGGCATATAGTAATTAATTATTTTATTAATTATTAAAATGCAACCTAAATTTTTCCTTGTTAGGGATTTGATCTCCTTTTATAAGGATTGATCTCTTTGTAATTGTATCCATTCACTTTTGATAATAACAATCTCTTTATGCTCATCAAGAATGTCTCATCTATCAATCTGATAATTCCAGCCTCCATAGTATTTTCTTCTCTCTTTCTATGATAGGTGTTTGCATGTAGGTGATTCATGGGAGTTGTGGGGTTGATCTTTCATCAACTTCAACAACTAGATGATCAAGTAATCTAACCAGGCTTGGGTGATAATGATCGAAAGGTCAATCCCATCCATTAGCTGATGATGATAGGTAGAGAATCATTTATAGCTGCTTGAGAAGAAGATAAAATAATTTTATCTATTATTTTGAATGAATATGGAATAGAATCTCAAGTCTATCCTCAAGTTGCATGTATCTTAGAGACCATATTATCATCCTTGGATTCACCACATCATTCAAAAGCTTCATAATTTCTCCACTCATTATTACCTCATGAGATGGATTCTTCTCCTATTGCAAAATTGTTCATGGTAGAAAGGTTATTATGATGGAAGTCAATCTAAATAGATAATTGAATGTCAAAAACACCTTATCACCCTCCCAACATAAGATTTTTTTTTTTTTACTATATGAGAATCAAGAAGAATTCACTTACGATTACATGGACATGAAAGGACTAGATCCTATGCTCTATACTCACAAGATTTACATCAGCCCTAACTTCAAACCTATCTGACAACCTCAAAGTATAGTTAACCCTATTTTAAAAGATATATTTAAGAATGAATTGCATAAACTACTAAGAGCTGGTTTTATATATCCTATCTCTGATAGCCTATTGGCTACTGATTTAATAGTTTTGAAACTGACCAAGAACCCATAAAAATGCATCTAAAGCTAGCAACTTCCTATGATAGATACACTAGACTATAGTCTTAGGCCAACTATAAGGCATAAATCCTTCTTCACTTCAGGCTCTGCAAGACCTAGGTGGGTGAACCTCAAATTCAATTGATATCGTACCAGTTCTAAACATATCCCTAAATCTATTAAGCAGATGAAAACTCCTAAAACTCCTAATGACTTATGCAGTAACAAAGAAGTGCAGTAGCCAATTATAACTCTATCAAATGCACAAGCTGAGTGAGGGTTAAACTTTGATAGCCCATCAACATAAAAGGGTAAAACACATTTGATTAATAATGTTGAATTCAACAAAACCTCAGATATGTAGTAGTAAGACTTTAATGATCCCATAGCTAACCAGTGCCTAATCTATTGGAAAAATCCATGAATCAAATGCATACATATGGATATCTGATACTTATTTATATATTCACATAAATGATCTATCTATTTACCTTGTAAACAGACATCCATCTTCACTCTGAATCTCATTCTTACATGATATACTTCTCAATAAACTTGCAACCCTGTTGATTCCCTAAAGCATTTACATAACTCCTTGAGTCATAAGCAACAATAAAACAACATATAGCCTTAAGGGACTACAACTATGACCTAAGCTCTTTGTTCAAAGATCATAAAACATTGAAAATTCACTAAGACCGGAGACAAGAATAAGAATGAAACTAATGAAATTCTCTTGCTCTTTGTATTATTTCCTTGAAATTATACAGTCATATGCATGAAATGAAAAATGTAAAACAACCTAAAAGATCTGAACTATTTGTATTAACATTCTTAATGCTGTTCATACAAGAGAATTCTGCTGAAGAAAATGGTTTCACAGTAAAACACTAGAACCTTGCTAGTATTACCCAGAGAAAACTGCCAACCCCTAAAATGAAAGAAAGAAAGAAAGAAAGAAAGAAAGATATAGAAGATAGATGAATTCCAAAATCTGATATGCAACTAACATCTGTCCACTTGAAATTTCATCTCTTGCAACTGAATCACCTCTCTCTTCTCTCTACTATTGATCTAATTTTGTTTCATCATTACACTATAACTAATTTGCAAACATCTCTTGTTGAATGATGAAATCTCTTTTGTTTGCCAAAATATCTGATAACAGTATAAAATGCTGGTGAAATCCTAATTCAACTGACTTGAAAGCAGTTAAATTCTTACCCTAACTACATTTTCACTGTATATTACTAAGCCTACAACCACATTTTCAATTTTAGCTCTTTTTACTGAGAAGGCCCCAAATTTCACATTTTTGGCTATAACTTGAACCCATGAATTCTTGTGCAAAAATGAACTCCAAAATTAGGAAGTTTGTCTTCTCACAATTCTGGTGATATATAATATCACTATGTTAGCCTCTTAGAAACTCCTTGAAAATCAATTCAAAAATGTCCCCCTCTGGCATAACTATTAGGTCTACAACTTTGATATTCAAAAATTTAAATTTTTTCTAAAGTTTATACTTTAGTGTAGGTGCCTCTTTTGATTTTATAGTCATACCTTTTAAAATCATGAGCCAACAAATCAAAAATCTCATCAAGACTTAACAAGACTTCACTACTAATTTCTTTTCCTTGGCTATGATCATTATCTAGATAGCTTGACACATTTATAATAGCAGGCTTGTTAGTAATACATTGTGAAAAATTATAATTCTAATCATCACATACATCTTCTTCCTTAGACAATACCTCAACAACCAATATCATAACACATTCACATTCATTACTAGAAGAAAGACTATTACTACTATTAAACTTTTCCTCTTCCTAACAATCATCATCATAAACAGATGAATCCACATTACACATATTATGAAATTGTTGATTACTGTCCTCTAATTTATAAAATTGAGACTCTTCATATTCAGTATCAACTTCAATGGACTCATTGCATTTACTAATATTAGACTCATTATCCTTCAAAAAAATTTCAACCTCCATGATAAAATCTTGGATTTCACACATCTTATCTAATCTTATCTTGGTTGGACAATCACTTGAATGTGGCATAAAAGCTTCTAAGAGTACCATTGGCCATGAAGACTCCTCAAGTCTAAAAAACCTGTCAAGATTCATAACTACTGATTTGAACTTCATATAAATTTGAAATCCACTAAGACCCTTGATATCACCAATTGTACTTCTTATCATTAAGATAGTCTTATCATGAATCTTTCTTTTCAATCTAGCAATAGCTGCACGAACACTTTCAAGAGTTGGCATATCACTTTCAGACCTAGATTCAAAATCCATCTTATGAACTTTTAAAACTCCTACCTCTCTTTCTTAGTGCTAAAACCACTAGATGGATGCAACCATTTCATTCATTCAATTTTCATGAGAGACAAATATATGAAAATTGAAATACCTTTTTGTGTTGCTGTTTGAAACCTTAGATCTACTAATTGGCATAGGTGCAAGCATGAAACCCTTCACACCATAGATTTAATCTTTTGTAGAGCCACCACCTCCTTGAAGAGGAAAATGAAATCACAATAGTCATTCACCCTTTGAAATGAATTTCTTTAGTAGATACAAGCAACCACATAAACCATTAATCAAGAAACTTATAATTTCTCTTTCCCAACAAACTAGATCTACCCAAAAATACTGAAAGCCTTTGATATTAAAACAAATCATGCACTAGTATAGAGATTCACTTCAGAGTCACCACTCACACTTAGTGAGAAAAGATTTAAAACAATAATTACCATCTATACTTTCTGAACTAGACTTTCAATATGGAAAACTTGCAGATCACTAACACCTTGGAAAGAGGGTACACTTCATTTTAAAATTCTTGACTCTAATTTTTACAATAGTATTTTGAAAACCAGACTAAATGAAGTGATTGAACATAAAACTTGGTAGCAACACAATCTGTACTCAATCCTTCAAATATACTACTGTCCTAAACAAAGCAATACTGGGGTACATGACATTTGAGTAAGAAAACTGGAAAACACATCAATTAAGTTACTACTATAACTTTTCCATGCACATCTTCCTGTTGTATTGAATCCCTTCTTAAATTCTCAAGGTTTATCTTAAATCTGATTCAATACAGTTTCCCAGTAGAGTTACCATTTTGTTGGCTCCTAATTTAACAATTTTGAAAATGACCAAGAAACCAGAAAAATGCATCTAAGGCTAGCAACTCCCTATGATAGATACACTAGACTATAGTCTTGGGCCAACTATAAGGCATAACTCCTTCTTCACTTCAGGCTCTGCAAGACCTAGGTGGGTGAACCTTAGATTCAATTGATATTGTACTAGTGCAAAACATATCCCTAAATCTATTAAGCAGATGAAAACCCCTAAAACTCCTAATGACTTATGCAATGAAAAAGAAGTGCAGTAGCTAATTATAACTCTATCACATGCACAGGTTGAGTGAGGGTTAAACTTTGATAGCCCTTCAACATAAAAGGGTAAAACACATTTGATTAATAATGTTGAATTCAACAAAACCTCAGATATGCAATAGTAAGACTTTAATGATCATGTAGCTGACTAGTGCCTAATCTATTGGGAAAATCCATGAATCAAATGCATACATATGAATATCTAATACTTATTTATATATTCAAATATATGATCTATCTATTTACCTTGTAAATAGACATCCATATTCACTCTGAATCTCATTCTTACATGATATCCTTCTCAATAAACTTGGAACCCTGTTGATTCCATAAAGCATTTACATAACTCCTTGAGTCATAAACAACAATAAAACAACATAGAACCTTAAGGGACTACAACTATGACTTAAGCTCTTTGTTCAAAGATCATAAAATATTGAAAATTCACTAACATTGGAGACAAGAATTAGAATGAAACTAATGAAATTCTGGTGCTCTTTGTATTATTTCCTTGAAATTATATAGTCATATGCATGAAATGAAAAATATGAAACAAGCTAATAGATTTGAACTATCTGTATTAAGCTTCTTAAATGCTATTCATAGAAGAGAATTCTACTGAAGAAAATGGTTTCACAGTAAAAATTGGAACCCTGCTGGTATTACCTAGAGAAAACTGCCAACCCCTACAATGAAAGAAAGAAAGAAAGATATAGAAGATAGATGAATTCCTAGATCTAATATGCAACTGACATCTATCCAATTGAAATTCCATCTCTTGCAATTGAATGATCTCTCTCTTCTCTCTACTATTGATTTGAATTTTTTTCATCATTACACTGTAACTAATTTGCAAACATCTCTTGTTGAATGATGAAATCCCTTTTGTTTGCCAAAATATCTGATAATAGTATGAAATGCTGGTGAAATCCTAAATCAACTGACTTGAAAGTAGTTAAATTTTTACCCCAACTACATTTTCACTGTATATTATTGATCCTGCAACTGCATTTTCAATTTTAGCTCTTTTTACTAAGAAGTCCCCAAATTTCACATTTTTGGCTATAACTTAAACCCATGAATTCTTGTGAAAAAATGAACTCCAAAATTGGAAATTTTGTCTTCTCATGATTTTGGTGATATATAATATTTCTATTTTAGCCTCTTAGAAACCCCTTGAAAATCAGTTCAAAAATGTCCCCCTCTAGCATAACTATCAGGTCTGCAACTTTGATAGTCAAAAATTTAAAAATTTTCTAAAGTCTATACTTTAGTGTAGGTGCCTCTTTTGATTTTATAATAATGTATGTGCACTTTGGAGAAAAAATTTTTTTTGATCATTTTTGAAATTTTGCCTACCCTTTAAATCTAGGGTCAACCCTAGTTTGACCTCTGTGACATGTGGCGATATTTGATTTGCTGAACTTTGCCACTAGACTGCCTCATCATCAGCTTATATGTAGTGCCATCTCACCATCTAAGGTGGGCCTATTGACACATGTCAACAACCCACTTACTTGCGTTATCTAAACATCTTGCATCTTTGTTTTGAGAAAATGCCCCATTCATTGGATCTGCCACATGGTAGCATCCTGTGCCTCTATCTATAACTGGTCTCATTGCCACATGGCAGTAGCCCACTTGCCATGTAAATAAATCCAAGGAGAGTAGGGATCTATGATTTGGGCTCATGATGAATAACTGGGCACAAATGTCGAGCGGTCAAAGTGGGCTACTCAGATTTTGCAAACTGAAACAATGACAGCAAAGCAATTTTTGCAAATGGAATTGACCTGGAAAAGTGTGCAAATGGATTTGTCAAGATGTGAAACTTGGCACATTTAAAGTATTTTTGGAGGAAAACACAATGGTACAATCCATTTGATCTCACCTATTATGGATTGGGAGTTATAACATCATGAACAGGGGTTGCGAAAAGTCTGCAAATGCTAACACCAGTAAAAAGTTATAAATTGCATTTGGAATTGCATTTGAAAACTGATCAAATGGATTTTTCATAATCTAAAACTTGAAACATAAGAAGTGTCTCACATCTAAAATGCAACACAAAAGGAATTTTAGCATTTGTGTCAACTGGGTCAAAATTATAACACATCAAACAAGACTTCCTAGAATTTTGAACTAATTGCATCAGCATGACAATATTAAATGACCAACTCTGAGGGAGTCAAAACCTAGTCAAACGGACTCAAAATCTGAAACATAGGTTGTCATTTATGGAAACTAGACATTCCCAAAGCAATAAGTCATTAAAAATTTCTAGGTGTGAGATATTCAATGGCAAACATAGCCTCCTGTTGCTATTTGACACTTAGGATAAAAATGCAGATTTAACAATTGCTCAAAATGGGATCCTACAGAATAGCTCAAAATGGAAATTTATCACTATGGAACAAGTAGATGCACTAAATGAAAGGTGCTAGAAGAATTAAACACCTCTTAGGCCTCAGACTGACAGTTGGGTACATATGCACTAAAAGCATTTATATGGCTTGTTTTCTTCAACGGTGCTCAAAATGAGAATGCACTTTTGAGTGCCAACATAGCCAATGGGTCTCACCCATGGTTATGGTACCTAAGAAGGGAGGAGAATGGATAATTTTTGTAGATTATAGTGAGCTCAATTCAGCGAATGAGAAAGACCATTTTCCTTTCCATTTATAGACCAAGTCCTTAACAACCTACCTGGAAAAAAGTATTTTTATTTTCTGGATGGCTTCAATGGTTACAATCAGATATAAATAGCTCTAGAGGATCAAGAAAAAATAATTTTTACTTGCCCATGGGGAATTTTTTCCTACTTAGTTTTATGTTTTCACTTGTGCAATGCCCCAACAACATTTCAACGAGCTATCATTAGTATATTTTCAGATATTTTTGTTGACTATATGGATCTATATATGGATGATTTTATTGTTAATGGGGCTACTTTTGATGAAGACTAAGACAATCTAGAAATGGTGCTCAAAAGATGTAAGGACTACAACCTTTCCTTAAATAGTGAAAAAAATTATATGATGATGGAGGAAGGTGTAGTGCTAGGCCATTTCATTTCATCTAAGGACATCCAATTAGATCTAGTAAAGATTGAAATCATCAATACCTTGCCTATGCCAGAGAAGCATGAGGATGTACATTTTTTTTTGGGACATGCTGGATATTATAGAAGATTCATTAAAAACTTCAATCAACCCTCAACACCCCTCTAGAACATGCTAAAATAGGACCCAATTGGGGACTACCTTTTCACATTCATATAGATTCCACAAATTATCCTATAGGTTTCATACTAGGTCAAAAGGTAGACTCAATTGAACATGCCATTTATTTCATCAGTAAAAATTTACAAGGTGCAAAGATTAGATATATAGTCACTCAAAAGGAGTTGCAATTATCTACACCCTCAATAAATTTAGGCAATATATTATTGGCTATGAAATGTTTCTCCATACTAACCATTTTGCTATAAAATAATTGATGGAAAAGCCTCCAATATCAAGAAGATTGGCTTGCTAGTTGTTACTCATGCAAGAATTTGATATCACAATTATCAATAAACCTAGGAAGGCTAATGCGGTAGCTAACTTTCTTACTTGGTTGCATGTCCATGATGATCCTATAGCCATTGATGATATTTTTCAACATGAACACCTTTTTTTTTTATTAGTACAGAATCCATGGTATGCAAATATTGCTAACTCTCTCACCATAGGTAAAATGCCAATTCACTTCTTTTCCAAAGAAAGAAAGTTATTAGCATAGAAGAGATTTAACTATTAATGGATTGCTAGTTTTATGTTCTATACTAGAACTGATGAAGTAATGCATCAGTGTATAAAAGAGGATGAAATATATGATGTCTTAAGGGTGTGTCATGATGATCCCTGTGGAGTAACTTTGTAGCTAAATGAACAATTTTCAAAATCTTGATAACTGGGTATTAGAGGCCAAGTTTGCACAAGGATGCACCTAGATACACAAAGAAATGTGACAAGTATCAATGTATGGGATGACCCACTTAATTAGATGAAATGCCCTTGTGGACTCAAGTGGTTGTTGCAACCTTTGACAAATGGAGGAACGACTTTATAGGACCTATTGAACCTTCTTCACAAGGCAAATCCTATATTTTGGTTTGTACTAACTATGTAACCTAATGGGTAGAGGCTAAACCCATGAAACACCCAAGGGATACCAACATGGCCAAGTTCTTGTATGAATCCATCTTTACATAGTTTGAAATTCCTAGGGAGTTGACATTGTAGACACCTAAATTTGATTACACTACTTTGGTAATCTAATTTAGCCATCTCTAAAGACATCATTAATTAAATTCTTATTTAATTAATCCTTTTCCATCCCTAGTTGATTAATTTAATTAATCATCTATAGTCCTAATTGATAAATCAAATAATTTATTATTTATCAATTAAATCCTTTTCTCCTAACTAATTCCAAAAATCCCCATTTATTAAATAAATCTATTTGATAAATGAAATCCTCAAATTCAAAAACCCCTAACCTATCTCTAATCCTCCATTTAGCCTAATCCACCCCCATCCACCCATACTAACCAAGCTTAGCCACTAACTCACCCACCCTCATTAATTCCATCGACTTGCACATCTCTAACATTCCTAATCTAATCCTAAACCCAAGCCTAATCTACCCCCTAATGTTGTCACATTCCTTAAACAAGTTTAACACTTTCCTAATCCAAATCAATTCTCCCCTCAAAAATTCCAACCACCAAGTCATGAGTGCTCTTACAAACCATAAAAGACTCTTACAAGCCCACTCATGACTCTTACATCCATCTTCCACACTCTTCCCTCTTCCACACTCATTACTCTTACATCCCTCTTACATACTCAACCCCACTCATCATGCCCTTAACCAACCCTTTACCCTACCCTCTCACACTCATCCTCCGTGTGACAAGTGTCACCTTCCCATTGGTGCTAAACAAGTACAATCCATGTGCTCCCCTTTGAGTGCATCTTAGCCCTCATTAACCATCTCCTCATCCTTTCATCTAAGCCCTCCATCCCTCAAGCCCTTAGCCTATAAATTGAATCCCATCCCAAGCCATTTAATCAACAATCTTTGAGCTAAAGTTATCACGCCCTTTTGAGAGCCAAAAGCCATATCTATACCCTTATAATGCCAAATTAAGAGCTCACAAAGCTACCAATTTGCTATTATCCATCTCCACCATTGAAGAAACTTTGAGCATTTGAGTATACATCCCCAATATACACATAGACACATCTCAAAAACAAGAGAACAAGCTCATTGAGAGAGCCTATCCATGGCTCACATTCTCATTTGAGTTTGTCTTCTCTTTGTCTCTCTTATATGTTATGTTAGTTTAATGTGTAAATGCTTTCATTAGATTAGTATTTCTAGCACATTAGATTAGTGTATACAAACATTTGATCAAGGGTCATAGTTTACATCAAAATTTATAAGTTCTCTTATGTAGGAATAAACTATCCAGCATGGTAAATCATTACCTTATCATCCATAGGCTAATGGTAAAGTAGAAGTTACTAATAGGAGCTGGAAGGCATCCTCACCAAGAAAGTAGCACTACATATAAAGGATTTGGCCACACACCTTTTTGATACTCTCTGGGCTTATAGAACTGCCTAGAAATTTGGAACCAAATTTACTTAGTTTGAGCTTGTCTATGGTAAGTCCTCAATAATTCTTGTGGAATTTGAATATAAAAAATTGAGGACTTCCTTGGAGCTTGGTATGAAACCTACTATTCCACAACATGACCAAATCCAATGTTTAGACAATCTTGATGAATGGAGGAAATCTGCATTAAATAACACTGAACTCATCCAACATCAGAGGAAATAGTGGAATGATAGGTTTATCAAAGAGAAAATGTTTGTCATAGTTGATTTGGAGATATTTTATTAATCAAAATACCAACACAATCCAAGGAAGTTTCAAACACACTAGTTAGGATCATATGATATTGTTGTTGTGTTTCAAACTGGTATAGTTTAGTTGTCTACCATTGATCATATCTGATTCAAGTTACTTGTCAATGGGCATCACCTAAAGCTTTACAATAAGCCAGTTAGATGTGAGGAGTTTTTGGAGTTATTTTAGCATAGTAAGGATATACTCATTCCTATAGCCAAATAGTCTGGGTCTCCTACCCTGGCTCCTACTACTTCTTGATTTTGTTCAAGGCATCCATAAAAAACACTTTCTTCTTGAAAGTACTTACTTCACCATCCACTCCATTTCAACTTCTCTCTTTCCCATCTTACCATTACATCCCATCACTCTATCAATTCTGATGATCTTTACCATAAAAAATTTGTGCAATAGTTTCCAGGTACATATCACATAACTTTGCATACATTCTATTTTATTCATGCTTTCTTAGGAATTGTAAGAATTTGCCTTATGGCAATATTCACCCGAGATAAAGGAACTCAAGAAAAAGCACAATAGTAGACCAAGAGAGTATGATCAATATGAGAAAAAATTATCTCAAACATGTAAGCATGTACATACACACTAGGAGTTCCTGTATATAATGGCCTCTAAGATGCATCTAGAATGTGTCTAGAAAGAACTAGGAGATAAGCATGACAACTAAGCACACATCATCCATAATGAGAGGATAAGAATGATAAAGTGTACCATGTGTGTAGATGTTGTAGATACCATGTGCATAATTAGAGTGGTAATTCCTATGTTGTCAACATGAAAACTCACAAGAGTATGCATACTCCTAGGTAACTAATAAATAAATAATAAATAATGCATTAACCTAAGTAAACTTAAATAAAGTATAAATAGTAAATACTTATTTACAACAACAAACCCCCTTAAGCTCAACTTAAGGGAATTTACTTAAGTTCACATAATATAGGATGAAATGCAAAATAGGTGTTGGTTAAGAGCCAATGTTAGGTATCCATATATATAATAAAAATGAAATCTCTCATAAAGCACAAAAAGAGGGAAAACCTCATGGGAAAACCCTCCCCCAAAAAGAGAGATGAAAAATACATGATGTATGGATGAATGGAGTAATCAAGTCCCCCCATTATGAAATACATCAAGTATATACAAAAGAGAAATATGAGAAGGAGAAGAGGGAAAAGATAGTCTACCCCTAAAAGAAGAATATTGAACAGTGATAGCTGCTCTGATGTAGAAGTTGATCCAAGAATGTTGAATAGTGTTCCTCCCCTTTGGATGAAACAATTCCATAGGTACAAATGAGATGCTTCCCCTTTTTGTAGAAATAACCCCATAGATGGATGATGTCTCTGAAACTTGCTCAACAATCCATGTCAAGGATGAATGTAGAACCTATCCCAAATAACATAATGCTCCTCAATTGATAAAGAAACCCTCCACAATTGTTGTTAATAAGTATCCACAATCACATCAACTTGTAAAGATTGATCATTTGGAGAATGGATTGGAGGGTCAAAATGAGCCCTCATGACAACAAAAGAAGTGTCTACTTCATGAAAGAGAAGATAGATATAATCAATGTTGTCTCCCAAATCTACAATGTGTGACTCCATGAACAAACTTGCAATGTTTTCCAAGAAGTTGTCCAATGATGCTAGAGTTTCAAGACTAGGTGTACCCTTCTATGCTATACCTATCACTGTGGCTATATATGAATGTGGATTATGCTGATGTTGTGACCTCTTGCTACAACTGTCGATAGAACCCCATGTGTCTAAATTGGTTGAAGCACTATCACTAGTGTCACTATTAGTTTCCATAATGTATAATGTGTGCAGAGGATTAGAGGACAAGCTTGGTGAAATTTTCTCAAAGTGTACATCCTTCTCCATAAATATTTTATGTGTCTTAGGATCCATAAGTTTGTATGCCTTCACACTGTCTTCATATTTGATGAAAATACAAGGCCAAGATAGTGGTTCCTTGCAACCCCTAGAAGATATATCTACCCATGCTAGACAACTAAAGACTTTGAAGTATGTCACAACTAGTTTTTTGTTGCACCATGCCTCAAAAGAAGTCTTTCCATCTAAGTCAAGATGAGGAGACCTATTAAGTATGTGATTGGAACTGTTGATTTCTTCAACTTCAAGTGATAGATCTAGAAACTTGGCTTGTATCATGCAACTTGCCATTAACTTAAGAGTTTAAATCCTCAATGCTACAACATCTATCTTGTGTGAATTATATTCTGATGGATTCTGAAGATCGATTCCCTCAAGTTTGCAAAAGTCTTTAAGTCTTATGTTCAAATATCTTCTTTCAATTTCTATTCTAACAACTTTGATGGATTTCCTTGATTTATGTTCAACGTGAGTCCTGAAGGCTAGAAATTTATCTAACATTTCATTCTTATGATGAAGAAAGTACACCAAAGTGTATCATGAAAAGTCATCAATGGAAGTAAATATGTAGTGACCATAGTTGATAGATGTCACTACAAAAGGTTTTGCTAGTAAAATGTGAACCATCTAAAGAACAACTGGTGCTCTTGAAGAGTTCCCTTTATGTAAATTCTCCTCTAGATGCATATCCATTAAACCTGTTGAACATTCACTAATGAAAAAGTTGATTGTGAGTAGAATTTTGACCATTTTTTTTGAGAAAAGTTGCTAAAGATTGCGGAAGTAAAGATGACCATACTGCTCATTCCATAATTTGGTTTAAGAATTGGATTGAGTCAACAAGGCTTGTGAAGGAGACTTGGGCACAAAGTGAGAGAAATAATACAACCTTTTGTAATGATCAGCTTCTCAACTATGACAAATGAGTCATCTTTAGACTATGTACCTTTACTGAGTCAGGAAGGAACTCAATTTTATGGCCATCTCCAAGGTGAGTGATTTGGTAAATTGAGAGGAGATTAGAACTTAGGTTGGGAACAAAGAGAACATCTTTGAACTCTCCATTTTCCATCTCCACATTTCCTTTCCCTTCAACTTCCATTTTTTTATCATCTACCACAAAGATGTGTAGTACCTTTGATTGCTTCAATGAAGAAAAATCCTCTTTTGAAGAACCCATATGATATGAGGCACCTAAGTCAAGAATCCATTCGGTTGAAGAATTTGAATTTTCCATGAGTGCTTGCCCTTTTCCCTTTGAATCTGAAGAAGATCCTTTCTCCTTATAGGCATTAGGAAATGGAACATTATATTTTTTCATGATGTTGGTCAACTCATCAATCTTTTTATGATAAAACTCATGCTCTTCATGACCCAATTTCTTACAATAGGTATAGTTTTTCTTCTCCTTATTAGTGTCCCCCTTCTTGTTTGAATTTGAGGAAGACTTGCCCTATTGATTTGATGATGGTGTTGTCTTTTCTACATTGTTTTATTTGTTGTTCTTCTATTTCTTATTCTTTCCATTTCATTTATTTGAAGACTGACCAGTTGAATTTTGAGAACCCTTATTAATTGCCACCAATGCCTCAGACTTAGGTGAATTGGGAATCCCAATTGATTTCAACTTCTTTTCTTCTTAATCCAATAGTATAACATAGTGATCAAAAGAAAATTTCTTATAGGAGGACCCTAATGTAGTCTTTGAGGTGTTATATGAAGAAACAAATGTGGAATAGTCAGATAGTAGCTTATTATGTATGAGATAGATCAACCTGTCATCTTTAATATGACTGCCACAATCATCAAGATTCTTTCTTAATTCATTCATCTTTATGATAAACTCCTACATAGAATCAAAATGTCTTTGGATCTAAGGAGATAAGCTCATATTCACTCTTGTAAACATCTTCCTTAGACACTTTACCATATAGGTTTTTGAGGGTATCTCAAACTTCCTTGGATGTATGCGACTTTTAAATCTGATATATGATCTTGTCTTCAACCCTTAAATATATATAACCGAGGGCTTTCCTATTAATTGTTTCCTAAGTAGAGATTTCACTTGTAAATACTTGATCACCAATTTTTTTAGGAAGCATACCATCTACATATTCAGAAACTCCATTTTGCATTAAATGACACTACATTTTGAAGGACCATGTAGCATAGTAATGTGGAGATAATTTTGGAAATTAAAAATTTCCCATGATGAAAAAAATGAAAGAAAACAATAGAAAAAAAGGAACACAATGCCAAGAACACCCCTTCTTTTCACTCAATCAAGAAAACCCCAAAAAAGATGCTTTTGGCACTTTATATATGGTGTGTTTACAATAACCACTTGCCAATTTTGGCCTTTGTGGACTTCATATTTTGCTGGCTACAACCTCTTTATAGCTTACAAATTTGAAACTTTACAATGTACTACAATTTTGAAGCAATACAAGGCAAAGAAGGGTCCTATTTCTGAAAGTGATACTTTTTTCCACACAATCCTATAATCTAATTGCAAATCTAGAAAGTAGACAAAAAATAATGCACTTTCAATAAAAATTGAACTTGATTTGGAGTCCAGATGTGCCCATATTGAGCAATTGAAGTTGCAAAATGTAGGATTAGATGGTTATAGTTGCCAAAAGATACAATTTTTGACAAATTCATGCACCAAAACCATAAAAGAACTAAATCACTAAAAATAATAGGAAATTCTAGCCAAAAAATAAAATAAAAAAATTGCACCTGATTTGGAGTTTGAACAACTGAGATATGGCCTCCCAAAGTCAGACTGCAAAATCAAAAATCAATCGAGAAAGGGGTTGGATCAGCAAAGGGTGGGGTTAAATTTGATGGTCATATAGCTAATGTAGTAGTTCCATTTTTCCCTTGGATGATGGTCAAATGATTGTCAAATTTAAGATAATGGACTACTGACGCAACCAAAAAATGGGTCTGCCTCCTAACATGGCAAGACAAATTGCCTATGTGGCCATACACATTTTAATGATGTGTCTAGCTGATTTGGCATATGGATTGGCTAATTTGGAGCTGATGTGGACAAGCTATTTAGGCCTAGTGTAGAGATGAGTTGTCATTCATGGTTAAGCTTACAAATTTTGGGATGCTACATGGCTTGATGTGCTAGGGCCAGGAAGTGAATTGGTAGGTTGAAAGTACTCGATTATTAGTGCCAGAATATACCCTAGATGATGGTGTTGATGACTTCATCAAAGGTTAGTTTTAGCATTGATGGAGCCTAATGTGTGATCATCAAATTTAATTTCCAATGAGGGCATTAGTCCCACATTCAATATGCGACTAACCTACACTCATTTTAAATTGAAGCCCACGAAATGTATTGGTAACAAAGCCCATGGGATGTGTGGGCTTGTTGTAGAATGTGGTTTGGTTTGTCAAGTAAAATTTGTGGGTGGGCAAGGATTCTAGAATTTGGTCAGACTACTAGGTGCTAAAAATAGTCTATGTGGGAGTCAGGGTGTCATTGCCCAATTCCTGCAATAAAAATTCTCTATAGTGGCCTGTAGGGCCAATTTTTTTTTGAAAAATACACAATTCAAAAATAATCTAGAGAATAATAAAAATTTGGATCTAAAAATACAGTACACAGATCAAATTAATGACCATACCCAATTTTGCAAATTAGGCCCGTGGGTGTTGATTTGCAAAAAACTTTGCCTCAAAATTGACTTTGGCCTAGCATAGGTGAATTTATAGCTGATTTTCACCAAATAGACATTTTGAATGCAATGAAGAGGTTTGATTTGGCTCTAGATCCTCCCAATTTCTATAGATTCTTCTGATTCGAGCTAAGGTGGTTAACCAAAAATGGTCTCGAATGGCTATGTGAAGAGAATCTCCCTGAGCTCTGATACCATGTTAGAATTTGCCTCAGGGAAATATTCACCCAAGATCAAAGAACTCAAGCACAAGCACAATAGTAGACCAAGAGAGAATGATCAATATGAGAATATATTATCTCAAGCATGTAAGCATGTACATACACACTAGGAGTGCATGTATATAAAGGCCTCTAAGATGCATCTAGAAAGAAATAGGAGATAAGCATTACAATAAAGCACACATCCTCCATAATGAGAGGATAAGCATGATGAGGTGTCTCACATGTGTAGATGTTGTAGACACCATGTACATAATCAGAGTGGTAACTCCTATGTTGTCAACATGATAGCTCACAAAAGTATGCATGCTCCTAGGTGACTAATAAATAAATAAAAAAATAATAGATTGACCTAAGTAAACATAAGTAAAGTGTAAATAGTAAATACTTATTTACACCAACAAGAATTGGTATTGTTTACAATTATTCACTCTTTCATATCCTAACCTAGTGGGACACACTCCTTTTCATATTTTTAGGGAGGGAAATATTTAAATATTTGTTTTCAAATCAATTTCAAATTGCATGTAAACTTTAAAAGTTAATTGATATTATTAAGAGTAATAAACTGACTAATGTCACATATTGATGACTTTTTCTTTTGTAATTGTGTCATTATGAAATTCAAGATATTAAAAGCATTTAATTACTTTTGATTATAATTTGTAATGTGTTCAAGTGATAGACTAGTACACAAGTAGAAATTATGAAACTTGATCCAAGAAGGATATTATGAGATATTGCGCATTAAACTCTTTAGGTACACATCATTTTTTTCTTCTTTTGAGATACCCAGTGTTGTACTATTGCAAACTTTGATTCACCAAGCTCTAAAATAAAATAATTTTGCCAAAATTTTGTTGAAGCCGATAATGGGTGGAGGTCTCCAAAGGTATGTGCCAGTTGATCACCATGTTCTTCTAGGTGATGTAGCTAGTTATGAGATGTTTAGAAGAAGAGGATGGTTGGATTATTTTTTTATAAAAGGATTTGATGAGGAGCTCACTCTTCAATTTATGATCACCTTAATAGATGACATTACAATATTTAAGGGCATGAGAATTGAGTTCAAACAAGAGGTGGTAGCCAAGGTCTCTAGATTACCCTAGGAAGGAGAAAATTGGGAAATAGATTTTGAACTACAATCAGTTAAGGCACAATTTAGTGTACACTAGGACCCTTCACTAGAAATTAACAAGAAGCAACTATTGGATTTGATCAATGATCAGTCCCATAGCTCCCAAGAATCACCTACAAACAAAGATCTATCACAGAAAGAGGGAAGGAAAAGCTATAGAGGCTAAAATTGCTAGATCCACAAATGAGACATTCTTGATGAGAAAAAAGAAAAAATGTTACTATAAAAAAATAATGAATAAAATTATAAAGAGATCAATTCTTTTAAAAGGAGATCAAAACTTTAACAGGGTAAAACTTAGGTTACATGATAATAGTTATTAAAAAAATTAATTATTATATGCCCAAAGTTAGCTTAAATAAACTAGAGATAATAAGTGACTTAATAATTAAATCAGAATAATTTAATTAATAAGTAAATATATTATTACTCTAACACCCCCACCTTAAGGTAAACTTAGGGAGTAGCTAAAAACCAAGAAACTACTATTGAAAGAAAATTTGGGTCCTAGCAACAAGTCCTGATGAGGTACCCCAAGTATAAAAAAATCTCTATAAATAGGAGAAATAGAGAAAACTAATGTGAAAATGCCTACTCTAAAAAGAGATGGAAATAATGTTCTAGAAGATAGGAATAGAAGATGATCATGAAGAATAGTACTAAAGCATGAATTTGCAAACACTACCAAACTACTAATTTGAAGAACCCTAACTATATAGAACATGACCAAGTAGAGAAGATTAAGATTGAAGAGATTATCAATCAAAGATTGAAGGTATCTTCATGCCCTCCAAAGATAGGCATGAAGAATATCTATATGGTAAATGATCCATCTTACCAAAATGCATAGGTATCCAGTCACTACAATCACCTAGAACATAAAATCAAATATTGAATACACAACTCACTCCATCAAACTAGGAAAGAAATAGAACCAACATAACCGCCATTTTAATTTTGAGAGTTAAGACATGAACACTAATATTAAATGCAATATCTTCTATAGAAAGAAGAACTAGGAACATCGAGAGTGCCAAAGAAGTACAAACACCAATACCTCACATGTCATCAACACATCATGAGGCTAATGTCATGGAAGGAATACTCACTTTACAAAGGAAGATGGTGAATATGGCCAACATAAAACCCCCCAAGTAAATTTATAATGTAGTGCACATATAAAAAAACAAAAAGATGTCCAAGATCTTGAAATGCAATAGAGTGGCATTTTATCTCAGTGTGTTTACAAAAAATAGTACAAAATAATGTCAAAAAAAATCAAAAGATACATAAGGATAATATAATAGATAGTAGAACCCATTAAAAATTATCTAAAATAACAAAATTGATCCCCAAACTTGAAACAACTAAGATATCCATTAGAATGTAGAAAAGAAAAAAAATGAATGGGATGTGCCTAGAGCAAAATCATGAAAATAGAATGACTCAAAATATGTCTCTCAGAGTGAAAAATAGAACTTCTAAAATTGATAGCCAAAATAGGTCACCAAATAAAATCAAAACTTCAAATAAACATTACCATCATGATGGACTTGGAATCATCTTTCTGATGCTTCTTTCAAATTCAAAAATAGAGTTTAGATAAACAAGTTATGGCCAAAAAACACACATAGGTCAAAAAAGCACTGAAAAAGTAAAACAAAATTTTAATGCCTCAGGATCCATGTAAAATATTTCAAAAAGTGTGGCTAGTAGTACTAGAAATTGCCTTCGGAATCATGTTAGTTCTTTATCAAAACAATTTTAATTTTTGTACCCAAAAATCTTGATTTTTGCATGGCAAAAAAATCTCAATTCTTGTGTCAAAAATTAAACAAAAATACAAATTGTACTGATCAATCCTTATAGAAGGAGATTGATACCTAAAAAGAGTAACATAAAAGGTAAATTTTATTTAATAATTACTAATTAATTATTAAATATGAATGTAAAAGGTGCATAAAGTGAAATATTAAGAAGGGTGAAAAGGTAATTTAATAAACGAAATTAAATTAACTTTTTTCTCTAAAACACCCCCTTAAGATAGATAACAATGCAACTACAAAAAATGCTGAAAAATCAAGAAAACTACAATGCAATGTGGAAAGGAAAATTGAGTCTCGACAACAAGGCCTTATGAGGTACCCAATCACAATAAAATCTCTATGAAATAGAGAAATAGAGAAAACTCAATTGGAAAAAATCTACTCCAAAATGAGATAGAAAAAGGATACACAAATGAAGCATCTCAAGAGAACCTCTCAATACCATAAGTACAATGAAATTTTGCATGATAGAAGCTTGAGACTACATAGCCCCCCTAGAATGGCATAACTCCTTTGTTAATGAAAATACCAATGTGGATCCAATTTGAAGGAAACAAAGGTAGTGGACAAGGCTAATGTATGTAAGGTGCAACTAGAAGTCCTAGCTAATGCTCAAAGAAGAAAGCACAAGAATCTTGAAATGGAATCTCCAAAGAAGGTGGAATAATAGGTGTGATGAATCTCTCATCTGAGATGAGATGTGTGTCTTCCGATATATTCTCAACAACTACAATATGTTGCTTGATGACTAGAGCTGCAATAGTAGGAAATGATGAAGAAAAATCTTATGCAAGTGATGGAATATAAATAGGAGGTGGAGATGTATAAGTCACCATATTGGTCTTAGAAATAGGACATAACTTCAAGCAACTTGAATTCACCTTAGTAGACTCTTGTGAAAAAAGAGAGCGAGTCTTTGATAGTAGATATTGTGGATCAATATGTCAAAAGGAATATAGGTAGGAAGCATGATCAATAGTCCCTATAGAAATAATATTGCATGTCTCACTATCTCTAATATATATTGAATCCTATGCAAACTCAACTTTTTTTCCTGTCCCAATATGTGTAATTTAATAAATAAACAGAAGGTTAGAGGATAAATATGAAAAAAAAAGTACATAATTAAATGTACCATCATAAATATTAATGGAACCTTTCCCACATGATGGGATCCTAAATTAACCATCTTTTCCATCAATTTTTATCCTCTCTCTATGACATTTGATTACACGTAGACACACATTTATGGTTTTAAGCATATAAACTTATGGTTTCTATGTATATGATTATATATGTGTGTGAACATAAGATGGAATGTGGATACCTCTAAAGACATAATATCTTATTAATTTCATGGACAAGAATGGTAAATATAGTAATTAGACATGTTAATTATTATTTTCTCTCCTAAGCTATGTTTTGGGTAGTTACCTCTAGTATTTGTAGGTTTGCAAGAGTAATAATTAAGATTAACACCTTTTCCTAATATTGATGATGTGGATATATATGTATATGGCTAGATGTGTGTGCATTAGTTATCTCACAAGAGTTGAATGTGGATATTGAAAGACTAGCATACTAGTGTTAGAGTCATCAAAATCAACCATGATTGAATAATCTTCACAAACCAAGTCAATGCTTCCTATTGCATGCAACACATAGATTTAGTGTGTCCTATATTCTAGTATTGTTCATGGTCAGTAATGTTTCTTTTATGAAACTTTATGAGTTGTAACTAATCTTCATTATGAAGTGATCATAGGTTTAGAAGTTAGTTGTAATTTCCCTTTTAAATAATCAACTATTGTGACTCTTTTGGAGTTAGTTGAAAAAACTAGTTTTTAATATAGAACTCTTGCATACAATTTCAAAGAATGTAATCATTTTTATGGATGAGAATGTTTAGTTCAAGTTTACAACTTTTATCTTGATTGTACTTCCTATTTACTCATTTAAGGGGGGCCCACTTGATGAGTGAATTGCTTTGTTAGAATAGAGTTCATTTCATGTTCATTTATACATCTTAGAACTCTACTATTCCTATAGCCACTAATACCAAAATTAGTAGCCTATTCCTATAGAACAATTAGTTGGAGTAGCTCCTAACTATAATCTCCTACTTTGATTAGAATTCATTTTCTTACTAGTTTTAGTTTATTTTTCCTAAAGCATAAGCATTTGAATTCCTTAAATAGGATTAGTTTTGGTCAAAATGATAGTCTTCACAATTAAGTTTCAACACACTTAACCATTTTCATCATACATGTCAAGTACACAATAGATGTCGAGCCAGAATTCCAATAGGTGCCAAGTCATAGTTGGTGTCGAGCAAGTCAGAATGTAGTATGTGCCGAGTAATCCAAGAAATGTTCATGTTCCAAGTAATCTAGAAATGTTTAGATGCCAAGCAATATAGAATATATAGTTTCTAAGAAATACAGTGTTTAATAGGTGCTGAGAAAACTAGGAAAGTAATAGATGTTGAACAATCTAGGAATCAGTTCATGCCAAGCATCAGTAATGTAATGAGTGTTGAGTAACTCAAGATCAACATAAGAGTTTGTATTTGCACAAACTAAGATGTGAACCATTTTTGGAGCTAACTTAGAGAAATTTTGAATGAGAAAAAGGATAAGGATGAATCATTTACATTCCCTATGCAATCTGCATACAACCAACCAGAAAAATGGTGGAGGCATGCAACCAATAAGAAAAATGCAAAGTATGACCAAGAATTTGAGATTCAATATGGATCATAAATCCATACCTAACCCTAAGTCTTTGCATTATTTATAAGGAGAATGAATGCATCATTGCATGTTTGAAGAAAATAGTATAAGGGGATATTATAGTCAAATTTTAGTGTGAAGCAAAAAGACTTAGAGGAACATAGTAGCAGTTTCATATCAAGTTGATCAGAACAACACAAGGAACAAGGAACACATACAGAGATCAAATCAAGAAAGGATTAGAATAGGAAGAATAGATCTAGTACCTAAAGCTAGAAATTTGAGATTGCATTCAATTAGGTCAAATGTTCTAATACTCTCTCATAATTGTATTAGATGTTGAAATCCTATGTTGATAGGTTAGCTTAATAGCTAGGTAGGAGAACCTTTGGATAAGGTCATGAAAATCCTATGTATTAGGTGGGTTTAACAACCTATTGTAAATCATTTAATAGGGTGACACTTCATGTAAGTGTTTGTAAATCCTCTAATCAAGTCACTATTGACACAGTGTAAAGCCTTTAATAGGATAGGCATTTTACAGGGTAGACCATCATAAGTGGTTGAACATTTTGCTATAGTGATTTTTGTGGGTGTCATCCCCACCCCAGTTTTACCTTCTTATTCTTGGAAGGGTTTTTGGGTTACCAAATCTTTGTGTTATGTGTTGATGCACGCTTTCATTTCATGTTTTTTTATATGTTTACATGCATCCAAAAAAAATTTTCAAATATGTGTTAATAAGGGCATGAAAGGATAAAAATTGGTTACTTCTGATTCATGTGCCCCTCTCAGAAGTACTCTTCCCATTTGAACATTCCAACAATTGGTATCAAAGCCTAGTTCTCACAAGGATAAGCCTAAAAACTTGTAAAAAAAAGGAAAAATATGGAAGTATTCAAACTTGGGAAGATCATTGACAATCAGGTGATTGATGTGCAACTAGCTCTACACAAAGTAGAGGAAGCCAGGGAGGAACTGAGAAAATATTTGAAAAGAAGAAAGGAGATAGCCATAGCTGAAAATGACATACACTACAAAGAGATTGACACCTCACAAGTGTTTTCCAATAGAGACTCCAAGGAATTTGATGTAGGAATAGAAGAATTAATGGAGAAAAATAGAGCACAAGCTAAAAAAATTAGATTACTCAAGGTTGAACAAGAATCACAAGCCATAATGATTTGTGAAGTGAATAAACAAAAGAAAAGAGTTATTGAAGACAAGGCTATGGTAGAGGATGACAAGATAAATCTCATCAATAGGTTGGAAGAGAATACAATTGAATTTGAAAAGATTTCAAGCATGCAGTTAGACAACTTAAGCCAGATGATGAATTCTCATCATGAGCTAAACATTAAGGATATTGAGATCTCCATCTTGAAGATATAGAATGAACAATTGTAGAATGAATTGAAGAGGGAAGAGGAAATAGTAGAAAGTTACAACAAACCCGATGAGGCCATCAAGTACTTTGAGCAATTGCTGAAATCACCAAGGGCTAGTAATGACACTACAGGACATGGCTACATCAGCACTGAATAAGGAGAATCATCCAAGGTTGCAGAAGAAAGAAGCAAAAAAGGTAAGAACACTAAACCTACTTGTCATTTCTATGGTAGAAAGGGACATAATTTTAATGTGTGTAGAAGCAAGAATAGTCATCAACATGATAAGCCTACAAATGCAAATTTCTATCACAAGTACAAAAAACAAGGACATTTAACATAAGACTATAGAACCAAGACCATGAGGACACCAAGATTTGAGGGTCACTACTATAACTATAAAAAATATGGACATAGATCATTTTAATGTAGATCAAAGCCTATGTGGACACCTAATCAACCTACAAGAGGAATCAATCATGCACATCACTACAATTGGGAGTATAATACTAGGTATAGTTGTCACTATTGTCAAGAGTATGGATACATTCCTCAAAATTGCATAAGGACACATTTCAAGGGAAGTTACAGCAGGTGGATAAACCAAACTACATGTTTTAGTTGTTTGAAGACTGGTAATATTAGCATTAATTATCCTACAAAGTGAAAAGCATAAAAGACTAAAGTCAACAAAGGAAAAGAGAAGATTGATGTTGAACAAATAAGAGGAGAAATGAACAAGACTTAGAAGAAGAAAGGTGAATGCAGCACATCAAATGGAGAGATCACTTCACCCAAAAGGTCAAGTCATCATACCTCATCTAATTAAGCACAAGACAAATACATGGGGCTGACACATACAAAGATGTATCATACATCAACCCAAGAAAACATATAAGTACTGCAAAGAGGAAATATTCATGAGAAAGGATGCCTAGTGAAAAGTTAGAAGATGATGCCAAGCTACCTTTGGTTGCCAAGTAAAACTCCAGTATATGCTGAGTTGGACATCATAGTGGATGTTGAGTAAAGAGATGTTAGTGGTTGCTGAGTGATTAAAAAATGGTTTAGTTGATGATGAGTGAAATAAGATAGTGGATGTTGAGTAAATGAACTTTAGTGGAAGCCGAGTTGATAAAATCTTTGGAAGCCAAGTATACTATTGTAATCACAAGTCCAATAAATGCTAGGTTTTTGAACCTAATAAAGGTAAAAATTGTTCATTTGTGAATCATTTGAACATGAAGTGAAGTCAAGTAGAATGAAGAGGTGATTCTACAATGATCAAACAATGATTTGTAGCAATTTCAACCATGATTCAAATCCAGTCCATTGATTCATAGGTATTTCATCCAAGTGTTGAGCTATGTAGAATTTGAAAGTCTATTTAATTTTAAACCCTAATTTGGAGAAGATGGCATCTGGGTCAAAACCTACCAAAGGGAAGGAAATTCATGAAATATAACTAGTCAGTAATGAAGTTAGACAGCCAGAGTTTAGACCCATCCCTAAAGTCACTTATAAAAATGATTCTACTAGTGTCCTATCCTTAATTCTTGATAAAGTTGTTATGGTCCAAAATATTTGAAAATGTTATAATTGTAAAGTTGGAGCCATAGGAGATTTGCATCTTTAATGCATTTGATAAACTCTGTGAAAATGGGAAACTTAAAGATGAATTCTCCATAGTTGAGAAGGGTCTGACCAAAGCCCTAGTTTTCCCTGTTGTCTTCAAAATGGAATGGATACAAATTATGTTGAGCAGAATCCATGATGGAGCTTTTTAGTTAGAAATAAGGCCAGTAAAGTTTACAAAGAAAATTTTACATAGGGTTACTAGTATTCCAACCCTAGATTGGCCAAAGACCCTAAGAAGTGACAAAAAGGAAGCCATAGAAAAGAATACAAGGGGAAAATGGAATAATAGGGGAATGATAATAGACACCATCATAGAACCCCTACTAGATTTTGCTGTGAGAGTCATATCACAAAAAGTCTACCAGTCCAGCAGACTGAACAATGTACCATGTATAGCAGTGGATGTTTCTTATAAATTGGTGAAGAAAGATCATACATATGATCTTGCAGAGCTCATGTTATAGTAGATCAATGAAAATTTGGGAGCTATAAGGAAGTATAAGGGAGCTCAATACAAATTTGGCTCAGTTTTGGTTTGCATGTTTTTCTACATTATGAAAGATTTCCTTTCAATAGGAAAGGTGAGATGGGATCCAAATAAGACCATTGTTGACCAAATAAATGGATTCATTGATCAAATGGGTGAGATTTTTTATGCCCAAATGACTAGCTATTTTGAGGACTTCAAGAAGTCTATGAATTAAAGAATGAGGATACTAGTCTCACTAGTTGAGAAGCATGAAAAGGACATTTGTTTTCTTGTGGACATTGATTACACTTACATACAGGCAATCATACCTAGAGTAAGATGGCTTAGGCCATTAGGTTATGAACTCGATATTGATCAAGCCTCAGCTATAATAACAACTCTACTTGCAGAGGAGATTGATAAAATTGCAAAAAAAATTGGAACCTATAACATTGTTAAATCAAAGGTGGTAACAGACCTCAAAATAGCCACAGTAGTGAAGAATACGGATAAATTGGTCAAGAAGATCAAAAAGAAATTTAGTGTTGAAGAGGCAGGTAGAACAGATGAAGAAGAGGAAGACAATGAAAATGAAGGAGATGAGCCTGAATAAGAGCCTCTACAATTAACACAAGACTTAGGTGAGGATAAAGAGGAAGGTGCCAAGGAAGAAGCTAAGGAAGCACTTATCAGAACTAAAGTCACCAAGAGGAAGGCAAAAGCTCCACTTGCTCCTCAACCGAAAGCTAAGAAAGTAACAAAACCTGCACTAAAGAAGCCCACTACCAGAGGTACCACTGAGGCCACAACACAAAAGGCAAGAGAAGAGGAAGTTAAGAAGAAGAAAGCCACCAAGAAGACTGATGAATGAGAAAGAGAAGAAAATATGTGGTTCAACCTAAATTTGATGAAGAAAAGACTGAAATAGATGATAATAGTCAATTTAAAGTGGTAAGTCATCCACCAAAGTCTTCAATTGATAAATTATGTACAAAGATTAGAAATGATGACTTGAAAGATTTAAACAATTTAGATTTTAATAAACTCAAAAAAGAAGAGAAAAATAAATTAGAAGAATCTGTGTATGCTATGATGGCTGAATACAAGCACACACCTCTAGAGCTAAATGGCTCAATGCCCAAGGAATTGGACAAATAGTAGAAGACAAATGGTATTTTTTCCTACAGATGGAGAAGGAAATAAGAGAATCTACTTTAGCAAGATTGTTGCCTGATTTGACTAAGGGTAAAATAGCTAATGCAGTTAAGAGGCACAATAATAGATTTACTCAAAAATATAGGGCATTCAGTATTTTGCAAAATAAAATTGAAGATGTAGTCAGAAAATCCACAAGATTGTGGAAAATAATATACAAGAAAATTGATGATATGTTTGATGAAGAATATAAGGTAGAAGTAAGTGCCAAGAAAAAGGAAATGAAAGAAATAGGGAAGAAGGAGGGGGAAAAGAAGGTAGAAGAGAAGAAGAATGAGGAAGAGAAGAAAGATGAAGAGGAGATAGAGGAAGAAAAGGGTGTAGAAGAGCAACAAGGAAAAAGTGTGCAAGACACACAACTATCACCTCCTAGCCCTCCTCATGCTACCATCACACCTATAGAGATTATCAAGATCAAATATGTTATTGACACTTCTGGTCAAAACATTAATCCATTAACTATAGAGGATCTAGCAAAGATCCTTGACCAATCAACACATGCAACTAGACTATGTTCAAGTCCAATACTAGTTAGTGTTGATGAGTTGCAAAAGGTAGTAGTGAAATAAAAGGAAGTCAAGGTGCAAACACAAGAACCACCTTTGATCATACAAACTACTGGAATCTTGTTCCTTCCTCCACCATCTCCACCAAAAAAAGTTATAGATGCACTTCAAGTGTTGATTGCAACAATAGGGGAAGACAAAGAGAGAATTTAATAAGCAGCAAGCACACCCCCAACTAGTGATAGTGAAAAGGAGAAAAAAGTTGAAAAGAAGGAAGAGACAAGAGATGAGGAACAATCTATAATGCAAAGTTTGGTTGAACTATACCCAAAATAGGTACTGTATATGCTACTTTAGTATGCTAGAAACAATAATTTAATGAAAACAAAGGCATTAACATTAACTAAATTAACATAACATATAAGATAGACAAAAGAGGAACCCCTAATAGGAATATGAGCCAAATGAATGGACTCTCCCAATAGGAATTAGCTCTTTGTTTGGTAGATGAGTCTAAATGAAGGATTGATATGTATGCTCAAAGGGCTTCAAATTTGCTTCAATGGATGTTGGGATTTGGATGTGGATGTATGTAAAAAGTATGGATTTTGGCTTCTCAAACTAGCATTATAACTTTAACTCAAGGATTGTGATGAAATGGCTTGGGAGGGGATTCAATTTATACGCTAAGGGCTTGAGGGTTTGAGGGATAAGATGAAAGGATAGGGAAAAGCTCATGGAGGGCTTAGATTGCATGAGAGGAGAGCACATGGATTGTGCTTCCTTACAGCCAATCAGGGAGTGACACATGTCACAGGGTGAGAGGATGGAGGAAAGGGCAAGGATGAGTCAACAAAGGAGGCTCAAGGGATAATATCTTCATAAAGACCCTTCATAAATGGCTTGTAAGAGCAATGAATAGGTTTTTAAGAGTCTTTTATGGCTTTGTAAGAGCATTCATGGTTGGGTGGTTGGGATATTTTGGAGGGAGTTGAGATTGTTGACTTTGCTTGGCTTGGAAAAGTCTTAAGCTTTCTTAGGGAATGTGACAAGGTTAGGGGAGGATTAAAGGTGATTTAGGATTAGATTAAGCTTGTTAGAGATGTGCAAGTGGATGGAATTTAATGAAGGTGGGTGAGTTAGTGGCTAAGCTTGGTTAGTATGGGTGGATGGGGTGGATTAGGCTTAAATGGAGGTTTAGAGATAGGTTTAGGATGAGGATGAAGACTTTCTAGAAGAGTCTAGAATTTCCTAGGATGAGGATAAAAGGTTTTTATTTATCTTAAAGGTTTGGGTTGAGGAGATATTCATCAAAATATTTTTAATACATATGAGGATTAATATTTAATCTTAATTAAATATTTTGAGTTGGGATTAGGGGTAGGAAATGATGGGATTAGCCTTTAATCAAAATTAAAGAAGGATTAGAAGATTTTGGAAGAGGTTAGTGGTCTTAAGGAAATTGGCCAAGTTTTGGGCAAAAAATAAATAAATTATTTATTTTTGGGATTTTTTGCTCAATTTATTAATTAAATAATTAATAAATAAAGAAATAATGTTTAAATAATATTTAAACATTTTTGGGAGGGATTCCTTAATTAAATATTTTTAGTTAAGATAAAGGGATTTAATGACATAAAAATTAATTAATTAAATAACTAATTAATTAATAAATGATGATGTCATTAGGGACTTTTTCAAAAAATAAAAATACTTTATTTTCTAAAGGATTTTAGGTGTCTACAGGTACTCCCACTCAAACTCTTCAGAAGCCAAGCACTGAAATGTTAGCATTACAAATTAGGACACCAAGCTCAAGATCAACAAAAGTAGCTAGGAAACTTCATTATGGAATTACAATACCTTATTATGAATCCACCACTCTAACTGAGGAGAAGATGAATGAAATTTAGAATACATTAGATAGAAGAAGACAAGAGGTATTGAGAAAATAATACAAATATAGGCAAGCACTGAATGAGATGAAGGACATATTTATTGATGCCTTCAGCTTGCAAGCACCTGATGAGTCAAGGCCAATAGTAGAACAACTATCTAACATAGTTGATTAGGTGAAAAATGAAGACCATGATTCAAATGGAAAATTAATGTAGTGGTAAAAAAGGAAAGGTAAATGAGAAAATATCTAGTGATATAGCACTATCAAAAGTTGAATTGGCTAAGAAAATAGATAAAGTCAAAATTGTACTTGGAAATATATTCTCCTTGCACAACAAGTTGTGTGATTTTTCCAACTTCACACAAGAGACTAGCTAGAGAATAATGAGCTTGGAGAGAAATCTAAAGATTTCTAGTATGCAATTCCTAACCAATCTAGCTCAGAGTGAGAAGCATTTTACTCAAACCTTTCACATACATAGAGAATTAATTGTATTAATAATAGAGGAGGCAAATACAAAAGAAAAGTTGATGCAAATCTAGTCCTCTATAACCCCTCAATTTGGAGGTACTCCATAAGGAGCAGATGTATACAGAGACAGTCCTCAAGAAAGATTCAAATCTTTCTACCTCTGATGGACTTGTACATCTATTAGTAGAAGTTTCCATCCAACATATGTCATTGGACATTGCACTAGCACATTGGGATGCAGCTCTAAAGATACTTTTGGAGGTAAACAACACATTTTTGGCTAAGCATGGTATTACTCCATAGAAACCTTTGACATCAGTGTCAAAAAGGGGGAGATAATAAAGTATAGGGGAGATATATGCAGATACTATGGGAGATACCAATTTTTGAACCATGTTTGATTTACATTCTCTCATTCATTTTTGAGAATAATAGTGGAAATTTTGTAAATAGCGAAAAAAGAGAAGTCATGTGATAAAGAAGAAAGGGGGAGATGCAAAAGTTTTGAACTTCATACAGATCAGATATAGCAGATAGGCTCAGAATGCTGAAATAGGGCAAAGGACAAGAGAGGATCAGGCACATTAGCACATAATTTTAGTCTCAAGGCATAATCAACCTAAGGGGAGTCATAAGCTATATTGTTACTCACAATATTTATTTTGAAATTTTGCATGAATGCTAAGTGAATAAACAATGTACTCAATAAGGTTAAGTTTATCAATTCTTAGTTAAGTGTTTTTGACACTCATGTCAAAGGGGGAGATTGTTGGTCAAAAGAATAGTCCTTGCAATTGAGTGTGAACACACTTACCCATTTTCATCATACATGTTGAGTACACAATAGATGCTGAGCTAGAATTCCAATAGGTGTCGAGTCACAATTGTTGCCGAGCAAGTCAAAATGTAGTATGTGCCGAGTGATCTAGGAAATGTTCATGTGCCAAGTAGTTAGGAAATGTTCAGATGCTAAGAAATACATAATATATAGGTGTCAAGCAATACAATGTCTAACAGGTTGTAAGAAAACTAGGAAAGTAATAGATGCCAAGCAATCTAGAAATTAGTTATTAGTAATGTAACGAGTGTTGAGTAACTCAGGATCAACATAAGAGTTTTTATTTGCACAAACTAAGATGTGAACCATTTTTGGAGCCGACTTAGAGAAATTTCAAAGGAAAAAAAGGATAAGGATGAATCATTTACATTTCCTATGCAATCTACATGTAGCCAACTAGAAAAATGGTGAAGGCATGCAACCAATAAGAAAAATGCAAAGTATGAGTGGGAATTTGAGATTCAATATGGATCATAGATCCATACCTAACCCTAAGTCTTTGCATTCTTTATAAAGAGAATGAATGCACCATTGCATGTGTGGAACAAAATAGTATAACAAGAGATTATAGAAAAATTTTAGTGTGAAGAGAAAAGACTTGCAGGAATAGAGCAACAGTTTCATATCAAGTTGATTAGAACAACACAAGGGACAAGGAACACATAAAGATTAGATCAAGCAAGGATCAATATAGGAAGAGTAGATATAGTACATGAAACCAAAAATTTGAGATTGTATTTAATCAAGTCAAATGTTCTAATACTTTCTCACAATCGTATTAGAGGTCAAAATCCTATGTTGATAGGTTACCTTAATAGCTAGGTAGGAGAACCTTTGGAGAAGGTCATGAAAATCCTATGTATTAGGTGGGTTTAACAACCTATTGTAAATCCTTTAATAGGGTGACACTTCATGTAAGTGTTTGTAAATCCTCTAATCAAATCACTATTGAAATAGTGTAAAGCCTTTAATAGGGCAAGCCTTTCACAAGGAAAACCATCAGAAGTGGTTGAACATTGATTGCTACAGTGATTTTTTTGTGTGTCATGCCCACCCTAGTTTTACCTTCTTATTTCTGGAGGGTTTTTGGGTTACCAAATCTTGGTGTTATGTGCTGATGCATGCTTTCATTTCATATTTTTTTATATGTTTACATGCATACAATTTTTTTTATAGATATGTGTTAATAAGGGTGTGAAAGGATAAAAATTGGTTACTTCTAATTCACTCTGCCACAAAAGTACTCTTCCCATTTGAACATTCCAACACTTAGAAGAGGAAATTTGAAGCATATTCTTTGCAGATATCATTCCAATTTTAAATCCCTGGTTGATAATTAAATGATACTACAAAGTGAATTAGGAATCATTTAGGGTGTCCAACCCTGAACTAAGAAGTCCATTTCTTTAAGGCTCCAATACCGTTGTTTCACCAAGCACCACATATAGTCATAATAGTGTTATTCCCCATAAAAATGTGTGAAATAGGAGAAGCCTCAAATGAAACAAAAAAATCATGGGAAGGTACCATATGGTGTGAAGCACCTAAATCCAATAAATATCTCAAACCAAGATGTATTCATGATGATGAAATTTATGACATCATTTGGGCATGCCATGATGATCCACATGGAGGAAACTTTTCTACAAAGAGGATAGTCTATAAAATCTTAACAACTAGGTAATAGTAGCATAATTAACACTATGATAGGTGTCAATGTATGAGGCGTCCAACAAAAATTGATGAAATGCCTCTCCAGCCACAGATAATTGTCACACCCTTTGACAAGTGGGGTATGGACTTCGTTGGACCTACTGAGCCCTCTTCTCATGGAAATTATTGCATCTTTGTATGTATATATTATATATAAAAAATGGGTTGAAGCCAAAGCTATGAGACATGCCAGAGATCACAAAGTTACTAATTTTCTTTATGAATGTATATTTGACTGATTTGGAGTACCAAGGGAGATTGTGATAGCTCAAGGGGCACAATTGATGTAGGGAAAGGAAAGAATATTTCTAAAGGAGGTGTCCTATATACCCCCAAACAAATAACTGCATATTGAAAGTACAAAAGTAATGCAAGATCTAATACCAAGTTACAATAATTTATTCATAAAATATAACTAATTACATGCAATGTACCAAGCTGCAAGACTTTCTTGGTTATGGCCAAATACAAAGCAACTAATAGTTATACAAGATTACTCAATATGAAATCCAAATCGTAGCTAGTACAAATCCACACTCTAGTAGAAACCTCCAAGGATGATCTCAACTTATTCTCACAAGCCCACCAAGAAATCTCCTTGTTTTCCAAGCTAGCTACTAGCTCTTCTCAAAATTTATCCAAGATCCAAGTGTAAACTACCTCACATTTAGTTCTTTGGCCACACATTCTAAAAATAATCTCACTCAACTACTCCATCTTCCATGCTCTTCTCCAAGGTGGATGATTAATCACAATCCTACTGTAAACTACCTCACATTCAGTGCTCTATCCACAATCTCAGGAAAAAAATTGGTCTTTAGCTACTCTCCACACTCACTCCTGCTCTGACTGAATGAATAATGACAAAATAATTTACCACAACCTTTGCTTATATCTCCAAGCTCTAATTGAATTAGAACTTTAGCTCCTCCACAACCCCTTAAAAGGACAAAGGCTGATTCCTCAAGGATATTTGTGCATCCATCTTGAATGTCACACTAGAAACCTATCATATAAAATACCACAGATCAATACTCTAGGAGAATTGCCATATCTCCCAACTTATAAAGAATTAAGAATTACATATTTAATTAGAGATAGTACTCTAGGTCCTTTCTAATTCTTGAAATTTTCATCCTCTAACTCATTGTACAAAATTAGTTACATGGCCCGCAACAGGCATCTAGAAACTAGAAAAACATAGTTTGAGTAGCAAGGTAAAAACAACTCAAACTTCAACTCACTCCATCTAATCTCTATGCATACATAGGATAAGGTTCCACAATTTGTCTCCAACATATCACTAACCATGAAAATCATAACTCCACAAAAGTGCAAGCTTGAGGCTTCTACATTAGACTCCCCAAGTAAATAGAAAAGTATGTCCCATACTTTGATGCCCAAAGATAGATCTGCAACTAACTTCATCTTTGCCAAAGGCTTCCACTTCATCAAATTCAATAGAAAAAATCTAAAAATCAAATAATTATAAGCAACCCAATCAACATGTTCACACTGAAGAATAAACTAAATATAATGCTTCATCAACAAATCCACATCCACAACAACAACTAATGAATCCACACTAGCAACAAACTCCACATTAGCAATAATATGTAGATCTCCATCAACCCATTCCAAACTCCCAACACCAAAAATATCCTTTCTCACAAGAATATTCTCTACAACATATAATTCACCATCAATAGCAATAAGATCATACATGGTCAAGTGCTCTGTAATCTCCATGTCAAACTCAACCAATTGATCAGGAAAACCAATCTCCATCCTAGGATCAACAAGGTTAGGAATATCCTTAGCAACAACCTCTAGTTTCTCTATAGGTTTTTCATTAGACTTCTCAAACTAATAAAAAAAACTAACCTCTTCCATGTTAACCATGTTATGCCATCTTCTCTCATGAACAAGTCTCTTAACTAGCCAATCAAATCTCTTTTGGATTCATAGACTCCATCTCCGTGAACATCTACAGAATGCCTTCCTCATCCTATCCTTAACTTGATCTTCTAAACTAGTTTCAAATTGAGAGATTGCCTCCTTAGCTTGATAAGCTAAACTAGTGTCAACCTAATGTAGACATCTCAGAAATATATCCTTTCCAACACATCATGGAGATTTGCAATCATCTCAAGGTCCAATCCTCTAGGATTCATCTCCCAGGATCTTTGTAAACCCTCTACAATAAATCACCAATAGATAAATCTTCTTGAACAAGATCAAATTTCCATCTTTGCAACATAAATCCATCTGCATGTCTTCCCAAGGTCCTAGTACAAACTACCTCACACTCTAGTGATCTTCTTGCACACTCTAAAACAACTAAGCTCTGATACCACCAAATGTAGTGCAAGGTAGGAGTATCCCCAAAGGATATGTCCTATCCCCCAACAAATAACCACGTTGCAAAAACACAAAAATAATGCAAGATCTGATACCAAGTCATAATAATTTATTCACAAAATATAATTGATTATATGCAATGTGTTGGGCTATAAGGCCTTCCTAGTTACAACCAAAAAAAAGAAAGCTATAGTTCTAAAAGACCCCTCAAGATCTAATCCAAACCCTAGCTATTCTAGATCCACACTCTCGTAGAAACCTTCAAGGAAGATGATGGGAACACAACCCAAGAATAGAATGGACACAAAAGAAAAGGGAAATTATATTAACTGAGAAAATAAGCTAGTACAAATAGTATAGAGAAAATAAACTTCAGAACATGCCCTAAGAGCTTACAATAGCATAAATCTGGAGAATATTTCTCCTTTTAGCACCTCCTCTCAAACTCCACTCCAACCTGCCTTTTACAATGCCAAAAATCTCCTTAAATATACCTCAAATGGTTAAGGACTAGGAGTATATTCTAGAAAGTGCTAGTAGGCATCCACCGACAAAATAGAAGGTTCCAAAAGCTGCGTTAGAAGTTGGTGCAAATCTAGAAGAATCCAGAAATAGTAACCGAACTTCTGGGAGGCATAACTTTTGAACCGTAGCTCTGATTGATGAACCGTCTACATTTTCAAAAAGATCTCAAAGCTCTCTATAGCCCCATGGACAAGCTTCACTCATCTCCCATTTTTCAAGCCTTTTTGAGGTAATTTAATGCCCCAAACCTGACTTTGAAGCATTCTTAGGAGGTCTCCAAAACTTGAAAAACTGCAATAACTTTCAAACCGTGGGGCCTATTGACCTGATTCTTTTTCTAGAATTCTCTAAATCATGATTACATTCATTTGGCCAATTCACACCTTCTAGTTTACTAAAATGATGGCCCAAATACATGCTCCTATTTTTTTAGGATTTTCAAACACACTGATAGTTGAACTATGAGAGTTGGAACCTTTATTTGAGCCAAATGGGTATCCAAAAATGTAAAGACATGAAACAGAAACTAAGTATAAGTACATTTTTTTTGGTGACATAGGATTGCCCTTATACCTCTGGATGCTCCTGCATCAGAAGATCTCAACTTGTGCTTACAAGCCCATCAAACAATCTCCTTGTTTTCCAAGCTATAGCTACTAGCTCTTCTCAAACTTTATCCAAGATCCAAGTGTAAATTGGCTCACCTTTGGTGCTCTATCTACACACTCTAAAAATATTCTCTCACTTAGCTATTCCATCTTCCATGCTCTTCTCCAAGGTGGATGATTAATCACAATCCTACTATAAATTGCCTCACATTCGGTGATATGTCCCTAGTCTCAGGAAAAGACTTACTCTTCAATTTTCCTCCACACTCACTCTTCCTCCTCTAGATGAATAATGACAAAAGACTTCACCACAAGCCCTAATTATACCAATCTAAGCCACAAGTTGTCCACAACACAAATTAAATACCCGTACATAAATTAAATTCCAAAAGTTGGCCTCCAATAGAAATTAAATGTCCAAAAGTTGATGCCCGAGGAAAATTGCAATATCTCCTAGATATGATTGAATTAGAACTTGTGCTTTGAATTAAAGGTATTACTTTAAGTCCTCTAAAAGGTGCAAAGGTTGATTCCTCAAGGATATTTGCACATCCATCCTAAAATTCATGCCTAGAAACTTGTAGTGCAAACTACTAGAAATTGACACTCTAGGAGAATTGCCATATCTCCCAACTTATAAAGAATTAGGACTACACCTTTAACTAGAACTATTAATTTGGGACCTTTTCAATTCATAAAATTTTCATCCTCTAACTCATTTCATAGAATTTGTTACCCAACCCACAATAGGCCACCAGAAACTGAAATGTCCCTTTTCTGATTTTGTATGATATTTCCAACCTTTAATCAGATCTTTAAGATCAAACAACTAATATCACAAAGATCCTCCAAATTTCTCAAGAAACCCCAAATTGGGTATGCTAGAAATGGTACCAAAAGCTTCACAGCTTCACCTATTATTAATAAATCCAAAAACCCACAAATCTTCACTATTCAGCACAAAGGAAAACTCTGTATGAGCCAGCACATGGAATGGCTTCAAACTCCCATCCTTAGCCTTCCTAGAAACCTACAAACTCCTATTCTTGGGTCTCCTTGAAAACCTGCAAACTCTCGTTCTTGGGTCTCCTTCTCCACAGGTTTGGCAACCTCTGAAGAATAACAAAGAATGAGCGAAAATCAAGTTTTGGAATCTGCCCAAAATGCCTCCAAACCCCTTAAAAGAGGGCATAACTGTAACTCACATCCAAGAGAGGTTAATGAAACATATTTTAATAATAATTTTCATTTATTAGTCCAACGGTTTCCAAAGATTAACCCCCTTTTTCTGAAACTTCACTTTCTTGGGCCTGCCTGCCTTAGCAAAGATTATTATTTTTTAATTATTTGAAAAGGGGACATGACAAGTCCTCTCCTCCCAAAAATTGCTTTTCCTCAAGCAATGGCTAAACAATAAACCAATCAATCCACCTGGATCCCAAATATAGTCATGAACTATACTACTACCAATTAACACAGGCTCTTGCAATATCCTCTGCAATATGACCAACAGGAATCCATAATCAAACTGACAATTATAGCTCAACCAAACTCCAAAATCACAACTTCCACAGTTAGAAACCCATGAGACACAAACTCTTAGAACATCAAAACCTAAGTAAAGTGGACTAATCAAACCACCAACACAGTAAATACCATCAACGCATCCCACTAGCCTATACAAAATGTACAATCCAACTCTACAACAATGGTGAATGCTCTCGAATGAAACTGTATCGAGTATGGAGAATCCACACACTATACAACTCCTATAGTCAACACAACTCTGCAAATCACTGGCCACTGTCTCATAACCATAACTCCCATGCACCCCTGATGGTAAAAAACCATCACAAGATAAACAGCAAGAAATGGAACCCAAACCAAATTTTCCTGCCATCAACTCCTCAACACAAGGATCAAATGCTAACTGATGTACATACCCTGCAATATAATGTTGATAATAAAAACCAACCTTAGTCAACAACTCACCATGAACAAGTGATACAACCCACTGTGATTGATCACCAGCTAAGTCAAGAGATGTCATAGCAAAAGGAGTAGAATCAATAACAACACCTGCTGAAGCATCACTCAAAAACTCCTGCTCTAAGTCATGTATTATCAAGCTATCACCTGCAGAACCTATCGCCATGTTGTGCCCATCACAACTCTTATCCCGAGGCATCAAACTATCCCATAACTAATGATAAGCTCCAGGAACCAAAGTACATCTCTGTATCATCATCTCATCAACATGGTCATCAAAGGTAAATTGATGAGCATACCTCACAGTGTAATGCCGATAGAATGTGCCAATCTCAATCAGTGGCTCAGACTATAATCTAGATGAAACTAACTACAATTGATCATTAACCATGTTGGAACTGACTACTACATCTGAAGATATCACCAAGGGAGTAGTATTACTAGTAGGAACCATGCCAACTGCTGACTCACCAACATCACACATGGTCTTTGATACATCATCTCTAGTCTTCGTGCCATTAGTGCTAGAGGTCACCACCATGTCAAGCATACCACAAAAATTTGCTACAACACCCAACTCAACTGAACCTAACTCTAGTGGGAATGAACCTGATATGCCAATGTTAGTATCAAGGATGGATGCATCCCCATCTCCACTGTCTCTGACAATCTCAACCATGGACATCCTTGGATCACCAAACACCACAACTTGTGATTGTATAGAATCAGGTAAAGATTGTAGTTGCTCTAACTCCATGGTCACCTTAGCCAAATGAAACTGTGACTCCTTGAAAGCCAATTGTGTACTCTCAAGAATCTCAGAAGTCACCTCAAGCTACTCAATAAGCTCACTCACCTCATCTTCCTTGGCCAACAATGCATCATATGATGTACTGCCCCACTCCATAAGATAATCTTTGTCGGCTACCAACTGCATATAATTCTGTCTCAAAATCTGAATAGCCTCCCATAAAGAGTGGAACTCTATCAAGGAAAGATAACTACCTCCCTACTCATCACTAGTAGGAGAACCCCATCCATAAACTGCTAACAACTGACGAGCAGCATCAAAATGCTGGCAAGTGATAGCAATGTATCGGTCACTAACTCTCAACTGATTAGACAGATGATGGCACTGGCTTGACTGTCTCCTATAAACCTCCTCTGATGCACTGTCTAAAGGAGTATCATCAAAGTTACTAGTCTTTAGAGTATTACCATCCATATCCTATGAATCAAATTTAAAGCTCATATCAACATATGGAGTATCAAAAACATTAGTACTGCTGTCCAACTCCTCTGTACCCAAGGAACCTAAGTCTTCAAAACTACCCACTGCATCCTCCTAGATGTCATCAATGCCAATATGATCCTGGGACTCATCTATACACACTGCCAAACATGAAATATCATCAACACATTCTAGCAAGTATGGTCGACTGGATATATGAACAAAGCCCAACATCGGTGTATAAAAACTAATACCAACATCAGACAAGATACTAGCACAAGAAAAGACAACATCATGTAATCTGGTAATCAAATCCATGATAGCACCCAAACAAACACTGCTACCAAAAAGTGTTAAAGATCTCCAGTCAACTAAATCCCAAACGCCAATATAACAATCTTGAGTCCATATCCATAAACTAGAATCAACTGGTAACTCAAGAAAACTCCTCACCTGAGTAATATGACCAATACCAACTAACTCCACATACCTGTAATGATGAGATAATGAAGTCACAGTACTATCTTTGTTCACCTTCAGCTGGCTGGACAAATCATGTGAAGTACTACCAGCCTCATCCTCATGTGATGAAGCATCTAACTGTGCCTGGTGCTCTTTCTCAGCAAAGTCATGAATGCTCAATGTCTACTCATCTCTACCAGGTATCTCACCATCCTGCACAACAACATCCTCATAATCATCATTTGAACCCACTACACTGTAGTCACTGCTTGTTGTAACTATACCATCCTGAATACCTGTGGCATCACCCTTTGATGACCTGTAAACAATTGTCTCAATTTGAGTATCAAGTTGACCGTTACTATCAATCTGTGTAATATCCTTTCCCACCACCTCCTGTGGCAGAGTAGAATCTGAGACCTCTACCTGGCTATCAGCTAGTTTCTCAAACTCCTCATGCAAGTTCTTAGGAATTGTGTCATCTATCTTGTGAGTAAATTTTCCAAATAGAAATCTAGTCAACTTATCCACCTTAGCTGGGTCGGACAATATGTCATTCATTATACGGTGGTGCTCAACCAACTGTTTAGACATGTCATGGCTTATTTTCATAAGTTTATCTTGAATGTCTAAATAACCATCCTTTCTATTGTTTTGACTCTGGATATCAATTGCCCAAGATCGTGTCCTCTGAGACTCTGTACTATACCTGTACATTCTGGATAAAGTAGAGTGTAAGCCCAATAGGATATAACTTCTTCAAACACCAAGAACTAACATGCAAATGATTAGAAGTAGCATGCAACCATAGATTTTGACATGCAACTGATTAGAAGCAACATGCAACCACAAAATTCACCAATAACTAACATGCAAATGATTAGAAGTAGCATGCAACCATAAATTTTGACATGCAATTGATTAGAAGAACATGCAATCATAAATTATGACATGCAAGATCTGGGTAGTTGTCAAAAATGCAAGATCTGGGTAGTTGTCAAAACTAACATGCAAACTTCTACAACCACCAAACTCACCAAGAACTAACATGAAAATGATTAGAAGTAGCATGAAACCATAAATTTTGACATGCAGTTGATTAGAAGCAACATGCAACCATAAATTATGACATGCAAGATTTGGGTAGTTGTCAAAACTGAAATGCAAGATCTGGGTAGTTGTCAAAACTGACATGCAAGCTTCTACAAACCCTCAGGCTGGCAAGATCATGTCTTTGATACCACTAAAATTTCCCTTTTCTGATTTTGTATGATATTTCCAACCTTTAATCAGATCTTTAAGATCAAACAACTAATATCACAAATATCCTCCAAATTTCTCAAGAAACCCCAAATCGGGTATGCCAGAAATGGTGTCAAAAGCTTCACAGCTTCACCTATTATTAATAAATCTAAAAACCCACAAATCTACACTATTTAGCACAAAGGAAAACTCTTTATGAGCTAGCACATGGAATGGCTTCAAACTCCCGTCCTTATCCTTCCTGGAAACCTGCAAACTCCCGTTCTTGGGTCTCCCTAGAAACCTGCAAACTCCCGTTCTTGGGTCTCCTTCTCCACAGGTTTGGCAGCCTCTGAAGAATAACAAAGAATGAGTGAAAATCAAGTTTTGGAATCTGCCCAAAATGCCTCCAAACCCCTTAAAAGAGGGCATAGTTGTAACTCACGTCCAAGAGAGGTTAATGAAACATATTTTAATAATAATTTTCATTTATTAGTCCAACGGTTTCCAAAGATTAACCCCCTTTTTCTAAAACTTCACTTTCTTGGGCCAGCTTGCCTAAGCAAAGATTATTATTTTTTAATTATTTGAAAAGGGGACATGACAGAAACCAAAAAAACATAGTTATAATAGCAAGGTAAAAATAGCTCAAACTTCAACTCAATCCATCCAATCTTTATGTGCACATAGGACTAGGTTCCCCAATGTGTCTCTAACACATCCCTAACCATTAAAATAATAACTCTACCAAAATCTAAGCTTGATGCTCCTATATCAACAATTCACATCTAACTTCATTGCTGAGTTGATGCAGGAGTGCACTGTGCATCATGGAAAGTCTTGACCCTATCACACAGGCAAATAGCTAAGCTAAAATCACAAACTAGGAGATAGAATCTATTCTCACTAAAATAATAGTTGTGCATAAAAAGGATTGGGATACTCGCCTTCCTGAAGCCATATGGGCTTAACATAGCACATGGAAAACCACCACAGGGTTTACTCCTTTTGAGTTATTATATGAAAAATCTACTTCTATGCCAATTGAGTTCCAGCATAAAAAAATTCACACTACATTAGATCTAGATATAGATATCAGCAATGCATAGAAAGATTAATTATTGCAATTAAATGGATTATATGAATATAGGAATTCTTCTTTACATAATGAAGAGTTTATACAACAACAATGAACAAATTGCATGATAAGTTCATCTATGATAAGAAATTTTCTGTAGGAGATTGGGAAATGTTATATGATTCATGATACCAATGTACACTAATAAAATTTCATATAAGATGTCTTGGGCCTTATGAGATTATATTAGTATTTGAAAATGGAGCTATACAAATTTCAAGAGTAGATCCTTTTCAATTCAAGTTACTTGTCAATGGGCATTGTCAAAAACTTTAGCACCGACCTATAAGGTGTGATGAGTTTCTTAAGTAGTTCTAGAGCACAATTGAAGAAATAATTCATGTAGTAGAAGAATTTGGGTCTTCCACTAATGATTCTACTAATTCTTGATTCCATTCAAGACTACCATAATAAATATTTCACAATTCATGGTATATTTTCTTCATAATAATTTTTTTCATCTCACTTTCTCTCTTTTCCATCCATCCACCACATTCCATCACTTCACATATGTAGGTGCAATTTGTTTCTGGACAACTCTTCCTGCAACACCTTTAGGTTAGTACTACATATACTCATATAAATAAATAAATAAATATATATATAATTCTTATTCATTAATTTTTAGGATTTCGTGTCAATTTAATAGTTCACTGTTTCCTTAATTTGGCTTGTTGGGCTCAATGTCATTACTTAGTTGGGGGAGGGGAGCAATATTCTACTTTCAAAATTTAAAATTGGAATGTAATATTTAAGTTCATGTTTGGAAATATATATGTGACATGATGTGATAATCTGTCCTTTTGGGATTGCGTCATCACAATAAAAATGAATTAAAGATATAAAAAGATGATCTTCATTTTTAATGATGTGTACTAACATATTTTGGGTGGCATCTTTGGGATGTGTGTGTTAGGATAAACCACAGACAGAAATAAAAAACTACATGCAAATATAACCAATAAAAAAAAATAATAGAACACACAGAAATGAACACAAGGCACCAAGATTTAACATGGTTCACCCAATCCCTGGGCTACGTCCACCAAACAGCAAGTCCGATCTTATTACAATCCAGTGATTACAGCCTGATTACAATCCGTAATCCCTTACAGCTCAATACCGCCGCAAGAACCAATTTTGTATCACCACACATAAAAAATACCCAACCCTAAGCCCTTTTTATACAAGTATTAAACCACTTTAGGGTTATAACATGTCGGCCATATGTCGGCCATAATATGTCGGCTACCATGTCGGCTACCATGTCGGCTACTTCCAATTTTTTTTTTTTATGAAGTATGTACAGTACTTTCCTGATCAGTCACCACAATCTAACAATCTCCCACTTGGGGACTAATCAGGCTCCACACTAAACAAAAATCTCCCACTTGGAGACTGATCCTGTAGCAATACAACTACCGCATGGGGCTCCCACTGGATCAAACCACCCTGGACTCTGCTGTTCTTTTATTCACATTTTAGTCTAAAAGACCAACTGAAGCTGAAGAGGAGTTTAGCTTCTCCCTTGTGACAACCTTTGTCAACATATCTGCTAGATTTTCATTGGTATGTATCTTCTCCAGCTTTAACTGTCCATCCTCCAAAACTGACCGAATGAAATGGTACCGCAACTGTATGTGTTTGGTCTTAGAATGCAGAGCTGAATTCTTAGCAAGATGAATGGCACTCTAACTATCTGTGAACAAATAATTATCCTTCTGAGGATGTCCCAATTCTTCCAAGAAGAACTAAAGCCATATCATCTCTTTGGCTGCCTCTGTAGCAGCAACATACTCTGCCTTTGTAGTGGAGAGAGCATTAATCTTCTGTAGCCTAGAAACCCAGCTCACGGCTGCCCCACCAACAGTAAAGACATAACCTGTAGTACTCCACCTGGTATCAATATCCCCAGCCAGATCTGAGTCAACATAGCCCTGTAAATCAATAGTAGAGCCCCCAAAGTGTAAACACTTATTGGATGTTCCTCTCAAATATCTGAGAATCCACTTGACAGCATTCCAATGCTCAAATCTTGGATGACTCATATACCAGCTAACGACTCCCACTGCATGTGTAATATCTGGCCTAGTGCATACCATAGCATACATCAAACTTCCTACAGCTGAAGCATAGGGTACCTTCGACATCTTATCCTCCTCTTCCTGTGTCTTGGGACACATCTCCTTAGTCAATTTCAAATGACCAGGTAAAGGTGTGCTGACAGATTTAGCATTCTCCATAGAGAAACATTGCAACACCTTCTCAACATAATCAACTTGAGATAGCGTCAATGTTCTGTTCTTCCTATCTCTGCAAATCTTCATACCAAGGATTTGTTTTGCTGCCCCCAAATCCTTCATAGCAAATGCATGTGCTAATTGGCGTTTCAGCCCCTTAATATGATCCATGTTAGACCCAGTTATAAGCATATCATCAACATATAGACATAAAATAATGTAGCTATCATCATCCAAACTCTTAAAATAAACACAGTAATCTGAATGACACCTATTATATCCATGCTCATGCATAAAACTGTCAAATTTCAGATACCATTGCCGAGGTGCTTACTTCAGGCCATATAAACTTTTCTTCAATTTGCACACTAAGTTCTCCTTACCTTTGACCTCAAAACCCTGTGGCTGAGCCATATATATTTCTTCATCCAAATCACCATGAAGAAAGGCTGTTTTAACATCCATCTGCTCTAAATGCAAATCTTCAGTAGCCACAAGACTTAAAACAGTACGAATAGAAGTCATTTTAACAACAGGAGAAAATATCTCATCAAAATCAATTCCCTTTTTTTGTGCAAATCCTTTTACAGCTAACCTGGCCTTAAATCTTTTCTTACCTCCTTCCTCTTCTTTCAACCTGTAAACCCATTTATTCTGTAAAGCCTTTTTACTTGTAGGCAACTTGCACAAATCCCATGTCTTATTTTTCAGCAAAGAGTCCATTTCATCTTTCATTGCAGACTCCCACTGAATCTTAGTATCCACCTGCACAGCTTCATCATAACTTTCAAGTTCACCAGCATCAGTAAGTAAAATAGAATACAAAGAGGGAGAAAACCTTTGTGGAGGTCTAATTGGCCTTGTTGACCATCTAACATTCACTGGTGTGTGTGGTATTTGTTGTTGTAGTTGTTGCACATCATGAGGAATGGCTGGAACATCAGCTTTTGGAGTATCATCCAGCACTACATAATCATCTTCTTTCTTCTCATGTTGCTGCAACAGATCTTTGTACAACACTTTTTCATTGAATATGACATCCTGACTTCTTATAATTTTATGATTTTCAAAATCCCAAAGCCTATAGCCAAATTCATTAATGCCATATCCAACAAAGACACATTTCTTTGATTTTGCTTCTAGCTTGGTTCTATTTTCAGAGTCTATATGAGCAAAAGCTTCACAACTGAAGATCTTGAGAAAAGAATAACTCACCTTCTTACTAGCCCATGCTTCCTCTGGAATACCACAGCCCAAAGGAGTAGAGGGACCTCTATTAATCAAATATACTACAGTATTGATAGCCTCCACCCACATGTGTAAGGGCAACCCAGCATGCAACCTCATGCTCCTTGCGCGCTGCATTATAGTCCTGTTCATGCGTTCAGCCACTCCATTTTCCTGTGGAGTCCTTGGAACAATTTTTTGTCTATGAATACCATTAGTGGAGCAATAATCTTCAAATTCATGACTACAATACTCACCACCATTATCAGATCTGAGACATTTTAATTTCTTACCAGTCTCATTTTCAACCAAGCATTTCCATTTCTTAAAAGTTTGAAATACATCAGATTTTTTTCTAAGGAAATAAACCCATACTTTTCTAGTTGCGTCATCAATAAATGTAACATAATAATGAGAGCCACCAAGGGAAGATACCTAAGCCGGTCCCCATACATCTGTATGTACAAGTTCTAATTTCTCCTTTTTGTTTTCCTTCCCTATTTTTACAAAACTCACTCTCTTTTGTTTTCCATACACACAACTTTCACAGAAATCCATATTCACACATTTTAGACCTGGTAAAACTTTCCTTGAATGAAGTACTTTCATACCTTTCTCACTCATGTGCCCAAGTCTATTGTGCCACAGTGCTATATCAGAATCTACAACAGCTATTTGTTCTCCCTGCTCAACTGCAGTAATTGTTCCTGAATATTCATTTTTCTCTGAAACAATCAAAGTAGAAGGAACAATATGACCTATACAAAGATATAAGGTGCCTACTTTCACACCTTTTGCTACTACAAGGGAACCTTTTGAAACCTTCCAATTTTTATCATTAAAAGTAATTACACAACCCTCATCACCGAGTTGCCCTGCTGAAATTAAATTCCTACTCAGCTTTGGAACATGTCTTACCTCATGTAGTAGCCAATGATTCTCATTCTGCAACTTAATCTTAATTTTTCCCTTTCCAACAATCTGACAGGGTTCATTATCCCTCAAATAAACAAGCCCAAAATCCCCTTGGACATAATCAATGAAATAACCTCTATGAGGTGTAGCATGAAAAGAAGCACCAGAATCTAAAACCCATGAATCATCAACACTCTCTAAAGACAGAAGCAAAGCATCCTCTTCGGATTTATTACTTACCACATTTGCCTCTTTGTCTCCATCTGATTTATCTCCTTCATTTTTCTTTCGAGTCTAGCAATCTTTCTTTTTGTGCCCTGGTTTCCCATAGTACCAGCAATCATTAGGTCCTCTCGATTAAGACCGCCTCCCCTTTGACTTTCCTCTTGATTTCCCACGATTTCCAGAGTTACTTCCTCTTTCAGTCGTTCTGCCCCTGCTTTGTACATTTAAAGCACTTCCTGATGTAGATCCACCTGAGGATTTTCTACGAGTTTCCTCACTTAAAATAACACCGATCACATCATCATATTTTAGGGTACTAGATCCAGGAACAGAATTACTCACCGCCATTACCAAGCCATTCCAACTTTTAGGCAAAGAACACAAAATCAAGAGAGCCCTAATTTCTTCATCAAAATTGATACCCACAGAAGATAATTGACTAGTAATAGTATTAAACTCATTTAAATGATCTGCAACAGATCCACCTTCTTCCATTTTCATATTAAATAAACGCTTCATGAGAAATACCTTATTTGAAGCGGAGGGCTTTTCATATAGTGTCGCTAGGGTTTTCATCAAATCTTCTGTCATCTTTGCTTTTGTAATATTAAATGCCACCGATGGTGCCAAGCATAACCGAATGCTTCTGAGTGCCTTTCTGTCCAAAAGATCCCATTCAGCCTCTGACATAGTTCCCTGATTCTTGGCTTTTCCTTCCAACGACTTCCATAAATCCTTCTGATATAAATAGTCTTCCATTTGCATCTTCCATAACTGGAAGTTCTGCCCATTAAACCTATCAACCCTCAGCTTACCATCATCTACCATTGCTCCCACTCAACCGTGAGACTCCCACTTAACCGTGAGACTTTCCTGCAGAGGATAACTGAGAAACAAATAGGCTCTGATACCACTTGTTAGGATAAACCACGGACAGAAATAAAAAACTACATGCAAATATAACCAATAACAAAAAATAATAGAACACACAGAAATGAACACAAGGCACCAAGATTTAATGTGGTTCACCCAATCCCTGGGCTACGTCCACCAAACAGCAAGTCCGATCTTATTACAATCCAGTGATTACAACCTGATTACAATCCGTAATCCCTTACAGCTCAATACTGCCGCAAGAACCAATTTCATATCACCACACATAAAAAATACCCAACCCTAAGCCCTTTTTATACAAGTATTAAACCGCTTTAGGGTTATAACATGTCGGCCATATGTCGGCCATAATATGTCGGCTACCATGTCGGCTACTTCCAAAATTTTTTTTTTATGAAGTATGTACAGTACTTTCCTGATCAGTCACCACAATCTAATAGTGTGAGATTTTATGACATGTTATATAAAATTCATATCATTAGATTTTGTGCAAACAAATCTTTAATTTTATGAATCAAGTTGTAGTTTTTATGCCATCTTTCTTCTGTAGCATTTTGTTTCATAATGCATTGAGGTCTATGACTTTCCATTACTACACTCTATGAGAATTATGTTCTACAAGTTGGAAATTTTTCTAAGAGGCAATGGGAGGTGACCTCCAAAGGCATGAACTAGTGGACCACACAGTTTTGTTAAATGATCATCCACTTTGGAAATGTTTAGAAGGAGAGGGTTTTTGGATTATTGTTTAAACCTTAAGGGGTTTAATGAGGAAGTTACTCTACAATTTATTTCCACCTTGAAATATGGGGTTGTAGAAGTTAAAGGTTTGAAAATTGAGCTCACAGAAGATGTTGTTGTTGAGGTGACAGGTTTTCCTTAGGAAGGTGAACAATGTGTGAAATATTTTGACTTGTGATCAACAAGAGCACAATTCACTTTGCATGGTGGTCCTTAGTGGGATATCAAAAACAAGCAAGGAACCTCATGATTTACTTTACCCTTGGAGCTAGCCACATTTGTTATATGTAGTTTTTCACCTATGAGGGATGCTTCAAATACCTAAATGCTTTTCACTTCAAAATTCTTAGTCATCTTCACTATCTATAAGGATAAAGTCTACATTTAGGAGAGGTAAGGGTAAAATAACATAACCAAAAGAGGAAGCATTGGAACCTCAGCTTGGTGACCATGCTAATAATATGGAAGAAACCCTGCACTCTCTTTGGGAAGAGAATCCTAAACTTTGGACACAAGCCCTTCCAAAAGACTAAAGACAATCTAGAGAATATAATTCATAAACAAGAAATTTGAGATCTCTAAAAGAGATCCTCTTTCTTTTATGTCATGTTTTAGTTTTTAGGTGAGTTATTGTTGTGTTTTGACAGCTAGTTTTAAGATACTATTTATTGCAGGAAAAATACACTATAAAAATAAATCCCTCTTATACCATTTATTTTTCTTTTCTAGATAAATGCTTTTTTAAAAAACTTGGTATGATAATGTGAATAAAGTGAGAGATTTTTCCCCCTAAGTATAAGTTGATTGAAAGTAAAAAGGAAAAATCTTGGAAACAAAAGTAAAACCTTAGGTGTTGATCTCTTTGTTGGAATAGGAGATGTCCATGTCCTTCTGCTATTGCAACTAAAACTATAATTAACTCCACCATGTGTGTGCATGATTGAATATGTATCCAAAAAGATGACAATATTGTTAAGTGTTAGTGTTGTTACATTACACCATCCACATGTACACTCTAGACTCTTCATAAGTCCTCTATTTATAGAGACCTTGTAATCTATTTTATGGGTGTAATAAGATTAATAAAAAATAATAATAATCTACTATCACTACCCTCTTTCTTAGTTCTATTTTGTAATATTGGATTAGAGTAAATTTGATTCATGTGCTGTAATTTTATTTTTTTGGGTGTGATACTTGTTGATCTTTGTTGATTTGTGAAACTACTATCTAAGAAAATGTGATAGAGAAGATATGTTTCTTACAAATGAAAAGAAAGGAAAATCATTGAAGTCATTTCCTAGACCAAAGATAACCTCTAAAGATACAATCTAAGCTGCTAGAATTGAGAGAATCTAGTCAAAGAAAGAAAATTTGCCATGTAAGAAAATCAAGTTGGATGACTAGTTGTTGAATGTGTGAGAAACATATAACATTTAGAGAAGTCTTATTGTCAATTAAAAGGAGAGGAAGAAAGGTTTACTACTCTAATAATTGGAAAAATTTGATGATATGTATATTAAAATAACAAGCTAAAAGCAATGAAGCTCAGATTGGTGATGGTTGTAGTAATAGGTGTATTATTGGTTGTGTTGAAATATGTATCTAAAAAAATATTCCTAGAGAACTAGTGAGCACAATGGTTGTGTACCCATGTGCCTTAGAAAATGGATTATCTTCTATATGAAATCAATATTATTGTCCATTAGAAAAGTTTAGAGCTAGTTTCCACATTATTGGAATAATGTTTTTGTAAAAGTCTTGAAGGGTTTGTGGTAAGCCAAAACCACTTATTTAGGTGAAAAGCCTAAAAGTCCTTAATAGTTTGTGGTAAGACAAAACCACTTGTTTAGGTGAAAAAACTAAAAGTTTTGAATGTGTTAGTGTAAATAATTAATTACAATTTACACTTTACTTAAGTTTACTTAGGTTGATGCATTATCTAGACACTTAGGAGTATGCATTGTCATATGAGTTGTCTTGTTGACAATGTAGGAGTTAGCAATGAGTTAGTAACTAATTTAAGCACATGGTCTCTACAACATCTCTATATGAGATACATGTTGTTGCACATACATTCATGCACAATGGAGGATAATGTACTTCTGGTGGACGTGTGCTTAGTTATCATACTTATCACTTTGCTAACTCCTAGCCATTCTAGATACCTTTATATACAGGCACTTCTAGTGTGTATGTACATGATGAAATCATCTATCATTGAATAATCTAATATTCAAAGAATCAGTTATTCATTCTCATATTGTTATGATCATACATCATTTGGTCCATATTGTGCTAAGTCTTGTGCTTCTTGATCTTGGCGTTATTTTTCCCTAAGAAAAATTCTTACATCGCATGAAGGCTATACCAAATTCTTACATGGTACCAAAGCTAAGGGAGCTTTATTTCATGGCCATTAGAGACCCTTTTTGCTTCACCTCTAGAAGGACCACAATTCAGATCTAGAATATTTGCAGCTATTGGGAGTGTCTAGAGCCAAAGTGAACCTCACCATTGCATCTGGAGAGTTAATTCAATAAAATTTGACTATAAATTTATGTACACTAGGCTATAGTCAAATTTGAGGCAATTCTTTTTTGCAAACCAACACCCAAAGGCCTGATTTGTGGAATTGGTATGATCTTTTCAAATCTGTGCATTTAATTTTTGGATATGTATTTTTTATCTACATCTGCAATTTCTCTACAATTTTTTTGAATTTTTTGGATTTATATTTTCATAAAATATTTAAACTGGGTGGAAAAATCTTTGCACTGTGGAATATTCCTCCAACATACTGACAGATCTCCCCACAAACTAGCATATTCCATTTACAACTGGTAGTTTCAACTTCCACCATACTAGTGAACCACATAAATCATGGTAGATCACACATATTGGTAGCCTCCAAGACTACTTCAATCTCTTTAGTCTATAGTTTTTATTTGCTATGACATTCAAATACGTGGTGTATGTGGGACTAAAGTCCCACACACCACCCACTAGATTTACTCCCATCGGCACCAAAATCCCTAGCAACCAACTTCTAACCACTAGGCATTTTTCATGACTGCTGAACTTTCGTCAAGCCTGGCCATGACAAAAGCCACATCAGCTACCACATCTATAGAGATAGTACAGTTAGCATCGGTGCAAGCAACACAATGTTATAGCATTAGCACTGTTAGCAACAAAGTTAGCACTGACTCAACCACCATGTCTGGTCACATGTCAACTGCCACATCTATGCCTCCATACAGCCACATATCAATCCACATTAGTTGTACAATCTAGTCAGCACTTACACCTCATTGTATGAACTGCAATGTCATCCAGATGGGTTTTTTTTGTTAACATCATCATTTCATGAGCTTAAATTTGACAACCATTTGACCATCACCAGCCACCTAGATTGCACTACTACAATGGCTATTTGGATGTCAATTTTAACATAGTGTTTTCCTGAGTAGACCTCCCACCATATGTAGCTTTGATTTGATAGTCCAACTTTGGTAGGCCATATCTCAATCATCCTGACTCCAAATCAGGTGCAATTTTTTTTCTTTGATTTTGGCTAGAACTTCCTAAATTTTTTAGTGGTGCTATTATTTTCTAATTTTGGTGCATGGATTTGTTAGAAAATTCAATTTTTGGCAACTGTACCTATCCAATCCTACATTTTGCAACTTCAAATGCATCGTATGAACTCATCTAGACACATTCTTAGCTTCCATTTTCTTGAAAGTGTATAATTTTTCATCTACTTTCTAGTTCTACAATTAGATTATAGGCTTGTGTGGACAAAAGTATCAATATTAGAAATAGGTCCTTTTTTGATTTGTATTGCTTTGATCAAACTTCAGAATTGTTGTACATCTGAGCTATAGTGCTTAGTACTAGATTTGAACTCCAAGAGGAGGTTATAATCAAAAAAATTAGATGTCCACTTAGGCCTAAATTAACAAGTGGCTATTGTAATCTCACTAAGTGTAAAGTGAGCAAAGCATTCACTAGGGAGGGTTTCTTTGATTATTTTTTCATTTTGGGGGTCATACATTTGTTCATCTCATGGACTCATGTCATAAGTGTTGGTTTGGTTTAAAATTAAAGTTGACAAAAAGGACCTATCACAAATAGAGTTCTTTAATGATTGATCATCTAAGAGAGCATAAGGAAGTGTTTCCTTTTGTATGTTCCAAAGAACTCCCCTCTTACATTGATCTGACATCTATTAGAATAATTATGTCAACCATCTTTTTCAATATCAATTATGATTGCTTTGATGTCCTTGGAAAGGTTAGTGAACCTTATGACCTTTGGATGGCTCTTTGGAAAGCATATAGAAATCCAAAAATTCCTCCATTTTTAGAGGACATTCTACCTCTAGTCACTCTATTTATGGTACCTACAACTCCAATTGAGATTGTACCTCTTGACATGCTCCTATTGCTTCCAGTGATCCAATTATAGCCATAAATGCTCCTAATTCAGTGCAGCAACACCATGACTTCCTATATCAACTTCATGGGATGACTTCCTTCCAAACATTGTAGTGTTGTTTATGTGGTCTTACATTGAAGATGTGGTAGACATTATTGATGACATCTATCTTCTCTTTGTTGAGGATAATTCTTCTTCACTTGTTGTGAGGAAACACTCTGATCCTTAACTACTTGATCCTTCTTTTGACTTTGACATGATTGTGAACACTACTTTTTGATAGTTGGAGGAGAACTCTTTTTCTTTAGAGGAGACATATCAATCTTTAGAGATTGTATTCTAGTTTCCTCAGACATCATATCTTCTGAGGATTCTACCTACTAGTTGGGAAGCATTCTCTATGACACCTATGGCACCATTTCTTCCTGCAAGGAAGAACTTCATTTAGTTTTCATGTTGCATCTTATTCAATCATTAAGGAGCTTCTTTCATGGGTATGCATTCATCATTGAGGGGAGGCCACATTGCTTCTCTGCCTACATCTTCCTATCAGGATGCTTCATTGTCTTTGGAGGTTGATTCAGTTTCATCCATGGACATGTTGCCTTGTTTGTTACCTTCTGTTGGGCATTCACTACATTGTCTTGTGGCATCCACATTCATCAAGGACTTGTCAACATATGAGTAGAATTTAGAGGCATCATCCACACTAGATTACATATTGACCCCTCTTCCATTTTCCTATCCATAGTGGGAAGCATACTTGCACCTATACTTGGTGTATGTTCTTCTTAAAGGGAGAAATGTTGTTTGTTGGTATTGGATTTTATTTTATCTTCAAGCACTTTTCATTAGGAGAACCTTCACCATGGGGGTGATTTCATAGAGGTATTCTCTATTGTATATGCATGATGTATGTCATAATGGGGGGTCTTGATTGCTCCATCCATTCATGCATCTTTCTCTACTGTACTTATCTATCTTTTTAGGGGAGGGTTTTTCTCATGAGGTTTTCCCTCTTTCCCCATTTTCAAAGAAATTACATTACATTTCATTGCATTTATACATGGGTACCTAACATGGCCTAGTAACTAGGACCCACCATGCATTTTCATCATAGCTTTTGTTAGCTTAACTACATTCCCCTAAGTTGCACTTAAGGGGGGTGTTAGTGTAAATAATTAATTACTATTTACACTTTACTTACATTGGCTTATTTTAATGCATTATTATATTAGTTTTCATGTAGACACCTAGGACTATGTGTTTTCATATGAGTTGTCTTGTTTACAACATAGGAGTTAGCAACTAATTTAAGCACATGGTGTTTACAAGATCTCTATATGAGATACATTTTAACATTCTTATACTCTTATTGTTGCATTTACATTCATACAAAATGGTGGATAATCCACTTCTGGTGGATGTGTGCTTAGTTATTGAGCTTATCTTTTAACTCCTAGTCATTCTAGATGCCTTTATATACAAGCACTTCTAGTATGTATGTACATGAGGAAATCATCTACCATTGAATAATATAATATCCAAAGAATCAATTATTTATTCTCATATTTTTATGATCATGCATCATTTGATCCATATTATGCTAAGTCTTGTGCTTCTTGATCTTGGCATTATTTTTCCCTAAGGAAATTTCTTACATGGTATCAAAGCTATACCAAATTCTTATAGATGGGTTTTTGGTAAGCCAAAACCAATTTTTTGGGTGCAAAACCTAAAATTTTATTCAAAGGTTTGTGGTAATCAAAAACCACTTTCTTAGATGAGAAACCCAAAACAAAATTAATTTTATTAGTTGAGGAAAATCCCAAATGGTTATGGGTCAACCAGTAAAAAAACCATATCATAATGACACAAGGAACAAGCTAAACCAATTTTTTATGTTGTAAAATGGTTACCTAAAAAGGCTAAATGTGAGGACCTATTCTATTTGAATTTATTATTGTAATTTCTCCACATAAAGACTCTTTAGTGGTAGAAATTAAGGGAGGGTGTTGGAATAGACCAAGTCCACATCTTTCTCCTATTGCAACTAAAACTATAGTTAACTCCACCACATGTGTGCATTATTGAATATATCTCTAAACACATGACAATTTTTTTAAGTAAAATATTAGTTTTGTCACATTGCACCATCCATATGTATATTGTAGACTCTTTTTTTGTAGCTATAAGTTCTTTATTTATAGAGACCATGTAATATGTTTTATATGTGCAAACAAATTAATAAAATACTTTTGTTATCTATTGTCACCACTTTCTTTCTTAGTTCTATTTTTTAATACTCCTATATAAAAAATATGTTTAATATTGAAATCGAAGTATAATTTTTTGAAGACAAAAAAATTGGAAAAGTGATCTTTAGTATGTACAATAATGAAAATACAATTGCATTGAAATAGGGGTATAATTTTTTCTTACAACTTGTTCACAAAGGTATAAAATCATCTCAAATTCTCTTCCCAAATGAGGAGAAGTCTATTTTCTTGAATCTTTAGTATATAAAATATTGAAAATAGTGAACAAAATTTCATTGTTCAAGTTATCAAAATCTATGATGCCCCTTGACTTAGCAAGAATCAAAGTCAATCTCTACCTTTATCTCTCTCTCACTCACTCACACACACCTTTCCCTCCCTCCCTTTACACTTTTTTCAATATCACTTATCCTACTCTTTCCTTTATTTCAATATCTCATTATCTCTCTCCTATACTTAATCCTCCCCTTCCTAATTCTCTATATCTCTTTTGATTCCCTCCCTCCTCTTTCACTATCTTCTATATCATCAACCTTAATAAATACTTAAAAATGCTAAACCAAGCATACATCTTCCCCTCATTCTCTATCTACCTCTCTCTTCATCTTATCTTTTGTCACTCCCCATTTTTTAACTCCTTCCCTCTCTTAACATCTTTCTCTTTTATTTTTCTCTTGTTTCTCCCAACTTGAAGGATTCGTAATATACTATAAAGGTCATAATCTCTATTTACATTTGCGTTTGAACAATATTGTGAACTTTTAGATGGATTTACAGATGGTGATCTTTATTCTAAATACACATTAGAAATTTTATTCAAATTAATAGTCAATTTTAACCATTGATCTTGTCATTGTATCTTTGTTTTCCAATCACACATCATAAAATGATCACAGTTCATTCGAAGCACTGTTGTTCTGACATGGTGAATATAAATAGTTAGTTGACTCTTTGTATTTAGCAATAAATTCCAAATTAGTACAACATGTATTTTAGAATTTATTTTAAAAATAAGTTTTTGTAAGAATTTGGCTTAGGCCAAAATTCACCCAAGAACTAAATGATGCTGGAGCATCTAGAGGTATAAGGGAAATCCTACATCACCCAAAAAAATGTACTTAGACTTAGTTTCTATTTCATGTTTTTTCATTTTTGGATACCCACTTGGGTCAAATAAAGGTTCCAACTCTCCTAGTTCCACTATCAGTGTTCTAGGTTAGAGTATTTGAACACCTTGGGATACATGTAAATGTCAAAAAAATAGGAGTATGTAATTGAGACATCATTTTGGTGAAGTAGAAGGTTTAAATTGGTTGGATGATTATCATTGTGATTTAGAGCATTCTAGAAAAAGAATCAGGTCAAAAAGCCCCTAGGTTTGAAAGTTATCGCAGTTTTTCAGTTTTTGGAGACATCCTAAGAATGCTTCAAAGTTAGGTTAGGGGCATTAAATGACCTCAAATAGGGCTGAAAAATGGGGGATGAGTGAAGCTGGTCCATAGGGCTATAGAGCACTTTGAGATATTTTCATAAATGTAAATGGTTCATTAATCGGAGCTATGGTTCAAAAGTTATGCCTCCCAAAAGTTTGGTTACCATTTTTGGATTCTTCTAGTTTTGTGCCAACTTCTAACACGGCTTCTGGAACCTTCTACTTGGTTGATGGATGCCAACTAGAACTTTCTATAATTTATTCATAATTCTTAACCCTTCGGGGTCTATTTAAGAATATTTTTGGCATTGTAAAAGGCAGTTTGGAGTGGAGTTTGAGAGGAGGTACTAAAAATAGAAATTATCTCCAGATTTATACTATTGTAAGCCCTTAGGGCATGTTTTGAAGCCTATTTTCTCTATACTAAATGTATTAGCATATTTACATAGTTAATAAAATTTTCCCCTTTCTTGTTGTGTCCATTTTTTTGTTTGGCTTGATCCCATCACTAAAGAACTCAACACAAGCACACAATAGACCAAAATAGATAGAGTATGATCAAAATGATGATATTCATTCAATAACTCGATTGAGAGTACACTAATGTGCCTGAATATAAAATCCTCAGGAGAGCTTCTAGAATACATAGAAGTTAGCATCATGATATGTCATACAACTAGGCACACATCCACTAGATATGGGTTATCCTCCATTAAGCACGAGATAAAGTGTGATGATGTGGGGATAAGCCTGCAATGGTGTAGCACACAAATTAGTGGTGTGGACAACATGTGCTAAATGAGGAGTTCTGATAACTATGTTGTCATCATGAAAACTTAGTGAATGATGCATACTCTTGTGTTGTAGACACCATGTGCATAATTAGAGTTGCGTAACTCAATGCAAGTACACAAACTCCTACGTGTCTCACCTAAAATAATAATAAAATAATGCAAAATAATTAAATAATGCATTAGCCTAAGTAAAACTTATGTAAGTGTAATAAGTAAATACTTATTTACACCAGTACCCCCCCTTAAGTTAAAATTAGGAGAATTCCCTTAAGGTTACAAAATCTAGGATGCAATGCAATATGGGTCTTGGCTACAAGGCCATGTTAGGTACCCATGTACATAATGATATGTAATATCCCATAAAGTGGGGAAAGAGGGAAAACCTCATGGGAAAAATTCTCCCCCAAAAAGAGAGATAAATAAGGATGCATGGATGGATGGAGTAATCAAGACCCCCCCACCCAAAGAAGAATGCCGAAAAGTGACTGCTTTAATGAAGAAGCTGATCCAAGACTGCAAAATGGTGTTCTTCCTCTTAGGAAGAAACAATGCCAAAGGTGCAAATGAGATTCTTCCACCATGTGTGGAAATAATCCCATGGATAAGTGATGTCTCTAAAACATGCTCAACTAGCTGAAGAACCTGTCCCAAAGAACTATTTGTCTCTATAATTAATGAAGAACCCTGCTATAACTACTGATCATAAGTATCTACAATCACTTCAACCTATGATGATTGATCATGTAGAGAATAAAAAAGAGAGTCTGGAACCTTCATGACAATTGAAGAAGGTAATTTTGCATCAAGAAGAAGAGGCAAATCATCAATATTGTCCCCCAAATCTTTCATTGAACCTATATCTAGAAGAGTAGATGTACCCTGCTATTCTGGACCTATCATCGTGGCTATGTATGCATGTGGACTAAACTGATGAAGTGACCTCTCACTATATCTATCAACAGAACTCCACATGTTTGAAGCTATTGAAGCACTATCACTAGTTTCACTATCAGTTTCTATACTAGATGATGTGCAAAGAGGAGTAGAGGACAAGCTCAAAGGACTTTCCTCAAAGTATGCATCCTTCTCCACAAATATTTGATGTGTCTCAAGTTCTAGAATTCTATATTCCTTCACACCATCTTCATAACCAATGAAGGTACAAGGCCGGGATGACTATGCCTTGCATCCCCTAGAAGATCTCTTTGCCCATGTAGGACAACCAAAGACTTTGAAGTGTGTCACAATAGGTTTTTTGCTACACCAGGCCTCAAAAGGAGTTTTTCCATCTAAGGCTAGATGAGGAGAATGATTAAGAATGTGAGTGGCACTAGAGATTTCTTCAACTTCTAATGATGGATCTAGAGACATGGCATGAATCATGCAACTTTCCATAGACTTGAGAGTTCTAATCCTCAGTGTTGCAACATCTATCTTATGTAGACTAAATGTTGGCGAAGTCTAAAGATCAATTCCCTCATGTTTGCAAAAGTCTTTAAGTCTTCTATTCACATCCATTTTTCCATTGTCCATGCGAAGTACTTTGATGGCCTTTTCAGATTTTCGTTCTACATGAGCCTTGAAGTCTAGAAACATGTCAAACACTTCACCCTTACTATGCAGAAAGTAGACCCAAGTGAACCTTGAAAAGTCATCAACTAAGGTGAGTATGTAGCGGCCCTGGCTGAATGCAAAAGGACCTGCTAATACCATGTGAACCATCTGTAGAACAACTATTTCTCTAGAAGACTTCCCTCTTTGTAACTTCCCCTCTAGATCATATCCACTGAATCTATTGAACATTCACTCTTAGAAAAGTTGATTTGAGGTAGACCTTTCACCATGTGGTATGTACAAAGTTACTAAAGGTAGCGATAGTCAAGATGACCATACCAATCATGCCACAATTTCATGATTGAATTTTATTGTGATAACAAGGCCTTTGAAGAAGACTTGGGTACAAAATGAGAGAAAGAGTACAACCTCTTGTGATCATTCACTTTCACCACTGAAACCAAGGAATTATCTCTAAGACTATGCACTTTTAATGAGTTTGGAAGGAACTCAACTCTATGTCCATTTCCAAAGTGAGTGATTTGGTAGATTGAAAGGAGATGAGAACCTAGGTTTGGAACATAGAGAACCTCTTGAAACTCTCCATTTTCCATCTCCATGTTTCCTTTTCCTTCAACTTCCATTTTGCTAACAATCCCCATGAAGATGTGTGGTACCTTAGACTACTTCATTGAAGAAAAAACTTCCTTTGAAGAATCCATGTGATATGTGGCACCTAAGTCAAATATCCATTCTCTTGAAGAGTTTGAATTGGCTATGAGTTCTTGCCCTTTGCCCTTTGAATATGAAGATGACCCTTTGTCCTTGTAAGCATTAGGCAATGGAACATTATGTTTCTTCATGATGTTGGTTAACTCATCAATCTTTTTAAGATAACACTCATGCTCTTCATGACCTGATTTCTTGCAATAAGAACACTTCTTCTTCTCCTTATTATTGTTGTCCCCTTTCTTGTTCGAATTCGAGGACTTGTCTTGATTGGATTGTGGTGTTGTCTTTTATGCATCCTCAGAATTACTCTTCCATTTCTTCTTATCCTTTCCTCTATTTGAAGAGTGTCCAACTAAATTTTGAGAACCCTCATTGTTGGCCACCAATGCTTTGGATTGAGGTGATCTGAGAATCCCCATTGATTTCAACTTCTTTTCTTCATCATCCAACAGTTTAGCATATTCATCAAAAGTGACTTTCTTGTAGGCAAACCCTAAGGTAGTCTTTGAGGTGTTAATAGAAGATACAAATGTGAAATATTTTGATGGCAACTTGTTATGGATGAGATAGATCAATCTGTCATCTTTTATAGCACTCCCACAATTAGCAAGCTTCATCCTTAATTCATTCACCTTGATGATGAAATCTTGGATTGCATCATTTGACTTAGGATCTAAAGAAACAAGCTCATCTTCAATTTTGAACACATCCTCTTCAGACACTTAACCATAAAGGTTTTTGAGGGTATCCCAAGCTTCCTTGGATGTAGTACATTTCTTGATTTGATACATGATTTTATCATCTACCCCCAAACATATATCACCTAGGGCTTTCCTATACATGGCTACCCAATTAAAAATTTCACTTTTTGATACATTATCACCTACTGGTTTGGAAAGAGTACCATCTACATATTGTGAAAATCCATTATGCATTAAGTGATACAACATTTTGATTGACCACAAAGCATAGTTATGAGGAGTTAATTTAGGAAACTTAAAGTTGCCCATATTGCAAAAAATGAAAGAAAAGTGTAGAAAAGAGAGAACACAACACCAAGAACACCCCCCCTTTTCACTAAATCAAGAAAGCCCCCCAAAATAAATGCTTTGGGCACTTTATCAGTAGTGTGATTACAATGGGCCACTTGCCAATTTTAGCCTTTATGGACTTCTAATTTTTCCTGTTACAACCTCTTAATGGAGTACAAATTTGAAACTGTACAATGTGCTACAATTTTAAAGCATTACAAAGCAAAGAAAGACCCTATTTCTGAAAGTGACAATTTTGTCCAAACAACACTACAATCTAATGCTAGATTTAGAAAGTTGACAAAAAAATACGCACTTTCAAAAAAAATGGAACCTATTTTCGAGGCCAGATGTGCCCATACAGAGCATTTGAAGTTGCAAAATGTAGGATTATCCACGTACGGTCACCAAAAAATGCAAATTCTAAAAAATCCATGCACTAAAACCAGAAAATAGTTGCACCATTGAAAACTTTAGAAAATTTTACCCAATTTTAAAAATAATTGCACTTGATTTGGAGTTCAGATGTGCGAGTTATCACCTCTTGAAGTCAGACTACAAAAATGGAAATGAATTTGGAGAGGGATTGCATCAGAAAAATATGAGGTTAAATTTGACGATCATATGGCCATCACAACAATTCTAATTTTCCCTATTTTAACATCCAAATAGGCATCAAATTTAAGCTACTAGGTAGGATGATGTCAGCACAAAAACTAGCCCTTGGTTGACGTGGCTGCTGGCATGGTTATTCATATTGTACGGATCATACAAAATGGTACAAAAAATGACCACATGGTAGATGATGTGTCTTGTTGATAGTGTGATGACTGGGCTGACGTGGTTGTCCACATGGTGGAGTGATTGGACTCTATTATATGCAGATGTGTCGCTAACTGGATGACACGTTGGTGGTACTAATGTCTCTTGCCGATTGGAATTATGCCATGTGTCGCAGAAGTATCCACTCAAGGCTCTGCCATGTGTCCGAGATAATCCATGCGATGTGTTTGCCTAAAATTTAGACTTCCACTAGATATCGACTGTTGTTGCTAGATTTCCCTTATGCGTTGTCGCAGATGGTTACAGTCATGCCAAATTTTTTGTTATATATCCCACATTCATGGGTTTGGAGTTTTCTGCACACTTTATAAAATGTAGCCTACTGAAACAAACAAAAGGCCAACAATCAATGAGTCTCTGGTCAGAATTGATAAAAAAATCCAAAAATACCAGTTCAAAAAAATCAAGAATATCAAGAAATTTAGAGAATATAATAAATTCAAATCTGAAAATTAATGATTAGATCAAATAAATGATCATACTCGATCTACAAATCGGGGCCTCTAGGTTCTGATTTGCAAAAAAAAATTGCCTCATGATCCAATTTCACCCAATATAGGAAAATTTATAGTTGATCTTCACCGAATCGATGCTCTAGATGCAATGGAGAGGTCAAATCTAGCTCTAGACACTCCCAATTTTTGTGGATCCTCCAGATGCATGTCAAGGTGCTAAAGTATAAATGGTCTCGAACAACTACGTGATGAGAATCTCCCTCAACTCTGATACCATGTAAGAATTTGGCTTAGGCCAAAATTCACCCAAGAACTAAAGTACTCAACACAAGCACACAATAGACCAAAATAGACAGAGTATGATCAGAATGATGATATTCATTCAATAATTGGATTGAGAGTACACTAGGAGTGCCTAAATATAAAGGCCTCAGGAGAGCTTCTAGAATGCATAGAAGTTAGCATCATGATATGTGATACAACTAGACACATGTCCACTAGATATGGGTTATCCTCCATTAAGCATGGGATTAAGTGTGATGATGTGGGGATAAGCCTACAATGGTGTAGCATGCAAATCAGTGGTGTAGACAACATGTGCTAAATGAGGAGTGCTGATAACTATGTTGTGATCATGAAAACTCAGTGAATGATGCATACTCTTGTGTTGTAGACACCATGTGCATAATTAGAGTTGCGTAACTCAATGAGAGTACATAAACTCCTAAGTGTCTCACCTAAAATAATAATAAAATAATGCAAAATAATTAATTAATGCATTAACCTAAGTAAAACTTAAGTAAGTGTAATAAGTAAATACTTATTTACACCAACAATTTTCAGTAAAGAAAAGAAAAACCATGCATTTTACCCAGTGTAAATGCTATCTAAGCCACAACCAATATCAAGGCCACATACATGTATCCATTTTCCATTTGAGCAGTTAGTCAATATAACTACTTTAGATGATATTTTTTAATGATGATACTATCTAAGTTAAATTAGAGAATTTATTTATTCATAGTCTTTGGATTAATAAGAAACTTTATAAAACAATAATTGTTTCCATTACTAGTTATATGTAAGACTTAGAAATCTTTCATAGCTACAACATGTCTACATTGCTTTAGTTAATGCCTATTTGGAGTTTGCACTAGCATACATAATCCTCTTTATTTATTTATTTTTGATGAATAGTTACCTTTTCTATTAATAAAATATACTCAATTTACAATTCACAAAAAAGGGGCCAAGGGATACAAGATCACCCCATGAAAGAGTTCAAACGGTTGAAGCCAGACAAAAAACATGGCTGCAACTAGAATCAAAGACTAATCATAAAAAAAAAACAAATAAGGCAACCTCAGGCTACCAAAGTAGTGCTAGCTGAGGGTGGTGGATCATCTTTATCTTGAAAATCCCAATCATCTTTAGGATTGGGGGGCATGCTAGGAATAGTCCAGCCATAATCCTCTTTATTCGAATATAATATCCCACTTAAAACTACATCTCTAATAAAGAAATTGTAATATAAAGTTAGTACAAATTTAACTGATGTAGAATATTGGAAGAGATATGTCCAATAAAAGCAATTTTTCTTTAGTGGTATATTGTAAAATAATTTGTTATTTAATTATTCTTATGTTGTTGATATATTATGGACTATCATTCAAAATCCTAATTCTATAATGTTGTATAAAATTAATTGTGTTGGTTTTTATAGGATCATTGTAAATGCACTAAGCACTGCCATGTATTTTGGTATGTGTTTTCGAAATGAAAATATCCTTGTATTCATATGAGGAATAAACCAAGAGAAGGGACCATGTCCCTTCATGGGACATATCTATTAATCAATATATATATATATAGTTGTAAATTCTCTAGTTATTGATAGAAAAAAGTGGATTTAGTGTATTAATTGGGTAATCTAAATTCCTATTTTATACTAGAGGTAGTAACTTCAATTCCTAATTGATATTAATAGGCTATAGGTTTCATTTCAATAAGATAATTGAAAACCAATCCCTCTTTTTTCCTATAGGAAAAGTCTAAATCCCCTATTAGACCTAGGGTTTATAAATTGGTTATATGGCATATCCAAGTGATAAATAAGAATATGTGAAATACCTTCCATATAATCTTTGATAAATAAAGAAAAATATCCTTTTCCCTTAGGATAAACTAGATATGGGGATGGTGACATAGCCAAGTGGTAACATAGGGGATTACAAATCCTTGATCCCCAATTCAAATTTTGGTGTCACCTTGCTAGTCTAAACAAATAGAAAAATTTATATTTGTATCCATGTCTTTTGGAGATAACTTGTGTAGTTTCAGGTGCTATGTTTAATATATAAAATAAAATAAAATTTTATCGTTAATGTCTGATCTGATAGGAATTTTATAGTAATTAGTTACAAGATTTTTTTTGAGAAGCTTCTACTATATATATAGATATATATTTTAAATTAATTTCTTTTTGATCTCATAGGTTTATCATACATAAGCTACCAAAACATCAACACTCCTTAGCTAGGGAGGATAAAAACATGAAATGTACTACACCATTGGTAATATTAGGTGTGAAAAAATTTATGATATCTTTGATCACAAGATATCTCCTAGAATTTCAATGTTGAATATTCACCAACTACTCGAAACATTTTGATATCACATGTGATATCAAGAGTACTGTTCTCCCAGAATACATGATATTCACCAATTACTCAAAAAAACATTGTTTGATATCACATCTAATATTAAGAGTATTGGCCTTGTAGAATATCAATGATATTTACAAAGAACTCAAAGTAAGGTTTGATATCACATCTGATATCAAGAGTATTGGCCTCTGAGAATATCAATGTTATTCACCAAGTACTCTTTGAGTGATGACCTCCCAAAATGTTGAGATGCAAGATAGTCACCATATAATCAATTTGTTTGATGCCATTATATAAGTTATTGTAAGATCATCACCTTAGAATAACTTCTATAAATAAAAGTGACATCATTTGGAAGTCGTCACTTCCTCATGATGTAGTAGAGATAACTTTCAGCATACTAGGGATCAAGTAGAGATAACTTTAAGTTAATGGTTTATTGTAGAAATCTAAATAGTATTTTCAATAACAAAAAAGTTTTTAAAAAATACTTCTTTTAATTTTCATAAAGAAATAGTAATAAAAAATTATGTGAAGCATAGAAATTTATTCTCTAAAGTACATACTAGATGCCACATGAATGTTATGATAGTGTTATATGAGAAGAAGTTCAAAGAATTTGATTTTGATATGGAAAGTAAAAACTTAAATAGATGAACTTATATAAAAGTGAACTATTGATTTAAATAATTAATTTTAAGAAATTATATTTTGATCATTGTATTTTTTTCAAGTTTTCTATTACTTTATTTTATTTAATATATATTATTTCATGCCAACCTTCATATATTTTCTTTCAATTCAATTGTAATGAGTTTGTCCTAAAAACTACTTTAGAAAAATATCTATACTTGCCATTTCAATACTCTTGTTGAAAACATATAACAAATAAAATTAGACACACTAAAGATAATTTAACTTATAATAAATTTATTTGATTGATAGAAAAATTTAAAAATTAAAATTCAATCCCATAAAAATTTCAACAATCACATTACTTATTTAGCTATAGCCCACTAGGAATCCCACACATGGCTACCAGAATTTCTTTGCCACCATTGATGATACATGTGTGTCCCATCGACCTAGTTACAACTATGGAAATTATTTATTTATTTATTTATGGATTCTTTCATCTAATGAATGCCTCTCAAACTTTTTTTTTGATGAATATGTTAGCATAAATGTTGATGCTATGGGGGAGCATTATAGAACATTGATATGGTATATTTATAAATGTGTTTGTCATTGATGACAACATAGTAATAAGTTTGTAAAGACTAATAAAGCAAAAAAAATGTGGTTTTTGTATTAAGGACAATATATCACTTATCTATTTATGTGCAATATCCTATGCATACTGTAGTATGTCTTTCTTACAAGGGTGAGTACACAGAACCTAAATCGACAGTGTATGGAATATATTATTGAGCTATAGAGAACCGTATAAAAATAGAGTATTAAGAATGAAATTCCTATTGTGTGATTGCTATAGTTCATTACAAATGTAGTGAAAGGTTGTGTAGTTAACTCAAGACAATATAGTAACCATTGATGATGTCAAAGAGTGCACATGTATGGAAGTCGAACATGTGAAAGTTTAATTATAATTGTGAGATGACATCATTAATTAAATGTGTATTCATTTAATTAATGTATTCTAATTAAGTGGACAACTGAATCAAGGATTTCTTATTAATAATGGTATTAAAAAATATATTTTCTATGTTGTTAAAAAGATAGAGAGTAGAGAAGACTTATGAATTACTAAGCAGCAAAGCAATATAGAAGTGTGACCTACCTATGGGGTAAGTGCACCAAGTTGTGGTACCAAAAGGGGGGTATAAGTGGACACCTTTTTTTTTTTCTAAAATCAACAATTTCTAAACTTCAACAAGAATTTGAAGATAGTTATGCTCAAAATTTTAAGATATGACAAAAAAAAAAATTCATAGTCCTTTGAATCTAGTTTCTAAACTACTAAATTTTTTTCAAAATGGTTTATTTTTAGGTCCTCAAAAGGTGGTACTATTTATTTCAGAAAAACATAACATAGTACAAAGTGTGGCCCCCCTAAAATTTTAACCTTTTTAATCACTCTGGTCAAAAGTTACTTAAGACTATGTAGTTTATCCTAATTTTTTTGGGTAATTTTATAATGTGTATTTTTTTAATGAATTTTTTAACTAGACACATACCAAAAACATGAAATATATATGTGCTCCCCCTAAAAATAATTGAAAAATGATCTAAACTCAAAAGCTTTTTTTCAAAGTGTCTAAAATGCAGTCTAGTTTCTAAAAATCTAAGTTGTTACAAAATTCGATGAACGAGCTGAAATCTATAGCCCAATTAGTACATGATGTTTTTTGACAAAACATGAACATATATTCAAAAGAAATTATAGATGAAAGGCTTAAAATAGTTCAAATTAAAAATAAATTATATGGTTAGATAGCTAACAAAGAGACCTATAATTCCATGTAACCTAATCTTATCGATACCCAACCACGAGGAATCTTGAAGGAGAGAACACAAGAAAAATCAATCATTTTTTGTACATTTTCTAGAAAACATGTCTTAGACCTATTTATAAACTCCAAACCTTTGGTTTGGATCTCCAAGAAAAAACCAAGACTTAGGCTTGGTTTTAATGTAAATCTTTCAATAGCGTGTGTGCCCTATAGCATGCACACACTATTAGAACCATTTGAATTCTCAGTAGCACATGGGCACTATAGGGTGCATCCATTATTAAGACCTAAATTGGAATGCAAGAGAAAGAGAGAGTTGGGGGGTGTGGGAATGGCTAGAAAGAGATAGAGAGAAAGTAGGGGATGGGAGAGGGGATAGAGTACATGATAGGAGAGAGGGAGTGAGAAAGAGTAGGGATGGAAAAGAGAGTATGGGATGGGAGAGAGGGAGTGAGAAAGAGCACGGATGAGAGAGAGAGGAAGTTTGAGAAGAGTAGGGGTTGCAAAGGGAGAGTACGGGATGGGGGAGAGAGATTGAAAGTAGGGGATGGAAGAGAGAGAGGAAGTGTAAGAGAGAGTATAGGTTGGGAGAGAGAGATTGAGAGTAGGGGATGCAGGAAAGAGAGAGTAGGTGGTGGGAGATGGAGTGGGAGAGGGAGAGTGAGAGAGAGGAGGATGAGAGTGCATGTGTGTGAAAGAGAGAGAAAGGAATGGTATAGGGGGGAGATAGAGTAGCTTGAGAGAGAGTAGGGGATGGGGGAGAGAGAGTAGGCAATGAGAGACAGAGTGGGAGAGGGGAAGAGAGGGGGGATGGAAATGTGTGTAAGAGAGAAAGAGAGAGAGTAAGGGGTAGCAGAGAGAGAGAGAGTAGAGAGGGAGAGAGTGAGAGTGAGAGATAGAGAGTGAGATTGAGAGAGAGTGTCAAAGTGAGAGTGGGATAGAGTGAGAGTGAGATTGATATTGAGAGAGAGAGATTAGGTGGTGGAGAGGGAGTGGGAGAGGGGTAGTGAGTGAGAGACAAAGTAGGGAATGGGAGAGGAGAGAGGGGGGGTGGGTGTGTGTGTGAAAGAGAGAGAGTAGGGAATGAGAGAGCGGAGAGGGAGATATAGAGAGAGTAGGGGATAGGAGAGAAAGAGAGTAGGTAATGGAAAAGGGAGTGGGAGAGGGAGAGAGAAGGGGGATGCGATGTATGTAAGAGAGAAAGTAGGGGATTGGAGAGAGTGTGAGAGTGTGAGAGAGAGTAGGGGTGGTAGAGAGAGATTGAGCATAGTTGATGGGAGAGAGAGGGAGAGAGTGAGAGAGGGATAGTAGGCAATGGGAGAGGGAGTGGGAGGGAGAGAGAGGGGCAATGGAAGTGTGTAAGAGAGATAGAGTAGGGGATGGGAGAGAGTAGGCAGTGGGAGAGGGAGTGAGAGAGAGAGAAAGGGAATGGAAAAGTGTATAAGAGAGATAGAGTAGGGGATGGGAGAGAGTGTGAGAGTTTAAGAGAGAGTAGGGATGGTAGAGAGATCTCATATAGGATGGGGGTGAGAGAGAGAGAGAGAGAGAGAGAGAGAGAGAGAGAGAGAGAGAGAGAGAGAGAGAGAGTAGGGGATTTGAGAGAGAGTGAGAGAGAGTAGGGGATGGAAGACAGAGAGTGAGAGTAGGGGATGGGAGAGAGAAAATAAAGAGGGAGAGAGAGTACTTGAGAGATAGAGTTAGTAGGTAGTGCAAGAGGGAGTGAGAGAGGGAGAGAGAGAGGGGGGATGGGAGTGTGTGTGACAAATCTAGAGAGTATGGGATGGGAGAGGAGAGAGAGGGAGGATGGGAGTGTATGTGTCTATGAAAGAGAGAGTAGGCAGAGGGAGAGGGAGTGGAAGAGGGAGAGAGAGGGGTGGAATGGTAATATGTGTAAGAGAGACAAAGTAGGGGATGGGAGAGAGTGTGAGAGTGTGAGAGAGCTCATATAGCATGGGAGAGAGATAGTGAGATTAGGGGATGGGAGAGTGTGAGAGAGAGTAGGGGATGGGAGTGAGAGTAAGGGATGCAAGAAAGAGAGAGAGTAGAGAGGGAGAGAGAGAGGGGGGATGGGTGTGTGTGTGTGTGTGTGTTTGTGAAAGAGAGAGTAGGGGATGGGAGAGAGTGTGAGAGTGTGAGAGAGAGTAGGGGGTGGCAAAGAGAGAGTATGAGATGGGAGAGATAGAGTGAAAGGATGGGAGAGAGTGAGAGAGAGAGTAGGGGGTGGGAGAGAGAGTACAGGATGGGAGAGATAGAGTGAAAGGATGGGAGATAGTGAAAGAGAGAGTAGGGGGTGGCAGAGAGAGTGTATAGGATGGGAGAGATAGATTGAAAGGATGGGAGAGAGTGTGAGAGAGTAGGGGATGAGAGAGAGTGTGAGAGAGAGAGTAAGAGTAGGGGATGGGAGAGAGAGAGTAGAGAGGGAGAGAGAGAACTTGAGAGAGAGATAGTAGGCAGTGGGAGAGGGAGTGGGAGAGGAGGAGAGAGAGGGATGGGAGTGCATGTGAGAGATCTAGAGAGTAAGGGATGGGAGTGGGGATAGAGAGAGGGGGATGGGTGTGCATGTGAGAGATCTAGAGAGTAAGGTATGGGAGTGGGGAGAGAGAGAGGGGTGGATGGGAGTGTATATTTGTAAAAGATAGAGTTTAGGGGATGAGAGAGAGAGAGAGAGGGGGAGTAGTGGATGGGAGAGAAAGATTAGGTGGTGGAAAAGGGAATGAGAGAGGGAGAGAGGGGGTATGAGAGCGTGTGTAAGAGAGAGTAGGGGATGTGAGAGAGTGTGAGAGAGAGTAGGAGGTGGCAGAGAGAGAGAACAGGATGGGAGAGAGAGATTGAGAGTAGGGGATGGGAGAGAGTGTGAGAGAGACTAGGGAGAGGGAGATAAAGAGAGGGGGATGGGAGTGTGTGTGAAAAATATAGAGAGTAGGGGATGGGAGAGAAGAGAGAGGGGGGATGAGAGTGTGTGTGTGTGTGTCTGTGAAAGAGAGAGAGTAGGGGATGAGAGAGAGTGTGAGAGTGTGAGAGAGAGTAGGGGGTGGTAGAGACAGTATGGGATGGGAGAGACAGAGTGAAAGGATGGGAAAGAGTATGAGAGAGAGTAGGAGGTGGCAGAGAGAGAGTATAGGATGAGAGAGACATATTGAAAGGATGGGATAGAGTGTGTGTGAGAGTAGGGGATGGGAGAGAGTGTGTGAGAGCTGTGGATTGGAGAGAGAATAAGAGTAGGGGATGGAAGAGAGAGAGTAGAGAGGAAGAGAGAGAGAACTTGAGAGAGAGAGATAGTAGGAAGTGGGAGAGGGAGTGGGAGAGGGGGAGAGAGAGGGGGGATAGGAGTGTGTGAGAGATCTAGAGAGTAGGGGATGGGAGAGGAGAGGGAGAGAGGGGGATGGGAGTGTGTATTTGTAAAAGAGAGAGTTTAGGGGATGGGGGGGGGAGAGAGAGAGAGAGAGAGAGAGAGAGAGAGAAGGTAGTAGATGTGAGAGAGAGTGAGAGAGAGTAAGGAATGGGAGAGAGAGAGAGAGAGAGAGAGATAGAGAGAGAGAGAGAGAGAGAGAGAGAGAGAGAGAGAGAGAAGGTAGTATATGTGAGAGAGAGAGAGAGAGTAAGGAATGGGAGAGAGTAGGGGTATGGGGGAGAGAGAGAGATAGTAGGAAGTGGGAGAGGGAGGATGGGAGTGTGTGTGAGAGATCTAAAGAGTAGGGGATGGGAGAGGGGACAGGGAGAGTGTAGGGGATGGGAGAGAGTGTAGGGAGAGAGAAAGAGTGGGGATGTGAGAGAGGAGAGAGAGTAGGGAGGATAGAGAGTAGGGAGGATGGAGAGTTTATAGTGTGTACATGCTATAGTGCACATGCACTATGTGAAATCACCTAAAAATAGTCAAAAAGCAACTTTTGGGCCCATTTCATCCATTCTCTAATTTTGAGCTATTGTGCACTCTATTATTCTAACATAAATCACAAGTTTCAACATAGAAAACACTATTTCAACACTTTTTGAAACTAGCAAACACCAAATTCAATCATTGGATATGCGATTTGAAGACTTTTTGAATATTCCTTGTATAGAAAAGGTTAGCGCAATCCATTTTAAATATTATTTGTTGATATATAGATTCAAATTTGATTATTATTTGACATGTTGTTTAATATATAGTGAATTCATTAACAATTGTATGTTTGAGTGAAATGTTATTTCAAAATGGTTAGAAATTTGACAAGTAGTTTGATATATATTGCATATTCATTCAAATAATTATAATTTTTATATGTATTTGAATAATTTGTAATTTATACATTTTAAGTAATTCAGATGTTTGAATAATTTTACATTTAGAAATCATCATCATGCCAAGGAAGAAACCAAAAACTCAAACAAATGAAGATAGGGAGAGACATTTGGCAATTAAAAGAGATAAAATGAAATTACTATGTGAACAAAGAAAATTGCAAAGCAATAATGAAGAATTGACTTTTGAAGAGGATCAAGAACCACCAATACAAAGAAACAAAGAGGAATAATTGGAAAGACAAAGAGAACGAATGAGATTGTTACACTCAAGAAGGCAATTGAATTGTAAAGCTACACCATCTTCCAATGTTGGAGTCATATCGTCCTCTCATGTTGAAGAGACACTAATTTGTAGATCTGATGATATACATAGTCCATCATGTCATGTTGAAGGCACAACATCAACACATCAAGTAGGTGATGTTCTATCTTTTGCATCTTATTGCCAAGGAACATCATCTTTGGTTCAAGCTACAGAACACGCTCAACCTTATGTTGATGTTCAAAATGTTGAGGGAATGGAAGAGATTATAACACCTTCTAGAATTCATTTTAGAAGACCAAAATATTTGATTGATATTGATACTAACATTTTGAAATCAATGCCTGACAAGATTAGCAAGCATACTTGTCAAAGAAAAGTTAATCATATGTGGAGATTATTTTTTAAAGAATTAAATATTACAGGTCAATGCCAATTATTTGTTGAAATGATGAGGAATTTTAAATTTAGGCCTATCATTAAGACTCTTGGGCTAAAAAAAATGGACGATTCAAATGAAAAAAGTATTGTAAAGAATATAACGAGTGCTTATGACAAAGTGGGTTCTAAATCACATGCCAAAGATAGTAATATCACAAGATGAGTACTTACATCAACAATAGTAAGTAGCCAAATGAAGAAATCTTGACTGATGAGAAAGACAAGCAAAACATTAAAAATTGGTAGAGGTACTCTAAGGAGAGCCATGCTAAGGCATGAGAGATTGGAAGATCCAACAAAAAATGAGTTATTGACATTTAGCGGTAGACTACTATGAAAGGATAAAGAAATTAGTGAAGCTTTGAAATCATTGATCAAAGATTCATGGAAAAATAACACATGTGTTTCCCCTAATCAAAGAGATGTTGTAAGAAGGAGGATTGGTAGCCAAAATTGTGACCCACATGCAAAACATTTTTTGGACTCAACTTAGACACAATTTTTTGCAAAATTTATTGGTATGTATCCTCAAATTTGAATAAGTCAAAGATTTTTTGAGATGGGTAAACCTTTTTATGTGAAGATAAATCACACAAGCACAACTTGTTGTTGTAGGATACATATTTAATTTTCTAACTATTTTGATGTTTTTAGGCATACATGTGTATTTTTGCATTCTTAGTTTGTTTTGCAGGATTGTGACATGAATGAGCCACCAAGATCTTCAAGGGAATTCATATCCAACACTTTATGTGAAATAGGGGATGACCAACAATTTTACAAGACATCATGCTTGGATGGTACATGCTTATTTTGTAGTTCTTTGCAACCTTTATCAACTTGTCAACATATGGATAGTACACATGCAATTGGAAATGAAATAGTAGATTATGGAAAATTTGAGACAGTGACATATGCTCTAAAAGATGGGAAACATGGTAAAAGATGTGTTTTATTCATTGAAAAGATTCTAGTGTATGAGTTTATGAAGATTTTTTGTGAAAATATTATTTATGAGTATGCAAGGCATACCCATAGAGTGTGATGGATGGATTTTCTATTCAAGTTGTGCAAGGATATGTTTCCACTAGATACCATTGTTTTGGTTGTACATTTTGTAGAGAACTACACACTATAACCACAAAATGAGGTGCAAGAAAAGAATTATACATCTCAAAAAGTTTCCATATTTGTTCACATAACATTCATGCATTCACCTACAAGTATAGAGGATGACAAGAAGATTTTGAGGGAGTACCATTTTTACATCAGTGATGATCAAGCACATTCTACGAAGTTCATACATGGTTGTTTTCAACTATTTTATGGAGATTTGGCTAATAGGGGCATAACATATCATTAGCACATTATTTGGTCAAAAAATTGTGCATCTCAATCCAAGAATGCACGGATGTTCTATTGATTGAGCAGGATGCATAGGTTGTGTAGAATTCAATATATGTGGAATTTCACAAAGGCTGGTCATGAAAGGGGAGAGCACAATGGTGTAGGTGCATTCATCAAAAGAGCCCTGGCTCATGAAGAAATAAAGTAAAAATATGGAGCAATATTGATAGATGCAAAATCGATCATCCAATGGTGTAATGCTACAATTGGTCTAGGTAGGGAAGGTGAGTCTACAGTTCATAGATTTTTTTGGTTGATAGATAATACTAACATTGCACCATATCAAGATTGTTGCACACTAACATGATTTAGTGAGTTACACTCTTTAGAAGCTCTGATGTAGGTTCATGGAGTATCCACATACAAAAAATGGCATGCTATTGTCCATCATGTGCAGAGGAAAATTGGGATGACTGTGAGTCCACTGAATGGGTGGACAAATGGGATTTATGAGTTTTGGACCCAATTGACACCTAGTGTCCCCCACAAGCACTGGAAATGGTAGAGATAGATTCATCTATTGACTTTGACCACTTGTCAGATCTAGTGCATCCTGGTAATATATATTTATATATCTTTTCAATTTCAATATGTAACTTTATAACTTTTACTTAAGTATTTTCTAAATTAATGACCACATTTTGTACATTTGTCACTGTAGGCTATGTTTTTATTGTTATTGCACTTGAAGACAATGAAGAAGGGACATATTATTATTTGTGTCAATATTTCCAAGACAAACAAAAATTGGATCACTCAGTTATACATGGTGAAAGTTTAGAGTACCATGTTGGTGCAGTGGTTGTAATCAACACATGGCTTAGACAATATTCTATGAAGAACCCTAACTTGTGGTTATTCAAGGATTGGAAAACAAAGAGGAAGATTCTTCATTATTCAAACCTTGTTTTCGCATCAAATGTCCACTTGATAAAATATGGTGGAAAACCATATAATAAGATTCTTTGCAAAGTTTTTGAGTCAAACCATGAGGCAATACTTGAAACATTAAATTGTCAAGTAGATCCAGTTGGCTCATTAGATTGAAAAGGGAGAGAGGGAGAGAGAGAATGACTGATCAATTGGATCCACATACAATGTTACAACCTCTTCCCCAAGACTATCCACATGACTAAGGTGGACCATATTGTTATGATGTGTAAGTGATGATATTTAGTTTAAATCATAGATTTTATGTTTTGATTTGCTTAGAATCTAGATACATTATTTGAATTTATATTAGATTCTTTAATAGGACCCATTTTTTGATTAGTCATTTGAATAAGTGAAAGTTTAGGATTTTTTTTTTTAGATCAAAATGTAATGAAAGAACATGAAATTTTTTAGAATGTGAATTCTTTGTCAAGTAAAGTCATGATTGTGTGCATGTAACTAGAAACTTCAAATTGGCAAAAGCAAGGATACAATGGGAGAAGTTTGCAATACTCATCAAGCAAGGGTTATCATACAACTTAGAAAGAAAGGATTTGTACAAATGGATAATTCTTAATCACAACACAAATTCAATTTTTTTCATTCTCTAATTTTAGTGGATTAATCTTATCGTAGATTTTTTACTATGCTAATTCTTCATTTGCAAGTCACCAAAGAAGAGGGCTAATAAAGACAAAGCACTAGTGATAAAGGGTGAGATTCCAAAATCATCTATGAAACAATATTATCAATTCACATCCTCAATATTTATTAGTGCATTTTGTTCAAGTACCACTGTGTGTTAATCATCTTATGCCTGGAATTGTAGAGGATCACAATCATCAAAAAGTAAGAAGGAAAATATGTTTTGATCTGATGATAGGTTTGTAACATTTTAAGATTTAATTTTGTAGATTTTTCCCTCATGTTGTACATGATAGGTTTATTCAAGTGACATATGATGAGGTTGTCTATACAATGTAATGATTGAGTTGAAGTGATTTATGAAGTAAATGGCTATTTAATGTAGCTATTTAAATCATGCAAATTTGATGGCCATTTCCCTCTATTTTGTAGTTCTTTTTCACAACACTATTTATAACATGGTTTTAGTTATTCAAGTTCATGAATGATCACAATATCCATGACTATACAACAAGTGTGTGTGTGTTTGATGCAGAGCCCTCCTATATTCCCCTAGGAACCACAACTCAACTCTAAGATTCTCTTGTAATCTTGGAACCTACCCAAGGAATTGGACTCTAATAGGGTTCAAGAGGATTTATTTGATTTGGTAACATCTTCCTACAACCATGTCTAAGAGTTTATAACCTAAATATTCAGTTTGTCTTCTAAACACTCACATTGTTCACCATGCACCTAGTGTACCCTGGTGCCTCCAACATACCAAAACTCATCATTGGCTTCATACCATAACCCCAACACCTTGGATCCTCTCAACACATCCCATATAACATGTTCCAACTCCTTTCACACTCTCAACAACTCATCTCTTACACTTTCTCAATTTTGCCTCTTCTAGGCTTATTCCAACTAGCCCTTGCCACTCACTAATTTGTTGTTTTCTCCAAAATTTCCCAAAAAACTTATTAAAATATTGGGTTATTAAAATACCATTTTCCTCACTATAAAATATACTTCATAACCAACTACACTTTTTTTGTAAAATATCACTCAAAACTGGCTATTTTAGTCTACTAACTAGGCCTAGTTTGAGGCCATTTACAAAGCAACTCACAACCCCTTGAATCCTGGAACTCCCATGACCCAAAAAAATCTTAATACACAACTCAAATTCAAGGATTCTTTTATTTTTTAGTCTCATGATCAACTTTACAATGGTTTTTACAAAACCCTCCTTTCTAGCCCCTTTATTGTAAGGCTTTCTAGAAATCTTACTTTGCAATGTCTTTAGAACCCTAAAATGGTTAAAATACCTTAACTTTGGTTATATTAGATGAATTCAAACATAAAATGCAACTCTTGTTTGGAGAAAACACTAAATCCACCTTTGGAGCAGTCACATACCCCTTTTTATGCACCTTTTCTCACTCAACCCTATACCCCTGGGCATCAAAAACTCAACTCCAAGTTCTTCCCTGCACATGAATGATTAAAGAAAATATTTTACAATATTCCTAACCCATTCCAAAATCTCCAATAATCACATAAAGTAGAATGGGTCAGATTCACAAAATGACTCAAACCCCTCTTAAACTGTCACCTATAGCAGATTTTAGGACAGTCAATATGAAAAATACAAAATGATTGATTAAACCTTCATATCAATGCTAAATGAAAGTTAAAAAATTTCCCTATCACCTCCAAAAAGAATTAGATCAAAACATAATGTAAAAAATGAGATTATAGCAGTTACAAGTATAGATTTTTGATCAAAATTTTAGGGAAAACTATGCATTCATTGCTCAAACTTCAAAACTCTTACATTACCATTCAATTTCAACCATCCAAACATGTCTCCTACATGTGGTAATGAGGTTTCAAACTCATTTAGACTCTCAAAACCAAATGAAACCTCTCTAACTACCCCTCTAACCACCTTTGTGCATTAATCACCTTATTTTGTTGTCAAATTGACACTTTTAGTTGTCAATTGACAAGTTTTTGATCTTCCTTGCTACATGACTTTCCCATTACATTAATATGGTAATTTGAGACCTTTTTAGACAAAAAAAATTAAACCCTTTGAATCCCTTACATGACTCCATTAAGCCCATTTTGGCTTATATTGCCAATGTTGGTAATTTTACAAAATATTGCACTTTTAGTGCCTTTTACATCTTTTAGAGGCTTTGATAGCCTTATTACCGTATTCAAGACTTATACAGGTATTTTCTATCCATCCCTACCATAGGATCAATCCAAATCCATTCCTAGTGACCCTTAGGTACCTTGTAGCTCAATAATGCCATTAAGGCTTACATTGAAGATTTAATTACAATATGATCAATTTATGATCAAAACGAGATCACATATCCATGATTAAACTCATTACAAGTTTTAATGACCTTAGGAGGCCATTTTTCTTCCAATCCACCAAAGGATCCATTAATGTCCCAACTACTCATCTTGCCTCCTGCTTGTGACCTTGGTGCTCCTGCACCAGTGTTGGCCAACAATTGGAAAATTTGTGTTATCAATTGAGCTACTAGATCTTGTCATTTTCATTTTTTTCCTTGAGCAAATTCTTACACTTAGCATAGCTACTATCTTTCAAAATTTCTTCCTTATGCTTATAAATATTGTATTTAAGTGTAGTTTCAATATTTGGTAGCTTATTACCAAGAGTAGTCATCTCATAGAAAAAAAGTCTTCCAGCCTAAGCTTCTCTTGAAACTTATTTTATAGTTCTTAATTTCAAAATAGATATGACTTTTTCATTGTAAAATGTAGGTAAAGATCTCATAATTTTACTCGTGTTCATCATCATCACTTAATGGTGTAGGGGCACCAAGGTCATTCTATGAAGATACATTTATTGAAGACACCAAGGAATAAAGTTTAGTTTTTCTTGTCATTTGCACTATTTCTTTGAATGATTTCATTGTATCTTCATTAACTAAAAAATTCAACTCTTGTAGGGATGAATTAATAATTTCATACAATAATTTCATGGTTTTTTAAAGTGATCTTGAACCATTAAAATTCTCACTATCTTGTTATTTACACTAACAGTGTTGTAATAGTCCAAAAAAATTAACTGTTTTGAGGGGTTTTATGATGATTTGATCCATTATTTGGGTATTTTCTTTCTATTTCCTAGGTTATGAATCTATTATAACATGTTTCAAATGCTACTAACCAATTTGAGTGTAGGAAGAAACATTTAAGGGGTGATCACCATGACTAATAGTCGAAAAAAGAGAGGAAAATATTGCTACAAGTACACCAGTAGAACATTTGCCTTAATGAGGGTATGATTTTATGTTTGGATGAGTTAGGTAATGTCCTAAATATGGGTTTTAGTCTTTGAATGAGTCTTAGAAGTGATTGGAAGTGGGAGAACCATAAAACCCTTGTTTCACACCATTTAATGAGAGGGTTTGTTGGAAAGTGTACCTAGAAGAGTCAACTTGGCAAAAGGACTATGCAATCCTTAGTTTGGCATCAAAATACCATATTGTAGAAACTTTGGAAGTCTAGAGGTAGGTTTAAAGGACAATTTCTTTGTAAAAGTGGCCTAATTAGGCCCAATTTTGAGACAAACTACCCTGTTCTATACAATTTTTACAAAGGAGTGATATCTTATTTTTAGATATGTTTTACAACTTTGAAAAGGGTATCTGAAACAAGTGTTTATTTTCTTGGTGTTTTGGAAATTTTGTGAGATAAGTCCAAAAAATAGTGTTTTATAACCTAATAGAGAGAGAAGCCTAGTCAAGGGAGGTAAATTGGTTTGTGCATGAACTTGAGTTTTGGTAACAAGGCATGTCCTGGTCATGTAGCATATAACACTTTCTACCTTATATATAGAATGATTCTTTCTCTCAACAATTCTATTCTACTATATATTATAAGGAATATTTTAATCTCTTTTGATTCCTACCCTGGTATTCCCTTTGTCATAGACCAAGAACAACCTCAAATCTAGTTTCATTCATTAGAAAAGATGCTTTTGTAAACTTCCCCAAAAAATATCCTTTACATGCATCATAATGATTTGTGCTTATCTCTAGAATACATGCCACTATCTCTTGAAGAAATTTAAGTTATCCATGACAAATAAGGTCCATCCTCCTATTCCATATCTCTCTAAGACAATGCTAATGGATCAATGTTAATTCATACAACTAGACACTTAGCAAAGGGCCACACTATCTTTTCACCTCTTTAGACACCCTTTAACCGTTTCTCAGAGATTCCAAAAGATCAAACTCTGACTCTATTCCACCACCAACTAACACCCACTTTGAGTCATAGACCTAATTGGACATATATGAGTACTACCAATCCATACATACCAACCATACCAAAATTTCACTACTACCAATCTGTATAGGTCGTACAAAATTGAAACAATGGAGAAAAAGGAAAAAATTCTAAGTTTTATTCAATGTTTGCTACTCTTTGGTCAAGTTGATCACATATAAGTATGGATATCTAGTATGATTAGATAGATTTGTAAATCTTCTTTTTCTTGCACTTGAAATGAGGTTCTAATTCACTCTACAACTCAAGATATTCCCATTTTACCAACTGTTGTCCCCATTTTGTGCCATTACCTAGGGTTTCATCTATTTTCCCTCATATCTTGAGAATCCACCATGGGAATTTTGGCTTATAATAATGAAACATTGCTATTTTGGTGTAGGATGGGTTTAAGGATTGGTTTAGGACCCTATATATCTTTATGGGTCAAGGTGCTCACACTCAACCATCAAGTTGCCAAAATGAGCCAAAATGCTCATTATGCAAAAGTTGCTAGCAATTTTGAAATGTTGCTTAAGCAACTTTGACAACTTTTGCAATAATGGAGAAATTTTTTGTTAAATCAGTTATAACCACCCATTCTTTGGATATAAGCATGGATTTGATTCTTGGAGAAGATTAAAGAAAATTTCATTGTAATTATTGTTTTTTATACCTTCGTACAAACATCTGTGGTAGTATTCTACTAGAACTATACACTTTTCTTGTTGTATGACTTGTATGGATTGGTGGAGTAGATAAATATCCATGGAAATGTAGAGAATTTCAATTTATTCCATTGTTAATAAGTAGTTTTCTTTCAAGTTACTAGTGTATTGAGTTAGGAGTTTTTGTAGATCTTTGGGTTTTGAAGAACAGTCATAGTGTTGTTTGGCAAAAAATGACTCTAACCTAAGAAACCACTAATGGAAATGTTTAAAACCATGGAAAAAGTAGGGTTAGAGGCTATACATAGTGTTTTTGTTTCTTTTTTTGTTTTTGCAACTAGTTCTTTGGATCAAATGGAAAGTCCACTGGCTAATTGTTGAGAATATGTGAGCCAGGATTGGGGCAACAATGCTTTGGAACATGTTCCCATAGCCTTGTGGAAAAGGATGAATAGTGTTTTTGGAAGCCCTAGATAATATAGGATCCAGTGGTTGAAGGAGTAGGAACAAATATTGGAGACCATTTTCGCAATTGTTTGTGCTCACTAGTCCACATGCCTAATTAATAGGATTAAAATTATGCCCTAGCTGAAACTATGGTTATGGGTAATACCAAAAGTTAAGATTTTTGAATCTAATAGTTTTCACAAGTACCTTAAATATTATCAATTTTTTTTATGGGGTCATTTGGAGAATTTGGGAGTTTTAACACCAAACAATGAAATTAGGCCTAATAGGCATTTGGGCAATTAGGTCTCCTAGAGAATTTAAGACCAATTGGATTGGTGAAGGGTTCATAAATGTTGGTAAAGGTTTATAGTTACTCTAGATATTTAATAAGGATGATAAGTGTCTAAGGGAATGTGTGGAAAGATCCTAGGTAGAATATTGGCATTCTAGGAAGGAAGAATAATGAAGAGGGTTAGTTATTTGAGGAACTAGTTGGACTAGTTCAGCCTTGGAATCTTGGTATCTTTCAATTATCATCTATACCTTGGAGAAGAAGTTGATCCCAAGAATCTTAGAGGTATTAAAAATACTTACCATTGGATGGTTAGAGAAAACAAGGGAGCATTTGGGGAGAGAAGAAAATGTAGGATAGCAAATTGTCTACATTAGCATGCCACCTAATTTTCCTTAGGCTTTCTTGGCATGGTGTTGGTCATGGATTTGGATTATCTGTAGGATGTCAATCTGACCAATGTTACATTTTAATGTTGCATTGTGATGTATGATTAACTTTAGGATGTCAATTTGATTACTCTTGCATTTTTATGTGGGATTGGAATGTGTGCGACATCCATACTCTCAATCTTGTATTTGGTTGAGTGTTTTTTTATTGTGTTCTCATCCATCCTTTGTTTTTTATGATCTTCATGTTATTGCTATGTCCAGATATGAGCATGCATGCATGAATTTTAGGGTTGTTATGAGGCCCAATCTCTTGGTTGTTATTGGCAGAGTTATGTTCATTGGAGTTGGGTTGGGAATATATATGTCCTATGGACACTTATCATGTAATGAGCATGGTTTTGTAGGGTAGACCATAGAGGGGCTCCTCTTGTAACCTTGGCGACTATTTCCAAGAGTGTTCACCTAGAGAATTTTCTAAATAAGTGATCACTAAATAAATTACTAGGTAATAAATCTAAGATAATAAAAATGTGAGCACCTGGAGTTGATCTAAGGACATAGTGTAATAGCCTCCCTAGGGAGTAGATTTTGCAAAAAAATTTAGCTGGGACTTCATGATACCAAGTGAATTAGCCTCCATCAACTACCTACATAGTTCACCCATAGAGTGTTTGACCAGGACCTATTGTATTTGCATTATCTAATGATCTTTGTTTCAATCCTCTTTATTGTCTAGAATGACTGTTAGCCAATGACATTTTCTTTATGTGTGTTTGTGGTTAGATCATTATCTCCATCATAATAGTGGGATTAGTGTTGGAATTTACAAGGGAGAAGTATACTTCTCAGGGTGGGGGGTGAATCAAAAGTACAAAGATTGACCAACAAAACTTTTAAATTAAATCAATAGATGCATGAAACATATCTAAATAACATGAAGGAAAAAGCATGCATGAAAATAATTGACACCATATTTGATCACCTAGAAACCCTCCAAAATGAGAATGTAAAACTAGGGTTTTGATGACACCCACAACTTATCACTACAACAATAGTGTAATTTGTTAAAATTACAATGTTTGACCATTGCAATGGCCTACCCTATGAGAAGCTTTCCCTATTAAAGGCTCTAACACCCTGTTAATAGTGTATCTATCTAAAGGATTTACAAAAAATTCACTTGGAATGTCACTCTCTTAAAGGATTTATAAAATGGTTGTTAAACCAAACTAATTCCATAGGATTTTCATTTTGCTAATACAATTATTAGAGAGTATAGTAGAATGTGTTGACTTGACCACTTACAATTTTCAATTGCTGATTTTAGATCACTATTCAATTGAATATGATCCTCTCTGATATGATGTTATGTTGTATGAAGTGTTGATACTCTATTCTATCAACTGATCTTGCAATTCCTCTATTCTGTTAAGTCACCCTGAATGTCCTCTTAATGCTTCATCCTCTTATTCTTTTGTTCTTTTCTCTCTTTTTCTCTTTTCTACTCTTTTGCATTGTGAGGATTTGTCCTACCTAAAACATTTTTGTCACTTACAGTTAGGTAGGAATTTACAACTAAGATTCATCCTTTCTATGTCTTGAGCATTCTACTTATTTGATTTGTTGCATGTTATTTACATAGGAAATGTCATATATTTGATCTTATCTCTAAGCTTTGAGATCTATCCATTAGTTTTTAGGCAACATGATCTATATCTTAGTTTGTGAAGGCACAAACTCTTATGTCAATACTATGTCACTCAACACTTGTTGATTACTTATGCTTGGCACTAACTGTAATTTTGTCTTTCTCAACACCTATTGTTTACTTGACACAAATACTTTCTTGGAACCATCTATTTTCTTAGCACTTGAATGACTTGGTAGTTACTATCTTTTTGACTCGGTACCTATTGCAACTCGACACTTGTATATATATTATACTTGGGATATGCTGCTAGCTCGGAATGAACTTAGCAAATGTCTTAAGTGTGTTGACACTCAATTATCAAAATCATTATGAGATCAACAATCTCCCCCTTTGACATATGTTTCAAAAACACTTAACTATATGTGATGAGTCTGACTTCCTCAAGTATAATACAACTATTGTTTGGCACATATATACAAAATTTCAAAATTTGTTCAAAATTTTGTGAAGAACTATGTACCTTAAAATTTGTAACTCCCCCTAAGTTGATGTGCCTTTTGATAGTCCAATAGTGGGGTAAAGAATATGAAATAATTAAAGATTTATGATGGAATTCGGCTAGTCTATATGTGTTAATCCAAGAGAGTAAGCTTGTGAAAGGTGTCCAAGTAGTATTCCATCAAGGGATGATAGTTGTGAGATGAGGGGTTATAAATGCAACTACGACATGTGAAATTGAGTCTATGAGAAATTAAATAAATCCAACAACAAGAACTGTCACTTCTTGGTGATAGAAACATAAAAAATAAAGAAAACTCAAAAATATTAGTCTATAATAAGATAGTATTAATAATAATTTAAAGTATTAACTAATGTAGAATATAAATCAACTAATCTATAAATCAATATAATGATAAAAACCTGAACATCTAGTTTATTAAAAGATATGAATACATAATAAAATTATTAACACTAAATAAAAAATAAACTAAACTAAATAAAATAGTCATCATGCTTTACCAAAGAGCGGGCCCAAACTCCTCAATTTGCATGACCATACCAAAATGGATGTTGTTTTTTATTGCAAAGTAGTATAGCTTAGTCCTGCATACAATAATATTTTCTTGCAGAATGTTGTACATTACCAATCTACCTCTCCTATATGCTTACACTATTTTTATATGTAGGTCTTATAACAGGTTTTGAGCCATTTTGGAAATACATACAATAATTAATATGTAGCAAAAGAATAGAAATTTTTTACATGCCAATGGTGGGCAACTTATTGTCATCAAAACAACATTATCTTCACCATAAATCTTGCTTGCGGAAATCGAACCATGAAAAATGGATTAATATTACTTGTAGAAACTATAGTAGTTGATATTATTGAATCCTCATTTCAATCCACCATTTTGAGCTATGGTTTTGAAAATGTTCAAATGCAACAGAATACATATATAGAGTAGATGACATGTATTCTATCCACATGACTCATTAAAATGAATCTCAATTATAATGTCTTTTCCTAAAATGTTCATATCCTTTCCATACATACATGCATTTGTGTTTAGAATAATTGGAGTGAATATCATTTGGTGAGTCATTGTTAAATGTATCTAATCTTGAAAACAATATGTGGATTGACTTGGCGACCTCCCATCACTTCTATAGCTCGTGACTACCATATTTCTTGCTCCTCTATTCATTGGATAGGATACTAATCTGCTAATCCATTCATTGGTTCACTATTCCCTCTTGAAATGTCTCATTTGCAACATCAATCCTTGTTAGTCACTGGTGGTTCTTCCTTGTGTATGAGATATTCACAAGTTGACAGATCTTTGTATTATAGTTACAAGAAGATAGATAGTAGGTTACATGAAGACTTGCAACTCATAATCAGTGTGCTAGATAAATACAATCACATCTTATTTATTCACATATTCTATTTAATAACTAGATTAAATATTACTCATAAATATTGAATCATATACAACTTATAAGGAAAAAATGGAATACAAATGGGGATTGAAATGAGTGTGAAGGCTTATACAAAGGCTAAAATATTATATGATTTGGAACATTAAATGCTCCCATCACCTTCTACTATATCAAAAATTTCTCATAGTGGATTTGTCTCATGCTGATTCATTTTGATACTCTTTTTCTCTTTTTTTTCTTGACTCTCCCTTTCACATGTCTCCCCTTGTAGTTGAAGTTTCCTTTTGTCCTTATCTCCCCCTTTTTAATAAATCCCCATTTCATTCCCTCCCCCTTTTTTACACTTATGTCAAAGGGTCTATACTCTTACTAAGTATTTTTCCAAAAAGTATCTATTCACTTCCATCATGATTCTCAGAGCAGCATCCCAGTTTTGTAATACAACTTCTAGGGATTTAATTTGGATGGTTGTCTCTAATACAAGGTGAACTAAGCCATCTAATGTAGAAAGAATTGGATATTTCTTTAACACATTTCCTACGTAGGCTAGTTCCTTTTGCAAAATCTCCATGTGAGGGGTTATGGTAGATTGGATTTGAACTAATTTGGCCTTGTTGTTAGCCTCATCTGTTGTTAGCACAACTAGTTCCTTTTGTGTGTGAAGCATTGCGTGAAAATTCTTCTCACTTTGAGCTGGATCTCTTGGAAGTTGCATGCTAGATATTTTTAAGTCCCTTTCCATGCTCATGATTCTCTGGCTAGTTTCTTGAGTGAAAATGGAAGGATCACACAATTTTGTGTACAATGAGAAGATATTCTCAAGTACTTACTTTTCTTTTTCTATTTTCTTAGCCAATTCTACTTGCAAAAGTTATATTTCACTAGATATCTTCTCATTTGCCTTTGCCTAAAACTTCCTTTTTGACCATTCTAAAAGTTTGGCATTGGTGTCAAGGTCTTCATTTTGCACCTAGTCTACTATATTTGAAAGTTGCTCCATAATGGGCTTGGTTTCATTAGGTGATTGTAAGATAAAGGCATCTAAGAAGATATCTTTGATCTTGTGTAGTGCTTGCTTATGCTTACACTCATTTCTAAGTATCTCTTCCTTATTTTTCCTCTCTAATACCTCTTGCATTAGGTTTATTTTCTCAAGAGTAATATTATCATAGTCATATTAGAAATGCCTATGTCTTCATCTAATGTAGGGTCTCCATAGTGACATACCCTTGCTACTTTTGTGGAGCTTGAGTTTGGTGTAGATATTTGCAATGACATGGCATCAATACTCAACTTTTGAAGCATAGTAAGAGTACCTATGGTAGGAAAATTTTCAAAGTCTGAATTGCCTCTTGCTCCTTTTCTTTAGGAATTTACTTGTCCTCTTCTAGTCTATCCTTGTCAATCACTATTATTTGTGTGGTTGCATTCTTGTGTTGTAGAGATAGATGTGTCTATCCACCTTGTTTTTTCTTTTGTGGGCTCTTTCTCTTCACACTCTGAGTCTTACACTCAATCATCAAGAATTTAGCTATGGAGTCAACCTTGGTAGATGTATCAACTACTGTCTTCTATATAGGTTGTCCACTTGTAGTTGAAGGGATGTAAGAAAATGGTTCTTGTGGATTCACCTTATCCCTTGTCAAGTTAGTTACAACTTTGTGTAGTTCTTCCACACTGACCAAAATTGGATTATTGCACAATTGTGCTTGCAAAGTGGTTTGGTCAAGGATCTTTTTGAGATCTTCTACAGTCAGTTGATAAATGTTCTAAAAAGAGTTGTTAGGAATATCTTGCACAGTTATGGTATCTTTAGGTGTAGAGGTGTTATGTAGAGGGCTCAAGGGTGGAAATTGTGTGTCTGGCACACTCTATTCTATTTGTTGCTCCTCAGTGTTTGCCATTGTATCTATTCTTTGTGTCTCTTCCACTGTTTTATCTTCTTTCTATTTCTATACTTCCTCTTCTTTGTCATTCTCTTCCTCTTCTTCATTATTCTTTCCCTCAAAGGGATTTTCTTCTCTAGGTTTCATAGTTGTTAATCCATATATCATCTTCTATATTTTAGTTGATTTATTAACAACATCCTCAATTTTGTCTTGAAGAATATTGAAGACTCTATATTTGGGAGAGAATTTTCTCCCATGCTTCTTTCTAGCCTTGGTGATCTGACATTTTGTGAGTTCAAGGGTTACTCTAACTAAGGTAGATTCCCTTATTTCTTTCTCCATGTTGAGGTAGTAATACCATTTATTTTCAATAATGGAATAGAAATCTTTAGGAATTGAATTATCAAGTTCAAGTGGAGCATTCTTGAACTTGGTCATCATGGTATAGATAGATTCTTCTACCATGTTCTAATCTTCTCTACTTAGTTTATTTAATTCAATGTTCTTCAAGCCACTTAAGTCAGCATTGTCTTTAACATTGTGACAAATATTCTCTAAAATAGATTTCAATGCATGATTACCATTCAAAATTGGCTCGTATCTTTTCACTCTATTTTCTCTTCATCTGAGTCAGGTTGAGCAACATATTTCCTTCTTAGTCTCTTCTTTCCTAGACTCTCTTGATTAGTTTCCTTCTTCTTTTCTTTTCCCTATTCTTTGGCCTTTTGAGTGGTAGCCCTTGTGCTTGCTCTAGTAGTGGGCTTTTTAGGGCTTGGCTTAGCACCTTTCTTTGGTTTTATTGCTCATTTTGTGCTTGCCTTTCTCATTTTGGGCTATGGTTTTGTAAGTGCTTCCTCAACATGCTCTTCTTTGGCACCTTCCTCCTCTACATATTCTCCCATGCCTTCTTCCAAGGAAAGTGGCCCTTGATCTTTCTCTTCTTCTTCTTCATCTTCTTCTTCATTATTATCTTCTCCTTCTGTTGCACCTTCACCAAATCTTGCTTAGTTTCTTAACTAACTTGTCCTTTTTCTTCAAAACTAATGTTATCTTGAGTTCCATCTCAACCTTTGATCTGACAACATCATAAGTGCCAAAGGGTTTTTCACTTTTGTCTATTTCTTCTACAAGCAATGCGATAATTTTTGTTAAGGCCTCATTGTTGTTTATTTCATATCCAAGTGGCCTTAGCCATCTAATTCTTGGTACAACTACTTGGATATAAGTGTAGTCAATATCAACCAAAAATAAAATTTCACGGATATTTTTTTCTACAAGGGAAATAGGTATTCTTAACATTTTCTTTATAGAGTAATTGTTCATTCTACAACCTTAGTCTGGCGATCTCAATGTCTTTGATGTTCTACTCATGATGGGCATTCATCATCTGACTTAGGGTATCTGATTGCATGTTGGATGTTCTTGCAAGCTTAATTGACTTCTCATCAAGTTATTTGGCTAGGTTCCTCTTGTCATCTTCCATCATGACCTTGTCTTTAATGGTTCTCTTCTTCTATTCAGTCACTTCACATAGCATCATGGCTTATGATTCTTGTTCAATCTCGAGAGTTTTGATCTCTTCTCCTTGAGCTATTTTCTTCTCCATTAGATCTGCAATTTTTGCATCAAGCTCCTTTAAGTCTCCATTTGCAAATACTTTTGTGGTGTCAATCTCCTTGTATTGTGTATCATTTTCAGCTATGGTGATGTCTTTTCTTCTCTTTAGGGATTTCCTTAATTCCTCCCAAGTTTCTTCAAGAGAATGTAGAATGAGATGTATTTGAATCTCTTGATTTTCTATAATCTTCCCAAGCATGTAGACCTCCATCTCTAGATCTTTCTCTAAGTTGTAAAGCTTCTCTTGGTGATAACTTAGCTTTGATACCAATTGTTGGAATTTACAAGTGGGAAGTAAACTTCTGAGAGGGGGGGATGAATCAGAAGTACCAAGATTGACCAATAAATTTTTTAACTTAAATCAATACATGCATGAAACATATCTAAATAACATGAAGGTAAAATCATGCATTAAAATAGTTGACACCATATTTTATCACCTAGAAACCCTCCAAAATGAGAAGGTAAAACTAGGATGGGGATGACAGCCACAACTTATCATTACATCAATAGTGTAACTTGTTAAGGTTACGATGTTTAACCATCAGAAATGGTCTACCCTATGAGAGGCCTACCCTATTAAAGGCTCTAACACCCTATTAAAAGTGTACATGTCTAAAGGATTTACAAAAAATTCACTTGGAATGTCACTTGGTTAAAGTATTTATACAATTTCTATTAAACCAACCTAATTCCATAGGATTTTGATTCTGTTAATAAAATTGTTAGAGAGTATAGTAGAATGTGTTGACCTAATCACTTATAATCTTCAATTTTTGATTTTAGATCACTATTCAATTCAATCCAATCCTCTATGATTTGATGTGATGTTGGATGAAGTGTTGATACTATGTTTTATCTACTGATCTTGTGATTCCTCTATTTTGCTAAGTCACCCTAAATGTCCTCTTAATGCTTCACCCTCTTATCACTCTATTCTTCACTCTCTTTTTCTATATTCTGCTCTTTTTAATTGTGGGTTTTTGTCCTCCTTAAAAAGTTTTCATGGCTTAGGGTTAGGTATGAATTGATGGTTAAGATTCATCCTTTTTGCCTCTTGAACATTCTAATTATTTTATTGGTTGCATGTTGTTTACATAGGAAATCTAATAGATTTTATCTTATCTCTAAGATTCAAGATCTATCCATTACCTATCATGCAACATGATTTACATCTTAGTTTTTGAAGGCACAAACTCTTATGTCAATATTGTGTCACTGGCCACTTGCTGATTACTAATGCTTAGCATTAACTATAGTTTTTTCTTGCTCAACACCTATTGTTTACTCAGCACACATACTTGCTCAACACTATCTATTTTCTAAGTACCTAAATGACTCATTAATTCCTATCTTTCTAGCTTGACACCTATTACAACTCGACACTTGTATATTTATATTATACTTGACATATGTTGCTAGCTTAGCATGAACTTAGCAAATGGCTTAAGTGTGTTGACACTCAATTATTAAAACCCTTTTGAGATCAACAAGTATGCTTATGGGTTTTAGGAGGTTGGAAGGCATAGCTACCTATACCACTGCTAGGAGTCGGTGTTCAAAGATGACCTATTTCTAGTTGAGAAAAATTCTTGATGTTTCAGTTGGTATTTTGGGTATTCTAAAGTATATTTTTTTGTGATTTATGCTTTAATTTGAAACTCTTGGATATCATGTTTAGATGATGTTAGTTTTCATTTGACATGTTCCTTTATTATTATGTTATAGCATATGGTTAGATTTTTTGATTCACTACTAGTCAGACTATCTATGCCTTGATGGATTGGCATGTTAGATCTTTTATTCTTATGATGTTACTTAAATTATAGTAGTGAATCCCTCATAAGACAACTCCAACTATCTATTTAGTAGTTTTAGACATTATGCTCTTGGGGTGGTTAGGGACCTTGAGGTCTTATGATTATATTACGATTGGGGGGAAACAAGCACATGTGTGAGTCATTTCGGTGCTTTGGTGTTATGTTTTTCCTTTATATAACATTTGGTTTATGAACAATGTATGTTCACTACGATGTTTCTTTTTGACTGTTCTTTCATATGTTGTTATGGATTAGATGGATTAATGGTTTCTACTTCCTATTGTATGGTGTCATTTATTTCATGCTTTAAGTGATGTATCCTTGTCTATAGTGGTTTGAGAACTCCCCAATGTAGTGTTTCTTACTTTGTTTGCCTTCTAAAATTTATTTTTTTCCTTCTGGTTTTGAAACTAGATGATATTTGTTTAGCATTGGGTGATACCAGAAAAGTATCACACCATAGTAGTGAGTGTGTGTGCTAAAATGTTGACATACTTCTATGAGTCATTATCCAAGATTGCTCAAGAATGATATCTTGAATGGTAGTTCATAGCTCTCTATTCATGGAGTGCAAGGGTTTGTGATGGAGGCCCTCGGTTTGAACTAGTTTGTGCCCATGCAAGTACACCATAAAATGAGAGAATCAAAGATCAAAATATGAATACAAATAAAGATGCTAGCTACTCTAAATGATAACAATGCAAAACAATGCAAGAAAGGAAATTTAATCTATGAAAGAAAATAACAATGCAATATTAATAATTTTGTCTTATAGTAGAAATTTTAAAAGGCCTAGGGGGAAAGGATGATTGCTTAGATGAATAGAGAAGATTATGGGGGTGATATCCTTTTTTTTATCGCAGCTTGACAATGGAAGTTCATTTTGTATTGGTAGTCAATGATGTCAATCTTAATTAATTCACTTTTTTTTTTGTTTTGTGTAAGCTTATATATTTGATGGCTCTGGTTTTTGGTTACTCAATAAATTTGGTCTTGGTGAGCTATGGATGTTTCATAATGTGGCAATAATATTTTAAGAGTGTGCTTTCATGAGTAAGTCCACCAACTTCCTTAGGCTAGGAGCATGCAAATTGATAATCCTATGGTTAGGTTGAATCTGTCATCTCCATGATGTGATGGTCCAAGTCATAAGGATTGGGAGCCATTCTAATTTTGTTCCTACTCAGTATTTTGTCTCTCACTAGTTGTGGTAATTTTGGTTGGTTCATGTTTTCTTGAAATCATATTATCTAATGGTGTGGTGCATTGTCAGTATTTTCTATGTTATGAGGCTTCTCTGTAGTCCCCTTTTGATTAGATTTTGTTAACACTATATATTTTGTTAATGGTGGGTTTCTCTTATCTATTTGCAACACAATTTTACCATTGATACTATATGCTATATTTATCGATGAATTGTAATGTATACATCTTGTGAGGATACTGGCTTTTCTTTTTGGTTCTTTCCCAATTGAGCTCTTGAACTAGTTTTTACTTATTTTAATATATATTATGTGGTTCATCCACTTTCAACAAAAATAATAATAATGCAATATTAATCTATGAAAATAAATGACTCTAAGATAATATGAAAATGCAAGGATGAAACCTCATGATGGAAGCCATGGATTCAAGAGAGAATAAGAAAAGAAGAGAGAAGTTGCAATGAAGCTCCAATGTCCAAACCCTAAGGTTGAAATTCCTTCTCCAAAATTTCTCTCCAAACCTTTAGCAAAATAGCAATGAACTATTTTCTCTATATCTCTCTCTCTATTGCTCTATATTTCCTCTATGTCTCTGTATCAAAATGAGAAGGAGAGGGCTCCTTATAGAGGAAAATTGAGGTGAGAGGCTTCTCACAACAAATAAGGGATAATAGAGTTTGATCCATGTGAGACAAAATTCCACCACTGATAAAGGAAGAGTGTTTGAGAAGAACGTGGAAAGAGGAAAAAGAGGAATCCCACTTAGAGATATGTGCATTTAAGTGTATAATTTTTTTTTAAAAAGATTTATTTAATATTATTTTATTTTATTTCTTCTTTTTCAAGTGGAATTTTATTTATTTAATTAAAAGAGGGATTTTATTTTAATTAAAAGGGGGTTTTACTTTATTGGATAAAAGGGAGCAAGTTCTTTTAATTAAATAGGGAATATATAATTGAATTAAAATATGTGTTTTTCTCTTAATTAATTAATTAATTATGCATTAATTATTTAATTAAAAGAGAGGTTTTCTTTTAATTAAATGAGACTTAGGATAAAATGATCAAACCTTAGGAAATATTAAAATAATTAAATTCATTATAGTTTGATCAAAGAAATTGATTTGAATTGACTTAATAAAATATTGCCAACCATTGATTCAGGAAATTTGATAAATTGAATAATGGTGGTCCATAGTCTAGGTGACCATTTTAGGGTGCATACATTTGCCCCTCTTTGACTAATGTGTGATTGATTGGGGACACATGCAGTCAAAGAAAAAAATTGAACTGTGAGATCAATTTGGGATCACAAAACAACCGAGTTGTGTGGTCAATTCAAGAACACATCAGGACAAAGAATAAAAATAAATTTTAACTTTAAAAATTCAAGGATAAAATTGATAAAACTAAATCAAGGAGTGAAGTTGATAGAGACTACTCCGTTTTGATTGAAATCAAAATGAGATAGAGGAGAAACAACAAATTGATAAATTTGATCAAATTAAACAAAAGATAAAGTTCTTGATGTAAGATGAAAGATATAAGAATCAAATAAGCAAGGTAGATCATCTAACATGAAATATTATGCCTCAAAGTTGAATTAGAAGAAAAGAAGTGAGGTGAAAGTGAATGGAAGGTAGAAGTGTGGAAGATATGGAAAGAAACATAAAAAATAATATAATGCCCCAAAATCAATCAATGATTTAAGATAGAAATTTTGATTGAGATCATGAAAGAAGATAAGGAAATGAAGATTAAAACATGATGAAAGTTGATTAAAATTCCAAAAGAAAGATGAAGGGAAAACACTCTCAAACTCATAATGTAACAAATGCAAACTAACATCAAGTCTAATAATGCAAGCTACATGAAAATGCAAAGGTGTACTTGCAATGGAACAACTATAAAATAGGATTTTGTGTTCACCATTAATCAAAGAATGTTAAAGAACTTATTTTTATCATTTGGCCATTATTAATGGACATCAAAAACCATACAATCATCAATAGTTACAAGTGCAACTATAAAGATATGAATGTGATTTATATCGGATTGGAATGTGGAAAGATTCTAACTTAAGCATCAAAGACATAAAGGTCAAAATGACATTGATGTTATCTTACCCAATTTAATGTAGCAAAACCATGCACACATCAAGGCATAGTGATGCATGAGAATCCTAGGTTGCATTACTATCTTGCATGTCTTCAATTTTTACCTTCCTACTAAAATTAAGTTTTGTTGAAATTGTGTTTTCTGGGTTTTGGGTGCCTATTATAGACCATGTAACTAATTTTTCATAATTAATGAAAGGATGCACTTTTCAGAGAATAAAGAGGGCCTATAGTACTATCTATGGTTAAAGGTGCAAGTTATAATTCTCATAAGTTGGGAGATACAAAAATCCTCCTAGAGTATCAATTTATGGAAAATCTACACAATAGTTTTATGTACTTGACTTTTAGAGTGAATGCACACTTATTCTTGGTGAATCAAAATTTACACATTTAAGTAGTTATAGAGGACAAAAATTAATATCTATGGTTAGAAGTGCAAGTTCTAATTCAATCACAGCTAGGAGATATCACAATTTGTCTTGGACATCAATTTATAGACATTTAATTGCTCTTGCAGGCAGACTTGTGGCTCTTCAAGTACCTAATTTTGGTGTTAGCATTCTAGGCTAACTTGTGGCTTTGATTAGTATAAGTAAGGGTATAATATTAATGGCAATTAAGGGAAAAATATTGAGGATAGATAATTGATGGAAATTTGAACTTGAAGCTAGATCTTGGATTTGAATGTATTTGTATCTAGCTATAACCCATAAGGCCTTACAACTGGGCATGCATGATGATATTTTCATAAATAAAAATAATATTATTTTCTCTCTCTATGGTGCTATTCTCTTTTGTTTTTTCTTCCATTGTGTTAACTCTTGCATGGTGGTTTGGGTAGCCAAATGTGCCAATTGATCCTGACCTACCCCATGTCAGAGGGTATTAGAGCTTGAGGTTCATCTTTGTGATGGTTGGATCATGTAAAAACCTGATTCAAATTTGGTTGTAGAATTGAAAATCTATATATTTGACCTATAACTTGCAAAGGGCTATGATCTTGTAGGAACCTGATTAGTAAAGATGGTTCATGGCAAAAGAAATGTTGATAATGCTATATTGGATCAATTGAGACAAATTGCAACTAGATTAGATGTTGTGGAGACAATCAAGAGGAGAGGAGCACATATTGATGATGCAAGTGATGATGAAGTAGTAGAAACAAACCATAATATAGAACCTAAAGAAGATTAAGATGAGGAAATATTGTTGAGAGTGTTGTCTAGGGAAATTCAGAGTTTGTTGTAGAAGTAGTTCCTTATGATGGAAAATCAGATACCAATGTTGTGTTGGATTGGATCTTAGATATGGAGAATTTATTTGAGTATGAAAACACTTCTGATAGTAAGAAGGTGAAGATTGTAGTTATTAGGTTGAAAGGCCATGCTTCACTATGGTGAAAAAATTTGCAAACTGATTGATAAAGGAGAGGAAAGGAGAAGATCAGAACTTAGCTAGAGATGGTGAACAAGGTAAAGAAAAAATTCCTTCTTGTTAATTACCAAGTTGGCTTGTAGAGAAAGATGCAAAGTTTGAGACAAAAAGAACATGATTGTAAAAGAGTATACTAAGAAATTCTATAGATTGGACATTACATTTGGACATGGGGATGATGATGTTGAGAAAATTGCAAGGTACATAAATTGATTAAGATCCAAAATTTCAGATGAAAGAAGTTTTTTGTAGATGGAAAAAGTGGAAGAAGAATATTAATATGCCTTGAAAATTGAGGAGATATTGACAAAGAAGCATGAATAAAGACAAAGAGGTAGATGTGGTTAATTCCAAAGAGGCAAAGGTAGATCTTATGGAGAAGGTGGTAGATCTCATAGTTCTATGCAAGATAAAGTTAAATCTAAATGGAAGAATGATGATAAAGATAAGACCAAGTGGAAATGTGGTAATTCATACCAAGGAGGTACTAGATCTTACAGAGGAAGAGGTAATTTTTATCCTAGAGGTAGTTTTTTCGGTAATTTTTTTAGATGTGGCAAAGAAGGGCATAGATATTTTGAAGGTAGATCTTCTAAAAGTAGGTAGAATAATAGAAATTTTGTGATTCAAGGAGACATCAAGAGTTTACCAAGTGGACTTGAGGCTGGAAAAAATTTGATGGTGAGAAGAACCTTATGTAATAAGGGAAGTGATGAGGAACCTATCCTTAGAAGAAGTCTTTTCAAGACTAGATGTAAGATGGATGGAAAATCTTGTAAGGTAATCATTAATAGTGGAACTTCAAAATATTTGGCATTAGAAGAGCTGGTTACAAAGTTGCAATTGTAGTAGCTAAAATATCCCAAACCTTATCATGTTTCTTGGATCAAAGATGAGCATAAGATATTGGTAAGTGAGAAATGTATTGTGAAGTTCAAAAATGGACATTACTTTGATGAAGTTTTGTGTGATATTATGCCCATGGATTGTTTTCATATTTTGTTGGGTAGACCTTTGCAATATGATAGATATGTTGTGCATGATGGAATATTGAACCAATATACTTTTTGGGTAAATGGGAAGAAAAAAATATTGTTTCCTTTGATTGAAAGTCCAGATGAGGTCACTTGTACTACAATAAAAGTTTGCATGGTTAATGGAAAGCAATTTGAAAAGGAAGTAATGAAGAATCAAGTTTTTTTTGCTATAGTTCCTAGAGGACCTAGTGTTGGTAGTAATGATTGAGCAACATAAGCTAATAATGGTAGCCAAGTACTAGAAGAAATTGTAGAGTTGTTGAATAGATATAGAGATATTGTTGCTAAGAATATTCCTAATGGTTTACCACCAGCAAGAAGTATACATTATTGTACGGATTTGATTCCTAGAGCTAGTTTGCCAAACAAAGCACTATATAGATTGACACCTATAGAGAATGAAGAACTTAATAGAAAATTGCATGAATTGTTACTGAAAAGAGATTAATCAAAGAAAATTTGAGTCCATATGTTGTACCTACAAGATTAGCACCTAAAAATAGTGGAGAATGGAGAATGTGTACTGATTTCAGACCTATTAACAAAATCATAGTGAAATATAGGTTTCCTATACCAAGGATGGATGACGTAATGGATTGTTTGAGTGGAGAAAAGTATTTTACCAAGATTGATTTGAAAAATGGTTGTCATCAGATTAGAATTAGAGAAGGTGATGAATGAAAGACTACTTTTAAGATAAGAGATGGTTTGTATGAATGGTTCGTTATGCCTTTTGGTTTGACTAATGAACCTAGTACTTTCATGAGGTTAATGAATGAAGTTCTAAAAAAAAATTTGGGTAAGTTTGTGATTGTTTATTTGGATGACATTATAATATTTAGTTAGACTAAGGAAGAACATCTTCAACATTTTAGAAAAGTATTGCAAAGGTTGTAAGATAAAGTTGCCAATTAATCTGAAAAAGTGTTCTTTTATGCAAGAGGAAAATGTGTATTTGGGATTTGTGATTTTAGCTAATGGTTTGAAGATGGATCTTGAGAAAGTTAAGTCAATTTTGAAATGCCCTACACCTGAGAATGTGGGTGAGGTAAAATCATTTCATGGTTTGGCTAGTTTCTACAAAAAGTTCATAAGAAATTTCAGTTCTGTTTGTAATGAATGACTAAGACAATGAGAGGAGATAAAAAGGAATTCAAGTGGAAACGTGGAGCTGATAAGAGTTTTGAGACTTTGAAACAAAAGGTTGTTGAGCTACCCATATTGAGTTTTTAAGATTTCAATAAGGTATTTCAAGTTGAATGTGATGCAAGTGGTAATGCAATAGGAGTTGCATTAAGTCAACAAGGTAAACCTATTACTTTCTTTAGTGAAAAGTTGAAAGATGCTAAAAGGAAGTATTATGTGTATGATCAATAATTTTATGCTATTGTTCGAGCATTAAAAAAGTGGAGACATTAATTGATTCCTAAGGAGTTTGTATTATATACTAATTATAAAGCTTTACACACATTGATTATAAAGCTTTACAATACTTGAGAAGTCAACATAAATTGAATCAAAGACATATGAATTGGGTTGAATACTTACAAAAAAAAAAAAAAAAATTCATTAAGCACAAGATTGGAGTTACTAATAGAGTTGTTGATACATTGAGTAGAAGATGTTCTTTGTTGACTGAAATGAAGGTTTAAATTCTTGGTTTTGATAAAATAAGAGAGCTGTGTGATGTTGATCCTAACTTTTTTGTGGTGTGGAGAGAGTGCCAAACACCAAATATGATAGATCACATAAGTAAGCACAATGATATTTAATTGAAGAAAGTATGTTGTTCAAAGATATATAGTTGTGTATTCCTAGAAGTTCTATGAGGTTTAATCTGATTAAGGAAAAGCATAGTGGTGGATTGGCTAAACACTTTGGAATTGATAAGAAATTGAGTTTGTTGAAAGAGAAGTATTAGTAGGCACAAATGTATAAGAATTTTTAGAAATTTGTAAAGAGTTGTGGAGTTTGTTAAGTTTCAAAAGGAGAGAGTCCAAATACTGGTTTGTATACACCTATTAATGTTCCTAAGAAGCCCTGGAGTGACATTAGTGTGGATTTTTTTCTTGGATTACCTAAGACAATGAAGGGGTATGATTCCATAATTATTGTAGTGGATAGGTTTTCTAAGATGGCTCATTTCATACCATATAAGAAGACATCAGATGCCAAGCATGTTGCTAAACTTTTCTTTAAAGAGATTGTGAGATTGCATGGATTACCAAGAAGTATTATTTCTAAAAGAGATAATAAGTTTGTTGGTTATTTTCAGAAAACTTTGTGGAAGAAGATGGGCACTGCGTTGAAGTCTAGTTCTACATTCTATCCACATATAGATGGATAGATAGAAGTTGTGAATGGAATCTTGGGTAATTTGCTAAGATGTTTAGTTAAGAATAAGAAAAGTAATTGGGACATGGTATTGGCACAAGCTGAATTTGCATATAATAATTTTGTGAATGGGAGTATAGGGAAGACACCTTTTGAGATTGTTACTCAAATGAAACCTAGACATATATCAAATTTAAGAGATATTGCTAGTGAAGAAAATATAAGTGTTGCAGGAGAAGAATTTACTGATTTTATGGAGTATTTACATAAGGAAGTGAAGTTGAGGATAGAACAAAGTAATTTGAAGTATAAGGAGAATGTTGATCAGTATAGAAGACATCATGATTTTCAAATTGCTGATGACTTGATGGTTCATTTGAAGAAAGGGATATTTTTAGTTGGAACATACAATAAGCCAAAGATGAAGAAGTTTGACAGTTGTAATGCTTATAAAGTTGAGTTACCTGATGACATGGATATATCTCTTATATTCAATATTGCTGATTTGTGTAAGTATCATGAGTTAGATCATAAAATTGCTATATCAAAAGATTATCCTAAGAATCAAACTGAAGAATTTGAATAGATATTGGATCAGAGAGTTGGTAAGAGCATGAGGGAAAAGATTATTATGAATATCTAGTGAAGTGGAAGAACAAACCTATGGAAGATGCTTCATGGATTTCTCAATCTAAGTTACATTAAACTTAGGTTGTGACATGTCAATGATTTGGGAGAATCATTTCTTCCATCCCTATTTGTTTGATGTAGGAATATCCTAGGTTGCACTACTATCCTACATGTTTTCAGATTTTACCTTGCTACTAAAATTGTATTTTGCTAAAACTATTTTTTTGGTTTCCAAGTGCCTATTACAGACTATGTAACTAATTGATGGGGACACAACCCAAGAACCAAAATGGACACAACAAAAAGGGAAAATTATATTAATTGAGAAAATAAGCTAGTACAAATAGTACATGAAAATAAAATTTGAAACATGCCCTAAGGGCTTACAATAGCATAAATCTGGAGATAATTTCTCCTTTCAGTACCTCCTCTCAAACTCCACTCCAAACTGCCTTTTACAATGCAAAAAATCTCCTTAAATAGACCTCGGAGGGTTAAGGACTAGGAGTACATTCTAGAAAGTGCTAGTAGGCATCCATCGACCAAATAGAAGGTTCCAGAAGCTGCGTTAGAAGTCGGTGCAAATCTAGAAGAATCCAAAAATGGTAATCAAACTTTTAGGAGGCATAACTTTTGAACCGTAGCTCTGATTGACGAATCGTTTACATTTTCAGAAAGCTCTTGAAGTGCACTATAGCCCTATGGACCAGCTTTGCTCATTCCCCAATTTTTGGCCCTTTTTGAGGTCATTTAATGCCCCTAACCTGACTTTGAAGCATTCTTAGGAGGTCTCCAAAACCCAAAAAATTGAAATAACTTTCAAACCATGGGGCCTTTTGACCTGATTCTTTTTTTGGAATGCTCTAAATCACAATTAAATTCATTTGGCCAATTCACACCTTCTAGGTCACCAAAATGATGGCCAAATTGCATGCTCCTATTTTTTTGGGATTTTCTAACACACTGATAGTGGAACTGTGAGAGTTGGAACCTTTATTTGGCCCAAAAGGGTATCCAAAAATGAAAACACATGAAACAAAAACTAATTCTAAGTACATTTTTTTGGGTGACATAGGATTGCCCTTATACCTCTAGATGCTCTTACATTAGACACCCAGGGTAGATTGAAAAGTGACCCTGTCACTTTATGAATGGTAGAGGAAATCCCAAATGGGAAACCTCAGCTACTGAAATCCAAGTTGAGTCCTTGATCGACCATCCTTTCCACTTCACCAAATACTCTTCATACTGTCTATTTCTGGTACTCCTACCCACACGATGATCTAGAATGTCTTCTATCTCCTCCTTCTTAGAAGTAGGAATCGGACATGGCTCTAACACCAACTCCTCATCTGCACCATCATCATGATACTCTGTTAAATCTGCAATGTTGAAAATGGAAGAAATATGAATACCATCTGGCAGCTTCACTTCATATGCATTTCCTGAGTCATGTTTCTTCAAAATTTTGTAGGGGCCAAATTTCTTCATTTTTAGCTTGTTGTAAGTACTGGCTGGAAATCTTTCTTTTTGTAAGTGCACCATGACTAAATCTCCTACTTGAAATTCCTTATGTCTTCTCCTTTGATCAGCCCTAGCTATATACTCTTGATTCATCTTGGTAATGTGTGCTTTAACCTCCTCATGTAGACGCTTGATATGTTCATCAAATTCTTCCGCTTCAGCAGTTGTCCTCTCCCCTTGCTCTATCTTCCTTAGCTCTGGTGCAGTCCTTGGGCTATTCCAATATACAATTTGGAATGGTGATTTTTCTGTACTCCTATTTATAGAGTTATTGTAAGAAAACTCTACTTATGGTAGAATCAAATCCCATCCCTTGGGCTTATCCCCAACTAAACAGCTCAACAAATTGCCCAAACTTCTGTTTGGCCATCAGTTTGTGGGTGATGCGTGGAACTGAATTTCAAGTCGATTCTTAACTTTTTCCACAATGTCCTCCAGAAATACCCCACAAATTTAGTATCTCTGTCAAAAACTATGCTCCTTGGAAGACCATGTAGTCTTACCACCTCTTTGAAAAACAAGTCTACAATATGGACAACATCATGAGTTTTGTGGCATGGAATGAAATGTGCCATTTTGGAGAACCTATCAACCACCACGAATACTGAGTCATTACCCCTTTGTGTCCTTGGTAATCCAAGAAAAAAATCCATACTTATGTCCTCCTATGGCCTTGATGGAATAGGCAATGGCTGATATAGGCCAATATTGTGACTAAACTGCTTGGCAACTTGACAAACCTAGCAACTCTGTACGAAATTCTTTACATCCTATGAAATTTGAGGCCAAAAATAATGTTCTCTAAGAATGGAAATGGTCTTATCTTGACCAAAATGTCCTGCCATCCCTCCACTGTGTTTCTTCTTAATCAAATTTTCCCTCATGGAACTCCTTGGAATGCACAATTGACTACCCTTGAACAACATGCCATCCTGAATCAAATAGTCTAACCACTTGGTTCTATCTACAGTAGTAGGTTCTTTACAAGCTTTACATGCTTTAGCAAAATCAGGATCCTCGGAGTACAAATTCTTGAGTTCATCAAACCCAACTACTTCAACCTGCATTACTGTAAGCAATAACTGTCTCTTACTTAGTGCATCTGCAACCTTGTTAGATTTTCCACTTCTATGCTTCAACACAAATGTATAACTCTGCAAGAATTCTACCCACTTCATATGCCTCCGATTCAATTTACCTTGGCTATTTAGGTACTATAATGCTTGATGATCAGTATACAAAACAAATTTCTTTGGCAATAAATAATGCCTCCATTTCTTTAAGGCCTGAACTATTGCATAGAACTCTTGATCATAAACAGAATACTTCTTCTTTGCATCATTCAATTTTTCACTAAAATATGCAATAGGCTTACCTTCTTGGCTTAGTACAGCCCCAATAGCACTGCCACTAGCATCACAATCCACTTGAAAAACCTTTCTAAAATTTGGAAGTGCCAACACAGGCTGTTCTGTCACGTTCTTCTTCAGCAATTCAAAACTTCTTGCAGCTGCTGTAGTCCATTTGAACTCTTTTCTATCCCCTCTTATTGTATCAGTTAGCGGTGCACATATGCCACTAAAATTCTTAATAAACTTCTTGTAAAAACTAACTAGACCATGAAATGATCTTACCTCAGTAGTAGACCTTGGAGTAGGCCATTCCAAGATGGCTTTTACCTTATTTGGATCCATTTTGAGACCTTCGAGTGATATAACAAACCCCAAATAGACTAACTCCCTTTTTGCAAGGTTACACTTCTTCAGATTAATTAATAGTTTCTCTTCCCTTAGCCTTTCAAGGACACTACGAATATGGAGTAAATGTTCTTACAAAATCTTGCTGAAAATTAAGCTATCATCTAAATAAAAAATAAATTTTTTTCCCAAGAACCTCTTAAGTACCTCATTCATGAGCCGCATGAAGGTGCTTGGGGCGTTTGTCAATCAAAAGGGCATGACTAACCACTCATAAAGACTCTCCTTGGTCTTGAAGGTTGTTTTCCACTCATTTCTTTCTCGAATCTGTATCTAATGATAGCCACTCTTGAGATCTATCTTTGTGAAGTACTGAGCTCCACTCAAATAGTCCATAAGATCATCCATCCTTGGAAAAGGAAATTGATACTTGATGGTTATCCTATTTATAGCTTGAGAATATGTACACATCCTCCACTCTCCATCCTTATTTGGTGCAAGTACTACAAGTACTGCACATGGACTCAGACTCTCTTGAATCAAGCCCTTCCTCAATAGCTCCTAAACCTATCTATTTAGCTCCTCTATTTCAGTAGGAGTCATCCTGTGAGTAGCCTTGTTAGGCAAACTAGCTCCTGGAATCAAATCTATCTGATGACTGATTTGCCTTATTGGTAGCAATCCATCTGGAACATTATCAGAGATAATATCTCCAAACTCCCCTAGTAAATCTGAAACTTCAAGTGGTATTTCACTACTACCTTCTTTATCTTTCCTAGGAATCAAAGCATAGCACATATGCTGATATTTTATGCCATCTAAACACTTCCTTCCATCAACAAGACAAATCCTAGCACTGCTACATACCTTTTCACCTTCCTTTTTCATGGGCTTCAATTTGTGGCAAACTCCATCCTTTTTGAGAGAGTATGTGTTTGCATGTCCATCATGCACTGCATGTCTATCAAACTGCCATGGTCTACCCAACAATAGATGGAAAACATCCATCGAAATAACATCACAGAGAACTTCATAATGGTAACTCCCTATTTTGAATTTTACTAAACATTGTTCACTTACCAGGACCTTATGATCATCTTTTACCCAAGCAATCCGATAGGGTTGGGGATGTTTCTCCCTCTTAAGCTTCAGCTTAGAGACCATCTCTTCTGATACCAAGTTATCAGTGCTACCACCATCAATGATCACATCACAACATTTATCCTCACACTTGCATCTGGTATGAAACAAACTCCTCCGTTGTCTTGGTTCAATCTCACCACTTAGTAGGACTCTTTCATTTACCAAGGTCTCTCCTCTTTTTGCATCCTCTGAATGTGATGATTGTGCATCCTCATCCACATGAGCAACCCTAGCTTGGCCCTCAGCTCTCCTATCTGTACTTCCTTGTTGTTGAGGGCATTCAAAGGCAAAATTACCTTCTTCATTGCAATGGAAATAGGTACCATAGAAGCCTCCTCTTCCTTGACCATGTCCTCTACCTCTTCCTCTCTAATTTTCAAAGTCTTGGTCATGGGAGCAATTGAAACTCTCATTCCTCTGGTTTTTGCTAGTACCCTCATCTTCATTTTTCTTTTGAGTTTCATTGTGGCCTCTAGATGACCTAACACTTTCCCTTCCTCCTTGACCGCACCCTCTTTGTCTTCCTTCAAACCTTTTATTTAGCTTCTCTTCAACTCGTAGGAAAAACTAGTATGCCTCTTCAACACTGGTCATTCTTACCAGACTTAATTCCTCCTGGATGCTAGGTCGCAACCCATTGATATAACGAGCAACCTTCTCCTTATTTGCTTGTGCATACCTCACTCTAATCAAGAGTCGATAAAATTCCTTTGTATATTCTTGGACTGATCTTCCTTCTTTCTTTAACCCATGCATCTTCTTAAACAAATCAAGCTCGTAATCCACAGGAATGAACTGCTTCTTCAATTTGTCTACCATGCGATCCCATCTTGTTATCTTCTCCTTTCCTCTTCTATTTGTTTCCAATTGAACCTCTTGCCACCAGATTTTGGCATGGCCTTTCAGTTTGGCCTTTGCAAACTTAACCCTATCTAGGTCCTTGATATCCTCATACTCAAAGTATTCTTCTAGTTCATTGATCCAATCGATCAACTCATCTGGTTTCAGATTTCCTGAAAATACACCCACTTCAATTGTGGGTCTTTTCTCAAACTTAGTAATGGCCCTAAAAAGCCTTTCCTTCGCATGATTCAAAACTTCCTTGTCAAGTTCCTCTTCTGGTCCCATTACTTCTTCTTCATTTTCATCCTCACTATTGTCACCTACGGCAACATTTGCTCCTCTATGGAGCTCCTCTTGCAATGCTTGTACCTACCTCTGGAGGGCTCTAACCTCCTCAGGATTAATAGCTCTGGCCCTTCTGCCATGCTCTCTTCATCGAGGCATATTCTTCACTCAAATCCACAACCACACAGTCCTGATGCAAATTGCCTCATAGTCGGCGCTCTGTCTACACACTATGGAAAACTAGCTCTGATACCACTTGATGGGGACACAACCCAAGAACCAAAATGGACACAACAGAAAGGGAAAATTATATTAACTGAGAAAATAAGCTAGTACAAATAGTACAGGAAAATAAACTTTGAAACATGCCCTAAGGGCTTACAATAGCATAAATCTAGAGATAATTTCTCCTTTCAGTACCTCCTCTCAAATTCCACTCCGAACTGCCTTTTACAATGCCAAAAATCTCCTTAAATAGACCCCGAAGGGTTAAGGACTAGGAGTACATTCTAGAGAGTGCTAGTAGGCATCCACCAACCAAATAGAAGGTTCCAAAAGTTGCGTTAGAAGTTAGTGCAAATCTAGAAGAATCCAGAAACAGTAACCGAACTTTCGAGAGGCATAACTTTTGAACCGTAGCTCCGATTGATGAATCATTTACATTTTTGAAAAGCTCTCAAAGCGCTCTATAGCCCTATGGACAAGCTTCACTCATCCCCCATTTTTTAGCCCTTTTTGAGGTCATTTAATGCCCCTAACCTAACTTTGAAGCATTCTTAGGAGGTCTCCAAAACTCAAAAAATTGCAATAACTTTCAAACCGTGGGGCCTTTTGACCTGATTCTTTTTTTGGAATGTTCTAAATCGCAATTACATTCATATGGCCAATTCACACCTTCTAGGTCACCAAAATGATGGCCAAATTGCATGCTCCTATTTTTTGGGATTTTCTAACACACTGATAGTGGAACTGTGAGAGTTGTAACCTTTATTTGGCCGAAAAGGGTATCCAAAATTGAAAACACATGAAACAGAAACTAAGTCTAAGTACATTTTTTTTGGGTGACACAAGATTGCCCTTATACCTCTAGATGCTCCTGCATCACTAATTTTTCATTACAAATGAGAGGATGTTATTTTTAGAGATTTAATAGCTCCTAGATTACTATCTATTCTTGAAGGTGAAAGTTTTAATACCTCATAATTTGGGAGATATGGCAATTCTCTCAAAGTATCAATTTTTGGCAATTCTGCCTGACAATTTTTTGTACTTGACTTTCAAAGTGGGTGCACACTTATCCTTGTTGAATCCAAATTTGTGCATTTAATGGGTTTTAGAGAACCTAAATTAATACCTATGGTTTGAAATTAAAGTTATAATTCAATTAGAGCTAGGAGATATCATTATTTTTCTTGGAAATTAATTTTTGGACATTTAATTGTTGTTGCAGGCCGACTTGTGGCTCTTCCAGTATTTAATTTTGGTTTTTAGCATTCTAGGCTAACTTTTGGCTTATATTAGTATAATTAGGGGTCTTGGGTAGAGTCTTAATGAAAATTGAGGGAAAAAGTTGAGGGTAGATAATTTATGGAAATATGAACTTGAAGTTGGGTCTTGGATTTGAATATATTTGTATCTGGTCATAACTTAGAAGGCCTTATAGTTTGGCATGTATGATGATATTTTCATGAATCAATAAAGAATATTATTTTCTCTCTCTATGGTGATATTCTCCTTTGTGTTCTCTTCCTTTTTGTTAAATCTTGCATGCTAGTTTAGGTAGCTTGTTAGATTGTGGTGACTGATTTGGAAAGTATTCTACATAAATTTTTTTGGGTCATGGCTAATGTTGTAGCTAACATATGGCCGACATGTTTTAATCCTAAAATGCCATTAAATATTTGTATAAAAGGGTTTAGGGTTAGGTATTTTCATTATTTTTTGATGCAAAATTGCTTCTTGCAGTGGTATTGAGCTGTAAGGGATTACAGATTGTAATCAAGTTGTAATCACTAGATTGTAATAATATCAGACTTGTAGTTTGGTGGATGTAGCCCAGGGATTGGGTGAACCACATTAAAACTTGGTGTCTTGTGTTCATTTCTATGTGATCTATTATTTTTTGTTCTTAGTCATATTTTCATGTAGTTTTTATTTTTGTCTGTGGTTTTATCCTAACAAGTGGTATAGAGAGAGGTTGTCTTTTAGTTATCCTCTATAGGAAAGTCTCATGGTTGAGTGGGAGTGATGGTAGATGAGGGTAGGCTAAGCATTGATAGGTTTAATGGGTAGAACTTCTAGTTATAGAAGATGCAAATGGAAGACTATCTTTATCAGATAGATTTATAGAAGTCCTTGGAAGGCAAAGCCAAGAATCAGGGATCTATGCCAAATGATGAATGGTATCTTTTGGATAGAAAGACACTTGGAATCATTTTTTTATGCCTGGCACCATCAGTGGCATTTAATATTACAAAAATAAAGACAATAGAAGAGTTGATGAAAAACCTAGTGATACTGTATGAAAAGCCCTCCACTTCAAACAAGGTATTTCTCATGAAGCATTTATTTAATATGAAAATGGTAGAAGGTGGATATTTTGCAGATCATTTAAACGAGTTTAATACTATTACTAGTCAGTTATCTTCTATGGGTATCAATTTTGATGAAGAAATTAGGGCTCTCTGGATTTTGTGTTCTTTTCTTGAAAGCTAGAATGGATTGGTAATGGTGGTGAGTAATTCTATTCCTAGATCTAGTACCCTAAAATATGATGATGTGATCAGTGTTGTTTTGAGTGAGAAAACTCATGGGAAATCCTTAGGTGGATCTACATCAGGAAGTGCTTTGAATGCACAAAGTAGGGGCAGAATGACTAAGAGAGGAAGTAACTCTAGAAATCAAGGGAAATCAAGAGGAAAGTCAAAGGGGAAGAGGTCTCAATCAAGAGGACCAAATGACTACTAGTACTATGGGAAACCAGGTCATAAAAAGAAAGATTGCTAGAATCAAAAGAAAAATGAAGGAGATAAATCAAATGGAGATAAGGAGGCAAATGTGGTAAGTAAAAAATCCAAAGAGGATGCTTTGCTTTTGTGTTTAGAAAGTGTTGATGATTCATGGGTTTTAGATTTTGGTGCTTCATTTCATGCTAAACCTCATAGAGGTTATTTCATTGATTATGTCCAAGGGGATTTTGGGCTTGTTTTTTTGGGGGATAATGAACCTTGTCAAATTTTTAGAAAGGGAAAAATTAAGATTAAGTTGTAAAATTTGAATCATTTGCTACTACATGAGGTAAGACATGTTCCAAGGTTGAGTAGGAATTTAATTTTAGTAGGGCAACTCAGTGATGAGGGTTGTGTAGTTAATTTTAATGATAAAAACTGGAAGGTTTTGAAAGGTTCCCTTGTAGTAGCAAAAGGTGTGAAAGTAGGCACCTTATATCTTTGTACAGGTCATATTGTTCCTTCTACTTTGATTATTTCAAAGAAAAATGAATGTTCAGGAACAATTGTTGTAGTTGATTAGGGAGAACAAATAGCTGCTATAGATTCTGATACAGCATTGTGGCACAACAGACTTTGGCACATGAGTGAGAAAGGTATGAAAATACTTCATTCAAAGAAAGTTTTACCAGGTCTAAAATGTGTTAATATGGATTTCTGTGAAATTTTTGTGTATGAAAAACAAAGGAGAGTGAGTTTTGTAAAGACTAGGAAGGAAAACAAAAATGGAAAATTAGAGCTTGTGCATACAAATGTATGAGGACCGGCTCAAGTATCTTCCCTTGGTGGCTCTCATTATTATGTTACATTTATTGATGATGCAACTAGAAAAGTATGGGATTATTTTCTTAGATAGAAATTTGATGTATTTCAAACTTTTAAGAAATGGAAATGCTTGGTTTAAAATGAGACTGGTTAGAAGTTAAAATGTCTTAGATCTGATAATGGTGGTGAGTATTGTAGTCATGAATTTGAAGAATATTTCTCACTAATGGTATTTGTAGATAGAAAACTATTCCAAGGACTCCATAGGAAAATGGAGTGGCTAAACACATGAACAAGACTATAATGGAGGTCGCAAGGAGCATGAGGTTACATGTTGGGTTGCCCTTACACATGTGGGTGGAGGCTATCAATATTGTTCTATATTTGATTAATAGAGGTCCCTCTACTCCTTTGGGCTGTGGTATTCTAGAGGAGGCATGGACTAGTAAGAAGGTGAGTTATTCTTTTCTCAAGACCTTTAGTTGTGAAGCTTTTGCTCATATAGACTTTGAAAATAGAACCAAGCTAGAAGCTAAATCAAAGAAATGTGTCTTTTTTGGATATGGCATTAATGAATTTGGTTATAGGCTTTGGGATTTTGAAAATTGTAAAATTGTAAGAAGCCAAGAGTCATATTCAATGAGAAAGTGGCGTACAAAGATCTGTCATAGCAACATGAGAAGAAAGAAGATGATTATGTAGTGCTGAATGATACTCCAAAAACTAATGTTCTAGCCATTCCTCATGATGTGAAACAATTGCAACAACAAATACCACACACACTAGTGAATGTGAGATGGTCAATGAAGCAAATTAGACCTCCAAAAAGATTTTTTCCTACTTTGTATTCTATTTTACTTACTAATGGTAGTGAACCTAAAATTTGTGATGAAGCTATGCAGGTGGATACTAAGATTCAATAGGAGTCTACAATGAAAGATGAAATGGACTCTTTGTTGAAGAATAAGACATGGGATTTGTGCAAGTTGTCTGCAAGTAAAAGAGCTTTAGAGAATAAGTGGGTTTATAGGTTGAAAGAAGAGGAAGGAGGTAAGAAAAGATTTAAAGCCAAGTTAGTTGTAAAAGGATTTGCACAAAAAAAGGGAATTTATTTTGATGAGATATTTTCTCTTATTGTTAAATTGACTTCTATCCGTACCGTTTTAAGTCTTGTGGCTACTAAAGATTTGCATTTAGAGTAGTTTAATGTTAAAATAGCCTTCCTTCATGGTGATTTGGATGAAGAAATGTATATGGCTTAGCCACATGGTTTTGAGGTCAAAGGTAAGGAGAACTTAGTGTGCAAATTGAAGAAAAGTTTAAATGGCTTGAAGCAAGCACCTTGGTAATGGTATCTAAAATTTGACAGTTTTATGCATGAGCATGGATATAGTAGGTGTCATTCAGATTATTATGTTTATTTTAAGAGGTTGGATGATGATAGCTACATTATTTTATGCTTATATGTTGATGATATGCTTGTAGCTGGGTCTAACATGGATCATATTAAGGGGCTAAAATGCCAGTTAGCGCATGCATTTGCTATGAAGGATTTGGAGGCAGGAAAACAAATCCTTGGTATGAAGATTTACAAAGATAGGAAAAATAGAACATTGACACTATCTCAAGCTAATTATGTTGAGAAGGTGTTGCAACATTTCTCTATGAAGAATGCTAAACCTATTAGCACACCTTTAAATAGTCATTTGAAGTTGACTAAGGAGATGTGTCCCAAGACACAAGAAGAGGAGGATAAGATGTCCAAAGTACCCTATTCTTCAGCTATAGGAAGCTTGATGTATGCTATGGTATGCACTAGGCCAGATATTGTACATGTAGTGGGAGTTGTTAGTAGGAATATGAGTCATCCAGGAATTGAGCATTGGAATGCAGTGAAATGGATTCTGAGATATTTGAGAGGCACATCCAATAAGTTTTTACACTTTGGGGGCTCTACTACTAATTTATAGGGCTATGTTAACTCAAATTTGGTAGGGGATATCGATACTAGGAGGAGTACTATAGGTTATTTCTTTACTATTGGTGGGGTAGCTGTGAGCTGGGTTTCTAGGTTACAGAAGATTAATGCTCTATCCACTACAAAGGTAGAGTATGTTTCTAATATAGAGGTAGCCAAGGAGATGATATGGCTTCAATTATTCTTGGAAGAATTGGGACATTCTCAGAAGGATAATTATGTGTTCATAGATAGTCAGAGTGACATTCATCTTGCAAAGAATTTAGCTCCGTATTCTAAGACCAAACACATATAGTTGTGGTACCATTTCATTTTGTCAGTTTTGGAGGATGGATAGTTAAAGCTAGCGAAGATACATAAAAATGACAATCCAACAGATATGTTGACATAGGTTGTAACAAGGGAGAAGCTAAACTCCTCTTCAACTTTGATTGGTCTTCTAGACTAAACATGGATAAAAGAATAATAGAATCTAGGGTGGTTTGATCTAGTGGGAGCCCCATATGGTAGTGGTATTGCTATAGGATCGGTCTCCAAGTGGGAGATTGTTAGATTGTGGTGACTGATTAGATTACTAGATTATTAGATTGTGGCTGATGTTGTAGCCGACATATGGTCGGCATATGGCCAACATGTTGTAACCCTAAAACAACATAAAATACTTGTATAAAAGAGTTTAGGGTTAGTTATTTTCATTATGTTGTGATGCAAAATTTCTTCTTGTGGTGGTATTGAGCTATAAGGGATTACAAATTGTAATCAGGTTGTAATCACTAGATTGCAATAATATCAGACTTGCAGTTTGGTGGATGTAGCCAAGGGATTGGGTGAACCATGTTAAAACTTGGTTCCTTGTGTTCATTTCTATGTGATCTATTATTTTTTATTATTGGTTATATTTGCACATAGTTTTTATTTCTATCTATGGTTTTATCCTAACATAGTTGAGTGTGCCAATTGGCCTAAGTTACTCCTGACCTACCCTACATCACATAGATGCTAGGATGACCAGAAGAATAGTTGTACAAAAATAGTCAAGGATGATTCCTCAAATCTCCTTAGTGTTTCAAGGACACAACAAGAGACACTCTATAGTTTCAAGACCATACCCAAAATTAGAAAACAAATAAAAACATGTCCCATGCCCTAAGTCTTCTAGCTATGCAACTCAAAGAACCTTATCAGATAAGGACACTCAATGAAAATCAATAATAGTTAGCACACAAATAAAAAATCATAACATAGCTCAAGCATTAAGTGTTTATGTTTGAATATTTAAATGTGTTAATTGATACCAAGTTTTGAGGATAAGGGTCAAATCTTTTGAAGTAGGTATGATCACATGATGAAATTGCGTAAGAACAAACTAGAAAGTGTTAAAAAATACTCAATGTCAAGGGTTATGTTGAAAAATACAATTTTGGTGGTGTTGAAAAACAACATTTGTGAGTTGTGCTAAAGACTAACATAGCCAACAGACCAAAGCTAACACTATTATGCCCCCTAGACAAAGACCAATTCCAAACCAAGGTATCAAGGACAAGGCATGATGGAGAAAGGCCAAGTGTTGACAATAGGCACTAAGAAACAGGAGTGCAAAAGGCCTCAAGTAGCTCTCATTTCTAGATTTTCACCACTTGGGTTTTTTTTTGGAATTTTTTTTTTGGAGATACGTCAAAGTGCTTATTACTAAGATGATCATTTTTTAGGATATTTTCCAATTTGTAGAATTTTGACAGTATATAATTTTTTTGGATTTTTGAAATATACCATTTTATTTATTTATTTAGGATCAATAAATATGTACAAAGATGCCCCCAGATAGAATGGGCATCATGGATAGAACTTCTTTAGGTGTAAGACATTGATTGGATTAGGGAGCTTCTCTCCCTCCATTATAGACAATAAATAGGGACTAGACCTAAAAGTTGTTGTAATAATGTAAGGTCCAAGCCAATTAGGTTCAAATTTAGCCTTTTGATCTCTATTCTATTTATTTATAGGATTTTCACATAGGATAAGATCTCCCACTTGGAATTCTTTTGGGTGAACCTTTTTGTTGAATGCTTTTGACATGCACTTTTGATAGACCCTCATATGGTCAAATCATGCTTGGCATTTCTTATCTAGAAGTTCTAACTCTTGAAGTCTCATGGTGCAGTAGTCTTCATCTATAACTAGACCTTTCAAGGAAAATCTAATTGAAGGAATCTCAATCTCTAAAGGTAACACTACTTTAGCACCATATGTAAATGCAAAAGGAGCAGCCCTGTTAGGAGTATAAATACTCATTCTATAGGCCCACAAAGTTGTATTTATTTGTAAGTGTCAATCCCTACCATTATTATGCATTTTTTTATGTAATATTTTGAGAATGGTTTTATTTGATGCTTCTGCTTGACCATTAACTTGGGGGAAGTAAATGGAGGACCAATGTTGTTTTATCTTGAATCTCTTACAAAGTTGTTTGAGGTTCTTAGTTTTAAACTATCTTCCATTTTTAGTGATAATCTCGAAAGGAACTCCATATCTATAGATAATATGATTCAGAATAAACAAAGAAACTATCTTTCTTGAGGCAACATAAAGAGGGATAGCTTCTACCAATTTAGTGAAGTAATTAATAGTAGTGATAATAAACTTGTGTCAACATGATGATTTGGGATGAATCTACCCAACAAGATGAAAGGCCCTATGCTTAAATCACCAATGAGAGATAGAAGGAATGAGTTCCCTACACGGAGCATGTATTAGGTTACCATGTTTTTGACACTTTTCACATGACTTTGCAAAAGCTATTGCATCTATCTGCATCATGGGTCAATAGTACCCTACCCTAAGCAACCATCGAGCCATGGGAAGACCATTTGAATTTCCCCCATAGATACCATCATGGATGTCAACTAATGCTTGATCAAATTCTTCCTTTTCTAAGCATCTAAGAAGTGTTCCATCTAGACCCCTCCTATAAAAATCTCCATAGATAAGGGAATGGTGAGAGGCATTTTGAATAATGTTTCTATGTTTAGATTGATTAAAGATGCTAGGTATAATGGCATCATTAAGGTATAAATAAATGGAACCATAATAGGATGAATTGTGACCAAAAAGGGTACAAATAACATGACTTTCTTGGAAATCATAGATAGGGTGATGTATCTCTTTCACCAAGAATTCAAATCTTGATTCATTTTGGTCTAATTAAAGGAGTCAAGAAAGTATAGCCATAGCATTAGCTTCTTTTTTTTCTTCTCTAGGGATTTTCTAAAATGAGGCAAATGTGAAGTATCATCTCAAGGAACCAACCATTTTCTTGTAAGGTACAATTTTATTATATTTTATTAAATAATTTTAATTGACTTGGTTGATTATCACTTGTGAATCATAGGTGTGTAACTCTATAATTCTCCATTCTATAGCCATCTTTAGTCCATTTGTTAAAGCTTCATAATCATCAATGTTATTTGTACAAGAAAATTTGATATTCTTTTGTTGTACAAACTTAGTGTAGGATTCATTTTCTTGTGATGACAAACATTGAGGCAACTGTATAATTTTTGGAGCTTCATCAGTACCTAAATTAAATACTTCTATTGATTTAATAAGCACTTAAGATCTATCTTGAAAATAACTATGCAGATAGTCAAATGCCTCATCTTGAAGCACCTCAGAGAGGTTTTCACCCTCAGATATGTCCTTTATTTTCACTTTTCTTTATTTTGACACTGCCACATAGTGGTTTTTTTTCATCAACTCTCTTACTCTTTTTATTTTATTTTCTTTTTATTTTGTGACTAAGGTAATTGATGTCTGGATCTGTCATGTTGGTAGCCAGTTCACTAGTGGAAGAGACTATGGGTTCAATACAATTCAAATAGTAGGCTATCCCATAATCATTTTGAAACATTAAAAGCTCAGGTTCATGATTGTGTTGGGACCAATCAATCAAATCAGGATGAACAATGGGAAAATCAATGACTGGTTCAAGGTTATGGATATGAATGGTATCTCTAGTGAGCTAAGAGTCAAAATCTATTAGGTAACTTCCTAAACTACCCAAATCAAGATTTTTCCTAACAAGTGACAAATCATCCATGAAGGTAACATGTGAGTTCAAATCATCTCAAATAGGATGCTTACACCATGAAGGCTTGGGATGCCTAGACCTTGAAACCTCAATATCATCAAGGGTCACACTCTCTTGGTCTAAATTTGCAACTCTCTCATGAGATACTAGATTATCTAAATCTCCCCAAAGGATATTAGTAGGAGGAACCCAATCCTCACACTTATCTTTTTGATTTTCCAAATGAGGTATGTAATCTTCTTCTTCTTCACTATCTAACTTATCAAGGATAGGAGCAACATGAAACTGATTTGCATATCCTAGGCTAACCAACATCTTAAACTTGCATCTAAAAAGACCATGAATAAGAGGTTCAGCTCTAGCATCCAATCTATTAATAAGAGGGCCATGTCTAGGATAGCCCATCTTCTTGAAAAAAGTATACCCTTTTCCATAAGCTTTAGGAGAGGGAGTGAAGTTCTCATTTTGAATATACTTATCTTCTTTATAAATCCAATCTCTAACAACCACATCTTCTTTGTAATCTTGAATAGGAACTGATGACTATACGAATGTGTCAAATAATGTCATAGCTAAAGAGGAAGGTTTCATCTCTTGTGAAGGTTTACCATAAGACCTAGGTGAAACTGGTAATTCTATGAGGGCATTGAGTTGATATCCTCCCATGCCAAGGTCTATGGATTTGAACTTGTCTTTACATTTAGGTAAAGTTGCACCAAAATCGTCTGCTTCTCTATTGAGGAGAACATGAATACTTGCTGAAATCAAGTTAATAGATAAAGTATTATCTCCAAGTATACAAATATATGTTCCTTTGGAAGAGAACTTAACAAACTGATGATAGGTAGATGGTACTACTTGCATATCATGAATCCATGGTCTACCAAGTAAAATATTATACACAAGGGGTCCAATGTAAACTATTTGGAATTTAAAATATCTGTTTCAATAGGACCAACCCTAACAAGAAGGATAGCCAACCCCTTTTAACTCCTCTCTGCCTCATCATAGGATTTGATAATAATCTTCCTTATGGTATCAATAACTTGCTTAGAATAACCTAATTTCTTTAAAAGACTCAAAGAAAAAATGTTAGGCCCAACACCCCAATCTATCAAAACACACCTAACATAGGTTCTATGGATCATGACCTCAATATGAAGGGAAAGATTGTGTGGATGGGTCAAAGATTTATCATCTTCCTTCGAAAAGGAAAGGTAATGAGGGATAGCAACTTGATTAACCATGTTTTGGAATTTATTGACATCTTAATTTTTGGGGACATTCACCATGCGCAAAGAATCCTCAATGAATTGTTTTGTGTCTTTGAGACAACTCTAAAAGCTCAAAGATAAAAATTTGAGTGGGGGTTCTTTGAAATTGATTAAGAAGATTATAATTCAACCTAGGATTAATAAATGATTTTGAAGGAACATACTTGGATTGCACTTGTTTTGGCTTACTTAGTTGGTTTGAACTAGGTCCTTTGATGACAAGGAGACCTTGACTTTGCATAACAAAATTGAGACTTTGGGAAGACATATGCTTAGGTTTACTTGACACATTTGAATTGGGTCCTCTAATGACTAGGGGACCTTGAGATTACTCTCTAGAGTGATCATCCCTTAGCACCAAAATAGGTTTTTCACCAAGGATAGGAGAGCTCAAATATAAAACATAACCACTAGGATCTTTGTCTTCCATCATGTTGAAACTTTCTTCTACAACCTCAAGCATATTGACAACATTTTATGCATTTTCATATATGCAATTGATTGCAGCCTTTCCATTCTTAGGTTGGGAAGCTTCCCCTTTCTTGTACTTGGGAAAGGGCTTTTTGAATGCTATGTGTTCAAAATTGGTATTTAATCCATCTATTTCAAGTTTTCCATTCTCAATAAGATCTTGAACAATATGCTTAAATCTCCCACAATTTTCAATATCATGACCAATGCCATTATGAATCTTGCATTAGGCCTTCTCATCTAACCACCATTGCTTAACTTTAGGTATATAGAACTTTGTAGCATGATAAGGATGCACAAGATTATGACCAAGGAGTTTTCTGAATATCTCTTCATATGAATCATCCAATTGTGTAAAGTTATGTTTCTCTCCTTTGGGCCTTTCTTGATCTCTTGGCTTGTTACTGTGTTGATTGACACTAGCCCAATGGATAAAATCATGGTCTTTAGGCTTAGAGGAATCAAAAAATCTATCAGTAACCACTTGTTTATTCTTATTCTAATATGTGTTCTTTCATTTATCCTTGTTATTGTTGATATTCTAACCATTGTTATTATTGTTTCCTATTTTTTGTCAAAATACCTTGCTCTCTCCTCAATTCTAAATGTAGCTTCAACCGTGGTATCAAAGGACTCAAAAACCATCTTCTTAACTTTGTACTTCATCTTAGGAACTATTTTACTAATGAGAATTTCAATATTTTCCTTCCTAATAATAGTCCTAGAATAGTGAGAGCACTATTGTCTCCATCTTTGTAAGAAAGTAATAAAGGATTCTCCTTGATTTGGCTTTGTGTGACACAAGTCCAATAGTGTGATAGATCATGAAAGATTGTATCCAAAGTGTTGAATAAATATCTAAATTAACTCAGGGGACTTCTTAATAGGAGGAGTTATATTTGTAAACCATTCCATTGCTTGAAACTTAATACTCCTTGGAAATAATCTCATAAAATATGAGTTCTCATGATGAAACTCAAAACTCATTTTATAGAAATCACACATGTGATCATTTAAATCCCCATTCCCATCATATTTTTCATATTGGGGGATCTCAAATTTCATGGGAAAATCTTTAATATCAACACTCTTATCAAAAGGATTAGAAAAAATTAAATCAAGAGAAAATGAACTCCTGGGTGCTGATATTTGCTTCAATTATTTGTTCAATTGGTCAATTTCTTCTTTCATAGAGGGATCATGCTTTTCAATATTTTTTTATACATCAATGTTGTAAGGGACCTTAGCACCCTTGTTGATTAAATTTTGAAAGCATGCACCTCTATTTTGGTCCACATATGCTTCCATACATTGTTAAAAATGTGAGTCTAGTTTCATACCCATGAAATCATAAGGATTATAGTCAAAGTTTGAGCTACCACCTCCATATCATGAACCATTATGAGCTTTTTCTAATGGTTTTCTTGAAAATCTAGGAGGTGTTGGTCTCCAATAATAATCATGTCTTTAAGTTCTCCTTCCTCTAGGGCTAGGAGATCAAGAGGATGTTCTTGAGTGTCTCCCACTTCATGGAGTCCTATGAGTGGTGGATGGAGGAGAGTTGTTTCCACCACAAATGTGCACAATGTTGAATTGATTATCAAGTTGTGAAGCCATGAGAAGTTTTTTTTGTTTCTTGAAGAGATTTCCTTTCCATCTCAATACTAACCTACCTTTCTTCCTCTATGGATCTAAATTGTTCTTCCTTCTTAGCTTGTTCTTCTAGAAAGGGTTTTCTCTCACTCTCAAGTATTTTGAGTTTGACACTCACATAACCTAAAGGTATCGTGAGTGGTGTCCATAGTCTTGACTGTCTAAACTGGTTACCAATAAATGTTGCATTCACACAAGTGCTAGAAGGTGTATGCATGAATATGCGGCCTCTGCTAACACACACACTTCAACACGGTCTTTATTTGCGGATTCATCCCAGAATGAACATTGGATTGTTCATTCGAAAATCATCCTGCAAAGCGACCTGTTGCCTTCTATCTAAAGGGAATTGCTTGTCAGATATCGTCAGATTCAAGGTGTTTAAGCAACCAGACCCTGTAAGAATGAAGGATTTGAATGAAATTTAAGCTATATGAATGTGCAAGTAATCTAGATGAAGTGCAAGCAATTAATCTAAGAAATAAAAGACATTAAACTAAAAATGTATGCATTATTAAGCTAGATGAATTTAAACTAAGAATGCAAGATATATGTAAAAATATGAGAAAATGTGAGTATGAATTCCAGCAGCGATTCGATGCAAATTCTCCAAATTCATCCTCTCAAAATGAAGAGATGAGGGTCTCTTAAATAGACTTCCTTGGAATCCATCAACGGTTGAGATCGATTTCAATCAACGGTCAGGATTAAAGGTGAAGTTCAATCATAAAGGGAGATTCCCAAATTTAAGGGAGTTAATAGATTTAATTTGAGTAAAATAAGGAGTTAACTGGTTCAATTTAAGTAGAAAAAGGAGTTAACTGATTTAACTCATTTTTTATCAATAGTGAACTGGAAATTTCCCTTTTTTGAACTGAAGAGAGATTTTGGTGAAATATTTAATTTAATAAAATGAGATATGCTCTCATAATTACCTTTTCTATTTAATTAAATAATATATTACTTAATTAGAGATACATTTCTTATTTAATTAAATAACTCCATTTAATTAATTAGGAATGGCTTCCCATTTAATTAAATAACTTTGTTTAATTAATTAGAAGTAAGTACTCCATTTAATTAAATAGTTTTGTTTAATTAATTAGAAATACCTTTCCCATTTAATTAAATAATTACATTTAATTAATCAAGATAGGCGTATTTATTAAATTAAATAAATTTAATTCCATAGTACATTAGCCTTAAGATATAATTTAATTTAATTAAAGTATAAATACTTAATAATTAAATTATAATTAAATCAAGTAGGTTTAATGTGACTAATATGAGTACGTACTATAGGAATTAAATAAGAAATATGATGAATGCAAATTAGGGTTTTCTGCATCTGACAATTAAGTCAAGTAGTAAATAGCAAAATGAGAATTGCCTATTAGAATAGGTATTAGGATTGATCAGAAATAGACCAGAATTGGTTAAGATGTCTATGAGCCAATTTTGGGGTATTACAGAAGGCTGACTAATTTGATCATCATATTGGGATTTCTCTTCTTGATATGCATAATGCTTACCTTTCAGAGCCCTTTGGTGTACATCCAAATATCCATTCTCAATATGGGGTGAGGTTGATCAAATGTCAACATAGTATTCACCACTTTTATTCTTGTTTTGTCGAGTCACAATCAAATCCATATCCATATCTGATTGAGGTGATGCTAATGGTATACTTAACTCAATACGGTCACTACTATGGTCAAACAAAGCTTCTGGAATACTCTTAAGAAATTCAAAAACATAAGTTCTTTTCCCTTACATCTTTGATGAGTTTAAATTCGTAAGAATTTTCCTAAGGGAAAAATTCAACCAAGAACTAAGAACTCAAAAACAAGCACATAGTAGACCAAAGAGAGAGAGAGAGTATGATCAGAATGATGATATATTCAATATGCCAAAATAAGAGTACACTAGGACTGCATGTATATAAAGGCTTCTCAGAAAGCACCTAGAATGTCTCTAGAAAAAACCAAGAGATAAGACAACTAAGCATCTTATCCAACATTCTAGATGAATGGATAAGAATGAAAAAGTGTCATATGTGTGTAGAAGATTCCTATGTTGTAGACAACATGTGCTTAAAAAAGGTGCAGACCCCTATGATGTCATCATGACAACTCACAAGAGTGCACAAACTCCTAAGTGTCTCACAAATAAAACTAATAAACTAATAAAAAATAATAAACTAATGCATTAACTTAAGTAAAATTAAGTAAGTGTAAATATTAAAGTATGTATTTACACCAACCCCCCCCCCCCCCCCCCCCCCAAGTGTAACTTAGGGGAATGCCCTTAAGCTTACGAACTAGGATGAAGATGCAAAATGGGTCCTAGCTACTAGGCCATGTTAGGTACCCATGTACATAATGAAAATGCAATCTCTCATAAAGTGGGGAAAGAGGAAAAACCTCATGGGAAAAACCCTCCCCCAAAAATAGAGATAAATAGGGATGCATCAATCGATGGAGTAATCAAGGCCCCCCCATTACAACATACATCCAATATATACATAAGAGAAGAATGAGAGAAGGAAGAGAGATAGAATAGGCTCCTCCCCAAAAAGAAGAATGCTGACAAGTGAAAGGTGCTCCGATGAAGAAGTTAGTCCAAGAATGCAAAATGGTGTTTCTCCCCTTAGGAAGAAACAAAGGAAAAGGTACACTCCTAAAGATGTATGCTAGACCTAAAAACTGCTCAAGTATCCCTATCCTAATATTGATGCTCACCCATTTGACATGAGGGTCAGAGTGAGCCCTTGCAACAACTATAGAAGGATCACCTTCATCAATGAGAAGATGTAAGTCCTCAAGTATGTCTCCCAAGTCAACTAAAGATGGAGCTAGAAGATGAGATGTACCATGTTGTGATGGACCTTTCACTATGGTAATGCAAGCATGTGGACTAGATTGATGTGATCTCTCACTGCAACTATCAATAGAATCCCACATGTCTAAACCTGTTGAAGTACTCTCACTAGTGTCACTATCAATTTCCACTGTGTATGATGTGCGAAGAGAAGTAGAGGACAAGCTGGGAGAACTTTCCTCAAAATGAACATCCTTCTCCAAAAATATCTCGTGTGTCTTTAGATCCATAAGTTTGTAAGCCTTTGCATTATCTTCATATCCGATGGAAGTACAAGGCCTAGGTGTTGGTGCCTTGCAACTTCTAGAAGATAGGTTTGCCCATGCTGGACAACTAAAGACTCTAAGGTGACTCACAACTAGTTTTATGTTGCACCATGCCTCAAAAGGGGTCTTGTAATCTAAGGTTGGATGAGGAGACCTATTAAGTATGTGACTAGCACTGCTAATTGCTTCAACTTCTAATGTAGGATAAAGAGACTTGACCTTGATCACACAACTTTACATGGTATTGAGTGTCCTAATCCTCATAGTTGCAACATCTATCTTGTGTAGACTAAATCTTGGTGGATTCTAAAGATCAATCCCCTCAATTCTACAAAAGTTCTTAAGTCTTCTGTCTACATATCTATTCTCATTGTCCACCCTTAGTACTTTGATGGCTTTCCTTGATTTATGTTCAACATGAGTCTTGAAGTCTTGAAGCTTATGAACCACTTCACTCTTGTGATGAAGGAAGAAGACCCAAGTGAATCTTGAAAAATTATCAACAAATGTGAGTTTGTAGTGGCCTTGGCTGACTGAAGTCACTACAAAAAGTGTCTTGCTAAAACCATTTAAACTAGCTGAAGAACAACTCAAGCTCTAGAAGACTTCCCTTTATCATACTTCTCCTTGAGATTTATATCCACTAAAGAAGATGAACACTCTCCCTTAGAAAATTTGATGTTAGGTAGACCTTTGACCATATGTTTAGAGAAAATTTGCTGAAGAGAGTAGAAGTCAAGGTGACCAAACTGCTCATGCCATAAGTTGATGTTTGAAGTAGAGTGAGTTAACAAGTCTTGAGAAGGAGACTTAGGCACAAAGTGGGAGAATAAATAAAGCCACTTGTCATCATTGACTTTCCCCAATGCAACCAATGAATCATCTTTAAGACTTTCCACCATCACTGAATCGGGAAGGAACTCAACTTTATGACCATCTCCAAGGCGAGTGATTTGGTAAATTGATAGGAGATTGGAGCTAAGGTTTGGAATGTAGAGAAAATCCTTGAATTCCCCATTTTCCATTTCCACATATCCTTTCCCTTCAACTTCCATTTTAGTATCATCTCCCATGAAGATGTGGTACCTTTGACTGCTTCAATGAGGAAAAGTCTTCCTTTGAAGAAACCATGTGGTAAGAGGCACCTAAGTCAAGTATCCATTCTGAAGAAAAACTTGTGTTTTCCATAAGTGCTTGCCCTTTACCCTCTGAAGAGGTTGGATTTGAATCCTTGGAAGTACCTAGCACTTGAATCTTGTTCTTCCTAACTAGGTTTTTTAACTCAATGATTCTTTTTGTCTTGCAATGATGCTCTTCATCATTTGACTTTTTGCAATATGCACAAAAGAGTTTGTCCTTATTTTTATTACTTCCCTTCTTATTGGAAGAAGAGTTTTCTTATTGAGAGGATGATTGTTGTGTCTCAAATTGTGTTTTTTGCTTCCACTGCTTCTTCTTCTTGTTGCTTTTCCCCCCTTGACTTGATTTGTGCTCATCACTAGCCACTTAGACTTTGGTCTTTGATGACTTGAGAATTCCTAAATCCATCAAGTGAGATTGTTCAACAATAAACATCTCTACAAATGCATCAAAGGAAGGCTTGTGGTAAGTAGATTCAATGGTCAACCTGTGAGTATTAAAACTTGAAACAAAGTTGGTGTTCTTAGAAGTTAGCCTCTTCAGGATGTGATGAATCAACCTATCATCCTTCACGAGATTTCCACAATTTTTAAGAAGCGCCCTATACTCATTGACTTTGATGATATAATTCTAAATTTTGTGAAAATTTTTAGGATCCAAGAGAAGTATATCATCCTCAATTTGAAATCCCTTTTCTTCATCCACCTTACCATAAAACTATTCAATTTTATCACAAGCTTCTTTAGATACTAAACAATTTTTAATGTGAAAGAGAAGATCCCCATGTACACAACTCCTGATAACTCCTAAATCTTGTCGATCTTGATTTTTCCAATCAATGAGTTTATTAGCATTAGTAGGTTTGGTAACCATACCATCAACATAAACACTATATCCTTTTTCCATTAATTTACTCCATGCAATATCTTTCCACATAGAATAGTTGCATGAAGTTAGAGGAGGACATTTAATACCCATGATGTAGAAATGAAAAGAGCTCAATAGAGAGACACAAAAAACACAGTAGGCACCCCCCCTTTTCACTCAATCAAAAGACCTCCCCAAAAAAGATGCTTTTGGAACTTTATAAGTAGTGTGTTTACAATGGGCCACTTGTCAAAATGAAAAAAGTGGACTTTCTAATTTTTCTTTTACAACTACCTTATGAGGCTTAAATCAGTCACTTAAGCACAGTAGCTCAAATTTATAACAATTTTGAAAAAGAATCAAAGCTTTACAATGTCAAAAAAGGCCTAATTTTGAAAGTGATAGATTTGTCTACACAACCCTAGAATCTGACTTCAAATTTAGAAAGTAGACAAAAAAATAAGTAGTTTCAAAAAAATGGAACTTGAAAAAGTGACCAGATTTGCCTATACAGAGCTTTTGAAGTCATAAAATGCAGAATTATGTAGGTACAGTCACCAAAAAATGCAATTTTCACAAGACTTGTGCACCAAAATTAGAAAATATCACCACCACTAGAAAACTCAAGAAATTCTACCCAATTTCAAAAAAAAAATTGTACCTAAAATGAAGTGTGAATGTTCGAGTTATGGGCTCACAAAGTCAGGCTACCAAACTATAAAGCAATCTGGAGAGGGGTTTGGAGCAAAAATTGTGATTATAATTTTTATGGTCAAATGAACATCAATGTAGTTATAAATCTCCTAGGTTTGATGGTCATATGACTATCAAATTTAACTTAGCATTTTGCTGACATCAACAAAAAATTTGCACCCTAGGAGTTGAAGATCTTGAGTGGTACCGAGAACACAATGTAGTTGCTGAGTTTTGAAAGATGGCATTTAGAATATACTAATACCATGCCTAAAATTTTTGATGGAGATAAACTCAAATGCCAAAAAATGCAAAATAGAGGCTACCAAAATTCCTTGATCAAAACCCTATCACGCGTGTTGGAAATCTCATGTCGACTGATCAGTATACTATGTCGTGATTGTGATCCTCATGCACCAAAAAATATAGTTGAAAGAGGCTGGAATTTTTGGGATATGCAACTTTTCCAGTCATCAAGATTAGGAGGGTTAATCCTACATTGGTGGGTTTGCGGAGTTATAGAGTGTTTAAAACCACTCAAGCCATAAACATAAATAAATAGCCTTGCATGGTGAGAGTGAGCTTTGTTATTGACTACTATGATTGGAATGTGCATTGCAGGGTGGAATATTCTTGAGGCAAGAAATTTAGTGTGTGGCCTGCTGGTGAGAAAATGAGCCTATATTTCTGAGACTTGCTAGATTTGTACAATTTGATCGCACTATAAATATGCTTGTGATTAAACTGAAATATACCCTCCAAAAATGGTAGGGTTGGGGTGTCACTACTCGGTTCTACTAATAAAAATTTTCTCTATAGAAATTAAATCCAAATAATTTTGACAAAAATTATAGACAAATAAATGTAGATCTAAAATAAATCAATTGAATCTGCAAAAAATGACCATACCTGAATTGCAAATCAGGGCCTCCAAGTTCTAATTTGCAAAAAAAAAAATTCCTCATAGTTGACTTTGGGCCAAGGTAGCCAAGTTTATAGTCAATTTTCATCAGTTTAGTCTTCTAGATGTAATGGTGAGGTCAGATCTAGCTCTAGACACTCGCAATTTTTGTAACACTCCAGATTCAGGCTGAGGTGTTGAAGCAAAAGTGGTGTCGAATGGCTATGTGATAAGAAAATCTCCAAGTTCCTCTGATACCATGTAAGAATTTTCCAAAGGGAAAAATTCACCTAGGAACTAAGAACTCAAACACAAGCACACAGTAGACCAAAGAGAGAGAGAGAGAGTATGATTAGAATGGCAATAGATTCGATATTCCATAATAAGAGTACACTAGGAGTTCCTGTATATAAAGGCCTCTTAGGAAGCACCTAGAATGTCTCTAGAAACAACTAGGAGATAAGACAACTAAACACCTTATCCATCATTCTAGATGAATGGATAAGAATGACAAAGTGTCATATGTGTGTAGAAGATTCCTATGTTGTAGACAACATGTGCTTAAAAAAGGTGCAGACCCCTATGATGTCATCATGACAACTCAAAAGAGTGCACAAAATCCTAAGTGTCTCACAAATAAAACTAACAAAATAATGCAAAATAATAAACTAATGCATTAACATAAGTAAACTTAAGTAAGTGTACATAGTAAAGTATGTATTTAGACCAACATAACTAAAGGTAATTGTTTAAAGATGACTTGAGATCACTTTCCTTGATCTACTTGATATTTTTTTGTAATCAACATGACAGAAAAGGTACTAGGTGATAGGATAACCCTATGAAATATTCATACCAAATTAGAATAGTAAAAACACTCACTTTTCCAAAAGAGATGTGATGAGATAGAATTTTGCAATAGGCATAAACCAACACTACCATAGAGATGCCCACAACTTTGGGTAAATACCCTAGAACATATGGACTAGGAGGACGATTTACCCAAATTATAAATAATTAAAATTGAATTTTTTTAAGTTGATGGACAAGAAATTACTATGACTCTACAAGAATAATATCAAAGAATCCAAAGGTATATATCTCTCAACAAGAATGGTCTCTAACAAACTGACTCCAAAAAAGGACACTTTTGAAAGCAAAGATCACTAATTCACAGGGTCAAAGTACAAAAGGTGCAAACAAGTTTCTAACAATGGGTAAGTAGCTTAGTCTAAGCTAAATCAACCTAGCGAGACTAGAAATAATAGGATTCCAAAGAAGTTTGATCATAAAGTCTTGATTTAGGAACTTAGATTTTATTTGTTTTAAATATCCAACTAGGTTTGATAAATTTTGAATCATAAACCAGACATGTAAGAAATAAATTAGGGATTTCAAGAAAACATCTTTAAACAATGAGCAAGGGACAAAGCAACCTTGTACATAAAGAAGAATCATGTCATAGTATTAGTCTAATCCCTAGAACCACCACTATGTATGTTCCCAAAATATTTTCCAATCATGCACATAGCACTAGAAAATAAAATTCGAGAACACTATGGTTCTTAGTAATGTTCAACTCTGCAACTTTTGCAATCTAGAATGGGAAAAATCCAATCTTGGTGCACCAAGATTTTGACATATTCTAAGAATTTAATCAATTGGAGATATTGAGGAGATTTGACAAACCAACAAAAGAGTAAACCCATGGGGATTTCCCCTACAAGGACATTTATATAGTGGTTTCTACAACCACATCAAAAATAGCTATTATTGCTTGAGGTTTCATCCACGTGGTTGACCCAATAAAGGGATTGTCCACTACGGTTAACACTCTCTAATCAAGGAAGACTCACAAAGTTGAATCACATGGGGACTTGGTTTGGATCCAAGGATTCCAAGTTTTTGATGTGTCCAAAAGGAAATAGAGCATACTCTTTGTTGGCCTTGTCTTTTGTATTTGCCAAATGATTGCCCCACTTTAAAGAACCTAGGGCCATTTCATTAAAGTGATCAAAACCCTAATTCAAAATTCATGAATGATAAGTTAAAACCCTCATTTTGTGCCCTAGTCTTCAAAAGGGTTAGGATTTTCAAAATAGTGCGAGAATGCCTTTTTCCCTAAGTTTTCTTTTCATAAAAGATGACTTTATTTTTATTTATGTTTCCACATTTTGGCCTCTTATTTTCTAAGCCTACCTTAAGAATGGTCATGTTTCCTATGGATTACTATGAAGTCTTTTAAGCTTAAGGAGGTGATTTTTGTCAACTGTTAATCTTAGTAAAATTGATGGATAACACTTACCCACGTTGTGGAGTTACACAATTTTTAAATAATGTGGCAAGTGTTGTTGAGCCATGTAGTTTTTGCTGATGCAAGACCCTATTCATGTCACAAAATTCTAACATGGTCCATGTTCCTATAACCTCAATGGTCATTTCTTTCAAAATGGCTCAATCTTTTCATAGTTTTGATGTACCATTGATCTGGGCTAGATCAACAATCAATGCTTACAAAAATATGTAGTTGATTGAAGTTTAAATAATGTAGGAAAGCACTTTCTTGACACCTATCCAAGGTGATGATAGGTGAAGTGTCAAAGGAAGATCTCAGCTATGTTTCTTACCCACCCTTGATCTTTGAAAGATCAACATCTGGTGCTTGCCTGCATCATGAAGATGATCGATGGTTAAGTAATACAGGGAAGCACCAACATGATATGTAGTAAAAGATGACATCATGAACCCACCTTTTTAGAAGGTAATAATGAAGTTTCTGTCATGGCACTTGTCAAAATGTGTTGGTTCAAAAGGATATTTACTATTGGTCAAAGAAGTCGACTGGATGTTAATCATCGATCTAAGAAAGATTGATGGTTGGCACTTACCCTCATTTTGAAGTAGCAAGCATTTTAAGTAATTTAGGGAAGCACCAATCTAACAAATTCCAAGTGGGACCAACTAGGATGTAGATGTGCCAACGTGTGTCAAGTTGAAAAAAGGTGTTGAATTATGATGCCAATTGGATTTCACTATCAAAGATTTTGTTGCAAAGATGTTTGAATTTTCAAAACCATAGATCTAAAGGTAGATTGATTGTTGGTGCTTACCTGGATTGACAAGATGCAAGAACTTTAAGTAATGTGGGGAAGTGCCTATTTGACATGTGGTTATGATTTCAAAGTTGTAAAGCAATTTTTCTATTTGAAACAAAGTCATCTAATGATGTGAAATCGATGGATAAAATTCAAATTTGAGCATGACATGAAGGCAATTTCTAAAAGAAGTTCATATAGCTAAGAAGTCATTCATGTGATCTTAATACCCTGATACAATTTGCACATTCACCATTACTGAATCATATAATCATGAAGGATTATTAGAGCACAAGGGTTTTTAGAGATAGGGCACAAAATTCTACTAACTTTTTAGCAAATTGTAGCAAACATTGTAGAGAAGGAAGGATAATTCAGCTGGTGAGTAATCTGTAACTTTTGAAATCTTGAAATTGGAATTGTGTGGAAATAATTTTCTCAAAAGATGCCTCCATGGAAGGAATTCTTTGGCCAGACTGATTATCTAAAAAGGTCAGTGCATGATAATTTTCTTGAGCATCTTCCTCCATTTGTAAATGAAATAATAGCCAATAGGGAGTTTATTCAAAAGAACCCTAGGTTGATTGTAGCTGAGGGTTTTTATGACAAAGCCAATTACTTGAGAGATGCCTAGATTTTTGTGGGAGAATTAGAATTATTCAAAAAGTGGTTTGCTGAGACAAACCTAGATACCCCTATGAGTAATGTTGATAAATTTGACATTGTGAAATTAATAGTCCCCTTGGTTTTCTTTGAGAGTGATCTATTGGCTAACTTAGCTAAAATGTATGATCATATTACTAGATTTGTGAAGAATTATGTAGGAGACAATCTCTTTAGGGGTTTTCCTAAATTGATTAGTAAGGTTTTCAACCTCAACCCTAATCATGTTGTGCATGAGATTATTGACATGGATGACCTTCAAGCAAGGTATGATGCATAGAGAGTGTATCTAAGAGTAGGACCTTTGTAAAAACATTTTACTAGAATTGGGGCACTACTCTTGGTCACACTTACTACCTTAGAGCCACTGATGAGGAAATACTTCAATCCCAGGGCTCAAGCTTTGTACTTCACCCTCTACAAAAACTTTGGGATAGATAAAGGGGAGTATATCTAGGGCTCTATTGTTCTTATTATGGCTTAGACATTTCAATTTGGAATGAGTAGTATTCTTGATTTTTCCATTTTTGTTGTCAAAGAAATTCATAATGGTTTGGTGGGAATATCACAAGGAAAGGTAAACAGACACTTTTGATGGTACTCCCTACTTATGAACATATGTGTTTATAAGAGAGTTACTTTTTTCTCTAAGTGAATGGAGTTGGAATTAATAAAGGATGGTGAAAAGTTACCAGTCTAGTTATGGAGTGTTGACATGACTTGGGAAGCTAGGAATGCTAGTTATGTAAGGTTTGACTAAAATTTCGTATCCAGGCTCAGATTACTCTTAAGAGGAGATAGCCCCAAAATTCCACAACCTCTATTAGAATTGATTGGGCCTAAGGACCATGAAAATGGACTATTGGTTTGTCACAACTGGGATGATATAATCTTATATAATGTTTTTACAGTGATTAGAGTGTATAGTTTTTTGGGAAAACCTCGTGTTTTACATTTTCATGTGCCTTTGAAGATAGGGATAGTAGAATTACTATGGAAGATTAGAACTATTAAAGAAAGGGACATGATTGGTAAAACCTCCATTTATTTTTCAATAGATAGAATATGGTAGAGTCCCATGCAAGGTATATTGATCTAGAAGGATTCTATGATATTTCAAGGGAGAGGACAAAAGCCAAAAATATTACATAGTAAGTATACTTCCTTGAAGATATTATCAAGAATATCTTCTCATTGTAGGAACAAGAGGTTAGGAAGAGAAATGCATAGTGTTTTAAAAAGTTATGGAATTCATTAATGCTTTTGAACCTAATTATAATTCTTTAAAAGACAAAAAATATTGGGGGGCTAGAATGCATGTATTAATGAATAATTTTTCTCTAGTGATGCAAACCATGAATGAGAAGAAGGCTACATATGTTAAAGCCTAGCATAAGAGAGTAGTAGAGGTGGAGAGAAGAATGAATTGCAGGATGATAGTTGTTGTAGGTCAGTACACATTACAGAAGAGTGTAGGATACATTATGGTTCAGAACATACTACAAGTTCCCCCTTACAAAAGGCCAAAGCCAGAGAGCCCACCTGCAACTAGTGCACCAGAAAGATAGAAACTAGAATAAGGATCCTCTTCTCATGTGGAAGAGTATTCCCCAACACAAACCCTTATCACATTATAAGGTGAAGCATCCTTAAGAGAGCAATTAAGACAAATGGGTGGGGAAGGGGATATAATTGTTACTTCTATAGCCATGGAAAGAGGAGTACCTCAAGATCCTCCTATGCCCTCCTTGGACCTCATAATTTCTAACTATCAAGGTGAGGAGATAGATCCAATCATTGCTCAAGCCTCACAAAAATTCATAGATGTTGAGAATTTTGTTAAATCTAGGGCTTTTGCACAATCTTTGTGGAGAAAGAATATAGGAAATTTTGAGAAAGTGTGTAAGAAAACAAAGGTAGAACAACCTGGAAAACTAGTATCTAAAATTGAGGAAGAGGTGAAATCTAGATTTTTTAGTGATTTTGTGCAATTAGTACATAGGTTCAGGAGGCAATTAGTTAGAGAGTTAGGAGTCCTAGTTTTTCCTAAGTGGGACATAGCTAATATTACAAAGAATGTGTAGTATAAGATAGAGGAGGAAATATTACAAGCACATAGGGGAATCAAATTCAATAATGATCATCAAGCCCTAGTTATTTTCTCAATTGAGAAAAGAGATAAGACCAAAATATAAGAAATTTCTAGTGCATAACATACTAGTACTCTCATAGTATATAGGGTTGATGAAGTGGGTAGTCAACAAATTACTAAAATGGCTAAAGAAATATTAGTGTTTGGGGATGTGGTCTCTGGAAAATAATAAAGTAGGTTCTCAGAGCTCAGTACCAAGTTTGAAGAAGTACTAAAGGTATATGAGGAAAGAGGAAAATAGATACAATTATTGGAAAATTAGATATCCCAAATGAATAAACAACTTGGGAAGAGGAAGATAGGAGAATCCAACAAACCAAGAATTGTGTATCTTGGGCCACTAGTTGAGCCATTTAAGTCTGCTCCCAATGTTAAAATACTAGTCACCCCATAGAGGCCTAAGTTTTATACTACAGAGGAATTTGAAGAGGAAAGAGAAAAATTATGGGAAATCCATATAGAATTGAATAATTGGTATGAAGAAAATCTTAGGCAAGCTATGATGTATTTGGTAGATAGAATTGAGTAGCCAAGATTTTATAACTAGTTGGCAAGAATTATAGATATATGGGATGAAATAAAAGGAGATGAAGATAAATTGAGACCCATTATGCAAAAATGGAGTGAAAGAAATAAAGACATTACTATTATATGCATATTTGACATCTAGTTACCATGTCACCAAATAGAAAAGATTTTTTATCTACTTAATAAAATGGAGTATTTTGATAAGAAACAAGTTTCTATTTAGAAGAGAATAACAATTTACCTTTTCCAAGTACATAGCTGAAAAGTTTTACCTTTTTCCTAGTGCTCTTAAAAAGGTTGATAAAAGAAAAGAAAAGGAAGAGTGGAAAAAATAATTAGATAAAATATTATGCCAAAGAATGAATAATGTTGTAAATGAAAAAGGGGCATACACTATGGGAAATGAATAATGATGAGCTGATCAAAGTGAAAATAATTTTACAATGTTATCAAAAAGGACCTTGTTGAAATAAAAATAGTTGGAAATTTTGTAATTAAAGTGCAGAGGAAAATCCTAAATTTTGATTGGCCTGATGGCACTACTTTTAATGAGTGGAAAGAGAAATTTATGTTTGTAGGATAGGTGGTAGAAGATGATGGGGTAGAGGAGGATGCAGAGGTAAATGTTACCTTAACATTTCATGATGAAGACAGTGAGAACCCCTAAGTTGAGGTTAGCTTGTAGGTAATAGAACAAGATAAATCACTCTCAAGCCTGATAGCCATGTACTTTGAAGAATTAGAATAAGAAGAGAACAAATCATTGATTTCACAGTTTTGGAAGTGTAATAGAAAAGTAGCCCACCTAAGAGAATATCTTGATGTAAAAGATTTTTCTATTACACACAATTTTTGTCCTTTTGTGACTATTGCAGAATGTAAATATCTTTTTTTCAAAAGAATATCTATCAGTTCTCTATGCCTAAAGCTTGTTGCATCTCACACTATATAAGTGAGATTCTAGGGCTAGAGAAAAGGTTTGAATAATTGAGCTTTCTAGTTTTATTAAGTTTTTCTGATCTAGTACTCTTGATGTATATTTTGTGATATGTCATTCTAGCAAATTTTAAGAGAATACACCCATTTTGCAAGATCTAGATGTCTTTTTGTGAGTCATGCAATTGTATACAATTCTCAAAGAAAGTTAATGAAGACCATGAACTATCCCCATTTATGTTCTCTCAGAATCTTGTCTCCAATTCTATTATATTGCTATTTTGAGGTTGTAGAAACAAAACATTGTCCAATTGAATGCAACTGAGTTAAATTTTATGTGAATTCATTATTTCTTTTAATTCAATGAATTGAGTAAATGCTTTAGTGATATTTATGGTATTTCCATAGTAATAGGATTGGTGTTGATAAGTATGAGATTTGATGAGAGCTATTTATAATTATTGGTTGTACTGCAATCAATGTATGAATTGAATAGACTCTAAATCCCTAATAAATAAGGCAATGATCTAATTATTTCAATTTGCATATGGAAGGTCATAGATAAGCACCAAGTTCAATTTCAAAATCAATTTTTTTTTTACTATTCAAGATTACCAATGCTGGTTAAAACTCATTTGCATTTGATCTCTCAGTCTTAGTTAGCTATTATTGTTAAGACATATTTGCAAACCTAAGGAGAATAATGACCTTATCTACTATTAAGAGATGTGTGTTATTGTGAATTGTTATGGGATGAGAAAATTAGTGTGTCTAACATTGTATTGAAAATTCTTCCATCCCTTATGTATACCCACCTTGGTTCTCCAGAGCCTAAGAGTAGAAAGCAAGTCTTGGTTTTGTTGAAGTTGGATCTAGATAAGAAACATTCATAATTTTTAATGGGAAGTAGATGATTTCTAGATTTTGTGAGTTTTATTATCTTGGTATTAAGCTTTGTTTCTTAGAAGTTGAAAAACACGAACAAAATGGCATCTCCACCAGGGAGTTTGCTTAATACATGTTATTGTATAGAATGATCTAAAAATTCTTTATTTGTGGTATACATGCATGTCATTGATCTTAGTGTTACTAGTGGTTATAGTGGACTTATTTAGTGAAAATCCTTGAGAATTTAAAGAAGGAGAATAGACTAAAAGTACCATGGACTCACAACTATGTGTATAGCCCTTATGAAGTATCTTATCTATCAAACCAAGAGTTGCAGTCATGTGCTTTTTGTGATTGGTTCCTTTTATGTTACAATGTTATGCTGAGTTTCCTTGTGTATTCCCTTTAAAGTCAAAAGATATTTCATTATAATCTTTTCCCTAAAATAGGGTGGCAACTTTGTTAAGGTTTTGGGGCTAGTGCTTATGTAATAAGACATTCCCTCTTTATGACTAATAAAAGGAAGAATATAAGAGCCTACACAAGGGCCAATCCTTATATACTCTTATATATTGATCTACCATAGGGTGATAGAAAGAACCAAGGAAAGAAGAAAGTACATCCCAATTCCACTTAGAAATCCATAAGTAATACATCAATACACCCTCAGTACCAACCAATGGTAGGAAGGAAATCCTCTTCGTTAAGTTTTGAGTAAGAAACAACAAGGATTTTGGGTGGGATATTTAGCACCCTAGTATAAGAAGATCATGTTTATCATGATAAGAATGTTTCCCCAGTAGGAGATACATTCAATAGATCAAAGATGAATTATAGGTTGGGATATGGGAATCCTATGAAAAATCACAAAATAGTCCCATTTGTGGAAACCAATCTTATAAACCTTGATGTTCCTACTAATTCAAAAGAAACTTCTATAGATCCTAAGAAAGTATGCTTAGAGATAGAAGTATTGACGAAATGGGTTATAGAAGAGGAGGCCAAACGTATTCATTTGGAAAATGAAAGAGAGCAAGTCACCTTGAATACTATTATTAAAAGAGATAATTTTCTCAAGAAAGTGGCTACCTTGAAAGAAAAAAACAAGAAGTTGGAAGAAAGGACCATAGTCCTTCATGCTGATGTATTAGGGGATATAGATAGCTTAAGTCTAAGGATCTAGAATAAGAGAAGCTTACAAACTAGAGGCAAGAACCTGTTATTTCTCAAGTCCAAGCCTATAAGCCTATTCAAGTAAATCCCATGGAACCTCCTATTAGAAAAATAGATAAAGGGAAGGTTAAATCTACAGAAATCCAAATAAATGAACCCAAAGTTTTACCAAGCAAGACTGTAAACCGTACCTTTTTTAAACTAGATCTAAATTCAGAAAAGGCTAGGAAGTGTAGACACCTAAATTTGATTACACCACTTTAGTAATCCTATTTAGCTATCTCTAAAGGCATCATTAATTAAATTCCTATTTAATTAATACTTTTTCCATCCCCTAGTTGATTAATTTAATTAATCATCTATAGTCCTAATTGATAAATCAAATAACCCATTATTTATCAATTAATCCTATTCTCTTATCTAATTCCAAAACCCTCATTATTAAATAAATCTATTTGATAAATAAAGCCCTCAAATCTAATAACCCCTAAACTATCCTAAACCCCCTTTTTAGCCTAATTCACCCCATCCACCCATACTAACCAATCTTAGCCACTAACTCACCCACCCTCATGAATGCCATCCACTTGCACATCTCTAACAAGCTTAATCTAATCCTAAACCATCTCTAATCCCCCCTAACCTTGTCACATTCCCTAAGCAAGCTTAAGACTTTCCTAAGCCAAGAAAAGTCAACAATCTCAACTCCCTCCAAAATATCCCAACCACTAAGCTTTGGATGCTCTTACAAAGGCCATAAAGACTCTTACAAGCCCATTCATTGCTCTTACAAGCCATTATGAAGGGTCTTTATGAAGATATTATCCCTTGATCCTGCTTTGTTGACTCATCCTTGCCCTTTTCTCCATCCTCTCACCCTATGACATGTGTCACTCCTTGATTGGCTATAAGGAAGCACAATCCATGTGCTCTCCTCTCATACAATCTAAGCCCTCCATGAGCTTTTCTCCATCCTTGCATCTTAGCCCTCAAATCCTCAAGCCCTTTGCCTATAAATTGAATGCCCTCCCAAGCCATTTCTTCACAATCCTTGAGTTAAAGTTATAATTCTAGTTTAAGAAACAAAGCCTTTAAACCATACCCTTATAATGCCAAATTGAGAGCTCACAAGGCTACCAATTTTTCATTACCCATCCATCTCCATTGAAGCTAGTTTTGAGAACCTTGAGCATACATACCAAATATAAGAAAATAGACTCATCCCTAAATCAAGTGACCATCCTCATTGGGAGATCCATTCTATGGCTCATATTCTCATTTGAGGGTTTCACTTTGTCTCTCATATATGTTATGATTTTTATGCTAGTTAATGCTTTGTTCTCTTAAAATATTAGTATTTATTGCTAACATATTTCTCATATATAGGAAGGAGAAAGAGGATTTGGCAAAAGAACTTGAAAAGGTTGAGAATGAAGCTCAAGCAGTAGAGACCAGGAGGAAGATTCAATTTCTCAAATCTTTATCTACTTTAGCTTCTTGGTAAAAATTTTATACTGAAAATAAAACTTCCATGCCTACTTGTGGACCAATAATATCTAGCCAAGGCATATCTCAATCTGCCCCTATATCTTCATCCACTACGAGTATCCAAATCCCTACTTTCTAGAAACAACCATCCCAAAATATTGTGCAACATCATACTAATATAGAAAGCACATCCAATATTGCTAGTTTTCAAAAGATACCTATATATATGGAAAAATTTAGATAAATATCATTTGTAGGAATTCATGGTTTCCCTCATCCTATATCCTCTGATTTAAGAGACCAAGTTGTTAAGTTCTCTAGAAATAATGTTGTCACTGGTGAAGAACATTTGAGAGTTTTCATAGAAATGTTGAATGAATTTGAAGTTGAGCATGAAGATGTGGCAATGAAATTGTTTGTTTATTCTTTAATAAAAGATGCTATTGATTGGTTTAGAAGGTCACCAGATGATTGCATCAGTTCTTGGAATAACATGGAGAAATTGTTCAAAGAACAATATGGTGACAATGCTAATGATATTTTCATGTTAAATGATTTTAATAATATTAAGAAGAACCCTAATGAATCTACATTTTAATTCAATGTGAGATTCCAAAAGCGAATGTACAATTTGCTTTAGGTTATGAAATTGAATGAAGATGTTTGCCTCATGACATAATTCAATGCTTTTGATAGCAAGATGGTGTATCAGTTAAGAGATAAAGAGCTTAAAACCTTGAGGGATGCTTTAAGGATTGCAATAAATATTGAAAATAATAGAAAAGCATTTGGCAAGTTAGGTAGGAGAGATGACCCAAAGCTTTTCAATCCTAAGAATAACAAGAAACAAAATGATAAGGTTCAAATACGAAGAAGCTTGAAGAACCCACAATGAGTCAAATATTGGACTTGTTAAAGAAGATGAATCCACCAAATTTTAATCCAAATAAACCAAATATTGGTGAGAAGAATCTATCAGACAATAACCATTTCAATAGATACCCAAGAATGCAGAATTACCCTTATACTACTCAATGGAAGGATGGTAAACCAATTCTCAACCAAAAACAAAATGTAAAGGATAAGGGTACACCAAATCCTTTGCAAAGAAGCTCTATAAACATTAATGATGATGTACCATCAATCACCTCACTCTGTAGATTATTGTGTTGTTGCTCTGTCATTTATTTTAGATCATAGTACACATAATGAAGAAGAAGATGAAAAGTGCCATGATGATGTAAGATGTAATATGGTAAGCATGTTTGATGATTACATAAATTCTTATTTAGATAAGCATGATGATGATGTCACTAGTTGGAGAATTGCTTATCGAACATGCCATCAACAAGTATTCTCAAATGATGAAAATTATAATAAAGACAAGGTATGTAATGTATCTTCAAATGTTAAAAATATAAATCTGAGGATGCCTTCCAAAGAAGAGATTAACAAAATTACTGCAAAGATGATTTCTCAAGTGCACAGTAATTATAGTTTGAGGAATAGGACAATTGGGAATGATACTACAAAAACTTTTGGTATATTTATCAAAGAGATTACACACAAGATGGAAGATGATAGCAAGAAAATTCATACAAAGAAAAAAAGGGCTAAAATAATAAGATTAAGAAGTGGGAACCAAAAAAGAGAGTGCAATTTAAAACAAGTGACACCCCTAGGGCAATAGTGCAAGAAAAAAATTCAAGATATGATTTAGTTAAGCAAATTATAGCACCTTTTGTTTAGAGGACTTCTACTATAGGTATGCTTGTGAAGCCCACTGTATCTAAGCCTATTGATATGATATCCATGTTGTCACAAATTACTATTAAAGTACCTCTATCTAAATTATTTAAAATTGATGAACACAAGAGCAAAGCCTTGTCATTGCTAGGTGGGATAGGAGATAATAGTAGTGTGTCTGAAACAAACCTCACTTAGCCATCCCTAGTAGTAGAGGAAAATGGCATTATATCTAAAATCCCTCAAATGTTTTTGGATGACTCATCACTATCTTATATAGAAGATATTGACCCATTTTTTCTCAGTCTATTCATAGTAAGAAAAACTCTTAAGAATTGTGTGATTGATTCAGGAGCATCAAACACCATTATGCCTTTTAAAGTTATGGAATCCTTAGGTCTGAAGGTAGATACCAAGCAAGGTAGATGTAGGGATATGGATGCTAGAGAAGTCTCTATTATAGGTATTATTAATGCATTTATGTTCAAATTAACTGCATACCCTAAGGTAGAGTTGACTATGTCAATTCTTATGCTTGATATTACTTCATGTTATAGGATGTTACTCTCTAGAAAATGGAGTGCTGCCATGGGAGGTAGTTTACAATGTGATTTATCTTATGCAACTTTCCATATAGGAGAAAAGGCTATCAGGGTAAATAGGGAACCAAGGGTTAACTAAATTCTAGGAGAAGAAATTGATAAATTTTCAACTTGTTTCATAGGCATAGTGTGAATGCTTTCAGGGAAGAATTAATCATTCAAGAGGTTGAGAAATTGCTTGTAGTAATTGAACAAGAAGTGGAGTGTTGCATGGATTCACTAGTCTTGTGGACCATGTAATTTGATGGATTTAGTTACAAAGAGGGTTTAGGAGTAAGAGTCATTTTTGTATCCCTTGAGAAGAATACTTTAAGGTACTCATTTACTATGAAATTTTCTTGTACCAACAATGCAGTAGAATATGAAGCCCTTCTGTTAGGATAGAAAGTTGCTACCCAGCATAGAATCAAAAAGTTGCTACCCAGCATAGAAGCAAAAAATTGCATGTTATAGGTGATTTTGAATTGGTTATCTCCCAAATAAGAGGAACCTATGCCTCAAAAAAAAAGGTTGAAGCAATATAGGAATGCAATCTGGGACTAGATAGTGTTTTTTGATGCATTTGGTATTTCATGGAGGGATAGAAGCCAAAATTAAATGGTAGTTTTATAAGAAAAGGTAGCAACCAACCCTAAGGAAATTTCATTTCATGAAATCTCACAATTGGAAGTTGAAAAGAGGCCTTCAATAACTGATAATATTGAGAGTTGGCAAGTGTTTGAAGATGATAAAGATATTTTAAACTTTATGTTGAGTCAAGATAAATATCATCATCAGGAAATGGATTGTAGTGAGCTAATTGAAACCATAAATGGTAACAAAACTATTTTTGGCCAAGAGATTATGTAGTTGAAATCCAAGAAGGTTCCCAAGGGGTTAGTCATTTTGGCAAATATTTTTGATAGTCAAGATAGCGTAAAACCTTGGACTAGAGATCCAAACCCTCAAGAATTAGAAGAAATAAATCTTGGTACTAAGGAGGCTCCCAAAAAGGTCTATATTAGCCAAAACTTGCTTGTTGGAATTATAATACAATTGATTAGTTTACTGAGAAAGTATAGACATGTTTTTGCATGGTCATATGATGACCTAAAGGGTTATAGATAAAATCCATTTCAACATGTCATACCACTAACGGAGAATGTAAAACCTTTTAGATAGAAGCAAAGACCAATCAATACCACTCTAGCCCCCAAAATGCAAGAGAAATTGATGAAACTGAGGGATGGAGGAATAATTAAACCAATTAGAAATTCCACCTAGGTCTCAAATCTGGTACTTTTCTTAAAAAGGAATGGAGATGTAAGGCCATGTGTAGATTTTAGAAATTTTAATATTGCATCTTTAAAGGATAACTATGGGTTACCAAACATGGAAGTTATGCTTCAATAAGTATCTGGTTTTGAGCTAATGTCCATGATGGATTGGTTTTTAGGATACAACCAGGTCCTGGTGAAAGAAAGTGAACAATTCAAGATAAATTTTACAACCCCATGGGGAACCTATGTGTATGTGAGGATGCCATTTGGTTTAATCAATATAGGTGGCACTTTTCAAAGAGCTATGCATGTAGCATTCCATAAGTATATTGATAACTTTATGGTGGTATACCAAGATGACCTTACAACTAGTGTAAATAATCAAGACTAGCTAGGTTACTAAGAGGGGAGGGATGAATCAGTAACCTCAGAAACCTTAAATTAATTCAACACTTAACAATGTAAATCATTCACCATGAATTGATCTACTTTACTTGCAAGCATAAGAAACTAAATGATAAACATTCATGACACATGAACATAGAATTTGGTGACCCAGAAACCTTCCAAATAGAAAGTAAAACTCAGGTGGGGATAATACACAAAAAACTTCACTACTACAGTATAAAGTTGGCTTGTTAAGGCTTACATTGACCAGTTCTAATGATCTACCCTTTTAAGAGCAATTTGGACTACTAGATCCACTTGTTAGACGTTTTAAAAACATACAATGAAGTATGCACTCTATTAAGAGATTTGAAGAAAGACTATTGAGTCTACCCTGCTAAAGGATTTAGGAAACTAATTCACCTATTAGGATGAAATAGTGGATCTGACCTACAACTTGATTTCTGATTAGATCCTTGAAGTATAGATAACCTTTTGTGATTGATATAACTTTACTGCTCCTTGTAGACCTTACTAAATACTCTACTCTTCTGCTAATTTGCATTCACTCTTCTCAAAAAATTACATATCCATTCATCCATATACTCTTACATTCATTATACATTGCAAATGATACAATACATTACATATATATACCATTCCAATATTTACAATTACAAGGCTGGCTAAAACACAAGTAAACAAAATATTATTGAGTTGGCCAAATACTAGAAACTTGGGTTCTATAAGTTGACTTGGTGAACTTCTTATACTTGATGTCCACTGCATTACTTGGCATCATCATGCACTTGATCGAAGTAGAGGCTTCATCCATACTAATCATACAACATAGCTTTGAACTCGATGACCATTGGAGACTCACTAGATATAGTGTCACTTGGTAGATATTGAATCCTTTATTTACCTTTCTTTCACTCAGTAAACACTACACATCCATCACTCAATAGACACTAGCATCTCATCACACAAAATAATGACTCAGTAAGTGCTCTGAAGCTTGATGACCACTAACTACTCAATGATAACTACTAGACTGAGCACTATTTGCTTTGACTCAGTAGCTTCTAGAATGCTTGGTATGAACTGCTAAACTGAGAAAACTTACTTGGCAACCACTGAATGCTCACTATAAACTATAGACTGAGTGATGAGCTCAGTAACCATATAGAGTTGAAAAAGTGTTGTCACTAATGAAAAATATAACATAATGCCAACAATCTCCCCCTTTGGAATTAGTGACAAAAACACTTATAAGCCAAGACTTATCTACACTGGCATACTAATTTCAATTTTTCAAAATTTATCTTTGTAATGCTACTATATATACATTTGTACATATCTCCCCCATACATAAGTCATAATATATACATAGTCTCTCTCTCTCTCTCTCTCTCTCTCTCTCTCTCTCTCTCTCTCTCTCTCTCTCTCTCTCTCTCTTTATTCTATAAATAGGTTTATATATGCTCTCCCCCTTTGTCTCTACATATCTCTTAATCCTACTTTTTGACAATAATGCCAAAAAGTTATGCAATATATTCAAATAGAGACATCAAAATGTGAGAGGAACTTGGAGTGTACCTTGAGAATAAGAGATAATGTCTTATCCTAGTTGTCTTGCAAAATTTTGCAGGTGGAGAATGCCACTTAAACTTCTACTAAAAGTTCAATCATATGGTCTGCAATAGAAATTTTTTTATCCTGGACTAATGTTTTTGAATATGCAATATGTTTTTGCATTGTTTCCATGATTGGAAGGATCATGTTTTGAATATGTATCAATGTGGACCTGATCCATGCTTCTTCTCACATCAATTCTACCTGCATATCTAACAAAAAATCTCACCTTAATGTGATGTGCTAGCTTGAGCTAGGGTCAAGATGTAGCCTTTGAGTACTTGCCTTCATATCTACACCAATCTCATTTAGTTTCTCTTTTATCTCCTTGGTGTACTTGGTAATATCACAAAGCTTTCCAAAAAGAGATGTTACATTGGTGAAAGAATGTTCAAGTTTGCTCAAAATTGAGGATAGTTCTACCTAGTTTATGGTAATGTGCTCAAGAACCTTATTATCAAACTTTTTCTCTGCCTTTTTAATTAACTTTTCTTGACCAGATGTATCCTCATTGGACTTATTTACTGCTTCTTCCAACTATAGAAAAATGTATTAAGATGAATCCACATCAACACCTATAGCCTCTATTAGTATATTCTTTGCATTTTCAATTATTCTGTATTCTCTGTCTCTTTCCTCTATTAACAACTTATGCCTTGCCTTCTGTTCCAAAAGCTAACTAACCAATCTCATTTCTTCAACTATAGCAATATCCAGATCCAACTTGGGAATTAAAATTTCTTTGTCCAAATAAATATCATCATCAATTTCCTTACTAGTAAGTAGAAGTTTTAGAGGTGTCCTTGGTTCTACTTCTAACATTATTTCCTTGGACTTAGAAATAGAGACAATTGTAGAGATACCTAGACTTGCCATAAAAACTTGAATAGGACCAACTGGAGGAGAACTAAGAGAAATGCAAACTAAATCCAAAATTGATGTGCTACCAAAAATTGAAGTGATAACAGGTGGAAATCTAACTGGAGCACATACAATAGGAGCACTAGTAGAAATATTTACAACTGATGTACTTACAACTATATGAAAAATTGAAGTTGACAAAATTGTAGAATTGGATGTTGTATATAGTGTTGATGTTGTTGACTTAGGATCTGATGAAGACAAGGGTTGTATTTTGGTAGATTAAGTGGTAAACACTTCCATTATTGATACTTGTAGCTAAGAGGTAGCAAATAGTGACTAAAAAGATGATGTGTTTGTTGTAGACGTGATCACATTTGTTGAAGCTATCTCCAACCTTGATAATGTAGCAGTCATTAGTGGAGAATGAGGAAGGGAGGATATAACTTGTGTGGCTAGTCTCATTGGATCATTCTCTTCATCTCCTTCCTTGTTTTCCTCCTTAGCTTCTTCCTCTTTCTCTTCATCATCATTCTTTAATGCTTAATAGTCCTCAACATCAAAAGTGACACATGGAGTGTTATCTTCTTCATCATTGTCACTATCATCATCATCATCATTGATATCTAATGGATCTTCACTGGGCTTGTGCAAATGATAGATTTTTTTCCACATGTTTGTAGCATCCCTAACTACATGCTCAATGTCTTTGATCAAAATCAAACATGTATGAAATCTGATCATCATTTTACCTTCATTCTTTTTCATTGTTGCCTTAACTTTTGCATCTGTGAGACTAGGTAGTAACTTTCTCAAAGATTGCTCATATATATCTTTTGCTATTTGTACAACTGATTCCCACCTTAGCTACAATCTTTGCCAATAATTCATTTGAAATCTAAGCGGCAATTTGATTAAGGGAATATTTCCATTTTCCCATTTTATAGAGTACTAGCTCCTCAATTTGCATCTTCTCAGCATCTATTCTAGTTTCAAACTTTAAGGCTTTGAAGTTTTTGATGCTCGCACCTTCTTCCATTTGTTTCAACCTTTCTTAAAATATGAGTAGAGGCCTACTCAATAAAACTTCACTACAACCTTTCCTTTTTGATCTCCTTATAAATATAATCATGGATGCTTTGGGTGGCTTGATAATAACTACCATGCCCTTCTTTTTCAGTTGCTCTGCCTCTTTCTCAGATTCTCGCTCTTCTTCTTCTTTAGATTCTTCTACATCCTCTCCTTTTCCCTTAGTAAGCATGAGAGGGGTACTTGTAATTTTCAACTTGGCTACCTTCCTCTTACCTTTTCTTATAGCCTAGAGTAGCCTAATTTCCATCTCTATTCTAGCCTTTTCCTCATCATATATTCCAAAGACAAGTAGCTTTGCATCTACTAGCTCATTGACCAGGGCTTCAATAATGTCTTTAGTTTCATCAATGTTAACCTCATATGGAAGAGGTTTAACCCATGCAACTGTAGGCCTAACTTCCTATATATACACTCTATCATAATCAACCATAAAATATACATCATCTTTATAATCTTCAACTAGTTTGGGTGGAATCCTGAACCTATTGTTCATCTTCTCCTTGAAAACTTCAAAGTAATTATCCATAATACTATAAAAAATTTCACCCATTTCTACAATGAATTCATTAATCTAATACAAAATTGGACATAATCCATTTCTACAATGAAAATAACTTTTGAACATAAACGAAAAGACATATTGACAAAGAACCAAATTTACAAGGGTTATTCTTTGATGTCCTAATACTGTCCATATTCTTGTTCAATTGCTTCAACAATAACTCTAACAGATCAAATTTTTTATTTTTCTTTACAACGTTATATGCTAGAAAAACTACCTCACGTGACACACTGTTCAAATGACTGGAGCTATAAATCTTGTGAGCAATGATGTAAATACCAAACCTTAATTCTATGTTAGATACTATGCTAATCTTCAAACATCTATCATCCCACATGGCTAGGGTTTTCTTTTGAAGTTCACTCTAACCTAGGGTTTTGGTAGTTTTGGCCTTATTCAACATAGGGAGACCTATGATCTTATATATCATTTTATTTGTGATCAACATTGGCTGTTCTAACCACAACTAACCATTATGCACACAATTGAAAATATACCTAATCCACTTAATTTGAAAATTCCTTGGCATATGTAGAATATGGGCTAATCTTTTTGCCTCTAAATCCTTATGCTTGAATTTCAATGAACCATCAACACACATTTTTGTTGGTGTAAATAAGTATTTACTTATTACACTTACTTATGTTTACTTAGGCTAATACATTATTTTATTATTTATTTAGGTGAGACACTTAGGAGTTTGTGTACTCTCATTGTGTTATGCAACTCTAATTATGCACATGGTGTCTACAACACAAGAGTTTGCATCATTGACCGAGTTCTCATATTGACAACATAGTTATCCACATTCCTAATTTAGCACATGTTCTCTACACCACTAATTTGTGTGCTACACCATTGAAGGCTTATCCTCACATCATCACACTTAATTATGTGCATAATGGAGGATAACCCATATCTAGTGGATATGTGTCTAGTTGTATGACTTATCATGATGCTAACTTCTATGCATTCTAGAAGCTCTCCTAAATCCTTTATATACAAGAACTCCTAGTGTACTCTCAAGCTAGCATATTGAATGAATATCATCATTCTAATCATATTCTCTCTATTTTGGTCTACTATATGCTTATGTTGAGTTCTTTAGTTCTTGGGCAAATTCTGGCCTAAGCCAAATTCTTACATGGTGTCAGAGCTAAGGGTGATTCTCTACAAATAGCCATTTGAGACCATTCATGCTTTAGAACCTCAACACAAATCTAAAGGATCCATAGAAATTGGGAGTGTCTAGAGCTAGATCCAGCCTCACCATTGCATCGAGAGCATCGATTTGGTGAATATTGACTTTAAATTTGCCTATGTTGGGTGAAGGTTGATCGTGAGACAAATTTTTTTTGCAAATCAAAACTGAGAGGCCCCAATTTGCAATTTAGGTATGATCATTTATTTGATCTAATTTTTTATTATTTAGATTTTCATTTAATTTACTCTCTACAAATTATTTTTCCATCTGGGTATTTTTGAAATATTTCGCAATTTTGCCAATCGATTAGGTAGAGAAATTCTTTTTGCCAAACTAGGCAATGACACCCCAACTAGGCTATGTAATTTGGTGGAATTATTTTAAATTATTGCAATGCTAATTATTTAATCTACAAGCTTTATTATCCTTTTAAATTTGAGCTAAATCCTAAAAATGCAAGGTGTACTGCAACTTGCTACGCAAAATTTTTTGTCGTATCATACACATTCTAGCCAAGCCTATGAGTCTGAGGGTCATTACAAATTTTTGGCAGTAGAGATTCCCATTAGAAAAGCCCCCACCAGTGGGCAAGTTATTTACTTTTTTTATTTGTGATACATACCTTTTAAAAACTCTGCATACCCCACTGCCCATGAATGTGGGATTAAGTTGAGAATCTGGTGGTGAAAATTATACATCAGTGACCTGAGTTAAAAACTAGCATGCATCACAAAAATTTGGCAATAAAATTTAAAATGATATGACTATCTAAAGCCATGCATCATTCTCCATTACCTCCATGCAAATAATGCCCCTACCCATGCGGCAACTTATGGTTCACCCAACCTACATACGCCAACTACAACATGCAGACTGACATAAGCCCCAATCAATGTATAGGTTAGACCTAGTCAGCTATCATAACTATCCAACCAACCCAATACCTATGTGACACATGGCTAATAACTCTATGATGTGGACACCTGGCCATGTCATCATTTATATAGTCAAAGAATCTAAGTATAGTCAAAGAATCTAAGTCATCACATGTGGTAGCCATACTAGCCCTATCATCATCCATGACTACAAAATTTGTATAGTCCATACATGACTCATGGAAAGCCATACAAATCTATACAACACTGATGTCATCATAGGCCAAGGGGATGCTAATGTCATCAATCCACTATCTTAAAATTGATGAACATTTAACTATCAAAACAAGGAAAAATAGAACTATTGTGATAGTTATATGACTATTAAATTTAACCCCCTCATTCGTTGATGCAACTCCTTTCTAGATTGATTTTGGTTTTTGTAGTTTGACTTTGGGAGGCCATAACTTAGACATCTAGACTCAAAATCAGGTGCAATGTTTTTTTAAATTAGGTAGAGTTTCCTAAATTGTTCAATGGTGTAGCTATTTTCTAGTTTTGGTGGTGCAAGGATTGTTCAAAAATTAAATTTTTTGGTGACTATACTTGTATAATCCTACATTTTTCAACTTCAAACACTCCATATGGGCACATCTGGAATCAAAAATAGGTTCTTTTTTTTGAAAGTGCATTATTTTTTGTCTACTTTCTAGATCTGCTATCATATTGTAGGGTTTTGTGGACAAAATTGTCACATTCAGCAATAGGGCCTTTCTTTTCTTTGCAATGCTTTAGAATTGTAGCACATTGTAAATTTTCAGATTTGTAATCCATTAAGAGGTTGCAACAAGTAAAATCAGAAGTCCATAAAGGCCAAAATTTGCAAGTGCCCCATTGTAATTGCACTACTAATAAAGTGCCCAAAGAATCTTTTTTTTGGGGGGGGGGCTGGGGGGGGGGGGGGGGGGGTGGGGGGGAGAGGTTTCTTGATTTAGTGAAAAGGGGGGGTGTTCTTCATGTTGTGTTCTCTTTTTTGTACACTTTTATTTCATTTTTTGCATTATGGGAAACTTTAAGTTTCCTAAATTAGCTCCTCATTACTATGCTACGTGGTCAATCAAAATGTGGTATCACTTAATGCATAATGGAGTTTCAAAATATGTAGATGGTACTCTTCCTAAACTAGTAGGTGATAATGTATCAATAGGTGATATTTTAGATTGGGTAGCCATGGATAGGAAAGCCCTAAGTGATATATGTTTGGGGGTAGATGATAAGATCATGTATCAAATCAAGAAGTGTTCTACATCCAAGGAAGCTTGGGATACCCTCGAAAGCCTATATGGGAAAGTGTCTGAAGAGGATGTTTTCAAAATTGAAGATGAGCTTGTCTCAGATCCTAACTCAGATGACTCCATACAGGATTTCATCATCAATGTGAATGAACTAAGCACGAAGCTTACTCACTGTGGGAGTTCTATCAAAGATGATAGACTAATCTATCTCATTCATAACAAGCTACCATTGGAGTATTCCACATTTATATCTTCTTTTAACACATCAAAGACTACCTTAGGGTGTGCCTACAAGAAAATCACTTTTGATGAATATGCTAAACTATTGGATGATGAAGAAAAGAAGTTGAAATCAATGGGGATTTTCAAAACACCTCAATCTAAATCATTGGTGGCCAACAATGAGGGTTCTTAACATTCAACTGGACAGTCTTCAAATAAAGGAAAGGGTAAGAAGAAATGGAAGAAAAAATTAGAGGTTGGAGAGAAGTCAACACCACAATCCAATCAACAAGGCAAGTTCTCAAATTTGAACAAGAAAGGGGGCAATAATAAGGAGAAGAAGAAGTGCACTTATTGCAAGAAATTAGGTCATGTAGAGCATGAGTATTATCTCAAAAAGATTGATGAGTTGACCAACATTATGAAGAGACATAATGTTCTATTGCCTGATGCTTATAAGGATAAAGGATCATCTTTAGATTCATAGGGTAAAGGACAAGCACTCGTGGCAAATTCAAACTCTTCAAAGGAATGGATATTTGAGTCAGGTGCCTCTTATCACATGGGCTTTTCAAAAGAGGATTTTTCTTCATTAAATCACTCAATGGTACCACACATCTTCATGGGAGATGATAGAAAAATGGAAGTTGAAGGGAAAGGAAACATGGAGAGTTTCAAGATGCTCTCTATGTTCCAAACCTAAGTTCAAATCTCCTACCAATCTACCAAATCACTTACCTCGGAGATGGACATAGAGTTGAGTTCCTTTTAGATTGTCTTAAAGATGACTCATTGGTTGCACCAGGGAAAGTGAATCATAACAAAAGGTTGTACTCTTTCTCTGATTTTGTGTTCATGTCTCCTTCAAAAACTTTTTATCATAATTAAATTCAAACATGCAATTATGGCATGAATGGTATGGTCATCTTGACTATCGCTACCTTCAGCAACTTTGCACAAACTAGAATGGTCAAAGGTCTACCTCAAATCAACTTTTCTAAGGGTGAATGTTCAACAAATTTAGTGGATATGAATCCAGAGTGGAAGTTATAGAGAGGGAAGTCTTCAAGAGCACCAAGTGTTCTATAGATGGTTCACATGGTATTAGCAGGACCTTTTGCATTTAGACAGGGTTGCTATATACTTACTTTTGTTGATGACTTTTCAAGGTTCACTCGGGTCTATTTTCTTCATAATAAGAATGAAGTGTTGGAAAAGTTTCTAGACTTCAAGACTCGTGTAGAATAGAAATCAAGAAAGGCCATCAAAGTAATCCGCATGGACAATGCAAGCATGTCTTTGAACAGAAGACTTATAGACTTTTGTAGACATGAAGGCATTGATCTTTGAACTCTAGCGCAATTCGATCTGCATAAGATAGATGTTACAACATTGAGTATCCGAACTCTCAAATCTATGGCAAGTTGCATTATTAAAGCCAAGTCTCTAGATCAATCATTAGAAGTTGAAGCAATCTCTAATGCCACTCACATTCTTAATCATTCTTCTCATCCAACTTTAGATGGAAAAACTCCTTTTGAGGCATGGTGTAGCAGAAAACCTATTGTGACACACTTCAGAGTCTTTGGTTATCTTGCATGGGTAAACAAATCTTCCAGGGGATGCAAGGCACATTCATCACAACCTTGTACTTTCATTGGTTATGAAGACAATGTGAAGGCATATAGACTTCTAGATCTAGAGACACATCATATATTTGTGGAGAAGGATGTATACTTTCAGGAAAGTTCACCAAGCTTGTCCTCTTATCCTCATCACATATCATACAATGTGGAAACTAATAGTGACATTAGTGATAGTGCTTCAACAAATTCAAACATGTGGCATTCTATCGATAGTTATAGTGAGGGGTTACTACATTAGTTCAGTCCACATGCATACATAGCCATAGTGATAGGTCCAGCAAAGTAGGGTACATCCAATCTTCCAGATATAGGTTTAGTGACAAATTTGGGGGATAGTATTGATGATATACCTCTTCTTTTTGATGTAGAAGTACCTTCTTTAGTTGTCATGAGGGCTCCATCAAGCTCTCTTATTAATTCTCTACATGATCAATCCTCATAGGATGAAGTGATTGTGGATACTTATGATCAATAGTTACAACAGGTTTCTTCATCAGTTGTAAAGACAAACAGTTCTTTGAGATTGGTTCTTCAGTTAGTTGAGTAGGTTTTAGAGACATCACTTATCCATGGTATTATTTCCACACATAGCGGAAGCATCTCATTTGTACCTTTGGCATTGTTTCTTCCTAAGGGGAGGAACACCATTCTACAATCTTGGATCAGCTTCTTCATTGAAGTAGTCTTTATTCATCATTCTTCTTTGGGGGGGAGCCTATCTTGTCTCTCTTCCTCTTCTTATCATTCTCTTATATATATACTAGATGTATTTCATAATGGGGGGGTCTTGATTACTCCATCTATCCATGCATCCTTATTCATCTCTCTTTTTGGGAGAGGGTTTTTCCCATGTGGTTTTCCCTCTTTCTCTACTTTATGAGAGATTGCATATCATTTTGTACATGGGTACCTAAAATGGCCTAGTAGCCAGGACCCATTTTTCTTTTCAACCTATATTTTTAAAGCTTAAGGACATTCCCCTAAGTTGCACTTAAGGGGGGGTGTTTCTTTAAATAAGTATTTACTTATTACACTTACTTAAGTTTACTTAGGTTAATGCATTATTTAATTATTTTGCATTATTTTATTATTTATTTAGGTGAGAAACTTAGGAGTTTTTGTACTCTCATTGAGTTATGAAACTCTAATTATGCACATGGTGTCTACAACATAGGAGTTTGCATCGTTCACTGAGTTGTCATGTTGACAACACAGTTATCCACACTCTTAATTTAGCACATGTTGTCTATGCCACTAATTTGCACGCTACACCATTGTAGGCTTATTCTCACATCATCGCACTTAATTCCATGCTTAATGGAGGATAACCTATATTTGGTGGACATGTTCCTAGTTATATGACTTATCATGATGATGACTTCTGTGCATTTTAGAATCTCTCTTGAGGCCTTTATATACAAGCACTCCTAGTGTACTCTCAAGCTAGCATATTGAATGAATATCATCATTCTAATCATACTTTCTCTATTTTGGTCTACTATGTGCTTGTGTTAAATTCTTTAGTTCTTGGGTGAATTATGGCCTAAGAAAAATTCTTACAATTTCTCCTAGAGCACAATCCATCTCTAGGGTTCCAATTTCTTGCACAAGACACTTAAAATGAGTGCAAATATAATTAATGATGAGTACCTTTGGAGGAATATGTGATTGAGCTCCATTTAGCTCAAGTGACTCTGCAACTACTGGAACTAACTTGAAATTGGGTGCTTTCCATTCCACACCTTTTACCAACATTTTGGAATCTCTTTTGCCTTACTACTACCACTTTTAGATGCCATAGTTGCTCAGTAGATGAGAAAAAAAATTTGAACAAATCTTCATTATAAATTTTCTTGAGATTTCTTGGATGCACTCGAAATCACTTTGGTCTGAGTATTTTGAAGTCATAGTGAAAAATGAAGTTTAATTCTACCCTTTTTGATGAAAATTTTCCATTAATGTATGGTACCATAATGATGTAGTGCATGGCAGACAATCATCCACTCACTATGCTTGGTAGAAGCTTGTGACTCAGTAATCAAACAAAACTTTTATTACTCCCGACCTAGCTCAATTGAGTCTATGACCAACCTTGCTTAGTGAATGCTAATCTCATGTGATCCCTCTATATCTAAAATATTGAATTGGATCTTTTGCTTCCTATCATTGGAACTGCTCGAGATTTGACTTGAAGATATAGTTCCAGTTCTTCCTTTGAGAATCTAATTAGAAATGGTGGAGTCACCCACTTCTTGAGTGATATGACCATCATTTGAACTATCTTGCTTGGTAGATTTGGGAATCCACTACTATCTCATTTGCTTCCTAATGTTATCAGCTTTAGCTTTCTTTTCACCTTCAACCTTTCCTATATTCATGCAATTCTTAGCTATATGACCAAGTTCAGTGCATGTATAACATCTTATGGTTGTATCCTTCTTTCTCAAGTGTTGCCTTGCACAGTTTATGACAATGTGTCCATATTCTCCACAATAATGACATCTACACCAAGTATTGTAGTCCCAACCAAATATTTTCTTTATAAGTTTTTTAGCTAGATTGAATGGTTTAGATCTACATTCAGATGCCTTGTGACCTTGTTTCTTGCATTTGTGACATTTACCTTCAAATTTTGGTTTCTCCCTACATTTATTAGCTTTATGGCCATGTTGAGTACAATTGTAACATTTTCCATTAAATTTTTCCTTTCCATTGTTCCAACATTTGTTTGATGTATGACCTAACTTACCACAGTGATTGCAAATAGGTCTTTGATTCCTTTGGGCACCTTTTTTGGAAGATTCACCTTCTTCTTGCTCACTTTTTACCTTTTTATTTACCTTTTTGCCTATATAGATTTTGCTCACTTTTTGATTCAATTAATCCATGTCTACTTGGGATTTCATTATCCTTTCATTGAGTTACTTTTTAGAATTTAGATCAGCCTTCAATCTTTCATTGATTTGTCTTTCAGTGATCAAATCATTCCTTAAACTTTCATTTTTAGATCTCAGACTCATGATTTCTTCATTTGTATTAGAGAGCTGATTGATAAGACTTTCTTGTTGAAGGGATTGACTTTGAGTTTCATTGTTCCTTGTCTCCAAGTCTTCATTTGCCTTATTCCTTTGTTCCAAGATTTCACACAATCTTATTGACTAAATTTCCTATTCTCTTTTCAATTTTCTTACCTCTTCTTGCATAGTGCCATTATTTTTCAGGAGTTCTTTGATTGTCTTATTTGCTTCATCTGAACTATTGGAGGGGAAAAAGTTTTCAATTTTTTCTTCAACATACTGATGGTCATTCATTTGTTTTTCAAGTTCCTTCCTTATTTTTAGAGATTGAGAAAGATGCTCTTTTTCTTGATTGAGTTGAGCAATGGCCATCTCCAGATCTAGATTCTCATTGTCAATAGCTTTGTCAAGTCTAAATATCTCCATTGTCCTTGATCTTTGCTCAAGCTGCTAAACTTTATCCTAAGAATCACAAAGCTTTGATACCAATTGTTGGAAATAATAAAGACTAGCTAGGTTATTGAGAGGGGAAGGGTGAATTAGTAACCTCAAAAACTTTAAATTAATTCAGCACTTAACAATGTAAATCATTCACCATTAATTGATCTACTTTACTTACTCATATAAGAAACTAAAAGATAAACATTCATGACACATGAACATAGAATTTGGTGACCCAGAAACCTTCCAAATGGAAAGTAAAACTAGGGTGGGGATGATACCCACAAAACTTTACTACTGTACTATAAAGTTGACCTGTTAAGGCTTACATTGACCAATTTTGATGATCTACATTGTTAAGAGCAATGTGGACTACTAGATCCACCTTGTTAGAGGTTTTACAAAAATACAATGAAGTATGCACTATGTTAAGAGATTTGGAGAAAGACTATTAATTCTACCTTGCTAAAGGATTTAGAAAATAGATTCATCTCTTAGGATGAAATAGTGGATCTAACTTAGATCCTTGAAGTATAGATTACCTTTTGTGAGTGATATAATTTTATTGCTCCTTGTAGACCTTTCTAAATACTCTACTCTTCTGCTAATTCACATTCACTCTTCTCAAAACATTACCTACCCATTCATCCATATAATCTTACATTAATTATACATTGTAAATAATACAATACATTACATATATATATACCATTCTAGAATTTACAATTACAAGGTCAACTAAAATACAAGTAAACAAAATATTACTGAGTTGGCCAAATAGTACAAACTTGGGTTCTATAAGCTGACTTGGTGAACTTATAATACTTGGCATCCACTGCATTAATTAGCACCATCATGTGCTCAATATAACTAAAGGCTCTATCCATACTAATCTCACAATGTAGTTTCAAAATTGGTGACCATTCGAGACTCGATAGATATAGTGTCATTGGGTAGATATTGAATCCTTTGTTTACCTTTCTTTCACTTGGTAAACACTACACATCCATCACTTGGTAGAAACTGGCATCTCATCACACAAACTAATGACTCTGTAAGTACTACAAAGCTCAGTGACCACTAACTACTCAGTGATAATTGTTAGACTACGCACTCTCTACTTTCACTCACTAGCTTCTGGAATACTTGGTATGAACTGCTTAACTAAGTGATCTTACTTGGCAACCATTGAATGCTCGATATAAACTATAGACTGAGTGATGATCTTGGTAACCATACAAAGTTGAATAAGATTTGTCACTAATGACAAATATAACATAATGCCAACAACAACATATTCTAAGAAAGTTGGAGATCATTGTAGTCATCTTGAAAAGATCTTTATCAAAGCTTTGGAATATTGGGTATCTTTAAACCCTAAGAAGAGTACAATTGGGGTAACTGAAGGAAAACTATTGGGACATATAGTATCAAAGGATGGAGTGAAAATAGATCTTGAAAGAGTGGCAGCTATTGATAAGGTGCCTAGGCCAAAAAATGTAAAAGGGATACAATATTTCTTTGGACAAGTAAACTTCCTAAGGAGATTTCTTACAAATTTTTCTGATATTAGTAAGCCCATTTCAAAAATGATTAAGAAAGGAAGTATTATTAACTGGGATGGTGAAGCTTCACAAGAATTTTAGGGCATTAAAAATGCCATAAAAAATTCTTCAGTCCTTAGGACTCCTGATTACACAAAACCCATGCACATATTTTCTTTGCATCTTTCCACATTGCAGCTGCAATCTTGCTATAGAAGAATGAAAAATGGTTTAAACAACCTATTACTTTCTTTAGTAAATCATCACAGCCTATTGAACTAAAATATGAGATAAATGAGAAGCAAGCATATGCTTTGGTAAAGCTTGTTAAGGCTTTTAGGTGATATTTGGTAGGAGCCACTATCATTGCATTTGTACCTAGTGCAACTATCAATGACATATTTTCTTAGCAAGAAGTATCAGGCAGGAGATGCAGGTGGATCAATAGGATCCAAGAGTTTAACATTGAATTTTATATTACAAAATTGGTAAGAGGTCAGGGATTAGCTAAGCTTATGGCTCAAACTAACTTAGATTCTAATCAGATTAATATAGTAATAGATGATTTGAAGTCAGTATTATGTGATATGGACCATTGTGAATGGTACACCAATGTCATTCATTATTTGCAACATATGAAAGCCCCTCCCTATTTGAGTGAGAATGAAAAGAGAAGTACCAAGCTACAATAAATTAGATATATTATTGTCCAAAATGATTTATGTTGGACAAACTTTGAGGGAGTGCTATTAAAATGTGTTTATAAGGAAAAATTATAAGATCTATTAAAGGAAATGCATTCTGGAATCTGTGAAGGACATTACATGGCCAATACCACTGCACGCAAGGTGATGAGAGTTGGATTTTGGTGGCCTTCTCTTTTTAAGGATGCTCAAGTAGTGATTACAAAATGTGATGCTTGCCAAAGATTTATAGGTAAGTTAAAATTTTTAGGAAATACTCCTTTAAAACTAGTGGAAATTCAAGCACCATTCTAGCAATTGGGAATGGATTTTATACTTTAGATCTCTCCCAAGTCTAGTACTAGTTATTCCTCGATATGATTTGCAACTGATTATTTTACAAGATGGGTAGAGGCAATCCCTACAAGAAATGGAAATAGAAAAGTTGTCAATAATTTCTTGCTAAATAACATTATTTATACATTTGGTTGTCCTTAGAAAATTGTAATAGATAATGCAATGTGGTTTAGGTCTTAGGATTTCGTAAAATTTTGTGACAAATATGGAATTACAAGATCAACCTCTTCCCCTTATCATCTGCAAGGGAATGGATAAAATGAGTCCACAAATAAGAGTTTGTTGAAAATAATAAAAGGACACTAGATGATAATAAGAAAGCCTCAGATTCTAAGTTGCAATTAGCAATATGGGCTGACAGGGTGACTATAAAGAAGGCAATAGGAGTAGCACCTTTTGATATTGTGTATGGAATTTAAGAAAGGATGCCTTAGAATAAATTTTTGGGGCTCTATAATTACATCCAATTGTATGATGAAGATATTATTGATTGTATGCAAGAAAGGTTGGATGAGCTTGTAGGTTTAGTAGAAACTAGGAGAGAAGCATCTCTCAGGAATCAAAAGTTGCAGCTACAGGTTAAGGCACTCTATGATAAAAGAATAGTAACTAAGAAGTTTGAATCTAAATATTTGGTCCACATGTGGAATGAAAGAATTGAAGATAAGGGAAAAAATGGAAAATTTGACCCTATATGGTTAGGTCCCTATCTAATTGAAGCTTTATGGGGAGAGGATTCTTATTTACTAAAGGATCTATTAGGCAACACTCTTGAGCTACTAGTTCATGGATAATTCTTCAAGAGGTATTTATGTTGAAATACTTATTTTATCCATGAACAATAGTTTTAGGGTTCTTGTACATTTGTATATGATTTGTGTCTGTGTACAGTCCTTGTATATTCTTTTCTTGTTGTTGTTTCTCTCTTAGAGTTGTCAAGTTTTTAATGAAATTCTGGTGTGTGTTTTGCTTCTCCCAGAAATTATGAGCCCTCATTTTGAATCTAGTGTATTCAATGTCCCCATATAGAGCCACTATTGGCTTCATCTTTTGTATTTTCCAAATTATTTCCCCACTTTGAAGAACCTAGGGCCATTTTGTTAAATTGATCAAAACCCGCATTTTGTGCCCTAGCCTTCAAAAGGGTTAGCATTTTCAAAATAGCATGGGAATGCCTTTTTCCCTAAGAATTCTTTTCATAAAAGATGAATTTATTTTTATTTATTTTTCCATGTTTTAACCTCTTATTTTCTAAGCCTTCCTTAACCATGGTCATGTTTCCTATGCATTAGTGTGAAGTCTTTTAAGCTGAAGGGGTGATTTTTTGTGAATTGTTGATCTAATTAAAATTGATAGATAGTGCTTACTAGCATTGTGGAGTTACAAGATTTTTAAATAATGTGGGAAAGCACTCTTGAGCCACATAGCTTTTACTAATGGAAGACCCTATTCATGCCACAAAAATTTGATATTGTCCACATGCATGTAACCTCATTGTTCATTTCTTTCCAAATGGGTCAATCTTTTCATAGTTCTGATGCACCATTGATCTATGCTAGATCAACAATCAACACTTTATCACAATATAGAGTTGATCAAAGTTTAAATAATGTGAGAAAACACTATGTTCAGACCTGCCCAAGGTGACAATAGGTGAAGTGTCACAAGTAGATCTCAACTATATTTCTTACCCACCATTGATCTTTGGAAGATCAATGGCTAGTGATTGCTAGCATGGATAAGTAATGTGGGGAAGCACCAACATGAGATGTAGCAGAAGATGACATCATGAACCCACCTTTTAGAAGGTAATAATGAAGTTGTTGTTGTGGCACTTGTTAGAATGTGTTGGTTCAAAAGGAGACTTTCTATTGGTCAAAGAAGCTGACTGGATGTTATGAAGATGCAATTTTTTGTGATGGTCAATCTAAGAAAGATTGAAAATTGGTTCTTACCTGCATTGTGAAGTTGCAAGAATTATAAGTAATGCTAGGAAGCACCAATCAAACATGTGGCAAGGTGGGACCAACTGCGATGGAGATGAACCAAACATGTGCCAAGTTGAAAAAAGGTACCAAATTATGATGGTAGTTAGATTTCAATATCAAAGATTTTGTTGCAAATATGTTTGAATTTTCATAATCATAGATCTAAAGGTAGATCGAGGGTTGGCCCTTACCTACATCGATAAGATGCAAGAACTTTAAGTAATGTAGGGAAGCACCTGTTTGACATGTGGCCAGATTTTTAAAGCTATAAAGCAATTTTTCTTTTTAAAAAAAAGTCATCTGATGATGTGAGATTGAGAGATAAAATTCAAATTTGGGTACAAAATTAAGGTAATGGCTAAAGGAAGTTAATATAGCTTAGAACTCATCTATGTGATCTTAACACCCTGATATAATTTGTGTATTTGTCATTATTAAATCAAACAATCATGAAGGATTATCATAGCACAAGGATTTTCATAGCTAGTGCATGGAATTCTACTAAGTTTTTAGCAAATTACAACAAATTTCATAGAGAAGGAAGGATAATTCAGCTAGTGAGTAATCTATAACTTTTGAAATCTTGAAATTGGAATTGTCTGAAATAATTTTCTCAAAAGATGCCTCCACAGAACGAATTCTCTAGCCACACTGATTATCTAAAAAGTTCAATGCATGATTATTTTCTTGAGCAATTTCCCCCATCTATAAATGAAATAACAGGGGGCAAGATTTTTATTCCAAAGAACCCTAGGTTGGTCGTAGCTGAGGGTTTTTATGACAAAGCTAATTACTTGAGAGACACCCAGGATTTTGTGGGAGGATTAGAATTATTCAAAAAAAATTATCAAGAGAAATATAGATACCCCTATGAGTAATATTTAGGAATTTGACATTGGGAAATTAGTAGTCCCTGAGGTTTTCTTTGATATTGATCTATTGGCATACTTAGCTAAAAAGTATGATCATATTACTAGATTTGTGAAGAATTATGCTGGAGATAATCTCTTTAGGGTTTCACTTGAATTAATTAGTGAGGTTTAGAACCTCAACCCTAATCATGTTGTGCATGAGCTCATTGACATGGATGAAATTCAAGAAAGGTATGATGCATAAAGAGTGTATCTAAGAGCATGGCCTCTATAACAATATTTCAGTAGAATTGAGGCACTACCTTTGGTCACATCCACTATCTTAGAGCCACTGATGATGAAATACTTCAATCCTAGGGCTCAATTTTGTACTTCATGCTTTGCAAATTTTTTGGGATAGATGAAGTGGAATACATACAAGGCTTTATTGTTCATATTATGGCTCACACATTGTAGTTTGGAATGAGTAGTATTCTTGATTTTACCACTTTCCTTGCCAAAGAAATTCATAAAAGTTTGCTGGGAATATTACAAGGAAAGGTAAACCAGCCCTTTTGCTATTACTTCCTACTCATGCACATATGTCTTTGTAAGAGAGTTACCTTTTTCTCTAAGGGAATGTAGTTGGAATTAACAAAGGATGGTGAAAACTTACCAGTCCAGTTATGGAGTGTTGACATAACTTGGGAAGCCAAGAGTGCCAGTTATGTAAGGTTTAACCAATATTTTTCATTTAGGCTTAGATTTCTCTTGAGAGGAGATAGCCCCATAATTCCACAACCTCTATTAGAATTGATCAAGCCTAAGGACAATACAAAAGGACTATTGGTCAGTCACAACTGGGGGGATATAATCTCATATAATTTTTCTACAATGATTAGAGTATATGGTTTTTTGGGAAAATATCATGATCCACCTTTTCATGTGCCTTTAAAGATAGGGATAGCACAATTTTTGTGGCAAATCAGAACTATTGAAGAAATGGACATGATTGGTAAAGGTAAAGGTACTTTCTTCCCATTTGTCACCTTTGCTCATCATTTTGTTTTTGTAAGGAAGGGATGGAGAAACCTCAATTTATTTTTGAATAGATACAATATGGCACAATCCCATGCAAGGTATATTGATCCAGAGGGATTCTATGATCTTTTGAGGGAGAGGAAAAAAGCCAAAAATATTACACAACAAGTATACTTCCCTAAAGATATTATCAGGAATGTCTTCTCATTATAGGAACTAGAGGTTAGGAAAGAGAAATGGATAATGTTTAGTAAAGTTTTGGAATTCGGTAATGCTTTTGACCCTAATTATAATCCTTTAAAAGACAAAAAATATTGGGGGGCTAGAATTCATGTATTAATGAATAATTTTGCGACAATGATGCAAACCATGAATGAGAATAAGGATACATATGTTAAAGCCTATATTGATAGAGAAATAGAGGTGGAGAGAAGAATAAATAGTAGGATGATAGTTTCTCCAAGTTAGTACACATTATAGAAGAGGGTAGGATACATTGTTTTTTAGAACATACAATAGGTTCCCCCTCATAGAAGGCCAAGGAAAAAGAACCCACCTGCAACTAGTGCACCAAAAAGATAGAAATTGGAACAACGATCCTCTTCTCATGTGGAAGAGTATTCCCCAATCCAAACCCCAATTAGAATAGAAGATGAAGCATCTTTAAGAGAGCAATTAAGAAAAATGGGTGACAAAGGGGATATAATTGTTACTTCTACAAACATGGAAAGATGAGTGCTTTGAGAGCCTCCTATGCCCTCCTTGGACCTCATAGTTGCTAACTATCAAGGTAAGGAGATAGATCCAATCATTGCTCAAACCTCACAAAAATTTATAGATGATGAGAATTTTGTTAAATCTAGGGATTTTGAATAGTTTTTGTGGAGAAAGAATATAGGATTTTTTGAGAAAGTATGTAAGAAAATAAAGGTAGAACAACCCAACAAACTAGATTTTGATATTGAGGAAGAGGTGAAATTTAAATTTTTGAGTAATTTTTTCCAATTAACACTTAAGGCTGGGAGGCAATTATTCAGGGAGTCAAGAGTCCTAATTTTTCTTTAGTGGGACACAGCTAATGCTATGATTTTTTATTCAAATAGAAAGGAAAAGAATGTGTAGTATAAGATAGATGAGGAAATATTACAAGCACATAGGGGAATCAAATTTAGTAATGATCATCAAGCCCTGGTTGTTTGGTCAATTGAGAAAAGAGATAAGAACAAAATAAAAGAAATTTCTAGTGCAGAACATACTAGTACTCTCATAGTATATAGGGTTGATGAAGTGGGTAGTCAAAAAATTACTAAAATGGCTAAAGAAATACTAGAGTTTGGGGATGTGATTTTTGGAAAAGAACAAAGTAGGTTCTTATAAATTAATGCCAAGTTTGAAGAAGTACTAGAGGCATATGCAGAAAGAGGAAAATAGATGCAATTACTAGAAAATTAGATATCCAAAATGAATAAACAACTTGGGAAAAGGAAGATAGGAGAATCCAACAAACCAAGAATTGTGTATCATTGGCCACTAGTTGGGCCATTTAATTCTACTCCCATTGTTCAAATACTAGACACCCAATAGAGGCCTAAGTTCTATACTACAAGGTAATTTTAAGAGGAAAGAGGCAAATTATGGGAAATGCATATAGAATTGAATAATCAGTATGAAGAAAAGCTTAGGAAAGCTATGATGTACTTGGTAGATAGAATTGAGTGGACAACATTTTATAACCAGTTGGCAAGAATTGTAGATATATGGGATGAAATAAAAGGAGATGAAGATAAATTGAGACCCATTATGAATAAATGGAGTGAAAGAAATAATGACATTACTATTATGTGCATATCTGTCATCCAGTTACCATGTCACCAAATAGAAAAGATTTTTGATCTACTTAATAGGCTGGAGTATTCTAATAATAAATGGGTTTCTATTCAGAAGAGAATAGAAATTCTTCTTTCCAAGGACATAGCTGAAAAGTTTGACCTTTTAAAAAAGGAAGAGTGAAAAAGGAATTAGATGAAATATTATGCCAAAGAATTAATAATTTTATAAATGAAAAGGGGCATATACTATGCGTAATGACCAATGACGAGCTTTTCAAATTGAAAATTATTTTACAAATGTTATCAATAAGGACCTCATTGAAATAGAAATAGTTGAAAATTTTGTAATAAAAGTGTAGAGGAAAATCCTAAATTTTTATTGGCTTGATGACACTACCTTCAATGAGCAGAAAGAGAAATTTGTTTCTATAGGACATGTGGTAGAAGATGATGGGGTAGAGGAGGATGCAAAGGTAATTGTTAACTTAAAAGTTCATGATGAAGATAATGAGAACCCCTCAAGTTGAGGTTAGCTTGCAGGTAACAAAATAGGATATATCACTCTTAAGCTTGATAGTTATGTACTCTAAAGAATTAGAATAAAGAGAGAACAAATCATTGATTTCACAATTTTGAAAGTGTAATAGAAAAGTAGCCCGCCTAAGAGAATATTTTGATGTAAAAGATTTTTTTGTTATATACATTTTTTTTCCTTTTGTGACTGTTGCAAAATGTAAATATCTTTTATTAAAAGGATAGCTGTTAGTTCTCTATGCATAAAGCTTGTTGCATCTCACACTATATTAGTGAGATTCTAGGGTTGGGGAAAGGGTGGACAAATAATTGAGCTTTCTAGTTTTACTAAATTTGTCTGGTCGAATACTCTTGATGTATATTTTGTGATATGTCTATTCTACAAATTTTAAGAGAATACACAAATTTGGTAGGATCTAGATGTCTTTTTCTAAGTCATTCTGAGTCTTATGCAATTGTATACAATTCTCAAAGAAAGTTAATGAAGAACATGAATTGTCCCCATATATGTTCTCTCTGAATCTTGTCTCTAATTCTATTATATGGAAATTTTGAAGTTGTAAAAGAAAAAGGTTGTTTAATTGAATGGAATTGAGTTAAATTGTATGTCAATTCATTATTGCTTTTAATTCAATCAATTAAGTAAATTCTTTAGTGATATTGATGGGATTGCCATAGTAATAAGATGGATATTGGTAAGTATGAGATCCAATGAGAGCTCTTGATAATTATTGGTTGTAATGCAATCAATCAAATCTATGAATTGAATAGACTCTGAATCCCTAATGGATAAGGCACTGATGTGATTATTTCAATTTTCATATGGAAGGTCATAGGTAAGAATTAAGTTCAATTTCAAAATCAATTTTATTTTACTATTCAAGATTATCAATGCTAGTCAGCACTCATTTGCATTTGGTCTCTGAGTCTTAGTTAACTACTATTGTTAAGAAATATTTGCAAACCTAAGGAGAATAATGGCCAAATCTGCTATTAAGGGATGTGTGTTCTTCTGAATTGTTATGGTATAGGAAAATTAGCGTGTCTAACATTATATTGAAAATTCTTCCATCCCTTAGGTATATCCACCTTGGTTTTATAGACCCTAAAGAGTAGAAAACTAGTCTTGGTTTTGTTGAAGTTGGATCCAGCTAAGAAACATGCATAATTGTTAATAGGAAGTAGCTAATTTTTGGATTTTGTGATTTTTTTAATCTTGGTATTAAGCTTTGTTTCTTAGTAGTTGAAAAAAACCAACACTCTTCTAGCCTCTTCACCTTACCCAAACATAAAAAATAAGATTCTTTGACATGCTAATTCAAAATCACCTCACCAAAATTTAGGAAAAGCCAATAGCAAATAATACCAATCTCAAAAGAGAAAGTAGTAATGGATGTTGAGGGAAAATCCAAGTGGAATAGTGAGATAATAATAAATATCGTTCCCTACCTACAAAGGAATCTATCATAAGAAGAGCTTCACATGTAAGGAAATAAAATAAAGCACATTTCCTCAAAAACTCCAAAAATAGTGTTCATAGAGCTTAGTTACTATGTGAAAAGCATATGTGTGAAAGTAAATCTAGATCCAATTTTAAAGCACCAAATGAAGTGTGAATCTATGAAAGCATATAGAAGCACTCAATCCAAACACATAAGAGAGTTCATTTTACTTCCAAATCCAAATATTATAGAGATCAAAAAATAATAATTGGTAATCCTTGCAACACATTTTTTCTCTATTGTACCTTTCATTTGCACTTGAACGCTTGCTCACACTGAACAAAACAACAAGAAAAATAAGCAATCGCAAGATATGCAATATATATCCAACTTATGAAAAACTAGGGTTAGATTTGAAAATCTAATTTTTAAGAGTGATAATAACTAAAAAATAACTAAAATGAGAGCTCACATCATGCATTGATCCATATGAAAATTAAATATAAGCTATTAATTAAATGCACTTTTTTTCATATTGACATAGTCAACAAGATTAGACCTATATGATATGCATTCAAATCCAAAACCCTAAATGAAGGAAAAGAGACCCCTATCAAAAATTAGAGAGCTTTCCAAAAATGTTAAAATTTTGAAGACATCATTTCATTTGTGCCCTAGAGAGCCATTTTGTCAAAATAGACCAAATTTTGCAAATCAAATTATTGAGCCTGAATATGATCTCTAAAACCAAAATACAAAGAACCAACTCTATTTAAAATTCAAAGAGATTTCAAAAAATGTAGACTTTTCCAAAAAAATTGCTAATTTGTGCCCTAAAATGATTTTTCATGAAACAACAAGAAAATTATAAAATTTTGAAAATATCTTATAAAAATCTAAAAATTTTAGTGAAGCTTCTCTGATATGTTTCTTCCCTACAAAAAATAAAAAATCAAACAAAAACACCAAGCCGTTTGGAAGATATGATCAAATATTTTAGATCTAGGGTTTTTTTTTCTCCAAAAAAATCTGCATAAGGGGGTTAGCTCCAAAAATATCTAAAGAAAGCAAGTAAATTTGGGTTGCCCCATGGTCAACACCAAAAATGTGTGTGCTAAAATGTTGACACACTTCTATGAGTCATTATATCCATGATTGCTAAAGAATGACATCTCAAATGGCAGCTCATAGCTCTCTATTCATGGAGTGCAAGGGTTTGTGATGGATGCCCTCAGTTTGATCCAGTCTATGTCCATGCAAGTACACCATAAAATGAAAGATTAAAAGATCAAAATATGATTAAAAATGAAGATGCAAACTAATCAAAATGATAACAATGCAAAGCAATGCAAGAAAGAAAATCTAATCTATGAAAGGAAATAACAATGCAATATTGATCTATGAAAACAAATATGAATCTAAGATAATATGAAAATGAAAAGATGAAACATCATGATGGAAGCCAAGGATGCAAGAGAGAATAAGACAAGAAGAGAGAAGTTGCAATGAATCTCCAATGTCCAAACCCTAAAGCTCAAACTCCTCTAAAATTGCTCTCCAAACCTATAGCAAAATAGAAATGAACTAATTTCTATATATTTCTCTATTACTCTATATTTCCTTTGTCTCTATATCAAAATGAGGAGAGGGCTCCTTAAAAAGGAAAATGTGGAGCTGAGAGGCTTCTCGCAACCAATAGGGGATAATAGAGTTTGATTCATGTGAGACAAAATTCCACCAAAGAGAAAAGAGGAGTGTTTGAGAAGAAAGCAAAAAGAGAAAAAAGAGGAATCTCACTTAGAGATATATTCATTTAAGTGTAGAGAATTTTTTTTTTTTTAAAAATTAATTTTTATTTATTTTATTTCCTTTTTTCAAGTGGGATTTTATTTATTTAATTAAAAGATGGATTTTCTTTTAATTAAAAGGGGATTTTATTTCATTTAATTAAAAGTGAGCAAGTTCTTTTAATTAAATAGGAAATATTTAATTAAATTAAAAGAATGGTTTTTCTCTTAATTAATTAAATATAGATTAATTATTTAATTAAAAGAGAGGTTTTGTTTTAATTAAATAATGCTTAGGATAAAATCATCATACCTTATGAAATATTAAAATAATTAAATTAATTACAATTTGATCAAATAAATTGATTTGAATTGATTTAATAAAATAGTGCCAACCATTAATTCAGGAAATTTGATAAATTGAATAATGAGGGCCCATAGTCTAGGCGATCATTTTAGGGTGCATACAGTGAGAAATATCATATGGTATTAGTGTCGTGTCACCTAGCCATAGTAAGAAGTATTGTCTAGCCATATTAAAAGTATCATCTAGACATAGTAAGAAGTATCACTTGGCTCTAGTAAAAATATATCCTAGTTGTAGTAAAGCGTTACCTGGGTCTATGAGTAGACTTACTCAGGCGACTAGTAGACATTTTTTGACTTTATTGAAACTTTTTGAAAGGTGTTTTGGCTACCCTCTATGGAGTTCTTCAACCCTAGTGTTTGACCTTTCAAATTTGGGATGTTTTGGATTTGATTGTGTTTTGGGACCTCTAAAGCATTGTCATCTTTGGCTAGTTATGTTTCTTGGAGATCATTGGTGTTTGTTTGTCTAGTTAGTCTTCCGTTGCGATCCTTGATATCTTAGCATGTTGATTATCATGCACATCCATGATTGTTTAAAAAAAAGGTTTTTTTTAAAAATTTTATCTAATCCTTATTCTATGGATCTCCAAGTGGGGCATTACAACAAACAAGAGAAGGACCATTGAGAAAATCCAAGTAAACAATCCAAAGGATTATTGGCTGTAAAGTTGATGATCTAGTATCAAGATCATGACAACTAGAGTAGTCTGGTTTATGGAATAGAGGAAGAGGTACTATTACAAAATAATTCTATTACTCTACAAGGAGTAATACAGAGATCAATTGGACAAAAAATTTCGTGATTTTTCCCTTGGTGTTGTTTCAAAAGTTTGTCCATCTACCTTCTACAACTTTAAATAGGGTTGGCACAACTCGTCATAGTGTTTGAATCTCCAAATAGGGATGGATATGTACTAAACATATTTCATAGAATCCTAATAGAGTCCATCCTCTAACAGGAAATATTTATATTAGTACATCATTTTGTGCGTACCATCCCTACTAGGGATTTCCCTCTGATCAAGGTTTTCCCTTGATAACATATTTGGTTTCATTGTGCATGAGGACATTGTTATGGTTGTTAGTTATATTACTCATATGCTTAAAGGTATATAAAAGTGATAATTGTGATAATAGTTGGATAACTGATTCACCACCCCCTTCCCCCCTCCCCCTCTTAATTATATTTTTGGACTTTATATTCTATCAAATACAACTATTATTTATCTTATACTTTGATTTTTATGCACAATACAAAGACATCTAATTTAGCGAAAATGTGTTCGCTACTATATTTTATATTCTCATGACTTAAATGATTAATTTGAAAGCTTCAAACAATATTATGTTTTGTAATGTTTATTTTTTGGATAAAGAGGAGTATGGTGGATACAAGACCCAACAATAAACATTTTATAAATACAGAGGGATACATGGACTATGGCGTATATATAGTAAAGAGGACCCTAGTATAGTGTTGGTAGTAGAAGATCAAAAATAGAGTACGGAGGGAATGGAAATGTATAGGATATGAAATGTGGAATATGAAAGTGTATGGAGGAGTATAGAGAGAGGTAGTATGAATGATAGACAGAGGGAGGAGTACAAATAGATAGAGGTAGTATGATACATGGAGGGAGGAGTACAAATGGAGCGAGGTAATACAACATATGGAGGGAGGAGTATGGATGGAGGGAGGAGTATGAATAGAGGGAGGAGTATAGATGGAGAAGTATGAATAGAGGGAGAGGTACAAAAGGAGGTGGATGGAGGAGTATGTAGGGTATTGTACAAAATTTGGAAAGAGCATAAAAACTCATATGCAAATAATATTAAAACACAAATCCATAAAATAAGTGCCAAGAATGAATAGATATTGAATACTGATATTCTCCAATTAATACTTATAGACAAATATGGTGCTCTGATTTTCCAGATTTGAGAAAAGTATTAAAAGAAATGAAATCAGGTGAGGGTTGAATCCCACTGAAACTAGTAAGCCAAGTAGGGAATATATTTCACTTCTAAAATGGATAATAATAGAGAACTCAAACAAGAATTCATAGTACAAAGAAAATAATCCAAATTGCATGCCTAAAACAACCCAAAAGAAGGCCTTAGAAAGGGATTCAAGGAAGCTTCCCAAAGGATTACAAAAATGTGGATAGGCTGATAAGTACTAAACAAAAATAAAGAGTGGGAACTAGAAATTAAAAATATTGATATTCGGCCACATAAAAAAATAATATTATCTAATAATATTGGGGAGAACATAGTCCTCCTTTCTCAACAATTACTTTATGTTAAGCAAGCACAAACTTGTATTCTCTAGAATTTTCTTGCCTTCATAGGTGGAATTGACCTCATCCAAAATATCCTTCCATCACACAAAAAACTCCTTAATGGTATGAGACCTGAGCCTCTTTTCTTGGACATCTATGATCACATGCTCTAAAATTAATTTTCCTTCTTTGTCGATGAGAGGCAATGTCACATATTATATTTCCTAGGAGACCATGTAAACAGAAAACCTCATGGAAGAGCAAATTGAATAGTTGAGATACTTTCCCACTTTTGATCAAGGATTGACAATGGTTGGAGAAGTCTCATAGGTAGAGTGTACTTAGATTTATTGTTCTAATAGGTAGAGAATTCCCGTACATATTGCAAGATTTCATTCTTGAGGCCCCTCCTTGAAAAATGTTCTTAGATCTTCCTATAGGTCTTCAAGTGTCCTGGGTCTCCACGGTGAATCATAAATCTCCTTCATAATTATTTCCTCCATTTTGGACTCAAGGACCAAATAGATCCTTCCCTTGTAGTAGATAGTATTGTCTACCACCTTACACCTATCATCTTGTACTTGAGCATCCATCAACTAGCATCAAAATATGTTCTTTGAGTACTCAACCAATAGGCATTCCTTTCAGTCTGTAAAAACTTCAGAAAAAGTCCATATTGTAGACCTTCTTGATAGAGAATTGACCACTACATTATGGTTTCCCTTCACATACTCAATATCAAAGTCAAATTCTTGGATTTTTCTCACCCACATTTTTTGTCATTCATTTAAATCTCTCTTCTCTAAAAAATATCTCTAGCTATTGTGACCTATGTACACAATTTATTTTTTCTACAATGAGATAATATTAATACTTTGATAGTGCATACATGATTGCAAGCATCTCTTTAACATAGAAGGAGTACAGGCATTCCACTCCTAAGAGTCTTTGAGTGTTGAATGCAATGGGGTGAAGATTCTACATCAACACCATCTCAATAGCTTCCCCTAATGCATCATACTCCAAGATAAATGGTAGATTGAAATTTGGTAGTGCCAACATCGAGCATGAACTTGTGAATTCCTTCAACTTGTTTAAGATGTGTTGTGTCTTCACATCCCAATGAAAAGATCCCTTTTTTGTTAGATTTATCAATGGTGCACTAATTTGTGAGAAGCCCTTTGCAAACCTTCTGTAATAATTACACAATCTGAGGAATCTACATAGATTAGAGAGAGTCTTGGGAGGTAGCCAATCCATGATGGTTTGAGTCTTTTCCTAGTTTACCCAAACCCCTAGAGAACTTATTATGTGCCCTAGACACAATATCTATCTCATTCAAAACTTGCATTTTAACCTCTTAGAAAATAGTGATTGTGACTCCATGATCTTGATTAATTCATCAAAATTCCTCAAATGTTCCTTCCATGTCTTATTGTAAATTAGTATGTCATCAAAAACACTAGTAGGTACTTTCATAATTTCCTGTTGAAGAAGTTGTTCATATATGACTAGAAAGTAGCTAGAGGATTGACTCGAGAAAATGGCATAACCAAGAACTCATAATGGTCATAATGGAAATGGAAGGAAGTATACTCCACATCTTTATCCCTCATGCAGATTTGATGGTTTCCATAATGAAGATCTATTTTAGAAAAATAGAGTGCACTATGTAACTCATCCAATAATTTGTCGATCCTAGGAATGAGGTACCTAGTTTTAATGTTTTTCTTGTTTAGTGCATGGTAGTCCACACACATTTACAAGGTTTCATCATTCTTCTTAACCAAAAATATTGATTGTGAAAAAGGAATATAACTAGGCATAAGCCATCATTTGTCTAGGATTTCTTGGATCATTTTTTCTTTCTCATCCTTAAACCTTTTAGGATGGTTGTAGGTGTTGTGATGATGGGTTTGGCTCCTTCCTGATGGTGTGCCCAAATCCTATATGTGGAGGGATGTGTTGAGGGATGTTAGTGAAGACCATACTATACTTATCAAGTAATGTGTGAAGGTCATCCTCCTAGTAGTCAATTTGTTGTCCCTTCATTGGTTTTGTCGAGCTCAAACATTGTGCTAACCAAATTTTTTTTTCCATCCATTGTGTTGAGATTTCCTTTAACTCTCCATTTGAAATTCCCTTAAGGAACACATTCTTTACATCCACTTCAAATGATAACTCCACTCATTTGAAGCCTTGTGTGTACTTATCTAAAGTTCATCTACTAGATACCAAGAATGACTTCCATGTCATCTAGTTCTACTACATAGAAATCTTTGGTCATTATATGGTTCCCCATGGTAATGCTAACTTGAGTGACCAAATGGGTACATGAGAGGAGGCTTCCTCTTTCTACCTTGACTTAGAATCCCATATGTACCTTTGTAGCTAAAATTCTTCATATCATAAGTGATGAATTAAAGAAATTGAGTGTGGTGCACTATCCAACATGACTATGACCCATTATCCTTGGAGAGTTCATTGTACCTAAAAAAATTTATACCTTGGAATGAAAAAAGGAGTAATGGTACCTCCTCAATGTACTAGCACAAAAATACTCTCTACATGATTTATGTTACCCTCTTTTAAAAAATTTTGAACATCTTCTTTGACTTTTGGTTCCTCATGCCCTTCAGTGTCTGACATCACATCTATGTAATGGATCTTCCCTTTTCATAAGCAGGGTAAAATTTAAGAAACCCCCCTCTAGAAAAAGATATAAATTATTGGCGAATCTTGCATTATTTTGAAAAACCAAATTATTTTTATCAATGAACTTCTCAATTTTTTTAAATTTTAATTATTATTTATATTGGCGATTATTTTGGAATCAAAATTTTTGAGTAGAAAATATTGGCGAATCTCAATAATAATAGGTTTAGACACCTAAATCTGATTACACAAATAGGTAATCCTATTCAATCATCTCTTAGGACATTACTAATTAAATATTTGTGATTTAATTAATTAATCATCATCTCCTAGTTAATTAATTAATTTAATTAACTATAGTCCAATTGATAAAATCAAATGATAACCCAAAGTCAACTTATCAATTAAATCCCTATTCCTCTATTAAATTAAATAAATTCACAAATATATTTAATTTAATACCATATCTCCATTTTATTAAATAAATTATTTAATAAAATATCTAAACACAATAAAACTTTGCTAAACCTATCTTTATCCCTAATCCAACCCATTCACCCATACTAACCTCACTTAGCCACTTAACTAACCCATCCCATCAAAGCTAAGCCACTTGCCCCCTAGTCTCCTTTCTAAACTAATCCTAATCCCCCTTCTAAATATGTGCACAACTTTAAGCAAGGGTTAAGACTTACTAACCAATGCCAAAGTCAAAATATCTCCCTTATCGTCTCCCATCCCCATCCAAGAATATTAATGGCTCTTACATCTGTTAATTACTCCTACATCCCCCTTTATGACTCTTACATCCCTCTTGCACACTCAACCACCCTTATTACTCCCTTTGATCAACCCTTATCCTATCCTCTCACACTCATCCTCCTTGTGACATGTCTCACTTCCTTATTGGATCTAAACAAGCATAATCCTTTTACTTCCCTTTGAGTGCATCCCAACCCTTCCTCACCATCCTTCCATCCTTTCATCCTGACCATTCATTTCACTCCCCCTTGGCCTATAAATGAAATCCTCTCCCTTCACAAATATCATCCACTTTTTATGCCAAGTTATAATGCTATTTTGAGAGACTAAAAACTACCAAAATACTATCATAATCCTGAAATCCCTCCATATCCCCATTTCTGGAACCCTCATCCATACACATACTTGGTGAATACCTCCCACCTATTGGAAGCTTGAGCAAAAATGTGATTATACATCCCCTATCATTAGGGACATACCTTCACCATCATATGAAGCACTTGAGGGATTTACCATTCTTGGTCTACTTTCCTCCATGGTGTCTTCCTTGGTCCTATCTTAAGTGTTAACTATTTAGTTTATGTTAATGCTTTCATTATTAGTTAGTATTGATATTGCACTACTAGATTAGGTGATACATTTTGGCATGCCCGATGGGACCCCGCATTTGGTTAACTATAATCATATTTTTGTATTTTTTATGCTAGACTAACCAAACTGCCATTTTGTGCTTGTGTGTGTGCACAAGTGGTTTGCTAGTATTTTTGCTGGTACACAAGTCTCTCATTGGAAATCATGCTCCTAGCCATATAATTGGTTCTTTACTTTAGAACACTTCCAGAACACTTTCAAATGCACTTTTTTGTGATCTCACCACCATAAGAACACAAGACAACAACCATGAGATTGTATCCATAAACAAGCATGAATGAAAATCCACAAAAGCGAGATCGTTGTTCGGCTCAAACCCTCATCACCACATGTCACAAAAATAGCCCCTGCATCCCTGTCGACCCTATTCCCATGGGAATGTTAGTCATTACCAATAGGATCACAAAAAAATACCTATAGGAAGATGTCACCTAGTTAGTCAACCCTCAAAATCCACTTTTTCTATTTTTAGTCAAACCTGCTGACCCACCTTTTCATGGGAAAGCTTCTTCAAAAACCCATAGTATCTCCTTTTCACAGGATTTCCCTATGTCTTTTTCTCCTGTAGCCCACTTTTTCTCCATTTTTCACTAGTTTTTGTACCTCAATCCCACAACTTTGAACCATGTTCCCTCAACTACATGATCACCACATAAACCAACTAGTTTGCAAGTTTGACCAACTTGCAGTAAGATATTGACATTTCTCTATTACAAGTACTTTCTAGAGCAGAACTCTAACAAGTTTCTTATAGGTTTTTGTCATTATAAATATGTTTTAAGGCTTAAAACTTAACAAATCTCACTATTTCATAGAATGAATAGTTAATTCTTTAGAGATTTTTTTAATTTATTGGAATGCTTGGATAGCTTAAGTAAATAACTCACTCTTGAATGTCAAGTGCTTAAAATTGAACTAGTGCAATGAACACTTTAATTAAGGTGCAAATGAACATTATGTGCAAACACTTCCATTTTGTGGCTTAAAATAAATCCATCAAATCTTGAATGCCTTTAAAGATAAACTCACTCTTATTCACTCCTTTTCAAAGCTTTCTCGATCAATTTACTTTTGTTGACTCAATTTCCCTTTGTTGACCATCACTATCAAGTTGGAAATGAACAAATTGAATTTTAGGCTCATGTTTATCTTCAAAAAACTAATTTTTTAGGATAAACTAAAGCATCCAAATAGAAATGAACCAAGTACATTATGTGTTCTAAGATTGTACCCTCTAGTACATCTTTGTCTTCTCTATTTCTTGCATCTTAAGACCTTGAAGTACATGATGCATGTACCAAAACTTATTAGCAAGATCATTTGCAACAATCTAGGAATGTAGTTCCACCTCTAGGAAGTGCTCTCCCCTTAGTGAGAAGCTCAAACCGGTAAAAAGTCTGGCCAATATATTAATGAGGGAAAAAGTAAATTGTCTCACTCTATCACCCAATTTTAGGAGGTTTTTTTTGGGGGTAGCCTGAGGTGGGAAAAATTTCCCATGATTTTAGCATGTTTGAAATAGATTCTTAAGTGGATCACGTATGTAACAACCATTTGGTTGACACCACTGACCCATTTACAACCCTCTTAATCAAAGTTTCTCAATTTTTATCCATGATATGTTCATTCACGATACAAGGGAAACAAAATCCCTCAAGAATACTCACCATTGCACTCCCCTGGTCAAGGCATAAGGCCACTTGGGTTTCATCTCCAAGGGTCATTGTTCCCATAGAATGGGAACTTCTATTTGTCATGCCTTGAAGATTCTTTAATGTGTATCATTTGTCAACTGACTCTTGTATTAACTCACCTCTTTGATTAGAGGGATATATTACACTAGGATCAAGAGACACCAAATTTTGGGCTATTGAATAGCATATTGCATCCAAAATAAATTTGATCTTAGGGACAAAGTGTGTGTTTGAATTGTCTTACTTGTGCTCAAGACTCATGAAAAACATTTGTAAACATATACACAATCCTATGGTTATTATCAAATCCTTTTGCTAAAGAGATCATTTGTTGGTCTTTCTCGAAGTTGCTTTGTCCTTTGAGAAACTTCTTGCTCATAAATCTTTCACATCAAAAAAACTTCATCTTTGTTATTCCAAAAAAATAGTTGTTAGCAAGTCCATTTGCAGGAAATTTTGTCTCATTGATTCCACTTTCCTGTGTCCAAAATTATAGTTGTTTGCACAAATAAAAAACCACTATCCTTAGTCCCAGTTACAAATCCTCTTTTTCCTTAGTCCAAAGTTTGTCCTTTTCAATGTATCCTTGTTACTTATCATACTTGACTGAAATAACACATTTTGTCTTTGAAAGACCCCATATTTTCATATTTAAAAAAAAAAGAAAGTTGTTAGCAAGTCCATTTACAAAAACATTTTGTCTCTTTGGTTTACCTTTATCTTTTCCAAAACTATACTTGTTATCTCAAAAATACATTGCTAAGAAAAATTCAGTTTCAATTTAACCTTTGTTCCTTAGTCCAAATTTTTCTCTTTCAAACTATCCTTGTTACCTATCCTACTTGACCAAAAATAACACATTTTCCTTTAAAATAGGTGCTCCTTACTCTTGGCCAGGGGATTGTTAGAAAGTTCATTCGCAACAAATCCTAAAGTCTAGTTTGCCCCACTTCACTACTTTACCATTTTTGGAAAACTAGCTATTCCTTAATTGATTTATGTTCCCAACCCAAGGTCAAAAGGTATAATTAGGATAGTCACTGCCTATAAAACCCCACAGTTGCAATCAAATCTCTTAGATTTATCTCATGTCAAGCCAACCCAAGACTAAGTTCAAAAAGGCTAAACTTCAACAAATACCAATTTACAAGGAAATAGAAGCAAAACAAAAGAAACATACCCCAACCCAAGGATCACCAAGCTAGACCAAATCAAGAAAGATGGTGCAGATGTAGCATTACATAATGAGTGGGATTACAAAATTTAGAACCTAACTCTCTAACAAGGTGTTAACTAGAGCCTTATCAACAATTCTAGTATTACTCACTCTAATTAGGTCCTTCCTTTTTCCACATACACTTGTGCACTTATCTCCTAATAGGTTTAGTGTTTCATTTAAGAAACCACTATCTCATAAAAGCATCTAAAATAGGATTACTTCCTCCCATTTTTCCATCAACCTTAGGTTTGCAAACAATCCTCTACATGCATCATTAAGACCTAGCACCTTCCACAGTTTATTCACCTACTTAGAAGCATTTTAACATCACTTCATTAAGCTTGGTTTCCTTAAAGCAAGTCTTCATCCATCTCACCATCATAGTTATCCTTGGTACTAAGCATTATCTAGGATAGGTTGTCACTTGTATCCCACATTACCTTGAGCAGAAGGTTGCGCCACACATTTTATATCACCATCACATTTTCATGATCATATTTAAGGGAAACACAACTTCCTTCAGTTAGTACCATATCATTTAGATTTCTAAAAGAATCATAGCATCATCCTTCTTTCATTTTCATCCTTAGGGAAATTATCCTTTCATGCCACACATTTTGGAAAGAATGCACAAAAAAAGGAGGACATGGATCCTAGTCATAGTAGTAACATAGCTCGGGCTTAGCTATACCCCATAGTTTCCATGACACCACAAGCCCACCACTAGCAAATCCTAGAAGAGACAAGTTCTTCCATAGATATTGATGCTTTCATGAACCAACCTAGCTATGCCATGATTGTTAATACCATCATAGATCAAAATACAAAAACCATCATGGAAAATTTCTTATGGGACAATGTTGGTGCCTTTGACTTTGGATGCCCACCACCTACTGACATTTTAGATCCTATACACTCTCTATTTGGGTGGAAACCACCATCTATAGGTTCGTTTGTCCCTCATGATCCTTTCCCTTCACTAAAAAAAGGGTACCAACCACCTCAAATAGAACTAGCAGATCCAAATATCCCCTCAACCTAGGTGATTTCTCCCATTCCACAAAACACTCATCCCATCCTCACTCAACCTTTAGTAGATACTACATCTCAATTTACACTAAGTGCATCATCTACATCTGCTCCTACAACCCATCTCCTAGTTTCAGAAAATCCCCCTTTCACACCAAGCAACATTACATTTTCTCTTCCATCTCACAACACATCTAGTCCATTTACTACTAGAATGCCTCCACTAGGGTCAAATACCTCATCTTCCATCCCACCCAACATCATTATCAATCCCTTTGTTACTAGCCAAAGTACTCTAGCCTCATTTCCTTTAGGACCATTGAGTGTTGCTATAACACAAGGGCCTACCACTAGCCTCCCCTTTAGCATTGCATCCATGTCCATGCCTCAAACACTTTCATTCCTCACTTCATAAAGTTATTCCCAACCACCCCTTACCAACTATTTTTCTATGCCACCCTTAGGCAATAACTAAATCATCCCTCTACTATAATACCCTACTATGAACACTCTACCTCACAATAATTACCTCAAACCTATTCATACTCAGTTGTTCTCTCATGTAGGAGCACAACCAACATATATTGGGAAAAGTATACATTCCCAAAGCATAGCCCAAAAATTGATGATGCTATCATCTTTCTAGGTACAATTATCACCCTAGAAATATGCCCAAGTATCTACATAGAATTATCTAGTAGGGAAACAACCTCATACTTACCCTCCCCACCAATAATCTACCTAGTAGATGTAGTAGTATGCACAAAATGCATTCCACCAACACATAGCATCCATCCCACCAATTGTGCAACCTATTTTTCCACAAACACCTATGGAAGTCAGGGTTTCCCATATCAACCTTCAACATCTGTTATATCCCACACTAGGACCACCTAAACTGGGGGCATCTGTTACCCTAGCTATAAACTCTAAATGGGAAGAAATGAAAAATGCTCTCAAGGCCCTAAAATATGGGATGGATTCCAAAACTTTTAAATTTGAAAATGATTGTCCATATCCATTTGACAAAATGATCACAATGATACCATTTCCTAAACACTTTGAGATCCCCAAGTTTTATAAATTTAGAGGAAAAAGTGATCCATCCACACATGTGAAGGAGTTCTATATTCATTGCCAAGAAGTGGCTTATAACAATGTATTCCTCATGGGCCTTTTTCTAAAAAGCTTAAGAGGGCCTATCCTCAAATGGTTCTTTTGTATACCCTAGGGTACCATTAAAACCCTCGTTGATCTTTCTGAAGCCTTTGTGGTTCGATATGCTAATGTTGTCAAGACCAAGTTATCTATAGTAGACTTAGTTCATACCAAGAAAAAAAGGAGGGGAAATCCTTTCAAAATACTTAAAATGTTGGCAAACCCTCCCAACTCAGATCTCCTATACCATCCTAGAATGTCACCTTGTCAAAATGTTTATAACTAATGCACATCCTAGTCTTTTCCATCACATTTTTATGAACTCTTTACATACATACAAGGACATTATGGAAAAAAGGATGGGACTTGAACAAGGGCTCATCAAGGATGGTGTCATCAAACTTTACAAAGAAAACACCCAAGATTTAGGCCCAAGCAATGAAAAAATATGGTATTAGAATTATAAAAAAAACACGGTGACAAATGGTGTCACCGACAGCCAACATGTTCATATCATTGGGGTAGCTACCAACATACCTACCACATTTTTTCAAGAACAACCTTATCAGCAAAAACCACCTTTGTATCAACACTTCCCTATGTAAAACAATCAAAATAATGTCCAAATACCTAGCCATCATGATCAAACTAATGCTATCACACTTTTAGCTAGAGCTAAATCACATGTTCAGAGACAATCATGTATATACACCCCATTGGGGGAGCCCCTTGATGCAATATTGAAAAACTAGACAAGGATAAACTTGTTTGATATCTACATACACAACCCTGGGAACCCAATCAGTCTAGAGCATCCTAGTATAAAGATAATGAGTTTTACAAATTTTGTTGTGTCAAAGTACATACTACCCTCAAGTGCATGCAACTCAAAGACAACATCCAAGACCTTATTAACCATAAAAAGATCACAATAGGGGCACAAGATTCACCCAATCTGGGGTTAATGATATATCAAAATGTGTTTCATCCTCATAACACAAATATAGGAAAGGCAGCTACAAATGCTCCTGCCAACAAACCTAACACTACTCAAAATATATAGGGTGATAACCGAGATAAGTCTCAGAACTATACCTCAACATACCTGGACTATGAGAGTCTTATTAGCTGCATATCACAAGTTGATCCATCTATCAATGTTATAAACATCAAAGGCCCAAATACCCAATGCATAGTTCCTACTCATTGAGCTCGACTCAATATAGTTGGTCCATTTATATCTACACCACATATGCCACCATCAAGAGCACCTTCCTTGGGATTACCCCCATTAGGACCACAATATAATATCTTGGAACACCTTGGAAATATGCCATTTCCATTCTAGATCTCTTATGAACAAGCCCACTTTATCAAGAGATCCTCAACAGTACTCTCCATGAGTCATGTGTCCCCACTGACATAAATTCCACTGAGTTTCACAACTTGGTCAGCCATCTTCTTACATCATTTCCTTTGTCTTTTAAAACATCTAACATCCTAGTAGTTGATCCTGATCATTTCCTTCCACTTCACATAGTTGTCATGGTTTTTCACTTTGCAGTAAAATGGATCATGATAGATAATGGATCAGCTTTAAACCTATGTACTTTAAAATTCATCAAACAAGAAGTATACATTGAGGTATATATCATTAATGAGGTAATCACCATCAAAGCATATGACAACTTGGAGTGCACCACTAAAGGAACCATCTTGTACCCTCTCAGAGTTAGTCTTGCCACTTAAGAAATAGTTTGTCACATAATTGATCTTAACCTTACATACAAAATCCTCCTCGTCTAGCCTTGGATTCATTCCATGAAGGTCATTCCATCCACATACCATTAGTTCACTAAATTCCCACTTAATGGCACTGAGGTAACCATTCACAAAAATCAAAAACCCTTTGCTTATTGCAATGTGGTCGAAGCTTCATACAAAAATCATTTCCCTAGACTCAAGATTGGCCACACCATGGCCAATTCCTCTAGCACCTACCATGTTCTAGATATAATTTTAGCCTCCACTCTTTCCATGGTTAAGATCAACTACCAAGGTTATGGTAAATACAATATCACATATGCTTTTGTTATCAGTGCTCTAGCACTTGATCCACATACTCAAGGGTACTTGAGACATCAAGGGCCAAGGCTAGAAACCACCTTTCAATTTAGATAGATGGGCCCTACCACATTTATTACCAAGGGTATACTCAATAGAGAAGAAACTACACCAGACATTAACACATGGCTATACAAGGAGCCACCTCCTAAAAGTAAAGCACTTCTTGATCACTTTAAAAAAAACTATCCCTGCACACACTACCTTGCCACTGAGCACTAGGATTATAAAGGAGGTTATTTGGTCTATCTTGAATCACGCATTAGGTAGCCTATTGAAGCATACCAAGAAAAAAAAAAAAGGCTTAGGCCATGGACTACCCACAATTGGGGGCACCATAATAGAGGGCCATGCCTTCATAATCATCCAAAATAGTTTCATTGGGGTTGAAGACATTCCTAAGGAAGTAGAAAAGAAAGAAAGTGACAATATTTTCCTTGACAAAATTATCGTAGGAGCCTCTGTGCTTTGCCAATTATTCTTAAATCTCATAGACCTACCACTCGCTCACCCCAAACTCATTGATTGGGACCAACCAAGTGTTGTTCATGTTGATGAATTCTCTACCAAGCACATGCTCCTTAAATTCATGGGTTTACAGACACCACATAAATGGCCACCGCCACCATCAACATATGTCTACAAATTGGATCTAATAGGTTACTTTGGGGAGGAGGAAATCTCCAGTCACAAAATTGAGTTACAAAATGAAACAAAAGCAAAAAAAAAAAAAGCACACCATCCTCTGGTGGAAATTCCTTTGGAGTGTCATTGAATGATTCAAAAAATGAAAAGAAAATAAAGGACATATTCAATGGTGAAAACCTCCTTGAGGCATCCAAAGATGGAGATTTCATCCTTCCCCCATAGGATCATAGGCCTACCATAGCTTTAGTCTTGACAGAGGAGACTAGACCAATCAATATCAGTCTAACTGAGATAACACAGATCACATATATCATGGCATCTCTACCACCTGAGTAGGTGGATCTTCTCATTGAAGTCCTCCTTGAAATTTTTTTTCTTTTTGCATGGTCCTATCAAGATATACTAGTGTTGGACCCTAAATTATTAGTACACCATTTGGTTGTGGACCCAAAGGCAAAACCTATCAAGAAAAAGCTCTATAAGATGCACCCTAAAGTTTCTTTATTGGTTAAAGAAGAGTTAGAAAAATTTCTAGAGGAAAAAATCATTCACTTGATTGACTATTCAGAATGGATCTCCAATATGGTTCCTATCCCAAAACCTTGGGTGATATCCAAATTTGTACAAACTTCAAAGATCTTAACAAGGCTTGTCCAAAGGATGATTTCCTATTACTAGACATAGATATGATTATGGATCTCACCACAATCCATGAGCTCTTATCACTCATGGATGGTTTCTCTAGTTATAATCAAATTCAAATAGCAAAGGAAGACCAACATAAGATAGCCTTCACCACCCCTTGGGGGACATTCTATTATATAAGATGATGCCATTTGGATTAAAGAATGTCAAGGAAACATATCAGCATGCCATGATGGTCATCTTTCATTACCTAATCCATAAGACTCTTGAGGATTATGGAGATGATATTTTAATCAAATCTCTTAAGTCCCTTAATCACTTATCTCATCTTGAGGAAGTGTTTGATTGATTGGCTAAATATCATCTCATGCTCAATCCTATGAAGTGTGTCTTTAGTGCTACCTTGGGAAAGCTCTTGGGATTCATTGTGTCATGACATGGTATTGAGATTGATCCTAGAAAGGTCAAGGCCATCATGAATATGGCCCCTCCTAAGACACTCAAGCAACTCTGCTCTCTTCAAGGAAAGCTACAATCAGTCAAGAAATTTATCTTACAGCTCACTAACAAGTGTCAAGCATTGACACATTTACTCAAAAAGGACTAGAACTATAGGTAAGAACCCATTTGAGGATGCAATTTTGAGCTCATCAAGAAATACTTGGCTAACCCTCCTATTTTGATTCCTCTAGTTTCAAGGCATCTGCTCATATTATACATTATAGCTACTCCCACAATATTGGGTTCTCTTCTAACACAACTTGATGATATAGGAAAGGAAAGGGCTATTTATTACATTAGTCACACCTTAGTTGGACATGAGCTTAATTATACACCAATGAAAAAGGCTTTCTTAGCCATAGTATTTACCACTCAAAATTTTCATCATTACATGTTGAGCACACTATGCAACTAATATCCAAAATTGATCCATTAAAGTATATGTTATCATGCACAATATTCACAGGGTGCCTGGCTAAATGGGTCATGCTTCTCAGCAAATTTCACATCCACTATGTTGACAGAAAGGCCATTAAAGGCCAGGCTATCACTGATTACTTGGTAGATGAACCATTGGTTGTGAACCACCCTCTCATTATGGAATTCCCAAATGAACACCTTTGTTTAGTAGAAGAACAACCTTCCTATAAGTTATATTTTGATGGCTCTTACACATCCCATGGCTTTTCTATGGACATACTATTGGTCACACCTCAAGGAGATTACATTCCTAAATCCTTCAAACTATAGTTTTAGTATACCAACAACATCTTAGAGTATGAGGTCCTCATTGCAAGGATCAAAATAGCCATTGAATGGAATATCATGGAGCTATAGGTCTATGAAGATTCACAACTTATTATCAAACAAGCCCTCAATTAATATCAGACCAAGGATGACAAGCTACTACCCTACAAGGAGTTGGTTGATCAATTGAAAGAACATTTTACTCAAATTCAATTCATGCAGATACCTAGACTACAAAATAAGGTAGAAAATGCCATTGCCACTATTGGTTCCCTTTTGGAAATACCACACAAGGCTACACAATATGAATTCTTGGTCAAGTACCTACATGAGCCTGCATATGAGAATGATGAGTTAATGCGGGTATGAATATTGGTTGGTCCCTAATCCCCATGGTACCAAAAAATTCATGCTTACCTACTAAATGGTATCATATCTCCCCATCCCACACAAACCCAATGCTAGAACCATATTTTTAGAGCTTCTCATTATATGATTATCACCCAAACCCTATATAATCATAGTTATCATGATACTCTCTCTTGATGTATAAACCAAACTAAGGTTGCAATGGCTCTCAAGGAGGTGCATGCCAGACTTTGTGGTACTCACATGAGTGGGATAGTTCTAGCTAAGTAGATCCTTTAGGTTGGGTATTATTTACCTACTCTAGAGCATGATGCATGCAACTTTTTGAAATGATGCCTATCTTGTCAACAACATGCTAATCTCATTTGAGCCCCAACTCAAGATCTACAACCTATTGCACCACCATGGCTATTTTCCTATTGGGGGTTTAACCTTGTTGGTATTATCATCCCTCTCTCTTCTAAAGGACACAAGTGGATAATCACCACCATCAATTATTTTACTAATGGGTGCAAGAAGTCCCCCTTGTCACTACCATAGGAGTTTAGGTTTCCAAATTCATCTTATATCATATCATATGTCACTTTGGCATCAAAGCTACCATTTTTATTGACCATGGAGATAATTTTAAGAATCTTAATATGGAGGAATTGTGCACTTCCCTTCATATCCATCACCATTTTTTTAGCCTATACTTCCCACAAGGTCATAGTCAGGTAGAGGCAACTAATAAAACCCTACTCAAAATCCTAAAGAAAGTTGTCAATGACTCTAGTTGTGATTTGCATTTACAGATCAATCTTGCCCTATGGGCCTACAACCCCTTATTTTGAACATCCACTAGCACAACTCCATATTCCTTGGTTTATGGTGTTGAAGAAGTATTACCTATTGAGGTTGAACTCCCATCCCTTCACATTTCTTTACAAGGCTAGATATTAGATGAAGATTACAAAGTGGCTCAACTTACCTATCTTGATTTACTTGATGAAAAAAGGAAACAAGCCTCTTACCACCTCATGGTCTACCAAGATCACCTCAAGCACAATTTCAATAGGAAGGTAAATCTATGCCACTTTCAAGAAGGATACATGGTCCTCAAAGAAAGCATGAAGATCTAGGCTGACTAGGAAAAGAAAGGCAAGTTCAAGCCCACATGGCTCAGTCATTATGTGTTTAGAACATGTTTTGGCTTAATGGCCTATCAACTATCACTCTTGAAGGAGAAGTCCTAAATGATCCTATAAACATCATTCACCTTAAGAAATTCTATTCCTAGAAAAAAAATTCTCAGTATAAAAAGGAAAAGAAAAATAAGAGTCCAATCATGAAATCTTGGTAATTCAAGCACCTTGGATAGGTACCCTGGTGAAAACCTAGCAATTAAGTTCCAAGTGTACTTAGCCATTTTATTATCTACTAATGACATGCATCTCCCCCATTGTCCCTCTACATCTCATCACCCATTTCCTCATTTTTTCAAGGTGTTCCCTGTAGTTTCACTTTCACAGTCCCATCACGCCTCATGACATCACCTTCTCATACCTAGCAGTTTGCACATCTTACCTAGATCCTTTATTATATTTTTATATACTTGTATTTTATCACATATATCCTATGAGATGAGTAATATCCTGTGTATCATATCCTTGTACCAATAGTAGTATCTTGTGTATCATATGCTTGTACTGACAGTAGTATCCTATGTATCATATCTTTGTAACAATAGCAATATCCTTCGTATCATATCCTTGTATGAATAGCGATATGCTTTGTATCATATCCTTGTACCAATAACAATATCCTATGTATCATATCCTTGTACCAACAATAGTATCCTATGTATCATATCTTTGTAACAATAGTAGTATCCTGTGTATCATATCCTTGTACTAATGACAATATCCTATGTATCATAACCTTGTATACATAGTCATATCCTATGTAGCATAACCTTGTAAACATAGAAGTATCCTAATCCTTATAACAAAAACTATACTTTATGTATCATACCCATGTAACAATAATTGTGTTACAACAATGCTATCCCCTCATCTAGAGCTTTCCCCCTTTATACGCATACCCACTATTGTATTCTATCATATATATTCCTGAGTCCCCATCCATTATATAGTCATGCCTATAGATTTTTGAGTCTTATCATCACACCATGTTTCACTAGCCCATCATCTATAGGAAAGAATAATTGTCCCTTTACTCACTATTCTAAGCATATTATCACTAAGTCCTTTTCAAATGTTTTCATCCTTATTTTTAGCCCATCAATATCTAGTTATTTTGATCTCTTTAGAAAAAGGTTACTTTTTTGCACGTTTTTTCTTTATTTTGATCTTTGGTTTTCTCTTGTATATTTTGATTGATCATTTCCAGGTGATTTTAGTTCTTGCCTCCTCATGGTCACCATGGTCTTCCATATCATGGTGTGCTAACTCAAAGGCATGGTTTTGACCATGGTCTTTTTTTGCTTGTGAGTCAGTTAGATAACACCCTTGCATATTCCAAACATGTTTTCATTAATGATCACGTGATGTAGTTGGGAAATATCATTTGCTTGTGGATCACCCAACATCATTCCAATGCTAATTTCTCTGAGACTCATGTGTGATGCTAGAGCATTCCTTGCGTGCTTGTTTGAGTTAGTCCTATGTAATATTGGGGAAAAGGCCTTGATGTTCCTAGTAACCTTGACAAATCCCTAATATTCCTATATCAAATAAAGTTATCACACTACATGGTGGTACTTCTTTGCGAAGTATCTCGATCTCAAGATTCCATTATATCCCCTCACTCTCACCATTTTATCCCCTACAATGACTTACATGATCATATCACGCCTATGCACATCTGTACTCACCCCCTCCTATGCATTTTCTTAGCCTCCTATCCTCTCCTCCTTGCTCCGTCATAACTCTTATCTCCCATGAGCTAATATTTCCCCATCATCCTGATTCCTTACTCAATCCCATCCACTTAAGTCTTTCACACGTATCCTATCTACAAATTGTGCATATTGTTCCTACCTCTTGACCAAGGTCATGACCAATTAGTGATGTGTTGTACCATTCCCTACACCCCCTTTCAAAACCCTTCTCATTCTTTTTTCCACTACACTCTTCCTTTACATCACCTATCTCTCCCAACCCTCAATCATTCCATTATTAGAATCTTTTGATTCAATTTCCTTATCATAAAAAATTGCACTATCTTCATTATCCTACTCTCACAACTTCTCAATCCTTAGGCTAAAGTTTCATCACCCCCATGATGTGCTCCTTATCATAAGTCACTATCCTAGCTCTACATCCACTATCATTCTAACTATGATTTTGTTGGTCAATCATTTTCCAACATCATACTCCTTAGCATTAGTATCTCCTATGTTTTACTATCATTCTTTACCATAGATCATTATCCTAGTCTAAGTTTTTATAATCCCATCCCCACATCATAATTTTTTTCCTATATGCCATTGTTACCATCATTAATTATGTGTCTCTTTTGTCTCCTCACATCCTAGAGTTTACCATGTTGTATTATCATTGATTGCATTCATTTACTCTTATCATAATTTGGGATTTCTCTTATCATACATCCCCATCATGGATTTAGTTCTTTCACCACATGATCAATATCCTTCTCATATTTTATCCTTATACTCTGTAGTTCACTCTGCATATGTTTTAATCACAATGTTGAGTTCAGTTACCACATTTATTTTAGTTTGTGTTTTTTTTTAAATTTGTGCCATCATCATCAAACTCACATTCATTTTAGTTTGTGTTCATTTTTAAATTTGTGCCATCATCATCAACCTCACATTCATTTTAGTTTGTGTTGTTTTTTAACTTTGTGCCCTCATCATAAAAATTGCCATCATCATCAACCTCACATTCATTTTAGTTTGTGTTCTTTTTTAACTTTGTGCCCTCATCATAAAAATTACGTGCATTTTAGTTTGTGTTCATTTTTAACTTTGTGCCCTCATCATAAAATCACATTCATTTTAGTTTGTGTTCATTTTTAAATTTGTGCCCTCATCATAAAACTCACAATTGTTTTAGTTTGTGTTCATTTTTAACTTTGTGCCATCATCATAAAACTCACATTCATTTTTAAGTTTATGTTCATTTTAGAATCATTATAAACATGAATCAACATTATTGTTAGCACTATCCAAAATAAATCAAATCATATTAGTACTATCCAAACAAGCACATCATCACAAATCACCAATATATCAGCACTATCAATCTCATATCTCATCATCAAAATGCATCATATCCTGCATCACAAACTATCTGTAGTATCATATCTCATCTCCCAAACACATCATATCCTACATCAAAAGATGTCAACAATATCTAATCTCATCATCCAAACACATCATATCTTGCATCAAAAAATGTCAACAATATCATATCTCATCATCAAAACACATCATATTTCGCATCACAAAATGTCAGCAATATCATCTCTCTTAAAACACATCATATCCTACATCACAAATATTAGCAATATCATATCTCTCTCATCACATATTACATTCTACATACAAACACATCAATCTTCCATCTATGTCTAATCATATATAAAATATCAACATATTAAACATAATCATACCATCATAAGTCCACACGTCCATATGCCGACCCAAAGAATGATCTGATATACATACATACATACATACATACATACATACATACATACATACATACATACATACATACATATATATATATATATATATATATATATATATATATATATATATATATATATATATATATATATATATATTATCTACAAAGAATAAATGAATAAATCATCCACCTACAAAAATACCAAAGTTTATCATAGTCTAGATGTCCAGTATCCATATCACACATATAAGTACATCTACTGCTACATCCAAAAAACACATAATCAAATAAAATCCAACATATCACTGGTCTCCCTCAATAGTCTCCTCCTCATCATGTCCCTCCATTGTATCCCTCTCTACCCCTAGTGCTATTGGTGCTAGAGTTGGTGTCCTCATTTGTCCTTCTCTCATCCCTAAACTCTCTACCTCATCTCTCCTCCAACCCATCTCATTTTCCTACCTCTAGCTCTACCCTATCCTATGGCTCTACCCTAAATGCTAGGACCCTTCTATCCACTCTGACCCCCCTATGCTCCATCCACTCCCCCCTCCTCCTTACATGCCTATGTACGTCCTAGTTGTCCCTGACCATGTATGTCATCTGTAATGCTCTATCTAGTCTGTTGGGACCGCTGCATGGTACCTCCCCCAATAGAATCCTACTTTCTCTCAACTCCCCCACCTCTCCCCATAATCTCCTTAGCTCCTCCATCCCTCCACCCACCACCACCTATGCTCTTAAGATCACCATCTCCACCACTAGTCTATCCCACTCCTGCTATATGGCATCCAACCTTGCCTGTACTACCTATCTCTCAAGGCTTACCACATCCAATCTCCCCTCCATTCACCCAACCTCCATTCATAGTTTTCCCACCTCTATCCCTTCCCTATCTACCTGCCTTTGTGCCACATTATGCTCCTATCACAAGTGATCCCACTCTATCCTAAGCTGGTCTCTCTCCTATTGAGTATCTCATACCAACTGGCTAGTGGCATCATGGATCTACTACAAGGATGCATATCAAGCTGCCCATCCATCATACCCTCCCCTTGATGAAGAGCCACCACCATCTCCTCTACCTACTAGCTTCTATGGCCTCTGCTCCTCCTCCCTCCAATGGTCTCCTCTCCTCTATTAGCCTCTCCTCTTCTTTCTCTAGCTCTACCCCTCTCTCATCCTGCCTCCTTATGCTTCACCTCTACCATATTGGTTTGTCCTCCTATACTATGGCCTCTGCCTACTATCATAGCCCTCTTGCTATATATCTTCCCTACTTGTCTACTCGAGCTATCTCCCCTACCACAAGGACTGCCCTAGTTGCCTATGATTAGCCTACCAGCCTTGAGTGCTAAAACCAATCTTGGTACTGCTATGTGGAGCCTGCATCTGCTAGCCCACAAAACCAATTCCACTATTGTGGCTCTAACTCCTACTAGGCTTGAAGCAACCATCTCTCTATAGTGCTAGCCCATACATAGACACTAGCTCATGAGTAACTCGCTAATACCAATTTGGCTCTCCTAGAGCCACCTATACCCATCCAAACTGCCACAAGACCCTATCTAATAGGTACTACTCTACAATATACTCCCACCACCCAAAAATAAAGGATGGTGATATCATATAGGGAAAATGTTGTCCCTCCTCTGCCCATGGACTTAGACCCATATATGGTCTCATTACCACTGCCTTGATCTCATTAACTTAGACTTGCCAATAGTCCACATCCTTTGTATGATGATAGGACAAGGGCTCCCCCTAGATATATGCAACTTGCTCCTCTACCTGCCTATCCCTTCGACTGATCAGCTTAAATGTTGAAATATGCTCCCATGCCCAAACCTATAATAAGGTGGGGAACCCAATGCTCCTCCCTTGCTATCGAAACCCCTAATATATAATCTAATGTAAATCCTGATATAACTCTTCTAACATCAATGATCCCTAGGTTGCCAAAACTCCTGCATCCACTCTCTACATGATAACTAGTATCAACACTAAGGTAACTCATGTTCCTCCTATATTTGGGGCAATGTACCCCAATACTAACCTACACACATAAAAATAGATCCACTTCTCCATGGCTACTCAATGCAAGTGCTCGTCTAGTGCAAACTACCCTTGTCAGATTCAAAATGGAATGCTTGGCCCTACAAGGCCCTATACCACTATGTCTACCATCATCTCTCTCATTTCCATCACTAGCATCCCCCACAATTGTAATCTAAAAATCTTGTATACATCCTCCAATGTCACTATCATCTCCCCTATAGGCATGTGGAATGTGCCTATCTTACTGTGCCACCACTCATAAAATGTTGTCACCATGACTAGTTTTCCAATATAAGCTACTCTCCAGCATGTATTAGAATCGCCCACCACTCATATGGCACCAAATTATCCAAAGAATACTGAGCACCAAAACCAATCATTCTGAGCACCAAAACCAATCATTCATTAGTCTTCCTTTACATACTTTACATACCCTAGTTTTTCAACCATTCCCCTATTGCACCCCCTATTTTGTCTACACCCTTTCCCTTTTTCTCATGTTCCTACCATAGTGCTCCCTCGAATGCTCACAAAACTTGCAATCTTGTAGGATCACTTTTTGACTTTTGACCTCCTTGAATATATGACCCATATTCCTATGGTGCATTCCTATACAAGCTCAACCTAGTGATCACATACACCAATGTTCTTGTAGGATCATCTTTGAAACTTCCCCTCCTAATAAATCCCTATCCAATTCCCACATTGACCTAATTCCAAAAGAAAGATAGCATTCTCACAGCCATATTCAAATTCTTGCTAGCAGGATCAAAATACCACTACCCTAACTACACCCCCATAAAAAATTTATACCCCACATTTGTGAGCCCACTAAATGTGTTTTGTTAACACTTTTCTACCCTTCCCCTAGCCATTCTTCTAGGATCACGATCCCACTAATCCTACAAGTAGTACCACTAGACGCATGTCTGTGAGATTGCATTTTATCTTTCACAGGAATGCTATAACTAATGAAAAATAAAAAATACAAGATAGATTTTTTATTATACCAAATTATTTGGTGTTTACCACACTCGTACTCATTGCACCATGTCTGATCGATGCTCTGGTCATCCCTGCATAGCCATCATCTCATCCAAATTAGATCTACTAGCAATAATATCTCCTCAACCATATGAATGCAAATGACCTTTCCCAGCCCCCCTCCAACCCCTTATAGGCTCCTCAGGGTGCCCTATCTTCCTCTATGACTCCTCCAATGACCTCCTTCTCCCTAGTCTTATTTCTTTTACATATTTCTCTCTTTTGTTTCTCCTCCTTTTTACCCTTTTGTGTCCTCCTCCTCCCCTTGGCTCACTACAAATTTTCAAGATGTCGCTAGGCCTCTTCTTCATTTCCCACTACCTTCTTGAGGGGGAATTACCCAGTCCATTATCTCCTCTCCTACTCAAAACTGGGGCAACTTTATTTCTTTAAAAGAAGTCTTCTTCGCATCATTTATATTCAAACTTCCTTGAAATAGTATTATTTCAACACTATGTCAAAGAGGGAAAAAATTTAGACGCCTAAATCTGATTCCACGTATAGGTAATCATATTTAGTCATCTCCTAGAACATTATTGATTAAATATTTATTATTTAATTAATTAATTGTCACCCCCTAGTTAATTAATTAATTTAATTAACTATAGTCCAATTGATAAAATCAAATGATAGCCCAAAATCAACTTATCAATTAAATCCCTATTCCTCTATTAAATTAAATAAATTCTCAATATATTTAATTTAATTCCATATTCCTATTTTATTAAATAAATCATTTAATAAAATATCTAAACCCCTTAAAACATCCCTAAACCTATCTTTATCCCTAATCCAACTCATTCACCCATACTAACCTCACTTAGCCACCTAACTAACCCATCGCATCAAAGATAAGCCACTTGCCCCCTAATCCCCTTTCTAAACTAATGCTAATCCCCCTCCTAAAAATTTGCACAACCATAAGCAAGGGTTAAGACTTGCTAACCTAAGCCAAAGTTAAAATATCTTCCTTATCCTCTCCCATCCCCATTCAAGAGCATTAATGGCTCTTACATGCCATTAATAACTCTTACATCCCCCTTACACAATCCACCACCCTCATTACTCCCTTTCACCAACCCTTATCCTATCCTCTCACACTTATCCTCCTTGTGACAAGTGTCACTTCCCTATTGGATATAAACAAGCACAATTTTCTACTTTTCTTTGAGTTCATCTTAGTCCTCCCTCACCATCCTTCCATCCTTCCATCTTGACCATCCATTTCACTCCCCCTTGGCTTATAAATGAAACCCTCTTCCTTCACAAATATCATCTACTTTTTATGCAAAGTTATAATTCTATTTTGAGAGCCTAAAAACTACACAAATACCATCATAATATTGAAATCCCTCCATACCTCAATTGTTTAAACCCTCATCCATACACACACATGGTGAATACCCCCATCTATTGGATGCTTGAGCACCAACGTGAGCATACATCCCCTCTCATTAGGGACAAGCTTCATCATCGTGAGGAGAACTTGAGGAGTGTGGCATTATTGGTCTACATTCCTCCATGGTGTCTTACTTGGTCCTATCATAATTGTTAACTATTTAGTTTATGTTAATGCTTTCATTATTAGTTAGTATTGAAATTGCACTACTAGATTAAGTGAACAATAGGAAGTTTGTTAATCATCATGGAATATTACAAATCAAAATTGAACATGTTTTATATCATGAAAACTATGAGGATAATTACATTATATTTTAAATCAATAATGAAAATTAAATATTGGTAATATATCCCTAAAATAACTAATAATTATGATAATTATTGTTGAATTCATTTTTATTTTTTTGGTAATATATAATATTTAGATGAGTCAAATCTAATCATGTATTGAATATTGTAGCAAATCCTTGAGTTAGATTTTTTAATAAAGTAAATTATTGAATAATTTTAAATATTTTAGAACTAAATTTAATAAAAATGTGTCAATTTAGGTTGTATTAAATCTTAAATTAACAGTGAAAGTACTAGATTTTTTTTCTAAAATTTCCAAAATTAAAAATATTCACTACTTAAAAATACCTTATCCATAAGAATTAGTGTCTTGGTTCCCATGATTGATTAAAATTAAAGCATACATCTCAAATCTTGTTACATAGCTTCATCCATTGAATTTTTATTTGGAGGGGACTTGTTTTCTTTTTCCTTTGTAGTGATGGGTGGCTTGGCATGTGAATAACTTTTAGAAGAAGTGGATGTTGCCTTGTCTCATGCCTTCTTGATTTCTGCCACAAGTGTGTCAAGGTTAAATCCCTTCATCCAACCCTTTAAGGGTGTAGTCCACTCATAAATGAATAAGACAATAATTCTTCTCTCAAAAATATTTGTCACTAGTACTAATAGCCTCCAAAATTATGTAATGTAGCTATATATTTCTCTAGTTTTCTTTAGTTGTGCCAAATCCTTAAAGTTGAGCTCTAGCTTGCACTAGGGTTTCAGTAGAAGTTTAAAAATGCCTCCATGAAGAGAGCATGGTGGAAAAGTTGAAGGTGTTACGTATGAGGAATTTAGAACCCTTTAGAAGAAAATTCAAGTTTTGCAAGGACATATTGGCAGAGGAATGAATCTTTTCATAGGAGATGAAAGTGAGGACAAGGATGAAGAAGAAGAAAATGCTAAAGTAGAGGCAGTTCTAAACCTAAAGGAAGAGAGTGTTTTTAAGGCCAACTCCAAGATTGGAAAAATACCTAAGTTTGAGGTTCCCACATTTTTGAAAAATCTTAACCCAGAGGATTTGATTGATTGGATCAATGAATTGGATGAGTACTTTGAGTATAAATTTTTTGAGGATCCTGATAGGATCTAGTTTGCGAAGGAAAAATTGAAGGGACATGCAAAGATCTAGTGGTAGTAGATTTAGTTGGAGCAAAATAGAATCTAGGAATGGAAAAAAAGCTCACTAGATAGGATCAAATGATAGCTAAGCCAAAGTGGCAATTGATCACCATGGACTATGAGCATGATGTGCTAAAGAAAATGCAAGAGTTGAAGAAAGAAAGAATTTTTTTTCAAGAGTATACTAAAGAGTTCTACCTAGTCCTCATTAGAATCAAACATCTAGGAGATGATAAGGAGAAACTAGCCTATTATCTTAATGTGTTAAGGTTAAACATTCAAGAGGAGATGAGTCTTGTTTGAGTGACCATTATTGAGGAGGTGTACTAGTTTTTGTTAAAGAAAAAGGTTCATTTAATTTCATTAATTAAATTACCTTTTCTTCCTTGTTAAGATTTTTTTTTGTGCACTTTTTGCATTCTTTATTTAATAATTAATTAGTAATTATTAAATAGCTTTTACCTTTTAGGTTATGCTTTGTAATTTTTTAGGTTACCCTTTTAGGTTTTGATATGCTTTTATAAGGATTGATCTCTTTGTAATTTTATTCATTCACTTTTAATAATAAAAATCTCTCTTTTTGCTCATCAAGAATGTCTCACCTATCAATATGGGAATTCTAGCCTCCATAGTACTTTATTCTCTCTTTATGTGATAGGTGTTTGTATGCAGGTGTAGATACTTAAAATTGTCCAAATCCCATTTCCTAGCTGATTAAATAAATAAATATTATTTATTTAATTACCTTACCATAAATTAAATAAATTTATATTTATTTAATTATATTTTCCTTTCCTTGATTTAAATAAACTAAGGTTTATCTAAATCCTAGCCTTTCCTTGATTTAAATAAACTAAGGTTTATTTAAATCCTAGCCCATTTCACTTTAATTAAGTACTTCATTTACTTAATTAATCCCTTTCCTAATCCCACTTGGAATTAAATAATACATTTAATCCTATTTGAACACATGGCTCCTACCTTTAACCCTCACCTAACCTCACCATCCTACCTAACCCACCTTTTCTAAACCTACCCACTTCCTTAATCATGCTTGCCTTTCCTAATCACCTTGCTAATCACCTTTTAATCCTAAGTATGTGCTCACACATGTGTGAGGAATCCACACACATGTGTGAGGGATATTAACACTTTTCTCATCCCTCGTGTCTTCCATGCCTCTTGCACACTTGTCCTCTTACATGAGAGTCAAGGTGTCTCACACATGTGTTAAAGACCATGATTTTGCACCTCTTGCACATTTTTCCTCTTGCATGAGAATCAAGTTGTCTCACACATGTGTGAGAAGCCATGCCTTCTCACACCTCTTGCACACTTTTCCTCTTGCATGAGAATCTAGTTGTCTCACACCTCATTGATCATGTCACCATCAAAGGTTGCTCACACACATGTGAGCATATTGCCCCCTTTGAATGGTCAAAAACCCTAATCCATGTGGAGACTACTTGGCCTCCACCTCATTGACACCTCATCGATCCTAAGGGATACTAGCCCTTCATCTTACATTTAATCTCAACCATCTATTGCATCTCATTTCCAAAAAAAGCACTATCTACCCCATTGTTATGCTATAGGAATTGTGAGCAACCAAATCCCATGAGCAAGGAAATCATCTACACTTGATGGTTTCATGAGGTTGAGGAAGCATTTGGGGATAAGTTTCATAAGGAGTGCCTAATCGAGCCATAAAGCCCATCATCACATTTGGAAGACATAAGGGAAGTCTTTTGATGTATAGCACTCTATATTTCATTTCTTATTGCTTTATTTTCTAGTTCTAGGAGTGTATATGTGGTGAACATATTTATTTGCTAATAGGAAAAACTAGAAAAGGAAAAGAAAATACTCCTTTGTTGGTAAATAAATAGATTTTTTAAATAAAAAGTGGGGGTGGGTTTCCTTTATTTTTGCTTTATGTTATTGAAAAAGAAATGGGGTGCACATTTCTTAGTTTCTATATGTTAGTTTAAAAATAAATAAATAAATTAAAAAAATCATTAAAAAAAAATCAATATATATATATTTTTTAACCCCTTTTTGTTTTGCAGGTTCGGCCACCCACATGTACCACCATCGGCAGTGTCCACAAGTGCCACCCCCACTTCTTGTAGCTCTCCCTTGCTTCAGCGTCATCCACTTCTCTGCCACCACAAATACTCCCACTGTTACTCTCCGATGTTGCTATTACTCTGATCATCCCATCACTCCCTATGTCCACTCTCTCCCAGCCGTTGCTACCTCCCATCCAACTCCTAGCCTATGCTCCACCAAAACCCCCATGGTCACTACTACTACTCCCCCCCATAGCTTCCACTATCACTCCTCCCTCTGCTCACACCCATCCCTAAAAACCTTTCCCCCATTGAAGCGTAGCCTCCCATGCCTGCCACCTGACACCACAGCCTACTACTCCTCTCTCACGACCACTGCCTCCTATAGCTCACCCTATGAATGCCACCTCCTCCTCCTATGGCTTCACTTCCACCTCCTCCTCTGTGAGGCAGCTACCCAAGAAAAACTCACACCTACACTCATCTCCACCTCTGTGCCCAAGCAACCTCCACCCCACCACTATTCCCCTGCTCAGCCCAAAACTTGTCGCCTCTCCTCTACCATCTACTTACATTCCTTTGTGCTCAGCCTTCCTCTCTCCCACCACTCGGCACAACACCACCTACCCTCCCTTGCAACCTTGCACAACCACACCTGTAATCTCGTGCCCCTGTGCCGCCGAAAACCCAACACTCTTACTCCACTCCTCCTCTTCCTGAAGTCTTGCAACCTCCTCCGCCCACCTCCATTCAATCACACAAAATCCCACAACTTTTCTTTTCCTCTTCTTGAAGTCTTACACCTCCATGACCCAACAGTTTAGTGTTTTTATTTTATTTTATTATTTTGATTGTTCATTTAAACTTAGGAGTATCAATATTTTATTTTAAAAAAATAAAAATGAAAATTTATCTTTTTAATGAAATCCTGTAGATATACCCCTTTTTTTCCATTTTTCAAATCCAAAAAATGTTCAAAAACAAAAAATAATTTTCTTGACGTACACCTAACTATCAAATTTTTGCTCACAGATTGCTGATTTTAGCACTGCATCAGCAGTCCAATGCCCTTCTAAGCCATAAGGAGTGTACTTCAATTTTTTGCTCATAACTTGAGCATACGAACTCCATTTTTGCAAAATGAAATATCGTCAAAAAGTTGATTCCGAGCCTATCGTCATGGTTCTAGTTTCATGAGATTTTAATTCTGTTTATATCTCTATTTTTTCTATCAAAGAGAAAATTTTATGCTAACTCTTTCATTGCAGGGTTGTCTCACGTTTGTCCTACATTTTTGCTACATTAACTTGTAGTTTTGCAGGGACATTTTCTCACTAACCATATTGCTTGCAAATGTTTGCTTTAATTTTTTTTGGGAATGAACTTGTATGCCTAAACACTTATCTTTGAATGCATGGTTAATGAAACAACACTTTTGCTTTGGAATGAATGATAACACAATCTTGCATGTCTAAGGATCAATGGACATTGTAATACACATTTCATTTTGGTGCTTAAAACTAACAATCACTCAATCTTGAATGCATAAATGGAATTGATCTTTCCTTATCGAATTTTCTTATGTTGATGACATTTGATTTACTTATGTTGGAAAACTCTCGATTTGTATGACGTTGTCAAATTGGAAAGAACATTGTATGGTTTAGATTACAAAACCTAAAGTTTCATTAGGAAAGAACATGTCTTTTGAACCCCCCAGGGCCACTTACATATTCTCTCCCCTCATGCCTTTGGGTGATCTTGGGTGCACAAGAAATAAGTGCTCTTTTTTTTCTTTTCTTTTTAGAAGGCATGCTTGGGGATTTCATTACCCTTTGGGATGACCTCAACTCCAATATTTTGGCAGAGTATAAATATCGAGAGGTGAATTGAAAGACACCTCTCTTGGAAGCATAATATTGCCACTCTTGGCTAAGCCCCAAAGAACTTTATACCTTTGGGAAGTGAAGGAGGAGATTTGGGTTACCATCTCCCCCTGGCTATGTGGCAATATTTGCTTTCATCTATAGATTTGGGCCTCACATACCTTGTGTATATCGAGGATGCCCTCTAGTTGATCCTTGTATAGCTTAGTTGAAACCTTATAGGATTTTTGGTGTGTTTGACATTCTTGAGTGTTTTAAACACACTTGCCTTGTACATATTTTATTGTATATATTTTGCATCTCAAATTTGAAAAATCCAAAAAAATCATAAAACATAAAAATTCGAAAAATCGTAAAACTTCAAAAATCCAAAAAAATAAAAAATAAAAATCTCAAAAATAACGAAAAAAAGTCTTGGTTTAAGTCCTCTTAGTCAAGTTTTCCATATCATTCCACATCACATCTTCTTTCCATCCAAGTCATCACCCTCATCCATCTCTTGTCTTCATCATTCAAACCATTCCTCCACATCTTAATCATCTCTATTCATCCACATCATTTAATTGTCTTCCTCGTCATTCAATCTAATCCATAATCTTCATCCTAGTCATGCTTCATCATCGTCCAGATTCAATTTCCTCTACCAATCTCATAGTTCATCCTTAATTCAATCCTTCAAATCATCATCATCCTTCTAATCCAATCCCTTGTCAAATTCATTCCTTTGTAATCAATTCCTAATTCAATCCATTTACATCTTCAATCCAAAATCAATCAATCGTTCTTCATCTATCCAAATCTCTTTCTAATTCAATTTTTCACTTTGGATATAGGAACATTTTCATAAACATTGGACTTTCATTCAAATCCAACATTCATTTGTTTGTGATATCATAGGGTTTTTATCAATTCAAATCAAACTCTTATCCAATCAAATCCAATCCAATCCAATCAATGCCCAATCCAATCCATTTCAAATCAAATCAATGCAAAGTCCAAAATTTCTCCTAGTCTCGAGTTCATATTCCATCCTTCATCAAATCCTTCCTCATTCTTCATCTAACATCTATGGATCTGAAATGGCTTCATCAAAGGGTTGATGATCTTGCACGACAATATGGAGTTATACCTCCCGTTCAGCCTACATATCAAATCCATTCTCAACACTTCATATCCAACTCTCATCCATCTCATGTTCATTATTCTTCTACCTTTGAAAAGGAAAATCTACCTCATTATCCTTTGACTATGCACAATTCCATTCATAGCCCACACAATGCCTCAAATAACAATGACCTTGCCAAGGAAATTAAGCAATTAAAGAATTATCTCTTAGCAAGTCAACAGCAAGAGGCCACCTTCCATGCCATGTGTCCTCTTCTCCCATGTTTCGAAGATCCTAGTCCTCATGTCCCATCCATCCCAAACCCTCCATGTAATCCCCTACCCATAGTTACACCTTCACACAATCATAATCCTCCAAAAACATCATCCCCACCTCGTAAGGGGTTTTTCACATCACTCTTGGCTAAGTGTAAAATACAAAATGAATAGAGCCAATCACCCAAAGTCATACCCCCAAGTCCATCTCAAGATCTTCCTCCAAAGCATGACATTATAGATGCCTCTTCTCCTCTAGATCCAAGAATTTCTTCATCCCATCAGTACCCTATCCCTCATGATCCATTTATCCCTCTTATTCCAGCTCATGATTTCCTTCCTAATCAAGATCAAGGAATTCCATGTACCACCAATTCCATTTCATATCATGAGTTAGCCTTTGTAGATCCTCCACTTCATGCAAAAGTTCCTTCCACTCCATCCATTAATAACTCTCCATGTCAAGATCAAATCACTCCATCTCATGAACCTATTCCATCTCATGATCCACTCATTCCACTACATGATCTTCTTTCAAGTCAAGATCAAAGCACCCCTTCATTTTCTTTTCATGATCCCACTCCATCTCATGATCCTATTATCCTTCATAATCCCCCTAGTGATCCTAATCCTCCACATGATACTATCACACCTATCCCATCCCCTCATGAACCCCATATATAGGGACTCACATCTTGTGGTTAAAATGATAAATATCCCATTAACAAAATAATTTCTCAAGATGTTGGTACATTTTTCACTTCTTCCAACTCCAAAATTCCTCAATCCAAACCCCAATGTTCCCATCCTCCATATTCCAAGTCCATTTTGGGACCTTATATCCATATTCCTATTCCTTCCTCACTTCTATCCATTCTAGGTCCTTATATTCCACTACCAAAACCTTCATCATTTCCATCCATTTTGGGTCCTTACATACATCCATCCACCCTATCCATGTTTCCCACATCATCCCCTCATGCTGCTAATAAATATCAACAAAGGCACACATCCTTGAAATCCTTCCAATGTTCACCATCCATATGCTCTCCTTCATGCACCCCTACCATATCCAATGGAAGCAATTTTGATGCCAAAGAAAAAGAAAATAAGGCCAAAAATCCAAAAAATCCCAAGGATCAACATGTCCCTTCTAAATGACATGTTCAGGAAAAGAAAAATCTGATCCAAAGAAAAATCAAAAGGCCACAAAGGCTAAAAATAAAAAATTCAAAAATTATATGGATTCCAAAGCTACTTAATGTAGCAATGAATCTCAAAGAAAGATTAAAAATGACATCCAATTTGGCTAATCCAAAGGCTTCCACATCCATTTTGGGTCCTCATATACCCAAATCCACCATCCTAAATCCATCGTCTCCATCTATTTTGGATCCCTATGTCCCAAAATTCAAACTCTCTCCTACATATCCTCCACAATTTCCACCTTTCCATCACCCTTCAAGGTGTGTTCCAATGATGATCTTTTCACCTCCTTCATCCATTCATTCACAAGTCTTCCAACCTAGCATCCATCAACCATGTCTTCCTCCCACCCACTCCACCCCCTTAATCCAAATATTTTCATAAGTCATTATCCTCCATTCCCTAATCCACCTCATTCTTCTTTTCATTATCCTACCAACATCTAGGAAAAAATAATAAAAATTCCTTGAAAATGACAAAAAAAAGAAACAAAAATATCAAGGGATACCATCCACATAACTAGATGCTTGAGTCCTCCCTTCATTTCCCTACCATGTATCCATTTCCTTCTAGTTCCACTTATCCTTCCATCTATTCACTTATCCTCTTCCACTTGCACTCTACACTGGGGGCAAGCTCCATCCATACCACTCTTCCTTACATATCTTCCATACTTCCATCTATTGTTCAATGTCCTTTTCCATCTTTGATCTTGACTTTCACTTTCCTTTCATCCATCCATATCCTTTCTTGATATATCCCTTGTGCATTATCCATCATTCATCCTACATACATCCATAATCCTTCCATACATTTGATCTTGATATGCTATCCATATCTTTCATCCCATCATCTTTGTCATGTTCATCCATTTTCCATCCATACTACTGCATATTTCCATCCTTCTTTCATATTTCCTTGATCTTGGTTATCCCATCCACCCCTTCCACTTCATATCATGCATTTCATCCACACCCTTCATATCATTATTCCTTTTTCATACCCTCCCTCCCATATCCCATAGTCATTCCCCTTTCATACCCATGCTCATGATCACCATTAGAGGCACAACAACAAAAAGGTTCATACATGCTTTGGAAGAAGACATGCCTTCTCTTCCTCCATACACTAGCCTTTCTACCATCCATCCATCTCCACACATCCTTTTCCACCATATTTTCTTACATTTCCCTATCCTTGGTATGGAGAATTTGGACTCCTTCAAAACATGGTCCTTGGCTCCCAATTTTTCCACTACCATATCATTTGGCCACTCATATCCTTTTGCCATTCCTTTCATCCAGCAACTCACATTGCTTTTCCTCCATTTACCATGCCTTTTTTTTCCCTTCTCATTCGTTCATATCACATTTGATCTCATTCATCCACTCACTTCAATCAAATTCATTTATGCTCTCATTCAATCAATTTTCCCTTCTTCTAATTCTTTCACATCAATTTCAATTCTACTTTCATCATTCTTCATCCTATCAACATCATTCTTCCAATCTCATCCATATCCATTCTTCTACTTTCATTTCATTTTCAATCCACCTCTCCATAAAATCTAAAATCAAAAAAATATCACTATGCAATCAATACTAATTCAATCAATCTAATCTTGTAATCTTGTACATCAATCCTAATCAATTCATCACTTCGACCCAATCAGCTGATAATCTATTAACCATATTCAAATATCATTATCATGTGATGAATCATTCCCAATCCTTGGATGTGCATTACGCTTATCGTTAGCTTTTCCATCCTTAATCAATCATCATCAATCAATCCATTAATTGGTTTTCAGCTTGACTAGGGGCAAAATGGTGATTTTCTTTTGGTTTATTGTGCATGATTGCTTGTTACTTGTATGCATTAGTATTTTTTGCATTTATCATGGTCTTTGCACCCTATTGTCCCCAAGAATCATGGTCTTCCATATCATGGTTTCCCAAGGCATATGGTTGTATTAGACCCATTTTTATCACATACTTGACACATTGTCATCTTGGTTCCTCATACCTTGGTGCATAGTGTTGAATACAATATCAAACTTAGGTTGTTCACGCCATTGCAGCATAACTTTTCCACTCCCTTCCATATTCCCATCCATTTCAAGAGAATATTCATGTTCTCCTAACCCAAATGTCCTCTCAAGGGGGCATACCATTCCACCCTCATCATCCTTCCTCATCCTTCCATGACTGGGGCATCATGCTACTAGTCTTATCCTCCTAGCCACTATATTTTATTCTTCTTTGATATAACATTACTAATTCTATATCAAAGAGGGGCAAAATGTAAACACCTAGAATTGTCCAAATCCCATTTCTTAGCTGATAAAATAAATATTTATTATTTATTTAATTACCTTACCATTAATTAAATAAATTTACATTTATTTATTATATTTGCCTTTCCTTGATTTAAATAAACTAAGTTTTATTTAAATCCTAGCCCATTTCACTTTAATTAAGTACTTCATTTACTTAATTAATCCCTTTCCTAATCCCACTTGGAATTAAGTATTACATTTAATCCTATTTGAGCACATGGCTCCTACCTTTAACCCTCACCTAACCTCACTATCCCACCTAACCCACCTTTTCTAAAGCTACCCACTTCCTTAATCATGCTTTCTTTTCCTAATCACCTTTTAATCCTAAGTATGTGCTCACACATGTGTGAGGGATGTTCAGACTTTCCTCATCCCTCATGTCTTCCATGCCTCTTGCACACTTGTCCTCTTGCATGAGAGTCAAGGTATCTCACACATGTGTGAAAGACTATGCTTTTAGACCTCTTGCACATTTGTCCTCTTGCATGAGAATCAAGTTATCTCACACATGTGTGAGTAGCCATGCCTTCTCACACCTCTTGCACACTTGTCTTCTTGCATGAGAATCAAGTTGTCTCACACATGTGTGAGAAGCCATGCTTCTCACACCTCATTAATCATGTCACCATCAAAGGTTGTTCACACACATGTGAGCATATTGCCCCCTTTGAATGGTCAAAAACTCTAATCCATGTGGAGACTACTTGGTCTCCACCTCATTGACACTTCATTGATCCTGAGGGATCCTAGCCCTTCATCTTGCATTTAATCTCAGCCGTCTGTTGCATCTCATTTCCTATAAAAGGAGAGCTCCTCCTCATTTAAAAAAAAAAACACTATCTACCCCATTGTTATGCTACAAGAATTGTGAGCAACCACATCCCATGGGCAAGGAAGTCATCTACACTTGATGGTTTCATGAGGTTTGCATAGTGATATTTTGAATGGTTTTATGCTCTCTCTTTTTTCATGTTGCTTATTTACGTGTCTATCTTCCATATTTTGAGCTTTGCATAATCATGTAGGAATAGATGCATTATTTGCTTAGTGTTATTCCCTTGGTTAAATTTTTATGCAATACAACAAGTGATTCTTAGGAGCTGTGGAGTTGGTCTTTTTTCAACTTGAACATGGTATCAGAGCTTTAGATATTCATGCCCCTGTTCTATTTATGATAGATTTTTCTTGGCTTTCATATTTGTATTTTTTTATTTCAAAGGGTTTTAATTTTTAGAGTTATTTTGTATTCGACGTGGGGGATTCATTTTTAAGTACATTTTGAGCCCAAATGGACCCCACTGTTGGATTTGTAGCACCCAAAAACCCCTATTTCCATATAAAATTTGTCCAATTTGAACATAGTTGAAATTTAAGGTAAAATATTGCTCCTAGATTTGGGCATGTTTCACGAGGTGACGATGTATTTTTTCATTAAAAAAAATCAAAAAACAAAAAAAGGATGAAAGCACTTTTAAAAAAAAGAAAAGCATGTTTTTCCCAAAAAATAAAAGTTTCAATTTTTTAAAGCATGTGATGCTTACATCATTGAAGGACATGCATATATCAATAAGGTATTGATGCATGTTAGTCTAAGTACTAACACAAAGCTCTGACAACCATAGGTGTGACATCATCAATCTTGGAGCCAAAATTTGACGGCCTTAAAACTATCTCCTATTTGATTTGTTTTGTCCTAAAAATCTATTTGTGGTATTTTTGCCATATATTTGTCATACAAAGGTATTTTTGAAGAATTTTATATTTTCAGAAAGCTCTTTCTGAGCTTGTCATGATGGTATCAATTATTTGGACTTTTTATGTTCTTTGGTTTCTTATTTATGTATTCAAAGCTAGAAGTTATATTTTGCACTCTAGGAGACATATCATGAGCATCCGATGTTTGATCTAGAAATTCTTTATATCATTGGAAATCTCTTTCCGAAATATTTCTAGTGATGCTAGTTGTTTTTCCAAATTCTTCTCTAGACACATTCTATTCATTCTTTTGCATTTTTGTATTCTGGTGGATATCTGGGTTATTTCAGGTTTGAGGATTGATTTTGTTGCTTTAGATGATTCATCATGGGTTGTACTATTTTTTATATTGGCCTTATGTCCCTTTTGATCTTTTTTGACATCCTTTTGTAGTATCTTTGCAAACACACTAAGGTAAAGTGCCACACTATTCCATTTTAGGATCTTTCACATCTTTGTGATTTATTGTACTTGCACTACATTATAAAGTGCCATGGGGGGATAGTTGTTTATGCGTAAAAGTACAAAGTTGTGTCACCTTTTAGGCTAACTTATTAGAACAATTAAATTTGATTATTTATATCTAAAAATTAATTTTGTCTAAACATATGATCTAGATAAAGTCATTCTAGCTAAGTTATATATGGTCTCACACTTTTCCAATTGGAAATGTCTATTAAATGCATGTTTTATACAAGTTTTTATCCAATTACTAAAAAAATACAATTATTTTAGAAAATTGGTATTTCAATAACTCTTACTATTTTTTATAATATTTTTTTAATAACATATAAACACCATTTTATAGAGCTTAGAGTCAAGAATATTTTCATATAGATTTTATAGTGTTTTAATAAGATATAGTATATTGTAATTAATAAATTTTATAGGTACGTATTTTAACGTTAAAAAAGATGGTAGTTTTGAGAAAGAAAAAAAAAAATCATATCAAAAGAATTTTAAAATTATATGGCATTCTAGAGGAGGGAGTCCTCTTTTAGAATGCATATTTTTCTCCCGGATAGAATAAATTTGTTTTGAAAAATGTGGGCAGAGATGAAAACTATTGATTTAAGGTGAGTCAAAATTTGAATCCTTATAAAAGAAAAAATATAGATCTAAAGCTGATTTTTATTTTTGATTGTTCTAGCTATATATGTTATCTATAACATAGTCTGAGATAAAAGGGAAATAACTTTATTTTCATATAGTTTTGTGGTGGGAACTAGACCCCTAATTTTCAACATTTTTTTGTAGCTAAAAAATTATATATAAATTTTAGGAAAATATATCAATTCTTATTCCAAATAATTAGTAAAAATTATAATCCTAAACTTCATCCATTTCTACACATTTCATTAGTTTACTTCATTTTCAAATTCAAAACAATAATACCAATTTTATGTCATTGAAGGTGAATAGTAATACTTTTGTTAGCCTTTTCCTTTAGAAAAGGGTGAAATAGGTTTGTGTTTTTACCCTTACCTTTTAGTGTCATCTTTCTTTGTCAAGTGAGTGTCCCTTCCATGAGATTAACCCCATGATGTGTCAATGACATGTGCCTTTGTAGGTGTTTGTACCTCTTCCTCACTCTCAACGTTCTTGGTTCTTTTTGTTTTGCAGAAGATATTGGCCCAATTTCTCAGCAGCCTTTCACCTCATCCTTTTTTGCATTAGGGGAGTTCTTCTATTGTTTCTCATGCTTTCTTCATTTGATTGATAAGCTCTTTAGGCTTTGGTGTTTCATTCCATTTGTATTTTTGAGTTTAGTTGTTTTCCTTTGTTTGCCTCCTGATTCAATGCAAATTATAGTCTTCTCTACCTAGTCAAGTTCTATTCTAGAGGAGGTTCTGTAGATCAATAGTTTCTTTTTGACAAAGTTTGTGACTTCTTCATGCTTAACTAATGTTTCTTTATGATCACTCTTTGTTCCTACTTTCAAGAATATTCCTCTAGTTGGAGGCTTCTATAGTCCTTCATTAAAATTTTAGCTATCTCTTTTTTGAGTAAAGTATTTCCCACTAGGTTTTCTCTATTTTTCTATTTTATAGAGATTTTGTTGTGATTGGGTACCTCATCAAGCCTTATTGCTGGGACCCAAGTTTTCTTTCAACATTGCATTTTGGTTTCCTTTCTCTTTTAGCATTATTTTTAATTGCATTATTGCTCATCTTAAGGGGGAGTGTTAGAGAAAAAAGTTAATTTAATTTCGTTAATTAAATTGCCTTTTCTCCCTTCTTAAGATTTTTCTTTATGCACTTTTTGCATTCTCTATTTAATAATCAATTAGTAATTATTAAATATATTTTACCTTTTAGACCTACTCTTTGTAACTTTTTAGGTTACTCTTTTAGCTTTTGATCTCCTTTTATAAGGATTGATCTCTTTGTAATTTTATTCATTCACTTTTGATATTAGCAATCTCTCTTTTTGTGATAGATCTTTTCATGCAGGTGATTCTTGGTAGCTATGAGGTTAATCTTTCATCAACTTCAAAATGGTGCCTCTGTTTGCCTCCTTGTTCAATGCACATTATAGCCTTTTTTACCTAGTCAGGTTCTATTTTAGAGGAAGTTCTACAGATTAGCAGTTTCTTTTTGACATAGTTTGTGACTTCATCATGTTTCACTAATGTTTCTTTATGATCACTCTTTATTCCTATTTTCAAGAACATTCCTCTAGTTGGAGGCTTTTGTAGTCCTTCAATAGGTTTTTAGCTATCTCTATTTGGAGTGGAGCGTTTCTCACTAGGTTTTCTCTGTTTGTCTATTTCATAGAGATTCTATTATGATTGGGTACCTCATTAGGCCTTGTTGCCAAGAGCCAAGTTTTCTTTCAGCATTGCATTATAGTTTCCTTTCTATTTCTGCATTTTTTGTAACTACATTGTTGATCATCTTAAGTGGGCGTGTTAGAGAAAAAGGTTAATTTAAATTCATTAATTAAATTACATTTTCTCCCTTCTTAAGATTTTGATTTATGTGCTTTTTGCATACTCTATTTAATAATTAATAAGTAATTATTAAATAGCTTTTGTCTTTTAGGTTACCCTTTCCATTTTTGATATCCTTTTATAAGGATTGATCTCTTTGTAATTTTATTCATTCCCTTTTGATAATAGTAATCTCCCCTTTTTCTCATCAAGAATGTCTCATCTATCAATCTGGGAATTCTAGCCTCCATGTTATTTTATTCTCTCTTTTTGTGACAAGTGTTTGCATGCAGGTGATTCTTATGAGTTTTAGGGTTGATCTTACATCAACTTCAATATTTTCCCTAAGAGTTTAGGTGAAGCTAATCAAAAGGTTTGATAAAAAGAGTAATGGTACAAGTCATAGAGGAAGATCTGATGAATGATCTTATGGAGGATGACAGGATGCTCTAAAGAATAATGATGAGGCTAGAAGTAGCACTTAGAACCATATGGGAAATAATTTTTATTAGTTCCATGACTAGAATAAAGAGATAAAAGAGGAGGAGAAAGAGGGAAATGACTTGGAAGAGGAGGTTTTCATGGAAAATGCTTCTATTGTAGAAAAGAAAGGCATGGACCTTTAGAATATTCCTAGAGCCAAAAAAAGACATAAAATAACAATAGGCATGGCCAGAGTTGCACATGTTGGTGAAGATGTCATATCATCACATTTTGAAGATGCTGAAAGAAGACAATTTCTATTTAGTAGAAGAGTCCTACGGAGTGGTGAGAATGAACAAGATAAAAGGAGAAGTTTTTTTTACATTGGGTTCAAATGTGAAGATAAGTGTTGTGATGTGATAATTGATGGTGGATTTACTAACAATTTGGTGTCAAAAAATATGGTTGCAAAGTTAAAGGTGAAGAGGCAAAAACACCTATGTCCATACCTTATTGTCTAGGTGTAATATGGCCATGAGGTTATGGTCAATGAGAAATGCTCTATGAAGTTCAAGATTGGAAGCTACAAGGATGAGATACTATGTGATATCATACATATGGACATATGTCGTATGTAGTTGAGTACACCATGGTAGTTTGATAGGCATGCTATATAGGATTGGCAAGGAAATACCTACACTATGAACAAGGATGGAGAGAAATATAAGTTGAATTTCTTGAAGGAGAAATAAGAAAAGGTATGTAATTCTACCAAAATATGTTTTATTGATGGAAAAGAGTTTTTGAAAGGAATGAAGAATTACCATATGTTTTTTGTTGAAATCTCAAAGGATGGTAAGAAGTAGAGGAGTTACTTGTAGAAGATATAGATTTGTTGTAAGAGTTTACTAATATTGTGTCAAATAATGTACCTAATGGATTACCCCCACTGAGGAATATTAATTACTAGATGGATTTGATTCCAAGAGTTAGTTTTACAAATAAGGTTTTATACAGAATGACACCAACAAAAAGTGAAGAGTTAAACATACAAGCTCACGAGTTGTTGTAGAAAGGGTTGATTTGAAAGAGTTTGAGTCCATTTGTTTTACTAGTAGATTAGCATCAAAGAAGAAGGGAGAATGGAGGTTGTTTCTAGATTCTCAATCAATTAACAATATCACAATCAAGAATAGATTTCCATTGCCAAGGATGGATGATATTATGAAATATTTGAGTGGAGTAGTGCTTTTCACAAAGATAGATCTAGAGAGTTGATACCATCAAATTGTTTGCAATATGGTTAGTTAGATGCCTTGATGGTTATCTTTTATGGAAACATACATTCAACATTTCATTTTTGCAGTTAAAGATAGAAAGTTGTCTAAGTATTAGATAGTTTATAGTAGTTTAGAGAAAAAATATGAAGAGTATGAATGATGTGTTAAGAGTTAGCTTATGTGCAATTGAGGGAATCTTCATGACATTATCATGATGATCTGTTCCAGTGTGCAAATGTGTATAGATAGTATGACCCAAGTTATAGTAAGATTTACAGTACAAAATAGAGCATAGCAATAAATAAAACTATACAACTTTAGGAATTATTTTGGTTGGAAAATAATTACTAAATTATGTTTAGTCGACTATGTAGATATTATTCCATAAGTTATTTTATATTATGTCAAGCATATGAAGACATGAAGGCTAATAGTGCAACTAAAGATTTTATCTTGCACGGCTAATGGGGAAGTTGTGTGATTATATGTGGCATGTAAACTATTGTGAGCACTATCTGCGAGCCTTAGGTGATGGAAAATCTGATGTAAGATTAGAGAAAGTGTGAGTTACAACAACAATGATCTTGTGAAGAAATTGAATTGTATAAATACATGTTAGGGTAGTGGGCTCTTCTTGCATACATTGTAATTGTTCTACAAATTCCTAATAGGGTTAAGGCTTCTAACAAGGATTTTAGACACAATATGTACTTCATAGACTCCTAATAGGGTTAATATCATTAATAGGATCCTATTGTTTAGTGAATTATCTAGTGGGTATCATCTGCATGGAGTTTTCCCTTGGCTACGATTTCCCTAGTTAACAAATAATAGTGTTATAAGTTCTCTATGTATATGGTTATATTTACTATTCAGCATTGTTGGTTTGCTTTCTTATGAAATTTATAAACTAATTAATAATATTCACTTGTGGTCAAAAGTTTGTAGAATATTGATTCACCCCCCCAGTATTATCTATTTCTAATAATTTGTATCAGAGAACAATTACATTGAAGAAGCTTAATAGCTTAAGTAAGATCCCAATGAACATGGAATAGTTGATGAAGAATCTTGAAGAAGCCCTTGAATAGATTGATCTTCTTACTAATGAAAGAGATAACTTGAAAGATAGATATAAAGGTGCAAAACTTTACATTGGAAAACTAAAAGATGAAATTGATGATCTTAAATATGGAAAATAAACTTTTACATAGACCAATGATAAAGATGATATAGAAAATCTCAAGAAAGAGAATGAGATCTTGAAACATGGGTTGAAAATTATTGAACTAAAGTTGAGTCTTATGCCTAATGGTAATAAGAGTGAACCTGTTTTAAAATATGAGAATCCAGACCTTAGATTCTAGTTGAGTCAAGTGACATCTAAATTAGACTCTATTAAGATAGAGCATGTAGATTTGGAAAAATAAAGCGTCATTGTGAATGAAGAGGTGACACAAGAAAAATAGTACTTAGAAAAACTTTACACAAGTTCTAAAAAAATTGATGAACATATATTTCATCAAAGACCTACTTATGACAAGACTGTCCTTGGATATCTTCTTGGAGAAAAGTCAAAAATGAAAGATGATATTAGGATAACCAGATTATATGGAAAAAATCCCTAAAAAAAGGTTCAAGTGGTCTAATGAAGTTGAGAGAATTAAACTAATAGAGAAATTTGGTGAACCTAAAACAATATAACATGTTGAAGAACCTATGCAAGATGATTCATCTATAGCAGTAAGACATAAATTCAAAGGTAGATGTTACATATGTAATAAAGTTGTACATATGAAGAAAGATTGCATAGGTAAGTCTTTTAAACCTATAACTAATTTCCATTATTATAATTGTCATGGCTATGGATATAAGGTAGTACAATATAAGAAACCTAAATTTGTTGAAGATAATAGGAATAATAGAATGTTTAGGAAAACTAATCTTGGAGTTTGTGAAAAAGGTACATCTTAGAGTAGATGTAATGATGGAGAGAAACCTAATGGTGAGAGAAATCAATTTCTTTGTTACAAATGTAACAATCCTTGGCACATTGGAAGAGATTAAAGAGAAACTTGAAATTAGAATGGAAACATTTAGAGGAGAAATGCACCAGTATGTTAGTTATGCAATAACATGAGACACACAACCATATTTTGTGGAATGGATAGAGGGATCTTTAATAGAAACCCTAATCACAAAAGGAAAAAAAATAGGAATGATAGATGGAGTGAAGGTGGAAGTAACAATACTAAAAAAGAAGTAGTCAAGGAACATGTTGAGGAATTCAAAGAAACATTTGTGAAGGCTTGTAATCTAGAGAGTTCACATATAATTTTGGAAGAGAAATTCTTTGATGCACATGATGGAAAGTTAAAGTTATATATTGTTTGTGGCTCAACCTAACTGAATCAAGCTACTTTAGAAGAAACATAGCATCAACTAGTCAAAACTAATGTTAGAGAGTGAGTTAGAGATTTTTTAGTTAATAGAATGTAGAAGACATAGAGAGTAGGATATGGTTTAGTGTGTAAAGCTTGATGTGATCCTAATAAGAAAGAACTATAAGAACAAGGTCATGTTAGAAATAGGAATTACTAAAAGGGACAGGTGAATCGGCAATTCACAAAATTTAGTAGCCAAATTTTAATTATTTGTTATTTTAAACAATGCATAACAAAGTAATAAAGTGTTTTTGAAAAGTAATAGTAACCATGCACAAAGATAACTCATAATACAATATTTTGTTAACTAGGGAAACCATAGCCAAGTTAAAAACCTAGTGGGGATGATACCCACTAGATAATATATTGATATATACGTTCCTTAGTAGAGGATGGACCTTCTTAAGAGTCAATAAGAAAATTTAATATAGATAATCCACATTAGGAGACTTTGAATATCGATAAGGAGATTCCAACCATATTAGGAGTTGTGCCAAACCTATTTGGAGTTGTAGTATAGTAGATGCAAGATGTGCCCACTACCCAAACATGCACTACCAATTACAAGAAGAGATCACTACCCAAACAAGTAGTCATACTTTTGGAATATAGATTTTGTAACTTCTTTCTTGTCTGATCTCTAATTTTTGGCATGATCTTAGATCACAAAATAGCTTTACAAAACTTTGCATATACCAATTTCACAATTTTTGCATACAATTTCTCAACATAATATATCACAACTTCTCCAAGACAACATACATGAATTTTCAAGATATCCTTTGCATAAATATGATTCCTTTTCAAAAATTACTACTAGGTGGGCTAAGACCATAATATACTTTCCCAACTTAGAGTAAACATCTATGATGTCGGCCCTAATTGGACAAGTAATTATTTTGTAAACAACATAATTCATTTCCTTTAATTTCGCTATTCTTTTGCACTGGTGAAACATGAATATCTTTTTTCATATAGTCTGTACTGACTTTTGAGGTCATACACATCATCATCAACATGTATATAATCTCCATTTAACTTTTCTAGTTATAATATGATGTTAGTAACAAGTTACATACAAAATAATACACTGTTGTATATGAAATTCAGACTTAGACAATTTTCTTTATAACAAAACCTAGGTATTTTTATTTCTAAGGTTTCTTGTAAGCATTATTATTTGAAATATAAGAGGAGTAATTGATGGGGGAGGGGTGAATTAGTTATCGCAAAAGTAAATCCCAAATCCCTTAGATATTAATACAAAATAACCTTTGAAAATTGAGCTCTATTGAAGCTTGAGAAACATAAAGAAAATGTTATAGCTTGGTAAACACTAAAAATTCTTAGTGAATACTTAACATGCAAATCTTAGGATATTATCTATGTTTACTATTATTTTAACTTAGGTTCAAACGTATAAGAAAAAAGACACAAACACATTTTTCTCCAAGGTTTAACATGGAAACCCAATTTGGGAAAAACTATAATTGCAATTATTTACTGATTTTCACTCTTCTAAAGTAAGATTTATTAGGATCCAACCTTATTAAAGGTTACAAAAGACACGATCATGTGTGGCCCTATTAGAAGATTTAGTCTCCTTGTTAGGACTGGTCTTATTAGATGTCTTTGGGCAATTCAATAGAAATGAAACCTTGTTAGAGGATTTAAAAATATATACTAAGCCAACTTTGGTAAGAGATTTAGATTACTACTACAATGGTTAGAAAGTAATAATGAGATAAAATGATTTGGATGCAACTAATTTGCTAATTACAAATCTCAATTCTAGCTTGTAGACTTGATCTTTCTTGATCAAATATATCTATTTGTTAGAATTATTTAAAATAACTTAGGGGGGGGGGGGGGTGGGGTAAATTAGTTATCCAAGGTCCAATGATATCCAATACAACTTTTTTTTCTAATCCTTAATGACACATAACTGAAATTATCATGCACGCAATTGAACATTAAACAATCATGAAAAGTAAACATGCATCACACCATAACACTATGGATTTTGATGACCCAAAAACCCTCCAAGAATAAGAAGGTAAAACTAGGGTGGGGATGATACCCACTAAATAACTGCGTAATCGATTTCAGCCACTTCTAATGGTCTGCCCTATTAAAGGCCTGCCCTGTTAAAAGCTACAACACACTATTAAATGTGACCCTATTAAAGGATTTTGACACCATGTTAGGAGTGTTCCCTATTAGAGGACTTAAAGAACATTCAACTTGGAATGTCACCATATTAAAGGATTTACATAGAGCTGTTAGGCTTAACCAAGTCCATGGAATTTATAGTCAGCTTCTCAAAAGAGTCTTTCATCCCTCTCTAAGCATCTCCTATCCTCCTCCTAAGGATCTCTTTATCCTTCTCCTAGGGATCTCTTTATCCTTCTCTTGGGGATATCTTTATCCTTTTCTTGAGGCTTATCCACCTAGCTATTAAGCTAACCTAGCAATGTAGGATTTCAATATCTAATATAATGGTAAGAAAGTATTAGAAGGGTTTTGACCTGATACAGATTGCAACTTCAAAATTGCAGATTTCATATCACTCTTTAGTCCTTTTCTTTGCTTGGCTTTCCTCCCTTGCAGTGCTAACAAATTGATCACCCTTCAAGATCTATCTCCTTGATTTCTTCCACTCATTATGCCAATGCACTCCATGATCATTTAATCAACTCAAAGTCTTGATGGCCTATTCTTACTCCTCTTGGTTTCTTAGCATGACCACACTTAAGACCAACTCCCTCTCTCACATGTGCATTTGATCTCTAACCTATAACTCCTTATAAAGAAGTTTTGTTCTTCATTTCCCACTCAAATCTTAATTTGATCTTGTAAAAATGGTATTGTTTTCCCTCCAAATTGTTTCTTTTAGAAACTTCATGATAAATCCATTAGCATTCACCTTGAATTGGATCAAGCATGGTTTACATAAAATTCTATGACATCTACTCATCATCCTTATCATCCAACTAATTCACAAAATTCAATGTAACAAACTTATTGCTACTGATCTGGCGAATCTTTGACTTAACAAATAATGTAGTAACTCGACATAATTGATTTACTAATGCTCGGCTCCTTTTGTGTTACTCAGCTTCTATTGTTATTTTACTGGCACTTGGCACCTAAAGAAATTTTGTGTTACTCGGCACCTGATCTTCACTTGGCACTTGAAGGCTACTCAGCACTTGAAGATCACTCGGCACCTAAAGGCTACTCAGCACCTAAAGATCACTCAACACACACTAAGTTGAACGTGCTTGGCTTCAATTGAGAATTTTTTGGCACTTACTAGCTAGCTTGGTTCTCTCTCCAATGAACTTAGTTAATCCTTACATCTTGATGTGTCTTAGTGTGTCCATCCTCTATGCCTTAGAGTATGTCATCAATACACTATTTCATCAATGGCTTAACTAATCCTTATACTTCATTACAACATCATAACTTCAACCTTTCTCTAGTACTCTAGTTACATCTTATTGATTGCCACCTCCTTGCCAATCAACCAATTGATAGTATTTGGATCACTAAAGCAATTGTCATTCCCGCAAGTAGCAATTTTGACATCAATGAAAAAATAGTGATTGAAAAAATTCTTTACCAGTTCCATTATTATTCATTCATGAGCTTTTCAATCATTTTCAACAATCTCCCTCTTTGCCATTGATGGAAAACCAAACTAATCAATTGATCAACTTAGTTGCCACCAAAATTACATACGTTATCTGCTTGTTATATAACTCCCTCTTACCTTTCTTTGATCAATTTCTCATATCTCCCTCTTTGACATAAATGCAAAAGATGTAGCATCTTCAACATGCTAAATATAAGCTTTTCATCTTCATGTTTTCTCCCCTATCACCGTGCTTGTGACTGATCTGAAAGTTATGTTCCTATTGTCATCTTCTACATCACTCTTCTGATATTTAAATGTTCTACTCTTGTTGATGCAGGGCAGCTTCTTTGTTCCTTTAGACTACTTGAGTTAGGGGCATTACCCCCAACTTGCCTCTAAGATATTCATAAGTATCCTTGGGAAATGGTTTGGTGAAGATATTTGCAATTTGTTCCTTTATGTTAATGTACTCCATCTTCACTTGTTTGTCTTCCACCAGTTCTCTGATATAGTGATACTTGATTGCAATATGCTTAGTTTTTGCATGCATTAATGGATTCTTGGATATGTTTATAGCACTTGTATTATCAAAATACAGTATCATAGGTTTGGTTACCTCTTCTTTTATTCCTTTCAATATATGTTTGAACCACACAATGTTTGTGCAATTGACTACTGCTACCACATATTCTGCTTCTGCAGTGGACTAAGATGTGCATGTTTGTTTCTTGCTAGTCCAAGTAACTATCCTTTTACCTAAAAATAATGCTCCTATACTTGTGCTTTTCCTATCATCAATGTTTCCTCCCCAATCTACATCTATGTATGAATTGAGCTCAAATTTCTCATTCTTTTTGTAATATAGGCCAAAATCATCAGTTCCTTTGAGATACCTCATTATCCTTTTTACTACCATGAGATGATTTTCTCTAGGATTAGCAGAGAATGTAGCCACTATTCCAACTATTAATGATATTTCTAGTTTTCTATGTACAACATATTGTAGTTTTCCAATCATGGATCTGTACATTATTTGATTGACTTCAACTAATTCATCATTTTTGAATAGCTTATGTCCTATTGCCATCGGTGTGCTGATAGGTTTGGAATCTTCTAATCCAAACTTCTTGAGTATCTCCTTGATGTATTTTGATTGTGTCACAAATATACCATGTTTTAGTTGATGTACTTCCAATCCTACAAAAAATTTGATTTCTCCGAACATTGACATCTCAAACTCATGTTTCATTTTGTCAGAAAAAATTTTGCAAAGTACTTCCTTTCCTCCAAAAACAATGTCATCCAAAAATATTTTAGGTACAATAATATCTTTACCTTATTCTGATTTTATGTACATGTTGTTGTTATCATTAGTTCTTTCAAATCCTATTTGCACTAGATACTTGTGAAGTCTCTCATACCAAGCTCTAGGGGCTTGCTTTAATCCATATAGAGCCTTATGAAAATTTCATAGCTTATTTTTGTTCTTCTCATCAACAAAACCTTTTGGTTTCTCTATGTAGACTTCCTCTTCAAGTATACCATTTAGACATGTGGACTTAACATCCATTTGATAGACTTTAAATCCTTTGAAAGCTGCATATGCTAGTAAAGTCCTTACTCCTTCCATTCTGGAAACTGTAGCAAAATTTTCTCCATAGTCTAGTCCTTCTTCTTGTGCATACCCTTTACAAACTAGTCTTGCCTTGTTCCTTGTGATTTCATCATTCTCGTCTAACTTGTTTCTAAACACCCACTTGGTTCCAATTACATTCTTGTCAGCTGGTCTTGAGACCAAGGTCGATGTCTTGTTCTTCTCAATTTGTTCTATTTCTTCTTTCATAGCATTGTACTAGTCATCATCTTTTATAGCTTCACTTACTATTTTTGGTTCCATTTTGTTGAGCAAACATGTCTCACTTCTGAGTCTATTCCTTGATATTGGTCCTACCTCTTTGTTTCCAATAATTTGATCTGTAAGATGATATCTTTTCACATACTTTGCTAGTACTGGTTCTTTCCTTGTTTGCATGTTGTCTCTTTCAGAATCTAATCCCTCATGCATATTTTCATCAAGTATTTGTTCATTTTCTTCATGTTGTTTTTTCTAAAAATTTGAATGACCATTCTCTACTTTCTACAGCTTGGCTTCTGAATGTGTCTGTTGTTCGGCATTCATTGTTTGTGACTTGACAAATGCTAGATTTTGTTGCTGATTGTCGTTCTGAGTTGTAACTTCACCATTATTAGGTATACCTTCATAAAAGTATACAAAAGTCTTGTATTCTTCTACTTTCTTGGTATTCTCAACACTTTGAACTTTTACAAGCTCATCAAACTTCACATTTGTGCTTTCTACTACTTTGTTAGTGTTAATATTCAAACACTTATAAGATTTGCTTCTAGTAGAATAACCAAGAAATGTGCCTTCCTCACTCTTTGCATCAAACTTTCCATTTCTAGACTCTTTATATATATAGCATTTGCACCCAAATATTTTGAAATGTTTTTCATTAGGAGAATGCCCATACCATAATTCAAAAGGTGTTGCATTTGTACCTTTCTTGACTTGAACTCTATTGAGTGTGTAGACTATAGTACGTATAGCTTCTCTACAGTAACTAAGTGCAACATTTTTCTCCATCATTAAGGTCTTGGCATAGTCAATAACTGATCTATTCCTTCTCTCTACTATACCATTCTAAGGTGGAGTCTTGGGTGTTGATGTCTACCTTTTGATTCCTCTTTCATTGTAGAACTCTTCAAATTCTCTTGATGTGAATTATCCTCCTCTATAAGATCTGAGACATTTTAGACTCTTTCCAATCTCTTTCTCTACTCTGGCCAAGTACCATTTGAACATTTGAAATGCATCTGATTTTACTTTTAGGAAGATGACTGTCATCATCCTTGAATAGTCATCTACAAATAGCATTATGTATCTGTCACCTTTGTAGCTTTGCACTTCAATAGGATCACACAAGTTAGTATGAACTAGCTCTAATACTTCATTACAAGTATAAGACTTTCTTTTGAAAGTGGACTTGGTCATCTTCCCTAGTTGGCATTGTTTGCACATGGTGTTATCAGGTTTCTTCAACTTTGGTAGACCTCTGACTTTCTTCATTTTGCTGATGCTTATCAGATTGTCAAAATTTACATGGCATAGCCTCTTGTGCCATAACCATATGTCATTAGTTTGAACAATGAGACAAGAAGCATCTTCCATGTCAAGGTAAAACAAATTACTCTTAGTCTGATCACCTTTTCCTATTAGACTACCTCGAGAATCATAGATCTTAGCAACTTCTTTTTCGAATTCAACCTTACATCCTATGTTGCCTAACTATGAGACACTTAACAAGTTATAATTTAGGCCTTCAACATAGTATACATTATCACATGATATCTTTTCAGTAAGCTTGATACTACATTTCCCTTTGATCTGACATGGTGCATTGTTACAAAATCTAACACTATTTCCTTCATATTGAGTAAAGAAAATAAACTTACTTTTATCTCTAGTCATGTGATGAGAGCATCCATTGTCTATGATCCATCTATCATTCTTGTTCATGCAAGTTACCAGGGTAGTTGCTTCATCTTCATCTGATTCATCTTTCATAGCCATATAGACTACATCATCATTCTTGTCAAAGCCTTCTTCAACAATGTAGCATCTTTTGTCTTTACCTTTGTAGTCCTTATTGTCCTCTTTCTTGTTTTTGAAGTTGCCTCCATCCTTGTAATTTTTCTTTTGTGTGCATCTGACTGCAATGTGACCAACTTCATTACAATTGAAACAAATGATTGGCAGCTTACCTTTGAATTTGCCTCTTCCTCTATGAAATCTTCTTGCTAGTAATGCCTCCAATTGGTTCACATCATCTTCATCAGTGCTGCTGTCACTAGATACATACTTTCCTTTTCCACTCTTTTTCTTTGTTTGCATCTCCTCATTGTATTTTAAGGTCATCTTGGCTTTGAATGCAAATTCAAAGTTTTTTGTCTTTTAGTTATCAAATTTTGATAGCTCAAAGGTAGTGAGTCTTCCAATTATTCCTTCAAATGCTAATGCATTGCCTGGTACACACCTTAGTTCTTGGATGCCTGATACTCTTATATCATAGATGGGAAGAAAAGTTCTCAAGTATTTGCTACATATTATTTCTTCTACTAGCTGTCCTCCTAGGCTTCTTATGGCACTTACTACTTCCTTCATCCTTCCACCATATTTAGCAGCATTCTTTCCTTCTTCCATTTTCATATCATCAAACTTTCCTCTTAGGCTCTCTCTTTTGGCTCTCTTGACATTATCATCTCCTCCATAGATTCTTGACAATGTTTTCCACATCTAATGTGTAGTATCACATCCTTTGATGTCATCATACTAAGCATAGCTTAGTGCTAAAGCAATGTCTAACAATGCTTGACTATGCTCCTTCTTCTTCCTCATGTCATCTGCAGCGAGGGGTCCTACAGGGTCTAAATGATCAACTATGATTGAGGTCTATGCATAGTCACATATTTATCCGAGGTGTAGCTTTATCAAACTTTACCATGCAACAAAGTTGTCTTTGTTTAGCTTGGGAACTTCTCTCTTGGACATCTTGATCTTTCTGTTGCTAGTACCTTGAAACAAATCAGCAGTGTGCTCTGATACCAATTGTTAGAATTATCTAGAATAATTAAGGGGGGGGGGGGGGGGGGGGGTGGTGAATCACTTATCCAAGGTCCAATGATGTCCAATACAACTTTTTCTTCTAATCCTTAATGACACATAACTAAAATTATCATGCATGCAATTGAACATTAAACAATCATGAAAAGTAAACATGCATCACACCATAACACTAAGAATTTTGATGACCCAAAAACCCTCTACGAATAAGAAGGTAAAACTGGGGTGGGGATGATACCCACTAAATAACTACGCAATCGATTTCAACCACTTTTGATGGTCTTCCCTGTTAAAAGCCTTCCCTATTAAAGGCTACAACACATTGTTAAATGTGACCCTGTTAAAGGATTTCTACACCCTATTAGGAGTGTGCCTTGTTAGAGGACTTAAAGAACATTCAACTTGGAATGTCACCCTGTTAAAGGATTTACATAGAGCTATTAGGCTCACCCAAGTCCATGGAATTTACAGTCACCTTCTCAAAAGAATATTTCATCCCTCTTTAAGGATTTCCTATCCTCCTCCTAAGGATCTCTTATCCTTCTCCTAAGGATCTTTTTATCCTTCTCCTAAGGATCTCTTTATCCTTCTCCTGGGGATCTCTTTATCCTTTTCCTGAGGCCTATCCACCTAGCTATTAAGCTAACCTAGCAATGTAGGATTTCAATATCTAATACAATGGTAAGAAAGTATTAGAAGGGTTTTGACCTGATATAGATTGCAACTTCAACCTTGTAGATTTCATATCACTCTTCAATCCTTTTCTTTGCTTGGCTTTCCTCCCTTGCAGTGCTAACAGCTTGGTCACCCTTCAAGATCTATCTCCTTGAGTTCTTCCTCTTGTTATGCCAATGCACTCCATGATTATTTGATCAACTCAAAGTCTTGATGCCCTATTCTTACTCCTCTTAGTTTCTTAGCATGACCACACTTAAGACCAACTCCCTCTCTCACATGTGTATTTCATCTTTGACCTGTAAATCCTTATAAAGAAGTTTTGTTCTTCATTTTCCACTCAAATCTTAATTTGATCTTGAGAAAATTGTATTGTTTTCCCTCCAAATTGTTTCTTTTAGAAACTTCATGATAAATCCATTAGCATTCACCTTGAATTGGTATGCATGGTTTACATAAAATTCTATGACATCTACTCATCATCCTTATCATCCAACTAATTCAAAAAATTTGATGTAACAAACTTATGGCTGTTGATTTGGCGAATCTTTGACTTAACAAATAATGCAGCAACTCGACATCATTGATTTATTGATGTTGGGCTCCTTCTATGTTACTCAGCTTCTATTGTTATTTTACTGGCACTTGGGACCTAAAGAAATTATGTGTTACTCGGCACCTAATCTTCACTTTGCACCTGAAGGCTTCTTGGAACTTGAAGATCACTCGGCACACACTTAGTTGAACTTGCTCAGCTTCAACTGAGAATCTATTCAGCACTTACTAGCTAGCTTAGTTCTCTCTCCAATTAACTTAGTTAATCCTTACATCTTTGATGTGCCTCAGTGTGTCCATCCTCTGTGTCTTAGAGTATGTCATCAATACACTATTTCATCAATGGCTTAACTGATCCTTATACTTCATTACAACCTCATAACTTCAACCTTTCTCTAGGTACTCTAGTTACATCTTATTGATTGTCACCTCCTTGTCAATCAACCAATTGATAGTATTCGGATCACTAAAGCAATTTTCATTCCTACAAGTAGCAAGTTTGACATCAATGACAAAACAATGATTGAAAACATTCTTTACTAGTTCCATTATTCTTCATTCATGAGCTTTTGAATCATTTCCAACACTTTTTAGCTTCACAAGGATATTATTCTTATCCTTTTGATTTGCTTCCTCTGAACATCATTAAATCTTCAATTATCTTCCATCCATGGATACACTTTTAATTCTCAACTTGATCTTATATTTATATCTTCATGATTTTAATTTGGCTAGAATATAACTTAAAATAATTATTATTTATATCCTCAATCGGCTAGAATCAATAAATAAATCAATTGAACTTAATATGCCAAAACAAGAAAATCCTTTGCTAGTCAACCCTTCTCGGTAGACACTAACTCAGAAATGATTTTTCTATTTTAACCAAGGGAACTAGGTCAACACTGCATATTCACAAAGTACCTTTGGTAATTGAGTGAGCTCAATTAACACTCAACTACTACAAGCCTTTTCTTTGACACCTGAGTGGACTTGGTAGATATTGTCTTCTAAACTAGGCACACTTTGGAATGCTCAGTAGACACAAAAAAACTATCTTCTATGCCCAAGTAAGCTTGACATACACTAACTGGTGATGATATGACATTTTGTGTAACATTAAAGATAATACACAATTAATCAATTATTTCAACAATCTCCCTCTTTAGCAATGATGGCAACACAACATGTCATAATACAATGAAATTTTTAAAGAAAGAATAAAGTAAGGAACTATCCTTAGTTGTATTTTGATTCTCATCCATTAGAACTCCCTTTATCAATATGAACTATTTTTGCCTTTAGTTTCTACCTCTATCAAAAAGCTTTTGTCTGCTACAACTTCTTTTGATAACAAAATCTACCTTTGATATTAGACCAAGTTAATTCTCCCTTTGTACATTTCTTTACAAAAAAATTATGAGATATGAGATCAAACATCTCCCTCTTTCACATCTCATGCCAAAGATAGTAATTAGTGGATGTCAATGTACCTCAAGTACTAATTCATTTGCAATATGTCCTTGTCAATGCTATAGCAACTAATTGATCTTCAACATGCTCTAGTTGATACATCACTAAACTTCATGTAGTGGACTTTAGATAGGGGAATGACCCCTAGCTTACCTCTTAGATTAAAAAATTCATCCTTAGGTAATGGCTTGGTGAATATGTCTGCATTTTTTTCTTTCGTATTCACAGATTCCAACCTCAATTCTTTATCTTGTACAAATTCTCTAAAGAAATGATATTTTACAGCAATGTGTTTTGTTTTGGTATGCATTACTAGATTCTTTGATATATTGATTGCATTGGTTACAATATTAGAAAAATTGACTACTGCTACCACATATTCAGTCTCTTCTGTGGACTGAGAGATAAAAAATTATTTCTTTCTTTTCCAAGACACTAGTCATTTACCAATAAAGAATGCTCCACATTGGTGTTTTTTTTGTCATCAATACTTATTGCCCAATCAGTATTCTATAAATACTTTTAAATCCAAATTGCCTCTTATTTTGTACCATAAACCATATTCTTCAATACCTTTTAGATATATCATGATTCTTTTTATTACCATTATGTGATTTTATTTTGGATTTACTGAGAATCTTCCACCACACTAACTGCTAATGTAATATCAGGCATTGTATACACTACATACTACAATTTTCCAATCATTGATCTATATGTGGTCTAGTCTACCTCTTTGGAATCATCAATTTTGAAAAGTAACTAAGAGGGAAGGGGTGAATTAGGTACCACAAAAAAAAATCTTAGATCCCTTAGATCTCAATACATAATAACCTCTAAAAATTGAACTTTGTTGAAGCTTGGAAAACACACAGAAAATGTTGTAACTCAATAAACACTAGAAATGCTTGGCAAATACTTAACATGAAAACCTTAAGATATTATCTATGTTTAATATTATTTTAAATTCGGTGCAACAATTTATTAATTGTGTATTGTTTTTTATGTTACACAAAATGTCATATCATCACTAGTTAGTATATGCTAAGGTCACTCAAGCATTGAGGATAGTTTTCTATGTTTGCTAAGCATTCTAGAGTTTTCCTAGTTCAGAGGATAGTATCTACTATGTTCACTCGGGCATCAAATAAAAGGCTTGTGGATGTTAAGTGTTAACCAAGATCACTTAGTTAATGAAGGAAATGTTGGATGAAACTAGTGTTCACTAAGCTCACTTAGTTACCAAAGGAACTTTGTGAATATGCAATGTTGACCAAAATTCACTTGGTTAACATAGGAAAATCATTTCTAAGTTGGTGTCTATTGAGAAAGGTTAGCTAATAAAGGATTTTCTTAGTTTGGCATATTAAGTTCAATTGATTTATCAATTGGTTTTAGTTGACTAAGGAGATGAATATTAATTATTCTAAGTTATATTCTAGCTGAGTTGACAACACAAAAGATATAAATATAAGGTGAAGTTGAGAATTAAGAGTGTATGAATGCATGGAAGATAATTGAAGATCTAATGATGCTAAGAGGAAGTGAATCAAAAGGATAATCATAATATCCTTACAAAGCTGAAAAGATATATTCAATCAAGAAGGATTAAATATACAAGCCAAAATTGAGATTTGTAATCAAAAATTTAGTTTCATCTAAATTAAGTTATCTCATTGTTACTTCTAACCATTATAATAGTTATCCAAATCTCTTAAACAAAGTTGTCTTGACAATTATTTGTAAATCCTCTAACAAGGTGGCATTTCTATTTAATTTTCCAAGGACATCTAAAAATGCCACTCCTAATAGGGTGTTTAAAGCTTCTAATAGGGTCACACCTAACAGTATGTTTTTTAACCTTTAATAGGGTTGGCTCCTGACAAGGTTCACTTGAAAAGAGTGAAAATTAGTAACTAGTTACAATTGGTGGTTTTTTCCAGATTGGATTTTCACATTAAATCTTAGTGTCAAATGTGTTGATGCTATTTTTCTTATAAGTTTGCACCTAATTCAAAATAATAGTTAACATAGATACTATCTTAAAATTTTCATATTAAGTATTTGTCGAGCATTTTTGGGGTTTACCAATTTATAACATGTTCTATGTGTTTATCGAGCTTCAGTAGAGTTCAATTTTTAGAGGTTATTTTATACTCATGTCTAAGGGATCTGGGATTTATTTTTGTGGTAACTAATTTACCCCTCCCCTCTCAGTTACTCCTCTTATATTTTTAACATGTACATCATGTATTTCCATAAATGACAATAATTACATATATTCATTAGCCAATTGTCAACAATAACCCCCTTTGGCATTGATGGTGACAAAATAGGAAAATTTGCTATGTATCAAAAATATTTAAAAATAACATAGTAAAATTACATCTATTACAACTTTTTTATCTGACATATGCTCCCCTTACGATATGATTTTATATCTTTACAATTTTATCACAATTTTCTTATGCATTTTCTCCCCCTTTGACATCAATGAAAATGGTTAGAATGTTAAAAACTATCAAAAAATTATTGTCAAAATGTTTTTCTTCTTCGTTAGGCTGATAGCATCTTCATCCAATCATCAACACTTGCCTTAAGATTGTTCATACCTTTTTTCCATGTATCATTGGTTGATTTTGTAGAGGTGAGAATTGCACATAAGGCATATGATGCAATCTCAATTGCATTAAGGTCAGATTATAAAAGGTTAGAATAAGTATTTTTGGCCTTGACACATTTCTCCAGATGTTCTCAACAATAGATATTTCTAGAGCAATAGAATCGCTTAAATTTGATACTGTCTTCAAAATTTGTTCCTTCCAAAGTTCTATTTCCCTAATATCACTATGAATACTAGCCACTTATCCTTTAAAATCATCAATTTTACTAGAAGGGTGTTGTAACTAGATAGATAGAGCCTCTAGCTCACTCATCTTTCCTCCAATCTGGTTGTCAATATCATTAGTCAACTTATAAGATAGGTTACACTTGATGCATAGTATCTTACCATCCTATTGGCATTTTTAAAGTTCCTTAATTCAAGTTTCAAGACTTATTAAATCATTCTTAATATTTTAACAAATAGTTCTAAACAAGTTAGCATCATGTGAGGTTTGTGCCTTAGCTTCTACAACATTCAACAAATTTGTGAATTCTACATCAAAAGCTTTTAGCACTAATTGTACCCTCTATTCAGGACATGCCTCTATATACTAGACTACCAGAGTACAATATAATCTATTAGTAACCTCCATTAAGGATCTTTGCAGCCTCTTCACTATCTTGTTCATCTTAGTAAGTTTTGACAAAGATGAGATCAAGTAGTTTGATCATCATCATTAGTTTTAAGGCTCACAATAAAAAGCACAATAGATGAACTAGAAGGTTTACTTTCATCTTCCCCTTGCTTATTTTCAGCTACCTCTTTGACTCTTCTTTCTTCTTCCTCTTTTTCTTCTCTTTCCTTTCTTTCTTTTTCTTTCTTTTCTTCCTCTTCTAATCTCTTCTTCTTATCTTCCTCTATTTTCCTTTTTATTTATTCTTTAACTAATCTTTTCTTTTCTTCCTCTACTTTTATTTTCATCTCATCTTCAAGAAATTATTGCTTAGTCTCTTCTATTTTCCTTTTCTCTTCCTCTAATAACCTTTTTTCCTCTTCAATTTGCTTCAATTTATCTTCAATATCTATGGTATGGATTTCATTTTATTCAAAACTTTCAAACATGTTAGTAATATCAATTAACTAATTGTAATATTGGTCTGATCTATCTACATCGTGTCACCACTTACTTATAGTTTTGAGGTTCTCGGTGCAGGTGAAAATGTTGCCTTGGACTTTGTTAGAGATAGGAATTATTGGGTGGGGGGGGGGGGGGGCATGAATCAATAATTCACAAACTTTAGTTACTAACTAGATATTATTTGTTAGTTTAAACCATACATAACAAAGTAGTAAAGTAATGTTGAATAGTAACAGTAACCATGCACAAAGATAACACATAACACCATATTTTGTTAACTAGGGAAACCATGGCCAATGGAAAACCCTACTGGGGATGATACCCACTAGATTATATACTAATATATAAGTTCCTTTTTAGAGGATGGACCCTGTTAGAGTCAATGAGAAAATTTAGTATAGAGAGTCCCTGTAAGGAGACTTTGAATCTCTAAAAGGAGATTCTAACCCTTTCAGGAGTTGTAGTATAGTGGATGCAAGATGAGCCCACTACCCAAACATGCACTTCCTATTACAAGAAGACCTCACTGGCCAAACAAGTAATTAGACTTCTAGAATATAGATTTTGTAACTTCTTTCTTGTCTAATCTTTGATCTTTATCTCAATCTTAGATCACAAAATAGCTTTACAAAACTTTGCATATATCACTTTCATAAAGTTCACATGCAATTGTTCAACATAACATATCACAACTTTCCCAAAATAAAATACTTGAATTTGAAAGATTTTGTTTGCATAAATACCATTCATTTACAAAAATTTCTGCTAGGTTGGCTAAGACCATAATATGCTTTTCAAAGTTAGAGTAAACATCTAGGATGTCATTCCTAATTGGAAAAGTAATTATTTTGTATACAAAATAATTCCTTTCCTTCAATTCTACTATCATGTTTTACCAGTGAAACATGAATGTATCTTTTTCATACAGTTTGTGCTAACTTTTGAGGTTATATACATCATGATCAACATGTATACAATCTCCATCTAACTTAACTAGTCATAATATGATGTCAGTTTCATGTTACATACAAAAAAATACATTTTTGTATACAAAATTCATACTTAGACAATTTTTAAAGTACCAAAAGATAAGTATCATGATCTCTAAGGTTTCCTATAAGCATGTACATTATGTGTTTCTATAAATGACAATATTTTCATTATGTGCTTCTATAAATTACGTATCTTCATTAGCTAATTCTCAACAAGTCATTGGTAGACAAAGACAATATTTTGAGTTTGTGGTGGATATGTATTTAATGTGAAATGTGATTTGAAATGATTTAAGGATTGCAAACAAGATTTGATGTACCATTTGGTCATTTGAAGTGTCTTGGGTGAATTGAAGAGTGATTTGACATCAACTCAAGTGCAAAATAAAGTTTGTGAAGCTGAAAGCTATAGAATCCCTAAATCACAAAATTGAGGTATTTTATCGAATATTTAATCTAGTTTATTACAATATTTAGAGTTATAGAGAAATGGCCAATCAGAGAGTATGATGTTAGTGAAAAACCAAAGTATGAGTTCAAGAAATGCCCTTTTTTTTCTTTATTAGATGATCTAGTAGGTGCATTTTTGCAATTTATAGAAAATGTGTTATGTGTAGAAGATATAAGGAGTTATATACATTGTAAGATTGAAAGCATAGGAGATGATGAAATTCAAAAGGACTTAGGAGTCATTCGCAATAATCACTCATCCCTAAATTTTGAATATGCACACCTTGAAGATTTGAGTTTAGTGAAATGTATGTTCTACATGAAATTTGATAATCATGAATGGACCCAAATCATTTTGAGAAGATTACATGTTGATATGTTCTAGTTGGGTGATGCAAAGATTGTCATTGAGAATGACCTAATTCATAAGGTCACATGATTAAGAAACGAAGGTTATAATCCTATTAATAAGAGAAGTGTTAGGAAAATGGTTGAGATGAATCTCAAAGCCAAGTTCGATGGAGGAAATATGAAAGTTGATCCTATTCAAGATAAAGGAGTTAAGTTGTTGACTAATATTTTGTGGTACAAGTTGAACCATGGATCAAGGGTTAATTATGTACTACCTAGATTTCTTCATGCATCATATGTGATGGCAATTGTGAGAAGGAAAGTAAACTTATGTGACATTATCAAATTGGAACTATTAGATAATATTGCAAAGATAAAGAAAACAAAGAGTGCAGTGTTTAGATTTGATTCATTACTAACTCATTTCTTCTTTTTTGTTACAAAGAAGTTTCTTGGAATAATCAATTTGGATAGAAAAAAGTGTGCAATGATGATAGTGACTCAATTCTATAGATCCAAACCTGAGAATATTAGAGCCAAAATGATGAAGAATTTTTTGTTTGAGATGAAACTAAGGTACAGGTTACCTCCCTTTATGGTGGAAAAATATAAGGATGATTTATAATTCATGGTGGAGACTAACAACACTTGCATAGAAGTAGTGATACCCAGGGTTAAGTTCATATAAGGGTATGTACAAATCATACTTGAATCTAAATAGGACACAAAATGTCCTAGGTGGGGAACATATGATGAAAGAATAAGGATAGTAGAATCAGAGATCCATAGCAAGAAGAACAAGAATAAAGTACAAAAAGAGAGATTCCATCCTCAAGGAATCTAGTATGTCAAGACAAGAGTTCAATGAGCTAAAGGGAATTGTGCTAGAAATGAAGACTAGTGTGAAGTTTGAAGTGTTGACACTAACACCTATTGTAGTAGCAGGACCATCTAAAGGAGTAATAGTGGCACAACCCTATGTGTAAGCTTCCATTGCACTATATGTAGTAGTTGTGAAATTACAACTAGTAAGAGCCATCTAGATGTGGAATTACCTTGTGTGTAGAGGAAGTCACAAAGCTTGGTGAAGGTTAATAAAGAATCTATACCTCAAGAAAAGAAAAGAGTAAAGAAGACGACCAATGGGCTTTGTAAGAGAAGTAAAACCATGCAAGTGAGAAGTTCTAAAATCTTAGAAGATGAGACTAAAGTTAAACCTATTGAACAACATGCACAAGAAGCTAAGAGAACTATAGGCAAAAAGGCATGGAAACCAAAGGTAGAGAATCTAAACATGCAAATTTTAAATGATGATAATTTTCTTCAATAAATAAATTTCATAGCATGTATTGTAGTATGGATAGGAGGAAATTAGATAATGCCACCATTAGAAACATGATTTTGATGAATAAGAGATTTGAAATTATTCAAAATAAAATTCCTGAGGACCTATTTAATAGGGTAGTTAATAGAAAGAGAGGAGTAGTAGAAGAAGATTTGAATATGAGAATTACATCAATAAATAAATTATGTGGCATTGGATCAAAAGAAGAATTTGACCAAATTTTGAAGGGTTTTGATCCCTTGCTGAGGAAAATAAGAAGAGAAATTCTTCTAATGGGAGACAATTCTGAGGAGGTTAGGCAAGAAAAAGAGTAGATTATTACCAATTTTCATATATTTCAAATTGGTGACACGTAATAGCCTAATTACTAGGTTAACTTTCTCTATGATAACCTAGTTTGTCATTATTATATGATCTTAAGTAGATTTGTGTTCATTTGAAAATTAAGAGAAAAATCAAGTGCACAATCAACTAAAATAAAGGAGCTAAATTGAAAGTATAAGGAAAAGTTTGTGTGATAAGATCAGTGAAATATAGAGGCTCACAGAGGCTGTGATCATAGCCAACACATAAACCATATTGAAATAAATTGCATGCATCGTAAATGAAATAAAAATACAAGGTACCATACATTTCTTGAGTCATATATGCAGATGGTTGATCATTAGCTCTAGTTTCCTTCCAAAACTTGAAAGGGTTACAAAAATAGAGTGAGGGGGATCAGATCTATAAAGATATCATAAAAGTTGATATCTTTGAAATACCATGCATGCAAAATCAGAAAGTACTCATCTGGCTATTCTCAAAATATGCAGAAAAGGCTCAAAAAGATGATACAAAAGCAGAGGAGCTTATGTTTTATCTAATATATTTGTTCCATGTGTAGGTACATCAAATTAAATAAATTGGAAATCTCATATGGGCCATGCTAAAAAAAATTGCAGAGGCAACAAGAACTAGGCATTGTTCCTATGGAAAAAAGAAGAATGCAGAATGTAGGTCTATTATCAATGATATGAAGTGTGTAGTTTCACTATTACAACTACTTGAAAAATTTGGTATAGAAAAAAATGGACTCCTATCACTCTAAACATTGGTGGGGGACTGGATATTAATGTGATGAACAAAGTTTTTTCTTTCTAGTCAAATGTTTACATAGGTCTAAGGGGTCATTTTATTCAATTTTTGAAAACTACATAAGAAACAACTCCTATAGCAGAAGACATGAATTAGAAGAATGAAACATGTGGCTTCCATGAAATAACTTACTACATAAGGAAAAATATGAAGATCTTATTTATGTGTGAAACCACAAAAATAAAACTCTTTTCAAATGCATCAATACCCTATGGTAAAATGACACATGAAATAGGGTTGCAAAAGCATGAAATCAAGAGGAAAGAATCTATATATCCAAAATTATTAGAAGTAAATATGAAGCAAGCTTCAAGGTTTGTTCATAGAAAATAAAATAAGAAAATGGTGAGATCAATATCAAAATCCTATTTTATAGATTTAATATTGTTGTTTCCAATTTTTGTGCTACAGGAGGTTGGCTTAAACTATCTCCTATCATGGAAACTTTCCCGAAACACCTTCTATTCAAACTTGGGCTTCCTTTTGAAGGATTTGAAGATTTGGAAGACATATTTTAGCCTTTATAATTTTTTTTGGCATATTTATGATGTCATTTTATGAGGAGTTTTATAGAAGGGTTTGTATAATGATCTGAACGATGTGGTATGTTAAAATGTGCAAGTGCTAGGTGGATATTTCTCTACATGGGGCAATATTTGAAAATGTTATGGATGTTAATTTTGCACCATTAATGTAAAACATTTAATAAAATGATGATAGTAAATCATTTTATTTAAATGTTATTTCAAATGCAAAATTGGAGGGATTAGATTAAATTTGAAAAGAGGGATATATGATGCATGTTGTAAGGGGGTTGGTCTTTTTATTATTTGCACATGTTCATATTGTAAATACTTAATAGATGATGATTTTATAAATATTTCTATTTAAGTATATCTTTTTTTGGAAATTAGGAGATGGTAGAATTTTATTTTGCCAAAATCATGGATAGAGGAAATTTAAAAGGGGAAGTTACTTACACCTACCAGCTAATTTTTTGGAAGATGTTAGATTTAGTTTGCAACATGATTCATGAGGATGACAGTTTATAGTCTTTAGCTAATTTGATGGAAATCATGGATTGGTTTCCAATTTTGGGGATAATGCAAATTTTGGGTTTTGGACCTATTTATCCCCCATTCTTGGGCATTATTCAAGGGATTTCTGGCATTGTATCTCATTGCAAGAGGCCTTGTTTTTTCCTTGCAAAGATAGTCTTACTTGTAGCTCATGTCTCATACTGTAATGCAATTTTTGAGCCCTTTCTCCTTCTAAAAATAATATAACAATGATCCTCTTTGGCCCTATTGTGAGTTTATCATTATCTTTTTAGCATTTTAAACTTCAATTTAGTGTGGTTGTATTAATCCTTGGCTTAAGTTAAGTGTTTTTGAGGCATATGGGAAGTAATTTTGTGAGAGAAGCTAGTATAATTTGTGTTTAATCAAATTTTGAAGTTGTGAACATGATTTTCTTCTTCTAAATATCTATACCTTGTTACATATGCACTTAATGTTATTAGGGTCTTTCTATGATCAACCTATTACATTCATTTATAGTTGTGGCTTTCATTAAACGTTGCATTATGTCATAGTTTTGGTGAATCACCTTCATTTTTAGTTTAATTTTATGTTATATTTCTATCTATCCCCTTTTTCCTACCAAGTTAAAGTCAGTTTCAAGAGGTGATTCAACAAAAGTCAGCCCTTTGTACCAAAGGTTGATCCTTGTTACAAGCTAGGGTTGTCATTGCACTCAAAAATTGACTTGTCAATGCTTGATACAACCACTAGACTTATAGAACATAGGAGGTAGTTAAGCCATGTCATGAATCATGAAGGGAAATGTTGGCAATTAGTCCAAAAATCCCACCCTCAATGTGACTTGAGGAGATTCGAAACTATGACCAAGATCTTATACCATTTGTTACAAGTTAGGTTTGTCATTGCACCAAAAGATTGACCTGTCAATGTCTAATACAACCACTAGACTTATAGAACACAGGAGGTGGTTAAGCCATGTTAGGAATTCAAAAGGGGAATTTTGGTGGTTATTCCAAAAATCCTTAACATGGCATACCCACAAGCCAAGGATCATACCATGTTTTAGTAGATTGTTGAAAGTTAAACTTTAGAATAAGGGTGAAGTCTAGGTGACAACATAGACTATAGTAAATTATATTTCCTTAGTGTCTAAGGAAAGTGTCCAAGAAAAAGGCTAACAATCCAGTATATGTATAGGTAGAAACATCTTCAAGTGAAGAGGAAGAGGCACAAGGGACACATCAAGCACTATTACAACCTCACATTGTTATGGGTATTTAATCCATGCAAGTGGATAGTACACACATAACTATGGATGCAAAAAGAGAACCCTTTCACAGAGTATGCAGCAAATTTTGTTGGAAATATCAAAAATATCAATGCTTATACTAGTTTTAATATTGAGGAAGAAGAGAAAATGAAGGAAGAACAAGAAAAATAGAACATGAAGGAGAAGAGAAGAAAATAAAAGAAGTATCTAGGAAAAGAAGAGGAAAGAAGAAGAGGAAATGAAGATAAAAATAGAAGAAGAAAAGAAGAAGAAAGAAGAAGATGCGAAGAAAGATGTTGAGGCAAAGAAGAAAGTAGGGGAACAAAAGATAAAGTCTACTATACTTTTGATAGAACTAGTAGCTAGAACATTAGCAGTAGTATCCATCCCTTCTAATGATGAAGACTAGAAAGAAATAATGGTCTTCTTGAGCAATTTATTTGAGAAGAATAAATCTATTAAGTCTTTGAACAAGACTCTTCCTAAGTACTGGAGTGCATGCAGAAAATAGTTTCCACAATTGTAGAAAATCTAGACTTTTAGGCAAAGGAAAAAGAATTGGTGAAGATCTTTAATGGGTAATTCACAACTTTAGCTAATGTAGCAATAGGGAAAGCATAGAAAAATCATGATGTGACCCTATTCAACACAATGTGTACCAATGTGTGCAATGATTTGAAGGAAATTGATAGAAACATCAAGGAACCTAGAAAATATATTACCAATAGTAAAAAGTTGTATGGATAGTGCCCAATGTCTTACACTTACTTATCAAATTTTGATGCAAATAGAAAAGGCCATATGAGTGTGCTTTAGACACTCACTATAAGATTGCAACAATCAAGTATTAGAATCCAAGATTCTAAGAATGAGATTTAGAAGATCCATAATGCTATTAGAGGCATTGAATTTGAAAAAGAGAAGGTAACCAAAATATTCTTTTTTCTCAAAGAATATCTGGCAACCAAAGTTGTAATTTTGTAGAGGCAATTGGAGGAATGTCTTTCATCAAAGAATTTAGTTGACGAACTTTTTTATATTGACTTTTGCCTAGACTAACTTGAGCATAGTTCAAGTGGCATCTTATGTACTTTTTGTGCTCATTAGTATATTAGATACATTCAAAGGGAACTAGAAGAAGGACTTTGATAAACTAAAGAATGATTTTGTAGATTACATATCAAAAATGTTGAACTGATCAACAATAGCTAACAAGTTTTTGAGATACAAGTTTTGGCACCTTTTCCATTGATGTCAAAGGGGGAGTATTGTGTAAAGTAAAAATTTTATGTATGTAAATGTATATGTAAGTGGGAGATTATGTATGTATCAATGTAAAGGAGTGACAAGGAATGTAATGATCCATCAAAACATCAATAAAATTGTTATGTATTGAATGCAATTTTTGTGTAGTAATTTTTACTTGTTTTTGTTATGTATGACATCATTTTGGGAGTTAGCCAATTTCCCAAATGTTTCCATCGATTCCAAAAGAAAATATTTTTAGAAATATGACCAATTAGATGTCTTGGTGGTTTTCATTTATGGAAATATACATTCATCATTTCATTTATAGAGTTAAAGATAGAAAATTGTCTAAGTTTTAGATAGTTTGGAACAATTCAGAGAATAGATCTTAAGAGTACAGACGATATGCTAAGAGTTATCTTATGTGAAATTGAAGGAAGCTTCATGAAATTATCATGATGATTTTTCCTAGTGCACTAATGTGTATGGATAGTACTATGCAAGTTATGGTAAGATTAACAGTGTAAGCATTTAATAGTGCAAAATAGAGCATAGCAGTAAAAAAAATTGTGTGGCTTTAGGAATTATTTTTGTTACAAGATAATTAATAATTTATGTTGGGCCAACCATGCGGATTTCTTTTATTAAGCTATTTTATATTATGTCAAGTGTGTGAAGAAATGAAAGGCTGATAGTGTAGAGTTTTGTGATTATGCAAGATATAAGTAAAGATCTTGTCTTTGATAGATAATGGAGATGTCGTGTGATTATACGTGACATGCAAAATATTGTGAGAACTATTTGTGAGCTTTATGTGAAGTGAAATATGATATACAATTAGAGAAAGTGTGAGTTACAAAAGCAAAACAAGTATTGTATGTATACCCATCTTGTGAATAGACTAAATTGTATAATTGCTTGTTAGGGTAGTGGGCTCTTCTTGCATACATTATAATTGTTCTACTAACTCATAATAGAGTTGGGGCTTCTAACAAGGCCTAGTCCTCTAACAAGGAATTGAGACACTATATGTACTTCATAGACTCCTAATAGGGTTAGCATCATTAATACGATCCCATTGTTTAGTAAATTGTCTAGTGGGTATCATTCCCACTAGGGTTTTTCCTTAGAGAGGGTTTCCCTAGTTAAAAAATAATGGTGTTATAAGTTCTCTATGTGTATGGTTATATTTACTTTCAGCATTGTTGGTTTACTTTCTTATCCAAGTTATAAAGTAATTAAAAATATTCAGTTGTGGGAAAAAGATTGTAGAATACTGATTCAACCTCCACTCTATTTCTAACATAGATTCACATCTGAAAATGTGATGATTGGAAAATTTCTTTCAAGACATGGGAAGTATTGTATTGGTGGTTAGTCATTATTTACCTAGATGATATTTTGATATTTAGTAAGACATTGGAGGAGCATTTGATGCATATTCAAAAGGTTTTTGATAAGTTGAGGCAAGCGAAGTTCTTGACAAACCTAAAAGAAGTGTAGTTTTGTCAAGGAGTTAGTGTACCTAGGATTGGTAGTCTCAGCATAAGGTCTAAAAATGGGCCCAGAGAAAGTGAAGGCTATTCTTGAATTGCCTATTCCAAAGAGTTCTATAGAGGTAATATCTTTTCATGGATTGGCTAGTTTTTATAGAAAGTCCATAAGAGGTTTTAGAAGTATTCATGGACCATTCACTAAAACAATGAGAGGGGATAGGAAAGAATTTAAGTGGACTATAGGAGAAGATAGGAGTTATAATCTATTGAAATAGAAAGTTACAGAGAAGCCTATTTTACCACTTCTAGATTTTAACAAGTTGTGTCAACTAGACTTTGATGCTAGTGGTACTCCAATAGGAGTTGTTTTTAGCCAAGAAGGTAGACTTATTTCTTATTTTAGTTAGAAATTGAATTATGCAAAAAGAAAGTATTTTTTTTATGATCAATAATTTTATACTATTGTTCAAGAATTGAATAATGGGAAATAATATTTTCTTCCTAAGGATTTTTTTTTGTATACTGATCATCAAATTTTTTAGTATTTGAATAATGAAGGAAAATTAAACCAAAGGCATTTGAAGTCTAACAGAGTTGGAGATTCTTTTCATAGAAGACAACTTTTGTTCACAAAAATGTAGATTGAAATGGTTAGGTTCAAGGAACTCAGTAATTTGTATCTAATGGATCTTGTTTTTGGTTAAGCATAGAAGGGTTGTACATAACCTATTACTCTTGATAGGATCAAGTGGTCTAGTTTCATAATCCAACATAATATGTCGTTCAAAGGAAGTTATTTGTGCATTCCATGATGTTTAATGAGAAAGAATCTCATCAAGAAGAAGTATAGTGGAGGATTGACTAGAAACTTTAGTAGAGATGAAACCATTATTTTGGTTGTTGAGAACTATTATTGGCCATAATTGTAACAAGATGTGAAGAAGTTTGTATAGAGTTGTAGAGTATATCAAATGAAAAAAGGGAGTGAAGCATAATATGAGGTTGTATCAGCCATTACCTATACCAAATAAGTCATGGGAGGATGTCAGCATGGATTATGTTCTTGGATTACCAAGGATTCAATGAGGGCATGATTGTATTTTTGTGGTGGTTGATAGGTTTTGAAAGATGGCTCATTTCATTCCTTGCAAGAAGACTAGCGATTCTTTTAATGTGGTAGAGTTGTTTTTTATAGAAGCTATCAGATTACATGGTTTGCCAAAGAGTATACTTTCAGATTGAGATACCAAGTTTGTTGGTTATTTTTGGCATACATTATGGAAAAAATTGAAAAAAAATGTGAAGTTCAGTTCATCACATCATGCAAAGACTGATGGACAAATAGAAGTTGTGAATCTTAGTTTGGAAAACTTGTTGAGATTTTTGGTTAGAGATAAACCAAAATGATGGGATCCAATTTTACCATAGGAATAATTTTCATATTATTAATTCTATCAATAGGAGTACTAGTAAATCACTATTCCATATTGCATATGGGAGTACTGATAGAAATGTTTATGAATTGAGGAAGTTGGATAAAGGCAAGATAAGTAGTGTTGAAGTAGAAGAATTTTTTGAAGCAGAAGAATTTGTTGAATATTTCAACAGAATACATGAGGAGGTGACAAGGAACATTATAAACATTAATACATAGTATAAAACTAAGTAAGATGTGAAATTGAGCTATAAGGAATTTCAAATTGGGGATGAATTCATGGTTCATTTGAGAAACGAGCATTTTCCAATGGGCAAATATAATAAGCTAAAAATAAAGAAGTTTCAAACATGCAAGATAGTGAAAAGGCATGATTCTAGAAATGCCTATGAAGCGAAGTTGCCTATTTAATTGACTATTTTATCAACTTATTCAACATTTTAGATTTCATAGGGTATTATGAGGGAGGTGATATGGCCAAACATGCAAAAGCATGGTGGAGTATTCCAATAGCTAGTTCGACTACAAAGGAGTTTGAGGACATAGTGGATAGTCATGTTGGAAAAAGTACAAGGAGCATAAATTATGAAGAATACCTAGTCAAATGAAAAGGAAGGCTAGTAGAATCTTCATCATGGCTAGCAAGGGAGGAAGTTAGTCATCCCTTCTTGTCTCTAAATACCTAAGACATGATGGGGTCACTTCACAAATTACCCTAGGTGTCTGAGGCAATAGCATCCTAGGTGTAAGAGAAATCTTATATCAACCAAAAATATTTCCTTTTAGTTTTTTCAATAAGGTTTTTCTTAAGAGTTTTTGTTTATGTAGGATTTCTACTTACTAAGTTTGTCATACGAGCTTGGAATCTTCTAATTTTAGAGGTGAAGATTCATTTAGATATATCAACTTGTCAGTGTAGTTTTATTGCTAGATTTTATGTATTTATGAAGTTATTGTATATTTTTGGGTTTTAATTTTGGTATAAAAACATCAGGCTTAGTTTTGAAGGCCTTAGATGTTAGAAACAATAGTCCACCAAGATAACCAAGAGGGGGCAAGGGTGGATCAATTATTTTACAATTAAAACATCTATCTTCTTTAGACAAGCTTAACCACTCAACTAAAGTAAACAAAAATCATAATAAGATGTACATAGACAATTACACTAGATATGTTAACTAGTCAAACCCTCTATTAGAGGGAAAATCCAAGTGGGAATGATGCCCATGAGATGATATACTAATATAAATATTCCTTGTTAGAGGATGGACCCTACTAGGAGTCTATTACAACATTTAGTACATAGAGCCCCCATTAGGAGACTCTAAATCCCTATTAGGAGATTCCAACCTTGTTAAGACTTGTGCCAAACCTATTAGGAGTTGTGGTTCAATGTATGCAAGATGAGCACACTGCCCAAACATTCAATTTCAACTACAAGAAGAGCTCATTTCTCTAACATGCAATTTAATATTATTTTCTTCTTTTCTCTATTATGTCAATCTAACCAATCACTATCAAACCTTTTAGACTAGGTCACAAACCTTGGATGCAAATATCAAACCTCAAATCACTCAACAAAACCTCATCAATGAAGTTTCCTTCACTTTTGCACTACTCTTCTTAACTTCGCATTTCACTCTCTCTCTCTCTCTGCTTACAATCCATACAATTCCATATCATTCCATATTCTCTTCAATTAATGAAGGAAAATTTCCTTCATTTATACCAAATCCTCAAAAAAAATCCCTAAGTTGGCTATTAGATCTTCTTAATTAATTATTATAGGACCAGATTAAGAACAGGTTGCACTAAGAGATAACATTAATATTCTACCTTGCAACTTTAATATCTTTTCTTACATGAAATATTATGATGAATGAGCTTAGCCATGTCATCATCAACATGTCTTCTTCATGTCCTCAACCTCAATCCTTAGAATATCAACTCTGTTAAGAGATATAATAACTTTACTGGAACATGCCTCTGTAAACTCTATGTTAGAACAAACATCACCAAAACTTACGTAACTTATCATAGACTTATCATTTCTTCTTCTAACATTAACTACAAATACCAAAAACATAGAAGTATCTCCCATAACCTTGAATATTGATAATACTCAACTAGCTATTTGTACCAACTTGATCTTTCTATTGTTCTTCTATTAAATACCATTAAAAACTTCAATGTTGACATTGATGACAAACTTAGTCATGAATGTAACATATTATCATAGTAACATATTTACAATACTCCCCCATAGGAATACCATCAACATTCATGCTTGCAACAATATCCCCCTTTGGTATTGATGGAAACATTGATGAAAAACATCTAGTTCCAAGAATACAAACAAAAGACTATTTAACTTACTTTTTAAATCCTCTTCATCAATCATTCTCCCCCACTGATATACCTAAATGTACTTTCTATCAAACTCTCATTCCATGCTGTACATTTTCTAAACATATCGTATTCATGTTGAACTTCTCTAACTGTTATGCATACTATTTTTTCCATGGAATTTTTCATGCCAAACTTCTCCCCGATTGACATCAATTTTAAAGGTTTCAAAAACTAACTTAACTACATCAAACTTAGCTATAGTTGATTCTTGCTAAGCTCAAGTAAACAAAGGCACTGTTCAAAGCAACATTCAACAAGAGTCCTAGATGGCTCTATCCATCATAGATACTCCCCCTTACAAGAATCATCAGCATTCAATTTAGAAAATAATTGTGCTTTGTTACACTAGAGTAATGCACTCTTGCATCTTCTCCTCAAATTTAGGAAGGGGAATAACCCAAAGAATACCTTGAAAATACTCAAAAGTCTCTTTAGGAAGAGGCTAAGTGAATATATCTACAATCTACTCTTTAGTTCTCACATACTCCAATCTAATTTCCTTTTCTACAACTTTCTCTCTCAACATATCATATTTAATAGAAATGTTCTTAGTCTTATAGTGCAACACTAGATTTTTGGACATATTTATCATGCTTGTATTGTCACAATGTATGAAAATAGGTTCATTGATTTTTATCTTTATGTCCTTTAGCATCTACTTCATCAAAATGACTTGATTACAATTATTTACTACTATAAAATATTTTTCTTCCACTATACTTTGTGATGGACAATCCTACTTCTTTCTAAACCAAGGAACCAATCTTCCTCCAAGTAAAAAGGCTCCACCACTAGTGCTCTTTCTATCATCCATACTATCTACCAAATCAACATCAATATAAGCTCTTAGAGTGGAATCATTAGATTTTCATACCAGAATTCAAAGTCAGATGTTGCCTTCAGATATCTAAATATTCTTTTGACTGCTACATAATGTGCTTCTCTAGGATCATCTTGAAATCTTGCAATAATTCCAACTACACTTTGTATATTTGGCCTTGTGTGAATTAGATATTTCAATCCTCTGATCATAGATTTGTACTTTTTCTTCTCAATAGTAGGTGTCTCATCCTTTGTAGATAGCTTTTGTCTAGTTACCATAGGTGTTCCAATAGGTTTTCATGTTTCCAAGCCAAACCTTTAGTAAATCCTTCAAGTACTTATTCTGAGAAATAAATATTCCTTCTTTATTCTATAAAATATAAAATCCTAGAAAATATTTCATCTCTCCTATCATACTCATTTCAAATTCTTTCTTTATCTCCTATGCAAACTTCTCACTTTCTTCATCGTATCCTCCAAATAATGTATCATCAACAAATATTAACAAAATCATCAAACCATCATTAGTTTCTTTCCAATATAGATTATTGTGTACCATAACTTTTCTAAATCCAAGCTTTGTCAAATGTTTGTCTAACCTTGCATACCAAGTTCTGAGTGCTTGCTTTAGACCATACAATTCTTTCCTCAATATGCATACTATGTCCTTACCATTTTTCAAGGGACATCCTTCAAGCTACTCAATGTACACTTCTTCTTCAAGTTATCCATTCAAAAATGGTGACTTGGCATCCATCTGATATGCTTTGACTTTCTTTTGTGCTACATTAGCTAAGAATAATCTTGCTACTTTGATTCTAGCCATTGGAGCATAAGTCTCATCATAATGTATCCCTTTTTTCTATGAGTAACATTTTCATACCAATATTTCTTTATTCCTTAGAACTTCACCTTGTTCATTCTTTTTTTATTCTGAATACCCATTTAGTTCCTATAATACTCTTATGTGTTGGCCTAGCACTAGTACATTTGCACTTGTTTGTCTACCAAAAATATTGACCAAAGGTATGATTTCTTTTTCTTTTTTGGTTTCCATCCCTATATTGGTAAAAAAAATCGTAATTTTTCCCAAGTTGGTCAAAACTCTAACAAAATCAGGTCATAAACTTAATATATTAAAAGTATCATATATTAGTATTGGTCGAAAAGTATGTTAAAATTTAATCTTGTATATTTGTGCAATCTTATAGCCATATCAATATTTCATTCCCATGTAGGGTATCATGGAAATTTATAGATGATATTGGGGCTTCGTGGGTAATATTGGGGTAGTGATTGATCACTAGATGAAGATCATGTTCTTGCAAAGTCTAGCACAAATTTTATGTAATTGATCTTTTCCAGACAAGCCAAATTTGCACGATTTTCCATTTGAAGGTTACAACCTAGTGAGATTATAATTCCATGTGTCATAATCAATGTAAGATTGAGGTCTAAGCTTTGAAATACAATATATATGTGTGCAACATTAAAAATACTATTTCTTGTTTATAAGAGCAATGCAAACCACTGATTAGAAAAGTAGGGAATGGAAACTCATGAATAATAGCATATGGTATTATATGATAATTGTAGGTAGGAGAAATAATATGATTACATCCTTTGCAAACAACCATGGGTCTTACGCTAAAGACAGTGGGTAGCTGAGTTATAACATGTCTTAATAGTTCTTGTGGTAGCTTGCTCCATATGTCAGAGTCCATCTCCACTATCTCTTCCCTGTGTTGTCACTTTGTTCTTCAAATCTTGACCTAATTCCAGTAACTCCATTTTTAAGATAGAAAGATATTCTAATTTTTCCAAAGGAAAATAGTCGGTAGACATGATTTCCTCCAAAAAACTTAGGAAATAGTGTGATCTATCTTTGGGCATGGGTTTGGGTTTGTTATAGATAAGAATCCCCTATGGTAGTTTGTTAGTTATACACTTAATTTAGGTCATGACTTCCCATAGAAAAAATTGAGATCTTATTCACAACATTCTAAAATGAGGAAATGTCTTGTTTGGAAAACTATGAAGTGTGGTCACAATGGTCCCCCTAACATTATAGAAAACACAATTATGTTTATGAAAAAAGAAATAATATTTTGAATGAAATAAAACTAGGAGCTCCCAAATGTGTGCAGAGCTTTGCATATCACTATTCATTCATTCACCTATGTTTCTAGAAAATCATTCATTTTCTTTTTCTAGATTCTTTGTGGTGAATACGATCATTTAGAAAAATAAAGGATGGGTGTCACTAGCATGTGCATTATCAATATCCATATTTCTCTATCCATTCTCAAAAGAATCTACTCCTCATTGTACAACACAAGATTTTGAGAATCTATAAAAGTTGAATCTTCTAGGTAAGAGTTGTTAGGAAGTAGGTCCCAATAAAAAATGGAGATCCACATGATAATACAATGTTGCACTGAAGTTAAGAAATTTCTGACACAACAAGGATGTTGCACTATTGGTCAAGGCAACATTTTCATCAATTATAGGTGATGCACATAATTTTCATTCTCATGTAATTATGGTGTAAAATTCTATTTTCTACAAGAAAGAATAGATGATCACCATGATGAAGAATCATTTTGGTTTAGATATGAATGTAATTTTCTTAAAAAGAATAAGCAATTGTTGTTTCTAGAGAGCCTTAGCAAGTGCATCTATAGAAGGAACCTAAATATATCATTTATATGTCCTCCTAGATTTGTGCAATATGTTCTCCTTTCAACAATGAGGAGTATATGATGTTTTTGCAAATCAATAACATAAAGCTCTACCAATAACAAAAAAGCTTTCAAAATCATTAGCATGGAACAAAGGGGTAAACTGCGTATGAAAAATTTACCAAAGTTACTCTATTTTTGTTGTAGTTAACAAATTTTCAAAAGCTTGTTGTATTAGTTGGTCACATGCAAGGAAAGCATCCTTGTGCATCTTTTCTTTACTCGTAGTTGTGTTTATCTACTGACATCCATTATGTTTAATTATGATCAAACGTTTGTTAGCCAATCTCAATGAGCCTTGTGGGAGAGCCTAGATATGTAATTAGATTATTTAATGACTTTTTCCCTCATCAACAAACAATTAAATGAAGTAGGTCAACCAAACAGTCTTGCATCTACTGTTAAGTATCTTGGATGCCACCTATCCACCTCCTTAGACATCTTACTACACATAAAAAATTGTAGACTCATATATAGGAGTGAGAATTGAATTCAAAGAAAATGCTTCGACAATAGATTCACTTCATTTTACAAGTCACTAGCAGTAGTATTGCAATAATTTTTTGGGGTCTTCCATGCTCAAAATATTGAACACCATACCAAGTCTTGTATTCCCTATTGCATTACAAAGCCCACAACAAAGAAGCTAGGGCTCTAGAATTGTCTACTAATATTCAATGTCCCAAGGAATCATTAGCATTGATTTCGTTTAGAAACCACCTACATGAGAAAAATCCCACAATGACCATTTATTATAGTTAATGAGATTTCAAATATTTCCAAAATGGTTGCATGTATATGGTATTCTCAAAAATGAACATAGTTGAAGGGATATGTGAAAAAAAATATTCTTTATGATGATTTCTGAGTGTATATAACTTACATATTTTCTTCATTTTTAGTAGTACTTCAGTATTAGTCATTTGAGTCTCCTTTTTAAAAAAAATTGTAAGAAAATATATTTTCTCTTTCATGCTCTCTTGTGTGATTTGTTAGATATGATGATATAGGAGACTTATTTGATAACATATTTGAATAGATGAACCAAGCTATTTAATGTAGGAATCTTGATGTGGGATTATATGAGAAGCATACTGGGCCCAACGATACATGGAGCTAGAATACTATGAATATCTTACTTCATACAATAATTTGTGCTCTAATTTCCAATTAGTATGCAAAGACTTCGAAGAGTGGCCCTTCTTGATGATGAACATTTGTGAAAAAGTTTCATAAAGGAAATTTGAAAGATTTATAATTATAAGGAGTCAAATTTTCTTTGAATGGAGTGGCTTGTGTTTGGTAATCTATAGGTTCCAACATTCAATAAACTATAGAAAGATTTAGATAGGGCTTAATTAGTTCAAATCAGACTCATTGCATAGTGAGTTTGGCATGGGAAGGACGCTCTAGAGTTGTGGACACTTGAAATTTTCCTCCATTTATAGTCCACCAATTCCTTGATCATATATATCAACTAGTTCACATACAACTTCATTTATTTATTCAAGTGGAATATGCATACCTTCCAATGCATGGATAATTTGGTGGTAGTGCATGGTGCTTCAATGCTAGAGTTTGGTTGCATGATAGGATCTTCACCTTGAGGAGGCACAAAGGGAATCGGTTATGGTATGATTAGACAAGGTAGTTCCTAATGTTGGTAGTGACTCAAATTTAAAGTCCAATTCTGATTTTCCCTTAGGTGTAGATCAGATAGAAGCATGGTGGTAGCAGATGCAATTCTACATTTTTTTTCATTTTGCACTCCTAGCATTTTGGTCTTCACTTTTTGTTCTATGTTTATGTGTACATTTTAATGTTAAATGATTTAGACATTGAAATATTATTAATATGAATGTTGATTCATATGAGGTCACAATTTAGCTCTGATGTTTCTTGATATGATAAATTATAATGGATCTAGTAAAATATCTTATTGTATGAGTATCTGATATTTCCTATATTTTTTTAATTCCTTTAAATAAGGCCTCTACCTTTACCATCCCAGAAACTTGGTGGAACATGTCAATAAATCAGTGATGTCTAAGGTATAGTCCATGTGAGATAGATCCACACATCCTAAATATAGGAATTGAAGCACTATTACATGATTGGTCCACTTTGGAAGACATAAATACAATTCCATATTAATTATCATGACTCATGTATTCATTAAATTTTAATTTGTGCTGGATAAATTCTCTTAGAAATTCATTGTTTTAGAAATTGATTTATTTATCTATGTTTTAGTGTCCCATGTAGTATGTGTGTCTCTTGGTTATGGTTGTTTAATTGAAACAAAACTTTTTATTTACTTATTTGCATCTAACATCTTGAGCTGTACAGTCCTATTTTAACATGTGTTTTGGTAATAAGCTTTTTCCTTTGTAGCCAATATTGATGAATGGAAATGGAAGCTTAGCATGCTTATTTGCAACAAGGAAGAGTAGGAGATAGTATCAAAGGACAAAAAGAGCAGACATGAATGAGAAAATCACAACAATGGCTACTAGAATGGGTTTATACATGTAGCAAATTAAAACCATTCATTTAGACATGTGGAAAAATATATGTGTTTAGTTTTACATTTTTTTATTGTATTGAGATGGTATTTTTGATAAAAGGTCATAGACCTGAACTTTGTATGAAGTCAAAATAGTTTTTACATTAAACATAATTAAAATGTATTTCCACAACTAAAAGGAATAAACAAAAATATTAACTTCCTCTGTACAGAACAAATACATCACAGAAAACATCACCCTAGTTCCCCTTTACAGTATTAGTGTTTCACAACTAAAAGTAAAATATCAGTACTGATTAAATAGCTGCCTTGATATTGACAGTACTTCTTGATGTGTGTTTTATGACTCACCAAATAGTAGAACAAAATATTGAAATATCTTATCCTCTCTTGAATAAAGTCTTGTGTATGCTAAGATTGCTAGAAGATCATACAATAACTTCAAGGTTCCTTTAATGATAGGTCTTGACTATGGATAAGATTAGTGGTTGATGCGATTTTTTTATGATCACAAGGGGCCTTACATGTTTATTTAGATTCATTTCAAGCCATACTAGATGTGGGAGCTGTCTTACAGTTTTGCAATGAAGTACTTATTGGAATTTTCACAAAATATGCAGAAATTCAATAGGATAGGGTTCAAGAACTCTATTCTAATCCTAAGGGTAGTGATAACAAAAAATAGTATTCTAGTGGAAAAATTCCTCAATTTAATGAATTTTTCTTTGCCAAGTTATACTACAACTACACATAAATCGGTGAAATCTTCAAGGGTTATGCCAAGATTTTCATATCACCACATACGCCATCATAAAGAACAATGTATATGAATGATAGAAGTTAAGCATATGCATGAAAAGGGTTTAGGCTAACTTTGCATGATGAGCTAGAATCACTAAAATGTCAAAAGTATGAACCAAAGGAATTCATCAATACACCATCATATTCTTCATTGAAATCACCACATATTAACTAAGATAAACTTAATCTAATTGAAAAAATTTAAGAGAACAAGCAAGCACTAAGACACATCAAGTATTCACCAAACTCCAATGAAAAATTTATTATCTCAGTAACTCATAGCAACAATATCATAAAAATATCTCCTTTACAAATGAAAAATGAGGCCTTTATATAGGTCCTCAATTACAATAGGTGGCTTGATGATCACAATAACCGATGGCCAAGATTGTTCCCCATCAACCCTAATTAGGGTTAGGGAAAAGGAAAGGAATCTAAATTAATGCAACAAGGAATCCATTACTATAGTGGGTAATAAATGCCCACTATGCATGCTCATTTAAAAAGGAGTGGGGTGCAATAAATATCCACCATGCATGTCCATTACTCAATAAATGCTCAGTCTTCCTTGAATAAATTATTCTTGATTCCATTCTTTGAATGCATAGAAGTTTGACCTAGAGATCTCAATTCTTCATCAAAGATAATTGGATGCCATGAAATGATGATGGAGGCCATCTAAGCTTGAGTCTTTTCCAACTACATAATTTTAACTAAGATCCAACTTTGACTGACTTTTTTGAAGATCTCTCTTGGAACATTCTCATCTTCCATGTACTTGTTTGGAAATTTATCTCCCTAAAATGGATTGGAATCCCTTGTTGACGATTATGTTACTCTAGAAATTCTTCATATTGAACTTCCTTCTCCATGTTCTTGGATTTTTGGATTTGAACTTTGATCTTTGAACCTTGAATTTCTTGGACTGGATCACTTAGTACTTTGATCTTGGTACTAGAATTTTGGATTTGAGTGTCTTTCTTGAATTTCTAGAACTAGAGCTTTCTCCTCCTTTTTCTTCAAATGCTTTCAATTCACTATTATGCCTTTTCTTACATTTTGAAGAATTCCCCCTTTTTTAATCATCATCAATCATTTTTCTAGTCTTGGGTACACACTTGAAGAGGGTGAAATTCAAGATCTGGAGGAGAAATTTCTAGCACTTAATCCTTATTCATTTTTCCATAAAGGAGAAATTTTCCAACACTTAGCCATTTATTCTTCCATGAATGAGGAATCGCCAACACTTAGCCAATTTTTCTTCCATGAAGGAGAAACTTCCAACACTAGCATTTTTTCTTCCATGAAGGAGGAATTTCTAACACTTTTCCATTTTTTCTTCTATGAAGGACAAATCTCCAACACTTAGCCATTTTTTCTTCCATGAAGGAGAAATTTCCAACACTTAGCCATTTTCGCTTCCATGATTTCTAATTCTCTTGCTTGTGGAAATTTTGAGTGGTCATGGATTTTGTCCATGATGGAAGAATTCCACAATGTCCATTTTTCTCCAAGGTGGGATTTTTTGAGTGATCATGGATTTTGTTTATGATGGAAGAATTTTGCAACAACCCTTTTTCTCCAAGGTGGAACTTTTTGAGAGATTGTGGATTTTTTCCATGATGGAAGAATCCTGCAACAACAATTTTTCTCCAAGGCTAGATTTTTTGAGAGATTGTGGATTTTGTCCATGATGGAAGAATTCCACAACAAACATTTTTCTCCAAGGCTAGATTTTTTGAGAGATCGTGGATTTTGTCCATGATGGAAGAATTTTGCAACAACCATTTTTCTCCAAGGCTGGATTTTTTGAGAGATCGTGGATTTTGTCCATGATGGAAGAATTCTGCAATAACCATTTTTCTCCAAGGTTGGATTTTTTGAGAGATCATGGATTTTTTCCATGATGGAAGAATTTTGTAACAACCATTTTTCTCCAAGGCTGGATTTTTTGAGAGATCATGGATTTTGTCCATGATGGAAGAATTCTACAACAACCATTTTTCTCTAAGGTAGGATTTTTGAGTGATATTGGATTTTGTCCATGATGGAAGAATTCCACAATAACCATTTTTCTCTAAGGTAGAATTTTTGAGAGATTGTAGATTTTGTCCATGATGGAAGAATTCCACAACAACCATTTTTCTCCAAGGCTGGATTTTTTGAGAGATCATGGATTTTGTCCATAATGGAAGAATTCTACAACAACCATTTTTCTCCAAGGCTGGATTTTTTGAGAGATCATGGATTTTTTCCATGATGGAAGAATTCCGCAACAACCATTTTTCTCCAAGGCAAGACTTTTTGAGTGATCATGGATTTTGTCACGATCGAAGAATTCCACAATAACCATTTTTCTCTAAGGTAGGATTTTTGATTGATCTTGGATTTTTTCCATGATGGAAGAATTCTGTGACAACTATTTCTCCTATTATTTTCATGCCTTTCTACTTTGGATATTTCATTGGTGATTCTAGACTTAACCATTTTTTTCTTGATTGACTGTCATGCTTGCTCATTCTTTTGGATATAGACACATGTACCCTTTTGGCTCTTTATCAACCATAGATAACTTGTTTTAGAAATAGACCTTCCGAAAATAGTCATTCTAAAAATAGTAAGTTGTCCCAAAGTCAAAATAAGGCCAATCTGAGAGGCAGTGAAATTTACTAAAAATAGACTTTCTAAAAATAGTAAGTCAAGCCATTCAATTCTCAAACAAGAAAATAATTTCCATTCTCAGAGGTACATGGACAACACTTTCCACATTTGGCAAATTTTACCAATTCTCATTTGAAAGAAGAAACTTTAGAAGATTGAGCCCAATAATACCAAGAACTAAAGCCAAAAGGACAAGACCAAGAGGCAAAAGGGGGGCCCCCATTTGCAATGGGGTGATGGTGTGAAAATCCCACAACATCTAGCACCCACCTAAAGAAATGTTTTTTAACATTTAAAGAAATAAGTAACTTAGAACAAAAATCTTAGGATGGCCTATCTAAAAATCTACTTGAGGACAAGCACTCAACAAGGGAAAGAACTCTCAAGTTGACCATAAGTTACTCACGTGTGTGCTAATGATTTATTCCCCACTTGACAAGAACTCTATAATCTCTCAAATTCATTAAACTTAGCTATTATAATATCCTTACTTTAAAAGCAACCTGGATAGAACCTCACTGCTAGTCAAGCATCTATAGCCCCGACGGAGTTATTGTTGTGACACCGCAATCATGGTTCTACCTTTAGTGATTGATTTTATAGCACTACCAGAGATGATTGCACACCCTTGAACCAAATTTCATCTTTATTTTCACTTGGATACTACCTTTCCTTTGCATAAATTCTCTTTTCTTTTCTCATGATATTTCTTTTTCTCAATCTTTTGTTTGGCTTGTAGGCAATGAAGCTTGCAGAGGGTTTGGAAGACCACAGTGGTGCTAAAGTAGGTGTAAGATCTTTGCCAATTCTAATTTCACTTCAAAACACCAAGAACTCAGAGCAATTAAGTGTGAGTAGAATGTTGTAACCATGTCAAAGATAGCTTAAGAACCTCCATCAAGTTTGACCCAAATTTAATACAAGTCCTACCATAGACTAACGACTAAGCACATCGTTTAATCTCTGAACCTTGTCAAATGTATTCAAGAAATGAACAAGATAGACTTCATTTTGTCACCAAAAATGTGAAATCCACACACCTTTCCCATGAGTGATAACATGGACCCCCTTTGCACTTGCAAAAAGGCCCCAAACCAAAATGCTCTCCGACTGAGGGAAGCTAAAAGATTTCAAGTCAAATGATTGGATACAAATCAAACTCGAGCTTCCTCACAACATAAAAACTAAGAAACTAAAAGAAAACTATTCTAACCAAATCTAAACTAAACAACTAAAAGAAAACTATTCTAACCAATTGAAAGGGAAACTAGACTACCCAACTGAAAGGGAAACTAGACTACCCAACTGAAAGGAAACTAAACTATTCTCCTGAACCAAATGATCCAAGAGAAATCTAACCCAACTATATACAAGAATCTTGAAGGGATGACACAAACAAAACTAATATATACACCTGATGTAGCATGGCTTCTCAAGATGTTCAAGAGTATCAAGGATTGGGTAAGGGTTCTTACTTTAGCATTTTTATCCTTGTACTTTGAGAAAACATTTATAACCCAATTTTCAAAATTAGGAAAACTATCATGCAAGGCCAAAAGTTGAGGAAATTCATGGGGTCCATGGTCAATCCAAATGCAAGTTTTATTTCCTAAACCTCCATATTCAAAATAATAATTATCAAAATTTTCAACATTAGAAGCAAGGAAAGAAACAACCTGGCATGTCTCAAGTAGTACTTCATGTTGAAATCCTTGTTGATTATTCACATGTTTAGGAGGACATAGTTGGTGGTGGATTCCCCCTCTGGTGATAACATCAAACTCACAAGTGTTCAATATAGGATAACTCTTGTGTTCAAGCCCTTGGAATACTACTTTAGGTGGTTTTTCCTTATATAGCATGAACCATGCATCCTTGTGTGTATTACTAAGTGCATCCTCAAAAATCAAGGATTCCTTAATGAGGTCTCCTTCATATATATTCCCAAATTGTTCAAATACAATATCCAATTGTGACATCAACCCAAATTGCTCTTCATCATCCTCACCCATGGTGTTGCTTGTAGATTTCTCTTTAGGAGCATCTTGCAATTCTCTATGTAGAATCTTATCAAGCATAGAATTCTCATGATTGAAAGGAAGATCATCAAATGACTTAATAAATTCATCATCAACTTCAATAATAGGTGGTAATGTTTCAAGAGGTCAAAGTTGATGGTGAACCATGCCACTTGTAGTAACTTTATCATCTTGAAATACATTTTGAAATGAATCAACTTCCCTCATGATATCATTTAGCACCCCCGCAAAGGTTGTAGTATCTCTAATGGTTTTGTCAACTTGTTCCCTATACCTTTATTCATCTATGATAAATTTTAATTCCTCATTCATCCTGTCCACCCAATTGTGCCCTTCTATTTCATGGGTATGTGAAATTTCTTGCAAGTCATCCTCAAGAATTTGACTTTGTAGCATGTGGGAAAGTTTGCCAAGGACCACATCCTCAAACTTGGGGTGATTATTTTCTAGTTCTTCATTATGTAGATCTTTTTCTTCTATGTCTCCCCTTCCTTTGATGAAATTAATTATGTCCTTGATTTTATTTTCAACACCTTCTTGTGAAGTGACATGTGAAAGTTCTTCCTCTCTATTGTCATCATCATTATACTCAACCATGATTCATTGATGCAACTGATTTCTTTCTTCACCATTTAGTTCCCAACATGGGTGACGACTACCACCTTCCTTTGACATCCAACTTAGAATTTGGAAGAAATAGTTTTCACCCCCCAAAGATATCTCCTTGTACCAACCCATTTGGAACTTGATCAAGTCAATGATATCTTGGCAAGATTGGCATCTAAATTCGATATCTGAAAGACTATGCACACAACACCAAGTATCTCCTCCATACTCACTTCTTGGTTTCTTATTGATATCTTCTTTGAACTCAACAAAGTCTTCTTCTGAATTGACAAGCACCATAGGATTATACACTTATGCAAAAGAAATCCTTCCTCATAATGCCAAGTCTACCCTCAAAAGGAACACCAAACAATGCATCTCCTCATGCTCTGTGGTACCATGTATCCTCCATTGACCTAATTCTACAAGTTGAGATAAATTACAAGGATGTAGTTGTTTGTTCAACTCAAACCAAATTTGGAGAAGATCAATCTGCCTATCCATTGAGAAATCTTTTCTTCTTTTCTCAAGTTTTCCAATTTTTCACTCTTCTAGTTTTTTCAAAATTTCACATTTTTTTGGCTTTTTCCCTTTAAAGAGATATCCTATCCATGGATACACTTTGTATAGCCCTCCTTCTAGTGCCAATTTCTGTTGATGTGTGTTTTATGACTCACCAAATAGTAGAACAAAATATTGAAATATCTTATCCTCTCTTGAATAAAGTCTTGTGTATGCTAAGATTTCTAGAAGATCATACAATGACTTCAAGGTTCCTTTAATGCCTAGTCTTGACTGCACGGATAAGACTGGTAGTTGATGTGATTTGTTGATGATCACAAGGGGCCTTACATGTTTATTTAGATTCATTTCAAGCCATACTAGATGTGGGAGCTATCTTAAGGTTTTGCAATGAAGTACTTTTTGGAATTTTCACAAAATATGCAAAAATTCAATAGGATAGGGTTCAAGAACTCTATTCTAATCCTAAGGGTAGTGATAACAAAAAATAGTATTCTAGTGGAAAAATTGCTCAATTTACTGAATTCCACTTCGCCAAGTTACACTACAACTATGCGTAAACTGGTGTAATCCTCAAGGGTTATGCCAAAGATTTTCATATCACTACATATGCCATCATAAAGAACAATGTATATGAATGATAGAAGTTAAGCATATGCATGAAAGGGGTTTAGGCTAACTTTTCACAACAAGCTAGAATCACTAAAATGTCAAAAGTATGAACCAAAGGAATTCATCAATACACCATCATATTCTTCATTGCAATCACCACACATTAACTAGGCTAAACTTAATCTAATTTAAGAAATTTAAGAGAACAAGCAAGCACTAAGACACGTCAAGCATTAGCCAAACTCCAATGAAAAATTTATTATCTTAGTAACTCATAGCAACAATATCATAAAAATCTCTCCTTTACAAATGAGAAATGAGGCATTTATATAGGTCCTCAATTACAATAAGTGGCTTAGATGATCACAATAATCGATGGCCAAGATTGTGCCACATCAGCCCTAATTAGGGTTAGGGCAAAGGAAATGAATCTACATTAATGCAACAAGGAATCCATTACTGTAGTGGGTAATAAATGCCCACTATGCATGCTCATTTAGGAAGGAGTGGGGTGCAATAAATATCCACCATGCATGTCCATTACTCAATAAATGCTTAGTCTTCCTTGAATAAATTATTCTTGATTCCATTCTCTTAATGCATAGAACTTTGACTTGGAGACCTTAGTTCTTCATCAAAGATAATTGGATGCCATGAAATGATGATGGAGGCCATGTAAGCTCGAGTCTTTTCTGACTACATCATTTTAACTAAGATCCAAATTTGACTAACTTTTCTAAAAATCTCTCTTGGAACATTCTCATCTTCCATGTACTTGCTTGGAAATTTATCTCCCTAAAATGGATTGGAATCCCTTGCTGATGATTATGCTACTCTAGAAATTCTTCATATTAAACTTCTTTCTCCATGTTCTTGGATTTTTGGATTTGAACTTTGATCTTTGAACCTTAAATTTCTTGGACCAAATCACTTAGTACTTTGATCTTGGTACTAGAATTTTGGATTTGAGTGTCTTTCTTGAATTTCTAGAACTAGATATTTCTCCTCCTTTTTCTTCAAATGCTTTCAATTCATTATTATGCCTTTTCTTACATTTTGAAGAATTCCTCCTTTTTTAATCATCATCAATCATTTTTCCAGTCTTGGGTACACACTTGAAGAGGGTGAAATTCAAGATCTGGAGGAGAAATTTCTAGCACTTAATCCTTTTTCATTTTTCCATAAAGGAGAAAGTTTCCAACACTTAGTGTCATGTCCCCTTTTCAAATAATAAAAAATAATAATAATCTTTGCTAAGACAGGCAGGCCCAAGAAAGTGAAGTTTCGGAAAAGGGGAGTTAATCTTTGGAAACTGTTGGACTAATAAATGATAATTATTATTAAAATATGTTTCATTAACCTCTCATGGACGTGAGTTACAGTTATGCCCTTTTTAAAGAGGTTTGGAGGCATTTTGGGGGGGATTCCAGAACTTGATTTTGCTCATTCTTTGTTATTCTTCAGAGGCCGCCAAACCTGTGGAGAAGGAGACCCAAGAACGGGAGTTTGCAGGTTTCCAGGGAGACCCAAGAACGGGAGTTTGCAGGTTTCCAAGAAGGCTAAGGATGGGAGTTTGAAGCCATTCCATGTGCATGCTCATACAGAGTTTGCCTTTGTGCTGAACAGTGCAGATTTGTGAATTTCCGGGTGTATTTTTGTAAGAGTTTGGTGTTTCCGGTTGAGTATTTCATATCAGTTTTGGTTGCTGCTGTATTTTATACTTTAAGCTGTTAAAATAGAGCTGAATATATATATTGGGATGTGATTAAACTTCTGAGATAGATTATTAGTGTTCTTGTGGTGTTTCCGGGCATATTTTGTGCTATTTCGGGAGCCCGATGAGCATAGTTTTGGTCCTACATTTTCGAGCTGTTGTGTAAAGGCTATACGGATTTGGAAATGTCAATTTGTAGGCTGTTATGCTGCTGAAAGTTTTGTAAAAATTTCCATTTTCAGATTCATTAATAATTTGTGAAGTTGTGAAGCTTTTAGCACTATTTTCAACATACCCAATTTGGGGTTTCTTGAGGAATTTGGTGGATCTTTGGGATATTAGCTGTTTGATTTTAAAGATCTGATTAGAGGTTGGAAATATCATGAAAAATTAGAAAAGGGACATTTCAGTGGTATCAGAGCCATGATCTTGCCAGCCTGAGGGTTTGTAGAAGTTGCAGGTCAGTTTTGACAACTACCCAGATCTTGCATGTTAGTTTTGATAACTACCCAAATCTTGCATGTCAAAATTTATGGTTGCATTCTACTTCTAATCATATGCATGTTAGTTCTTGGTGAATTTGGTGGTTGCATGTTGCTTCTAATCAGTTGCATGTCAAAATTTATGGTTGCATGCAACTAAGTGAAAGAGAAAAAAGATATTTGCAGCGAGAAAAGAATAAAGAAATTTTGATCAAACCTCCAGTTGAAAGTAAAAGTACAAAATCCAAGGAAGGGAAAAGTATGGCTGATCCAGATAAGATGGCAAAGAAATTCTTCCAAGACATCCAAAATACTTAGAAGCAAACAGTGGATAGTTTGGCAAAAACTAGAGAGGCTTTGCGAATATTGACAGAAAAACTACAAGGAGTTGCATCTATTAATGAGAAAGGGAGCACTTCAGAGGAGCCAAGAAATCTGAAATCCACACCATCTAAATCAACCAAAACTATTTTCTTGCCTGCAGATGAGCCACGAGTACCAAATCTAGCCATTAATCCTATGGAAGAGGTTACAGGTAACTTGATTTCATTAAGAGCTACTTATAATGGCTTAGATGATGACTTTCGTAGTTCAGTTCCTTTTAGAGAATATGTGGATATGATGAACACTTTGATGCCCAAGAAAGAGTACAGAAGGGAGCATGACATAAGTGGAAGAGAGCTCAAAAATAAAATAAGCAAGTTTATAGCACCTACTTTTGATGGAACAAATAAAATTTCAGCTAGAGCATGGCTACAAAAATTACAGACCTTCTTCACACTTAACCCCATGAAGGAGAGTGATGTTGTTCAAATTGCAAGTCTACACTTGGAAGATGCAGCCTATGATTGGTGGTATCATGGAATGACTACTCAAGGTCATGATCAGGTAACTACATTTGATGATTTTAGTCAAAGAGTGATAGATAGATTTGACCTCAAGGATGATGATTATGAGGATGTTGTTGTGCATGATGGTGAGATACCTGGTGTAGATGAGCAGACATTGAGCATTCATGACTTTTTTGAGAGAGAGTACCAGGCACAGTTAGATGCTTCATCACATGAGGTTGAGGCTAGTAGTACTTCACATGATTTATCCTGCCAGCTGAAGGTGTGTGAAGACAGTATTGTCACTACATTATCTCATCATGACAGGTATGTGGAGTTAGTTGGTATTGGTCATATTACTCAAGTCAGGATTTTGCTTGAGTTACCAGCTAATTCTAGTTTACAGATATGGACTCGAGATTCTTATATTGGCATTTGGGGTTCAGTTGACTGTAAATCATTAACACTTTTTGGTAGCAGTGATTGTTTGGGTGCTACCATGGATTTGATTAGCAGATTGCACGGTGTTGTATTTTCTTGTGCCAGGAGCTTATCCGATGTTTGTATTAGTTTTTATACACTGGTGTTGGGCTTTGTTCATATATCTAGTCGACCATACTTGCTGGAATGTGTTGATGATATTTCATATTTGGCAGTGTGTATAGATGAGTCCCAGGATCATATTGGCACTGATGACATCTAGGAGGATGCAGTGGGTAGTTTTGAAGACTTAGTTTCCTTGGGTACAGAGGAGTTGGACAGCAATGCTAATGTTTTTGATACTCCGTATGTTGTTATGAGCTTTAGATTTGATTCATAGGATATGGATGGTAATATTCTAGAGACTAGTAACTTTGAGGACACTCCTTCAGACAGTACATCAGAGGGGGTTTGTAGGAGACAGTCAAGCTAGTGCCATCATGTGTCTAATCAGTTGAGAGTTAGTGACCAAGACATTGCTATCACTTGCCAACATTTCGATGCTGCTCGTCAGTTGTTAGCTGTTTATGGATGGGGTTCTCCTACTAGTGATGAGCAGGGAGGAAGTTATCTTTCCATGACAAAGATCCACTCTTTATGGGAGGCTATTCAGATTTTGAGACAAAATTATATGCAGTTGGTAGCCGACAGAGATTATCTTATGGAGTGGGGTAGTACAACATATGATGCATTGTTGGCCAAGGAAGATGAGGTGAGTGAGCTTACTGAGCAGCTTGAGGTGACTTCTGAGATTCTTGAGAGTACACAGTTGGCTCTCAAGGAGTCACAGTTTTATTTGGCTAAGGTGACCATGGAGTTAGAGCGACTACAGTTTTTATCTGATTCTATACAGTCACAAGCTATGGTGTTTGGTGATTCGAGGATGTCCATGGCTGAGATTGTCAGAGACAGTGGAGATGGGGATGCATCCATCCTTGATACTAACATTGGCATATCAGGTTCATTCCCACTAGAGTCAGGTTTAGTTGAGTTGGGTATTGTAGTAGATTATTGTATGCCTGACAGGGTGGTGGCCTCTAGTACTGAAGGCACAGAGACTAGAGATGTATCAAAGGTCATGTGTGATGTTGGTGAGTTGACAGTTGGCATGGTTCCTGCTAGTAATACTACTCCCTTGGTGATATCTTTGGAGGTAGTAGTCAGTTCCAACATGGTTGATGATCAATTGTAGTTAGTTTCATCTGGATTACAGTCTGAGCCACTAACTGAGATTGGCGCATTCTATCGGTATTACACTATGAGGTACGCTCATCAATTTACCTTTGATGACCATGTTGATGAGATTATGATACAGAGATGTACTTTGGTTCCTAGTGCTTATCATCAGTTATGGAATAGTTTGATGCCTCGAGATGAGAGTTGTGATGGGCACGACATGGCGACAGGTTCTGTAGTTGATAGCTTGATAATACATGACTTAGAGCAGGAGTTTTGGAGTGATGCTTCAGCAAGTGTTGTTATTGATTCTACTCCTTTGGCTATGACATCTCTTGACTTAGCTAGTGATCAGTCACAATGGGTTGTATCACTTGTTCATGGTGAGCTATTGACTGAGGTTGGTTTTTTTAATCAACATTATATTGCAGGGTATGTACATCAGTTAACAATTGATCCTTATGCTGAGGAGTTGATGGCAGGAAAATTTGGTTTGGGTTCCATTTCTTGTTGTTTATCTTCTGATGGCTTTTCACCATTAGGGGTGCATGGGAGTTATGGTTATGAGACAGTGGCCAATGATCTACAGAGTTGTGTTGACTGCAAGAGTTGTACAGTGTGTGGATTCTCCATACTTGGTATAGTTTTATTTGAGAGCATTCACCATTGTTGCAGAGTTGGATTGTACATTCCATATAGGCCAGTGGAATGCATTGATGGTATTTACTATGTTGGTAGTCCACTTTACTTGGGTTTTGATATTCTAAGAGTTTGTCTCTCATGGGTTTTTGACTATGGTAATGGTGATTTTGGAGTTTGGTTGAGCTATAATTGCCAGTTTGATTATGGATTCCTCTTGGTCATATTGCAGAGGATCTTGCAGGAGTCTGTGTTAATTGGTAGTAGTATAGTTCATGACTACATTTGGGATCCAGGAGGATTGATTGGTTTATTGTTCAGCCATTGCTTGAGGACAAGCAATGTTTGGGAGGGGAGGACTTGTCATGTCCCCTTTTCAAATAATAAAAAAAAATAATAATCTTTGCTAAGACAGGCAGGCCCAAGAAAGTGAAGTTTCGGAAAAGGGGAGTTAATCTTTGGAAACTGTTGGACTAATAAATGATAATTATTATTAAAATATGTTTCATTAACCTCTCTTGGACATGAGTTACAGTTATGCCCTTTTTAAAGAGGTTTGGAGGCATTTTGGGGGGGATTCCAGAACTTGATTTTGCTCATTCTTTGTTATTCTTCAGAGGCTGCCAAACCTGTGGAGAAGGAGACCCAAGAACGGGAGTTTGCAGGTTTCCAGGGAGACCCAAGAACGGGAGTTTGTAGGTTTCTAGGAAGGCTAAGGATGGGAGTTTGAAGCCATTCCATGTGCATGCTCATACAGAGTTTGCCTTTGTGCTGAACAGTGCAGATTTGTGAGTTTCCGGGTGTATTTTTGTAAGAGTTTGGTGTTTCCGGTTGAGTATTTCATATCAGTTTTGGTTGCTGCTGTATTTTATACTTTAAGCTATTAAAATAGAGCTGAATATATATATTGGGATGTGATTAAACTTCTGAGATAGATTATTAGTGTTCTTGTGGTGTTTCCGGGCATATTTTGTGCTATTTCGGGAGCCCGATGAGCATAGTTTTGGTCCTACATTTTTGAGCTGTTGTGTAAAGGCTATACAGATCTGGAAATGTCAATTTGTAGGATTTTATGCTGCTTAAAGTTCTGTAAAAATTTCCATTTTCAGATTCATTAATAATTTGTGAAGTTGTGAAGCTTTTAGCACTATTTTCAACATACCCAATTTGGGGTTTCTTGAGGAATTTGGTGGATCTTTGGGATATTAGCTGTTTGATTTTAAAGATCTGATTAGAGGTTGGAAATATCATGAAAAATCAGAAAAGGGACATTTCACTTAGCCATTTATTCTTCCATGAAGGAGGAATTGCCAACACTTAGCCAAAAAAAAATTCCATGAAGGAGAAACTTCCAACACTAGCATTTATTCTTCCATGAAGGAGGAATTTCCAACACTTAGGACTAATGTTATTATCATATGAGTATAGAAATACCAATTGATCTTAATCTTGAAAAAGAATATGAAACATGATAGGGCATGACACCAGTTTTTCTAGCAATAATTGCTTATTGGCACCTATCTTTGAAAATTATGGCTAGTAATACTACTTAAGAAGATTGCAAAATCTCCAAAGCACTTTCAACCTATATTAAGTGCATGCTCAAATTAAATTATTTTCTCAAATTTGATTAGATAATTGATAATGTAAGAAATAAAAAGTTTTGACTAAAATCTAAACAAGCTTTCAAAGATTGCAGGACTCTAAACACTTTAGCAAATGATTAGTTCATGTTCACATTAACTTATTAGAGCTTTTCTATCCAAAATTTGGAAAGGTGGTTGATAGAGAGTATTAAACCAGGAGGAGATTGGAACTACAAAGCTAAATGGCATAGAAATTGTGGTTGTTTTGACTATTGAAGATCTTTCATAGCACTATAAGAGAAGAAGATATTACATCAGTACAAGCAATAAAAGGACCCCCCACTGACTCCATTCATTCATGTATGAACTTGTCAATCTACACATTGTCATTCATCTGGAGTTGGGACATTTGTCTAACTTGGGACTAATTTAAGGGTCAAAGAAACTTCTTATCAAGAAAGAATTTTAAGAACATGCAATACAAAAGGCTGAAGAAACTACTAGATTGGCTATATAAAAAACAATACTTTTGAAGTGAACCACTCATTTAAGTAAATAAAATTAAGCTATTGATCTCACAATATCTAGATGGGAAGTCTAGGAACAATACAAATTTCAAACCATATCATGAGTTGATAGCCCTACTCACATTCTCTCCCCTAAAGAAAATTTGTACCATATATGAGGGACTCAATAATCTTTGAGATAATGTTAGATAACATTTACATTCATAAATTACAAGTATCGGGAATTTGAAATTATTATATAACATACACTTTCATTGTCATATATTCTTAGTTGAAAAACTCTGACTTGCCAAACTTGAGAGACCCCAAAAATGTCATTCAACAATTCAAAAAGTTGTTAAAGTTTCTTAGAAACACATTTTTTCAGCAATAAAAAATGTATCCAATGATTCTATAAATGTGTACAAAAGTGTTTTCTATTAAATACAAATAGTTGAGTACAAAATCACATTGTCATGTGAAAAACCAATAAAATAGATATCTGAGAAGTACTATGAATTTATGATTGCTGCCTTTGAAAATCATCATCATTATTTATAAATTACATATTAAAAAATAAATATTTCCAATTTCCTTCTCTATAATTTAGAGAAATCTTGGGGAGAGGTTGAGGTTCTAATTCCTGGAGTCTACTATATACCATACATCTATGTTTGATAAATCAAAAAACAAGGCAAGCTACCCCTTATTAAGTTAGATTTGGTGGTATTCTTGTGCGTAACTTCACAAGAGAAAGGCTCAATTCTGAATCTATTGCCACCTATACTCATAAAGTTTCTTGAAACAATATTAATTTTCACAACCTAAACTTCAGAAATTAGATAGAAGACAAATCGATACTTTGTAAGAGAGTTGTCGAAACCCTATAATCAATCTTCTCATGATTATCAATAAAATTTCCTTGGTACCATCACAATATTTTGACATTTGTGATCATCTCATATTATATAGATCATAGTCTAGTAAACTTTAATCCTTTTTAATGCTTGCATTTTAGTTCCTCTCTAGGGGTAGCTATTTCTACCAGTCATTTAAAAATAGTTATTTAGATGTGGTTTTAGTCGCTTGACTAAAAAAATAGACTTTTTTGTGTTGGTTTTACTTAATCTTTTTTAATACAATATATTAATGGAGTACATAGCTTAAGTTATATGTATTTTCTTAGTGATTTTCTTAAAGAAAATGGACATGCACAATGTAACTTAAGTGTTGTTGTTTGTAGGTTAATGAGGGTAATTATGAACATGCTATAGCCATATTCAATCAGCCAAGTCTTATTTCTAAATGCTCTATTTGTGGTGCATCATCAATGGATTTTTTTTATTGTTTTGCATAATGTGGCATATAAGATGAAACACACTTTTTCCATGTATAGAAATGACACATCTAATACATGAAGTGTGTAGATATTTAGGGATAATACAACATCTATTGAGGCACTAACTAGAAGAGGAACTGCATATGCATTTCAAAGAAAGATTGAAATTGCAATTTCAAATTTTTCTAAGGTTGAAAAGTAAACACTACATACTATCATCCAATTAAGTATTCTTACTGTCACCGCATTGAATGATTTAATTTTTGGTTTTGCATTAGTAAGGCAATACAATCAAATCCATCAACTAGTGAGGCTTGGAAAAGATGTGGGTAGTCAAGAGTAGCATTAGGAGAAAACAAAGAGGTAATAATCTATATATTTTTATATTTTTGAACCAACTTGTCTCTTAGCTATAGCATAGCAATGCCATTGTCAATTTACTTTTTAAAACTGAATACGAAAGTTTTGGGTCCTTTATAGAAAGATTGGAGATGGAATAATATGATGACCTCCTAGTGCCATGTGACTAAAACTAAAAGCCTATACAACAAGTTTCAACACAAGTGTCCCATCTTCTTGAATTGAACAATGATTTAGGTACTCAAAATTGAGGATTGATGGTTGGTTAGGTGTGAATGTTTTCAGATGAATTCAAGTTTAGAATTAAGTAAGAAAGGAATCACTAATGTGATGTTTAGTTGGTGTTTCTCCATGGTTCTTGTATAGAAAAAAATTTACTCAATTCTTTTGGATAGTAGTGGGATGACAAATTTTAACTAGTGGATATTCTATTGCTCACTTCTATTTTGCAGGAATCCTCAAGTGCAAGAGCTTTTATAAGTAATCAGTTTTGATCATTAGTGCTCAAAGATGCATTGCCTGAGAAGATTAAAAAAAAAACTAATGCTATTTCAATGTGCCACTAACTTGGCATCTTAAAGATACATTGCAAAATTTGTGAGCGACATCCTATTTTTTTGGTTGAAACAAGATAAGTTATTTATATTCATATTGCTTAAATATTCACTAGATGACTCACATATCTACCTACAATCTTAGGCAGCTCATTAACATAGGCCAAAATGAGATTCCACATATCAAAAATAGGGATGAATATGTCATAAATATTACTCAAAACTCATATGTACAAAACAAGTTCATGCCTAGACAAAACCTTCTCATGGCCATTTTTTGATTTACGAAAAAAAATATTTGAAGAGCTTAACTATGAAAGAAAAAATCATTGATGACAACAAAGCTAACATATTCACTGTGACTAAAACAAATAAAAAATTTTTCCAAGAAGATAACATATGGACCTTAGATCCAATTAGTTGGTCCAAAAAAATCTTCTCTTTACTTTTTCTCTTCATGAAAATGCATGTTTTCTAGGCTTTGCCATGGGTACATTGGGTTTGTCCTCAAGGTAGTGAATTTTCCCAATTATGTTGTAGTTGTACTTGGAACAAACCTGTAGTGCTGGGTATATATTATGGCATACCTAGTAGGGGCCAGAAATAGGCAAAGGCTATAACATAGGCCATTGTAAATTATAAGTATCATTGAACATTATTCCAATTGCTTTCTCCTAGGTGGGTGTGTTATTGTTTGTCTTAAATTCTATTTTTCCATGAGGCTTAATTCAATCATGATCCTCATTTTAGCTTCCCACTTTAATAATTTTCTCCTTAATTTACCAATATACCTACTTTATTAACCTTTCTACAAGTATTTAATACATATTCCTTGCAATTTTCTATTTTGTTTTTCCCCTTAGTCTTTTCAATGAAAGTGGTTTGAAAAACATTATTGTTCTTACTAAACATGCTCTTGGTCCTAGACACATTGTTGTTCTATTTTGAGGTTGACTTAAGCTATGGGACCTTTCAAGTTCAAACTTTACTTTCTAAAAAAGTCACAGCTCTAAGTTAATATTACCAAAGCTTTAAACTAGATTGCCATTTTATTTGACAAGGGGAAAACATTAACTGATCCTTGGGTGTGAAAAGGAAAGCAATTTTTACAAACTTAACTTCTAAATAGCCAAAAAGAAGAGTAAATATGATTCATTACCATTGGATTCTTGCATTGAATAATATCTACATTACAGACTAGAAATAATCTCAAAGGGAACTCTCTAAAGTTTCAAGATTCAATTTCATCAATGTGGCCTTGAATGAAAAGAGGAGGGGATTATCATTAGATTAGAGGAGAAACACAAGTTTGACATCCTAATTCCAATTTTATGAATGAAAATAGGGCACAGACAATGTACCATTTTTTATGGTAGAAATTGAAGTTGTGGGATTGGGAGGACTCCCTTGTCAACTAATGGGATAGGTCCTTCATTCCTTTCTTGCTACTATGTTGCATCCACATGCCTTGGATCTCTACAAAAAGGGTCACTAGGAATCTTGCCCTTTATATACTACAAAAAAATAAAAAATAAAGTGAAGGGAGGGGGCAAGCATTGGACTTAATGATGTAGCTTTTTGTCAATTTAGTGAAATGAGAACAATACTACAATATTGGCACCGTGGACCTAAAAGTGTTATCTATTGATATTAGATACTTGATCATTGTTTTGCAATGAAAATCACTTTTAAGGATGAAGCTTTCCACACATAACATATACGAAATGTAAAAGTGATAAATCTAATATTATTGTTATAGTTGACTTATGTCCTCCCTCCTCACATTTTTGTGTCTAGTTGCAGGAACTGAAAGAGCAGTGTAATGCAAAAAGGTAGATAGTAGTTTATTTATTCTTTATTCCCCCCACCCACTTTATGTTAAGTGGTACTATTAGAGAAATATATGTTTATGAGTACATTATCAATTTTAGACAAGCATACTTGCATATGTGAGCATAGAGAGTGAAAGGAAAATCTAAGATTGGTAAAGGCGAAATATTTACCACTGAACATTTGTAGTCAACTAAAGAGGACTATGAGAATGAGGTGACATTGCTTATTTTCTAGTTGAAGTCTTTGAAGCAAGGGCAATCTCATAGTCTTTTAACTCAAGCTACTCATCACTATACCGCTCAGGTTTATAACTACAATGCTTGTACTCTTCCCTTGATCTATCTTTTTAAGTTTCTAGAAATCAATCTATGGTACCTTTCTCACTAATTCTTCCCTTTTCTCGATGGAGGGTATGTGCAAGATCATCGCATGCCAAAAAGTATGTGACCGAATGTATATGGTCAACTTTAAAAACATCCTAAAATGTTCTTTTGGCCTATTTTTATGTGACTTTTACTTCAAACATGTACTAACAACGTTTTTTACACCAAAATTTGATGAAATGAATATGGTTTCTTATGAATGTTCTTATCTTTCCATAAATATAAGGTTTGTCAAATTATGATTTTAGTAAGTAATTATTACTTATTTTCTAATGGAGTTATGTATAAAGTGCTAACTGGCATACTACTTGAAAAATAACTATAACTTTCAAATGGTACAACATTTTTTTAATCCAAAAGATGCATCACATTCTATGTTTCTTCTACTATAAGGGAAAAAAATGAAAAACTGAATTTTATAGAGTTTTGAATTACTTAAGGTGGTCAGACATGAGAGTTTTTTATTCCAAAAATACTAAAGTCAAAAATTAATTCATTATTATTTATTTAGAATAAAAATACAAAAAATATGTGTCATATCTCGGCATGATTCTACTACTTATATCTAGAATATTATTAAAAAATATTATCATTTAATTTTCATTAACATGGTCAGACATATGTCTACTTCTTATTTTTGTTCTAAATTTTTTGTAATATTGCACTAAAATTCAAATTTTGAACAATCAATTTTTATTTTTTTGAGATAAGTCCTAGTAGTTTAGAAACTAGATTCAATTTTCTAGAGATTATTTTCTTTCAATTTTTTGATATAAAGTTAATAACAAGTAGAAAATTGCATGTCAAGTTGACATAACCCCAATTTTCTAATTTTTTATTGCCACTTAAGAGCATAGTTTGGTTGACCATGATCCTACACATACCATAGAATAGTTGCATTTATATAGAAAGGGGCTTGCTACTCTTGAGGAACTTTAACCTCATGTAAAGAAGATTGTTGAGGAGCAGCATATTGAATATTAACTTAATGAGCTAGAGGAAGATGTTGGAGAAGTGAGTTTTGAATTCTATCTAGAATATGATGAATCAACCACCAATTTTGATAATTCAATGGAGGTACATTTCATTTCTCTTTTTCTTTTAAACATAAAAGGGGGTCTACTATAAGTCCTCACATTGAATTCAATTCCAATTTTCAAAATTTGAATATTTCATACATGTGAATCAGTTGCATGAGAATATATTTCGCTTAAGGATATAAGACATACCAAATTAAAGTTCCTTGATTCAAAAGTTTCTATACTTATTTTGGAAAGGTTTTTTATTTCATTTAAAATAAAAATGGTAGATATTTCAAACCTATTTATATACATTGAAGTCTACTTGCTATCAGTTCGAATTTAGTTTGAAGAAAAATTAGACTTTGTTTGGTAATCAATTCAAATTTGTGGGTGAAGAACAATGGTAAGAACTATAACAACTGACTCAAGAGGGTTTATCATGCCATAGAATTGGCCATTGATTTTAATACAAATTTTGTAAAATATGACTATATTGATTTTAATAAATCGGTTACATACTTCAAATATTCAAAAGAATGTGAACCGACAGTATGGATTCACTTTTTTTGGTATTGGTTTTGTCATATATTTGACTAAAATTATACTTGATGGTGTCATATTTATTAATTGTAATCTACAATTTATATTCCTTGGTCCTGGATATGTGATCGAAGACATGAGATAATTCTAGAATATTGGTTTTGGTCATTTATTGACTCAAGTTAGTGAGAGCCTATTGAGTGTGTTTGGAATCAATCCATATATGAAGGAATCAAGCCCACTCTTTGAAATATCAAATAGTGTTGGGGGAGAATATTCCTGCAACATTTTATAATTAGACTCATGATATTTGAATTAAGCAATTGGATATTTTCCTCTTGTCAATAACAATTTTTTAGTGCTTGGAATATGGAGATTTGTTTTATTCTTTAAGATTTGTAGTCATATTTTTGGTCTCAGTGTTACTTGCATCAAATACTTGATTATATGTTAGAAAAGGTACTAGTCTCCCCATCTCCTAATTTATAGCTAAATTTTTTATGTTGAATTCAATTCTAATTTTCATAGTATAAATAATTAGTTTTTCAATACATGTATGATTCACATGTATGAAATAATCAGATTTTGAAAAAGAGGCCTACTATAAATTCTAGTTCAATTCCAATTTTCCATGAGGATCTTAATTTGTTCTTTATTATCTACACTATTATTATTGAATCCTTGTTATATTTTTTTTGTTAGAGTAAGTAGAAAATTTAAGATGATTGAATTTATTGAGTGGTTCGTAACATGAATATGTTTGTTTGTATAGACAAGACCTGAAGAGGTTGAGTATAGACTTAGTTCTACTAGGAATCTAATGGTTGGCAATAAATCAACACCCTTGGCACCATTCATGCATAGGAAGTCAGAAAATGTTGACCAAATACAAGATATGATCACATTAACATAGAGAAATTTGCACACTTATGCTCTGCTAGTTCTAGTTGTTGGTGGAAGTAGGAATACAACTGGTAGAGGAAGTAAATTTGCAATGGGATCAAGGACAATAGGTGGAACTGAGATTTTTTCCTTTTTTTGGCATACATCTCCATTATCACAATCCAATAATGAATATACAAGATCAAAAAAGAATGAGTTGAATCTTGTTGAATTAGTTAAAACCTTCATACTACTCACATATTGAGTCAAAATGGCATATCAAGAGGTCAATCACTTCTTGAAGAATCAAATACAAGCATTCAAGAAAATAAATTTCCTATGCCAGGTTTAGTTGAAAGGATACCTATGGTAAGGTTTAACTTTCCAAATGCTTCTAATTCTAAGAGAATCAAACAACATGCTATTTTAGGTCCATTGATAGGCAAGTTGTGGTCTAATTGGTCAAGTAGACCTGGAAGTGGTCCATTGACATATAAGCATATAGAATCTTTATTCAAATCCAACTCTATCCTTTGTTCCTCAATATCTCATCGTGGTGGTTCATCAAAATTCTCTCCTAATGTCTCACCTCCTAATCTATCTCAACCCCACAAAACCACACTATATGAGCTTTCCAAGCCACCTATTGATTCAGTGAAGCTCGTAAAGTCTTCTAACATATCTAATACAACTCATGCAGTACCTTTGTTGGGTGAGAAGAGTTAGGAGAATTCAATTGTACAAATGCATGGATCAACATCCCAAAGCCTACATCTCCATTGCCTGAACCTCCTCTTGGTTTGGCAACTCATAGTATGTCTATACCACCTAGTGGTCCAAAGGGTCAATTTTTGTAGTTTCCAAAAAGTACAAAAGTCTAAGAACCTATATAGATCCTTGAGGAAGCTCCTTCACCACCTTTGATTCCCATCCCCTTTTCTAGCACTAGAGAACAACAATCAAGTGCGGATATTTTTATCACATCTAGAGAATCACCAAAAGTGAGTATGTTTTACACGAATATATATTTTCTTTTCTTTTTCCTTGAAAGTTTCCTATTAAACCATATAAATCATAGTGTGTAACCATGCCTTTTAAATATTTTAGATCTTAGAGTATTATGTACATGGTGAAGTATATAGTTTACATGTGAGTATTCATACAAAGATTGACAAAGTATGATATGTATACTTTGATGAGATAATGGGAGTTTGTGTCTAATGTTCATGATATCATTCAATATTGAACAATCAACCATTAAAATTTTTAATCATAAGCACTCTGATAATTTAGGTCTAAGTTTAAGTATGAATATTTGGTTACTTGGAAGAGGAAAATATGATTATCACCATCTATTATTATTGTCTATCTTGTTTATGTGATGATCTTATTGTGACGCTATCTCTGTTTGAGTCTATATGCATGTGCATTTCTTTATCTTGATAATTGTGGATCAATAGGACCCTTCCTGGCTATGACAAGGCTCCTTAAGGTCTTGATTATGGTGTGTAAATATGAATAGATGTGATTGGTGTCCTTTGAGATGTAATTTAGTCTTCTTTAATATCCATTGAGAAGGTATGATGGTAGAAGTCACATCAAACCATTTTCTCTCATGCAAAAAATCACACTTCTTCATGTAACTTAATCAAACTTGCTAATTTGGTCAACTAATTATATTTCCTTTAGTGGAAATCATGGATGCTTTCCTTAATATATGAATTTTTGTTGTTTTTTTATAAAAAAATCATAGCTATGGATTGTCTTTGCTCCTTACATAATATTCAACACACTTTTTCAACCTTATTCAACATGCTTTCACTTATTGTTTCCACTTTGGCTTTTACATCAACACTCACATAGGGGATAGGAGGCCAACACAGATGAATACCATTGATATGTGGTGCAAGTTAATCAGTGATGAAGTGGAAAATGAAGAAGTACAATCTTCACAGCCCTTACAACCACAATGTCAACCTCATGGAGATTATAAACCTTACATTAATTGGTGGCTTTGATCCCAAAAAATTTGGTTGCATTTGCATCACTCACATAACTTTATGCATAAATGTCCAATTGTTCCATGCTATATAAAGTAATTATTTCTCATCCAAGCCATTTAATTTGCAACCTTTTAAATCTCTACAAAGATAAATGTTGGAACATGAGATTTTTTCTTCTCAATGGTGTCCTCTGATTATAAAGCATCCATTCCATTATCTGTTGAACAATTTTGTTCAACATCTAATGGAATTGTTAAATAGATAATGGAATGGATGCTTTACAATTAGAGGACACTTTTTAGAAGAAAAAATCTCTTGCTCCAACTTTATCTTTGCAAAGATTTAAAAGGTTACGAATTAAATGGCTTGGATAAGAAACAATTTCTTGATACAACATTAAAAAAAATCGATCCAACATTGGTGGAAATTTTGACCAATTCTTGATAGTTTTCTACCAAGAATTAGTTGAAATTTCCACCAATTATTATTAAAAAATGACCAAATATTGGTGGAAATTTTGACCAATTCTTGATAGTTTTCTACCAAGACTTGGTCAAAATTTCCACCAATTATTAAAAAAAATGACCAAACATTGGTGGAAATTTTGACCAATTCTTGATAGTTTTCTACCAAGAATTGGTTGAAATTTCCACCAATTCTCAAAAAAATTCAACCAAAAATTAGTGGAAATTTTGACCAACAATGACTAATCAGAGCTATCAAAAATCAATTTTTTTTACGAATGTATTGGACAAAATTTTCACCAACCTACATGTTGGTTGAAATTTCAATTAGAAAATTTTGATCTTTGTTCCTACCTTGGCTCTCCTTCATTTTGAAAATCATTGTTAGTTTCAAGAAATGCTTCATCATTCCTTGGCTTAGTAACAACATCATCATCTAAATTGTAATCAACTATTCTCCCTTGTATCCTGAATTTTTCATCAATTCTCACACTTGCACTTTCCATAATAGTCTTAGTTCTCTAACTATAACACCTATAAGCCTTTATTTTCAATGAATAATAAAGAAACATACCTTCATCACTTCTAGTATCAAACTTACCAATAGCATCATCACTTTTGATATAGCACTTACTGCCAAAATTTTTGAAATACTTAACTATAGATGATTGACCAAACCATAGTTCATAGGGGGTCTTGTTTGTGTCTTTCCTGACTTGTACTTTGTTCATAGTGTAGACTATTATATTCATAGCTTCTCTCCAAAACATCTTGGATACATCATTTTCTACTAACATGGCTCTTGCAGCTCATGTAACTGACTTATTTGTTCTCTCTACAACACCATTCTACTCAAGGGTTCTTGGAGCTAATAGTTCTATCTTTTAATTCCATTTTCTCCACAAAACATGTTAAACTCATTTAAAGAAAATTTTCCTCCTTTATCTAATCTTAGAAATTTAATATTGTTATCAAATTAATTCTCAACTCTATTCTTGAATGTATTAAACTTATCAAATGTCTTTGATTTCTCTTTAAGAAATGCAACCCTCATCATTCTAGAAAAGTCATCAACACAAATCATAAAATATTTTTCACCATTGAATTCTCTAGTCTTTGTAGGCCCACTAAGATCTATATATACTTGTCTCCAACTTCAACACTAAGATCTATATATACTTGTCTCCAACTTCAATGTAGTGGTAAATTTCTTGCTAGGAAAAGAAGTTGTGTTATGCTTTGCCAAAACAAAATCTTTGCAAATTGTGTTAGTAGGCTTTACAATCTTTAGAAAATCTCTAACTACAAGCATTCTACTAGTCTTCACAACAATGTCAATGTTTATGTGACAAAATCTCTTATTCCATAAACAATTGTCATCTAGCTTTGCAACCAAATATATCATTTCAATACTTGATTCAACTAAAATACTTTACCTCTAGTTCTGGTTCCTATTCTAATTACCTTTGCATCTTTTTCTTTGATCATGCATGTCTTCTCTATGAACTACAACTGATAACCTTTGTCCACTAGTTTTCCAACACTCAAAAGATAGTGCTTTAAACCATCAATAAAGTATACATCCCTAGTGTCAGTTTTACCATCAAGAGTTATAGATCCAATGCCTTTAACTTGGCATGTTCCATTGTTTCAAACTCTGATAATGCCTCCATCTTGAATTTTGAAGTTAACAAACTTGTTCATACCACCAGTCATATGATGTGAACAACAAAGTTTAGAGGCTCAAAAAAGGTTCACATCTATGGTTTCATCACATTTCCATACTAATTCATCCCATTTTCTTATTACACTAACTTTGAACTTTTGCCCAACTTGATCATATCTCAAAATTGTCTATCGTCATTCATATCATTTTTTCACATCAATTATAGATCATTTCAAAACCATTTCAACATCATCAATATTAAATTAACCCAAAATCACCCCAAATCTACTCAGAACCACCTAGAATCAATCTTAATCAACCTAGAATGGGTCAAAAATCCTAAATCTATCATCATTTGTCCAATCCTAAGAATTGTTGTGGGTAAAAGCACAAACCTATGTCACCTTTTATAAAGAAATGAGATATGAAAATGTGATAGTTCAACATTAATGAAAAAAAATGATATTTGTGTTTAAAATATGAAGATGATGTAAACTGATGAAATATGTAGAATTGGATGAATTTTATGCCTATAATTTTTATAATTTTTTTTAGTATGAATTTATTCATTTTATTTTATTTTGAAGTCCCTTTTTTAACTATAAAAAATATAGGGTGTAGTTCTCATCAAACAAGTATAAGCAAATCATCTTTTTTTGTTTTGATTTGAAAATATCTTATAGATGACATGTATAGCTATTGAACATAAAAAGAAATAATTATTTTTGATGTATATTTTCTTTGTTATAAGTACTCAAGTTTGACCTTATCAGAATCCAACAATTTTTTGCTCCCATCAAAACTTTCCTATCAAATCTATACCTTCTTCAAAAAAATTACATATTCATGAAGAGGATTCTCTCCTGTAGAGATAAATATAATTTTTTAATTTTTTAATATGATTTACTATTTTTCTTCCTTTTATGAGGAGCATCTTTTAAAATGTTGAAATATTGACTTATAATATTTTGAGAATATAAGCTATTATAACTAATCAAAACACTCAAAAATTTATATAATGATGATATTGAATCTGAGATCTATAAAAGGGTATTTTTAGTTTTTGAAAAAAATTGAGTTTTGATAGAGAAATGAGATTTGACCAAAACAAGTTTTGGTATCATAAACAGTGACACAAATTTGTGCTTTTACCCTTGTGGCATTCAATGCCTTAGAAATCTATCAATCTATCAAAAATTATCAATCTGACCTTAGTACTATCATAGCTCTTAGTGCTAGGTCAAACCATACTTCTTGTCATTTGATCATTGATATTTTTGTGTCACTCAGTGTCAGATCATGACATCATCAAACCATCTTAATAACATTGACAATTTCTATTGATGTCATTTTGATCAACCATATTAATCAATCTCGATATTGTAGCATTTACAGTAATGGTTAAGTGTTACATGTTCTTAATTCATGTCATGTTTCTTGGAAAGTTATCAATTTTAATCAATCAATCAATTTGACCATTGCTTTGGTCTACCTATCATCATCCTAGTCAATCTTAATAATTGTCACATTTCATTACAGGATATGGTCATACTTATTTAATCAAATTAGCCAATTATTTACTACTTTTCTCTATAGGATTAAATAATCCATAATTTAATCCTATGTCATTTTACTAATTATTCTTCTTAATTATCATCCTCAATTAATTAATTTTTTTAATTAATTGATTCATCATTCACAAACCATAGAAATTCACAATTTCCTATGTCATATTTTTCACCATTGATTCCATTTTTACTAATTCCTATTTATGTGGAATAATATATTTTTAATTTAAATATTCAACATAATATTGACATCATCATGACATGTGAACATGACACATCATGGATTATCCATTTACACTTGGCTAAGATATGTCACAATCCATATATTCTTATTCCTTATGCATGTCCATATTTGGCTTCCATTGTCATAGATTCTTGGCTTTAAGTGGGTTTGAGTTGTCACATGATGCCTCATAGATCCTCTTCTATTTATAGCCATGCTTAACTTCCAAGTATCATACAACCCTATGCTTGGCACCTTGTGTCATATGTGTCATAGATTCTCAAAGGAATCTCTTTCCAAGTCACATATCCAAGGTGAAAAATTCAATTCTTTGAACTTGTGTATTGAGTGCACCATAGGTTATTGGAGCTACATTACATGGAGAAGAAAGAAGGACATGGGAGCAAAAAGTCAAAGAGGGGGTTTTAACATTGTGTTGCTTCCTTTTGTTTATTTGGCTTTCATTGTAGACTAGAGGGTGTCCATGTATGTTTATTTATTTTGTGACTTTCTCATAATATGTTAGACATTGGCCTATTTTTTGGTCCAACAATTGGTGAACCCGATGTGAACATGCTTAACTAACTTGGGTTTCTTGCGTTTGTTCTTGTAGGTGCAAGGAAGGAGCTCACTTGGAAGGGTATAATGAATATCTACACATCCTTATCACATCTAGATTAATTAGGGAGTCTATTAAAATGGTCACATGCTCCCATTTTAGGCATTTTGTTAGTTTTCTATGCTAGGGTGAACACTACTCTATTAGGGCACATTAGTGACCCCTAGGAGGCAATTTTAAGGACCTAGGAGCCACTATAATCCCCATCTATTGTTCCCAATTCACCAAATATGCTTAGAAACAACCAACTATGCCATTCTAGGACCAAACTACACCATGGGCACATTTTTCACTGTTTAAGCACACTTGGGAGGGTAGATTTCAAAATTTCAATTTCTAGGTATTGTTTAGGGCCCATTTCCCCACAAACTACAACTGGTTTCCCAACAGTGCCCATAAACTACCAACTGCACCATTATGGGACCCAAGTGTACCATGGGCATTTTTAACACTATTTTAGAATGCTTGGGGGCATCTTGGGTCATTCTGACCTTCTAGGGTGTAGTCTTCTTTGTCAGAGAACAATTGGTTCACATAAAGCACATACTTCACTTAGAATCTACATCTAGGGTTTGTGCTTCTTTCTAGGACCTAGAAATTAGATATTTGTGTATTACTAATGGTCTATTTGCAGCATGTGATAATCATTTGATGAAGAGACAATCATTACAAACTACTAATGTTTATTTGCAAGACATTGTCGAAGACATTATGTGCTTGTCTAAACTATGTGTGTGGATTTATTAGATTAAATAACACTTCATTTGGTGCTTTAAAATGAAATTTTTCTATTCTACTTGGTGTGTCTATTGTGTTTGAAACCCTAGGAGTTACATGGATGTATGTAATGTCTCATTTAGGGCATTTTCTTATTCACTGTCTTATTCCTATAAGTCTTGATAATAATCCCCTAATCTATCATTTGTTCTCCTATTTATATATATTATTACTAGAATGGTCATGGATGGTTGCATCCCTTCAAATAATAATTAACCTAGTTGTTATGGTTAAGGTTTAATATTGATTTATTAACATATACTTAATAATATACATTAGTATGTATTATATATGTATAACATTTACTAATTATTTAAATTTTGATATTTGTAGTCTATCCTTGGGCTTATGGATAATATAAGCCATTTAGATAACATAATAATGTTGTCACCATTCATTTAGTACCATCCATATTTATTATCATTATTATATATCATAGGTTTCTTATACTGGTAAATATATATTGTACTATTATTATATTTGTAAATAATAATATATTATCATTAGTAAATGCTAATATATTATCATTTTATTTAAATATATACATAATTTATATTATATGATTTTATATCATATATTTAGCTATATAAATATTTTAAATTAATAGAATGTAATTATTTAACTCTTATTAAAACCTAGTCTAAAACTGGGGACATTAGCATCTTTCCCTCTCAAAATTTTATTTTACTCAAGTAAAAATAGCTTATACATATATTTCTATGTAAATTTAGTATCCACAAAATTATAAAATAACAAAACATAAGAATATATTGAGTATACATATTGATGCATAAATACACAAAGTAGACATGAAGTAAACACATAAATGCATGAAGACACAAAGCATACATGATGCAGACACATCATACATTCTTTATTGATTTTATATAATTTATCTTTCACAATGAAGTGGAGTAAAGGTAATGATTTATAAAATATACTTCTCTAGTACACTTTTTGACCACATATCCTACAAGCACAAATAATAATTAGCATGTACATGTATATAATAGATCCAAAGAAAAGTTGAGTCATGATAAGTTAGTTCTAAACCAATATCCTACCAATCCCAAGAGAAAAACTTTTGCCCCTTTAGCCTCAATGGAAGGCATCAGTCATCCAATGAGGTGGTCTACTTGGTAGATTATTAACTAAATTAAGTTGACATGATGTCAAATGTTTCTAAACTTGACCAATCTAAGCCCAAGAGTGGAACTTTGGCCCTCTTGGCCCTAATGGAAATATTATACTATTCCATCAAGTTGGTCTACTTAGATGTCCATCTTAACATTCTTTTCCCAATCTAATCCCAAGAGTGAAACTTTGGCCTTCTTGGCCTTGACAACAACACTTTGGTATCCATCAAGGTGATCTACTTAGATGCAAATCTCTTTCTTTTTAAATATCCTACCTAAGCCCAAGAGAAAAACTTTGGCCTATTGACCTTGATCATAGTGCTTGACATCCATCAAGTTGGTGTACTTAGGAGGTAATCTGATTCACTAATTATTGTAATTTTTTTCTTTACAAAATGAGTACATAAATTGTATATATAAATTCATAAAAAGTTTACCTTGTTTGGAATTTACCCTTTTTTCATTGAATTGCCACTAAATTTGTGGCTCATCTAGTTCTTGTTGGTCCTTTGCATCTTCATTACTCTCTTGGATGTGTTCAGGATTATGTTTAGGCCTTTTTTTCATCTTTTCCTTTTCTACCTCATCAAGTGTTGCAATAAGGTCTTACCTTATCTTGTTAATAAATGATCTAATGTAGTAACATATGCAATCTTATTTTTATTTTTATTTTTCTGATCAACTTTATGTCTTCTCTAGTTTGATATTTTATTCTTCGTCTTTTTTTTCTCTTTTGTTCTAATGAACATGTTCTAATTTTTCTTAACTATTTCAAAGAGTCAAATGTCTTAAGATTGGATATGACCATTGTTCAAATTTAAGGGAAAGATTACTCTTTGCAATCAAGATCTATAAAGCCTTAAAGGTAGAGTTTTTTTATGTAATAAGTTACTATGATACATACAAAACCTTAAATTTTAAAACGATCAACTTATATTGTTAAGCATTCTGAGAGGCATATTTTCAATTTGAAAACATCAATTAAATGACACTGTTGGGACACTTTCTTGGGCACACTATCATGATGAGGATGTCATGGCTACAGTCACTTTTGGAACTAGAACAAATGCATCCTATGTAGAATGAGAAAATGCAATACTAAATACCAACTTCAAAATCTGGTGGAAATGTAAGAATCTATTCACTGTTAGTGCAAAAGAAGGTTTTTTAGTTCATTACATAAGTTTATCTTTACTTTGCATCTTATTGAATTTGCAGAGCTTTCCTAAGAATTGTATTGGTTGATAAGGTTGTCAATATGGAGTGGGGGAATTTATAGTTTTCTCATCTACCATGAACCATTTATGATGAAGATTTAGACAAAGCTAGTCTGAATCCTAGTAATTAGGCAAGTTTCCTAATTTCAAGCATGAATAAACCCAATCAAATCAATGTTTACAATTGGTGTTTGAAGGTGTAATGGTTCAAATGTTGTTTTTTTAGTGTTTTGAGAAATTGGTGTCAGGAATGTATCTTGGTGACATTGCAAGAAGAGTGATTCTTAGGATGGTAGAAGAATTAGATTTCTTTGGTGATTCAACCCCTAAAAGACTTCTCAATCCATATTTCCTTTGGTTCATATAGGAGCTATTGTCATTTAAGCTATTTGAGATACTAATGCACTTCTCTTAGAAATTATCCCCTTACTTTATGATAAGGATCCTATGAAATTTGAAATGCCAAACACAAAAATTCATGAGCTATCTGATGGTCCCAATGCTTTCACAAACGTAAAAAAAGGTTTGTAGCAACAAGCTTCATCTAGTAGCATATATATAAATACGAAGAATGAATAATATTGTATGGCTTGTATGGCCAAAACTCCACTTTTTTACCCATCTTTCTTCTCACCTTCCTCAACACCTTTTTTAGATCCATGTACCCTATTATAGTCACTTTGTATTGCTTTCTATCCACTTCTAATGATGTTATGCCTTTCATATATTCAAGAGACTTCCTCACTTTTCTTTTGTAGCCCTTCCAGTCCATATGAACCCTCAAGTTAACCATCTAGAATTGCTTAAGTTTCTTGGGCCGATGAATAGTTGCTATTTCCTCCATCAAGATTTCAAAAATAACTCGAAGACCCATCTTTGACCATGCCCCATGAATAAAGACCAATTTAGACATTTCAGAAAAATAATGTAAAGAATCTTCCTTGTAGACTCAAATACAAAGGAATAAGGAATATTGTGATCATATTGATGACCAAAACTGAGGAATCTTGTGATTTTTAAGAAGAGACGTATCTTCCTAGGGAAGTACAAATCTAGCCAAAGAAAATCTATGTCCTCTACTACTTGCTTTGGAGAATTAATGAGATATTTTTCTAATGGAAATGAATGATAGCATAGTTATAAATAAAATATATAGGTAGTATTTTTTGGTCCACTTCACTTATTTACTTCACATTTGCAACCTAGTCTCTGGTAACATTAACTTCTTTCCACAGATTGGCAAGAAAGATTCTCTAATACCACTTGTAATGTCTCATTTAGGACATTTTCTTATTTGCTTCCCTATTCCTATAAGTCTTGATAATAATCCCTTAATCTATCATTTGTTCTCCTCTTTATATCTATATATATATATATATATATATATATATATATATATATATATATATATATATATATATATATATATATATATATATATATATATATATATATATATATATATATATATATATATATATATATATATATATATATATATATATTATATATATTTAATAACATATATATAAAGGTTTAGTAGTGATTTATTAACATATATTTAATAATATACATTAATACATATCATAGAACATTTACTAATTATTTAATTTTCCATATTTGCAATGTATCCTTGGGATTATGGATAATATAAGCCATTTAGATAACATAATAGTGTTGTCACCATTCATTTAGTACCATCCTTATTTATCATCATTATATTTAAATGTACAAATCATATATTAGATGATTTTATATCATATATTTATCTATATAAATATATTAAATTAATAGAACATTATTATTTAACTCTTATTAAAATCTAGTATAAAATTGGGGACATCACAATGTATCCTCTCCCCTCGCCATTCATGGATCTTGGGTGTAAGAGAAATCTGTGTGACTTGTATAGAGAAGCTTGCCTTGGACCAAGATATCTAATATTGGATATGCTACGAGATGATTTGAGAATGGTAATGAGCCAAAACCAAGTCAATGTTGCAGCCACTATATAAAATTCAATATGGTTAATGTCGTGTTGATAGTATTGTTGTGTGATAGCTCTCCTCCAATATGCTTGTGGTGTGTCAAACCCTAGTTCTTTGGGCTGGGATACCTTTAAAGGATATTTATCATTCACTCAATGAATAGAATTCCCTTACTAAAAACCTTGTTTTAGTGGCCAAAAAACTTTCTATCCACTAGCTTAGTGGGCCACACATGCCCCTAAAGACATCCCACATTCTCATGGTCCTTAGTAGAGACAATAATCCCTTGGGAATAAGATATTAGTAGCCTTGAGAAGTGAGTGCACTATAAGGAGGAGCTTGTGGTGCCAAGATTCTAAGTTTTCTACTCTAGATAAGTATGGCTAAACTTTGGTTCAAGTAGGAATTTAGTGGATACAGTCCTAAAGCTTAGATTGTGGTGTATCATTTCACTTTTACAATAACTATTCTTTTCTTATTGTGTCTTACATTTTTGTAGAACATTAATCAAGATAAAAGACAAGATATCATTTGAACCTTGTCAAAACATTATACATTGTCAAAAAATTACAACCTTTGTCAAAAGATTGCAAACTTTTTTCTAAAACCTTCAAAACTTTGAAAATATGGAAGACTACATCCTTAGAACTGCTTGGCATAAGTTAAATTTCATCTTCGCATAACATTCACTTGAATTCACCATAGTTTGATGCTGATACTTGCATCATCTAGGTTTCATTTAGTCCTCATTTAGTATCTTTGATCATTCATTTAGTTTCTCTATGGAGAATGCTGAAGCTGTCAGCACACCTTTACCTGGTCATTTGAAATTGACTAAGGAGATGTGTCCCAAGACACAGGAAGAGGAGGATGAGATGTCCAAGGTACCCTATGCTTCAGTTGTAGGAAGTTTGATGTATGCTATGGTATGCACTAGGCCAGATATTGCACATGCAGTGGGAGTCGTTAGCAGGTACATGAGTCATCTAGGATTTGAGCATTGGAATGCTGTCAAGTGGATTCTCAGATATTTGAGAGGAACATCCAATAAGTGTTTACACTTTGGGGGCTCTACTACTGATTTACAGGGCTATATTGACTCAGATTTGGCTGGGGATATTGATACCAGGTGGAGTACTACAGGTTATGTCTTTACTGTTGGTGGGGCAGACGTGAGCTGGGTTTCTAGGTTACAGAAGATTAATGCTCTCTCCACTACAGAGGCAAAGTATGTTGCTGCTACAGAGCCAACCAAAGAGATGATATGGCTTTATTTCTTCTTGGAAGAATTGGGACATCCGCAGAAGGATAATTATTTGTTCATAGATAGTCAGAGTTCCATTCATCTTGCTAAGAATTCAGCTCTTCATTCTAAGACCAAACACAAACAGTTGCGGTACCATTTCATTTGGTCAATTTTGGAGGATGGACAGTTAAAGTTGGAAAAGATACATACCAATGACAATCTAGCAGATATGTTGACAAAGGTTGTAACAAGGGAGAATTTGAACTCCTCTTTAGCTTTGGTTGGTCTTTTAGACTGAACATGAATAAAAGATCAATAGAGTCCAGGATGGTTTGATCCAGTGGGAGCCCCATGTGGTAGTGGTATTGCTATAGGATCAATCTCCAAGTGGGAGATTGCTATTTAGTGTGGAGCCTGATCAGTCCCCAAGTGGGAGATTGTTAGATTGTGGTGACTGATCAGGAAAGTATTGTACATACTTCATAAATAGTGGAAATTTTTTTGGGCAGTAGCCGACATGGTAGCCGACGTATTATGGCCAACATATGGCCGACATGTTATAACCCTAAAGTGGTTTAATACTTGTATAAAAGGGCTTAGGGTTGGGTATTTTTCATAATGTTGTGATACAAAATTGGTTCTTACAGTGGTATTGAGCTGTAAGGGATTACGAATTGTAATCAGGTTATAATCACTGGATTGTAATAAGATCGGACTTGCTGTTTGGTGGACGTAGCCCAGGGATTGGGTGAACCACGTTAAATCTTGGTGCCTTGTGTTCATTTCTATGTGTTCTATTATTTTCTATTATTGGTTATATTTTCATGTAGTTTTTATTTTTGTCCGTGGTTTATCCTAACAAGTGGTATCAGAGAAAGGTTTTCTTTCAGTTATCCTCTAGAGGAAAGTCTCACGGTTAAATGGGAGTCTCACAGTTGAGTGGGAGCGATGGCAGATTAGGGTAAGTTGAGGGTTGATAGGTTTAATGGGCAGAACTTCTAGTTATGGAAGATGCAAATGGAAGACTATTTATATCATAAGGATTTATGGAAGCCGTTGGAAGGAAAAGCCAAGAATTAGGGAACTATGTCAGAGGCTGAATCAGATCTTTTGGACAGAAAGGCACTCAGAAGCATTTGGTTATGCTTGGCACCATCGGTGGCATTTAATATTACAAAAGAAAAGATGATAGAAGATTTGATGAAAACCCTAGCGACACTGTATGAAAAGCCCTCTGCTTCAAATAAGGTATTTCTCATGAAGCATTTATTTAATATGAAAATGGCAGAAGGTGGATCTGTTGTAGATCATTTAAATGAGTTTAATACTATTACTAGTCAATTATCTTCTGTGTGTATCAATTTCGATGAAGAAATTAGGGCTCTCTTGATTTTGTGTTCTTTGCCTGAAAGCTGGAATGGCTTGGTAATGGCAGTGAGTAATTCTTTTCCTGGATCTAGTACCCTAAAATATGATGATCTGATCGGTGTTATTTTAAGTGAGGAAACTCATAGAAAATCCTCAGGTGGATCTACATCAGGAAGTGCTTTAAATGCACAAAGCAAGGGCAGAATGACTGAAAGAGGAAGTAACTCTAGAAATCGTGGGAAATCAAGAGGAAAGTCCAAGGGGAGGAGGTCTCAATCGAGAGGACCAAATGATTGCTGGTACTGTGGGAAACCAGGGCACAAAAAGAAAGATTGCTGGAATTGAAAGAAAAATGAAGGAGATAAATCAGATGGAGACAAGGAGGAAAATGTGGTAAGTAACAAATCCAAAGAGGATTCTTTGCTTCTATCTTTAGAGAGTGTTGATGATTCATGGGTTTTAGATTTTGGTGCTTCATTTCATGCTACACCTCATAGAGGTTATTTCATTGATTATGTCCAAGGGGATTTTGGGCTTGTTTATTTGGGGGATAATGAACCCTGTCAGATTGTTGGAAAGGGAAAAATTAAGATTAAGTTGCAGAATGGGAATCATTGGCTACTACATGAGGTAAGACATGTTCCAAAACTAAGTAGAAATTTAATTTCAGCAGGGCAACTCGGTGATGAGGGTTGTGTAGTTACTTTTAATGATAAAAATTGGAAGGTTTCAAAAGGTTCCCTTGTAGTAGCGAAAGGTGTGAAAATAGGCACCTTATATCTTTGTACAGGTCATATTGTTCCTTCTACTTTGATTTTTTGAGAGAAAAATGAATATTCAGGAACAATTACTGCAGTTGAGCAGGGAGAACAAATAGTTGCTATAGATTCTGATACAGTGTTGTGGCACAATAGACTTGGGCACATAAGTGAGAAAGGTATGAAAGTACTTCATTCAAGGAAAGTTTTACCAAGTCTAAAATGTGTGAATATGGATTTCTGTGAAAGTTGTGTGTATGGAAAACAAAAGAGAGTGAGTTTTGTAAAGACAAGGAATGAAAACAAAAAAGAGAAATTAGAGCTTGTGCATACAGATGTACGGGGACCAGCCCAGGTATCTTCCCTTGGTGGCTCTCACTATTATGTTAAATTTATTGACGACACAACTAGAAAAGTATGGGTTTATTTCCTTAGATAGAAATCTAATGTATTTCAAACTTTTAAGAAATGGAAATGCTTGGTTGAAAATGAGACTAGTAAGAAATTAAAATGTCTTAGATCTGATAATGGTGGTGAGTATTACAGTCATGAATTTGAATACTATTGCTCCAGTAATGGTATTTGTAGACAAAAAACTATTCCAAGGACTCCACAGGAAAATGGAGTGGCTAAATGCATGAACAGGACTATAATGGAGCGTGCAAGGAGCATGAGGTTGCATGCTGGGTTGCCCTTACACATGTGGGTGGAGGCTATAAATACTATAGTATATTTGATTAATAGAGGTCCCTCTACTCCTTTGGGCTATGGTATTCCAGAGGAAGCATGGACTGGTAAGAAGGTGAGTTATTCTTTTCTCAAGACCTTCGGTTGTTAAGCTTTTGCTCATGTAGACTCTAAAAATAGAACCAAGCTAGAAGCTAAATCAAAGAAATGTGTCTTTTTTGGATATGGCATTAATGAATTTGGCTATAGGCTTTGAGATTTTGAAAATCATAAAATTATAAGAAGTCGTGATGTCATATTCAATGAATAAGTGTTGTACAAAGATCTGTTGCAGCAACATGAGAAGAAAGAAGATGATTATGTAGTGTTGGATGATACTCCAAAAGCTGATGTTCCAGCCATTCCTCATGATGTGCAATGACTGCAACAAAAAATACCACACACACCAGTGAATGTTAGACGGTCAACAAGGCAAATTAGACCTCCACAAAGGTTTTCTCCCTCTTTGTATTCTATTTTACTTACTGATGCTGGTGAACCTGAAAGTTATGATGAAGTTGTGCAGGTGGATACTAAGATTCAGTGGGAGTCTGCAATGAAAGATGAAATGGACTCTTTGCTAAAAAATAAGACATGGGATTTGTGCAAGTTGCCTGCAGGTAAAAACGCTTTATAGAATAAATGGGTTTATAGGTTGAAAGAAGAAGAAGGAGGTAAGAAAATATTTAAGGCCAGGTTAGTTGTAAAAGGATTTGCACATAAAAAGGGAATTGATTTTGATGAGATATTTTCTCCTGTTGTTAAAATGACTTCTATTTGTACTGTTTTAAGTCTTGTGGCTATTGAAGATTTGCATTTAGAGCAGATGGATGTTAAAATAGCCTTTCTTCATGGTGATTTGGATGAAGAAATATATATGGCTCAGCCATAGGGTTTTGAGGTCAAAGGTAAGGAGAACTTAGTGTGCAAATTGAAGAAAAGTTTATATGGCTTGAAGCAAGCACCTCGGCAATGGTATCTAAAATTTGATAGTTTTATGCATGAGCATGGATATAATAGTTGTCATTTAGATTATTGTGTTTATTTTAAGAGTTTGGATGATGATAGCTACATTATTTTATGTTTATATGTTGATGATATGCTTGTAGCTGGGTCTAACATGGATCATATTAAGGGGCTGAAATGCCAATTAGCACATGCATTTTCTATGAAGCATTTGGGGGTAGCAAAACAAATCCTTGGTATGAAGATTTGAAGAGATAGGAAGAATAGAACATTGATGCTATCTCAAGCTGATTATGTTGAGAAGGTGTTGCAATGTTTCTCTATGGAGAATGCTAAAGCTGTCAGCACACCTTTACCTGGTCATTTAAAATTGACTAAGGAGATGTGTCCCAAGACACAGGAAGAGGAGGATAAGATGTCCAAGGTACCCTATGCTTCAGCTGTAGGAAGTTTGATGTATGCTATGGTATGCACTAGGCCAGATATTGCACATGCAGTGGGAGTTGTTAGCAGGTACATGAGTCATCCAGGATTTGAGCATTGGAATGCTGTCAAGTGGATTCTCAGATATTTGAGAGGAACATCCAATAAGTGTTTACACTTTGGGGGCTCTACTACTGATTTACAGGGCTATGTTGACTCGAATTTTGCTGGGGATATTGATACCAAGTGGAGTACTACAGGTTATGTCTTTACTATTAGTGGGGTAGCCATGAGCTGGGTTTCTAGGTTACAGAAGATTAATGCTCTCTCCACTATAGAGGTAGAGTATGATGTTTCTACAGAGGCAGCCAAAGAGATGATATGGCTTTAGTTCTTCTTGGAAGAATTGGGACATCCTCAAAAGGATAATTATTTGTTCACAGATAGTTAGAGTGCCATTCATCTTGCTAAGAATTCAGCTCTGCATTCTAAGACCAAACACATACAGTTGCGGTACCATTTCATTCGGTTAGTTTTGGAGGATGGAAAGTTAAAGCTAGAGAAGATACATACCAATGACAATCCAGCAGATATGTTGACAAAGGTTGTAACAAGGGAGAAGTTGAACTCCTCTTCAGCTTCGGTTGGTCTTCAGACTAAACATGAATAAAAGAATATTAGAGTCTAGGATGGTTTGATCTAGTGGGAGCCCCATGTGGTAGTGGTATTGCTACAGGATCAGTCTCCAAGTGGGAGATTGTTGTTTAGTGTGGAGCCTGATCAGTCCCCAAGTGGGAGATTGTTAGATTGTGGTGACTGATTAGGAAAGTACTGTACATACTTCATAAATAGTGGAAATATTTTTGGGCAGTAGCCGACATGGTAGCCAATGTATTATGGCCAACATATGGCCGACATGTTATAACCCTAAAGCGGTTTAATACTTGTATAAAAGGGCTTAGGGTTGGGTATTTTTCATAATGTTGTGATACGAAATTGGTTCTTGCAGCGGTATTGAGCTGTAAGGGATTATGAATTGTAATCAGGTTATAATCACTGGATTGTAATAAGATCGAACTTGTTGTTTGGTGGACGTAGCCCAGGGATTGGGTGAACCAAGTTAAATCTTGGTGCCTTGTGTTCATTTCTTTGTGTTCTATTATTTTTTTGTTATTGGTTATATTTGCATGTAGTTTTTATTTTTGTCCGTGGTTTATCCTAATATGTACCATAGGAATAGTTGGTACTTTCAAAGTGCACTTGGTGTTGTCAAAGCATAGTTGGGTACCTGCATGACCATTTTGGGCCTCCAAACTACATTTTGGGATCCTAAAACTACATTTAGAAGCCTTTGTAGGTCCTCATTTTGCATATGACCCAAAACAACATCTTTCACCCAAAACCTCATTTTAAATCTTAGGACATTTCAATATCACATATCCAATCATCATAACCATCATTTCTATCCACCTAAACATCATTTTGAACTAAAAACCTTTGAATTTAATCCAAAATCTAAACAAAAGTATGGACCCTAGAGTATTTCACTGTGTTAATGGATAACGGATCTTGAACATGGTCATTTTTTCATTTTCTTTGGTTAAACTCTATCTATGTCAGGATGGATTTGACTTTTTCATTTTTATCTTTTCAATTTTATCATTTTTTGGTCAAGAGCCAATGTCTATTGTCATAATGTTAAATTCTTAGGTAAATACCTTTCAAAGAATTGACCTAAGTTCAAAATATTTGTATGCACCCTTGTTATAGAATTGTCATACTCCTAGTCTCCTTAAATGTCATTTTTACTTGCCCCAATGGTATATCTCCCTCATATTGCATTGTTCAAAACCCTAACATCATTTCAACTATCAAACCCTATCAACTTGTCTATCAACCAACTTGTCTCCTTGATCACTTATCCTCATTCTGAATAGCCCAAACACCATTATCAAACTTATCAAACCATCCCTTCCATACATCAACTTCCAACATCATTTCCATGTCCAAAATTCTAACCCTAATCATCATCTCGCATACCATAGAGTCATTTTCATCCGCTTTAGTCAAATTCCAAAATATCACCTTACATTTACATTTGCATAGCTTTCCTAAGACATTTTCACTTTGCATGGCAAAACCCTAGTTCATTTGGCACTTCCTCACATTACATAACATCCCTAAACACCTAAAAATCCAAAAAACACTCATATCTTGCATACTCACTTCCAAATTTTCAAGTTTTGCCCTATTTTAACAATTGCATCGCTATTTTACTAACTGCACACTTTAGGTGTTTAGTTGGTAGTTGATAGTTTTAGATCACATTTGGTAATTAGGGATGTCATCTTAGGTTTTAGAACCCTAATCTACACTTTCATATCTTACATTTCATCTCTCAACCTTGGAAAACACTCAAGGTATTCATATTTTTCATTTTAGTCACCCTAACACCTTTGCTTACTAATTGCAAACCTTCTACTTACCCAATGCTTACCTTCAGGGCCCCAATTACACCAAGCATGCACTTGGTACTATTTGAGTGTAGTTGGTAGTTTAGGTGTGCACTTGGGAGGTAGTGAGTCAATTTAGATTTTCCTCCATTGCATCTACATCCTTAGGTATTATGCCAACACTTACAAGGACATAATCAACTCAAAGATCCAAAGAATTTTACCAGCCCTTGTTTTTTATAGCACAAAAATAATGACAACCTCATCTGAGACCAAAGAACAGCAAGAAAAGTCAACAAAAATTTTACAAAGACCAAGTTGAAACATCAAAATCTTTGCTTGTGGACCCCTTTAACATGTATTCGCAAGATCACAATACTCAAGAGATGACACAATAAACCCTCAACAACCCACCTATCATGATATGTCCTTCTAACAATTCTCCTACATATGGGATGGTTCAATGGAATCCTAACTTTGAACTAATATTTGTGCCACTACCACCCAGAGGTAGAAGCATACCAACCACACCTAAGGATGAAGAAACACACTCCTTTGAATTTAGCACCCAACACAAGTACCTTCAACACTAATACATCAAACACACAACAAGGTACTATACACTTAAGTGATGTCTTTGACATGGATTATGGAATCAATGATAAAGAAATGGCTAAGGCATGTCAATATAATACCTTCCAAAAGAACTTTAAACTTTTGGTAGCCCAAGAAATTGTCAAATTTAACCCAAACTTGGAAACGCCTAAGTCCAAACATCAAACCAATCCAACACTTGAAACTATACATCCTATGATCAATTTGGACTTATACAAGGGAAAACAACCTTTGATGTTTTCAAACACAATAATGGCACCTATAGGGTCCCATCAAGAATTGACTTTCAAAATCCTCAAAAGTACATTTGAACACATTAACATTAATACCTTGTTTGACTAACTGCCAACAACAAAGGGAAACAAGACTCTTCCTAAATATCCCAAAAGGGTGTTAAGACTTGATCTCAAACACATAATGCAACAACAAGATGTTTCTAGAGGAAATTGTACTCTAGGGATGCCAAACATACCTCCTTTGGAGTAAAATTGACAAAATTTTACAATGTCAAATGTTATGGAACCTCCCATGATTACATCATTTGAAACATCAATAGAAACAATTCACATTGACATATAAAGGAAAATTCTTAATGACATTTCACCCATTGCCAAAAGGAACATTTCTCATTATCAAATCAATATGATGTTCGAAGAAGAAACATCTAACACACAAAGGTACCAAAACTATAACCCAAATATGATGTTTAATTCCCAAGGACATAATCAACTTTGATGACATTATCAACCTATAGTGGTACAAGGACTTAATGTTTCCAATCCACAACCAAGTTTAAATCCACTCAAGACACATTCAACATATTAATAGAAACATCAAGCATAACAACAAAAAACTCAAGTGGTGCAAGGATCCAACATCCCTAACATACAGTCCAATGTAAATCCACTTGACTTATACATGATATATCAACAACAGGTCCAATAACAACAAGCCATGTTTGCTAAAAAATAAGAGCAACTAAAAAAATAGTTTGAATACCAAAGATGCCTTGTGCAACAAATAAAATATCAACAACAACATGTGCCACAACAACCTCAAAAAATACCTCTACAAAAATAGTCACATACAGTGTCTCACATGCAACCAATAGAGGAATCCCAACAATAACCACAACAAGTGGCCCAAAAAAAACACATGGTACAACAATCGTAGTCAATACTATAACAAGTACCACAACAAGTACCCCAAAATATACCACAAAAAACATGTTTTTGTCTTTGAGGTAATAACATAACTCTACCACCTAGTGACACATTAGACATAGAAATGTTAGAACTAATTAGACATAGTTCTATCCATTGAAAATGATCTACTTATAGAAACAAAGGGCTTAAAGGAAAAACTATCATGCAAAACCCTAATGAATAGTTGATATAACAATTCATAGAACTTTCCAAACAATTTGAGGCATTGGGAGTCCAAAAGAAAGATGCTCTATATATAGAAAGGGACTTACATCCTAATCCATTTGATAATAATTTGTATATGCCTCTATTCCCAAAACACTTCAAGGCTCCAATATTCAAAAAAAACCAAGGAAAAGGGAACCCCATTGATCACATCAGAGAATTTTGTGCCTCTTTTACTAAAATCAGTGATGCACCTACCTACCTCATGAGATTTTTCCCTTATTCTCTGGGTGGGCCCACACTCAAATGGTATTCCAAACTCCCTATTAATATCAAATCTTTGTCAAAGCTGGCAGAAAAATTCATCTCCCACATTTCCTTCAACATTACAAATGAGGTCACACTCTCTGATTTGTGCTCCACTAAACAGAAGATAGGAGAGCCATTTATCACATTCTTACTATGTTGGAGAAGCTTAGTCACTCAATGCTCACTAAACATCCCCAAAGAAGAACAAGTTAACTTATGCATTAAAAACCTAGTTCCTAACTTAATGTATGAACTTAAGATCAAAATTCTAAGCACCATCTCCAAATTGATGAAAAAAGGGGCTAGTATTGAAGATGCTCTTATCCATAAGGGAATACTCAAGATGAACAAGGAAAAACCAAACACCAACTCATCTAATGAAAAGGTTCTCCAAAAACAAGAATGTGACTAATGATGGTATTATGGATGCACAAACAATTAGCACAATACAACCTCAACTAAATTTGAAAGGAGTGAACCCTACAAATTCACAAACTCCCAATCAAAAACCACCTCGACAATAGAAAATTGAGACTTCCCCATAGGATGGACCTTGAAGACATCCTAGAATGAAAGATAGAAAATTCACACCCTTGGGGATAACTCTTGAAAATGCATTTCAAAAATAACTTAGTAATAACTTCTTGTAGTTACCCCTAATCAAACACAAACCACTAACTAAGGCTTCTTGGTGGGATGACAAAAAAATTTGTTATTAACACCACACCAAAGGACATAAGACCTCATCATGTTTCCAGCTAAAATATGTAGTACAAGACCTTATTGATGGTGGTATGATCATAGTCGATCCATCACTACTACCATCCAATTCTGATCACATTATTTTTAAAGATCCTTTGGGTAATCATGACAAAGAGAAGGCCTCAAGTTCAAAGTCAAAATCCCAAGCCAATATGAATTATACACGTAGTGGATATGATTACACCATCAACTATTTTAATAACTCTGATTCATGCATATCCACATTCACCTTAAAGGTTGAAGACCCTCATTGCACTGTCACTACACAACATACCAAGATGGCCCTACTTGGAGCTCCTTCTAGACCTAAAACCTCTACTAGACCTAATGCTCCTACTCCATCTAACTATGGCCTTGTTCAACAACCTAGAAAGACACCTACATAAATATCTCTTGGAACTATAATGTGCATCTCCCCAACATCAAAAGATCTTGGATCAAGCCCTTAAAGAGTTAGTAGTCCTAGATAACATCAATGTTTCCCAGTTCTACGCCATGGTTGGGAACCTATCTTCATTACAACATATCACCTTTTCCCCCCAGTATATTCCTAAAGAAATAACCAACCACAATTACCCCCTTCATTTTGAAGTGTTTATACATAAATCAAAGGTCAGATGTGTCTTGTTTGACGGATGAGCAGGACTAAATATCTATATACTTAAAGTTGTCAAGGGTCTAGGTTACTTTGAAAATAATGTAGATCCCTCTCATAGAATCACCATAAAGGCATATGATGATGGTGAAAGCTTGTCCACTAGTGTCATCATCTTACCTATTAGAGTTGGTCCAGCTACTGAGAATACTTTGCTCCAAGTCCTAGATATCAAAATGAATTGCAACATAATACTAGGACACCCTTGGCTTCATGATATGAAAGCAATACCCTCTACATATCATCAATGTCTAAAGTTTTCCTATAACAATGTGGAGGTTACCATCCCTAGTGATCTAAACTGTTTCCATTTTTTTGATAATCTAAGAGATACTACTACATTCCAAGTCCCAAGAAACAATGAAGCATAACACACAAATTTCTCTAAATTTGTGGACATAGATATACTCCTCAATAAGGCCAAATAAGAGCTAAAGATTCAAGAAAATTTTTTTGGAGAGTTTTTTATGTCTCAAGTATTCCACATTAGGAAGTCACTAGTTTCTCCACAATCTTATGGTAAATCAAAACTATTGCAATCAAAACATTCTAAGATGAGTACAAAAAATGCCACTTCTATCAATTTCATTCCCAGAGGAGGCCTAATTGAAGAACATGTCTATGAGAATACATCCATCTATATTGAGAATGAAAAAGAAGAATAAGAACCCACTTTGATATCTCCTAGCAAGTATGGACCTAGGTTTATTATCATGCAAAAATAAGGCTATGATAGATGTAGTGGTCTTGGATTTCAGAAACAAGGAATAATTGAACCTATCACTACAAAAGGACAACCTCCTTGTTTGGGGCTTGGATACAAACCATTATGAATAGGTCCTTTGAGTACTATGATACCTACATGTAAGACTATGGATGTTTTGAATGATGAATAGGCATCTAAGGATACCCAACCTGAAACCAACGATCCTCTAGTTCCTAAAGAAAACCCCAACTATACCACTAAATTAGATATCCATATATATACCTTCAACAAAAGCCCTAAACTATTATATTGGAACCACCATGGACCACAAATTTTTGATTGATTCGACAATGATGATGCTCTCACAAAAAACATTGAAATCAATGAAGGTATTAAAATTGGTGATCATAAAGAAGAAATTTCTCCTAAAGTGAACACATTGGCATATTTTTGAGAGCCAAATCCACCTTCTAGTTGCAAAGAAAAAAGTGGAAAAATTAAAAAGTATTGGTCTCTTGGTGAAAAGTGAAAGGTGACATTACACCATCAAAATTCAAAAGATAAGTAGCTCCCAAGGATACAAGATGAAAAAGATAATACCATGAATATCAGTATTCTAGTGTTCAACATGCCACGAAGTATTTTTTAGCACATTTGATCAAACTTCATGTGGGAATATGTTGGTACCAATCCTCCCAAACCTTCCTTATATCTAGTTGCTTATCCCCAAATCCAACTACCTAACTTAACCAATACCCATAATTAGACCTCCATCCAATGAGTCTTTGAATAGGTACTCATCAATGACATTCCATACAACATATCCTTTGACCCAATTATCCTTAGATGCCCTAATTCACAAGAAGAAAACATTGTCTTACATATGATATGTGATGGTGTATCTCAAGGGCTTTCTTTTAGCTACAAACTTAGAAGGAATACTACGTAGTTATGGTCAATCATGGATGAAGAGATTATTAGCTAGTAGCACCAACAACATATTTTTTTTCAGCATTCATCAGTGAAATTCGTGATTCCATCTAAAAGTCCTAAAAAATATCAAAACAATTGCAAAAAGTCATGAAAAAATAAAAGAAAAAAGTGAAAAAATTCATGAAAAAATGGATGCCTTGATGAAAAATTGGCTAATAGGCATCTTGGCACAAAAATTAGAGTCAAGATAATTTTTTTTTCCAAAAGTGAAAACCTAGAAAATAGGTGCTTTGGGCAAGTACTATGATTAAAACCTCAGAAAGAGATGCCATGTATAATTAGTTGTTGCTCCTCAATCTATCGGGATTCCATCTAGCTTTTTCCCCTTTTGTCATTCCTTGATCATATCCTTCATATTGTAAGACATTCGTAGTCCTTGATCATGGCCCATGAATTGGTTAATGCCCATTGCTATCTTACCTAAGCATCACTAGTTTGTACATATGGTCATTGTCCTTTGGATATAGTTTGTGTCTTGTCTGGGGGCTTATCACCTACATAGTGAATGATTTTAAACTTGAACTTGGGGCATCTCCCTAAGCACATCTTATCCATTGGATTTATCACATATCGAATTGGAGCTAACACTAGAATCCTTTATGATCCTAGAAAAATAAAAAAATAAAAAATAAATGATCCTAAAAAAAGCCTAAAAATTAAAAAAAATAATCCTAAAAAAAAACTTAAAAATATCATAAAATATCCTAAAATATCCCTAAAACATCATAATATTTCCTGAAGTAAATCCTAAAAATTCTAAATTGTCATGAACAAATGAGTAACACAAAAAACATCAAATATGCCCAACAACCCTAAAAATCACAAAACCCACCAAAATTTTGTAATAAACCTTATAAATACTCACTATAGATTATCAATCCTTTTACATAAACACTTTCACTTCTGCATACTAAAACTCAAAGCACTAAAGTTCAATGATAATCACACTTATCTGAGTAATGTGAACCAACAGTTAATCCAACATGTCAATATGATCCTATCAACTGAATCCAAAAATAAAACTATCAGATGATCAACCTGTCAAACACTATTTGAAGACATAAGACACTAAAAGGAAAGTAGTAATGGAAAATAATAGCTATTGGCTCATTCTATTTAGTGAAAAAATTTCTTTCTTTCTTTTTCTTTGATCATGTTTCTATGCCACTCGATGATATAAACTAATCTATGAGAGTGGTTGCAATGGTTCATGGTCATCTTTTCCTTTTTCATCTATTAAACAATGTACCTTTGAGAGTCTAGGGCATGTATGTATGCCTCAAGAAGGAAAAGGTCATTTTTTTATCTACATCATACTTGTTTATACAAAAGGTTTGCATTTGGGCTCTGGCCCTTTATGCCATGATGTGTTGCATTCTATTTGCCATGTCAAAATAAAGCTCCATTTGATATATAGTGCACATTCTGAAAGAAAAAGTTTTCACTTCATTATAATTGGTCCTCATCTCATCTCCTTGGTCTTCTATCATTCATCTCTTCATCTTCCACCATGATCATGTATTCCAATACACCAAACTATCTTCAACTTGCATTCCTACATTTCTGCATCATTCTACACTGTCTGTCAACCTTCTATGGCTTTGCACTTAGTATCACCTTAGTCTAACCTTTTTTTAACTAGGTTTAACCAAATTTGACATTGTTTGACTGATTTCACTCATTTTATGACATCTTTCCATCATTTTGGGCATGCATTCAAAGTTTCAAGTAATTTTGAGTCCAATCAGGCTGATTTTGGCCCCTGGAGCCTTCTAGGGTAATATTTACACTTTCAAAGCATAGATGGGCTTTTCAAGTGTACCCAGGGCACAATTGGTATTTTCATAGTGCACTTTGGCTTACCAAGTGCACTCTTGGCACACTTTGGTCCATTTTACATGCACTTTGGGTAGTTAGATGCCTAAAACTACTCTCAGATCCCCTATGTTGCACTCCAAAGCCCATAACTTTTGCATTTCAAGTTTGATTTGCAATCCACTAGTTTCATTGGATTTGTATCTTTGTTGTGAAAAATGAAAATATAACTTAAATTATTTTTTCACTATCTTGAGTGGTAACCCTTGAAACTAATCATGAGAAAAATGTATATTCTCAAAAATGGTTTGCATCTACGGTTTTGTCACATTTTCATACTAATTCATCCCATTTTCTCATTCCACTAACTTTGATCTTTTGGCCAACTTGATTATATCTCAACAGTTTTTGTCATCATTTATATCCTTTTTCACATCAATTGTAGATCATTTCAAAACCATTTCAACATCATCAAAAATTAAATTAAATCAACTTAAAATCACCCCAAATTAACCCCAAATCACCCAAATCTATGTGGAAGCACCCAAAATTAGTCTTAATCAACCTAGAATGTGTCAAAAATCCCAAATCTATCATCATTTGTCCAATCCTATAGAGAAAGGTCATGCTCTTACTACACGAGCTATGATTTCTGGGCCTACCTAGATTCTTGATTTCGATGCCTCTCACCTTATGAAAAACACTCAATAGTTGTTCACACCACTTGCTCCTTATGCTACTTTACAGATTGCTATTGGGAACTCATCACATCTTTTCATCTTGGGTTCTAGTTCTATTTCATTAGTTGGGGGTTCTCTCCAGGAACTTCTCTTTGTCCTTGATATTTTGATGAACTTATTGTCTATATATCAGATTTTCCACTATGGCTCTAGTAAGATAGTTGAGTTCTCACCACATGATGTGGTTATTCATGACTTACATGATTTTGAGTTGATTGTGGCTACTCGGAGTGTTTACTGTGCATCTCATCTCTATAGATTTGATGGATTTAAGTCTTCTGATGACATAGGTTCCTATCTTGTAGCACATGCAAATTCAGTAAGAATACTTTGGAATGAGTGTTTGGGCCATGTCAATTATAGATATCTTCAATAGATGAGTAGATAGGCACTTGTTCTTAGGCTTCCCTAGATTTGTTGCACAAATTATATTTTTTAGGGTTGTGCACTTAGAAAACAACATAGGGATCCTTTTCCACATGTACAAGCTACTCATGCTTTGGCACCATTGGAGTTGATTCATAGTGACCTCATACCATTTCCCACTCATTTTTCTAGTGCTAAATATGTGCTTACTTTTATTGATGACATCTCTAGATGCACATGGATGTACTTTTTGAAGTACAAGTCTAACATCTTTGATTCATTTTGAGTCTTCAAGACATTTGTGGAGAAGTAGTCTAGTCTTTCTATTGATGGATATGCATAGATAATGGGGGTATTATGTGAACCAAGCTTTTAGGTATTTTTTCTCTAAGAATGGTCTTCAACATTAATTTTTAGTGCCCTACACCCCTCGGTAGAATGGTGTGATAGAGAACAAGAAAAAAACACTTTGGGAGATGGCTAATTGTATGATTTACTCCAAGTCCATGGATTCATCTTTTTGGGTAGAGGTAGTCAATTGTGCCAACTATATTCAAAATTGGATGCCTCACAAGGAAGTTTTACATATGACTCTTGAGGAGGCTTTTTCTCATGTCAAGCCTAATGTATCTTCATTCTGATTTTTTGGTAGTGAAGAATGGGCATTTGTACTTGATTCTCAGAGAAGAGCAATGGAGTGGAAGAGCTAACATCTCATTCTTATTGGCTATTGCAAGGACATTAAGCCACATAGGTTGTTTGATCCTAATTCTAAAGAGGTCCTATTTTGAAAAACTGTCCAGTTTGATGAATGCCTTCCTATAGTAGATACCATTCCTTCACTTACCACTACTCACTCATCCTTTCTTGACTCTTTTCTAGATGATGATGATGATGATCTTGGTGATCCCCATTTACCTCCACCACATGATCCTCCATAGATGCCTAAATGGACTAGTTTTATAATTAAAGCTACAAGATCTCTGGTTGGTGATTCTTCCACTTCATGTTGCACCCAATCTCATATTATGGGTTCTAGTCTTTTGAGTCACGATATTTGTGGTGATCCTCAGACATTTTCCACAATGATAAGACATTCTAAGTAGGATAGTGTAGTGTAGGAGTATTCTTCATTGATGAATAGTCATACTTCGAATATTTGTCCTCTTCCTAAGGAAAGAAAGCTAGTGCAATGCAAATGGTTGTAGCATACTAAGTTTTTTTATTGATGGTTCAATTGATAAGTATAAGGCATGTCTTATTGCAAAGGGTTTTTTGCAAGTTGAGGGTATTGAGTATACTATGACATTTTCCCATGTTGCCAAGATGAAATCTATTCACCTTGTATTATCCCTCATAGCTTCACAAGGATGGCCCATTTTTTAGATGGATGTGAAGAGTGCATTATTGCACAATGATCTTATTGAGGATATTTACATGGAGCAGCCTCAGGGATTTGTACAAGATTTCTCCTTGGTTTGTAGACTTTGATGCTCATTTTATGGTCTCAAACAAGCCCCTTAGGCTTGGTATGAGAAGATGGACTCCTTTCTATTCTCTATAGGCTTCACCCGCTACCATTCTGATCCCACTATGTACATTTAGCATCTTGAGGCTAAGGTTTTGATCCTTGTTCTATATGTTGATGATCATATCTTCACTAGTAGCTCATCCTCTGTGCTTAACGATATTCAGCATGCATTGATGGAATAGTTTGAGATGATTGATCTTGGTCTACTACATTACTTTCTTGGTCTATAGATTGTTTAGTTCTCTACTAGGATCTTTGTTTATCAATAGAAGTATGCTCTTGACATGCTTTGATGCTTTGATATGATTTATTGCAAGACTTCTCCTACACATTTTCAGTCATGTGTAACCTTGTCCACCTCTTTTAGTTCACCTTTAGTGGATCCTAATTTGTACCAATAGTTTGTTGGCAACTTATTTATGGAATTTATTACATGTCAGGGGATCCTCACATTGTTGGCTACATTGACTCAAATTGGGCTAGTGATATTGATGATCAAAAGTCTACTTTTGGCTATTTTTTTTGTCTTGGCTTTGGTCCTATCACTTGGGCATGTAAGAAGCAATAGGCTCATTTAATTTCATCTATAGAGGATGAGTACAAAGAAGTAATGATTGCTAGTTACGAGATCTTATGGCTTCAGTAGTTAATGGCTGAATTTGGTTTTCCTCCTAATCATCTCACTATTTTATGGTATGATAATTAGAGTGTTATTCATATTTCTCGCAACCTGGTGGGTCATTAGTATACTAAACACATTGAGCTTCAAATGCATTTCATCTATCAATAGATTTAGGATGGTGTTCTCTCTTTGGAGTACATCCCCACTGACACATAGGTTGTTGACATCTTCACCAAACCTTTTGCATCACCATGATATCTTCAATTGTGGTCTATGCTTGGGTTTATAGAAGTTGTCCTTGGGGGGTCTTGTTGAGGCCTTTGTTCCTTCATGTTTTTTCAGTATGTTTGTTCCATCTCTTTTTGGAGAGGAGTTGTTCACACTAGGTTTTCTCCTTTATCTCAAGTTTACAAAGATTTTCTTGTTTTGGGTACCTAATTAGGCCTTGTTGTTGGGACCCATTTTCCTTCTTTCATAGCTTTTCTAGTTTATCTTAACTCTCGAGCTTCACTTAAGGGGGGATGCTAGAGTAATTATTTATTTATGTTTATTAATTAGGTCATGTTGATTTAATTAATTAAGTTGTTTATTACTCTAGTTTGTTTAAGCTATCTATTAGGTACATATAATTAATATTTTATATTAATTATATTGTGCAACCTAGTTTATTTTCTCTTTTTAGGGTTTTTTTCCACCTTTAAGGTCAAACTCTTGTAATTTATTTTTCATTATTTTGGAATACATTTTTCTCTCACTCTATTGAGATTTTCCAAGCTCTACTTTTTCCTTCTCTACTTTCTCTTCAACATAGGTTATTTGCATCCACATGTTCTTGGCAATCTATGAAGTTGATTTTCACAACTTCTAAAATAGAATTGTTTATGGGAAGTATAGGCTTCCTAATAGGACTAACTCTATTAAGATGACCTTCTTGGCAACTATAAAAACATGCATTAGGTTTATTCAAATATACTATTGGCTACTCCAATTCAAATCCTAGACCAAACAATCTAATATTCTTAGGTAGATATGTGTTCAAATCTATTTCTATACACACTCATGGGTGGACATGCAAGCTACAAAATTTTTCTATTTTCTACTTACACCACATGACTCTAACAAGTTGGAGAGCAATGTATTTGAGAAAAGATCTAAAGGATAAGTTTAGATAAGGAAGCTTAGGCCACATAGGATAGAATGCATGAGAGTCTGGGCCCTTTAGATGGAAATCAAAATTCCAAGCATGAAGATAATACACTTGGTCATAAATAACCCATGTCGTATAATAAAGTATTGCTTGGGCTTGCTCAACATTTTTAAACCTGCAAAAAATGTAGCCCTTACTTAGTCCCCTTATCACTTCAATATCCCATCCTCTTTTCTCCAAATTTTATTTTTTCACATTTGCAAAAATCAAGTTCTGACAGTATCTATCTTTAAAAATTAAAATGATAGTTCTAGTTTGATATTTTAGCAACATCATCTAGGAGTTGGTATTCATGCATCAATTTGATCTATAGCTAAAGATTCATGCATCAATTTGTCAGTTGCAAGGGTTTGATTGTCAATAGTAGAATCTTTCCTTTTCTTAGCCATTGTAGAGGGGATTTCTCCAAATAAATCCCCATCCTCCCCATTTTCCTTAGTCGACACCATATCTACAATAGGGTCCAAGGATCCACCATTTTTTGAACAACACATTTGTCTAGTAGCCATTTTTAATCTCATTAGGGCTTCACTGTTCAAGCCAATGTCATTTTTCTATTCCAAATAACTATTGGAATGACCAACAAAAGATAAGAAAGTGTGCAAGCTCCTCATGCACCACTCCACTAAAAAAGAAGCTACCAAGGTATTTGATTATAGGCTAATTAAACTCCTTGATTGTAGGATCAACTAGTCTCAATCCACTTTTCTATAATTTTTTGATTTGGTAATTGTTGGTGTAATTAAATATTCACTAATTACACTTACTTAATCTTACTTAGAATAATGCATTTCAGAGTAGTTTTTGATTGAGATACTTGAGAGTTTGCACCTCAATTAAACACATGGTGTATGAGAATTCCACTCTAGGTGGTCATAGTGTTTATCTCATTCCACCTTTAGTGCACATACTACATTATCATCCTCATCATCATACATACTTTATTGCATAGTTGAGGATGATCCACCTTTGGTGGAGATGTGATTCCACCTTGTGTGTGTGATAGCTTATCTTCTCCTTATCATCATCTCTTATCACCTCTCCTATATAAGGAGGCCCACTATATACATTTTAAAATCAATCCATTGGATGTCAATCAAGTCCATTATCAATAATAGCATTCTTGCATCTTCATGTAATTATCATGCAAATCTCTTGTGGAAGTTATCTTGGTCTTTCATTTGATTCTAGGGGTGTTGTATAGTCACCTAAAACTCTAACATGGTATTAGAGCTCTTGTGATGTGAAGAATTCTTCTTAAGAAGTGAAATCTTGGATTGACTCATTGTTGGTGCAGCATTTGGCAATTTGGACATCGCAATTTGGAGGAGATTTTAGGAGTCCTATTTTGTGACCTTCTATTGCAGGTAAAAATTGGAGCTTGCTAGTGCAAATAAGAGGTTGGCATCATATAGAGCAGGTCCAAAAAACCTTCAATACAATTTTGTTTCATCCAAATTAGACATCTAAGGGCAAATCTAGAGCCATTTAATTCTTGAAGGTGCAGTGGCAATTTAGAAAAAATAATTTTAGAGGCAATTTTCAAACAACGATATCTCCCTAATACGGACTCCTTTTTCCAAGAATTTTTTTTTATTAGGGCTAGAATTTCACAATCTACATAGTGGTGTAGGTGATTTGGGATCTCCATCTTTGAATTGTTATGAAAATCACAAATTCCATTTTTTACAACTTTCAAGGCTCTCTTTGGGCACATTCGGTAATATTTTTCATGCACAACTTTTTTGAATGTGCATGACTTTTCCTCTATTTTCCAAATTTGTAATTAGATTTTATTGATTTGGACTGGGCATATCACTTTTAGAAATAGGTTTTTTCTTGCTATATTTGCACTTGGTGAATATTGGGATTTCAATTTTCTTAATTGAGTTAGTAATTTGAATGAGTTATCAATTGATTTCAGTCATCATTTGATTTTGTTATATATTTTTCAAAAGTTCCATTACCCACTCCATTTAACTATCATGAATGGAAACAAGCAGTTTCTAGTCAGTTGATGAGTATTGAATTTCTTACAATGATTCTTGGATAAGATCTAGAATGAGCTATAGATATTGTAGAAAGAAGGAAATGGTTTGATGGAAGGGATAAAGCACCTAGATCTCTTAGATCTACCATCTGCAATTATTTTCTATATCATATGGCATCTTGCACACATCCTCATGATGCCTAGACTACGTTGGAAGGAATCTTTAGTAAACCTGATAGAATTAGAAAATTCAAATTGGATAATGAGCTTATAGGTCTAAGTCCATGTGATTTTCATAGTATTCATGACTTTTTTTCTAAGTTCAATTCCATTAGATTAGAGCTTTCTAATTGTGGCATTACTAAAGATGATGAGAAATTGATATTATCTATTCTTTCCAAGCTAGGTCTTGAATATTCAATCTTTGTTTCCATTTTCTATGCTTCTATGGATGCTCTTGGTAGTGCATACAAAATGTCTTCTCTTGATTAATTTGTAGCTCAACTCACAAGGGAACAAGCAAAGTTAGCACACATGCGTCAATTGAAGCCTTCCAAGTATCAAGTGTTGGTTGCAAATGAATCCTCTACAAAAGCTCCCAAAGGAAAGGGAAACAAACAACACAAGTATCCTAAGAAACATGAAAAAGGTAATGACTCTCCTTCACAACATAATATTAAATCCAAGTCCTCTTCAAGAGAGGAATCATCTAGAAGAGAGAGAGATAAATGTGGTTATTGAAAAAAGTTAGGACATGATGAGTATAAATGTTTCCATTAGAATATTGATGAGCTTACTCACATTCTTCAAAAGAACAATATCCAATTTCTCTCATTAGTGTTCTCCCCTTCTTCTTAATATCAAGAAGTTGCTACATCTACATCGTCATCTAGAGGAAAAGGACAAGCACTCATTGCTTCCACATATCTTGAGCAAGGTAAATGGCTTCTTGATCCAAGTGCATCACATCATATGGCATCTTCAATGGATATATTTTCTTCTATTGAGCCTTGTACTTCTCCACCTATATTGATGGGTAATAATACATACATGAAGGTTTGTCAGAAAGGTTTTATTCCTATGGGAGAGGGTATATATAATGATGTTCTTTGTGTACCATCCTTGACCACTAACAACCTTTCCATTTACCATATTAATCATAGGGCACGAGGTTAAATTGTTGATTTCACTCCTGATTATGTCTATATTAGGGACATGGAGACTATAGATATCATAGCTATGGGAGTTTTTTATCATACATCACACTTGTATTCTTTTGACCATTTTATTGATAATGATCATGATATTCATGATGTACCTGACCCTTTATCAAGGGTGAACAATTCATGTGAGGAGAATATTGGACACTTGAATCATTTTTTTCTTCAGACAAGTGTTGAACTTCCTACTCCTCTAGCTCTTGCTTCTTTAGACATGAGTTCTACTATTTAGTAGGATGATCTTTATGTTTGAGATTTTGACGTGTGAGATGAATTCCTAGATGATCTTTCAGATGAGTCTCATAATGTAGATTTGGTTAATACATTTGAGGAGGTTTCTCTTTGAGATACTTCTTCACCTTGTTTGGAGATTGGCTTTCACAACTCTTAATGTTCTCTTGTTTTTCACATCTCATACATCAGCTTAATGGTGTGACAGAATCTTTGAGCATTGAGACACCTATTCAATATTTAGAGATGCATACATGGAGGCCTTCTTCCTCCTTCCTCACTTTTTACATGGAGTGGCTTCTTCATCATTTGATGTATTTATCTCTTAGCAAGGAGATATATTTTTCTTGTAGGCATTGAATTATATTTTTCTCATAGGTACTCTTCATCTACATTGGAGCTTCTTCATTATAGGGGAGATATCATGTCTCCTTATTTCCTTCCTATGGAGGATCATTCTTCGTATATACATGATGTATTTGATTTTTGGGGGGTCTTGAGTACTCCATCCATCCATGTATCTTGTTTTCATTTCTTTTTGGGGAGGGTTTTTCTCATGAGGTTTTCTCTCTTTCTTCACTTTATGAGAGATTAAATTTCACGTATTTCTTTTCATATTGTATGTGGGTACCTAAAATGGCCTAGTAGCCATGACCCATCTTACATTGTGAGTTTAAGTGCATTCCCCTAAGTTGCACTTAATGGGGGGTGTTGGCATAATTAAATATTCACTAATTACACTTATTTAAGCTTAATTAGGATAATGCATTTCATGGTAGTTTGTGATTGAGATACTTGGGAGTTTTCACCTCAATTAAACACATGGTGTGGGAGAATTCCACTCTAGGTGGTCATAGTTGTTATCTCATTCCACCTTTAGTGCACATATCACATTATCATCTTGATCATCGCACATACTTCATTGCATAATGGAGGATGATCCACCTTTGGTGGACATGTGATTCCACCTTGTGTGGGTGATAGCTTATCTTCTCCTTATCATCATCTCTTATCACTATCCTACATAAGAAGGCCCATTATGTACATTTTAAAATCAATCCATTGGATGTCAATCAGGTCCATTATCAATAATAGCATTCTTGCATCTTCATGCAATTGTTTTGCCAATTTCTTGTGGAAGTTATCTTGGTCTTTCATTTGATCCTAGGGGTGTTGTGGAGTCTCCAAAAACTCTAACAGCAATGTCCAAAGTAGTTATATTGTTTGATTGCACAAATAGAAAATTAGGATGGTTAAACATCACACTAAGCTTCATTCCAATAGTTTGGTGTGATGGTTAAGGCTAGCCATGTATATGTGGCCTTGATGATGGTTGATAAGATAATAGAAAAAAAAAAATAACTATTAACTTTTTTTTCAAATTCAAAATTTTTTATGCAATCTCAAAATAACATTACAAACACAAAACAAATAACAAATAAATATTATATTGTATCTAGACTAAACACTCATCCCACAACATTGGTTGTAGGCATGTATGGGACATAGGCATGACATGGCTTCCTCTTACATTAGTTTAGGATTTAGGCATTTCCATAATGATACAACTCTAGAAAAAATTGTAAGAAATAAAAAGATAATTTTGATTTTTTTTGTTCCCTCCAAAATTTGCCCCATGTCAAACATGGAATTGCAAAATTTTAATAAAAACTATTATAATATAATAGAAATTATGAATTTGAATTTATAAGTATTAATTATGTTAATTTAAGTGATCAAAACTAAAATTAGGGTTGATATTAGAAGTTTAATTTGCATTAGTATACATTTTATCAATAAAGTTGTATTATAATTTGAACTAGAGAAAAGTCAAGTAAGGATCTTAGGATGCAATGAATGTCCCTTTCTTTCTAGTGGATCTTCCATGCTCTGGTAAGACAAGAACCTTGCAAGCTTCTATTTAGAAACAATATTCAAAATGGTGTCCCTAAGTCTACCAAATCTTAGAAAACTCTCCCATTCTATGATTTGGTTGCTGGTAGATTCTCTATCTTTCCAAGGCGCTTGGGTTTTTAAGTCCATATGGAAAGCCTAGGAGCATTTGCATGGATTTATGAACAATACAAACATTGCTTAAAATTATGTCATGTATTTGAAATGTTAAAATAAACCTCATGCCTTAACCTGAGGCTACTTTTCTAGGCATTGGTATAATAAGGGCATTAAGTGTATTATGGACATTTTGGAGCAGAATAACCTAATCAGTTGGAAAACTCTTTGCAATGACTATGACCTTCCCAAGCCTTGCAAAAGAACTTACAAAATGATTAAAAATTATTGTTCTCTCCTTGACCTTCCTTCAAATACTAATGTTGATTCCCACAAATTCTTCTCATTCCACTAGAATGATGAAACCCTCCTCCCTAAAGGTAAGGCCAAAGATATCTCTAGGCTAGTCAACTATGATACCTTGGTTATAGAACACATTAATTCCCTTTGGTATATTGACACTAGCCCTTCTAATTGGCATAAAACGTTTGAGAATCTTTGGAAGTCTCACATCCACCCAAGATGAAGTGCTTCAAGTGACAACTCATGCTTGATAGAATTCCCATTAGAAACCACCATTCTTCTTGTGACACTTGCTCTATTTGTAGGATGATTGAGACTACAAGACACAAATTTTTTTTGCTATATATTTCCCAAAGAAGTCTAGTTGATGTTTGGGATATCTTTCACTAAGCATGTTTGTACTATTGATATTATTAATAGTTTCATTCATGGGCTTAAAAAGAGATGCTAATCTATTCTAGAAAACCTTTTCATCTTTCATCCATTAGTTTATCAGGAAAAATAGAAATACAAAAAAATTCAATGTAATGGTAGGCCACTTATTGGTTTTCTTAGAAAACTCATTCATTTTAAAATTGTTGCACAAGTCTATTGTGTGATCAAATTGGAAATAGAAAAGTAGTTGTAGTTCCTAGACAAATAAACTATGTAGCTTTCATCTATGAAATGAAAAATGGCTTTGAGTAGGAAAGCATTGTGGAAAACCAAACTACTTTTTATGATGTTGGAGTAAGAATTTGGTCAAGGAGATCAAAGAAAATAGAGGTTGGGCTACTTTGACAAGAACGAGATGTTCACTAATATCCTAATGTAGAAGAAGGTGGTCTAGATGGAGGGTTCTCAAGGCTAAACCAATTGGGTGGAAAATATTGATGACATTCTTCAATAGGAGAATGTTTCTGCTGATCTCTTTTTGTGAATATTATCATGAGAATTGTTACCTTCTTTGTTACTTTTGTGATTCTCATTGTTCACTATTTAAATTCCTTTTGACCCCTCCATTTTTAATATTAAAAAAAATTAGAGAAAAGTTTGAAGTGGATGTTAATACCAAAGGTAGAATTACTTACAGGTTAGGGTTTTAATTATAGGTTTTATAAAGGTTATTGATAGGGATTTGATTGGGGTTTAGGACTTTTTTTAGAACTATGGTATGGCTAGAGTTAGATGTAAAGTTAAGATTATTGTATTTAGGAATAGATTACTGTAAGGATAAGGGATTTTATTATGGTTAATTTATCATATATTTAGCGATATGATTAATGTTGAAGTTTAATATTATGTTTTAGGTTGGGCTTTACATTAGTAATCATATTAGTATTAGAGTTGGATTTAGTTGGAGACTCAAAGAATAGAGGATTATGGGTATGGTTAGGTGTAGGGTTTAAATAATGAATGGAATTAGCTATGTAGGTAAGGTTTAGAATAAAATTAGAATTTAGAGTTCATTTTAAGTTTACAATTTAAGGTTAATTTTTTATTTGATTAGAGCTGAGGCTATGATTTATTTATAGGCATTTATGTTTTGGATTATAATCCTAGGTTCATGATAAGGATTTTCAGTAAGTTCAAGGTTTATATGTTAGTTAGAATGTGATTCATAGGGTTAAAGATTACTCCATAGTAAGGATAAGGATCAATGTTAGGATGAATTTGGATCCTAATTTTTTTTTGTATTATAGATTATTGTACTCACAATTATCATTTGAATATTATGATATACTTTTTGTATGATATTTTTCCAATATTTTAATGGTGAAATAAATACATTTACACTTTTTTTCACACAATAAGAAAAATTTAAAGTAGAGATGTTTCTTTCAAAGTAAAATTTTAATAAAATGATATCTAATAAAAATATATAATAATTTTTTTTAAATGCTTTTAACACTAAAGGATTCTACACTTAAAATATGCATATTGTTCTTAAAATGTTGGTATAATTTTCTTTAATTTAAAATATATTTGTTACTCAAAATTAGAAATTAAAATCTTTACGATCTTTTCATAAATTAATTTCTCATTTTATTTTTAATTTTCTTAGGAAAAACATTAATTTCTAATTTTTACATTTTTAAACAATTAGAAATAACTTTCAGATTTAGTTTTGTAAGAAGTCAGATAAGCTTTCTATGCATCAAAACTGAAGACTAACACAAATAATTAATGTTTTGCAAAGGTATTCATTACTCGAAAGATTCCATAGATAACAAGAGATGCAATGTGTCATAGTTCCTGCCAATAATTGAGAGAGAGAGAGAGAGAGAGAGAGAGAGAGAGAGAGAGAGAGAGAGAGAGGAACAATATGAAGAGAGAGCTAAAAGAGAGAATGATATGTTATTATAAGGACAAGTAAAGATAGATTGATAGAGAGAGTTGAAGGAAATTTTAAAAATGTTAATAATTATATCATTTTAAGAAATATATAAATAGCAATAAAAATGATATTAATTATAAGTTGAATATTTAATTTCGAAAAACAAATTTTTGATTAATTAATTCAAACTACCAACAGATCTAGTAAGTTTAAGGAGTAGTATTGGTTTTACAATTTGTAAAATAGTATTAAAAAATTAGAGCAAGATTATAAAATAGTAGCTAGTAAAACATAGTGTAAACTTAAAGAGATTGCATTTTACAATTGTCAAAAATAAACATCAATGTAAAACTAATAAATATATTTAAAATAGGAAATATTAAATATTTAACTTTATATTTGAACTTGATAAGAAGAATATATTGTGATAATTAATATTCATTAGACATTATTTTTGTTCAAAGGTGGAAGATAAAAATGATTACTTTTTTGAAGAATCTAATCAACTTGTCACAAATGTGGAAAAGATAAAGTTGTAATTAAAGCATTCATTAATGCATGATAGAGTTGTTAAAAATATTTGTATTTTTGTTGGAGAAAATTGAATTTTCACCCTTCAAAAAAATTAGAAACATTTGAAGTTTCTTTTAATGTTTTAAATTTTATCAATTGATTGGTTAATTAAATTAAAGAAAAGCAATAGTATCCTGGAACTAATAAAAATAATAATAAATAAAGTAAGAGTACCATAATTAAACCTTTTCAAACAGGTGGCCAAGGAATATGCACTTGCACTCTTATTGCTATTATTGGTGATGGTGTTTCCTACATCTGCCTTTGGTAACATGCATTCTTTCTTATTTACTTTAACCAATTATTTATATTCTAAATATATTCTAAGATACATATTCTACTAATTGGGAAGTTTTTGGTGAGTATATAGTTTGCAAATTTTGGGGTGGTGGATCTTTTGAAATATTTAATGCTACAGGTCAGTTGCCCCTAGAGGCAAATGCCCAACTACCACTTGACAGCTTGCTAAAAAATCATAAATAATGAAAGTGGGTAGGTGAGTTTTCAAACTTGGAAAAGAGGGGGAAATCATTTTGAAGAGAGACAAAAGGACTATATCAGATTTAGTCATAATATTAGAGAGAAGAAATCAAAGCAGAAGAGTTGCAAAGCAGAGAAGGAAGAGAAGGAAATCGGTCAGCAGATCAAGTCAGTGTTCAGAAGACAAAAGAGTTTCAGTTTGACTTTGCATGTGTTAGATCTTTTTTCATTCTATAAGTTCTTATTATTTTGACCTATGAAGTAGTGATTGCTCCAGGAATTGTTGTATGCAACCATTAGAGCTAGAAGTTTGAAGTTTTACTAGTTTGAAGTTTTTAGGGTTTTATGGTTGAATCCAAATGCTCCCAGATTTTGTAATGATTTTATCATATTTGAATAGAAAGAAAGCAAGCAAGCAGGCATATTAAAATTTATCATTCTTTTATTTATTGCATTTGAGAAGTTCATTTTTGAAAGCTTTATCCTTCAGCTCTCTGCATTTTAATGGCAGTCTATTATAGTGCTCACTCAGTCTAGTCTTGACTAAGCTCACTCTTTACTATTGTTGCTGAGTTCACTTGGCATCCTCTATTACTGAGTTCCACCCTACAATGGTGACCAAGCTCACTCAACATACTCTTGCCAATTTGACCTTGTGTGTTGAGTTCACTCGACATCCACTACCTATCACTTGGCATCCATAGGTATCGAGCAAAATTGACACTTGACACCTTCATGTGCCGAGAAATTTTTTATGGTTGTGATTTGTTATTCCCATGGTATTAGAGATTTAAGTCCCCACATCCACAATGAGTTAAAAAAAAATTTTTTTTGGGATATTTGACATGGCAAGAAATATAGGAAAGATATGGCAACAACCACCATCCTTTAATGGATAAAATTATGATACATGGGCATAGAAAATGAAAACCATAATGGTTGCTAATGATTTGTGAGAGTTTTTTATTAATGGGTTCAATGATGTGATAGACCCAGAATAGTATGTCGCTCTTAGAAATTCACAAAAGACTCAATTGAAAGAGTCAAGGAGAATGATGCTAAGGTATTAAGTTTGACTGAGGCAGCAATGACAAAGAAAAATTTTCCCAAGATTGTAGTAGCAAATTATGCAAAGTAAGCATGGGACATCCTTGAGATGAAATTTAAGGGAATTGATAAGGTTAAGGTAGTGAAACTAAAAATAATCAGAAGAGAGTTTGAGAACCTTTACATGAGCAACAATGAACCTATTGCAGAGTACAACTCACAAATCTCCACTTTGATAAACTAGCTCAAATCAAATCGAGAAGACTATAATGAGTAGAGCATTGTGGAAAAGATATTGAGGAGTTTACCTCAAAAATATGACAACCTTGTGATGACCATTGAGGAAGAAAATGACCTCACTACATTGACCATGGATGATTTGATAGGAACTCTTCAAACCCATAATCACCAGATCAATATATCTATAACAACTTCCCAAGAGAAATCTTTCAAGGCTCGAGAGAATTTAAGAGGTAGTGGGAGAGGTAGAAATAGATTTGGTAGAGGCTTAAGAAATAGAGTTCATGGAAGAAATAGTCAAAGGAATGCTAGTGTAGAAAGATCAAGAAGAGAAAGCAACCAAGAGGGAGCAAGCACCTCACAAAATAGCTCTAGAGGAGGTAAGAAGAATTACTACTCCAACAAGAGCAATGTTGAATGCTACTACTATCATAAATATAGGCATTATACAAGTGAATGCTAGAAGAAATAGGGTGATTAGTCAAATTAGAATGCTAATGTGCCTGATGTGAACATGGAAAATGCAAACAATCCCATAGCCTTCATCATGTATAACATTAGTGAAGAAGGAAGCCCTGAGATATGGTACCTGGATAGTGGTTGTAGCAACCACATGAGTGGTAATGAAAGTTTATTCTCTTTCATTGATAATACTTTTAAGTCTAAAATTAAGATGGGAAATAATGGAACCATTCTCATAGTAGGAAAAGGATCTATTATGATCTGCACCAAGCAAGGTCAGAAGAAGGAGATACAGAATGTGTATTTTGCCCTTGGTATGAAGCACAACTTGATGAGTGTTGTAAAACTCATTCAAAATGGATACAAAGAATTGATAGAAAATGACAAGTGTGTCATTTATGAGAAGGATGAGAGTAATAGATTTCTTGCAGTAGTGCAAATGACAAAAAACCAGATGTTCCCATTCAAGATAGAGACATGTTTCTCTTCTCAAGTTAGTGTTGCACCTCCCAAGCATGCATGTACAATAATACACTAGCAATCAGCTCCTAGGAGCATGATTGAATACCCCTCCAAGCTTTGGCATCTCAGGTATAGAATCTTGGCTTTGTTCGTTTAAATTTGTTTTCCAAGAAAATAATGGTAGATGGTTTTCCTAGCATAGTAGATTCATATGACAATTTTGAGGCTTTCATTTTGGGTAAGTAACATAGGCTTCCCTTTAATTTTAGAAATTCTAGAAAGGCTAGGGTACCATTAGAATTGATTCATTCTAATTTATTAGGCCCTATGCAAACTACTTCAACTAGGAGGAGTACTTATTTCATGACAGAGTGAGGTCTCAATTTTCAATATCACTACTGCTACTATTTTGCATACTAGCTCAAGGCTATCTTGATGTGCTTGGAATTGTTGCTTGACATGTTAAGGGATCCTTACCTTTTTGCTTTTTTCTATAATCTATTTTTGCTGCTCCATCTTCTTGTTGATCACCAAAGTCATCTTCTTCCTCTTCAATAGTAGGCACTTTACTTGAAGTGCTTAAGGATTCATCTACCGACCCATCCCATGATTGATTTTCAAGGAACTCCACATCTATTGAAATGATGATCTTCTTATAAATTGGATCATATAGTCTATAGGCCTTTGATTTTGAGTTGTACTCTATGAAGATGCACTTCACACCTTTGTCATCCAAATTTTTCCTTTGTTCTTTAGGCACGTGCATATGCTACACATCCAAACACTCTCTAGTGCTCAATTGTCTATTTATTTTTTTACCATGCCTCAAGAAGAATCTTGTCACAAACATTTTTTGTAGGAAACCTATTAATCAAATATACTACTATTTCTATAGATTCTCCCCAATATTTAGTTGGAAATCCTTTTTCTTTCATCATGCCTTTTGCTATTCTAACAATGGTCCTATTTTTCCTCTCAGCCACTCAATTTTGCTACGAAGTACAACTAGTTGTCAACTCTTTCTTGATGCCATTTTTCTTGCAAAAATTTACAAACATATTGGAGGTATACTCCCCTCCTCTATAATATAGCCTCCCTATTTCCAAGAAAGACTAAAATTCTAAGGGAGATATCCCAAGATGAAAGGTACGAAGAAGATAATGATGAGAGTGTAAATTTTGTAGTGTTTTCTCATAGTGATCTAATTTATTTTGAAGAAGTTGTAAATGAGTAGAAATGGTGTAATGCCATGGATGAGGAAATAAAGTCTACTGAAAGAAATGAGACATGGGAGTTAACTACATTGTCTCCCAAGAAATATGTAATTGGAGCAAAATGGGTATAAAAGACCAAGTGCAATACTGAAGGAAAAATAGATAGGCATAAAGCATGTTTAGTGGTCAAGGGGTACAAGTAGTAGTATGGCAGAGATTATGATGAGACATACGCCCATGCTAAAAGAATGGAAACTATGTATGTTGTTGCCATAGCAATTGTAGCCCAACATAAATGGAAGGTATATCAAATGGATGTGAAGTCCACCTTCTTAAATGGTGTATTAAAAGAAGAAATTTATGTGGAGCAGCCACCTAGTTATGAACCTGCAAGTGAAGAACACAAGGTGTATAGATTGAAGAGAGCTCTTTATGGAGATCAAGCAAGCTCCAAGGGCATGGTATAGTAGGATTATCTCATATTTGATGAGAAATGACTTTGTCAAAAGCGATGGTGAGCCTTCACTTTACATCAAGGCAGCAAATGGTAATGTATTGATTGTTGTCTTGCATGTAGATGATTTAATTTGTACTAGAAATGATAATTTCCTAATTGGTGAGTTCAAAGAGGCCATGAAAAATGAGTTTGAAATGATAGATTTAGGTCTCTTGAAGTACTTTCTAGGCATAGAAGTAAAACAAATGCATAATGGAATCTTCATCTCTTAAGAAAAGTATGCAAGGCCAATCTTGGAGAGATTTAAAATGAAAAATAGTAAGGCAGCCCCAAAACCAATAACAGTAGGGGTAAATGCACCAAGTTGTGGTGCCAAAAGGGGGCTATAAGTCGACACTTTTTTTTTTAAATCAGCAATTTCTGAACTTCAACAAGAATTTGAAGATAGTTACACTCAAAATTTTAAGATATGATAAAAATAAAACTAGCAGTCCTTTGAATCTAGTTTCTAAACTACTAATTTTTCTTCAAAATGGTTTAGTTTTAGGTCCTCAAAAAAGGGGGCCACAGAAAGTGGTACTGTTTATTCCAAAAAAATAACATAGTACAAAGAGTGGCCCCCTAAAATTTTAACTTTTTTAAAAAATTCTTTAATCACTCTAGTCAAAAGTTACTTAACACAATGTAGTTTATCCCAATTTTTTTGGTAATTTTATAATTCTTTTTTTTTTTTAAACATTATTTTTTAAACTAGAAACATCCCAAAAATGTGAAATATCTATGTGCTCCCCCTAGAAATGATCGAAAGCTAATCTAAAATCAAAACTTCTTTTCTTCAAAGTGTGCAGAATGGAGTCTAATTTCTAAAAAACTAAGTTTTTTGCAAAATTTGATGAAGGAGCTAAAATCTATAGCACAATTAATACATGTTGGTTTTTGACAAAAAATGGACATACATTCAAAAGAAAGTATAGATGAAAGGCTTGAAATAGTTCAAATAAAAACTAAATTATATGGTTATATAGCTAACACATAGACCTACAATGTCATATAACTTGATCTTATTAATGCTCAACCACAAGGAATCTTGAAGGAGAGAACACAAAAAAAATCAATCATTTTTTGTATGTTTGTTGTGAAACATGCCTCAGACTAGTTTATAGACTCCAAACCTTTGGGTTCAATCCCTAAGGAAAAACTAAGCCTTAGGTTTGTTAGAATGCAAAGGTTTGAATAGCACGTATACCATACACACTATTTAAAGATTTTTAAATTTGAGTCTTAATAGCATGTGCCCACTTTAGTGCACACACACTATTGAGACCTAAATAGTGCATAGAGATGGAAGAAGAGAGGTAGAGCGAGAGAGAGAGAGAGAGAGAGAGAGAGAGAGAGAGAGAGAGAGAGAGAGGATGGGCATGTGTGTGTGTGTGTGTATGTGTGTGTGTGTGTGTGTGTGTGTGTGTGTGTGTGTGTGTGTGTGTGTGTGTGTGTGTGTGTGAGAGAGAGAGAGAGAGAGAGTAGGGGATGGGAGACGAGAGAGAGAGGAAGTGAGATATGATGCAGAGCCACACCTTGGAAAATTTAGGAGGAATCAGTCACTCCTTGGAGTTGCTTCAAGGGGAATGTACAACCTTTAGGATCACACACTAAAATCAGGTTCAATAAAAAAAACTTTGAGAATAAAATCCTCCGAAATTTTCTTCTTGCTGCCTTCGGATAGACTTGCACTCAGACATGAATAACTTTTGAACTAGACAATATTTTATCAATCCAACCATTGATATTTTGCATAACTAGGTTTCAAACAACATATAAACATTTGAGAGAAATCCAATGGTTCATTTGGGAGATATTACCCATGCACTGAGAATAATTTTTTGCAAACATACCGAATTCGACCAAAAACTAAAACTTTTTAATCTTCTGCAAACTATCAACTTGTTTCCAGTGATAAGATAAGAAAAATCCATTCAAAACTCAGACCATCAAAAAATTGTACAAAGACAAAATAAATAAAAACATTCCATATCTCTCCAAATTTGATTCGTGTCTTACATAGCCGACTGGCTCTTTATTTAAAACTGACTCTCTTTTTCTTATTAAAGGATGTGAAACGTTTTCTTCTTATTTTAGAAAAGAAGAACGTCTTCTATCTAAAAAAAGGATAAGAATCTAAAACATTTTTTCTACCAATATTAGACAGTCATTTTCTAAGTCAGGAATATTCTAAAAACTGCCTACTACCTATTATTGGATTCTAAAAATCATTAAAAACTCCACCTACGAACTAAAAAAAAACTATTCTAATTTAAGATCCGCACACCTGGTCCTAGGTGGCTATATCTGGAGAGCTTATCGAACTACTACTCTAGGTATGCCACCACATGTAGGACATTATTACAAAATTCAAATATTAAAAGCATTTAAAACATAACATTAAATTTTCTATTACATTTTCAAAAATGTTGCCTCCTGTAGCGTTTCTCTTCTCTGACGTTGCAGCATACTCCCCTATAGAATGAATCTCAAGTCCTCTTGAGATGATGTGTTGTAGAAATGAATCTCATTCTTCTTTCAAACTTTCCAATTTCTTTGAACTAGGATGAGCATATCTACAAGAAAAACAAAAATAATATCCAACTTCTCCACATTGTAGCTTTGATTCTTTAATGCTGTAAATGTCACAGAAAATTCTCAAGCATGATTCACTATACATGAAATTTGCATCCCTGCATAAACATTATTAGAAGAAAACATATTATCAACATTAAGATTATTTGAGTTCTCTTTTTGAATATGAGCTTCCTTATACACCATGGAATGTGCATCATATCTATCTTCATCAATAGTAACCATAAACTTATCTGCTTCTTGACTATCAACCAGTTTCACATCTTGAATCTTAAGAATCATATTTATCTCTTCTTCCTTTATTAAACATTTATCATCATCTTGATCTTCTGTAGTAATCTCACTTTCAAATATCTCTTTCTTATTAGAACTTTGCTCAAGAACAATAACAGTATTGCACTCTTTCCTTTCTTCTTGAAGCTAAGTTTCCATACTACTGCCATGCCTTTTCCATTCTCCCACAATGGCTACAAATTTTTCCCATAAATCAGATTCTTATTTAGAACTTGCTGTTACACATTCCTTAGCTTCATCTTCATGCCATTCCTCTTGACATTTTCCTTCATTATGCATATTTAAAGCTTCATCAGTTGCCTCCAAAATCTTTTCCGTAGGAGTACCTTCCAACATTGTACTCTTCTCTATTTTCAAAGGACATGTTACTATTCCAACCAAAAATTGTTCACACTCAAATCCCATAGGACTTGTCTCATTACTGCTCTCACCAATAGTTACTTGTTGCACTTCTTCTTTCTGCATTTTATTTTTTCTCAACTTAGCTTCATTCTCTTCAAGTTTCCTTCTCAAATTGTTTATCTCCTCTTCTATCTTGCTTAGCTCTTCTCTTTGTTTTCTCCTTTCTTCTTTCTCTCTTTTCTTCTTTTCCTCTATCTCCTTCTGTTTTGAATCCTTTCTCTGTCGATACCTTCTAAAAAGATACAATAAAGATGCTTCTTCTTGTCCCATCATTCCTCAGCTAGGTTATTTTCTTCTTATCTAGTCTCTTGGACTTCTTCTCAGACTATTTCTCTCAATCTTTCACAATCACACAAACATATACACAACTACTTTTTCCCAAACCTTTTGCTGAGCTCTGATACCAAAAATGATGTAGAGACACACCTTGGAAAACTCAAGAGGAATCAATCACTCCTTGGAGTTGCTTCAAGGGGCATCTACAACCTTCAGGATCACACACTAAAATCAGGTTCAATAAACAAAACTTTGAAAATAAAATCCCTCAAAATTTTCTTCTTGTTGCCTTCGGATAGACCTGCACTTAGACATGAATAACTTTTGAACCAGACAATATTTTATCAATCGAACCATTGATATTTTGCATAACTAGGTTTCAAACAACATATAAAAATTTGAGAGAAATCCAACGGTTCATTTTGGAGATATTACCCATGCACTGAGACTAATTTTCTGCGAACATACCGAATTTGACCCAAAACTAAAACTTTTTAATCTTCTGCAAACTATCAACTTGTTTCCAATGAGAAGATAAGAAAAATCCGTTCAAAATTCAGACCATCAAAAAATTGCACAAAGACAAAATAAAAAAAACCATTCCATATCTCTCCAAATTTGATTAGCCGACTGGCTCTTTATTTAAAACTGACTCTCTTTTTCTTATTAAAGGATGTGAAACGTTTTCTTCTTATTTTAGAAAAGAAGAACGTCTTCTATCCAAAAAAAGGATAAGAATCTGAAACTTTTTTCTACCAATATTAGACAGTCGTTTTCTAAGTCAGGAATATTCCAAAAATTTCCTACTACCTATTATTGGATTCTAAAAATCATTAAACACTCCACCTACGAACTAAAAAAAAATGATTCTAATTTAAGATCCACACACCTGGTAATAGGTGGCTATATCTGGAGAGCTTATCGAACTACTACTCTAGATATGCCACCACATGTAGGATGTTATTACAAACTTCAAAAACTAAAAGCATTTAAAACATAACATTAAATTTTCTATTACATTTTCAACAATGTTGCCTCCTGTAGCATTTCTCTTCTCTGCCACTGCAGCAAGATAGAGTAGGGGTGGTAGAGAGAGTACGAGATGAGAGAGAGAGGAAGTGTGAGAGAGAGTATGGGTGGCAAAGAGAAAGTACGTGATGGGAGAGAGAGTAGGGATGGAAAAGAGAGAGTAGGCAGTGGGAGAGGGAGAGAGAGAGGACAATGGGAGTGTGTGTGAGAGAGAGTAGGGCATGGGAGAGAGTGTAATAGTGTGAGGGAGAGTTGGGGTGGAAGAGAGAGAAAGTAGGTGATGTGAGACGAGAGAGAGAGAGAGTAGGGTACAATAGAGAGAAAGTAGAGAGGGAGAGAGGGGGGATGGGAGTGTTTGTGAGAAATCTAGAGAATAGGGGATGGGAGAGGAGAGAGAGAGGGGGATGAGAGTGTGTGGGTGTGTGAAAGAGAAAGAGTAGGGGATGGGAGAGAAAGAGTAGGTGGTGGGAGAGGGAGTGAGAGAGGGAGAGACATGGGGAATGAGAATGTGTGTAAGAGAGAGAGTGTGTGTAGGGGATGGGGGAGAGAGGAAGTATCAGAGAGAGTAGATGTGGAAGAGAAAGAGAGAGTATAGGATGGGAGAGAGAGATTAAGAGTAGTAGATGGGGGAGGGAGAGAGTAGGTTGTGGGAAATAGAGTGGGAGAGCAAGAGAGAGAGGAGGATGGGAGTGCATGTGTGTGAAAGAGAGAGAATAGGGAATGGGAGATGGAGGAGAGAGAAAGTAGATTGAGAGAGAGTAGGCAATGGGAGAGGGAGTATGAGAGGGAGAGAGAAAGGGGGGATGAAAATGTGCATAAGAGATAGAGTAAGGGATGGGAGAGAGTGAGCAATTATGAGAGAGAGTATAGAGGGAGAGAGTGAGAATGAGAGTAAGAGAGGGAGTGAGAGTGAGAGAGAGTAGGCAGTGGGAGAGGGAGTGGGAGAGGAGAGAAAGATGGGGATAAGTGAGAGAGAGAGAGTAGGGGATGGGAGAGGGGAGAGAGAGATAGAGAGAGAGTAGGGGATAGGAGAGAGAGTAAGTAGTGGGAGAGAGAGTGGGAGAAGGAGAGAGGGGGGCTGATAGTGTGTGTAAGAGAGAGAGTAGGGGATGGTAGAGAGTGTGAGAGTGTGAGAGAGAGTAGGGGTGGCAAAAAGAGAGTAGGGGATGGGAGAAAGACTAGATAGGGAGAGAGTGAGAGAGATAGTAGGTGGTGGGAGAGGGCGTGGGAGAGGGAGAGAGGGGGGATGGGAGTGTGTTTGAGAGATCTAGAGAGTAGGGGATGGGAGTGTGTGCGTGTGTGGAGGAGAGAGAGTATGTCGTGGGAGAGGGAGAGAGAGAGGGGAAATGAGAATGTTTGTAAGAGAGAGAGTAGGGGATGGGAGAGATTGTGAGAGCGAGAAAGAGTAGGGGGTGGTAGAAAGAGTATGAGATGGGAGAGAGAGTGAGTGTAGGGGATGAGAGAGAATGTGAGAGAGAGAGTAGGGGATGGGACAAAGCGAATGAGAGTAGGGGATGAGAGAGAGAGAGTAGAGAGGGAGAGAGAGTGAGAGAGAGATAGCAAGCGGTGGCAGAGGGAGTGGGAGAGGGAGAGAGAGGTGGGATGGGAGTGTGTGAGAGAGATTTAGAGAGTAGGGGATAGGAGAGGAGAGAGAGGGGGGATGGGAGTGTGTGTGTGTGAAAGAGAGAGAGTAGGGGATGTGAGAGGGGAGAAAGAGTAGCCTAAGAGAGAGAGAGAGTAGTAGATGGGAGAGAGAAGGTGGTGGGAGAGGGAGAGGGAGAGGGAGAGAGAGAAGGGGTATGGGAGTGTGTGTAAGAGAGAGAGTAGGGGATCAGAGAGAGTGTGAGAGTGTTCAAGAGAGAGTACGTGATGGAAGAGAGAGAATGTGATGGGAGAGAGAGTGAGTGAGAGTAGGGGATAGGATAGAGTGTGAGAGAGAGTAGGGGATGGGAGAGAGAGAGTGAGAGTATGGGATTGGAGAGAGAGAGTAGAGAGGAAGAGAGATAGTAGTCAGTGGGAGAGGGAGTGGGAGAGGGAGAGAGAGGGGGGATGGGAGTGTGTGTGAGAGATCTAGAGAGTAGGGAATGGGAGAGGGGAGAGAGAGGGGGATAGAAGTGCATGTCTGTGAAAGAGAGAGAGTAGGAGATGGGAGAGGGGTGAGAGAAAGTAGCCCAAGAGAGAGAGAGAGAGAGAGAGAGAGAGAGAGAGAGAGAGAGAGGATGGGAGAGATAGAGTAGGTGGTGGGAGAGGGAGTGGGAGCGGGAGAGAGAGATAAGGGGGATGGGAGTGTGTGTAAGAGAGAGAGAGTAGGGGATGGGAGAGAGTGTGAGAGAGAGTAGGGGGTGGTAGAGAGAGAGAACAAGATGGGAGAGAGAGTGAGAGTAAGGGATGGGAGAGAGGGAGAGAGTAGGTGGTGGGAGAGGGAGTGGGAGAGGGAGAGTGAGAGAGAGAGAGAAGGATGAGAGTGTGTGAGGGAGAGAGAGTAAGGGATGGGAGAGGGGGAGAGAGAGTAGTGAGAGAGAGAGAGAGAAGAGAAAGTAAGGGATGGGAGAGAGAGTAGGTGGTGGGAGAGGGAGTATGAGAGGGAGAGTGTGAGAGAGTAGGGGATGGGAGAGGAGAGAGAGTGAGAGAGAGGAGGGGATGGGAGAGGAGATAGAGAAGGGGATGGGAGACCTAAGAGAAAGTGAGAGAGAGAGAGAGAGTAGTGGATTTGAGAGAGGGAGTGGGAGAGAGAGTAGGGGATGGGAGAGAGAGAGTAGGCAGTGGGAGAGGGAGAGGGGGGATGGGAGTGTGAGAGGGATAGAGAGTAGGGGATGGGAGAGGAGAGAGGGTGAGACAGAGTAGGGGATGGGAGAGAGAGAGTGTAGGTGGTGGGAGAGGGAGAGTGAGAGAGAGTAGGGGATGGGAGAGGAGAGAGAGAGAGGGGGGATGGGAGTGTATGAGATAGAGAGTAGGGGATAGGAGAGGAGAGAGGGTGTGAGAGAGTAGGCAGTGGGAGAGGAAGAGTGAGAGAGAGTAGGGGATGGGAGAGGAGAGAGTGAGAGAGAGAGAGAGAGGGAGAGAGAGAGAGAGAGAGAGAGAGAGAGAGAGAGAGAGAGAGAAATTAGGGGATGGGATATGATAGAGAGATCAAGAGAGAGTATGGGATGGGAGAGGATAGAGAGTGAGAGAGTAGGGGATGGGAGAGAGAGTGAGAGAGAGTAGGTGATGGGATAGGGAGTAGGAGAGGGAGAGTAAGAGAGAGAGAGCAAGGAGATGGGAGAAGAAAGCGAGACTGAGAGAGAGTAGGGGATGGGAAAGGAGAGAGAGTAGGGAGAGAGATAGAGAGTAAGTGATGGGGGATGAAGGGATAGGGAGAGATTTATTTTCACATAGTGTATATGTACTATAGGGCGTACATGCTTTATAGTGTGTAGACGCTATAGTGCGTACGCACTATGTGAAATGAACAAAAAATGGTCGCAAAGCAAGTTTGGATCCCTTTTGATCCATAATTTTCTTTTTGTCTATTGTGCATTCTATTGTTCTAACAAAAAACATGGGTTTCAAGCTGTTGGAAGTTAGCAAACACTATTTGAAGAATTTTTGAAGCTAGCAAGCACCAAATTCAATCATTGGATATGCTATTCGAAGGATTTTTGAATATTCGTTCTATAGAAAGGTTAGTGCAGTCCTTTTTAAATATTGTTTGTTGATATATAGAGACAAATTTGATTATAATTTGACATTTTTTTTAATTAGGTAATAGGCTTTTCCTTTGGAGTTGCCTCTAGCTAGAAATTGACTCATGCTGTTAAACTTTCACTGAAATTGTTTTTAGTCACTAGTAACAGAACTGCATAGGTTTACATCAACAGGTGGTTTTATCTTCTTTGAAATCTCTCAGAAGCCCATTTTTTAGTCTTCCTAAGGGAAAGAAAATAGCAAGCTCCAAATGGAAGGGGTGTGTAAAAAGTAAAATCCTATCCCCACTGTAAGGCATGTGGAAGTTGATCTTCCCCAGTGGTGATGATGCTTCGATAGCTGATGTGAATCAACAGAACAATGGATTAATAAATTCATTAAAATGCATTCTTGAAAAAAAGATTGACAAATCCATAATGAAAAGAAAACCCTAATCCTTATAAATTTATCATACAAATCATGGTTCCTAGGCAGAAGAAGTATTATCCAGAGCAGCAAACTATATGGCCTTGGAAATTTTAGCAAAGCTGATCTGGCCATCACCATCTAGATTGGCCTCCTAGATCATTCTTGTCAATTCCTTGATGGTGAGAACATGCCCTAGCCGAGCATGGAGTGTACAAGCTTTGCTACTATAATGAATCTGTTGTCATCTTTGTCAAATAGCTGGAAGATCGTGCAGATTTTTTCTTCTATATATAGTGTGCTCTTCTCAATCTTCACTTCTACTTCCACTTTTGCCTCTTTCTTAGGGGCCACAAGTGACATAAATTCAGAAAATTCAATGAAACCATTATTATTTGTGTTCACCTTCTGAATCAGAGCTTCTAGCTACTTTGGACTCAGCTTCAATCCCACAGATTGTAGTAGTGATCCCAATTCAAGCTCTGTTATGGTGACATCATGATTTCTTTCGAATGACAAGAAAATATCTTGCAAATGCACAATTTCATCCTTGTCTAGTGAAAGACTCTTGCTTTGGCTCATCCTGGTTGGCTAAAAATAGATTTCTTAAAACTCGGGTGAAGAGGAAGAGATTTTCAAGTGTGATCATGGAGATTTTGGTTGTTTCCTCCTACAATTGAGATCCAAATAATGATATACTCTATTTCTGCTATAGATTTCAAATCTTTCAAAACTGCATTTTTTGAGTCTTTTGCAGTAGTGGATGCTAAAATTGTACTATTTTTCTCTCCTTTCTGTGGATCTTTTATTGGCAATTGATAAATTGTTGTCTCATTGTCAAATTTTAAGATATAGGCTTAGTTAAACCCTTCAAACAATCTTTTCCCAAGTGTATTGATTATGTAGAAACAATAGTTTTCTACCTTGAATAAAAAAAAGTGGTCATTGGTCATTCCGACTAACTACGTAAATATGCTGCTTCTCATCTTGATTCATCACATTACTAGGATTGGTGAGTTCTTCCCAAATTTCATTAAAGGACATACACCCTTGTAGGAAGTCAAAAGAATCTTTGAGACCTTCTAGCCTGAAGAAGCCAACAAAAGACTTTTCTAGAATAACAGACAAGCTATATACCTTAGCTTGCAATATTGTGTCTAGATCAAAATGTCTGTTAGGAAACCTCTCCTTGTAATCATCCACATCACCAAGCTTCCTCCATTCCTGTGATCCTTCTCTAATAAACATATTGAATTGTGATTTCATTGGCATACAATTTGGATTTGTATGCAACCAATGAGCAAGGACAACTACCAAAGTAGTGCAAGCACTTTCCCCTACTGCTTTCTCACTGCATTGATCAATTGAGCCATACAAATTCTTGTGTTGAGAGTTTCATTTTCTCATCTCTACTAAATAGCTCTTTCCATTCCCAACTACCTATGGTGAATTGGTCATCTCCAAAGGCAAAAAAAGTTTGATTTTGCTCCATTTTCACTATCCTACAAAAGTAACTCAAAATGAGAATTAGTTGATGTTTAAAAGTTGGATCTTAGTCGTTCCTACTAGAGATCTAATGGATTAGGAAAATATGGGATTCTAAAGCAACATAGATTGCATTCAATGTTTTGGGAGGCTGCATGATCATGAAAGGCTAAAAAAACATAACCAATCAGAAAATAGGATCTACATCATGTGCATTTTATTTTTGTATTTGATAGGGAGGAATTTTTTGTCTACAAAAAAGATCAATATCATCTCCACCCTCCTCTCTACATGCTTCAGTAATGGTTCCTCGTTTGCTCTTGGGGATTTAAAACTAAACTTTCGAGCTCTCCAAGAAAGAAGGGTTCACTTCAAAACTGGTGGAGTAGCAGGATCTAAACTTGAGGATGATGTTTTGTCAATGAGTTTAGGAAGAACAAGTTTATTCACCCCATGGCAATCTTCCTTTCCATCTAGACACATAGCTGCAGCCAAAAGTTTGACTACAGGAAGAGTATCATAATTGACAGTCCCATAGAAGGTTGAAATTGTCCCTTCCTCAATTGTAACATCTTCACAATCCTCAATTGAATCTAAGTCATACAATTTAGGAGTTTCACATTCTTCGCTACTGAGTGGTGATCATTTGGAAACATTACTCCATCCTCATTTGAAGAATCCTTCTCTGATCTCTTTGAATATTCTTTGATAAAACTTGCATTTGTGATACAAGGCCCTTTCATGCATGATTGTTGGTAATTTAAATGTCAAACGCCTGCAGGTTGTCCTCGAGCCCCATGCCCATCTACTCTGTTAGGTCACCATAGGCATCCATGAACAATAGGCATTTATTTTAGGTAGGTGAGATTTTTTATATCAGAAAAAGAGGGGGGAAATGGAATGTGACAAAAAGGAATGTTTTTTCATTCATTCATAGAGTTCAAGCAGATCAAAAGTTGTAGAGGAGAGTAGAGCTAAAGAAGGAAGAAGAAAAGAAGTTTGTGCCTACAGTTGCATGTGTTTCCCCTATTCTCTTGGTAAGTTGTTGTTTGAATTTGTCCTATTGAAGCAGTGATTGCTCTAGGAACCATTGTATGCAACCATTAGAGTTGCAGGTTTAAAGTTTATTGAAGTTTGAATTTTTACTAGCTTAGGGTTGTTTTAGGGTTTTCTAGTTGAAGTTGAATGCTCCTAGATTTTGTAATAGTTTAAATCAAAGATTGAATAAAAGGCAAGCAGGCATACTTGAATCCATTGCTCTTCTCTTGTAAGTTGCATTTGAGTAATTTTTTTGAAAGCTTAAAGCTTTGGCCCTCTTGTTTTAATAGTGAAATCATTCACATTGGAATTTCTTAAGTTATAATTTTTCAGTTGAACAGAACACTCGACATCCTCTTTCTTGATTGGAGCTGAGCTCACTCAACATTTATTATTGTCGAGCATTTCCTTTGAAGCCTAGCTTACTCGGCATCCATTGTTGTCGAGTATTATTTCTTTGAGTGCTAAACTAAATTGAAACCTATTGCCTATCACTTGGCACCATTAAGTGTTGAGCAACCTACCACTTGGCACCATCAAGTGTTGAGCAATTTTTTACTCAACACCTTCTAGTGCTGAGTAAAACTGACACTCAGCACCTTCATGTGCCGAGCAACTTTTAAGTGCTGAGTAAAATTTTGAGGTTTAGGGTTGTGAGTATTAAATTAAATTTTAATATATTTCTCACATGGTATTAGAGCTTTTAGGCCCCACATCCATAGTGAGTTAGGGCATTTGTTTTTCTTGGGATATTTGACATGGCAGGAGATGCAGGAAAGATATGGCAGTAGCCACCATCCTTTAATTGGCAAAATTATGATACATGGGCAAAGAAAATGAAGACCATAGGTGTTGCAAATGATTTGTGGGAGTTTGTGGTCAATGGATTCAATGATGTAATAGACCCAACTCAGTATGTTGCTCTCACAAATGCATAGAAGACTCATTTGAAAGAGTCAAGGAAGGATGCTAAGGCATTAAGTTTGATTGAAGCAGCAATGACAGAGATAGTATTGCCAAAGATTGCAATAGAAAAATATGCAAAGGAAGCATGGGATATCCTTGAGACAAACTTCAAGGGGATTGATAAAGTCCATATAGTAAAGCTACAGAACATAAGGAGGGAGTTTGAGAACCTTAAGATGAAGGAAAATGAATCAGCTACAGACTTTAGTTCAAGAACCTCCAATGTGATTAACCAACTAAAGTCAAATGGAGAAGACTATCAAGAGCAAAGGATAGTGAAAAATATATTGAAGAGTTTACCTCATAAATATGACAATTTGGTCATGACCATAGAAGAGGCAAAATACCTCATTGTTTTCACAATGGATGAGTTAATGCATACACTTCAAACCCATGACCATAGGATCAATAGATCTACTTCTTCATCTTCCCAAGAGCAAGCATTCAAGGCTCACTCAAATCCAAGAGAAGGGGGAGAGGAAGAAATAGCTCAGACAAGAAATCCAAAGGCAGAGGCTGAGGTAATGGAGGACAAAGGAATGCTGCAACAAAAAGCTTAGGAAGAGTAGATGGAGCAAGTAGCTCTCAAAATACATCAAGAGGAGGTAAGAAAAACTACAAATCAAATAAGAGTAATGTAGAATGCTACTACTATCATAAATATGGGCATTATGCAAATGAATGTTTGAAGAAGCAAAGAGATCAGTCGGGACAAACAAATGTGGTTGACGTGAATATGGGAAGTGAAAACACTGCCTTCATCATGTGTAATGTTGGTGAAGAAGGAAGCCCTGAGGTTTGGTACCTCAACAATGAATGTAGCAACCACATGAGTGGTAATGAAACCTTGCTTTCATTCATTGACAAGAGTTTCAAATTAGAAATTAAGATGGGTAACAATGGAACCCTACCAGTTGTGGGCAAAGGATCTATTATGGTCCACACCAAGAAAGGTGAGAAGAAGGAGATACAAAATGTGTATTTTGCCTCTAGTATGAAGCACAATTTGATGAGCATTGGTCAGGTCATTCAAAATGGATACAAAGTGTTGATGGAGAATGACAAGTGTGTCATTCATGATGGGAGCAAGAACTTACTTGCAGTAGTTCAAATGACAAAGAATAGAATGTTTCCCTTGAGGATTGAGACATATTTCTCATCTCAAGTTAGTGCTGCACCTCCCACACAATCAAATCTAAGGAGTGTGATTGAAGACCCCTGATAGCTATGGCACCTCAAGTATGGTCATCTAGGCTATGCTGGTTTAAATTTATTATCAAATAAAAGAATGGTAGAAGGTTTTCCATGCATAGGAAATTCATGTGACAAGTGTGAGGCTTTTATTTTGGGTAAGCAACATAGGATTCCTTTTAATTTTGGAAATTCTAGGAGGGCTAGATATCCATTAGAGTTAGTGCATACTAACCTAGTCGGTCCTATGCAAGTTACTTCCATTGGAGGGAGTACTTATTTCATGACATTCATTGATGATTTCAGTCATAGGACATGGGTGTATTTCTTAAAGAATAAATTTGAAGCATTTGATAAATTTGTAGAATTTAAAACCCAAGCTAAAAGAGAATGTGGACATTATATCAAATTCCTAAGATCAGATAGAGGAGGGGAGTATACCTCTAATTCTTTTGTAAACTTTTGCAAGAAACATGGCATAAAGAAAGAGCTCATAGTCAGCTATACACCACAACAGAATAGAGTGGCTGAAAGAAAGAACAGGACCATTGTTGAAATGGCAAGGAGCATGATGAAAGAGAAAGGTCTCCCAACTAAATTTTGGGGAGAGGATGTTGCAACAGCAGTTTACCTAATTAATAGGTGTCCTACAAAGGTAGTCCATGATAGAATTCCAATGGAAGCATGGTCATGAGGAAGATGCACCGTTGAACACCTAAGGGTGTTTGGATGTGTTGCATATGCACATGTGCCTAAAGAGAAAAGGCACAAATTAGATGATAAAGGTATGAAGTGCATCTTCATAGGGTACAACTCAAAATCAAAGGCATATAGATTGTATGACCCATTGAACAACAAGATGACTCTTTCAAGAGATGTGGAATTTCTTGAAAAGCAGTCTTAGTATGGTTCAATTGATGAGTCACCGAGCACTTCAAGTAAAGTGCCAATTATGAGTGAAGAAGATGCTAATGGACAGAAACAAGGAGCAAATAAAAGAAAAGGAAAGCATGTTCAGATAGTATTGAGCTCCTCTAGGCATGACCGAGTGTCAATGCCAAGTACCAGTGAAGATCAAGCTAGTCGGCAATGTAGCAGCAATGAAGATTTTGATCCTACACTCTCCTCCCTGTTATCAAGAAAGACCAAGAGTCTTTGGGAGATATACCAAGATGAAAGGTATGAAGATTATGATGAGAGTATTAATTTTACATTATTTTCTCATAGTGATCCAATATATTTTGAAGAAGCTATTAAGGAGAACAAATGGTGTAAGGCCATGGATGAGGAGATAGATGCTATAGAAAGGAATGAGACATTTGAGCTAACTAAATTTCCTCCAAAGAAGCATGTGATTGGAGTGAAATGGGTCTATAAGACCAAATGCAATGCTAAAGGAAAGATTGATAGGCATAAGGCAAGGCATGAGACATATGCCCCTGATGCAAGAATGGAAACCATACATGTTGTCATAGCAATTGCAACTCAGCACAAGTGGAAGGTATTTCAAATGGATGTGAAGTCCGCCTTCCTAAATGGTGTATTGAAAGAAGAAGTGTATGTGGAGCAGCCACCTAGTTATGAAGTTGCAGGTGAAGAGAATAAAGTATATAGATTAAAGAGAGCTCTTTATGGGCTCAAGCAAGCTCCATGGGCATGGTACAGTAGGATTGACTCATATTTGATGATCAATGGCTTTAGCAAAAGCAATGGTGAGATCACTCTTTACATCAAGGCAATAGATGGTAATGTATTGATTGTTGTCTTGTATGACTTAATTTTTATTGGAAATGAAAAGGCTCTAATTGGTGGGTTTAAAGAGGCCATGAAAAGTGAATTTGAAATGACAAATACTTTCTAGGCATAGAAGTAAAACAAATACATGATGGCATTTTCATCCCTCAAAAAAAATATGCAGGGCAGATCTTGGAGAGATTTAAAATGCAGAATAGTAAGGTAGCCCCCACACCAACAGTAGTAGGTTTGAAGTTGAGCAAGGAAGACTCTAGCAAGAGAGTGCATCCAAAATTATACAAGAGTATGGTTGGAAGTCTAATGTATTTGACTGCAACTCAGCCAGACCTAATGCATGTAGTAAGTCTAATTTTCAGATTTATGCAAACACCAAAGGATTCTCATTGGAAAGTGGGAAAGAGGATTTTAAGGTATGTGACAGGTACCAAGGGATTTGGAATTTTATATACTACAAATGATGATTTCAAGTTGGTTGGTTATACTGATAGTGATTGGGATGAAAGTTTAGATGATAGGAAGAGCACTTCTAGATACATGTTTCATATGGGATAGGGTGCAATTTCATGAGCATCCAAGAAGCAACCTATTGTTGCTCAATCTACAACAGAGGTTGAATACATTGCAGCAAATGCAATAGCATGTCAAGCAATTTGGCTAAGGAGGATCTTGATAGATTTGAATGAAAGGCAAGAGGATGGAACCACAATTTATTGTGACAACATCTCATCAATTGCATTGTCTAAGAATCCAATCTTCCATGGGAGAAGCAAACACATAGAGATCAAATATCACTTCATCAGAGAGTTGGTGGAGAATGGGGATATCAAGATGGAATTCTACAAGTCAAAGCAGTAGCTAGCAGATATTTTCACCAAGCCATTAGGCATTGGAACTTTTGTACACTTAAGAGAGAGTCTTTGTGTAGTTGATTTGGATCAATTGTGATCCTTGCTTGTTTGGCTTGGGAAAAAGGGGGGGTGTTGGAAATTTAAATGTCAAATGCCTACAAGTTGTCCTCGAGCCCCATGCCCATCTACCCTGTCAGGTCACTACAGGCATCCATGAATGACAGGCATTTATTTTTTGTAGGCGAGAATTTTCAAATCAAAAAAAGAGGGGGAAAATGGAATGTGACAAAAAGGAATCTTTTTTCATTCATTTGTAGAGTTCAAGCAGATCAAGCAGATCAGAAGTTGCAGAGGAGAGCAAAGAAGAAGAAGGAAGAAGAAAAGAAGTTTGTGCCTGCAGTTGCACGTGTTTCCCCTATTCTATCAGTAAGTTGTTGTTTGAATTTGTCCTGTTGAAGCAGTGATTTCTCTAGGCACCATTGTATGCAGCCATTGGAGTTGCAGGTTTAAAGTTTATTGAAGTTTGAAGTTTTACCAATTTAGGGTTGTTTTAGGGTTTTCTAGTTGAAGTCAAATGCTCCCAGATTTTGTAATAGTTTAAATCAAAGATTGAATAGAAGGCAAGTAGGCATACTTGAATCCATTGCTCTTCTCTTATATGTTGTATTTGAGTAATTTTTTTGAAAGCTTAAAGCTTTGGCCCTCTGGTTTTAATGGTGAAAGCATTCACATTGGAATTTCTTAAGTTATAATTTTTCAGTTGAATAGAACACTCGACATCTTCTTTCTCAGTTGGAGCCGAGCTCACTTGGCATCCATTGTTGCCAAGCATTTCCTTTGGAGCCGAGCTTACTTGGCATCCATTTTTGTTGAGTATTATTTCTTTGAGTGCCGAGCTAACTCAACACCTGTTGCCTATCACTCGGCACCATCAAGTGCTGAGCAACTTGCCACTCAACACAATCAAGTGTCAAGCAATTTGTCACTCAATACCTTCAAGTGTTGAGTAAAACTGGCACTCGACACCTTCATGTGCCGAGCAACTTTTAAGTGGTGAGTAAAATTTTTAGGTTTAGGGTTGTGAGTATTAAATTAAATTTTAATATATTTCTCACAATAATAAGGGAATCAAAAGCCACTAAATAGGGTCAAATTCTATATGTGTTGTTTGAAGTTCCTCAAAACCCAAAGTCACCTACATATAAGAAGAAATGAATGAGGAAGAAAATTTCACATGCACTAGAATCCATGTACAGTGGCTCCATCTCCAATATTTCTCTAAGCTCATCAAGGAAAATAAATGATTTAGATGTAGAAATAAACAAGGAAATCTTGATAGAGATAAATTTTAAGAAATAATTGAAGCAAATAATCAGAAACATAAACAAATAGATAATCCATATGGTAGCTATTTGAAAAGTTTTTATTTATTAATATATAGAATGTAGGTTAACATTAAGATTTACTAAAACAATAAAATATAAATTTGTAATATAATCTCTTGAATGTATGAATTATTTAGGGAAATGAAAGTTTTACTTTCTTTTACATAATTCCTCTTATACAAATGGAGATGATTCTTAGATTGAAAGAATACATGGAAGTGGAAATATATTAATTTAGTACATGTATAAAAATATATTTTAAAACTCTTAGTTCTAAATTAGAAAATAAACATTTAGTTCTACCTTATGTAGGTGTTAAACTAATAAAATTCAGTTCTACAAAGAGTCTACCAATGTGCGTAGAGCTCTTTATACTTAATTGCATATAATAAATTATATTTTCTTTTAATTTTCATAAAATACATGTTGAATAGATGAATATATTTTAGGTACTTTATGTGTTTTAATAGTGTATGCTCTAAAAATAAATATAACTTAGCTAGACAAGGGGCTTTATTTTTTTTATATAACTCTTACTCATTTGTCTCATGATACAAGACAATTAAATTAATATTTTTTCCTATGTAATGTTTGAGTTTCAAATCAATCATAATAGATTTGAATTTCATTAAACATCACAATATCAAATAATTTCAAATTATTAAATTTTATATTAGAGATCACAGATTGTAAATGATGTTAGTGGTTTTCTTATTTAGATTTAACATTTATTTTGGTTTTTAAGGTTATGGCTAATGCTTGATAAACTATCCAAATAATAGATCTTTCAAGTAGATATCTTCAATACAATCAAAAAGTGGCACCTACTATTGTGGGATCACCCAATGACTTGTACAAACAACAACCTCACACCAAATTAATAGATTGAGTTTGACCAAGCAATACATTTGTTTGTTAGAAATGTATAAGTATCACCACAACAAATTTTTTTTAAAAGAACTAAATGTACAAATTGCAATACTACAATAAATTTATATTGTAGTCTTGAGTAATCTATTGATGATGACCAATGATCCAGAGAGGTTTTATTATGTAAACTTCAACATGTTATCTTTACAACAAACCTTTGAATCACAACTAGTCTTGTTAATGTATCTTTTAGGATAGGTATAAGATATAGTGTATCCAATAAACTCTAAATTTCCTTAGTTGCCTTCATATGTTAAAGTAGAGTTCAATAGCTACAATGGTCCATGTTGAGATCCTAGATACCTAAAAATCTTTTCAATCCAACCCATATCTCGAGGAAATCATACACAATTGGCTCTCACCATAGACCAGGCTATCACTATACAAAAATTAGAAGGCCTTACCCTAGATAGAGGTACAATTTATATAGGTAGAACTAAAAGACAAGGCCTCGCCTTCACAACAATCTCTAGAGTCAAATCCATCTAACTTAATATAAATCCTTACTTATATTTTGAACACTTTTTTAAGATGCAAAAAAAGACCCATACACTATTATTAGAAAGAAAGAAGAAACATGTATGTACTTGATCTCTCCTACCAACCACATCTATAAAGCTACTTCTACCAAAAAATTTAATGTTTGACATTCTAATACTATACCTATTTCATTTATTACATTCTTTTTTCACTTGCTAAGTAATCCATTACTCTTTTCTATAGAATGACATTTGTTGAATTCAAAAACATGTTCACTCAAAAAAATAAAGTGGACAAGTTCATGTATGTTAAGTGACCTTTTCGATGATTTTAAACCCTAGTTCTAGATTTTAAACCATTTACTCATATTCACTTCTTATCAATTAACATCATTTCCCTTTTACTTGTAGGTTTTTTCGCGTTGACCATGAATAGGACCCAAATAGTGTTTATATTTATACACAAAAGAATATATTTAAAAAATTGTACAATTCAAACCAACTCTTTAATTGGGATATCACATAGTAAGTAAAATTTTAGAGTTGTACAATTTTATAATCCCCAAAGAGGGTATTAGTGTGTTTATGACTCAATTCCATATAACAACTAAATTTTATGCTACCAATTTTAAATCCTTCCTTTAATTTGACATCTCTCTAATTTTGATTTTAGAGAAAAAAATCTATCGGTGTACCCCTTGCACCTCTTTTTGATGCGCTATGTGAAATTGACAAAAAGGGGTCAAAAAGAAAGTTTGGATCCCTTTGATCCATATTCTATTTTTTTTCTATTGTGCATTATGTTATTCCAATAGAAAACATGATTTTCAAGCTACTGGAAGTTAGTAAACACTATTTGAAGACTTTTTGAAGTTAGAAAACACCAATCATTGGATACGCTATTCGAAGGATTTTTGAATATTCTTTCTATAGAAAAGGTTAGTGCAGTCATTTTTAAATATTGTTTGTTGATATATAGAGACAAATTTGATTATAATTTTACATGTGTTTTGAATTCATTAAAATTTGTATGTTTGAGTGAATTGTTATTTGGAAATGGTTAGAAATTTGGCAAGTTGTTCGATATATATTGTGTATTCATTGAAATAATTGTAATTTTTATATTTATTAGAATGATTTTTAATTTACAAATTGTAAGTAATTCAAATGAATTTTTATACAAAACCAAGGATGTACATGGAGAAAATGGATATCAGGGCTGACCAGAACACAATTAGTGATGACTTGGTGCCTCTGAAGATTGCCATTGTTGGCTCATTAAGGCTATATCAAATAATAATTTATTTACAATGGTCATTGAATTTATTCACAAGATCTCACCACCTAATATTGTGTACTACAAATTCCTCATTGAGACTCTAGAAAAGATTGATAAGGTAAATCTTATGAAGAATAAGTTGCGCCTACTGCACCAACAAGGAGTGGTCCTGATTATTAATGGCATTGCAGTGTGGCAACAAGTTTTGATAGCAAGGAATTGTTTGATAATGATTCCCAAGTTCTTAAAGATTTCACATCAACCATACAAAAGGGAAAAAACATTCTTTAATTATTTATTAGTCAAATGAAGGCATTGTTAGAATTTACAAGGAATATGAATACAATTAGAATGAGATATTTTGTAGAGCACCTTTTCATGAACTATCTTCAAGATTGATAGGAAAATCATTGATAATAGAAAAAAATTGTGTTCTACGTCTAATATTGACTCTCCAATTTTTTATTGAGAGGCTTGATGACCATGTAACAATAAAAATATGGTATCATTAAGGACTTTTACTAAGTTTCACAAAGACAAAATTTGAAGTAGATTTCTTCAAAGTCCAAGGAATTCATGCTTGCAAGAAGACAAATTGTTACTTCTATAAATCTAATCATGTCATCCTTTTTATGATTTTGTGATTAGAATTATTTATTCATGCTAACAGAATTATGTGCTTTGTGCTCTCAACTACTTAGGTGATGCAATGATGGTTATAAGAGCAAAGGATGTAGATGAAGAAAGAGATTCCCTTTATAAAATCCCAATTTGAAAGTGATGATTTTCTTTTTTTTTTTTTTTTTTTTTGTAAAAGTTACTTATGTCACTTCATGTAATTAAGTTAGTATTTGGGATCTAACTTTTAAGGTAACTCCTAACATTTCTTCAAATGGTAGATACTTTAAGTGGTTGTCTCAAGTAACTAGCAAGTAGTTATCTTGAGTAGTTATCCCAAGTAGAAACCTAAAGTAACCACCTTAGGTAGTAAGCCTAAGTAGTTGCAAAAAGTAGTTAGGTGGTTACTAGATAGTTATTCAAGGAAAGTCTATATTAATACAAGCTTATTCACAATATAAGGGGAGGACATTTTTGCAAAGTGGATGCTATGGAGAAATTTCTTTATATATTTTTGGATTTACAACTTGTACAAAAGTGTCTTTAGATATGTATATCTTCAAAAAGACAATGCAAAAAGCATTTAATCTTATGTCTAAAATGTATTCATGAGTTGTTATTACTAGGTTTTCATATATTGATGGAATTCAAGGTCTTTTTAATTTATGTAATTGGTTTGAAAAAATGCATTTATTTCTTGATATCTTGATGTAATTATATTAGAATGACCTATCTTTTCTTATGTCAAGGTTTATTATCCTTATTATCCTTTGAAGGTGTTCAGAGTGCATGAATCCTAGTGGTTTAGTCCTAGAAATGTTGAATCAAGTCTAAGTTTAAAGTCTTGAAACCTTTTTACATGTTTTGCTTTAATTGGCCTAGTTGAGAGCAAGTGCCCTAGAGCCATATTTTGATCCAAGTTTGCCAAGAGCCCTAGGAAGATGTAAGGACCTTAGGAGAGTGGATTCCAGTTGGCTAAGTAAAGGTCATCATTTGGCAAAGGCTAGCAACCAAGACATCATCCTAAACTAGGTTTGGGTACCCTTAGAGGTTTAAGAACCAAGTGGCAAAAGTAGGTTGTGTGCTTTGCATCAATGAGGGTAATTAGACCTAGGTGTGATAGCTAGGGTATAGGAAGTCACAATGTAGTTGTGTTGGGTCAATATAGACTCATTTGAATCATTAACATTCTTTTTAGGAACTAAAATGTAAAAAATGAATTAAAAGTACAAAAGTTGCTTTGCAACTTTTTGCATAAATAAGAAAAAATGCTTCTAATCTTTCCTCCAATGGTCAAAACCTTTCAAATATGGTTGGATCAGTTCTGGAAGACCTTCATATAGACCTTTCAGGTAGGTGGAGGGTACAATGTACATTTTTGGCATTGAAATCAATAGAAAGAACCTTATTTTTTGCATTCTAGGTTATTTTTCTACATGGTATGGTCATGTACAAATGATTAGGGATCTATGCTTAGTATAATTTGATAGATATTTGAATCACCTTTCTAATGCAATTGATTTGAGGACTTCAAATGCTGTAGAACTCAAGTTATTCCTATTTTAGCGTCGACACTCTGAAATTCAAGGGTTTCAAGGGTTTTGATTGAAATCAAGATATAATGTGAGATTCCACCATTAGAAAATTATGGAATTTGGTGGAATCCTTTTATTTTTAATATACTTTAAGATTTTTTAGGTTTCAGGTGATTATATGTAGGGAGAAGGAAGAAACGTGATGCCCTAGATGCATATATCTTGTATGCATCAATACACAAACCTAATGTCCTAGCAATTTAAGGCCTCAAAATTCCATATTATGGTATGTAACTTGGTAATAAGTATATTTGGGTTATTCCTCAACATATCCAATTGGTCTCATGTTCTTAGCACATGTTTAAATGGCACCTCCTTTGTAAATATGGCCTAATTAGCCCTTGTGTCCAAATGTTGTCCCCACGGGTTTTGACAATTTGCTTGCTAATGGGATCTCTCCACTTTGGAATCTAATAGTACATCAAAAATAGGGAGTAATCTTTGTGTTAGTATTTTCTTTTCATGCTAAGTGTACAAGTTGCAAACCTAAATGTCATTCCTTTGGCTACTAGGAATCCAAGAGGTTAATGAAGGTAATATGTCCTTTTCTTAGTTTGGGATCTTCAATTCTAGTCGATATGCCTATTCTAATGTAAGAACATCATTTCTTGAGTCTAAGTTCTTGATTCCATTTCTAGTGTAGGTTTCTTGTATTAAGCAATATATGTTGTCAAGGTGCAAGTTGTATGCCTAAAATGTGGGCACACTTCTATGAGTCATTACATTCAAGATTTCTCAAAAATGAGGTCTTGAATGGCGACTCATAGCTCCCTATTCATGGAGTGTAGGGGTTTGTAATGGAGGCTCTCAGTCTAACCTAGTTTGTGCCCATACAAGTACACCACGAAACAAGAGATTCAATTATCTAATATGCATGCAAATGGAAATGAAAAACTAATCTAAATGATAACAATGCAAAACAATGCAAGAAATGAAATCTAATCTATGAAAAGAAATAACAATGCATATCTAATCTATGAAAGCAAGATCTAATCTATCAATGCAAGATCTAAGCTAACATGAAAATCAAAGTATGGATCATGATGATGGAAGCCATGCATGCAAGAGAGAATGATACAAGAAGATAGAAGTTCTCCACAAAAGCTTTAATATTCAAAACTCCTTCAAAAATCATTCTCCAAACCAGCAACATAACAATAGCATAATAATGGGTCTCTCCAAAATGAGGAGAGGACTCTCCCTTATAAAGAAAATTGGATGATCTAGATTGAAAGGAAAAAGATTTAATCAAGGGTAGAGAAATAATGATCCATGTGAACTAAAGATCCACCAATGAGAAAAGTGGAGTGGTTGAGAAGAAAGTGGAGAAAGGATGAAGATAAGTCCCATATTAAGTGTAGATAAAAGATTTATTTAATTTTTTATTTGTTTTAACTCCTTTTTCATCAAAAAGAGATTTAAGTGGGATATTTTATTTAATTAAAAGGGAGCAAGTTCTTTTAATTTAAATAGGAAATATTTAATCAAATTAAAAGAGGGGTTTTTCTCTTAATTAATTAAATGTAGATGAAATATTTAATTAAAAGAGAGGTTTTCTTTAATTAAATAGAGACTTATTTTATTTAATTAAAAGAGAGCAAGTTCTTTTAATTAAATAAAAAATATTTAATTAAATTAAAAGAGAGGTTTTCTTTTAATTAAACGGGGACTTATTTTATTTAATTAAAAGAGAGCAAGTTCTTTTAATTAAATAAGGAATATTTAATTAAATTAAAAGAGACATTTTTCTCTTAATTAATTAAATGTGAATGAACTATTTAATTGAAAGAGAGGTTTTCTTTTAATTAAACGGGGACTTATTTTATTTAATTAAAAGAGAGCAAGTTCTTTTAATTAAATAAGACTTAGGACAAAATGATCAACCTTAGAAATAAAACAAATTGAATTTGATCAAGGAAATTGATTTGAATTGATTTAATAAAATATTACACACCATTGATTTAGGAAATTTGATAAATTGATAAATTGAATAATGGGGGCCCATAGTCTAGGCAACCATTTTAGGGTGCATACATTTGCCCCTCTTTGACTAATGTGTGATCGATTTGGGGACACATGTAGTCAAAGAAAGAAATTGAAGTGTGAGGTCGATTTGGGATCACAAAACAACCCAAATATGTGGTCGAATTGGGAACACAATAGGACAAAGAATACAAATAAAATTTGACTTAAAAAAGTCAAGGATAAAATTGATAAAACTAAATGAAAGATTGAATTTGATAATTACTACCCCCTCGTGATCGAAATCGAAATGAGATAGAGGAGAAACAACAAATTGCTAAATTTGATCAAATCAAACAAAAGATAAGGTTCTTGATGTAAGATGAAAGATATAAAAATCATAGAACCAAGGTAGATCATCAAGCATGAAATATTATGCCCCAAAGGTGATTTAGAAGAAAAGAAGTGTGGAAAAAGAAAATGGGAGATAGAAGTTTGGAAAATATGGAAAGAAACAGAAAGTAGAAAAGAAAAGTCCCCAAAATCAATCAACTATTTAAAATAGAAATTTCAATTGAGATCATGAAAGAAGATAAGGAAATGAAGATCAAAACATGACCATAGTTGATTAAAAGTCCACAATAAAGATGGAGGGAGAACCCTCTCAAACTCATAATGCAGCCTAAAAATGCAAACTAACATGAAGTCTAATAATGCAAGCTACATGAAAATGCAAAGGTGTACTTGCAAAAGAGCAACTGTAACATAGGATTTTTGTGTTCATCATTCATTAAATAATGTAAAAGAACTTATTTTCATTATTGGGCCATTATTAATGGACATCAAAAATCACACAATCATCACTAGTCACAAGTGCAACTATGAAGATATGAATGTAATTTATATCGGATTGGAATGTGGAAAGATTCTAACATAAGAATCAAAGACATAAAGGTCAAGATGACTTTGACGTTAGCTTACCCAATTTAATGTAGCAAAACCATGCTCGCATCAAGGCATAGATGCCAAGATGACCATAAGAATGGTTGTGCAAAAATAATCAAGGATGATGCCTCAAATCTCCTAAGTATTTCAAGGGACAACAAGAGACACTCTAGAGTTTCAAGACCACACCCGCAAGCTAAAAAAAAATAAAAATGTCCCATGCCCTAAGTCCTCTAGTGATGCATCATGGAGAGACTTATCAAACAAGGACACTCAACAAAAATCAACAATAGTCAGCACACAAAGAAAAAAATCGTGACATAAGTCAAGCATTAAGTGTTGCGTTTAAAATTTAAGTGTGTTAACTAATACTGATTTTGGAAGATAAGGATCAAATGCTTGCAAGAAGGGAAGATCACATGATGATACTGGGTAAGACCAAACCAATAAGTGTTGAAAAAAACTCAATGTCAAAGGTTGTATTGAAAAATACAATTGGAATGGTGTTGAAAAACACCATTTGTGAGGTGTCCTAAAGACTAACACATCCAAGAGACCAAAGCTATCATAGTTATGCCCCCTAGAAAAAGACCAATTCCAAACCAAGGAAACAAGGACAAGGCATGATGGAGAAAGGCTAAGTGTCAAGGACATGCACTAAGAAATAGGGGTATAAAGGCCTCAAGTAGTGCCTTTTTTCAGGTTTTCACCACTTGGGTTCTTCTTTTTATTCAAGACTTTTTATAATTTTTTTGTATTTTTGCTACCAAGGTGCCTGTTTCCAAGTTTTCACCAAGGCACTTTTTCTATTTTTTTTTTATTCGTGAATTTTTTGATTTTTTTTTTGTATTTTTGGAATATATGATTTTTTTTGGTGATACATCAAAGTGCCTATTGCTAGGTTGTCACTAAGATGATCATTTTTTTCAGGACATTTTTCAATTTTTAGACTTTTTTATGATATATCATTTTTTTAGATTTTTGAAATATATCAATTTTATTTTTATTTTTTCAAGATCAATAAATATATACAAAGATGCCTCTAGACAGAATGGGCATTATGGATAGAACTTCTTCAAGTGCAAGACATTTATAGGATCAGGGAGCTACTCTCCCTCTGTTGTAGATAGTAAATAAGCACCAGAACCAAAAGTTGTTGTGATAATGTAAGGTCCAAGCCAATTAGGTTCAAACTTACCCTTTTGATCTCTATTTTATTGATTCTTATGATTCACACATAGGACAAGATCTCCCACTTGGAACTCTCTAGGGTGAACCTTTTTGTTAAATGCTTTTGACATACGCTTTTGATAGACCCCCATATGGTCAAATGATGCTTGTCATTTCTCATCTAGAGGTTCTAACTCTTGAAGTCTCATGGCACGGTAGTCTTCATCTGAAACTAGACCTTTGAGAGAAACTCTAAGTGAAGGAATCTCAACCTCTAAAGGTAACACTACTTCAGCACCATATGTAAGGCAAAAAGGAGTAGCCCCAGTAGGAGTGTGAATACTCATTCTATAGGCCCACAAAGCTGGATTTATTTGTAAATTCCAATCTCTACCATTCTTATGAACTATTCTATGCAAGATTTTAAGAATGGTTTTGTTTGATGCTTCTGCTTGATCATTTCCTTGTGGGAAATAAATAGAGGACCAATATTGTTTTATCTTGAACTTCTTACAGAGTTGCTTAAGGTCCTTATTTTTAAACTGACCTCCATTATCAGTGATAATCTCAGAAGGCACTCCATATCTATAGATAATATGATTCAAAATAAATAGAGAAACTACCTTACCCGAGGCAACAAAAAGTGGGACAACTTCTACCCATTTAGTGAAATAATCAGTGGCAGTGATAATAAACTTGTGTCGACATGATGAGTTGGGATGAATTTTTCCAACAAGATCAAAGGCCCAACACTAAAATAGCCAATGAGAAATAGAAGGAATGAGCTCCCTACCTGGAGTATGTATCAGGTTACCATGTTTTTGACATTTTTCACATGACTTTACAAAAGCTACTGCATCAATCTACATTGTGGGCCAATAGTATCCTGCCCTAAGCAATCTTCAAGCCATGGAAAGACCATTAGAATGTCCCCCACAAATACCCTCATGGATGTCAACTAACGCTTGATTAGATTCATCCTTTTCTAAGAATCTAAGAAGTGTTACATATAGACCCTTCCTATAAAAATCACAAGAGATAAGGGAATGATGAGAGGCATTTCAAATAAGATTTCTATGTTTAGATTGATTAAAGGTTTCAAGTATAATTCCATCATGAATGTATGAGTAAATGACACCTTAACGAGATGAGTCATGACCAACAAGGGTAAAAATAACATGGCTTTATTGGGAATCATAGATAGGGTGATGTAGCTCTTCCACCAGGAATTCAAATCTTGATTTCATGTTGCTCTAATTGAAGAAGTGAAGCAAGTGTAGCCATAGCATCAGTTGCCTTATTTTCTATTCGAGTAATTTGTTGAAATGAGACAAATGTGAAGAACAGTCTCAAGGAATCCACCATTTTCTTGTAAGGTACCAATTTATCATTTTTTGTTAGACAATCATCATTGACTTGGTTGATTATCAGCTTTGAATCTCCATAGATGTGTAACTCTATAATTCTCCATTCTATGGCCATCTTAAGTCCATTTGTTAAAGCTTCATATTCAACAATATTGTTTGTACATGGAAATAATAACTTGTAAGATTTAGGAATTGTGTACCCATGAGGAGAAACAAACAACACACCAGCTCCTAAACCATTTTGCATATAGGACCCATCAAAGAACATATTCCATGTTCTTTTAGTCATATACATGAGGTGCTCATCTAGAAAATCAACTTGAATAGGTGCATCATCTTGTAGTGGGAAATCAGCCAATTGATTTGCTATAACTTGTCCTTTGATTGCTTTATGCTCAATGTACTCTATGTCAAACTCTGAAAGAATCATCATCCATTTAGCAAGTCTACCTATGAGGGCAGCCTTACATAGTAAGTACTTGAGTGGATCTATTTTTTCTATGAGGTGTATAGTGTGTGCAAGCATACAATGTCACAACTTTTGGGAAGCAAACACAACTGCGAGGCAAGCTTTCTCAATACTAGTGTAATTAACCTCATATGAAACAAGAGTATGACTAATGTAATATATTGCTCTTTCTTTCCCATGTTCATCAAGTTCAGCTAATAATGCCCCCAAGGAAGATTCTGTTGTTGAAATGTATAGGATAAGTGGTTTCCTTGGGATAGGAGGCATTAAAATAGGAGGATTTGCCAAGTATTTCTTGATCTGGTCCATGCTCTATTGACATTCAACATTCCATATACATTTGACTTCTTTATGTAAGTTTTTGTTGAAAGGTTGAGCTCTATCTGCCAACTGTGAAATAAACCTCCTTATAGATTGAAGACGTCCTTGAAGACTCCTCATTTGACTAATGTTTTTAGGAGGTGGCATATCCACAATTGCTTGAACCTTTTTAGGATCCACCTCTATCCCTTTTGCTGAAATAATGAATCCTAGTACTTTGCCAGAGGTGACTCCAAATGCACACTTTTTAGGATTTAACCTTAGTTGAAGTTGTTCAATATGATCTAGAATGACTTCTAAATCATCTAAGCATGTATCTCTTTTCTTAGACTTGGCCAAGGTGTCATCCACATAATCTTCCATGTTTTTATGCATCATATCATGAAAAATAGTTGTCATAGCTCATTGATTGGTAGCTCCTACATTTTTTAATCCAAAAGGCATAACATTCCAACTATAGGTACCCCATGGACAAGTAAATGCAATCTTTTCTTGGTCTTCAGGAGCTATCTTAATTTGATTATATCTAGAAAAACCATCCATTAAGGAATAAATCTCATAACCTGCGGTCATATCCACTATCATGTCTATATTAGGAAGTGGAAAATCATCCTTTGGGCATGCTTTATTAACATCTCTAAAATTTGTGCAAACTCGAATGGTTTTGTCATGTTTTGAAACTAGTACAATGTTTGATATCCATTCAGCATAGGCAATAGCTCTTATGAATTTTGCACCAAGAAGTTTCTCTAATTCTGCCTTGACTAAGAGAGCTATGTGAGGATGCATTTTTCTCAATTTTTACTTAACTAGTTTAACACCTGGAGCTATGAATAAGTGATGCATAATAAGATTAGTGTCCAAACCTAGCATATCTAAATAATTCCATGCAAAATTAATCTTCTTTTCCTATAAGAATTTAGTATAGGCTTCTTTTTCTTGTGATGAGAAAGACTAAGCCAAATGTACCATTTGCAGAGCTTCATCCGTACCCAAATTGACTGCTTGTGTTGGTTCAACAAGTACTGAAGATCTATCTTGAAAACAAATAGGAAGAGAATCAAGTACCTCATCCTTAGGTTCCTCAGAGAGGTTTTCACCCTTGGATACGTCCTTTCCTTTAACTTTTTTTTTGGTTTTGACACCGCCACATAGTGGTTTTCGCCATCAAAACTCCTTTTCTTTTTCTTTTCTTTTCTCTTTATTTGGTGACTAAGGTACTTGATATCTAGCTCTGCCATACTAGTAGCTAGTTCACTGGTGGAAGAGACTATAGGTTTAATGGCATTCAAATAACCGGCTATTTCATAGTCATTTTGAAATGTTAAGATTTTTGGTTCTTGGTTGCGTTGGGAACAATCAATTAGGTCAGGATGAACAAGGGATAAATCAATGACAGGTTCAAGATTGTGAATATGGATGATATCTCTAGTGATTGAAGATTCAAGGTCTGTCAAGTAACTTCCTAAACTATCCAAATCAAGATTCATCCTCAAAAGTGAAGAATCATCCACTAAGGCAACATGTGAGTTCAAATCCTCTAGTCCTACACGTGACTCATTAAATAACTCAGGTTGAGAACTATATGTATGAACAACATCAACATCCATATCAACTGTGGAAGATTCTGAGAAAGAATCCCATTAATACTCATTGGAATCTATTTCAAAATCTCGACTAGGATGCTTACACCATGAATGCTTGGGATGTTTGGATGTGGAAGCTTCAATACTATCAAGAGTCACACTTTCTTGTTCTAAATTGGCAACTGTCTCATGAGATACTAGATTATCTAAATCTCCCCAAAGGAGATTAGTAGAAGGGACCCAATCTTCACACATATCTTGTTGGTTTTTTGAATTAGGTATGTATTCTTGTTCTTCTTCACTATCTGACTTATCAAGGATAGAAGCAACATTCTTACTATAATCCACATACCCGAGGCTGACTGACTTCTAAGACTTGCATCCAAAAAGTTGATGATCAAGGGGTTCAGCTCTAGCATCCAATCTATTACTAAGAGGACCATGTCTAGGATAACCCGTTTTCTTAACAAAAGAATACCCTCTTCCATAAGAATTAGGTGAAGGAGTGAAATCTTCATTGTGCATATACTTCTCTTCTCTATAAATCCAATCTTTAACAACCACATCTTCTTTCTCATCTTGAATAGGCACTGATGACTGTACAAGTGTGTCAAATAATGTCATAGTTGAACAGGAAGGTTTCTTCTTTTGTGAAGGTTTACCATAAGACCTAGGTGAAATTGGTAATGCAGTGAGGGAGTTAAGTTGATATCTCATCATGCCAAGGTCTATGGACTTAAACTTGTTCTTGCAATCAGCTAAAACTGCATTAAAATCATTTGCTTGTCTATTAAGGGGAACATGAGCACTTGCTGAAATCAAGTTCATAGACAAAGTGTTATCCCTAGGAATACATATCTCTGTTCCATTTTAAGGAAACTTAACACACTGATGATAAGTAGATGGTACTACTTGCATATCATGAATCCATGGTCTACCAAGAAAAATGTTGTATACAACAGGTCCAACATCAACTATTTGGAATAAAACATCTTTTTCCACAGGGCCAATCCTAACAAGAAGGATAGTCAACCCCTTTGAACTTCTCTCTGCCTCATCATAAGCTTTGATAGTAATCTTTCTTTTGCTATCAATAACATGTTTAGAATAACCCAATGTCTTTAAAAGACTCAAAGAAAAAATATTAAGCCCAACACCACCATCTATCAACACACGCCTAACATGGGTCCTATGCATCACAACCTCAATATGAAGGGAAAGATTGTGTGGATGGCTCAAAGATTTATCATCTTCCTCTGAAAAGGAAAGATAATGATGTCTTGCAATATGATTAACCATGTTTTGGAATTGATCAATATCTAAATTATTGGGGATGTTAGCCATGTGCAAAGCATCCTCTAGAACCTGCTTGTGTCTCAGAGATAGCTCTAAAAGCTCAAAGATTGAAATCTAAGTAGGAGTTCTTTGCAATTGATCACAAGATTATAATTTGACTTGGGATTAACCACTGGTTTTGAAGGAACATTCTTGTATTGCACTTGTTTTTTCTTACTTGGTTGGTTTGAACTAGGTCCTTTAATAACAAGGGGACCTTGACTTCACGTAACAACATTGAGACTTTGGGAAGACACTTGCTTAGGTTTACTTGACTGGTTTGAATTGGGTCCTCTAATGACAAGGGGACCTTGAGATGAATAATTAAAATTGATTTTTTTTTATGAAAGTGAATGGACAAGAGATTACTAAGACTCTCCAAGTGTAATATCAAAGGATCCAAGTATATATCTTTCTCAACAAGGACGGTTTCTAACTCACCAACTCCAAACAAGGTCTCTTGTGAAATCAATGATTACTAATTCAAGAGGTCAAAGAAAAATAACCTAAGGTGCAAAAAGGCTTCTAACAATGGGGTAAGTAGCCTAATCCAAATAGGATCAACCTAGGGAGATAAGAAATAATGGGACAACAAAGTTATTCGATCGTAAAGTCTCAGCTCAAGAACTCAGATTTTGTTCATTTTAAATATCCAACTAGATGTATCAATAGATTCTTTATCATGAACCAAGCACACAAGATAGAAAATAGGGATTTCAAGAAAATAGTCTTCAAACAATGAGCAAGGGGCAAAGCAACCTTGCGCATGAACAAGTATAGTGACTTAGTATTTCTACTCCTTAAAGGTTCTACTTGTGTATGTTCTTGAAAATGTTTTAGCAGGCACTTAGAACACAACAACACCTTATCAAGTTGTTTGCAAGGATATACGTGGCTTTCTAAAAGGAGTCCTCTATATATGCAAGGTACGTGAAGCCCAAATCTATAGATGAGAAGAATCCAAAATCAAACAGCCGGGGGGAGACGGTAACCCAAATCTCCTCCTTCACTTCTCAAAGGTATAAAGTTCTTTAAGGCTTAGCCAAGAGTGATATCAAACTCAATTCCCAAGAGAGGTGTCTTTGGATTCACCTCCCGATATTTATACTCCGCTGGAACATAGGAGTTGAGGTCATCCCAAGGGGTGATGAAATCCCCAAATAGGCCTCCTAGAAATAAAAACTAAGTAATTCACTATCAAAAGTATTCAGAGCATAAAGATGGAACACTTAACTCTTCAAGTAAATGTAAAGTGAGTCCAAAAGTGGAACATTTAACCCTTTAAGAAAATGTGAAGCGAGTCCAAAAGTGGAATAATTAACCCTTCAAGAGAATGTGAAGCAAGTCCAAAAGTGGAACATTTAACACTTCACACAAACTCAAAGTGAGTCCAAAAGTGGAACATTTAACTCTTCACACCAACTCAAAGTGAGTCCACAACTTAGAAAACAAGCGAGTTCCAAAAAGCACAAAAGGGTTGCCTAGTGGAGCAATTAACGCTTCTTTCCTGTAGACCCCTCCCCCTTAATGTGGCACTAATCTTGCAACCACGGGACGGAATTGAGGGGTTGGCAGATTAGTGAGTCCAATAACCCAAAATAGAAATCTAGATCAATCATAAGTAATCTAAGACTGCTAATCAATACTACTCACAAATGAAAAAGGGTTGAACAATGGAATATTTAACTTTCCAAGTGAACATAGAGTGAGTCCACAAAGTGGTGCATTCAACTCCCTATGTAAGCAAGGAATGAATCCATGCCCTCAATCACTTAATGAGATATTTGATATTGGAACCAAGAATTGCTTCAGGTTTAAACACAATCATTCACTTGCACAAACTTGTATGAAATAAAATCTATGTTCATTCATTTCCCATTAAGAGCATCAATTGAAATGTGTTTTATGAAAGCATGTAAAACACTCAAGCCAAACACATGAGTGGTTTAATTTTAATCCAAAATTGAAATTTTTTAGAGTTCAAACAAAATACCTAATAATCCTTGCAACGCATCTTTTCTTTGTTGTACCTTTCATTTACGCTTGATCACTCCCTCGCAACGAACAAAGCAACAAACAACACAAGCAAACACAAAATATGCAATATATGTCCAACTCATGCAAAACTAGGGTTAGATCTAAAAATCTGATTTTTAAGAGTGATAATAATCAGAAAGTAACCCAAATGAAAGCTCACATCATGCATTGATTCATTGTAAAAATTAAATGCAAGCTATTCATTAAATGCCATTTTTTTCAATTGATTTTTGACCTAGTCATAAAGATTGGATCTACATGATATGAATTCGGATCCAAAACTCAAAATATAGAAAAGTGACCCCTATCAAGAATTAGAGAGCTTTCTAAAAATGCAAAAAATTTGAAAAGATTTTTAATTTGTGCCCTAGGGAGTCATTTTGTCAAAACAAACTAGTTTTTCAAAATCAAATTATTGACCCCTAATATGACCTCTAAAATTGAAACACAAAGAACCAACTCTATCTAAAATTCTAAGATCTTTTCAAAAATGTAAATTTTTCTAAAAAATATGTTAATTTACTCCCGAAAATAATTTTTCATGAAAAATCATAAAATATCAAAAATGTTTCAGAAAAATCTAAAAAATGGATCAAATCTTCTTTGATGCATCAAAATATTTTTTAAAAAAAATTAGATCAAAATACATAGTCAGTTGAAAGATATGATCAAATATTTCAAATCTAGGCTTTCTTTGAGTCTCAAATTATTGACCCCTGATATGACCTCTAAAATTGAAACATAAAGAACCAACTTTGTTTAAAATTCAGAGAGCTTTCCAAAACTATAAATATTTTTGAAAAAATGCTAATTTACTCCCGAAAATGATTTTCATAAAAAATCAATGAAAAATTATAAAATATCAAAAATATTTTATAAAAATCTAAAAATTGGACCAAAGCTTCTTTGATGCATCTAAACCTTACAAAAATAATTTTAGATCAAAATACATAGCTGGTTGAAAGATATGATCAAATCTTTCAAATCTAGGGTTTCTTTGAGTCTTCAATTATTGACCCCTAATATGACCTCTAAAATTGAAACAAAAAGAACCAAATTTGTTTAAAATTTAGAGAGCTTTCCAAAATTGTAAATTTTTCTAAAAAATATGCTAATTTTCTCCTGAAAATGTTCTTTTATGAAAAATCAAGAAAAAATCATAAAAAATCAAAAATATTTCAGAAAAATCTAAAAATTGGACCGTGGCTTCCTTGATATATTAGAACCCTGCCAAAAAAAAAAAAAAGATTAAAATATCTAGCCGTTTGAAAGATATGATCAAATCTTTCAAATCTAGCATTTTTTATTTTTCTTGAGTCTACAAACATTTCTGCATAAAATTCAACAAGCAAAGGTGGGTAGCCCCATGATGGGCACCAAAAATGTATGCCTAAAATGTGGGCACATTTCTATGAGTCATTATATTCAAGATTTCTCAAAAATGAGGTCTCAAATGGCCACTCATAGCTCCCTATTCATGGAGTGTAGGGGTTTGTAATGGAGGCCCTTAGTCTAACCTAGGTTGTGCCCATACAAGTACACTATGAAACAAGATATTTAATGATCTAATATGAATGCAAATGGAAATGAAAAAGTAATCTAAATGATAACAATGCAAGACAATGCAAAAAATGAAATCTAATCTATGAAAAGAAATAACAATGCAGATCTAATCTATGAAAGCAAGATCTAATCTATCAATGCAAGATCTAAGCTAACATGAAAATCAAAGTATGGATCATGATGATGGAAGCCATGCATGCAAGAGAGAATGAGACAAGAAGATATAAGTTCTCCACAAAAGCTTTAATATTCAAAACTCCTTCTTCAAAAATCATTCTCGAAACCTGCAACATAACAATAGCATAATAATGGGTCTCTCCAAAATGAAGAGCGGACTCTCCCTTATAAAGAAAATTGGATGATCTAGATTGAGAGGAAAAAGATTTAATCAAGGGTGGAGAAATAATTATCCATGTGAACTAAAGATCCACCAATGAGAAAAGTGGAGTGGTTGAGAAGAAAGTGGAGAAAAGATGAAGATAAGTCCCATATTAAGTGTAGATAAAAGATTTATTTAATTTTTTATTTGTTTTAACTCCTTTTTCATCAAAAAGAGATTTAAGTGGAATATTTTATTTAATTAAAAGGGAGCAAGTTCTTTTAATTTAAATAAGAAATATTTAATCAAATTAAAAGAGGGGATTTTCTCTTAATTAATTAAATATAGATAAATTATTTAATTAAAAGAGAGAAAGTTCTTTTAATTAAATATGAAATATTTAATTAAATTAAAAGAGAGGTTTTTCTCTTAATTAATTAAATGTGGATGAACTATTTAATTAAAAGAGAGGTTTTCTTTTAATTAAGTGGGGACTTATTTTATTTAATTAAAAGACAGGAAGTTCTTTTAATTAAATAAGAAATATTTAATTAAATTAAAAGAGAGGTTTTTCTCTTAATTAATTAAATGTGAATGAACTATTTAATTAAAAGAGAAGTTTTCTTTTAATTAAACAGGGACTTATTTTATTTAATTAAAAGAGAGCAAGTTCTTTTAATTAAATAAGACTTAGGATAAAATGATCAACCTTAGAAATAAAAAAAATTGAATTTGATCAAGGAAATTGATTTGAATTGATTTAATAAAATATTACACACCATTGATTTAGGAAATTTGATAAATTGATAAATTGAATAATGGGGGCCCATAGTCTAGGTGACCATTTTAGGGTGCATACACAAGTGTGGGGTCTTTAGCCTTGTTTGGGCTATCAAACCTTGTTAGGTTGTTTTTGTAGGTTGTACTCTCCCAATCTAGCTTGTTAGTACCCTACCACTTTCATCACTTAGGCCTTCTTTCTATGTCTTTGAATGCCCCTCATTATCCTCATAATTACTAATGTATATGTCGATATTTGAATCTTAACATGTGAATAGTTTGTCTTAGTTCCCATATGTAGTCAAGGTCCTTGACATCAATTACAAGTCATAAGTTACATGCATTAACAAAATACAATTGGGTATCACAAACTTTATTGCAAGTTTTCTCATGCCTAAGTGGTTGGTAGGCCTTAAGACCCAACCAATAAGTCATCCTTCTATGTTGATAGGCATGTATTGTAATCAAGTCTCTAGGAATTGATTGAAAGATCTTTAAGCATCTTCATATGTCATTTGGTTAAGTCTTGCATCCCTACAATCTATTCTTGAAGACCTAATTTCATATCACCCTCTTAACACAATCATAGTTAAGTATTTGATATCTGACTACATATCAACATGTATTGAACTTACAACTTGTAATGTAGCTCTACGACCCAACTACATATTGTATCTCTTCTACACTTGCAATCAAGTCTTTAGGGTATGATCACATATATTATTTATAGGCACTGTTAGGAAAATTGATTTAGAGCAAGATGGGCCCTTCCAAGTTCTATGAGAAAATACTTCGAACAATGTGTTTTCCCAAAGGTTTCCGAATGCTACTTTAAGGCTTAAGTTTCCCAAATCATGTAAATGACTTATCCAAAGACTTCTTATTGATATAATTCTTTTGAATAGCCTAATACACCTCAAACAACCAATTTACCAAATATCAAGAGCCTATCTCTAAGGTAAACCAATCATCTCAGCCTACTAAGCCAGCAAGCCCTAATTAACCCTCAAATATTGTTCTCTTGTATTTTTCTCCACATTTTTACATACCATCAAGAAAATAAATTGAATATTAGGATACCCAATTGGCTTCTCTATAACATATCAAAAGATGACATATTATTTTTTTGGACCAAGTCTCTGCTATTACACTATGGGCCACTTTTTAGACATAAAAACCCCTCCATTTACAAAGGAACTATATGGAATAATTATCCTCCAACAATAAAACTTGGTAAGGTATCTTAATATAATCCTGAAGTGAGTATTATTCAATTTTATTAAACCCATCAACTCTCTATATGTGCTTTTTATGAAACACTCACCAAACAAGGCCAAAAATTAGGGCCTCTTCAAATTTGACCAAGAAAACACTTCTAGGACCTGTTAGTTGATCCTAAACCATGTTTATAATAATTAATTTGACTATTTTACATAAAACCATGGAATTATTTAGGTAGATCTCCCACTGCTATACCCATGGCATCAAATTTAATACATTTTCATGCACCCAAGCACTCCAAACTTGTCGAGTTGGATGCAATAATAGTTGCATGTCTTGGGTTTAAATATTCCTTGCATGATATTTTTTGGAAAATGATATTGATGGATACAATTCAAGATGCAATAGATGTACTTTCTAAACACTATAAAGAGTGGGATATGATAGGTTATCATTTCATCTAAAATGACTTAAATGATTAAAGAACAATCTTGGCCCAAATTTTCATGAAATATATAGATACATTACATAGGCCCATATACAAAATACACTTTTCACTTTATTAGATTATGTGATTAATGGAAGATAAGTTTTAGGATCTCATATGCACAACATTCTCTTCACTTTTTGCTAGGAGTCATTGATAAACTTCCATGAATTAAAGCTGTAATGATGAGACGTCAAACTATTAGAAAATTGATTTATAATCATACAAGTTTGTTCAATATGATACCTTCCTTCACAAATAGCAATGAATGTTATCCAAAATGGCAAAGTTTGTTACTGACTTCTTTGTATTCCAAACTCCTTGGTCGTAGAAGAGAAAATAAATATTAAAAAATACATGAAATTTACAGAATCCATATTGATGGTTTCTTAATATTTTTGAATTAGACCATATGGAGATTTTTTATTACAAGGCAAAATATAAACAAGCACTAAGAAACAATGATTTTTTTTAATATGGCAAGTTGAGATGGGTTTTCTAATAATTTGAGGTATATTTATATACTTTGTGAGATCTTTATTCATATGAGAAATAATTGCACAAATGTAGAAGTCTCTAATTAGAGTTTTGAGACTAGTTGGTGGGAAAAATGGTGTGAATTACTCATATGGTGCAATTGATACAACCAAAGGGATCATCAGGTCCGAAATACACAATAGTCTAAAGATATGCATGCTAATATACACCATGATAATGATAAATAGGATTAGTAGATACAATGTTACCTCCATGATCTTAGATACTATCCCAATCTAGTGGTTTTTACAAAGTTCATAGAGACATACAAAGTTATCAAAGGGCCTCCTCAAATACATCTCAAGATTTCCTATAATTTAATGGAATGATAGACAACCATCGTAGAGTTGTCATCATACTAATAGGAAAAAGCATCAACCTCCAATTTAGGTGTTATACCAAATTTGAAATCAATAAGCCAATAGGTGCTTGCAACGTGGTCTATATTTTGGTATTCATGTTTTTTTAATCTACTTAGGCTAGAATAAACAACCCTTTGATGAGAAGTCCATGGTTGTCAAAGAAAGACACCATTTTGTATGTTTAAGGCACTTTATTCAATTTATAAGAAAAAGTTGCTCATTAGTAAAATTTAGGATAATTAATTATTTTGGTGAAGAAATCATAGGACTAATATTTTGTTAGTTGGTTTTAGGTATGTTGGAACCTTTTTCAAGTCCTAGTAGTGGAATCAAGTGAACAATGTAAAAATTGCACTTTTTGTGCAAACTTGCATTGTTGAAAGTTGTAAAAGTTGCTCAAATTTGGAACTTAGTGGGAAAAGGGTTATAACTATTAAAATATTGGTTTTAAGCATTAAAATATACATAGGAGATATATACCTCATTTGTGAGGTCTAGAGGGCATTAATATATGGATTGGAAGAAGTTGCAAAGAAAGAAATTCATTTTTTGAGTCATTTTTACTATTGTTTGCACATTGCATGAAATGCACCAAATGTTAGACTAGATGTGATGGATTTATGAGATAGAGCTTTAAATAATATTTCTTTTGCTTCTAGTCTCATCATTCTAGTTATTGCATTTTTAGTAAAACTAGGTTTTTAGGACAACATTTTCATGCACACAGCAAAAATGGGCCCTTAACTAAAAGTTCATTGGTTGTAATTTCATGCCTACTTGGGAAATGGTAATTAGTAGGGTCATTTCTAAGATTCTATGGTTTCAAGACTAGAGGATGTGTTTTGTGATTTTTCCAATCAAGCCCTAGGTCAAGTACCATGAAGGATTTGACCTCTTGTAGCATGTTGATTTGTGAATGGTAGGAGTTTGGGAATTGGTGAAGGATTGAGAATTTGAAAATAATTTATTTTAGTGTTGGAAAAACTTGTCCAAGTCATAGAAGTGGAATCAAGTGAAAATGTAAAAATTGCACTATTTGTTCAAAGTTGCATTGTTGAAAGTTGTAAAAGTTGCTCAAATTTGCAACTTAGTGCAAAAAGGGTCGTGGGATCGAACTGTCTACTCTCTTAGCTTTAGGTGGCTAGATAAACCCTAGTCCCAAGCTCATCCCATCCCATTGAGCACTTGAACCTTATCGGGCATGTAGAACTAAAACATCCCTAAGAGTCACTAAATGTCATAGGGCAGCGATCTTTGATGGGGCATATCTCAGAACTCGTGCAATGTATGGATGTGATTCTAGATTGTATAGGGCCGTGTTGTAGAGACCTACAATAACCTCTCTCACTTTTTAGAGATCTTACTCCATTTTGATTTTGTGATGCTATCTCGAGTGATGTTGAAACTCATAGTGTTAGCCAGTACAAAGTTACCAGCTGCCAAATCTCCATTATTGTTCATTGTAGGATCGAATACTATATTCTATTAGCTCTAGTGGTTGGGTAAACCCTAGCCCCAAGATCATCCTATCCCATTTAGTCCTCAATGTTCTCGGGCATGCCAAATCAAAACTTCCCTAAGCGTTACTAAATGTCATAGGGTAGTGCTCTTTGATGGGGCATATCTCAAAACTTGTGCAAAGTATGGATGCGATTCTAGGTCCTATAGGACTATGTTGTAGAGATGTACAATAACCTCTGTCACTTTTTGGATATATTACTCCATTTTGATTTTGTGATGCCATCTCAGGTGATGCTGAAACTCATATTGTTGGCTAGTACAAAATTACCAACTATCAAATCTCCTCACCATTTGTCGTGGGATCAAACCATTTGTTTCATTAGCTCTGAGTGGCTAAGTAAACTCTAGTCCCAAGCTCATCCCATACTATTGAGCACTCAAACAGTCTCGAGCATCCCCAACAAAAATGTTCCTCAGGGTTACTAAATGCCATGGGGCAGAGATCTTTGATGGGGCATATCTTAGAGCTTTTGCAAGTTATGGATGCACTTCTAGGTCCTATAGGACTATGTTGCAAAGACCTATCATAACCTGTCTCACTTTTTGGAGATGTTACTCCATTTTGATTTTGTGACACCATCTTGGGTGATGCTGAAACTTGTAGTGTTGGCTAGTACAAAGTTTCCAATTGCCAAATTCCCCTCACCATTTGTTGTGGGACGAAACTATCTATTTTGCTAGCTCCAAGTGGCTGGGTAAACCCTAGCCCCAAACTTGTCATGTTCAGTTGAGTACTTGAACATTCTTGGGTATGCCAAACCCAAACATCCCTAAGGGTCATTAAATGCCATAGGGCAATGATCTTTGACATAATATATCTCGAAGCTCATGTGAGGTATGGATGCAATTTTAGGTCCCATAGGACCATGTTGTAGAGACCTACAATAATCTCTCACTTTTTGGAGATCTTACTCTGTTTTGGTTTTGTGACGCCATTTTGGGTGATGTTGAAACTCATAGTGTTGGTTAGTACAAAAGTTGCCAACTACCAAATCTCCCTCACTATTCATCGTGGGATTAAACTATCTACTTTGTTAGCTTTGGGTGGCTGGGTAAACCCTAGCTCCAAGCTTGTCCCGTCCCATTGAGCACTTGAATGTTCTTGGGCATGCTGAACCAAAATGTCCCTAAGGGTCACTAAATGCCATAGGGCAGTGATCTTTGATGGGGCATATCTTGGAACTCGTGCAATGTATGGATGTGATTCTAGGTTCTATAGGACTATGCTGTGGAGACCTACAATAATGTTTCTCTTTTTTGGTGATTTTACTCCATTTTGATTTTGTGATGCCATCTGAGGTGATGTTGAAACTTGTAGTATTGGCCAATACAAAGTTGCCAACTACCAAATCTCTGTCACTTCTCATCATGGGATCAAGCTATCTATTATGTTAACTTTGAGTGGCCAAGTAGACCCTAGATCCAAGCTCATCCCATCCCGTTGACCACTCAAACATTCTCAAGCATGCCGAACCAAAATGTCACTAAGGGTCACTAAATTCCATAGGGCACTAAACTTTGATGGGGCATATCTTGGAGCTCATGCGAGGTATGGATGCAATTCTAGGTCCTATAGGACCATGTTGTAGAGACCTAAAATAAGCTCTCTTTCTTTTTGTTGATCTTACTTCATTTTGATTTTGTGATGCCATCTCAGGTGATTTTGAAACTTGTATATTGACCAGTACAAATTTGCCAATTGCCAAATCTCTCTCACCTTTCATCATGGGATCAAATTGTTTGTTCCATTAGCTTTGGATGCTAGGAAAACACTAGCCCCAATTTTATCCCATCCTATTGAGCACTCAAATGTTCTCGAGTATGCTAGACCAAAATTTACCTAAGGGTCACTAAATGCCATAGGGTAATGATCTTTGATTGTGGCAACTAGATATGTCATTTTATCTAATGATGGAGAATCATGATAGAAGATAAAGGGGTGATCATACACATAATTTTGAACATGTTATTTTTTTATGGTATTAAGGTAATCCTCAAATTTTTCTACTTCATCCCATGCCCTATTTTGATATTTATTCAACCTTGGGTTTTTCACATTTAATATTCCCCTAACAACAAGGCTCAAAAATTCTAACCAACAAGGCTTCATACTCCATTTTTGTATTTGTGCTATTCTATTCTAGTTTAAAAGAATAAGAGAATTTATCACCTTGTGGTGATATCAACACTACACCAACTCCTATACTATTGGATAAACAAAAACCATTGAACTCAATCCTATAGGGAATCCTTATTATTAAGTTTAGATTCAACAACCTCTTCCCCTCCTAAAATAATGTAGTTAGAAATTTAAAACCTATTGTTGGAATGTTCAAAATGGAAAGAGTACTTCTAAGAGGGGGGATGAATCAAAAGTAACACACTTTTAACCTTTTCTAATAATTTAAGGAAAATAATTAAAAATATTCTATATGCATGTAAACAAATTAATGGAACATGGAATAAACACATGCATCAACACACATAAAACTAGATTTGGTAACCCAAAAACCCTCCAAAAATAAGAAGGTAAAACTGGGGGGAGGATGATACCCACAGAAATTACTGCAACAATAATTGTTTGACCACTTCAAATGGTTTTCCCTATGAAAGGTCTACCCTATTAAAGGCTTTACACTATGTCAATAGTGACCTGGTTAGAGGATTTACAAACATATTACATGAAGTATCACCCTATTAAAATATTTACAATAGGTTTTTAAGCCCACCTACCTCAATAGGATTTTCAATCACCTTCTCCAAAGGTTCTCCCACCTAGCTATTAAGCTAACCTATCAATATAGGATTTTCAACATATAATACAGTGACAAGAAAGTATTAGAACAATGAACTTAACAGTATGCAATCTTTAATTACTAGATTTAGGAAATTGATCTATTCTCTCTTATGTGACACTTGCTTGATCTAATCTCTATTCTTATACCTTGTCCTGTTCTGATCAACTGAATGTGTAACTAAGGCTCAATTCTCTAAGTCTTTCACACTTCACTTTGAATTTTGCTAAAGTTTACCCATGCACTCTTCTCATCCACACTTACAATGGGGTTTTTGTCCTCCTTTTAAAGACTGTGAAGACTTAGGGTTAGGTATGGATCTACTATCCATATTGAATCTTAAGTTCCTGCTCATTCCTTGCATTTTGATCATTGGTTGCATGCATGCTCTATTTTTCTGATTGGTTGCATGTTGATTACATAAGAAATGAAAAATATTCAATCTTATCCTTGTTCACCTTCAAAATCCTTCTATGTCAGCTCCAAAAATGGTTTACATCTGAGTTTGTGAAGGCACAAAGTCATATGTTGATTCTATGTTACTCGGCACATACTAAACTATTGGTGCTTGCCACTTATACTCTCCTAGTTTTCTTGACACCTACTGCATCCTATCTTGCTTGGCACATGTATGACTCTAGCTCACTCGGCATATGAAGCATTCTAACTTTCTTGGCATCAACTATGACTCAAAACCTATATATCACTTGGCACTTATATAATGCTCGGCACTTGAAGTCACTCAGCACCTGTTAGAGTTCTGGCTTGGCACACACTGTGACTCGACATACATAGTGTAGTTGGATTTGATGTAAATATTGATTAAGTGTGTTGAAACTCAAATGTCAAAACTATTCTAAGACTAAAAATCTCTCCCTTTGACATGAGTGTCAAAAAAAATTAACTAAACATTACTAATCTGGCCTTATGAGTACCCTATCCAATCTGTTATGCATATGTACAAATGTTCAAAATTTGTTCAATATTTTGTAAGGAAAATTATACCTTATAACTCCCCCCAAGTTGATTGAGCATTGATATCCTTTGCAACTAAAATTTTGTGTTGAATGTGCCTAATATTCTTTGCCTCTTTCCTATATCTATAATCTATATTTTTGTTGATTCATTCATATCTCCCCCAAAACATTATTTCTCCCCCATACTATTTATACATTATGACTTATCTCCCCCTTAGTCATATCTTCATCAAAATATTATATCTCCCTTATATCTCCCCTAAAACATATGTCTCCCCCTTTTTGACACTAATGTAAAAGGGTTCTAAGGAGTAATACCATGTTTTTCCAAAAATGTGTTGTTTACCTCCATTATTGTTTTCAAAGCTACATCCCAATTCTCCAAAGAAATGTCTAGTGACTTGTGCTAGATGGTAGTCTCTACAACAAGATGTATAAGTCCATCGAATGTAGAAATATTTGGATCTTTCTTTAAAATAATTTCAGCATAAACTTGTTCCTTGTGGAGGACCTCCAAGTGTGGGGTTATGGAGGATTGAATTTGCATCCATTTTTCCTTTATATTGGCTTCCTCTAATGTGAGTACAGCTAACTCCTTTTGAGTGTGAAGCGATTGTGCAGAATGCTTCTCACTTTGAGCTGGATCTTTTGGCAGTTGCATGCTATAAATCTTCAAATTTATTTCCATGCTCAATATCATTTGATTTGTTTCTTGTGTGAAGTTGGAAAAGTCACACAACTTCTTGTACAATGAGAAAATGTTCTCAAGTATAGATTTGACATTGTCAATTTTCTTGGCCAACTCTACCTGTTCAAGTGCTATACCACTTGATATCTTCTCACTTACCTTCCCTTGAAATTGTTGGAAATTGTTGGAAATTTCTCATATACCTGTTCAAGTGCCAAAGCGGGAGATTGTTGGAAATGATTGAAAAGATCATATGAATGAAGAATAATGGAACTGGTAAAGAATGTTTTCAATCATTTTTGTGTCATTGATGTCAAACTTGCTACTTGCAAGAATGATAATTTCTTAAGTGATCCAAGTACTATCAATTGGTTGATTGACAAGGAGGAGGCAATTAGTAAGATGTAGCTAGAGCACCCAGAGAAAGGTTGAAGTTATGATGTTGTAATGAAGTATAAGGATCAGCTAAGCCATTGATCAAATAGAGTATTGATGACATACTCTAAGAGGATGGACACACTAAGACACATCAAAAATGTAAGGTTTAAGTAAGTCATTTGTAAAGCCTAACTAAGTTCATTAGAGAGAGCCGAGTAAGCTAGTTAGAGCCGAGTAGATTCTTAGTTGAAGCTGAGCAAGTTCAACTTTAGTGTGTGTCGAGCAATCCTTCAGGTGTCGAGTAACTTGGGAAAAAATTTAGGTGCTGAGTATTAGAAAAAGGTAATGGATGCCAAGAAAATTTCTTCAGGTGTCGATCATTAGTAAAAGCAATAGAGGTCGAGTAACACAAAAGAAGTTGAGCATCAATAAACCAATGATGCTAAGTTGCTGCATTATTTGTTAAGTCAAAAGATTTGCCAGATTAGTAATGATAAGTTTGTTACATCAAATTTTGTGAATTAGTTGGATGATAAGGATGATGAGAAGATGTCATAGAATTCTATGTAAACCATGCAAACCAATTCAAGGCAAATGTTGATGGACTTATCAGGAAGTTTCTAGAAGAAGTATTTTGGAGGGAAAACAATATCATTTTCTCAAATCAAATTAAGATTTGAGCGAGAAATGGAAAACAAAACTTCTTTACAAGGAGTTATAGGTCAGAGATCAAAAAAGTGTGTTAGAGGAAGTTGTTCATAAGTGTGGTCATGTGAAGAAGCCAAGAGAAATCTAGTGTGAAGTGTCAAGAAGAGGACATAGTGAGGAGTAAGAACAGAGCATCAAGACTCTGAGTTGATCAAGTGACCATAAGAGTGCATTGGAATTACGAGTGGATGAACTCAAGGAGATAGATCTTGAAGGGTGAACAAGCTGTCAACACTGCAAGGAAGAAAAGCCAAGAAAAGAAAAGAACTAAAGAGTGATTTGAAATCTGCAAGGATAGGGTTGCAGTCTTTATCAAGTCAAAAACCTTCTAATACTTTCTTACCATTGTATTAGATATTGAAATCCTACATTGCTAGGTTAGCTTAATAGCTAGGTGGATAAGCCTCAAGAAAAGGATAGAAGATCCCTAGGAGAAGGATAAAGAGATCCTTAGGAGAAGGATAAAGAGATTTTCAGGAGAAGGGTAGGAGATCCTTAGGAGGAGGATACGAGATCCTTAGAGAGGGATAAAAGATTCTTTTGAGAAGCTAACTGTAAATCCCATGGACTTGGGAGAGCCTAACAACCCTATGCAAATCCTTTAACAGGGTGGCATTCTAAGTTGAATGTTTTGAAGTCCTCTAATAGGGCACACTCCTAATAGGGTGTAGAAATCCTTTAACAGGGTCACATCTTATAGTGTGTAAAGCCTTTAACATGGAAGACCATCAGAAGTGGTTGAAATCAATTGCACAGTTATTTTTTGGGTGTCATCGCCACCCCATTTTTAACTTCTTATTCTTGGAAGGTTTCTGGGTTACCAAAATCCTTTGTGTTATGTGGTGATGCATGCTTACTTTTCATGATTGTTTAATGTTTAATTGCATGTATGATAAGAAAGTAAAAAGGATAACACTTCTAATTTACCTCTGTTCTATTAAAAAGTTTGATTTGACATTATTGGACCTTGAATAACTAATTCACCCCCCTCTCAGTTATTCTAAAGAATTCTAACAATTGATATTAGAGCACACTGCTGATTTGTTTCAAGGTACTAGCAGCAAGAAGATCAAGATGTCCAAGAAAGAAGTTCTCAAGCTAAACAAAGAAAATTTTGTTGCATGGAAAAGTCTGATGAAGCTACACCTTGGATCAATAGGTGACTATGCACAAATCTCAATTATAGTTTATCATGTAGACCCTGCAGGACCCTTCATTGCAAAATGAAATGAGCAAGAAGAAGGAGTACAACCAAGCGATGTTAGATATTGCTTCAGCACTAAGCTATGTCGAGTATGATAACATCAAAAAATGTGGTATTGCACATTAGCTATGGAAAACATTATCAAGAATCTATGGAGGAGATGATAATATCAAGAGAGCCAAAAGAGAAAGTCTAAGAGGAAAGTTTGGTGACATGAAAATGGAAGAAGGAGAGAATGCTACTCAATATGTTGCAAGGATGAAGGAAGTGGTAAGTGCCATAAGAAGCCTAGGAGGATAGTTAGTAGAAGAAATAGTATGTAGCAAATACTTGAGAACTTTGCTTCCTATCTATGCTATAATATTTTCAGCCCTCTAAGAGCTAAGGTGTGTACCAAGAAATGCATTGTCATTTGAAGGAATAATCAGAAGACTCGCTGCCTTTGAGCTATCCAACTTTGACAACTACAAGCCAGAAAACTTTGAATCTACATTCAAAGCCAAGATGACAATAAAAGACAACGAAGAGGTGCAAGCAAAGAAAAAGAATGGAAAAGGAAAGTATGTATCTAGTGATAGTAGCACTGATGAAGATGATCTAGATCAATTAGAGACATTAATAGCAAGAAGATTTCACAAAGGAAGAGGAAAATTTAAAGGTAAGCTGCCAATCATTTGTTTCAATTGTAATGAAGTTGGTCACATTGTAGCCAGATGCACACAAAAGAAAAATTACAAGGATGGAGGCAACTTCAAGAACAAGAAAGAAGACAACAAGAACTATAGAGGTAAAGGTGAGAGATGCTACATTGTTGAAGAAGACTCTGATGAGAATGATGATGAAGTAGTCTATGTGGCTACGAAAGATGAATTAGATGAAGATGAAGCAATTGCCCTGGTAACTTGCATGAAAAAGAATAACAAATGGATCATAGATAGCGAATTCTCTCATCACATGACTAGAGATAAAAGTAAGTTCATTTCCTTTACTCAATATGAAGGAAATAGTGTTAGATTTGGTAAAAATGCACCATGTCAGATCAAAGGGAAAGGTAGTATCAAGCTAACAATGCACCATATACTTTTATGAAGGTATACCTAATAATGGTGAAGTTGCAACTCAGAATGACAATCAGCAACAAAATCAAGCATCTGTCGAGTCACAGATAGTGAATGCTGAGCAACAGACACATTCAAAAGTCGAGCTATAGAATACAAAGAATGTTCATTTAGATTCTAAGAATAGCCAACATGAAGGAAATGAACAAATACCTGATGAAAATATACATGAGGATTTCGATTCTAAAAGAGACAACATGCAAAAAAGGAAAGAACTAGTATTGGCAAAGTATGTAAGAAGACATCATCCTGTAGATCAAATTATTGCAAACAAAGAGGTAGGACCAATGACAAGGAATAGACTCAGAAGTGAGACATGTCTACTCAGCAAAATGGAACCAAAAATAGTAAGTGAAGCCATAAAAGATGATGACTGGTACAATGCTATGAAAAAAGAAATAGAACAAATTGAGAAGAACAAGACATGGACCTTATCTCAAGACCAGCTAATAAGAATTTAATTAGAACCAAGTAGGTGTTTAGAAACAAGTTAGATGAGAATGGTGAAATAACAAAGAACAAGGAAAGACTAGTCTGTAAGGGGTATGCATAACAAGAAGGACTAAACTATGGAGAAACTTTTGCTCCAATTGCCAGAATGGAAAGAGTAAGGAATTTATTGGCATATGTAGCCTTCAAATGATTTAAATTCTATCAAATGGATGTTAAATCCACATTTCTAAATGGTATACTTGAAGAGGGAGTCTACATAGAGCAACTAGCGGGATTTTTTGATGAAAATAACAAAAACAAGGTATGCAAATTACACAAGGCTCTATATGGATTAAAGCAAGCGCCTAGAGCATGGTATGAGAGACTTCAGAAGTATTTAGTGTAAATAGGATTTGAAAGAACTGATGATAACAAAAACATGTACATCAAATCAGAAGAAGGTAAGGATATTCTTGTATCTAAAATCTTTGTGGATGACATAGCTTTTGGAGGAAAGGAAGTGCTTTGCAAAATTTTTGCTGACAGAATGAAACATGAGTTTGAAATGTCTATGTTTGGAGAAATCAAGTTCTTTGTTGGATTGCAAGTACATCAATTAAAACATGATATATTTGTGACACAATCAAAGTACATCAAAGAGATACTCAAGACATTTGGATTGGAAGACTCCAAGCCTATCAACACACCAATGGCTACAAGACATAAGCTATCCAAAAATGATGAATCAACTAAAGTAAATCAAATAATGTACAGATTCATGATTGGAAAACTACAATATGTTGTACATAGCAGACCATACATAGCACTAGTAGTTGAAATAGTGGCTAGATTCTCTACTAATCTAAAGAAAATCATCTCATGATAGTAAAAAGGATAATGGGTTATCTCAAAGGAACTGATGATTTTGGCTTATATTACTAAAAGAGTAAAAAGTTTGAGCTCAATGCATACACAGACGCAGATTAGGGAGGCAACATTGATGACAGGAAAAGCACAAGTGGAGGAGCACTATCCTTAGGAAGAAGGCTAGTTACTTGGACTAGCAAGAAAAAAACATGCACATCTCAGTCCACTATAGAAGAAAAATATGTGGCAGCAACATTCACTTGCAGTAACATTGTATGGTTTAAACATCTATTGAAAAGAATGAAAGAAGAGGTAACCAAATCTGTGATACTGTATTGTGATAATACAAGTGCTATAAACATATCCAAGAATCTAGTAATGTATGCAAAAACCAAGCATATTGCAATCAAGTATCACTATGTAAGAGAATTGGTGGAAGACAAACAAGTGAAGATGGAGTACATTCACACAAAGGAACAAACTATAGATATCTTCACCAAACCATTTCCCAAGGATATTTATGAATATCTTAGAGGCAAGTTGGGGGTAATGCCCCTAATCAAGTAGTCTAAAGCAATAAAGAAGCTACCCTACATCAATAGTAGATCATTGAAATACTAGAAGAATGATGCAAAGGATGACAATAGGAGCAGAAACTCTAGATCAGTCACAAGCATGGTGACAGAGGGATAAAACATAAGATGCAAAGCTTATATTTAGCATGTTGAAGATGCTACATCTTTGGCATTTATGTCAAAGAGAGATATTTATGATCAGTTTGGTTTTCCATCAATGCCAAAGAGGGAGATTGTTGGAAATGATTGAAAAGATCATGAACAAAGAATAATGGAACTGGTAAAGAATGTTTTCAATCATTTTTTTGTCATTGATGTCAAACTTGCTACTTGCAGGAATGATAATTTCTTAAGTGATCCAAGTACTATCAATTGGTTGATTGACAAGGAGGAGGCAATTAGTAAGATGTAGCTAGAGCACCCAGAGAAAGGTTGAAGTTATGATGTTGTAATGAAGAATAAGGATCAGCTAAGCCATTGATGAAATAGTGTATTGATGACATACTCTAAGAGGATGGACACACTAAGACACATCAAAGATGTAAGGTTTAACTAAGTCATTTGTAAAGCCTAACTAAGTTCATTAGAGAGAGCCAAACAAGCTAGTTAGAGCTGAGTAGATTCGTAGTCAAAGCCGAGAAAATTCAAATTTAGTGTATGTCAAACAATCCTTTAGGTGCCGAGTAACTCAGGAAAAGACTTTAGGTGCCGAGTATCAAAAAAAGGTAATGGATGCCAAGAAAATTTCTTCAAGTGCCAAGCATCCGTAAAAATAGTAGAAGTCAAGTAACACAGAAGAAGCTGAGCATCAGTAAACCAATGATGCTTAGTTGTTGCATTATTTGTTAAGTCAAAAGATTTTCCAGATCAGTAATGATAAGTTTGTTACAAGAAATTTTGTAAATTAGTTGGATGATAAGGATGATGAGTAGATGTCACAAAATTCTATGTAAACCATGCAAACTAATTCAAGGTGAATGCTGGTGGACTTATCATGAAGTTTCTCGAAGAAGCAATTTGGAGGGAAAACAATATCATTTTCTTAGATCAAATTAAGATTTGAGTGGAAAATGAAAAATAGAACTTCTTTATAAGGAGTTACAGGTCAGAGATCAAAACAATGTGTGAGAGGGAGTCGGTCATAAGTGTGGTCATGCCAAGAAGCCAAGAGAAGGCTAGTGTGAAGTGTCAAGAAGAGGACACAATGAGGAGTAAGAATAGAGCATCAAGACTCTGAGTTGATCAAGTGACCATAAGAGTGCATTGTCATTATGAGTGGAAGAACTCAAGGGGACAGATCTTGAAGGGTGAACAAGTTGTTAGCACTGCAAGGAAGAAAAGACAAGAAAAGAAAAGAACTAAAGAGTGATATGAAATTTGCATGGATAGGGTTTCAATCTTTATCAGGTCAATACCCTTCTAATACTTTCTGACCATTGTATTAGATATTGAAATCCTACATTGCTAGGTTAGCTTAATAGCTAGGCAGATAAGCCTATGGAAAAGGATAGAAGATCCCTAGGAGAAGGATAAAGAGATCCTTAGGAGAAGGATAAAGAGATCATTAGGAGAAGGATAGGAGATCCTTAGGAGTAGGATAGGAGATCCTTAGAGAGGGATAAAAGATTCTTTTGAGAAGGTAACTGTAAATTCGATGGACTTGGGTGGGCCTAACAGCTCTATGTAAATCCTTTAATAGGGTGGCATTCTAAGTTGAATGTTCTTAAGTCCTCTAACAAGGCACACTCCTAACAGGGTTTAGAAATCCTTTAACTGGGTCACATCTTACAGTGTGTAAACCCTTTAACATGGCACACCTTTAACAGGGCAAACCATCAGATGTGGTTGAAATCAATTGCGCAGTTATCTTGTGGGTGTCATCCCCACACCAATTTAACCTTCTTATTCTTAGAGGGTTTCTAGGTTACCAAAATCCTTTGTGTTATGTGGTGATGCATAATTACTTTTCATGGTTGTTTAATGTTTAATTGCATGCATGATAAGAAAGTAAAAAGGATAGCTCTTCTAATTTACCTCTATTTTATTAGAAAGTTTGATTGGACATTATTGGACCTTGAATAATTGATTCACCCCCCTCTTAGTTATTCTAAAGAATTCTAAAACTAGAGGTGTGTTTTTGAATTCTACCGTCATGGCATACATAGATTTCTCTACTTTATTTTGCTCTTCCCTACTGAGCTTATTGAAATCAATGTTTTTCAAGTCATTTAAATCTGCAATTCTAACATTTTCACAAATTTTATGAATTGCATACTTAGGAGGATAGCTTATGACTCTAAATTGGCTGAGGTCCTTTGACTCTTTTCTTTCCTCATCATCAGTATCTTGTTGTGGCACATACTTTCTTCTTTTCTTTGGCTCTTTAGTAGGTTGTTTAGTGGCTTTCTTTTTCTCTTTTGCTTCCTCTTTGGGAATTTGTGTTGTTGCCCTTGTAGTAGACTTTGTTTTAGGTTTCTTTGGTTTTTTTTGAGTGGGCTTTGCTTCTTCTTTGCCTTTGGCTGAGCTATAGGCTGAGTTTTAGCCTTTCTCTTCTTTTTCTTGGCTTGAATAGTTGATTCCTTGGCTTCTTATTCCTCAACACCTTCCTCCTTGTCTTCACCTAAGCCTTGTGTTAGTTCCACTAGGTCTTGCCCTTGTTCTTCTTCTTCTTCACTTTCTCCTTCTACTTCTTCTTCTTCACTACCTACTTCTCCTTCAATATTTGCCCCAAGTTTCTTCTTTATCTTCTTTACTAATTTATCTTTCTTCTTGATAATAGAAGCTATCCTCAATTTAGTTTCAACTTTTGATTTGACATCATCATATGTGCCAAAGTGAGGAGTTGCCTTATCTATTTCTTTTGCAAGCAATAATGTGATTGCTAATGAGGCTTCATCTTTATCAAGCTCATATCCCAATGGCCTTAGCCATCTTACTCTCGGTATTGCTACATGTATGTAGTTATAATTAATGGCAACCAAAAATCATATGTCATTCATGTTTTTTTAACTAGATAAACTGGTATTCTCACCCTTTGGTTCATGGATTTCTTAAAATCCTCAAAATAGCTTGTCATTTGGGCCTCAAAATTGTCACCCATCTAATCAATGAACTCGTTGATTTGTGTAATTGTAGTCTTATTTGGGTTCCAGTTCACCTTTCCAATAGAAGGAAATTCTTCCATAACATAAAATAATACACACATAAGGACTTAACCAAATTTGCATTGTGCACCTTTTGATCTCCTTATTGCTCCTAGGTTTTCATTTATTTGCTGCAACATTAGTTGTAACAAATTATATGTGTGATCTTTCTTTACCAGTTTGTAGGCTACATCAACAGTTATACATGGCACACTATTCAATCTATTGGATTGGTAGAATTTGTGGGATATTACTCTTACAACAAAATCAGTTAAAATGTCAAAAGTCATACCCCTCTTATTCCATTTGGCTCTTGTATTTCTTTCAATGATTTCTTTAGAATCACTGCCTAGGGTCTTAGGCCAATCTAGCATTGGGAAACCTGTAACCCTATGTACTATCCTTTTTGTAATCTTTACTAGTCAAGTTTCCAACCAAAAACATCCATTGTAAATTCTACTGAGGACAATCTATATCCATTCAATTTTGAAACTAGTAGGGTAAATTAGGGCATTGGTCAAACCCTTTTTCTCAACAATATGGAATTTGTCCTTTTGAATTTTGTGCTCACATAATTTTTCAAAAGCTTGGAATATCTCTAGATCACCTACTACACCTATCTTGTAGTTATAACACTTTCTCACACCTTGCAACATAAAAACTTTAGATGGATTGATAGATAATGTGACAGTTGGGTCATTTATGTAGGTGAGTTCTAGGATTGGCCTAAACTCAGGTTGTTTAACCTCATTGCTAACTAATTGAACCTCATCAGCTTCCTTTTCTTTGGGGTTTCTTGAACTAGAAGCCATTATACCAAACTAGGGTTTGAATGTATTAAAAACTTTAACTTTTCGTAGCTTGGCACTTGATAAATACCTTAGATCATTGAAATGTATGTTGAATTGTTGTTCCAATCCATGCAAATGGCTTCAAAGTTGTTGTGTCATCACTCTTTCTCTTTCCTCATCTTTGCTTTGCATTTGAATGGCATGAAAATGATCAAATTTGGCCTTATATTTGTCAAAACCTAGCATTAAATGCTTCGTGTATGCAGCTATAAACTTGGCACTTGAAGGTTTCAACATGACTCAGCTCCCATTGTATTTTGTTTACTCGGCTTCCACTAGTTTTCCACCTCACTTGTCTTTAATTATCAACTTGGTCGCTATTAGAAACTCGAAATCCATTAGACCTTTACTCAACATCTAAGGGTAGTTTGGAAATATTGGCAAAAACTTCAAACTTTGACTTGGCATCCTTGCTCATGTAGATTTCTTCCTTGTAGTACTTCTTTGTTTTGGAACTGATGTATAATATAACATTGTATATCAGTTCCATACACCTATTCTTGCTTAGTTGAATGAGATGTGATCACGTAACCTCTTAGGTGAAGTGATCTCTCCATTTGATGTGTTGCACTCATGTTTCTTCTTCCAAGTCTTGTTCATTTACCCTCTTATTTGTTCAACATCAACCTTCTCTTTTCCTTTGTTGAATTCTATCTTGGGAGCTTTTGACTTTGTTGGGAAATTTTGGCTGATATGACCAATTTTTAAGCAATTGAAACATTTGGTTTGACTTAACCATATGTTGTAATTCCCTCTAAAATGTGTCCATACTCATGACAATATTGACAGTTATACCTGGTGTTGTAATCCCAGTTATGGTGATGACCATGGTTGTTTCCATTTGCATGCTGATTAGCTATCCACATAGGCTTTGGCCTACATTCAAATGCTCTATGTCCATTTTTTTGTATTCATAGTAGTGACCTTCAAATTTTGTTGTCCTTATAGTCTTGGTTCTGCATTTATGTGCTTGATGTTGTTATTTTTTGCACTTGTGACAAAAGCTTGCATTATTAGGCTTATCATGTTGATGACTATTCTTGCTCCTACATACATTAGAGATATGTCCCTTTTTACCATAGAAATGACAAGTAGGTTTAGTATTCATACCTTTGTCACTCCTTTCTTCTGCAGTCTTGGATGATTCTCCTATCTCAGTGTTGGTGTAGCAAAACCCTGAAGTATCATTACTAGCCCTTGGTGATTTCGATAGTTGCTCAAACTACTTAATAGCATCATTAGGTTTGTTTAAGCTTTCTACTATCTTGTTCTCTCTTTTCAATTCATTTTTTAGTTGATAATTTTGTATCTTCAATGTACTAATCTCAATGTCTTTCATATTTAGCTCATGATGATCATTCATCATCTAGCTTAAGGTGTCCATCTACATGTTTGAGATTCTTTCAAACTCAATTGTCTTCTCCTCTAGTCTATTGGCAATATTTCTATTGTCATCTTCTATCATGGCCTTGTCTTCAATGACTCTCTTCTTTTTTTCAGTCACTTCACAAAGCATTATGGCTTGTGACTCTTGTTCGAGCTTGAGAATTATGATTTCTTTAGCTTGTTCTCTATATTTCTCCATCAATTCTACTATTGTTGCATCAAATTCCTTGGAAAATCCATTGGAAAACACTTGTGTGGCATCAATACCCTTGTAATGCATGTCATTATCAGCTATGTCTCTATCCTTCCTTCTTTTCAAGGACTTTCTCAATTCTTCTCTGGCTTCCCCCAATTTATGTAGAGCAAGATGCACATCAATCACCTGATTGTCTATGATCTTCCCAAATTTGAAGACTTCCATCTTTAGACCTTTTCTCTAAGCTATTAGGCTTCTTCTTGTGAGAACCTAGTGCTCTGATACTAATTATTAGAATGTTCAAAATGGGAGGAGTACTTCTGAAGGGGGGGGCACGGTGAATTAGAAGTAACACACTTTTAACCTTTTCTAATCCTTTAAATAAAATAACTAAAAGTAATCTATATACATGTAAAAAAATTAAGTGAACATGGAATAAACACACACATCAACACACATAACACTAGATTTGGTAACCCAAAAAACCCTCTAGGAATAAGAAGATAAAACTGGTGTGGGAATGATACCCAAAAAAATTACTGCAAAAATAATTGTTTGACTACTTCTAATGGTATGCCATGTGAAAGGCCTACCCTATTAAAGGCTTTACACTATGTCAATAGTGACCTAGTTAGAGGATTTACATAAAGTTTACATGAAGTGTCACCCTATTAAATGATTTATAATAGGTTGTTAAACCCACCTAACTCAATAGGATTTTCAATCACCTTCTCCAAAGGTTCTCCCACCTAGCTATTAAGCTAACCTATCAATATAGGATTTCCAACATCTAATACAATGGCAAGAAAGTGTTATAAAAATGAACCTAATAGTATGCAATCTTTAATTGTGGGATTTAGGCACTTGATTTTCTCTATATTATGTGACCCTTACTTTATCTGATCTTTTTTCTTATCCCTTGTCATGTTCTGATCAACTAAATGTATAACTACTACTTAATTCTCTAATTCTTTCACACTTCACTCTAAATTTCACTATAGTTTACCCATGCACTATTCTCATCCACACTTACAATGAGGTTTTCATCTTCCTTTTAAAGATTGTGAAGACTTAGGGTTAGGTATGGATCTATGATCCATATTGAATCTTAAGATCTTTATCATTCCTTGCATTTTTGTCATTGGTTGCATGCCTTCTCCATTTTTTTGATTGGTTGCATGTTGATTACATAGGAAATGAAAATGATTCGATAGTATCCTTGTTCACCTTTGAAATCCTTCTATGTTGGCTCCAAAAATTGATTACATCTGAGTTTGTGAAGGCACAAACTCATATGCTAAATCTATGTTACTTGGCACATACTAAACTACTAGTGCTCAACACATATACTCTCCTAGTTTTCTTGGCACCTATTGCATCATGTCTTTCTTACCACATGTATGAATCTAGCTCACTTGGCATGTGAAGCATTCTAACTTGCTCAACATCAACTGTGACTTAGAACCTATTGGAGTTTTGGCTCGGCACACATTGTGACTCAACATACATAGTGTACTCGACTTCAATGTAAAAATTGATTGAGTGTGTTGACACTCAAATGTCAAAACTATTCTAAGACCAACACCTATTGTGTAGAATTTGGGCTCAGGGATCTTCTAATCAAAGGAATGTACATAGACTTTCCATTTGGTTGGAGTGTCAAAATTTCCTTATCCAATAGTATAGTATCTTGGGACCAATCCAATTTAACTTTTCCTCCAAGGTCCTTATGAAAGCTCTTTCTCAACATGTCATTACTAACTAGGATATTAGGAACCAAAATAGTTATCTTTAGTGTCTTGCCTGGTTGAGTATCTAATGCAAATTGAAATTTTTTTATTTGTTGTACTAGGGGGACCTTCCTATAATCCATAAAAGACCATTTACCAAAGATTTTAGTTAGGGGGAGTGGGTAGATCTAAGGCTCTTAGAACATACAAGGCATTGTGTTGTTAGAGGCCCTCGAGTCAATTATACAATTATTGATCTTATGGTTGTGTATGAACATAGAAATATAGAATGGTTTGAGCTTCATTTTTAATAAGACATATTTTTCATATGAACCAACTTTAGCCTCAAATTTAACAATGGAGGAATGGACTGCATAATTTTGACCAATTTTTAAAGATAAAACATTAGCTAATTATTTATCAACAACTTTAGGAACAAATTGATGACCTATGACATATTCAATCAACTTATCCAATTTGTTAGGGTTTGATCTAAGGTACTCATAGGGGGGATATTTTTAACTTTTAGATAACTTACAAAAGTATGGATTTTTTTAGCAAATGAGATTTTGGAGTCATTGAAATTTGAAATTTTGAACCAAAGGTTTGAGAAAAATGATTTTTACCTTTGTTCAGCTAGTCTGGGCACAATGTATTGCCCTGAGTCTTAAGGATCTGTTGGCTTCTTGTTGGAATAGCGCATGAAGTATATTATGACATTACCAAGATATTGCCCTATTTTTTACATCAAATTTATATTCAAGATTACAATTTAAAAAGTCGATAGACATTTAAGAATTTCCTACATTTTCAACCATCTCTCGATAGGAATTACCATTGAGGTCATATGTTAAATGAAAAATGCACATATTACCCTTCATGAAAAGAAGTTCAATTGCAAATCTTTGTTGAGGAGCATAAAAGTTGGGTATTTTATCACTTGGCCCAAGTTGATCATGATTTGTTCTTGGAATGTCCTAGTAAAGTTGTTGAAATTGATTATTACCTTTATATAATTATCTTTTGATGACAATTACATTATGTACAAATATTTATAATATAGGGTCAGATGAAATTGAGGCCTAAGCATTAGGTGTCTAAAATTCATTCTTGCAATTCCTAATAGTTATTAAATTATTTTCTAGTTCATTTGCCATGATTTGAGCAACAACTAAATAGCTTATGGTTAATCAATATTATATTATAGTTTGATAATCAGTAATATACATAGCTCTAGATTATCAGTACATTGTTACTCAACTTTTGGTTATTTAGAATAACTCTGATACTATTTTGATTAGTTGTAAAGTGATTCATATGGATTGACCACCCTATAAGTCATGCTTAGTAGTGATTTGGTAGTCTTTAAATGTTTTTTATTCCAGTAGTTTATGTTGAGCAATTCAATATAAACCTGATGTAATCAATTTTTAATCTATTCTTATCAAAGAACCCCTTATGGATTATAGGTGTAGAATGTTTAGCAATTGGTACATTGTGCAATATCTTATTGAATTTTTCTAGAAATTTTCTCACGATTTCATGAATTTCTTTTCTCAACCAAGTTAGTTGAACCAAGAGAGTGTGTCCATCCTTGGGGATTTTTAACCTATCTTCAAATGTGCTCCTTGTATCATTCCAGTTGGTTATAGAATTTTTGGGTAGAAGGTAAAACTAATTTTCTTCTTTATTAGTCAATATTTGTATAAAGAACCTTTTAGCCACATCTTCATATTGAATTTCCAAGGCTCAACATAGTTTATATGTTTATTGGTGGAGAGTTTTTTGTCTCCACTAAACTTGGGCAAGATTTCCTTAGCTCCTTTGGGTAGGTTGTTTAGATTAGCACTTAAGAGGTGGAAGCTCCCCATGGTTGAGCCATTACAACAATTAGAGTTGAGATAGTGACTTTAGGGGCAAGATCTACCCCATGTAAAGTTTAAGTTTTCCAAATAGTAGGGTGGGAGTTCACTTGGTATCCTTCAAAGGAGATGAAGGTATACTTTTTTCTTTTCTCCTAGCCCTTGTAAGGTTTGGTGAGAAGTTAAAGTTTTGTAATTATTGAGGTATAGAATCAAGGATACCTTCCCCTTTTTGATATCTACTATATTATCTAGAGAATATAAACTCCAATTTTCCCAACAATGGTTCACAGACTAAGATATTTGGGATTCTTGGTTTCTAGAGGTTATTCGGTTTTGTCTTTGTCTTTTTTGTTGTATTTTTCTAAGAACATCATCTATGTCTTCTTCCTCCCTGATAAGTCTACTAGATCTATGCTAATCTTGTGATATTGCTATCAAGATTTCACTGTGTGATTTTTTTAGTCAAACTCATTGAACAATATTTCATGAGTAGTGATTCAACATGAATTCATCTCTTATGAGAAAAAATGGAACACTTAGCAGTCATTGGATATAGGTGATGCTCAAAAGGGTGAAGCACTAAGACTTCCCAAGGGGTCACCCATCCTAGTACTGCTCTAGCCTGAGCACACTTAACTATGGAGTTTCATCTATAGTTAAACCCAAAGATTGCAACCCCATTTTATGTTAATCTTCTCAAGTTCTCTTAGACTACCAAGCAAGAATATTTAACTAAATAAGAATATCTTCTTTCTTGTTGTGAAAGCCAATATTGGTTTCCAACATAGGTATAATATTTTCATGTACTTTGTAAAGAAGCTTTGAAAAAGCCCTAAAACCTATCTCTAACCCGAGGAGAAAGCTATTTATGCTTGGAAGAACCCTAATCAAGGGTTGGCAACTCATTTCTTATACGAATTTACACTATTGGAATTATGCAGTAGATTGACTATTTTAGCATAGATTTTATTAGTTTTTAATCTTGTTTGGAGGAAAATTAGATGGCTATTATCATTTTATTACATTTTTTAGTTGTCTTATTGTTTTTTTTTTTTCCATTTTCCATGCATTAGTTATAGTTTGTGACCAAGTTTTGAAACGTTTTGTAAATTTCTTCAAAGATACCTATTTGATACTAGTTTTGGAGTTGTATATCATGAAAGGGCTATAAGTCTTCTCTCCACTATAGAAATTCCATGGTCTTCTGGACTTCGAGGCTAAAAACCTTAATATGTTATATTATGTAAGAAAGGGCCTTGAAAGTGAGTGCAAAGAATTCATTGACCAAGCCCTAGGTGAGCTAGGCAATGCCCTGCTAGGGACTATCAGCAAAAAAAGAGCTCTCGAGAGCCACGCTTGAAGAATGAAGACTTGAACTTCTAAGGGATTGAAGAGGGGTATGAGGAGGTTATAACTTGTGGAGGAGGATTTTTGATGAAGTGTGGAAGGTGTCTTAAAAGTGGATACAACAAGCAGCAAAGAAAACCATATGAAACCCTCAATTTTTCTATTTTTGTTGTATGACCTGTACACACCCTGAAACCCTAAAAATCCTTGAGCATGGGTCCTATGTATCAATTTTTCTTAAGGCTAGAGGTATTCAAACTCTAAGAAAAAGGATCTATTGGCCCTAGAAATATGGGTGGAGGCCTAATTATGGGCTCTTCTTGTAGCCTTTTTGTGAATAAATCTTGAATTTGGGTATAAAACCATTGTTGCTATCCATTCAAGAATGTAAAAGTGTTACAATAACAGCTTAAGACATCATGGAAACCTTGGTTGGACTGGGGAGTGCTATGGTACCCTAGGAGACCTATAAAACCTTTGGAAGGATAGTGTTCCTAGAAGAGTAAGGGAGTGATGCTGCAAGTTTGAATTAGTTAACTTGGTCAGAAGGTTGGGGAAGGTCAAGAGATGTTCTAAGTAGCAAGAGATCCTATAGACCACATAGGTGTAGAGAAAACACCAAGATCCACATATAATATACAAGGTTGTACAAGGATAGGTGTACTTGGCATACTTAGGGTATAGGTACAAGTACAGGTATGGGTACAACAATTTTTTATAATAGGGGATAGGGGTACTTGGGTATGTCAAGCTTTATTTTTAATTATACTTTGATATATATAGTAAACCTAAATTTATGAGTCATGACAATGACTTTTCAAATCAAGAACAGTGATAAAGTTTGCAAATGTAATGTATTATTTTCAATTTCAGATTTGTTATATCTTTGTAATAATAATTTATGATAAATGTCTAGATGCATAACATATAAGTTAGGCTTTAAACATGAACAAGAAGATCATAAATAATATGACAATGATGTATTGGAAATGATAAATTTTTGGCTTTAACATTGATAAATTTTATTGTTGATCAATATAGTATCAAAGTTTCAAACTAATTAGGTATTGAATTAAGCTTGAAAAAAAAATAATAGAGAAGGAAAAATTTAAACATGAACAAGATCATAAATCATATGAAAATGACATATTGGAAATGATAAACTTATTCTTGAACAATGATAAAGTTTATTGTTAATCAATATTCTATCAAAGTTTTGAACTAATTAGGTTTTGAATTAAGCTTGATAAGCAACGAGTTGATACAAAAACAAAAAACCAAAAAAAAAAAATCTAAAATTCTAATCAAGGTCCTTAGCTATTATGCTCTCCACCAAGTACCTGGTACTTGGGATACATGTACCCAGTACTTGGGTACATGGTTATGAGTACCAAGGGTGTGGATACAAGTACCCATGCAACTTCATAATATATTATGATAACCACTAATGTCATACATAAATGAACATATAATATATTATGTTAACTAATAATGTCATACATAAATGAACATATAATATATTATGTTAACCAATAATGTCATACATGAGGGAACATATGATATATTATGATAACCAATAATGTCGTACATGAACAAACATATCATATATTAACTAGTAATGTCATAATTCTAATAATGTCATGCATCAAATAAATGTCATACATCAAATATAAAATATTATATATACATAAAATGTATATCGAATATGTCCACTGACATAAAATCTAACATATATGTCTGTTGATGCCTATACATGTGTGTCTATCAATTATATCTTCTTCTTCCCATGAAGGGAAGGAAATAGATCTCCAGAGGTCTTTGGTCATCATGTGGAGGGAGATGATGGAGATAATGGGGTCTTCCTCACACACTCACTCGTACTCTTGTTTAGGCTATTCTCTAAATCAAGTTGATACACACATAGTATATATGAATCAATAATTATTATACATTAAAATCAAATATATCTACACACAAAATTAATTATTTTCTTATCGCCATCAAATAGTTTCTCTACAAGTCCACCTCAAAGGCTCATGGACGATTGGGTGTAACAAGACCCTACAACAATTCAATCAATATAATCACTTATAAATAACATTAGAGATTTTGATACTAAATATTATAAACAACAACTAAAACCAAAAAAAATCTTTCATACCTCAGTCAATGGCTGTCAACTAACCATAGCTATAGCCACTCCATGATCAATGGACTACCGAAGATGAGGAGGAGTCTTAGATGTCAAGAGCTACATGTCATACAATACACATTACATGTAACATGAAACATAAAACATGAAACAAATATAATCAAATGAATTAAATTAACATGAAATAAATGTACATCTACGAAGCTTGTATCACGTCTAGGCTTGGAGTCCCTAGTGAATGTCGATGGTCCTATAGAGAACTGATGGACATGCATAATTTTTTTTGTAAATCCTTCATATGATTACTTAATAAATATATGTATTAATTTAAATGATTAAATTGATACATACCTCTAGACTGGTTGACAGGATGAAAAATGGGGTTGGGGATCACTACTATGGCCACCAACACTCTGACCCTGAATTTTGAACAATGTCAATACATGCTAATTAATTAATCATTCACTATACATATGAAATGTGATCAAATTAGTTTATTATAATTGTAATTTACCTATGTGTCAATGCAAAATGTCTCATTTAGGAACTGATTAGTGACTAGCCCATCATCCAGACTATCTCCAACATGACTACCAAATGTGCAAAGATCTACATAATGTACACATGTGATCGCAAAGCACATAAGGGTCCTCCTCAACTAATGAACTCATGCAATGAATGAGGGTCCATGTTAAAACATTAATAGTCCCTAGAGTGTTGGCCTCTACATATTCCTTCACAGCTGAGGGAATAGTCACATGCTCACCCTATGGCTTGAAAAAAGGTTCCCTAACTACATTAGCTTCACAACATACTCCCAGCCTCTCAAATGATGACCCCTCACATCTACCCTAAGATTCTAATATATAAAAATAGTTGGGGATCTCCCTAAGGACAAACTCACAATACAATTTCTTTAAGAGATACATTGAGACCTCATGATTATTGCAAGGAGGGGCATCAAAAACCATCCATCATCTATCCCAAAAATTATTTCTAATACCATCATGGATGCACCAATGGATAAGAAACTATTTAGTTGTCTCTCTAACAATATTTTATTCACCAGGCTTTCTGAACAATGCACAAATGCTACCTTTTTGACACACACACACACACACACACACACATCTTGATATGATAATTTGTTTGCATAATATTTTTTTTTTCATCCCTCTTAACTCGCAAAATATGCAAATGACCACTAACAAAAGCTAAGTGGGTCATAATGGACTCAAGGGAGATGCCAATTGAGCTTTAACTCGATTGGTTTGTCCACAAGCTTTCAATCTACCAATCAGTGCTTCTAATTCATTTTTGCCTCTTTCTATTTCAATTATTATGTCATCCTATATGCCAGGAGGAGGTCTTCCAATCGATGTAGGTTGTGAAATTTCTTGTTCTTTTTGTGGAGGGTTTTGATTCTCATCTTGTTGAGGGTTTTGGTTTGGATCTTGTTAAGGGTTTTGGTTTTGATCTTGTTGGGGATTTGTTGGTTCATTATTCACATTTCCTAATAAGAAACCAATTGCAATCTAATTAAATAAAAAAATTTAAAAGAAAATTGAGAAAAACCTACAAAACAATATAAAAACATATAAAATAATGCAAAAAGAAGGGTAGACAACATACGATGTGATCGCGATCTTGAACTTCAACAACGATGAGGCATATTGAGGAGGTGGGTGGAAAAAATATTTAGTTTCCTCAATTTGTATATGCATTGTGATAAGAAGAAGTTGCAAAATGAGGTAAAAATGAATAGGTTGTAGGTTTGCAGCCCATTTATAAAAAATTTGGCTTTTAAAAAGCATATACGTGCTATAGCGTGTACATGCTTTCTAAAGTTAGAAAAAAAAGGGTGTAATCTTTTTAGCACCATAACTTGGTGCACTTACCCTAGGTATAAAGTTGAGTAAGGAAGATTGTAGCAAAAGTATGAATCCAACACTATACATGAGTATGGTTGGAAGTTTGATGTATTTGACTACAACTCAACCAGACATGATGCATGTAGTAAGTTTGATTTCTACATTTATGGAAACACCAAAGGATTCCCATTGGTAAGTAGAAAAGGGGATCCTAAGGTATGTGAATGGTACCAAGGGATTTAAAATTTTTTATACTATAGAAAATGATTTCAAGTTGGTGGGTTATACAGATAGTGATTGGGCTGGAGGTTTAGATGATAGGAAAAGCACTTTCGGATACATGTTTGATATGGGATCGGGTGCAATTTTATGGGCATCCAAGAAGTAACCTATTTTTTCTCAATCTATAGTAGAGGCTGAATACATAGCAGAAAATACATCAACATGTCAAGCTATTTGGTTAAGGAGGATCTTAACAGATTTGCATGAAAGGCAAGAGGATGGAACCACAATTTAGTGTGACAATATCTCCTCAATTGCATTGTCAAAGAATCCAATCTTTCATGGGAGAAGCAAGCATATAGAGATTAGATATCACTTTATTAGAGAGTTGGTAGAGAATGGAGACATCAAAATAAAAATTTGTAAGTCTGAATAGTGGCTAGTAGACATCTTTAGTAAATCATTAGGCATTGAAACTTTTGTACACCAAAGAGAGTGTCTTGGTGTAGTTAATTTGGATTACAAGTGATCCTTGTTTGTTTGGCTTGGGAAAAATGGGGAGTTTTGAAATATTTAATACTATAGGTCAGTTGCACCTAGAGCTAAATTCCCACCTACCACTTGACGACCTGCAGAACAGTCAAAAACAATGAATGCAGGTAGGTGAGTTTTCAAACTTGGAAAAGAGGGGGGAAACATTTTGTAGAGAGACAAAAGGAATGTTTCATATTCATTCATAATATTAGAGAGAAGAAATCAAAGTAGAAGATTTGCAGAGTAGAGAAGAAAGAGAATGAAATCAATTAGTAGATCAAGTCAATGTCCAGAAGATATAAGAGTTTTAGTTTCATGTTGCATGTGTTCAATCTTTTGTCATTCTATAAGTTCTTATTATTTCAAGTTGTGAAGTAGTAATTGTTGCAAGAATTTTTGTATGCAACCATTGGAGCTGCAAATTTAAAGTTTAAAGTTTTACCAGTTTGAAGTTTTTAATGTTTTCTAGTTGAAGCCGAATGCTCCTAGATTTTGTAATAGTTTTATCATATTTGAATAGAAAGAAAGAAAGCAAGCAAGCATGCTAAAATCTATTGTTCTTCTTCTATTTATTGCATTTGAGAACTTCATTGTTGAAAGATTCATCCTTTGGCTCTCTACATTTTAATGGCAATACGTTATACTACTCACTTGGTCTAGTCTTAACCGAGCTCACTCAACATCCACACTATGGAGGTCACTCAGCATACTCTTGCTGAGTTTCCCATGTGTGCCGAGTTCACTCAACTTCCTCTTGCTTTGACTTTACTCAGCACCCACTGCCTGTCACTCAACATCTATTGGTGCTGAGAAAAATTGACACTCGACACCTTCATGTGCCAAGAAAAATTTTAGGGTTGTAATTTATTTTTCATAGGATTTCATGGGCAATGCTACAATAGCCATGACTTTAACAATGCTTGCATAAATAATGATCATGTTTCTTTTGGGTTGTGCATTGATACTGTGAGGGCCGTACTTCCTTGTATCTATTATAATTCATGTTAGAACATGTGCCCCAATTGGACTTTCATCTGTTATGAGAGAAAACACATTGATTTAGATTAGATTTTTAAAAATAAAATAAAAATCATTCTACTAAATAGTTTTGAAAAAACCTATTATAAGCTGAACTATGTTTAGTGGATCTAATTTTTCTAATTGTATTTTTTCAATATTATAATTAAATTCTTAAAATTGTTTGAAGGTTTTTATTAATCAATGAATTTTCAACAGTGTTATATAGAAAACTTTTTAATGATGTGAAAAAGTATTTTTTAAGATCAATTATTTAAATCAACTCTTGGTTTATGTATAAGTCTATTTATATAAAGGATCTAATTTTTCTAATTGTATTTTTTTAATATTATAATTAAATTCTTAAAATTGTTTGATGGTTTTTATGAATCAATGAATTTTCAATAGTGTTATATAGAAAACTTTTTAATGATGTGCACAAGTATTTTTTAAGATTAATTATTTAAATCAACTCTTGGTTTCTGTGTAAGTCTATTTATATAAATTTTTGCATCTTCACAGAAATCAATATCTCCCCTCCCTTTTTCAAGCAGACTACTAAATATTCAAGTAGTATCTAGTATGGACTATATAGATTAAATTGTTTTTCTTTAGATTGATTTATATTACTAATTCTTTATGAGAGTTACAAGATTTAAAAAAAAAACAATTGTATCCTTGAAGATACTAGTTACCTTTTCTATATAAGATAAACTTAAAGTGATTTAATATAGTTTAATTTTATATATTTTTATAGCATTAAAATTTTGAATCAGCAAAATTTTAATTTGGATTATGTTTCACGGAACTTTATATTACTATTTCTTTCTCCCACTACTAGGAAAAGTAGCTTTTAATGGACATACTTTATTGGAGGAAAGAGGATCATGCCTACAAGTGAAAAGTCCAAGTCATGACTAATTTTAGGTCCAATTAGGTCAAGGAAAACATTTTTGAATCTATTGATTACTTAGTACACCACTCTGTCGATTGGAAGAAATTGAATTGCAATATCTTTAGATGGATTATAGACTAGTTAGTAATTTGAATTTGGGAATTGATCAGACAATTTCTTTAGTGAACTATGTTAATAAGTTGTGAAATATGTATTTATGCTCCATTTGCCTTAGGATGATAGTGGCATAATCAACTTGGAAAATGTCCAGTAGATGAACAATCACTATTGATGTCGTTAATATTAGATGTAGAAGAAAATGAGGAACAGTCACTATTTATGTTCTCTTTAACAACAGTTAATAGGAGCTTTTTGTTGGAAATTAACATCAAGGGCCAGCTATTTGTCCTCGAGCCCCACACCCATCTACCCTGTCAGTACCATTGGAATTTATGGATGGCAAGCATTCATTTTTGGTAGGTGAGAGTTTGAAATTTGAACGTTGAGAGGGAAAATGAAATATGATAAAAGGAATGTTTCAACTTTCATTCTTATAATGAAGGGCAGATCAAGCAGATCAGATTAGAAGTTGCAAAGAAGAGCAGTAGAAGAAGGTCAGCAGATCCAATCGTCAAAGTGCAGAGAAGGAAGTTTGTTTATTTCGTGCCTGCAGTTGCACGTCTTCTCTCTATTCACTCTGTAAGTTTATTGTTCATTGGATTCGACCTATGAAGTAGTGATTGCTCTAGGCATTTTTTGTATGCAGCCATTAGAGCTGCAAGTTTAAATTTTGAAGTATTGAAGTTGTTTGAAGTTTTAGGGTAAATTTAGGGTTTTCTGGTTGAAGTCGAATGCTCCCAGATCTTTTATTGTTTTAAATCAAAGTTAAATACTAAGCAAGAAGGCATACTTGAATCTATTTTTCTTCCTCTCTAAATTGCATTTGAGAAGACCTTTGTTGAATATTTTTAGTTTTGAGTCTCTAGTTTTAATCGTGAAAAGTTTCATGTGATATCCTGGTTGCTCGGCTTGGTCCTTGTTTCTCCACAGTGCAAGCCGAGCTCACTCAACACCTTCCCTTGCCAAGCTCACTCGGCACCTTCCCTTTCCAAGCTCTTCATGTTCCAAGCAAGTGCCGAGTAATTTCTAGCACTTGACACCTTCATGTGCCAAGCACTTTTCTTAAGTGTCGAGTAACCTGCCACTCGGCACCATCAAGTGCCGAGTAAAACTAGCACTCGACAATTGTGAGTGCTGAACAATCTTTTAGGGTTAGGGTTGAGTTGTGAGTTTGATTTTTGATTTGTATTTCTCACATGGTATCAAAGACTTGAGGCCCCACATCCAAAGTGAGTTAGGGCACTTTTTTTTTCTTGGGATATTTATCATGGCAGGAGATGCAGGAAAGATTTGGCAGCAGCCACCATCATTTAATGGAAAAAATTATGATATATTTGCAAAGAAGATGAAAACCATTATGGTTGCAAATGATTTGTGGGAGTTTGTAGTAAATGGATTCAATGATGTGACTGATCCAACTCCGTATGCTACCCTCACAAATGCACAAAAGGATCATTTGAAAGAGACAAGGAGGAAGGATGCTAAGGCATTAAGTTTGATTGAAGCAACAATGATAGAGACAGTATTCTCAAAGATTGCAGCAGCAAATTATGCAAAGGAAGCGTGGGATATCCTTGAGATGAACTTCAAGGGGACTAATTAAGTCCGCATAGTTAAGCTACAGAACATCAAGAGGGAGTTTGAGAACCTTCAGATGAAGGAGAATGAATCAGATGCAGACTTCAGTTCAATGACCTCCAATGTGATTAACCAGCTGAAGTCAAATGGAGAAGACTATCAAGAGTAGAGGATAGTGGAAAAGATATTGAGGATTTTACCTCATAAATATGACCATTTGGTCATGACCATAGAAAAGGCAAAAGACCTCACTACTTTGACAATGGATGAGTTGATGGGTTCTCTTCAAACCCATGAGTATAGGATTAATATATCCACATTTTCTTCTACCCAAGACCAAGCATTCAAGGCTTAGTCAAATCCAAGAGGAAGGGGGAGAGGAAAAAATGGCTTAGGCAAAAACTCCAGAGGCAGAGGCCGAGGTTACAGAGGACAAAGAAATGCTACAGCAGAAAGCTTGAGAAGAGCAGATGGAGCAAGTAGCTCACAAAATACTCCAAGAGGAGGTAAGAAAAACTACAACTCAAATAAGAGTAATGTAGAATGCTACTACTGTCATAAATATGGGCATTATGCAAATGAATTTTGCAAGAAGCAGAAAGATCAGTCAAGACAAGCAAATGTGGCTAATGTGAATATGGGAAGTGAAAACATTGCCTTCATCATGTGTAATGTTGGTGAAGAAGGAAGCCCTGAGGTTTGGTACCTCGACAGTGAATGTAACAACCACATGAGTGGTAATGAAACCTTGTTTTCATTCATTGACAAGAGTTTCAAATTAGAAATTAAGATGGGTAATAATGGAACCCTACTAGTTGTGGGCAAAGGATCTATTATGGTCCGCCCCAAGAAAGGTGAGAAAAGGGAAATACAAAATGTGTATTTTTCGCTTGGTATGAAGCACAATTTGATGAGCATTGGTCAACTCATTCAAAATGGATACAAAGTGCTGATGGAGAATGACATGTGTGTCATTCAAGAAAAGGATGGGAGCAAGAACCTACTTGTAATAGTTCAAATGACAAAGAACAGAATGTTTCCCTTGAAGATTGAGACATGTTTCTCATCTCAAGTTAGTGCTGCACCTCCCACACAATCAGCTCTAAGGAGTGTGATTGAAGACCCCTCACGGCTATGGCACCTTAGGTATGGTCATCTTGGCTATGCTGGTTTAAATTTATTGTAAAATAAAAGAATGGTAGAAGGTTTGCCACCTGTAGGAAATTCTTGTGACAAGTGTGAGGCTTGTATTTTGGGTAAGCAACATAGGCTTCCCTTTAATTCTGGAAATTCTAGGAGGGCTAGATATCCATTAGAGTTAGTGCATACCGACCTAGTTGGTCCTATGCAAGTTACTTCCATTGGGGGGAGTATATATTTTATGATATTCATTGATGATTTCAGTCATAGGACATGGGTGCATTTCTTAAAGAACAAATCTGAAGCATTTGATAAATTTGTAGAATTTAAAGCCCAGGCTGAAAGAGAATGTGGACATTATATCAAAGCCCTTAGATCAGATAGAGGAGGGGAGTATACCTCCAATTCTTTTGTAAATTTTTGCAGGAAACATGGCATTAAGAAAGAGCTCACAGCCAGCTATACACCACAGCAGAATGGAGTGGCTAAAAGAAAGAACAGGACCATTGTTGAAATGGCAAGGAGCATGATGAAAGAGAAAGGTCTCCCAACTAAAATTTGGGGAGAGGCTATAGCAACAGCAGTTTACCTAATTAATAGGTGTCCTACAAAGGCAGCCTGTGATAGAATTCCAATGGAAGCTTGGTCATGAATAAGATGGATAGTTGAACACTTAAGGGTGTTTGGATGTGTTTCATATGCACATGTGCCTAAAGAGAAAAGGTAGAAATTTGATGATAAAGGTGTGAAATGCATTTTCATAGGATATAGCCCAGAATCAAAGGCATACAGATTGTATGATCCATTGAAAAACAAGATGATGCTCTCAAGAGATGTGGAATTTCTTGAAAATCAGTCTTGGTATGGTTCAACTGATGAGTCACTGAGCACTTCTAGTAAAGTGCCAATTATGAGTGAAGAGGATGCTGATGAACAATAAGAAGAAGGAGAAAATAGAAGAAAAGGTAAGTAGGTTTAGACATTGTTGAGCTCCTCTAGGCATGACCGAGTGTCCGTGAAGACCGAGTTAGTCAGCAAAGCAACAGCAGTGAAGATTCCAATCTCACACTCTCCTCCCTGTTACCAAGAAAGACCAAGAGTCTTAGGGAGATATACCAAGATGAAAGGTATGAAGATTATGATGAGAGTGTTAATTTTGCATTATTTTCTCATAGTGATCCAATATATTTTGAAGAAGCTATTAAGGAGAAGAAATGGTGTAAGGCCATGGATGAGGAAATAGATGCTATAGAAAAGAATGAGACATGGGAGTTAACTGAATTGCCTCCAAAGAAGCAAGTGATTTGAGTGAAATGGGTCTATAAGACCAAATGTAATGCTGAAGGCAAGATTGATAGGCATAAGGCAAGGCTGGTAGTCAAGCGCTACAAATAGTAGTATGGAAGAGATTATGATGAGACTTATGCCCCTGTTGCAAGAATGGAAACTATGCGTGCTGTCATAGCAATTGCAGCCCAGAACAAATGGAAGGTATTTCAAATGGATGTGAAGTCTACCTTCCTTAATGGTGTATTGAAAGAAGAAGTGTATGTGGAGCAGCCACCTGGTTATGAAGTTGTAGGTGAAGAGAACAAAGTATATAGATTGAAGAGAGCTCTTTATGGGCTCAAGAAAGCTCCATAGGCATGGTACAAAAGGATTGACTCATATTTAATGAGCAATGGCTTTAGCAAAAGCAATGGTGAGCCCACTCTTTACATCAAGACAACAGATGGTAATGTATTGATTGTTGTCTTGTATGTAGATGACTTAATTTTTTCTAGAAATGACAAGGCTCTAATTGGTGAGTTCAAAGAGGCCATGAAAAGTGAATTTGAAATGACAGACCTAGGTCTCTTGAAATACTTTCTATGCATAGAAGTAAAACAAATGCATGATGGCATCTTTATCTCTCAAGAAAAGTATGCAGGACAGATCTTGGAGAGATTTAACATGCAAAATAGTAAGGCAGCCCCCACACCAACAACAATAGGTCTGAAGTTGAGCAAGGAAGACTCTAGCAAGAGAGTGGATCCAACACTATACAAGAGTATGGTTGGAAGTCTAATGTATTTGACTGGAACTTGGCCAAACCTAATGCATGCAGTTAGTCTAATTTTCAGATTTATGGAATCACCAAAGGATTCCCATTGGAAAGTGGGAAAAAGGATCCTAAGGTATGTGAAAGGTACCAAGGGATTTGGGATTTTATATACTACAAATGATGATTTCAAGTTGGTTGGTTATACTGATAGTGATTGGGCTGGAAGTTTAGATGATAGGAAGAGCACTTTTGGATACATGTTTCATATGGGATCTAGTGCAATTTCATGGGCATCCAAGAAGCAACCTATTGTTGCTCAATCTATAGCAGAGGATGAATACATTGAAGCAAATGCAGCAGCAGGTAAAGCAATTTGGCTAAGGAGGATCTTGATAGATTTGAATGAAAGTCAAGAGGATGGAACCACAATTTATTGTGACAACATTTCATCAATTGCATTTTCTAAGAATCCAATCTTCCATGGGAGAAGCAAACATATAGAGATCAGATATCACTTCATCAGAGAGTTGGTAGAGAATGGGGATATCAAGATGGAATTTTGCAAGTCAGAGCAGTAGCTAGTAGATATTTTTACCAAGCCATTAGGCATTGGAACTTTTGTGCACCTAAGACAGAGTCTTGGTGTAGTTGATTTGGATTAGTAGTGATCCTTGTTTGTGGGTCTCAGGACAAAGGGGGAGTGTTGGAAATTAACGTCAAGGGCCAGCTATTTGTCCTTGAGCCCCACACCCATCTACCCTATTAGCACTGCAGGCATTTATGGATGACGGGCATTCATTTTTGGTAGGTGAGAGTTTGAAATTTGAATGTTGAGAGGGAAAATGAAATATGATAAAAGGAATGTTTCAACCTTCATTATTATAATGAAGGGCAGATCAAGCAAATCAGATTAGAAGTTGTAGAGAAGAGCAGTGGGAGAAGGTCAGCAGATCTAGTCGTCAAAGTGCAAAGAAGGAAGTTTATTTATTTCATGCCTGCAGTTGCATGTCTTCTCTCTGTTCACTCTATAAGTTTATTGTTCATTGGATTCGACCTGTGAAGTAGTGATTGCTCCAAGCATTTTTTTGTATGCAACCATTAGAGTTGCAAGTTTAAAGTTTGAAGTATTGAAGTCGTTTGAAGTTTTAGGGTAAATTTAGGGTTTTCTAGTTGAAGTAGAATGCTCCCAGATCTTGTATTGTTTTAAATCAAAGTTAAATACTAAGAAAGTAGGCATACTCAAATCTATTGTTCTTCCTCTCTACATTGCATTTGGGAAGATCTTTGTTGAATATTTTTAGTTTTGAGTCTCTGGTTTTAATTGTGAAAAGTTTCACGTGATAACCTAGTCGCTCATCTTGGTCCCTATTTCTCCACAGTGCAAGCCGAGCTCACTCGGCACCTTCCCTTGCCGAGCGCTCCTCTTTGTGCCAAATTCACTCGGCACCTATTGCCTATCACTCGGCACCTTCATGTGCCGAGCAAGTGCTAAGTAATTTCTGGCACTTGGCACCTTCCTGTGCCAAGCACTTTTCTTAAGTGTCGAGCAACCTGCCACTCAGCACCATCAAGTGCCGAGTAAAATTTTCACTCGACAATTGTGAGTGTTGAGCAATCTTTTAGGGTTAGGGTTGAGTTGTGAGTTTGATTTTTAATTTGTATTTCTCACACTTTTAACTATTTTATAGTTCCAACGACCTTTAGATAATAGTGGCTTCTTTTATATAATGATTATTGAACTTGAAAAACTATAAACAAATGTCTTAAGAAGCTCATTGCTCTGTGGTTTTTTCTTTCTAAAGATTGTGTCACAACTCATTATTCTTGATATGTTTTTAATAGAAATTATTATGTTATTTGACACATTGATTGACTATGTAGGACTCATGTTGAATACCTGAAACTTTTATTGTTGCTATTATTGGATGACTAATTTAATTTAATAATCATTAGAATGGTCATAATATGTTTAGCTTATGAGATTTTGACATAATGATTAAATTTTTTATTTCATTTATATGTTTATATCTGATAATGTATGTTGAATGTTTTAAAATTTGAATTTAAGATATTATTATTTATTATGATGATGACATTACTGACGCACATTGGAGGATGTCAAGTTTGTGAGTGTGCAGGTACTGAAGGTGGAAAGGTGGTTGAGGTAGAGGAGTTTAGCTCCTTGGCAGGGTTTGTCTGGAATTTTTATGGTATAGTCACACACACTTAAAGTATTTTATTTCGAATAAGTTATATGCTTGTCTTTTACATCTAGTTTAATTATATGGAATTGGACATGCGTATAGAGTGGTAATGAATTTGTAAATTGCTTAGTAATTTTGAAATATTATAATTTAGATTTAAAAGAAGTATTATGTTCCTAATTTATTTTCCTTAGTAATTAAAATCATGAAATTGAATCAAAATGGTTAGTTGAGAAATTTATTTTGATTAAATAGAAACGAAGTGTGTAATCCCTTCATTTTTAAATGGACTAAAGTTAGCACTCCAAATCGAGGAAGATTAATTAAATAAATTCCAATTTTGGTATTCTTCCATAACGTTAGCTAGGATGGAAGGAGGGCATTAAAAATATAATAATAAAAGAACTTGCTATTTTAGGAAAGAAGACACATTGAAAAAGGAAAGAAAGGCTGAGTTTTAGGAAAAATCGACATGGTGAGGAGGACACATGCAAGGAGGATGTTTTATTTCTTTCTGTTAAGAAGATACAAGTTTGAAAGGAAAGGGAATTTAGAGGAAAAACCAGCAAGAGATGACTAGTGACAAAGGAGGAAAGGCGAAGAATTCATGATTTTATTATTAAGTCATTGTGGGAGTTGGTAGGCGATTGGTTTTTGAAGCCAAGTATAAAAAATAGCGCCAATCACAAGCAAATTCAGATTTTAGATTTTGAGATAGTCGGCAAGGAAGTAGAAACATTTTAGGAGGGAGATAAATTGATTGGATAGAGAGCTCAAAAAATTTTGGTGTCGGATTGTGATATCCCCATTTTGATACATAATAATAACTAAGTATTATATATTATTAAAAAAATAATAATAATGTAGATAAATTGAAAAATATAAATCATATATATATATATATATATATATATATATATATATATATATATATATATATATATATATATATATACACATCTTAATTACTTATATAATATATATATATCTTAATTACTTATTAATAGTATTATTAATTACAAGGAATATAATTTATATAATTTATAATTATACTTAATATAATAATATATAATATAGTTATCTTATTAATATATTTAGTTTTTAATAATGAAAGGACATGTCACTTGGAGATACACACACACACACACACATATAGGATATAGAAGGCATTGGAAAGGATATTAAGAAGGAAAAAATAAAATATATGCAAAATTAGGGTTAAAAAACTAATGGTCTGGTATGAGAGCATGATCTTGCCATCCTGTGAAGGAAGATTTAATCACAGTTATCATTAAATGGTTGATATTCAAGCATGCAACATTATAGAATTTAGATGTGAAGATTAAATACGCTATTATGTGGGGTTCTATCAATCCTAGTATAGTTCACAATCACTATGGCTAGTATGTAACTTATGATATCCAATTTAATTTTTAAGTGGTGATTTCCTATGAACTATATTCCAAAGTATATTTGTTGTACATTGCACCTATCCCTATCTCTGTATGTTTCAAAATGCCAAACAAAGAAAGAATATTGCGATAGAAGATATTTGGTATTGGCCAAATCAAAGATAATATGCCCATCACTGTCATTCTGATCAAGAAACAAACATATCATCATTGAAGAATATGATTACAGATCTGGAAGTTAATAAACTAAATGGACATTATTTAATATTCATAATTTACAAATAAAGGGTCCATAAAGCCTAAAAAACAATAACGTGTCTACATTGCATCTAAGGCATTAATCTGCTAGGTATTTCTTTTCTTCCTCTTTTCAGATTACTTTTTGACTTATTGAATTTGGGTAATTTTGAAGCATGTAAAATTTGTCCAACTTTAATTATTTTGGTTTCCCTGTGCTCAAAGCAGATATGATTCTTGATTTTCTAGATAGGAACATTTCTCGTCACTTTCTACATACTTAAGTCCACTTATATTTGAATTTGTTCTCTATTTAGATTTGTCACAGTGTATTGCATCTTTAATTGCATTGCCCTAAACTAGCTTTGGGTTATATATGTCCCCAACTATCGGAGTTTTCTATTTGATTTCCTTGACTACGTAGCCCTTCATGATTCTCGAATGTGTCTTTGCCAGTTTTCCTAGTTTCTATTTTGAATGTAGTTTTTGAAATAAAATCATTGTATTTTATTCATGATTCTCGAATGTGTCTTTGCAGATCGTTTCTATTTTGAGGGAGAAATGTTGTAATGGAGTGGTAAATTTTAAAGTGGGTTTGGAGTTCTTGTTCTTTCCAGGATTTAAGTAATTCAGTTATTTTCTAGTTGCTTTTGAATCACGTCTTTCCAGGGCTAATCATTTTCTCTAAAATTTACATATTTGGGAATGATTTTAATACTACTATATGAATGAGCAAGGAAAAATTTTCTTTAAAAATTGTATTTCAAACTGATGCAGGGTTATTTTAGTTACTACATAACTGGTTTGGGTTTTGGTTTTGTTTCGATTTCTTAGTAATTATTGGGTAGGCGAGGTCCTCAAGTTGTTTCAATTGGAATAAAATAGATATTTTTTTAGGGTTATGATGACTCAGCAAGAGAATATATAGTCAACAAATTAGGGAATATTAACCAAGGAAAAGATGACTAGGAAGCAATATTGTATGCTAACAATGAAGCGCTAAGTCTGGGGCATTCAAATTTGATTACAACAACTGAATTATGGGAGGAAACCATATAAATACAGGCAAGGAGAATGATAATTAGCATTCAATGATAAACAATGATTTCTTGTCAAGTAAGAATTGATTCAAGGATTGCAGATATGAGTTGAATCTGAGACTGAACATGAAGGAAAATATATGAAGCGATATTGAGTAACAATCAGTAAGATATCATTAGAGATTATCTGCAAACTATTTAACTTTTACAATTAGTCAACATACCATATTGATCATCAATATTATTTATCCGAGATAAATATGAGATTAATATAATAAAATTATTGGCGAAACATATCTAATACTGTCTCTGCAGCAATTCCAAGTTATCATCTGAGTTTGCAATATAAGTTATCACCAATTATGAATGAAGTGTAAGGGTTACGGATATTGAAGAGATGAGTTATAGCTTTTACAACATGGCTAACATTCTCACTGTAACATAAATAAAGGCAGCCCCAAATCATTCAAGGGATCATCAGAGGTTAGATTTTGGAATAAAGAAGAATGAATTTCAGACATTGAGTTTTTTCTAAGAAGGTAGTATTGGACGTCAAAGAGAGAAGGCTATAATAATTCTCATTGGAGAGTAAATAATGGTAGCTAGAGATTTTGAAAAATAATAATAATACAAGGAGATAGTACCTTCACTACTGCCATATATATGAGGAGAAAAATCTTATGATGATCAATATTGTATAAAGAACATTCAACTCCAATATTTATTAAAGACAATTTAAGTGGAAAATAATCATTTAAGCATGAGGAGCAGTTGAGGGCATACTATACATTGCAAGGATTTCACCTACACCAAACATTTATATATATTCTCAAACAAAGAAAGGAAAACAAGTTAAAAGTGAAAGAACATAGAAAAATTGGACAAGAATATTTGAGGTAATAACAAAGGAAAAAGAACTTATAATAAATGTGTGAATATTGAATATAGGAGGTGGGACTCGGAGCTAATTGCTTAACATGGTCAATCCATCAAATTCTTCCATCAGATGAAATGCATTCCATCACTTAAATCAAGATAAGTTATTTCTTTTGAGATTTGATTCTATTAAATATTTTATTTCGTTATAAAATTATATTTTTAAAGTATTTTTCTCTCAATTGAAAATGGAATTATTATATTCAAGCTTAAAAAAATCTAAGTAGATTGTGAGCAAAGACATTATAGTGATATCATCTTCTAATTTATTTATTTTTTGGATTTTAAGATGACATTTATGCGATTCCTTATTTAATGTATTCAAATTTTCATTGTAAGGTCAAATTATTAGTTCGGGATTAAATTAAAGAGAGATCTCAAGCGGATATGATATTAAAAATTAGCATGAAAATTTATAATTGCAAACTCAAGGAACAAAAGAATTTTTGAATTATAAAGAAAGGTCTCAGAAAGGGGACATTATTAAAATATTTGTGCTTAAGTTCATGATGGATAGGGAGTGTGCACAGGAGGAGGAGTAAATTGGTCGTGTTGGGGTGTGAGAATCCCAATATGGAATAAAAATTTGAGGGAGCCCCAAGCCGAGCATGTCAAAATTATGCATGTTCCTAGTGGGTAGGGAGTGTGCATAGGGGGAGGAGTAAATCTGTCGTGTTGGGGTGCAAGAATCCCAATATGGATTAAAAATCTAAGGGAGCCCCAAGTTGAGCGTGTCCAAAATCAAAGTCACAGTAAATCTTCCATCTACTATGGAATGATACACCCTATTATAGTACTAGCTACAGAGAATATGCATTTCCAATCTAACTTTAGATTTTGAGACATGGGAAAAGAGCAAGACATTCACGATCAAGGTGGTAAAACATTTCTTTACTTTTTCTTATTTCAATTTGTAAGAAAGGTTTTAATATGTATACTATGTGTCTACATCGTGTCTTCATTCATCAATGTGTTTTCTTCGTGTCTTTCTGCATTCGTGTGTCTACATCGTGTTTGCATTGCACCTTCATGCATTAATGTGTCTACTTTGTGTCTTTATACATATGTTCTTGTAAATGTTATTATATACTAACATATTTACTTTGCAAGTATCTAACACATATGCAAAAAAGAGAATCAATCTAGACTATGAATTAACGAGGATCAAATCAATTGCTTGAGGACAAGCAAATTTGAGAGGGGAGGATTGTGATATCCCCTTTTTGATATATAATAATAAATAAGTATTATATATTATTTAAAAAATTAATAATGTAGATAAATTTTTAAAAAAAAAAAAAAATATATATATATATATATATATATATATATATACACCATAAATATTATCATATAACTGTGTGTGTGTGTGTGTGTGTGTGTGTGTGTGTGTGTGTGTGTGTGTGTGTGCATTAGATATAAAAATACTATATTATTGAATATAAATATTTAATATACATACACATAAATCAACTATTGACAAATATATCTTAATTACTTATTAATAGTATTATTAATTACAAGGAATATAATTTATAATTATATTTAATATAATAATATATAATATAGTTATCTTATTAATATATTTAATTTTTAATAGTGAAAGGACATGTCATTTGGAGATAAACACATATATATAGGATATAGAAGGCATTGGAAAGGATATCAAGAAGGAAAAAATAAAATATATGCACAATTAGGGTTAAAAATCTAATGGCCTAAAACGGGTCATTACAAATGGTATCAGAGCATGATCTTGCCATCCTGTGAACGAAGATTTAATCCCAATTATCATTAAATAGTTGATATTCAAGCATGCAACATTATAGAATTTAGATGTGAAGATTAAATACGCTATTATGTGGGCTTCTATCAATCCTAGTATAGTTCACAATCACTATGGCTAGTATGTAATTTATGATCACCAATTTAATTTTTGAGTGGTGATTTCCTATGAACTACATTCCACGGTATATTTATTGTACATTACACCTATCCCTATCTCTGTATGTTTCAAAATGCCAAACAAAGAAATAAAATTGCGATAGAAGATATTTGGTATTGGCCAAATCAAAGATAATATGACAATCAATGTCATTCTGATCAAGAAACAAACATATCATCATTGAAGAATATAATTATAGATCTGGAAGTTAATAAATTGAATGGACATTGTTTAATATTCATAATTTACAAATAAAGGGTCCATAAAGCCTAAACAACAATAATCTATCTACATTGCATCTGAGGCATTAATCTGTTGGGTATTTCTTTTCTTCCCCTTTTTAGATTACTTTTTGACTTATTGAATTTGGGTAATTTTGATGCATGTAAAATTTGTCCAACTTTAATTATTTTTGTTTCTTTATGTTAAAGTGGATATGATTCTTGATTTTCTAGATCAAGAATATTTCTCTTCACTTTCTACATACTTAAGTCCACTTATATTTGAATTTATTCTCTAGTTAGATTTGTCACATTGTATTGCATCTTTAATTTCATTGCCCTAAACTGGCGTTGGGTTATATATGTCCCCAATTGTCGGAGTTTTCTGTTCAATTTCCTTGACTACATAGCCCTTCATGATTCTTGGATGTGTCTTTCCCAATTTTCCTACTTTTTTTTTTGAAACTCTAATCAAGTACCAAATACTAAGAAAAAGTGCACTCAAATGCTGGTTATAGGGCTACAAGCAATTAGTCCTCCAAATGAAGAAAAACCCAAATATTTTGCAAACCTCCTTAATGAGGCATCATTCAAACCACCAATCTAGACACCCTTTTTAAATACCTTAAGTATTTTGGCATTCTAGGGTTCCCAACTTGTATCTAAGGTAGAGGGAAACTTGTAGCCTTAAAATGAGGGTTTTAAGGGTTTAGAAGGTTGCCTGATGAAAAGATTGATTTTCCTTACACCATGACTTCCCATTGAGGTTGGAGCTTCACTATACACATTTCTAACACATTCCAAGCATTGAATGCAGTATCATTCACATTCAATCACAAAAACACCTCTATCCTTAACTATGATCCCTAGCCATGCATCTCTTGCTCGCCCAAGGTATCACCAAATAAACACTTTTTTTTCTCTCTAAGGTCAATCATGTGTTGTACAATATGTACAAGGATTGATCTCCCAAATCTCAAGAGACTGTATAGATTCTACAGTGGGAAAGGGAGTTGTGACTCCATCTTGTTCAGTCACTTGCTTCAAAACAACAAGATAACAATTTTTTTTTTTAAACAAATAGCTAAAACTATACAAACCCACAAACTAGCACTGTACAATATTCCAAATCAATATACTCAAACACTTCTAAATACAAAATATTCCAATCTAATTATCCATTGAATTCCAAAGAAACAAAAAATCATAAAACTGTGATATTAAACTTGCTACTCAACCATACAACTAAAGTTCTCTCCAAGTTCCAACTGTACAAAAAGGTTGAGGATGGAAATATAAACACATCCCAACACTTGTACCTACTTCTTTAGATAGATACAAACATCCAATTGAAATGTTTCTTGATTGCAAGAAAAGTTGTCAATGACAACATTGACAATTTTTTTGAGCAATTTTTGCAATTTTGAGTGATTGACATTCAAACTTTCTCTAAATGCTATAAAACCTCGTCAAGGACCTTAAATGGTTATAAAATATATATAAGGCCCTTCAAATTTTTTTTTGACCATTCTAGCCTTCAAAACACAAAAAATATCTATATAGCCTAATTGAGAAAATGCACGCAAGTTAGACCTTTTGGAACTTTCACAACATAGCTAACCTCAGCCTAGGACTAAGAAAGAACTATTATTCTCCTAGTGGTGTCTCTAGCACAACTACAAGCCAAAATACCCTAGGATCCTTAGGTCTTTCACAAGCCTACCTAGGTGCCCCTACACCATAGCCATTGCCAAATGATGCTCTCCTTTTATGTTTTAACTTTTTCAAAATATATTTAGTGTGGGAGTGTATAGGGCTAGTTTATAATGGCCCTGATTGTCTACAACCCAATAGTTGATACTAGTGCTCATGTTTCTACTTTGGAAAGCCACAACACCTCCATTGAACAAACATCCTTGCAAGTTCATCCTAAAGATCTTCTACAAGGTAATCTTGATATTATCCTTCCTTTGAAAGAATTTGATGTTGCATGTGATTGGTTAGACTGACATACATTCATAGGTTATTTTATGGGTAGGACTCCTCCTAGAGCTAAACTTAGAGAATGGGTTAACAAAAGATAGACTTCTTATCGAGTCTACCTTGACATTCTGCAAAACCTCACCAAAGGTTTTTTTTAATTTCTCTTTGCTAACCTATCTCAGGCTGATGCAATTTTTGGAAATGGCCCACGGTCAATTTGTTCCTTCTTTCTTGTGTTTCAAAGATGGTCACAAAACTTTAGCGTCTCTAATAAAAAAAACGTAGGGTTCCTATTTGGGTTGAGTTCCCTAGTTTACCCTTGCCTTGCTGGCCTTTTATTGAATCCATTGCCAACACCCTTGACAAAGTTGTTACTAAGGAGCGCAATTTTTTTTTAAGCCTTTCAGACTAAAACATTTTTCTTGGCATATGGTTATGTTGGATGATTTCCATAGGTTCCCTAGGCAATTTACCCAAATATGGCATACCTTTAGGATGAAGATTCTATTTACTTTGTGGGAGGATAGGAATGTTGTCTGTTTCACTCACAGTTTTCTTGATGCAAATGTAGCTATGTATATTAAAGCATGTATTTGTAATAATGTAATGTTGTAGATTCAAGTTCAAGCTAACAAACTGGCTCTAGAGGTGGCTCACCTTCAAGAGTTGCTCAACCACTAGGGAAATATGCCATGTATGGTCACCAGAGTGCCTCCTGACACCTCGATTGACCATACTTTGCCTAGGGGTTGTCATTAGGGGTGTAGCTCTTCTTATTGTTTCTCACACACACCACAATTGTAGGCTCCCTACCACCACTCTCCTAGTGGTGGTGATGATGGTTGGAGGTGTCAAATTGACATCTCCACCTCACTGTGACTCTGGTTGGTCCCTAGGTGCAATGGCTCCTTCTACTAGTGCTCCTCCTATTTCTTTTGGAAAATGCCCTTTTTGCCTGAATTTGGCTATTTCTCTCCATAGATAGATGTTAAGGAAAAAGCTCCTAATGATGTAGCTAATAGCTAATTTTTCCCAATCCTCCTACCAATCGTAGGGATGACTAGGGTTTTAATGATCATTATGATTCAACTCCCTCAATTCTCAATACTCTAGTAGCCTGAGGGTTGCTTAAAAGTTTTTTTTTTTTAATGAATAGTTGTTGATTTCGAGTTTGGTCATATGAACTCTCATGGGGTGATCTTGTATCTCCCAACCCTTTTTTGTGAATTTGTAACTAGTATATTAGTTTATTAATAGAAAAGGACTATTCATCAAAAAATAATGTGAAGTTGTAGAAAACTTTTCAATGTAATAAATAATATAATGATGTGGAAGATAATTTTTTAATATCAATTATTTAAAAGTTTTTATTTTATACAAAATCTCTTCCAATCATTTCACCTAAATTTATATTACTATTTCTATATCAAAAATATAGTTTTGATGGATATATTGTATTCTAGGAAAGAGGGTTATGCACACTAGTGCAAACTCCACCCCAAATCATGAATTACCTGAAGCAATGTATACATCATTGTCACAAGTAAGATTTCTACATCCTTTCTTGCTACTAACAAGCAATGGAAACAATTATTGTTTTATAAAGTTATTCATTAACCATGAGACTATTAATAAATAAATTTTTTAATTCAATCATAAATAGTATGATTATTAACTAGCTTATATATCTTTATACATCTATTGAAAACACACTGAGAGATATCAATACAGGTGCCTCAAGATTGATATCTCTTGGCATGTTTTAGATAGATGTATAAAGATATCTAAGCTAGTAGCATCTACAATGCAACAAATGTTTAATTTGAAATATTATTTTTAAAGCATGATTCTTATCATATCCATTATGTTTTATAAATATTGAAATATAGTATATACAATGAATAAAATTAATCTCTTTCTAGAGATTTCAATCATTCCTCCTTCACTTTCCTTTTCACAACTTGCTTACCTATCTTCATTTTTTCATAATGATCATAAGAAAATGGTGGTGAAATTCAAAGTCCAGCCAAAGACATAACTCGTGATATGGCAAAAAATGTTAGTCCTATCCTTTCTCTTGGTTTGATGTCAATTGTTGCCTTGGAAAGTGTTAATCCCTATGATTTATGGATAGTTAATGCCCAAGACAAATGTCAGGGAAATTGACATGTGTGAAATATTTATATTGGAGAAATGGGAATTAATTTTGGGGTTCCATCTTCAAATGGCATTCCAGAGTAATTGTCAAATTCAACCATAACATATGTTGGTGGATCTAGTGGGGCATTTCCAGGTTTGTATATGATATTTTGAATGTATCCCAGAGCTCCATTGACAAGTCCTTCTTCAATCCATAAATTAGATGTTAACATGACCCTTGCATCCTTTGCAAGTAATAATTCAATATCTAGTTCATCATTTTGATCTCCCCCTAGATTAGTACTTTCTTCTTTTGATGCAATGCTATAGGCAACTGGTTTTTTAGTGAATGTAACTTCTTTCTATTATGGTTATCAACATTATCATTTGTTACAAATAGATTAATATTATTATCAAATTCCTCTTTAAAATTTTGGGGCAATGAAACATCTATCTTTGTCATTAATAATTTACAATCATCTATAGTTGGAGTTGCATTTCATATATTAGTGAGTAATTGGCAAGACTTTTATTGGTCTTCACTTTCACCTTCTTCTCTGAACACTTTATCCAAAGTAACAATAGTCTTGAACTCTTCCCATAATAACTTTGCACGAACATTACTATCATAAGGTGGTTTATCACTAATAGGAGGTAGTTGTCCCAAATCTCCTACTAAAATAATCGATCTTCCTCCAAAATTCATGTTTGAATTTTTTGGAAAAGCTTGACATAATCTTGAATCTATATTTTGTAACAAATTTTGGCCAATAAAACTCATTTATTCAATCAATGTGTACCTAATATGTTGAATTCTTTCTTGTAATGTTGTGAACCTTGTGTCTTGTAAGTAAGAAAAATCTGTAAGATGAATTCTTAGAGTTGAATGAATTATTGATTTGCCAATGTTAAAAGTTGCAATTCTAATTAGTGCTAATAATAATAGGGGATAACATTGTGGTATCAATGCATCATAAAGAGCTTGATGAATGGCTTGAATTAGATATGATTTCTCTAGTCAAACTGTTCCTTGAATTATCATACATAATGGCATGACATGTTCACCTTGATTATAATGTGTCATAATAATATCAAGTTCTTTCTTTTACTTAGCACCTAAAGTTTGATATGATATACTCATCATCATATCTTCAGGTATAAGTGAATCATTATGTTTCATAGCATTGATAAAATGTATTGCATTATTTTTGTATTCTTCTCCTCGATATTCTAAACTCCATGGATTTTGTCTATCGATATCTCTTCTTCCTAACATATATACTTCAGTTAGATCCATCATTTATTCACGATGTAGTCTTGACATTATATCCCACTCATGTTCCATTATATTTTGATTATTTGGTAATTCATTTTCATCTTCAAAATCATCATGAGTTTCAACATTATTTTCAGATTCATTTTCAATAGTCTTCCTATCCACATTCCATGGATTATAATTAAGGGACTCCCAATTGGACACAATTGTAGTATCATCTATTCCAATATCTCTTTGTATATTATGAAATAGTTTGTACAATAATAACTCTGACCAAATAAAACCAACACATTTTTGTGAGTTTCATGAAGGAATATTTGTAAATCATGGAAACACTCTCACAATAGCTACCATTGTCCTTTCTTTCCATTTATTATCTCATTTTCTTCTAGAGTTATAAGTCCAAGATCTAGCTACATCTATTAGTATGACACTTTCCATTGTATATGGTCTATCCATATATCCTTCAATGAAAATTTTTAGGTGAGCTTCATCATCATTTTCTTCATTGTTTCTCACTGGCTTGAACACCTCTCTTGAAACATTTAATATAACAAATACTCTGCTACTTTCTACTAATGGAAACTCTAATAACATATGACATGTTTCTTGTGCACCAATGTCTCTTTCAATCAGGGGTTTATTAGTAGTCTCTTATATGCCTTCAATGTTGCTTCATCTGGATTTTCAATATTTGCAAGTCTTACCAAGATTTAATGATATGTCTCAGAATTCTTTTCTACTTTTGCTATATATTTCACAATATAATTCATTATAGCATGTCTTGAAAGAATAGGTTGCCAATCTACATTTGCTCTCCATAACTGAAGTATGGTATGATTATGTGTGTTTACTTGATCATCATTTCTCACTGGTTCATATGTTTTATCTCCTATTGTTGGATCTTTGAATAATCTTGATCCATCCAGATGTAATGGCCATGGTGCATTGTACCTATAAAATAAAGAAAAATATTAACTTGTACACTAATTTTTCATTTATTCATTAAAAAACATATGAATCTATATAGATATCTTACCTACAAACCATTTTCGCTCTTTTTTTATGAAGGCAAGCACCCTCTTTGCATATTGTATGACATTCAACACAATTGAGCAACTCTTCATAATCACGATCAAAGTCTACTTGATTTAGTTGTTGTGTATTTTGAAGGCATCGATGTTGTGTAAAATTTTGTAGATCTATTATTGAAGATATAACATATTTTATTATGTGAAATAAAAAAAAAGCATAATTAATGTTGAATACCTATAGAAGTATCTGTATCATACCTGTATGTTTTATTGATGTGGATCTCCCCTTGGATTCCATGCATGTATAATAGAATCAAAATATTTTTGAACTATCTTGATTTCATCATGATTTCTCCAATTAAAGTTGTCTATGTTAGGTGCTCCCTCTAACCATATGAATCCATGCACATGTGGTGATCCTCTGTGTTGTCATTCATATCTTGACCAAAAATCTTTTACTTTCATTCCCTTTAGTAGTACTTCCTTTTAAAAAATTGTATATCTTAGATGCATATAATATGCAACAATATGTGGGTAGTCAATAATATTTTGTCATTGTCATTTTTGTACTTCTTGTGGATTAGATGATTTTGTTCCTAGCATTAATGCATGTAAGTCGGGCCAATACATATCTGTTGCACTCAAAGTAAAGAAAATTGTCTATGTTCCAATTTGATGCAGGAGATCACTTAATTGCGCTCGACATTTTTCCCAATAAGACCTTGTACCCCTTAGAGTTGTACCAAAACACATCTAGCGATCTGCTAGATGTGAGTGAGGGACATTTTGTATTTATTCTCGTAACTCATTGATTGTGATTGGCATATCTTACAAGCTCTTTTTGGAAAATATTGTTGATGAATTTTGTGCACAGTGTCACATGATCATATTCATCATATAATACCTAAATATTGGGTGTCATCTAAAGAGATGATCGCTATATCAAAATAAATGCTTAACAAATTCATGAAGATAGACTCTTCTCAATCTTGGCTTGATCCAATCACATCATCCATTTGGAAATAGTGTTGGAAAAGCCATATCAAGCAATCCTTCTATGACATACTCATTCACTGGAGATGTACCAATTCCTGGCCAATCAATTAGTGATCCAAGATCTACATTTAGGTTATTTATCCATGCATGATTTAGTTCCATCTCTCTTTGTGCATTTGGTAGTTTAGAGGCCATTGATGTAGAATGATTGATAATATTTCCTTGATCCATCTCCATTATTGGACCCGCAAATACATATTCATTTGCTCCCAAATCAAATTCCATATGAACTAAGTTTAGCTGATCAAAGATGTTATCATCTGAATTGAATGTAAGCTAACTAAGTGCATTTTCATCAATTTGAACATCTCTATAGAACTTATTATGATTTATTTTAGATTAAAGTGCTCTGTAAACCCTCTCTTTATTGACTATAAAATTATAATTTGGTCCACATTGATCCTTCTTACAAACAATGATAATAGGTAAATATTTTATATGATTTGGTAAGATTTTAGCTATTTCTCTTACTTCTTGTGGAAAACTTATGGTATGGCCTTTATATTTAAATTGACCTCTAGTTGTGTGTGTAACTTGAAGAATGGGGTTGATACATGCTATCAACATTTCTTCTATTTGTGTTAGATTATAAAGTTGTAATGGTTGTGGACCTAGATCCATGTTGTTTGATGCTGAAAATTGATGTTCATTCTTTTCTTGTCGACATTGATGAAAAATAGGGCCTTCAGGAACCCGTGCAACCTTCATTGAAAGCTACCTTTCTTGACAAATGTAGCACATACTCGGCATAGCAAGTTTATCTAGTCCATTTCGAAACATTATTTGTAACATCCTCAAGTCAATCCCATTATTTTGAATAGTATTGATTGTCCCCCTATCCATTCTATTTTGTATTCTTTTCAATTGTCTTTGTCTTCTTATTTGTGATGTGAACTCCTATTGTAAATTATAATTGCCTAAATCAACATTCATAAGATCCTCTACTCAATTAGTTAGTGTTTGTAGAACACGATCTATTGTCATAGAATTCATCCCATGAGAACTAAACCCACCATTTTCATGAGATTGAGCTTATCCTTGATTTGAGTCATGTTTACATAGTTGTATTTGTTGTATTTATCTTTCATTCAACTCGTCTAAGCTCATAGCTCTTTTTGTTTATCTTCTCACTATATTTTGATTATCTTGAGATGTTTGTGTACGATGTGCTCTCATCTTATCTACATGTTGTCTCATTTCTTCTTCAATATTTTCCACTATCTGATTGGTTGCCCTATGCTTGACATGTCTTTCTCTATCAAGTTGGTTTTGATGATTTCTTTCTTCTTCTCTTTCTGCATTAATCATTTGTTCATGTCGTTGTCTCATATAATTTCGTGCATATTCTCTATGTTGTATTTTTTGCACTTCATTTGTAGGACTTGTAGCTTCCTCTCTTTGAGCATTATTCCTTTGTTCATGTCATTGTCTCATATAATTCTGAGCACATTCTCTTCGATACTATCTTCACTACTCTTCATTCTCAAAATTTAGTTTTCGACGAGGCATTCTAGAAAATGTGAATGTGGTAACTTCAAAAGAAATAGAATTTAAATTAGTATCTTTCACAAACAAATAAAACATAAAATATATTGAACTATATAATATTTTAAATATTTAATACAAAATGAAAACCATAGCCTTAAAAAACTAATAGCATATTCAACATATTTTCTATTGAATATATATTATCAATCTAAACTTGTCAATCTTACTAATTAATAATGTCAAACTTGAAAATTTTGACATTATTATAACAATGATTTTGAAATCATCATTTTCAAAATTAAAATTTATAATAGATAAAATATGTCAAAAAATTTTTAAAAATAAATTTGATATATTTTCACTATTTAAAAATTTAATATATTTCTACCACAAATATATTTGAAAAATATGTCTAACTATATATAATAGATTCCTTAAAAATAATTTATATATGCGAGTTGTGTCTCTCCACATTCCCCAATATTATATATTTGTGTAGAAATGCTATTATCAAAGAAAACTATTAAGAAATAACAAATGATATTTTTAAAACATATATACTTCTTATCTTATAACTATAATAATAATAGAAAAGCAAGGGTCAACTAAATGTTTTTTTAAAAAAAATTATAATACAATAGTTTCAAAATCATAGCAGTTGAGCCTGTCAAGATTATAAATCATAGATTTACAGCTTTATTGAGTTTTGAAATTTGTTTAGCCAATTTTGAAGATATTCCATATTTACAAAAATACAATTGGCAAGTAACATAAAATTAATCCAAGAGGGAATTCCTTGCTGGAATAGGTAAATTCAATCTGAAGCCAATATGTCTGAGAAATATCACAGAATTTGAATTGACATCTTACATGTGCTATCGTGAGATTAGGGATCTATTTGGCCTCTACATGAGCTTCAAGAATGAACTATGACTTTCAATCATAAGAATCAGTATCCCTTGGGAAATATTTTCTAGAAACGGCGACGTTGATGTGCTTGTGAAGTGATTTCTTTTATTGAATATCACGGTTGGTTTTTCACATGTGCATTTG